>JAJEKV010000059.1:1628181-2999593 GCA_021234155.1 Isoetes taiwanensis | reverse complement strand
CTAAGCTAGAAATTGGTTTTAGGTGAAGCAACTAAAGACATTGAAAGGCATGAAATCTCAATTGAACAAGCAAAGGAAAACTTAATTGCATTGAATTGGTTCGGGAAAGGCATTCATGCATTTTTGATTTCATGGGGAGAGCAGACCTATTGTTCTGACCACGAGGCCCTACCTTAGGGAGCTACTTCTATAGAGCGTTCATCACATTCGGTTCATGTACCTGTTGTGGCCAAGGCTTTGGCAAACCGGTTTGTTGTCAAGTAGCTCCATGCGTAGATGCTTATTGCCTCTTCCGCTTGTGTTATCCGTCCATGAAAAGACGTAATTGCATAAAAGGTTGCATCCGATGAGGGCATTCGATTCAGCTTGGTTTCCCCGCCGTGAAAGGTATGCATTGTTCTCAACTAATTTAAACTTATATTTCTCTTCATTCATATTTGTTATTGTAATGCGCCAGTTCTACATGTATGGCTTTCAAAGGCATTGCTATTCCTTGTACATGTATAACTTTTAGTGTACATCCCCAGAAGGAGGTACATAGGCATATATTTGTTTGTTTATTGATGCTTTTATTTTTGAGCTTGACTGCAGCTTGTATCGGTTGTACATGTCTCTAATGGAGTCTACATCCCAAATAGATGTACATGCATTTATCTTTAGAGTGCATCCGTAGATGGATTCATAAGTATGTGCATTTTTACATATATGTGCTTTTTTTTTTTTTGGCATAGATCTACATTCCCTAATCGGATACACAGGTACATCCGGGTACATCGGGTACATCTGGGTACATTGATGTACCTTTATGTACATTGAGGAACATGTACATGTACATTTGGCTATAGTTAAAATGTAGTTACTTACATTTGGTACATTCTATGTACATGAAATGTACATGCTTGGTGATGTACCATATATTTCTCATTAGTTCTCGCTTTTCATGTTCTTTTATGTCTATTGAAATTTAGATCATTTGTTTGTTTGCGGATGAGGGTTTCCTATCCTGCATGCGACTTTAATGGTCGATGTTCTTGAGCCATCCGTATCGACTCTCTTTACAGATTTTCATCGAGCATAATAAGTGGACCGAATCTGTGAGACCCTCTACCTTCCAGCTCCGAGATCACCAATGACATTTTCGATTACCCGCATTAGAACAATGCGCGATTGCCTCCTCGAACATGGCAAAGTGAAGTTGAGGAAATTGAGAGGATGGCACTTGAGAAAGCTAAAAGCAAAATTGCGGTCGCAGAGCCTTCAATGACCACTGCAATGTAAAATCTTTCATCACCAAGTGCTAAATTAGTAATTGGAGAAGCTAAGAAAGATTCACTTACGTCCCAAGATCATCTGCGGGGTCCCAAGCCTGGACCTTCTACGAAAAGCTTGCCAGGACACATCCGGTTTTTAACCCGGAGATACGGGGAAGAGGAAGCTGAGTTGGTAGTTGAGTCCACCAAAAGAGGAGGCAAAAGAATGCCGGTGATGGCACTCCAAAGGAAAAAAGCAGGGCAAAATCTCCAAAGAACAAAAAAAATGTCCTCAAAAGAAAATCTCCAGTGCAAAAGTGCCACCACCACCTAGAAAGAGGTATGTCCAAGATGAACTAATTTTGTTAAACATCTCAGATTTATGGTAATTAACCACATTTTTGTACATAGGGACAGGACCGGAATAAGCCGATCCCCGTGGGTAAAAGCATGTTAGGTGTACCACTTTTGGAACCCCGCAAAAGTACATACACTAGGTACTTTAACCGGTACTTTCTCATTTTTCTTTTCATTAAAACTAATACAAAAATCCAAAATAAAAGTCAAGGACATGGTAATATTCAAAGTTAAGATAAAGATAATGCTATCGGAGATCACATATATATAAAAAGTTCAAAAAATACCTTATATTGAGATATTATCTGATCCTGATCCAAGTCACTAAATAATACTTTTAAGGGAGCCTAATCCGATCCTTCCGAAGAACCGAAGAGGAAGAGGGATCTACAAGCAAAATATTGATGTGATAACAAATAAGGTGCAAAGTAGCCCCTAAGATGTCAAACGAGTGATGAATTTACAAGGTGAGTAATATACAATTGATTACAATAGATATATTCTTTTGCTAATTTGTTGTTTCCTTTGTATGGTTTAGTGAACCGACCGAAAAGGTTGGTTCCATTCACTCCTTATAGGGGATTTGTCCTCCTAAGCACCGCACCCTCTATCTTTCAAAGTGATGTTGACGTAGTTTCACTGAAGGGACTTGACCTCTAAGATGGTAGATGTCTATGGGAGGTAGGCTAGCATTTCAACATATTTATGTTATTTCATTCCTAAGTCACTCATCTTATGTATTAATATGTAACTGGTTTGTGTGCGGTACACCTTTGTACTTGATCTTCCATCGATTGGAAACACAAGGGTTTTACTGCGGTTAAGGCTTAGGACACCTTCGAAATTTTGTGAATTCCCTCAGACGGCGGATGCGCGAGAACACACTAACATAAAGAAAGGGCTGGATGGCATTTTGATTGCAGATGCCAATACATATTTGTTCAATCTGCAAGGCCCAAATGTGGCATTGGCAATTACTTGTTAGCCCTGGCGGTCCAATGAAAAGCTCTTTTCCATCTATAGCTAGCCAAATTATCTGAGATCTCTCTCTCTCTGTCAAAGGCTATGTACCGTGCTAAAAGTGGTCCAAGTAGAGTATGAATTTTGTTTTGTTTTATGATTTGATTATTCTCATATTGCAATTTCTTATGCTTGATTTATTCTCACATTGCAATTTTGCAGGTTTCATAAGCTTGTGATCAATAACATGATGCTTTCGGATCCAACGCTTAAACCATGGTAGGAGAAGAAGAACTTTGATGCTCGTGATTTACGTCTAAAATGCGAAACTAGTACCAGCAACCCTTGCATGTACATTGTGGCTTACATGCACAAATTGATAGATCTTGATGGTTGATGCGCAGTAAGACTCCATTTTGTAAAGTAGAACATGTTATTTTTCCCTGTGGATTATTTGTTGGTATGGTCCTCTGTACTTGTGCACCATCTGAGATGACACCCGATTATTTCAGCGTGCCTATGCCAAGTCCGCGGAGGATCATCTAATGGAGGCATTAATTGTAGAAGGCGAGATGAATATACAAGCGGTTGTTCCTACCGCGGGGGTAGATAGTCCCTTTGACTTGTTTGTGAATTACAGTTTTGGCTATGAGCCAAATACTCAGGAAGCTTCTTGTACTCAATAAGTAATGAAAAAATTAATTTATTTGGCTCCTCACTTACACATTATGCAAATAACAATTGTGTGATTATCAATATATTTTCTCAATTGTGTATCTGAAATGTAATTATAAATTGTGAATAGACTCTCAAGTGTTTTTGTTGCTATGGTGGTGAATCATCTAATTCAAGGAAAGCTCATTATCTTTTGACTTAAATGCAGTATTTGGGCAAAAGAGTGTACTGAGAATGAAAATAATAACTCAAGATACCAAAGATCGGAAAGATGAGCTTCAATTCAATATAGGAAGCAGTTTTTTACTACGGGCCAGGGTTAGCATCAGCATTTTGCATTTGTAAAGAAAGGGTTTGATGTTGCCATCAGTGTCTTCACTCACTTCTAAAAATCTTCACCAATTGTGGATCAAATTTGTGATGCTTTTCCCGCCAAGCTGAAGTTTGTTTACACCCGGGGATGTTGTTGGACTACGCCACACAAACACCCTCTTGAACCTCAAAGGGGTTGTTTGTGAAGCCATTAGGCGTACCTGGAAAGAGTACCCAGTACACTATGGAAATCTCGATTTTTGATCGATGATGAGAAGATACAAATCCACTTTGAATCCGTAGGAAGCTACATATGTCCTTTCTCTTGGACACCAATATTAGCGGCGACGGTTTGCTTTGTCATGGAGCTCATTCCATGGCTTAATGGATTCAAAATGGCGAATGATGGTATAGTGTATGTGAAAATCCAATGACTAATCGCGGCTTGTAGATGGCATATGTCGAGGCGGTGGAAAATATTTTGCTGGCAAACTATATAAGCAACGCTTTGAGTCTGCTGCCTAAATTTGAGTCAATATATGGACAAACAATGGAAGCGCGAATCATGTTATTGGCCTCTCGGTGGCCCATTGTTGAGTGGAACTAAAGCGATGTACAAATTCAAATGTATGAATATATGTATGAAAAACAAGTTCATTTGCGTTTGAAAGATTCCTTTATAAAAATTGAAAACTTAAAAAAAACACCACAAAATAGGGAGCAAAATAGATTGTTGAGCAATGCATTAGGGATACCCCAAAAGAACATTTTAAAAACTTTTTTCATTTTAAAAAACTGAAGGTAAAAAAAAAAAAAAAAAATGCTTGTTTTGGGAGAGGATTATTAACTTTGATAACTTCGATAAAGTATTTATTGTTAAAAGGAAAAGAAAATATAGATTGTTTTTGCAAGCAATAGAACCACTAAAAGTCAAACATTGGAAAGACAAATCAGTGTGAAAATCACGGGCAAGAAAGTGTTGTTTCAATTAAGCATTGTTAGAGGACAAAGCTTTTGGGTTTAAAATCTTCATCAAAATAAATTATAATATTACTTAGCACATAGTTTACAATGAAAGTGGTTAAGAACTACTACGTCGTATAAATTTGCCTCTGAGAGGTGGCTCTTCCAGGTCCACGAGGACTCCTACCCTTTGAGATCTGGCTCTTGCGGCTTAACGAGGCTCGCCCAATTCCAAACCTATTAGCACAGTGGTTTCTACGGCTCTCGGGCACCAGGCTCAAGTCAACAAACTCCACCTCCTCATCTCTTCTTCTGT
This sequence comes from Isoetes taiwanensis, assembly GCA_021234155.1. Taxonomy (NCBI): domain Eukaryota; kingdom Viridiplantae; phylum Streptophyta; class Lycopodiopsida; order Isoetales; family Isoetaceae; genus Isoetes; species Isoetes taiwanensis. The sequence goes on along the minus strand of JAJEKV010000059.1, from coordinate 2,994,760 downwards.
AAGTGGAAATTTGTATTTACGTGTAAAAGTGCCCTTAGCATCGGTAGCACGTTCTTTGCTCCGGTTCCCCGTTTTCATCGAGGAAAGGATTAGCGAAACTTATCACGGTCACGATGAAGCTTACGGGTCTCACGGGTCTATGTCGGAGATGACATTAGCCCACGCCAAGGGCGCCAAAGCTGGCTGATAGTGCACGTCCGGAAAAGGCATCTAGGATCAGGTCTCCGGTAGAAAACCCTTTGTATCAAATTATTAATAAGCGTTTGTGGCCGATGTCGGACTTCCGCAGCGCCTTATGCATTTTGTGGATCCTGAAACTACCAAAACGGGAGGCGAAATGCATTCGCGCGGAGGAGTCTTTTTCATTCTCGTGTTAAAATGAACCATGGTTTTTTTTTTGGCGTCCATTGTTGCAAAACCTATATGAAAATGCTAGAAAGCGACTCAGCCTTGGACCACCACCACCATGACCCTTGGCGTTTGTTTTAAACTGCCAAGCAATATAGAAATTAGAAATTAGTAAAAAGAAAACAAAGGAAAATAAGTTAGCCCGATGGTGTGGCGGTATAAAACTTATACCACGGTTTGCCTTCTTTGTATAAATTTATACCAATGACAAAATGCAAATATAAATTTCTCTGAACATTACTACTAACGTATAAATTTATACCCGCGGTTGTTCGATTTTAAAATTTAAACCTTAAAGGCGGATGTGGTATAAATTTATCTGAGTAGATTACCGTAAAACAAAAAAGCGTTAATTGTGAAAGCTTACCAAGCCTTGTTGTTTTCCGGCCGGCGTTCTGGACAAGCAGGCATGTCGATGCGAAGGTGAATGAAAATGATGACCCTCCGGTTTTCGAATGCCGTGGCGTCTTTGAAGGCCATCCAGGAAAGACCGGACTTGCGTGAGTGAAAGCCTCACCATCAAAAACTATCGCTTTATTTTTAAATCCATAAGGAATATCACGCAATGCATAATGTAAAATGTTGCTTGTCTAAAAGAGTCCCCGACCTTGTACAATCACCCTCAACAACCACAGCATTGGGCGTCATTACCAAATGTGGTAAATCTCAATATGTCTGTCAAAGCGGAAGTGGCGACCTCTCTACCTGTTCAATGCCTTTAACCTTTTGCCTCTCTTCCTTGGCCCTCTGAACCCGAGGTTCAAAAATCGATGGGTAGCCTTCTTCTTGTTACGTAGAGTAATGTGAGACAAAAGGCACAAACACATAACATATTTTTGCAAAACTTACCGATGCCCAGCGAAGTTAGCTGCGTGCTCTCGAGGATCTTGTCACGTGGTACAACTTGGGTACAAAAGTTGCACTCCTCCGATCTTCTAGGTTGGCTGCTTCATTAACTTCGGCACGGCAAGTGACAATGTCTTTATTTTGCAAAGGGAAAAATATTGTAAGACAAAAAAAGGTAAGAAAAAAACATGGCATAACAAGTGGGGCTTACGTTTTAGCTTCCTTGGCCATCTCGTCTAATGTGAATTCTTTGTAACTACTTTTTTCCAAGGTAGAACAAATATTTCTTTGCTTTTAAGACCACATAGCTGGCGTCCAGGGTACAATGCTCATATTTTTTGGTTTTGATTCACCACCTTTCTTTGGTTTCTTTCCTGCGTCTTTAGCTTGTTCTTTGAGCTCCCCATCTTGAACATACAAAAATTCTTTCTTGAAGATCCACACGTAAGCGGTCAAGCGAAGTTTAGTCTTTGAATGGTAAGAGGATGGGCGCGGCGACTCAACGGGTATAAATTTATCGCGTGCACAGGCGGTATAAATTTTATACCATGCACGATTGGCGGTATAAATTTATCACAATAAATTTATAAATATCTTACCCGTTTAAATTTTACGCTGACCGGAACCGGTATAAATTTATCTGCGGACGGTGCAGTATAAATTTATCTGCGCGACCCGATACCGGTATGAATTTATACCGTCGGTACCTACAAGATTCTAACCAGCTAAACATACTACAAAGATTGAATTGAATCTTTTTTACTTACTTGACCATCTCGGCTGAAAGTAGTTATCGTGTTGTTTGGCGGCCATAATGGGCTTCTTATCGAGAATCATAGCTTCGAGGCAACACTCCGTCACCGCAGGCTTCACCGAAGCTCTTGAAGCTTATTCTTCTGTTTTTGAAGTCCTCTCCATGCATTTGTTTGAACTCCGCATTACTCTCGATGCATGAATGGGATCTTATCTATTAGGCTCATTTTTTTACAGAAAGTCATTGTCAAGATTGTGACTTACGGCAATGACTTTTGCCTCTTAAATACGTGATACCCGCGTAAATATGAACTTCCAGCTTTTCCACACACCTGGTTTCGGGTTTCCCTCCTTTGAGAGTTCTTTTCTAGCCTTGTAGGCGTATTTGTGCCTCAAGGGCGTAGTAGGTGTAATCTTGATGCGCTTTTTGTAATCACCAATCGATTGCATTGACTTCTATCAACCATAACAACTAGAGGCGACACATGCGCGAGTTTCTTCTCATTCTTTGCTTAAGAATGGCCACATGTGCCACGTGCAACTTTCGGACCTGCGACACTCGACCCCATCTTCATTTTTTGGTGGCCTCTTGATAGTGCTTAGTGTCAAAGAAATGGTTTGTTTGGCGTTTGGTTTCATTAACGCGAGAATAGCACTTGACTTATCTGCGGGCTTCTAGCGATATGCGCTCGAGGAGCCTTACGAAGCCTGGCGACTCCTCTATAGTCAAAGGGCTTTGTTTTTTCTAGATTTTTTCTTGGTAGGAGGCATTGTATCTAGTACCGAGGGAATGCTTCCTACCCTTTCCCTTTGTGTTGGTTGGTTCCTCCTCTTCCTCTTCCTCTTCCTCTTCCTCTTCCTCTTCCTCTTCCTCTTCCTCTTCCTCTTCCTCTTCCTCTTCCTCTTCCTCTACTACTTCCTCTTCGATACTACGGGGTACCATAGACCCTTGACCAACACTTTTTAGTGCATACGGCACTATTGACATCAAAATTTCTACTACATCGTCATGTAATGCGGGGTTATGTTAAAGAGATTGTGGTATAAATTTATCTGAGGAAAGCACCTAAGAATAACCAAAGCCGTTCTTGTAATTGTCAGAAATGTAATCGTGCCGTCTTTGGGCTTGCACATGCTTATTCTAAACATTCTAGTATTCAGAACATAGTAGGCGGGGCCCTTGTCATGGTTGCCTTTGCATTAGAACTTCATCATCGTTCTCTGTAGCAACAAGTTTCATAATTTTAGCCCGGCGGGTAATAATCATCGGACTTGAACTTGCCCTTCCGATTTATTGCACAAGTAAAGGTGCGATATCGATTGGGTTTGCTCTCTCTTTCGCCCTGTGGGCGTACCAAATCTGATCCTTTAGTTCATAAGTCGTGGCTCTGGTGGTGCGACCTTTGATGATGACCATAGAAACACAAACTTGATCTTAGGGCTGGGAAAGGCGCAAAAAAAACCATTTTACACAAGAATATTAACCTTTTTCGAGTTTTGAAACACAAAAAGCGATGAAAAAAGAGGATGAAAAGGGCATAAAATCCACACTAAATTAACACTTTATTTGTGTCATTTAAAAATTTGAACACAACAATATTACGAAAATATTAAGGTTCGGGACCATTAATTTGAGCACATCAAAACATCAAAAATCTGAAATAGTGCGAAGCGGTATAAATTTATCAATACCGGTCGGTATGGGTATAAATTTCGACACAGGCGGTATAAATTATCAACAACTCGCTATAAATTTATACCGATCGGTATAATTTATCTGGTGGGGCTTACTCTAACGATTAAAACAAAGAAACTAAAAGCGATGCGGAAAGTAGACTTACATTGGCCATGGCCAGTATGAACTAAGCGTATAGGGGTTAGGAGAGCAAATAAGAGGGGGGTATATAAAGGCGGACCCATGGCGCCGACTCCTAAACTGCGTATATATGGAAAATAGAATTGGCCGTGTAGGGCTTAAAGTACCCACAACTAAGTGCCGTTTTAGGTATAAGCGTTCTCCATAAAGATTTCAATACAAATTAATACGTGAGTTTTTAGGTATAAATTTATCACCCGTGTCTTCCTCCTACGTATAAATTTATACCATCTACTATATAAATTTATCACGGTCTGCAGCTACAAGTTGCATTCTACGTATAAATTTATACCATCCCTAATAAACTTTTCACTGTCTGCTATTACGTAGTATAAATTTTATCTGATTAATGGCCTTCTACCTTTACGGTATGGCTCGAGAAAAAGAAGCTGCCGAGCCTCCAACTCTGTTCGCGGGCTTCCTCTGCGGTGACATTCCACCCCCCTCAAAGCCGACGCACGAAAGTAGCCTGGAAGTTCGCCTCGATATTCAAACCCCGACTCTGTTGATCTTACTCCGGCCGCGACCACCTCGGCTTCCACCACCCGGTTCAATTTACTCCACCACACCACTGCTCTGAGCGTCGTTTGCCCCCCACCAATGCGTTTTACTCCACCACAGCCCCTAGAGAGGTCGGACTACCTCCTCCACTTCATTTTAGTGCGTTAAGCCCTTAGTCCACCATAGGCTAAATCCGGGAGGCAAATCCGCCAACTCCATCAATTTAAGCTAAATGGTACTACAACAAGTGGGAGGCGGTCGGTGACATGCAACTCTGTTTTCTCACGACTTCCGGAGCTGGTCAACTTCGTCACCAACCTCGATTACTTTTTTCTAGGGAGAGGGAAAGCACCTCCCCTCGGGGACTTGCACACACCAAACCTATCGGCATCTACAAGTACACCTCAAGTTGATCTCTTAGGCGAAGAAACACCTCATGTTGATGTCTCGGGCGAGAGGACCTACCAAAGCCACAAGACTCTATGTTGAATTCAAAGCCCACACAAGTAAGAATCTTAAAGCGTAACTTACACAAGAAAGCATGTACAAGCTGTTAGAAGAAAGAAACTCATGGATGAGGAGGCTCACTTGCGGGCAACACACACAAAAGCATTGTTGTTCTCAACGTTGTTTGCTTAAGATTGGACTAAAGGAATTGAGGGTTGATTAAGTGATGAATTCTGAGTTCAATGACTACGCTAGACCAAAGGGGCTACTTAGCCTTCAATATTAGGCGGATGATGGTGAGAAGTTTACTTACGGTGGTGGCCACCGTCTGTCAAAGCGGCCTTCAAATTGATTCATGCTTTTAGGCGTGAGGGCGACTTTGACGCCTAAAGAAAAGGCTTGACAAGAATCGGGCATTAATGACTCACGCCATTCGGGAGGCATAACCAAATTCATGCCCTTCAATGTGTCTCTGGATGGAAGGTTTCTTTAAAGTCTTGTGAGAAACTCCCTAATAGCCCTATGTACCACTTGGTGACAATTTCACGAAAAACAAAAGTCTACGATAATTATAAGGAGATGTGTGTTGAGGCTGGAGAGCGGCTTTATGCGCTACTCTTACTTTCTTGCTTTCACGGAAAAAAGTTTTTTCTCGGCGTGGCCATTCCTAGAAAGCATGGGATGTCGTTTTTGTGCTACATGCTTTCACGAATTAAAAGCTCGGGAGACAAAATGCAAGGACACTTCACACTAAAAGTAAGCTTCGGGGCGTGTTCTTGCCTAGTTCTACTTAAAAGTAGGTTTTTCCTAAACATATTTTCATTTCCGGATGCATTGAAGGAGGCCCGAACAAGCACGAGAACAACAATCTTTGGAAAGGAGAAAATTGACAAAACATAGGAAGAAAGCCTTTGGAACAACCACTCAACTACATATCGGTTGTTATTGATGGAATGGACCGGAAGAAGACCACCCTACCACATTTTGTCAATGTGCCTAAGGATCTTCTTGAAGAAGATTTCATACATGCATGTTGTTGGTGCTATGGTATTTAATGGAAAACTATCTTGCAAGGCATTTTTTGAATTATCCAAACATTCATGTTGATCCAAATCTCACTATCACAATATTGAATAAGCTTCTTTCCAATCTAGAACATATACCACCGGTTACGTATCTTTAGCTAGACAACCGCGACAAGGAAAATAAGAATCGGTGTTTGCTTCTTTGTGCTATGCTGCTAGTAGAAACAAATCTTCAAGAAGGTGAAGATTGGTTTCACGCTTGTTGGTCATACACGACCAAATTGATCGGATGTTCGATGGGTTCTCTAAGCGTCTTTACCGCGAAAAAAGCTCTCCGACCTACCAGCAATGATTGAGGTTATCCAAGATTCCTACAATCCTCGTCCGGACATCGAGTTGTTGGAAGAAACTTATGATTTCAAAGAATGGATTTTTGAAGAGATCAAGCGGGTCCTTTGTGCTATTGAGCCCTTGAGAAATATTACATTTCACATCGGATCAAAATTTCACTTGTAGATGGCGGGGGCCATCTTACAAGAAAAGAAATATGCCACATCTTTGCGTTGGCGACCCGCAGTATTCAATTCATTAGCACCATCCCAATACTAGTTCCATGCTCTCTGCCGAATAAAATGCCTCTAAAAGCTTGAAAGAAATCACAAAAAAGAGTAAAAAAGGAGGGAAGAGCATTTGACTCAAAGCAAATCATTGGATTTTATTGAGACAAGTATTGATTCGTGCTCTAACCACTTTGGGGAGGCGGATGCTTTATGGTGGCCTCGGTTTTTTCACCGACAGCGTGATATTTTGCAAGCTTCATTACAAGGTCGAAGACCGGTTACATTCAAAGCCCGGCCATCTAGGCAAACTCTCCACATGCAAGTTGATAATCAAGAGGAACATGTAGAGATATTGGCTAGCTCAGATGAAGATGGCGAGTCATGTACCAGCGGCCCCCTTACGCCTGACAAACAAGTTGCTTTCGAGTATCACAGTTCGATCTCGAGAGATTGAAAAGGAATGCTCATAGCTGTCCCAGGTGATAATGATGAGTCAGGGAAGCCGTTACGGCTAGCTAAAATCTTGGAGGTAACAAAGAGAGGATGGAATTCCCACTCAACTAAAAGTGCGGATGAGAACAAATCTTGCCCGGTGCTTTTCGATGGGAGTTATACTTTGGAGATGGTAAAAGCGAGAGTGGGAAAGAGAGCAAAGTCAAAAGCAAAATGCTGCTGTCATAGATCTATCTGAAGTGAAGGTTCTTGCATATGACTTTGTTACACTTGCTTTACTAATAAGTTACGTATGGTCACTCAAACTTTAATAAAAGGTCGACATGTGGATTAGACAAACAACCTAGAAAGGTGGCCAAAAAGATGATGATGAGGACTCACTTGTAGGCAGTGAGGAAGAAGATCGTTCGAGTACATCCGGTTTGAGAGTGAAGGCGAGGATGAAGGCTCAAGTGATCAGGGATTAAATGAGTCGGAGGATGAGATGCATCGATCTTGGCGCAAAATGTAAGTTTGTCCAGATGACTCAAACATGTAAAAAGCGAAAGAAGCGGTGATGGTATGCATCAAAATGTTCTATATTTTTGACAATTTTGTTCATAATTTTGTACAATTTTCACAACCATGAATATATCACTTCTTTGTCACTCTATTACCCTTGCTATTTTTTTTTAATTGCCCTTTTTGCTACACTTTATAAAAGTAATTATTTTTTGTTCTAGTTTAGGAGGATGAAAATTGCTATTTGAAATTTTTGCATGAAAGTTATGTTCAATCAACCCCTCAAAAATGGTACCTAAATTACTTAAATTGTCACACCTGTCACAAAAAAAATCTTAAAAATGGACTTTTTTAAGGGAATTTTAGGGGAATCTTTCAAAGATTCCTTTTTGAAGTCGTTCCGACAAATAAGTGCGTTTCATTTTAAACTTTGTTGAAAGTTTTTGTTCATTGCACTTGAGTACTCTGTTTTTACTGTCTTTCTTATTGGTACAATTATGAGTGTGTATACATAATTAAGTCAATCTTCATTTGCTTTGTAGATGAATGGACTGAAACACAAAAGACTATTATGAAACTAAGAGATAGAGTTCTGCTGCACCCAGAGGTAATAGAAACCAACACAAGCTGCAAGCACATAGGGTTGGGGACCGATTATCGCCTCTATCACATAGGGTCGTGACATTTGTCGTGACATTTGTCGTGACATTTGTCGGTTATGAAATTTATGTATACCTATGCTGTTCTGAGCAACCTAAAATCTGAGCAAGTTTTGTGTAACAACCTAAAATCTGCATACCTCAAAACACTTGAACATAGCTTGATTAGGCGCATCCGCGAGCAAATTGCATTAACCAAAGCCAAGCGGCTTTTCAAAAGTTAAAGCCAAATTAGTGCCACAAAACAAGTCTCTAGAAGAAAATCCGGTGAAGCTTTTTAGAGTCTGAAATGATATGCAAAAATATGGTCGATAGGAAACCTGTTGGAAACTTTATATTCATTACCCCAGAAACTAACAAGCGTTTTACGATGGAACACAAAATTTGATCTTTTAACTTCTCAAATACACATATATCTTAAAAGCGAACTTCGTCACCCGAGAAAATGAAACTTGCTATGGAAAAGAGGTATGCAAGATCTTAGCGATTAGAAACAATCGAAAACCCAAAACCCGATTCTTTACCTTGTTCATACATAAGCTCCTCCATCTCAAGTCCATGTCCATCACTAAATTCATCTGCTTTTTCAAAATACCCATAGCACAAATAGGCCTATATAAATTAAAACAAGCAATATTATTGTCATATCCGTATTCATCGTGGCATTCATCTTCTTGATATCCATCGATCATATTCATCTTCTTCATATATTTATCTTCAAATTCATCGTCCGTCCCCCATTCTTTACATTCATCTTCTCAGTTTCAGATTCATGGGCGTCGTGGCAGTTCTGACGACATTTAATCGTGACATTTGTCGTGGCGATGCCGTGGTAGGCGATGGCGTTTTTAGGCAAATTTTGATCGGGCAGCTTTGACACATGGGACATTAATGCCTTGGATTTGCAAAGAGTCGTCGAGCGGTTCTCCCACTATCTTTGGACACCAAGTTCCTCATTCGATTGCATTTTGTTGCTTCTCTAAAGATGTTGGATTGAGGATATGGGAGTCCCACTTTTGACTACCCAATCTTCTCGTTGTAGAAATTCTAGGGGTAAATCCATATGTCATTTCTAATTCCTTCTTTTTCTCTTTTTCTGGGATCAACGGAAGCTAAATTATGAGCTCAAAAATTCGGATCAACCATCTCCAACTCCATGTCCATCACTAAATTCATACGCTTTTTCAAAATACCCATAGCACAAATAGGCCTATATAAATTAAAACAAAGCAATATTATTGTCATATCCTTATTCATCGTGGCATTCATCTTCTTGATATCCATCCCCCTCATATTCATCTTCTTCATATTTTTATCTTCAAATTCCATTTTGAAAAGCGATTTAAAATCTATATCATATCATATATCCAGTTTTTTGTATTCTACATCATGCTTATATACATAAGGCGATTGCCTCAAAAATTACGGATCAACCATAAGCTAAATTAGAGCTCAAAAATTACGGATCAACCGGGGAGCTAATCGAGCTCAAAACTACCATATTATAGTTATATCAAAAGATAGAATTTAAGTTGCTTCAATACCAAATGTCGACTCCAAACGACTGAAAAACTTTACGCAAAGGGTTGTTGCATCACGCATCAACAACGTAATTTCCGACACCGGCCGAAGGATCCCTTAAGCCAAGGCCCGATGTAAATTTTTTTACCTTGGATATCTCTCTCAAGCGAAACCACATCATTCACACGCAAATTCTTTGCCTTGACAAATCTGCTCCGGCCTTTTGTGAAGACATAACTTTGGGAACTATCCCAATAACGATTATCTAAATTTCCACATGCATTGATTTTCATCTTTTTTTTTTCTCCACAATTCCATCGCCAAGGCAAATGTGCTTAGTTGATTTTTGGAATGGCCGAGCTGAAACAAAAAATCCAACGAAATCGGTTATCAAATCAAAGGCGCCCACTTGGTTGCACAAGCCGCGAAATGAAATGCCGGTCTCAAAGGACTTTCTTATCTAACCAATCTACACTATCTTGAGAGCCAACTAGATCCACCGCGAAAATATCACGGTGGAGTGTCTAGCATAATATCCTCTAAATTGAACTTTTGTAGCACGCATGGCTCGATATCAAAGCGTGAATCAAGCTCTACGAAAAAGATGGCCGCATCATTTTCTATACTCCTTACCAACCACGATTGTTTGCACCTTGATTGTTTGCCCTAAATGCGGCTTTAAAAACAATGTGAACATGAATTGAAGGAAAAGTAGTACCATCTGTCAAGCTATCGTGTACATATACCATGAATATCGAGAAGAATAAATTGTGTTGAACTTTGTAAGCCGCGACATTGTGCTTACTACATATGGAACCATTTGTTGCGAATTACGGAACCATCGAAAGAGGATGAAAAAAGCGACCCCGGGCTAAAGGGGCATCTTGTCGAACATTAGGTGGTTTAGAATTATTACGGATGAAGCTCAATCCATTAGAAATGCTCACACTAAAAGTTCATGTGCTTCTTTGGGGGCTTAAGGGCACAATGAAGATGGTGCCTTTACGGAACATCGACCTTCTCGACACATATGTCACATAAGTCACATATCACGAAAGTTCTAGAATGTTCTAGAAAGTTTTAAAAAGTTTTAAAATATAAAGAGAATCTTGGGTGAGCCTAAGGAATCCTTCTAGAAAATTCGAATGTTGTAGAAAGTTCTAGAATGAATGTTGAGAGAATACACTTATTTTCTTCCCAAAGCCCGGAGCTATGTTCCAATTCCACTTTCCATGTATGGATCTAAAACAAGGCCATCAACGGTGTAGCCACATAGTATCTCGGCTTTTCAAAATCCTCATCAATGGGCTTGGCTTCATATGGAACTTGTGCAATTGAAGCATAAATTCCTCCACCATCATATATCACAAAAATCATCGGGCGTTTGGCGGGGTAAAGTTGCAAGTTCAAGCATTCTTTGGGATTCCAACCTTGATGTTGATCTTTCAACTTCCATAGTGCCATTAGAATTACTTGTATACCCGGCATGAGATTTTAGATCATAACCTTCTTCCCCACGTATTGGCGTATCCATATGTGCTTCTTTGGTTTCTTGATATAGTTCACGACAATATTTTTCCGGCTCTTGCAAAGCTCTCAAAGCCCCCAAAAACTATTTTCCCGATTCGGTTTTGAAGAGTCTAGATGAAGGAGGTAAACCTAGAATCCGCCATCGGGGCGTCGGGACAAGCGGTACAAAGTCATATTAAACACTATAATGCTTGGTGGACAAAAGGTAAAAGTGTGGGATTTTTCTTGTGTTCTTGCACAAATTTTAAAGGCTTTATCATGTTCTTCTCGGCAACAATGATTGACAACAAGCCTATTGTCAAGTTACCTTCAAGGATTGTAAACTTGGAACAACTAGATTTTGACCGCGACAACGTCGGTTTTATAATGAACAATTTATAAGCGGTAGCACATCTATCGGGTGATGATGCATGCGCAGTGCAACACGCTTTAAAATGAAGTCAGCGGGTTATCGTCGAGTCTTTTTCGGCAATTATCAATCGGGGCCAATTATTGAATTTGTAATCCTAAAACCATTAACCTTCGCGGTATAAAAAATATCGTCACATCGACCACCTACGCCACATATAATGTATCGACGATGTCATATCGTCCACATATACATCTACCGACGTATCATATCGCATATATATACGTCTTGACATGTCATATCATGACATATATATTATTGCCGACGGTGTCATATAATGCATACATACGTCACATCACGACATATCACGCCACATAAACGACGCCAGCGTCGCGGCGCGGACGTCAGAACATCCACCGGCATCATTCGGCACATCCCGTCGTCCACAGGCAAGCCGTCCACCGCGTGTGTCGGGCGTCGCACTATTATCGCCGCATGACGCCGCATGCGTGTATCTTGACGCCGCGTCGCCGCACGCATCGCCGCCGATGGCGTTATTTTCTGCGGCGCCACGTCCGCGTCGCCTGGCCGCGTCGCAAGCCCACGTCGCTAAATGTCCATTCTCTTGTTGTGTCACGGGTGGGGAAAGGTTGACCAAATTGAAAACTATGAGGAGCGAGCAACCACAAAATGTATATTGGCGACAACTCACTTGTTGCACAACCCTTGGGGAAGGCACGTGTCAGGAAGATGAAGGCCATGTAGGATGGAAAGGTTTGCCGGGTGCACGAGCTATAGAAGCCGCATGGACTCTTTGCGTTAGAGGATATCTCTACAGACCCTAAGGCCGGAAAGACATGATGCAATAGTCATAAGATATCGGGGCTCCCTCTTGACATTTTGAAGCTAGACCATGAATTATGAGCCATGCTCACTTTCGGTGTGTTTGTTTTATGTCCACAATATAAATATATGAACCATTTGTACATGAAAACCTTGTCCATTTCTTATCTTTGCCATGGTGAAACTATTTTTAATGTTTATGTAATTCAACTTTCTTATGTTCAATTCTAATCAACTTACACTTAACAAATATCTAAAGAATGTACAACGGATGTACATAAGATGTACATAGGATATACATATTATGTACATTGATGTACCTAATGCACTATTGAAGTAGTCCTTGTCATGTACAATGAAAATTTGTTCGGTTCTTATCTCTTATATGAACAAAGTATTACAATATTTGGAAAGTACCACGGATCGACTTAGTCCAAGTCATCTACAATTGCTAGAAGTTGTGATAACAATGTCTCATGGACTTCATCGGCAAGAGTGAAATCTTTGTGCTTGCCCCCTTCGACTTGTGTTTTACTTTCTTGAATGGGATTGAATCCCAATCCACGATCTCTTGCGGTACCAAAACATTCTTAGTAGGAGGCGGTTTATACTTATTGTGGCGGCTGGGATTAGTTCATAATATTGTCCTTCAATGACACTAGTGCCAAAGCCGAGTAATCATTTCCATAGTCATCAATTGAATCTTCTTCCAATGCATGCTTTTCCCTGGTGCACATGATAACATAGTATGAAACACCTTCCACATTATGCAGTCTTTGCAAAGACACAAATACATCTGAAACTCCTACGATTGTCATCTAAACCACCTCGCTCTTACGCATACAAAACATCCACATCATTTTTCGACTTCACCACAAGAGGCAATATGATCGTGGGCTCCAAACTTTTAGAGACCATTCTCCACAATGTTTAATGTTCTCACAATTCAACCAATTGAAGTTAATGCAAGCATCACAAAAGCACGAGAGTGGTGCATAGCAACTTTGTTGGATCTGGCGGGTTTATAGTTGACACGAGAATGTATCTGCTGAGTACTAGGTAAAGTCTTGCAATTGAATGCTTGGCTTTTGTTCACATCTGTTTTCCAACCTCCCAAAACACCCTTTCACAATCCGGATTCCTTGGCCCTTAAAACCAGGCACAAGGCAAGTTTACTTTTATCAGCGGCATGCCATTTTGTTTTCTCTGCTTTCGCTCTCAAGCCACAACTTTGCTATACCACCTGCCATCATGTGTGCCTTTTCCATGGCCAGATCCAAAGAAATTCCATATCACTTTCGAATTTTATTTTCAACATGGTATCTACTGATTCCATACCATGCCCGTTGATTTGAATTGAGATGCACAACCATCCGACCACACATAATGAAGGTTTATGTGTCCACCTCCATTATTCTTAAGCCACCCCAAATGTAATTTAAAACCATGTTGCACAAAATGAGTGTCATGCTTTTACGTCATCTGAAACATAGAAATGCCTTTTTTTTTTTAAGCTTACCTTCTATTTTCATCATTGAAATATGGACCAAAATACTAATTTGATCAGGATTCCAATGCTTTCGGATTGCACTACGTCCCTGGTTTCAATGTGTAGTTCTCTGCAAAGTCAACAACGGACAACACACTATTATCACGGGAGTTTCTCAACACATCTTTTAAACCGTTTGCTCTTGCCCGATTGTCTTTGTAAAGTTATGATCTATAAACTTAGCAAGCTGATTTTTCATGTTCTTTAACAAAGCGGATGCTTTGTCATTACGATCAACTAATCTAAGCCTTGGATGTACCTTTTGGATGGCTCATTGACATATGCATATACTTGCCAGTCCACATTACGAATTCCATCTTCCTCGTTTGGACGGATGTCGAATTTCTTCACTCCACATTCATCACATTAAGCCTTTGATGCATTTTTTAGTTTATGCCATTCATCCGTCACAAATTTCTAAAAGCGTTGACCTCCACAAGATACTAACATTATCAAAGTCTTCTTGTTTGCTTGACATACTCCATTGTTTTCTTTGCTGGGATGCCTGGAACAACTGCGGCAGCAAGTGCAATTAACATGTAGGGATCTCCTCATATCATTGAAGGCCTTTACGTACGACTCACGCTTGCTCATGTTTGACACAACGGTGTTTCTCTCCTTCAATTTCCTTATGCAATCGGGTTTTGGATACTTTCGAACTGTCGGTGAATTTTGGTATCGGGGATTACGATATACAAACTGCTGATAAAGCTCGGTATCGCAATAACAAAACCATTAAAGACCATGTTAGCAAAATGATGTCGGCAACCAGATGCCAAAAGAGTATTGAACTATACTATTGTACAATTAATGTATGGTCTATGTACATAAAATGTCCATCCAACAGTTCCACTGATCTGTTACTGTACATCTAATGTACATCTAATGTACATCAGTACATCTAATGTACAGCCAACAGTTCCACTGATCTGTTACTGTACATCCAATGTACATCCAATGTACATCCAGTGTACATCTAATTAATGTTCCAATATTAGTACATCACATTAATGTTACAATATTAGTACAACTAATGTACATATGTCAGATTTGTTTGGCTTCATTACCTGAAAGTACACTAAAATGTAAAATGATGTAATTTTGATATTCAAGTACATGTAAATGCAGCTGCATGGACATGTAAGTGTTAATGGATGTACATCTAAAAAGTACCTAATAGCACATCACTGCAAGATTTCTGCTACTGTGTAAACAATGTATAAATGTAAACAATGTAAAATGCAATACATTTCATGAAAACCATGTGTATTCATTAACGGTCACTTTCAACGAACTAGAATGTATGAAAGAAAGTCATGAAAGAATATTGGAAGAAAACATAATCTCAAAAACTGAATTGATTCAATTACAAGAGCAAACTGTGAGATATCAAGGTATTGTATTGCTTGTGTTCTCCTCTTCATGACATCTCTAACCTTTGGTGAAACTTTGGTATTGTCAAGCCAAAATTCCACGAACGACATTTGATTGAATCATCGATTCTATTTGATCTTGGCATCCTTCCCGCCAAAGCCCATACATTTGCTCCACTTAATGACATTATCTTCCTTCTTCTTTGCAGCTTTGGATAAATTTCTTGGCTGTATCTTTAGCAATTTTTGAAGAAACATTCTTGTTTATATCTTCTTTTTTCCAACAATTATTGATAACAGTGAATGTTTTGCAGCCAATTTATCTTTGCTATTAGCGTACTTTACTTCTTGAAGCCCATCTTTCAAGTTTCGATCATTGATTTCATAACAATAACTTCTAAGGATTTCCAATTACAGGTTCGAAAACAGAAAAAGCCTGTCATCTTGCAACAAACGATCACAAAAACTAATCTTTGATCTGACGGCGTTTGCCGCCAGAATCGAGGATGCAATCTACCGACACTCAACAACACGCCGCTTTATTTGTTTTGTGGCATAACACCGCCAATGTCGGCATACTTACGCTTAGAACCATCACTTCCATTGGAATTCTCACCCTCCATGAACAGATTGAAATTGATTTGTATTTCTTGTAGATTCAATTGGCATGTGTTTGCTTCTGGAATTCGTTCGGTGTTCGTCCTGTGAAAGGGGGGAATTTCGGAAAGGGAGGGACGGATCCATTCGAATTGGTTCGGTGGTTCGGTGGTTAACCAAGAATTTCGGGGGGAATGTCAGGGATGATCTTGCAATCATTGCATATCTGACACAAAACGACAAACCATAGTATCTTGATGTACATCTAAAATGTACCCCAAAAAAGCACAAATTCGTCCTTCAATTCAGTACGATGTACGTACAGCCTTTCGTGCTTTTACCCAGGCCCACCCCAGGCCATGTGGAAGATTTGGTTGTGGATGAGCATCCACTGATAACAAGGAAGAGGCGCTATGTTTTTCATAAAAGGCAGCCAAGGGTGCCCAAGAGGCCTAGAAGTGACAAATATTTATAAAGGAAGGAAAGTATGGCCCCAACCAAAGAAAACCTAGAGGCAATTAGGGGACAAGAGTGTTGCAACCTAGATTGCACAAAGGCGAGTCGATGTGGATGACCTCGTCTGCGATAAGGTCCCAATACATTGGACAACTTCATAAAGATAGGATTAATTTCATCTACTCCTTGTGTAGGAATTCCAGCTATGATGAAAACACAGGAAGGCTACTATATCAATTGAGGGGCATGAAGGTATGTATGAGAGCATTGAGATGGATTCTTGGGGTGAGCAAGTCTTCATTCTACAATCATCGGGAGCGGTGTTAGAAAAGGGCACGCTTTGTTCCAACATGGCAATGCACTCACTTTGAAACCTAGAGCAAATACTCTCAAGGACATTGCGGTCTTGGTGAGCTTTGTGAGATACATGTCTCAATCTATGCCCCACAAGTCGGTTAAGGTGAACGAGCACAAAGTGTGCGGTGGTGAAAAAGGGGTGTTGCCACAACACTATATCCAAAAGGAGTGCCTTAAAGAGGTCAACTCCATCCTAGAAACCATTGGAGGTAGGCCTCTTTCTCAATCACATTTCAGCAAGTTATGGAGCACTCACTTCTCGGGCGTGAGTGTCCCCAGCAACACATGCCATTCTCAAAGTGCAACACTTGCATTCAACTCAAGGATACACTTGCATCAACTGCAATAGAGAAAGAAAAGAATGGCAATTAGGGAGCAATTTGCGATCACCAAAGGGACCAAATATCATGTAGACAAATTGTATTGGCGTTGGAGAACATTTTCCAGATGCAGCGGACAAATTTTTGTGTATAATTCATGATAAGATGGACCAACACAAGACTTTCTTGCCAAAGCTAGATCCTTTACCCAAAGCGTTGTCAAAACGCTTTTTGATGAAAGTAAGTCTGGCGGGTGTCTTAACACATGGTCATAAAACTGGAACCTATGGTCATTTTGTGCTTGATCTATGGAGGGATGATCCAAACTTCCATGTGAGCTCTATTTTCAAGTGCTTGAGAACACTAGAGAAAGGATCGATAGAAGGGAGGAGGTATTCCCCTTCAGCACCCATTTTTGAGGCTTTGATGGATGATCAACCGCTTTGTTACCAAAGGCAGATAAAAAACCTCACATCCAAGGTGTCTAGTGAATCAAGGAGGACTTGGGATGATTTCCCCTTACTTGAGAAACAACTGCCTGAGGAGCTATGTGTTCAATTGGACAACTGTTGGAAAGAAAACAAGAATAGATGGATGTTTGGGGCAATGTCATACTTGACAGCAGTGGGAGTATTCAAAGTTGTGAAAGTGGGAATCATGATGGTTGGGCATACGCATGATGATATAGATGCATTCTTTGGAACTTTCTCCACCAAGCTCAAGAGAGAAAACGTGACTAGTCTCCCTGAACTAATGGATGTGTTTGAGAGCAGCATTGACCCCAACCCAATGACTTTCTTGATGGATGAGGTTGCAGATTGGAAATCATTTGTCGAGGATACTTGCTAGATGGTAAGGATCAGGTTGACAGACACACAAAGCCACTTCGGTTCAAGTTTTGGGTTAGGGATGGAATACCAATCATGCAATATAAGTGGAGACCAGGTGACAAGTTGTGGATGCCCCGAAAGAATCAAGTTGTGGCAACGGGTGCTGGGCCGGTGAAGTTCTCATTCCTAAAGGGCAGCCAAAACCACTACCTCCGTTTAAGACCACAAAGACTCTAGCCAACTAGTGAAGGGCATCAAGGATTATATAATGCATCGATGATGCTCGAAATGGAAAAGCACACCTCCACTCTTAAGAAAAAATCAAATGGACTCCTAATCAAGTACTTGGGAGAAAGTTGTGACATGCTTAGAAACCGAACAACCATGTGGGAGGGAGCTTTGAGAGAGAGCGGGTTCTTGCCGAGTCAAGATGGGAGGGTTCTCAAGGAGCAAGCACGTCTAAGAATGTTCACTTGGGTCCTAACAAGGGTTCCAAGTGGTTTGTGGGAAGTAAGGCCTCAAAGCCGAAGTAGTTTGATCTTTCTGAGTGGGATCCCTTTGAGGACATCAAGGAAGGATACTTTGTGCTAGTAAGGCCTGATGATGAGGATTGTCCAATATGGTTAGGGGTGGCACTCTCTGATGTAACCACCACTATGCCTGATGGAGAGGAGTTGCGTCCTGGATTCCAAATTCAATATTGGGAGCCCATTGGGAGACACAAGAAGGGCAACTTGAAGGAGCAATACAATCGATCACGCTGGGAGAAGAAGTGGAGGGCAAATCATGCTGATCCTCAAAGGAGGGAATTGGTGGAGTGTGTGGTATGATCATATCCAAGTTCTCACATTGCAAAGGACAACACACACAAGATCCCAAAAAGGGAGATGGACCTCCATGCTATATCATTGTATGAGGGTAGATAATATTGAGAAGCTTGAAAACTTTCTCAACTAGTGGTTTTATGAGGAAAACAAGTAACCCAATTCTTTGTGTGTGATGTGTAATTCTATTCAAGCAATCAATTCAGAAATTTTTTTATGGGGTGTGAGTCCCATTTTCAGTCCGAGTCCCAAAATTCAAGATTTGTCCCACTTTAATTAAATACAACTTCCAACATGAAACTCCCAACACGTTGATTCTAAAGGGCAGAAGGCTTCAATCAGAAAACGCGAAAGGGCCAAAGAAAACACGTACTTATTCAGCCTCCCCTTATGCACCGTCAGTAGCTCATACTTGATTGGTGAATTAAGGACAGGGTCGACCCAGTTTTCTTTCTTCCTCTTCCTCTTCGTCCTCTATAAGGTCCACATCCACATCCTTAATCCCTTTTCCCTTTGTCTTCAAAGATTGATTCGACATAAAAAAACATTCCTCACTAGGGTTCATCTAGCCGATAGCACCGCCAAAAATCTTCTCACCTTCCTGGTTTTCCCTTGAGTCTTTCATATTCTTTATCATCCATAATGGCTATCATAAGGACTAGCACATGTGAGATCTTACTTTTCGATCGAACTCACTATCTTTATTTTCATCTATCATTCTTCCTTGCCTCATCACTTTAATGCATTCGAGATCATTTGCGCAGAGATAGTGCATATGCGTAGGACATGCCTGAGTGGCAAACTGTCACGATAGTATAATGCATCTCACCGTTAAAACCACCGCATGTGTTGAAGAAGGTGTTGTAATCATCTTGTGTCCATCTTGTGCCACGGCTATCAAGAACAAATAGAGTGATGTCGGTTGGCCCATCATCACGTCTGGTATGGCACACTTATAACCAGTGGACACCTTATAGAAAAAAAGAGACTCCTCTTCCAAGGCCCTGCTTTCACCAAAGCAACTTTTCTTTTTAAGTCGACGCCACTTTCGTGTGAATCCCCTTTAGAGTTGTCACATTCTTCGCCTTTTGCTGCTTCACAAAATCTTTTGACCAAAACACATTTTATATTATAATGTTATACCGTAAGTGCGTAGTGCATCGAGCCCTAGATCCAATGGCTTATATTTGTTTGGCCCATCTGACGGTTGACAAAAAAGGCCCTAGATCCAATGGCTTATATTTGTTTGGCCCATCCGACGGTTGACAAAAAAGGGGGGGCTAAAGGAAAAAAAAGGGTTGTGTTCGCTATTTTCTCACTCTGTTTTCTTACGACGAGAGGGCGATGGAGGTTCTAGGATTATCATCTACGTCAGCGCCAAAGATGACATTTGATTCATTGCTTGAGTAGGGTTTTGCATTGTGTGGGGGTTCTGCACTGCGGATCTGGACAGCACATAAATCATTCAGGCTGCTTATGTTCTTTACAGGTCGATCTTGAAAATCACCTGGAAGTGCGAAGGTTCTGGTATGGCTATCATCGTGTTTATGTATCCGTTTATTTATGCAACATATTTGGACAGAACACCTTATTCAGTTGTTCCTTTCTGCAGATGAAAGGGGAACCTAATATTTCATACATATGTTCTCGGTATTATCGGGCACCTGAGCTTATCTTTGGTGCAACTGAATTTACCACTGCTATTGACATCTGGTCTGTGGGTGGTGTTTTGGCTGAGCTACTCCTTGGACAGGTATTTTATCCTGTTTTTGTTTGTTGTTCTGTGCAATTGTAGTCTGAGATATTACAATAATAAACTGTTGCAGCCATTATTCCCCGGTGAAAGTGGAGTGGATCAATTAGTGGAGATAATTAAGGTATTGAATAACTTGCGGTCTTTAGAAGCAAAACGATTTGATAGTGTACAATGTTCTAAGTTAAGCATTGGCGGATAGGTTCTCGGAACACCAACTCGGGAGGAAATAAAGCGCATGAACCCAAACTACACAGAGTTCAAATTCCCACAAATAAAAGCGCACCCATGGCATAAAGTAAGATGTGATCTTGCGTGATAATTGCATATGATATTTGCTTCTTACAATGACACATATGGTTCTTTTGTCCTCTTTATGTCAATGAGATAGCTGGAGCAGGATGATCAAGGTAACCTGCTAGCTTTCAGAAATAGCTAAATGGCTTAGCATCATGGGATTTCGTAGGATTTGAGTAAGAGCAACAAATTTGCAGCAGATCAATCAAAGTTGCGCTATTACTTGGAGCACCTTTTTCAAATACATAGATATTCTTGCCACAGACCAAGTATCTAGGAGAGCTGTGGGCCACTATTTTTCAACCGCCATAGATTAAAGGCTTATATTACGTGTTATTGATTGTACAATTTTGGTAGCAAAAGTCGGCCTTTTTATTGATGTCCACTCTTATGCAGAACGGAGATAAAAGTGGTTTCCGAGAAGTCTGCTTGCCTATCTGTGGCAACACACTTTTGCGCAACACATGGTGTGGACATGTTTCCATTAGCACCTCTGGAGCAACTACTGCAGCCAACATCGCAAGGTATTCTGTTGGAATTAAACAAGCAACCTGAAAATTCAGGAACTGTTGATGTATGTGTTCCTTTTTAATTTGTGCATGTTTAGGGATGACCTTTTTCTTAGCAGTGGGATACCAAATGCATTGTCTTCTGCATTGGAGTTCCATGCTAAGAAGCTCAGTATTGGGACTGGATATGCAAGCCACCCTTTGCAGGTAAGCGTTAACTGTTTTATGGAAACCATTGCTATTAGTAAGTGAGTATGCTTTTCTTTTAAATGTTCACCTTTGTCGAATTGCCCTCTCAGATCGCCATGATCCGGGCCAAAGACATAAATCATTCAGTGCTTATGTTCTTTTGGTCGATCTTGAAAATCACCACTATCGCTCCTTCCAAGGATTTGTTTGCCTCAAGCAGATTTCAACACGGTTGGAGGATTTTGTTGTGGATACCATAGCACTACGGAGTCATATTGGGCCAGATGATAACCCTTGATCACAGAGATTCTGTTACCCTGCATTCCTTTTAACTCCTGTTTGTTTCACATCCGCATTATGTATTGTTGAAAATTATATACCTTTGATAAATCAGGATAAAAGATGAAGCATGGCCATGAGTATCAAAGTGTTAACAATTATCTAGCATTTTCAAAAGTAGAATCTCACCAAAACCCCGACATGAATATGAGTGAAACATGGAGGGCGGATAATAGTATTAAAGATGAAGCATGGCCATGAGTATACAGTGTTAACAATTATTTAGCATTTTCAAAAGTAGAATCTCACCAAAACCTGACATGAATATGAGTGAAACATGGAGGGCTTCAGTTGCACCTTGTGGCTTCATTCTAATGCAAACTCTTGGGCACTTTAGATTCAACTAACTGCCCACTAACACCGTGATAACCGAAAGTATCGGACAAAGATGTAAATACTTACATTAGAAGTTGTCTTTGTTATCCATCTTGGTCCAAACTTCCCCATAATTCATAATCGAGCCAAGACTTAGATTCTTGTGCACCTGCTCCTGTTCCTACCATCCGCAAACACATTATGTCCGTCCAAAGAAGATGAACATTGTGAAATGGGATATCCGAGCAAGACAACTTTTGAAACAAAAATATCGATACCATATTGGGGGAGGACATGGCCATAGTATGACCATCCTTTTGCAATATGTCTTTGGATTTTTGCTTGGTAGTGGCTATGATATGGCCACACGCAGAACAGTCAAGATCATAAGGAAAAAACGCAGAGACTCTTTTAACTAAGTCAAGATCATAAGGAAAAACGCAGACTCTTTTTAAGGAAAAAAATGACCGAGACCCTCTCATATGGAAAAAAACGCAGACTTGTTTAAAAAATGACCGAGACTCTGATTTGGGGCCGGAATAAGATTCTTGATGCGGGCTGCAGGCTTTGGATTGTTAACCTATATGGATCTCCTTGAAGCTAAAGCCATTAGGGCTACTCTGTGAATCAAAAGATTTAGATGCCGCAGGCCCATTCCAAACATCTGCCATGTCCAGGAATCCGATCACCTCTTCTGCAGGAGCCCTATATCGCGAGGAGCCATAGCTCTTAAAATGTGATGCGAGACTGAAGGTGCGGATGATGTTCCATGCAAGTTCATGCAATCTCTGCCTCATATTATTAAACCATGAATGGTTATTAAAGTTAAAGTATGCATTGCATGGTTTTGAAAAGTTTCAATCTCTGCCTTAAGGCAAAGGGGTGAAAATATCGTTACCCTGGTTTTGGTTGATTCCATCGCAGTGAAACTCTCCCGCTGAATCACTAACCCCTCTTGCCCTCGCTATCCGTACCCTCCTGCCCCGTTATCCGTACACTGCCTTATCCGCACTTCCAGTGCTCCATTTTATACCTTCCGCTGAATCACGCCTCACAAAATACCTGCATGGATGGAATCACCAACCTTTTTTTCTACGCGATTTTAATCACATGGAATTGATCCCGCGGGGTGGAATCACCGCATCTTGTAATATTCTCCCCGTGGAATCACCGCGTCGACAATATTCTCCCCGTGGAATCACCGCCAGCACTACTCTTCGAAGGAATCACTTGAGACCTTTGAATGCATAATAACCGCATGCAAGGAGGAAAAATTGGCGATGATTCAAATTCAGACATTCAAATTGCTGGATTCCATAAAAACTGGTTGAGGATGGTTTAAGATCATGAATGATAAACCAATGATGAAAAAAAACAAGCTTGGGCTACTCCATTTTATCTGAACATGTCTATTGTTATGCTTTGAACTGCCCATAATTTTTCTGGTTGGGGATTTGAACCCCTTGCCAACATCGGCAATGCCCTTTTCATGCATGGCCTGCCCTTTGAGAAGAACAGAAAGGATAAATAGTACTTTAGCCAAACAGCAAACATACATGAGGCTTTAGCTCGTTCGATCCGAAGGACATGAGGGATCCAGCTTGAAACAGCATCCATTAACCATCCCTTTAAACCACAAACCTTTCCATTTTTCTGGCGATGCGCTTTAGTGTAAGAGGCGTCATTTCGTACCTGATCAATGGGAACTGTAAGGCGGATTGACGTCTGGGGCAGATTTGGCTGAAGGCTGCTCTGTGCGACGGAATAGAATAAGCGGATTTGCTGTTGAAAATCCTTCGGATCGACGAGCTAAAGCCAAAATCGGTGAGCCCTGAGCACAAAGAATATTTTCCGTCGACGAGCCCTGAGCCCTGAGCCAAAATCGACGAGCCCTGAGCCAAAAATCGACGAGCCCTGAGCCAAAATCCCCAATGATGCAGCCCTGAGCCGGTCTGATAAGATCCATGAGCACAAGCTCTGTTAACTCTTGCATCATCGGAGGCCTGCTGCTGCCCATATATTATCTGCCGGACTCATTCCTCCTCCCATGGGCGAAAAAAAAATTGGGGAAAGGTACGCGCTTCCTGAAAAAGAAGACCCAAATCCTTACAAATGAACCACGAATCGTTTTCCGCCATAGCCACCATTCCGGATCTGTAGAAGATAACAAGAAAAGAAGGAAGATCGCCCGAGCCGGCCGCCATAGCCGGCAAGCATGCCGGCCGCCATAGCCGCACGGGCGACCGGGCTGAAAACCTCCAACAAGAAAAACGTAAAAAAAAATTTGAATTTTTTTTGGATATTTTAAATGGTGATTCCGTCTCGTGGAATAAAAGGGCAGTGATTCCGTCCGGCGGTATTTTATAGATGTGATTCTGCCGGAAGGTATAAAACGGACGGCCGGGATGCACCCTCCGCATTTTGATGGTCGATCCATCGGAGGTACGCGCTGGACGGGTGTCGTCACGAATAATGGGGCCTCTAGAACGGATCCCGCTCGGAGAGGATTCGTGGATTCCATGCGGAAAGTATTCACCGCGATGGAATCACCAAAACCAGGGTAACGATATTTTCACCCTAAGGCAAAGTATCTGGAAAATAAAGAATGGGAGCTTAGAGCTTCATATCCAAATAAACCCTGCACCTCCAAGATTTTGAGAGATACTTTTGTCTTAGTAATTAATTTCCAGCTCACTACAAAAACATCTCTGGATTTGTCTACATGTATCTATCTCTGATGTTTATCCTTACAGCCTGTATTACTGGCAACTTCAAATACAATAAAATTTGCTCATCCAAAGTTTCCAGCATATCCAAGGATATCTCAAGGGAAAGTTTGCCAACTTAATTGGGCAAGGTAATTTAGTGTTGGTTTCCGTCCTCAATTTGTTCTGATACTGTTTCAGATGTCAGTAAGGAATTGAAGAAAAACAAAATGCACATAACAAAATGAGTAATTACAAGAAAATTTGAGATCCAATAGTTTGATATTCCCTTAAAAATATAGAACATTGCAAAGTGGACATGAAATTTAGCACCGTAGATGTTTATAATCAAATCATTTCGCAAGAGGCTAGAGTAAAATATATGTGGTTCTCGATTGCCATTTCATAATGCTTTTAGGTTAATTCCATGAATTTGGTTATTTGCATGCACAATTGTTTGTCCCTCCACAAACAAACGATACCGTATAAAAATGCAAAATAGCTTGAACTAAAGATAAGCTTGAACTAAAGATAAGAAATGAGAAGACTAGCTCTCTTTGGTGTGGTCATGGAATTTCTTCTACGCTTTGGCTTCCATGTCTCTTGATCCTGACCTCTAGCTCCTATGTTTCTTGCAACAACATTATACAGGCGTGACATAGTGTAATTATACTACCATGCATTAAAAGTAAATGTGAACAAATTTATTAAAAGTAAATGTGAACAAACACAACACGAATGTGAACAAATTTATTAAAAGTAAATGTGAACAAATCCAACATGCATTAAAAGTAAATGTGAACAAATTTATTAAAAGTAAATGTGAACAAATCCAAGACGTCAATGTATCCACATGACTATCATTTACAGGTTACCAACTTTTGCCCAGCAACGCTGGGCACCATTACTAGTAGAATGTAATATCTTCTTATATTATAAAGTTATAGCGTAAGTATGTCATGAAGCAAACCCTAATTTGTATGGCTTATCTTATCTTATAAAGTTTTAGCGTATGTCATGAAAAAGTTCTTAAGGCGGGAGATATCCTGCCTTCAAAGTGTGCATGTATGGCTAAAGTTTTGCCCAACGGATGTGTGGTGAGTTGGTATAGGCCTAGTAATGCCAAAATAAATGTGCACTTGGTGGGGGTTCAAACCCTACCGTATATGTTTAGCTTTGGGTGTTGGTTCTTGGGGTTATACTGGCCATGATCCCCGAAGCGTGGTAGAACTTGTGCCTATCGTGTCCTCCACTTTGGTTGCCTTGACCTGCGGCGATGGATATTTCTAGCTAGTCCGTACAAGATGATATTCTAGTGACAAGACTAGTCTAGCCGGGACCATAAAATAAAAATATAAAAATTACTGTGACTTCCTAAGGCAGGAGATATCCTGCCTTCAAAGTGTGCATGTATGGCTAAAGTTTTGCCCAACGGATGTGTGGTGAGTTGGTATAGGCCTAGTAATGCCAAAATAAATGTGCACTTGGTCGGGGGTTCAAACCCGGCCGGTGTATGTTTAGCTTTGGGTGTTGGTTACTGGGGTTATACGGCCATGATCCCCGACGTGGTAGAACTTGTGCCTATACGTGTCCTCCACTTTGGTTGCCTTGACCGGCAGTAGGATATTTCTAGCTAGTCTGTACAAGATGATATTCTAGTGACAAGACTAGTCTAGCTGGACCATAAAATAAAAATATAAAAATTACTGTGACTTCCTAAGGCAGGAGATATCCTGCCTTCAAAGTGTGCATGTATGGCTAAAGTTTTGCCCAACGGATGTGTGGTGAGTTGGTATAGGCCTAGTAATGCCAAAATAAATGTGCACTTGGTCGGGGGTTCAAACCCGGCCGGTGTATGTTTAGCTTTGGGTGTTGGTTACTGGGGTTATACGGCCATGATCCCCGACGTGGTAGAACTTGTGCCTATACGTGTCCTCCACTTTGGTTGCCTTGACCGGCAGTAGGATATTTCTAGCTAGTCTGTACAAGATGATATTCTAGTGACAAGACTAGTCTAGCTGGACCATAAAATAAAAATATAAAATTATCAGGACTTCCTAAAGGCGCGAGATATCCTGCCTTCAAAGTGTGCATGTATGGCTAAAGTTTTGCCCAACGGATGTGTGGTGAGTTGGTATAGGCCTAGTAATGCCAAAATAAATGTGCACTTGGTCTGGGGGTTCAAACCCGGCGGTGTATGTTTAGCTTTGGGTGTTGGTTATCGGGGTTATAATTTTGCCATGATCCCCGACGTGGTAGAACTTGTGCCTATAATGTCCTCCACTTTGGTTGCCTTGACCGGCAAGAGGATATTTCTAGCTAGTCCGTACAAGATGATATTCTAGTGACAAGACTAGTCTAAATTGGACCATAAAATAAAAATATAAAAATTATTTGGACTTCCTAAGGCGAGAGATATCCCCGCCTTCAAAGTGTGCATGTATGGCTAAAGTTTTGCCCAACGGATGTGTGGTGAGTTGGTATAGGCCTAGTAATGCCAAAATAAATGTGCACTTGGTGAGGGTTCAAACCCTACGGTGTATGTTTAGCTTTGGGTGTTGGTTACTGGGGTTATCTGACCATGATCCCCGACGCGTGTAGAACTTGTGCCTATACGTGTCCTCCACTTTGGTTGCCTTGACCGGCAGTAGGATATTTCTAGCTAGTCTGTACAAGATGATATTCTAGTGACAAGACTAGTCTAGCTGGACCATAAAATAAAAATATAAAAATTACTGTGACTTCCTAAGGCAGGAGATATCCTGCCTTCAAAGTGTGCATGTATGGCTAAAGTTTTGCCCAACGGATGTGTGGTGAGTTGGTATAGGCCTAGTAATGCCAAAATAAATGTGCACTTGGTCGGGGGTTCAAACCCGGCCGGTGTATGTTTAGCTTTGGGTGTTGGTTATCGGGGTTATACTGGCCATGATCCCCCGACGGGTAGAACTTGTGCCTATAACGTGTCCTCCACTTTGGTTGCCTTGACCCCAAGCGATGGGATATTTCTAGCTAGTCCGTACAAGATGATATTCTAGTGACAAGACTAGTCTAGCTGGACCATAAAATAAAAATATAAAAATTATCATGGACTTCCTAAGGCGCGTGAGATATCCCCTTCAAAGTGTGCATGTATGGCTAAAGTTTTGCCCAACGGATGTGTGGTGAGTTGGTATAGGCCTAGTAATGCCAAAATAAATGTGCACTTGGTCGGGGGTTCAAACCCGGCCGGTGTATGTTTAGCTTTGGGTGTTGGTTATCAAGTTATACTGCCATGATCCCCCACGTGGTAGAACTTGTGCCTATAATGTCCTCCACTTTGGTTGCCTTGACCGCAATGAGGATATTTCTAGCTAGTCTGTACAAGATGATATTCTAGTGACAAGACTAGTCTAGCTGGACCATAAAATAAAAATATAAAAATTACCGTGACTTCCTAAGGCAGGAGATATCCTGCCTTCAAAGTGTGCATGTATGGCTAAAGTTTTGCCCAACGGATGTGTGGTGAGTTGGTATAGGCCTAGTAATGCCAAAATAAATGTGCACTTGGCTCAGGGTTCAAACCCTACCAGCAGTATGTTTATATTTGGGAGTTGGTTATCGGGGTTATACGGCCATGATCCCCGACGTGGTAGAACTTGTGCCTATAATGGTCCTCCACTTTGGTTGCCTTGACCGCTAGGGATATTTCTAGCTAGTCCGCACAAGATGATATTCTAGTGACAAGACTAGTCTAGCCGACCATAAAATAAAAATACAAAAATTTCCGGACTTCCTAAGGCGGAGATATCCCGCCTGTGTGGTGAGTGTGCATGTATGGCTAAAGTTTTGCCCAACCCCGGATGTGTGGTGAGTTGGTATAGGCCTAGTAATGCCAAAATAAATATGCACTTGGTCGGGGGTTCAAACCCTAGTAATGCCGGTGTATGTTTATATTTGGGAGTTGGTTATCGGGTTATACTACCATGATCCCCGACGTGGTAGAACTTGTGCCTATAATGTGTCCTCCACTTTGCTTGCCTTGACCGGAAAGGATATTTTTAGCTAGTCCCACAAGATGATATTCTAGTGACAAGACTAGTCTAGCTGACCAAAAATAAAAATACAAAATTTCCAGTGACTTCTTAAGGCGGGAGATATCCTGCCTACAAAGTGTGCATGTATGGCTAAAGTTTTGCCCAACGGATGTGTGGTGAGTTGGTATAGGCCTAGTAATGCCAAAATAAATATGCACTTGGCTCCGGGTTCAAACCCTACGGTGTATGTTTATATTTGGGAGTTGGTTATCGGGGTTATACCGATCCCCGGCGTGGTAGAACTTGTGCCTATACGTGTCCTCCACTTTGGTTGCCTTGACCGGCAAGAGGATATTTCTAGCTAGTCCAGACAAGATGATATTCTAGTGACAAGACTAGTCTAGCGACCAAAAAATAAAAATACAAAAATTTCCGTGACTTCCTAAGGCGAGATATCCCCTTTCAAAGTGTGCATGTATGGCTAAAGTTTTGCCCAACGGATGTGTGGGTGAGTTGGTATAGGCCTAGTAATGCCAAAATAAATATGCACTTGGTCGGGGTTCAAACCCGCCCAGTGTATGTTTATATTTGGGAGTTGGTTATCAAGGTTATACCTGCCATGATCCCCGACGGGTAGAACTTGTGCCTATACGTGTCCTCCACTTTGGTTGCCTTGACCCAAGAGGGATATTTCTAGCTAGTCCGTGACAAGATGATATTCTAGTGACAAGACTAGTCTAGCTGGACCAAAAAATAAAAAATACAAAATTTCCGTGACTTCCTAAGGCGGAGATATCCCACCAACAAAGTGTGCATGTATGGCTAAAGTTTTGCCCAACGGATGTGTGGTGAGTTGGTATAGGCCTAGTAATGCCAAATAAATATGCACTTGGCTCGGGGTTCAAACCCGCCAAAGGTGTTTTATATTTGGGAGTTGGTTATCGGGGTTATACCATGCCCATGATCCCCGACGGTAGAACTTGTGCCTATACGTGTCCTCCACTTTGGTTGCCTTGACCTACCAAGAGGGATATTTCTAGCCAGTCCGTATAAGATGATATTCTAGTGACAAGACTAGTCTAGCGGACCAAAAATAAAAATACAAAAATTTTTGACTTCCTAAGGAGATATCCCGCCTACAAAGTGTGCATGTATGGCTAAAGTTTTGCCCAACTGGATGTGTGGTGAGTTGGTATAGGCCTAGTAATGCCAAAATAAATATGCACTTGGCCTATAATGTTCAAACCCGCCAAAGGTATGTTTATATTTGGGAGTTGGTTATCGGGGTTATACGCCATGATCCCCACGTGGTAGAACTTGTGCCTATAATTTTCGTCCTCCACTTTGGTTGCCTTGACCGGCAAAGAGGATATTTAGCTATAAGATGATATTCTAGTGACAAGACCGGGTCAACTCCCAAATATAAAAAATACAAAACTTGGACCCTGGGGAGAAAGTGCGAGAAAGTAAGTGCATATTTATTTTGGCATTACTAGGCCTATACCAACTCACCACACATCCGCTGGGCAAAACTTTAGCCATACATGCACACTTTGTAGGCGTGATATCTCCCGCCTTAGGAAGTCACTAAATTTTGTATTTTTTATTTTTGGTCCAAATTAGACTAGTCTTGTCACTAGAATATCATCTTGTACGCACTAGCTAGAAATATCCTATCGCGGCCAAGGCAACTAAAGTGGAGGACACGAGATAGGCACAAGTTCTACCACGCTTCGGGATCATGGCCAGATAACCCCAAGAATCAACTCCCAAATATAACATACACCGCCGGGTTTGAATCCCCCACCGCGTGCATATTTATTTTGGCATTACTAGGCCTATACCAACTCACCACACATCCGCTGGGCAAAACTTTAGCCATACATGCACACTTTATAGGCAGATATCTCCGCCTAGGAAGTCACGGAAATTTTTGTATTTTTTATTTTTGGTCCAAATAGACTAGTCTTGTCACTAGAATATCATCTTGTACGCACTAGCTAGAAATATCCCATCACGGCCAAGGCAACCAAAGTGGAGGACACGTGATAGGCACAAGTTCTACCACGCCGGGGATCATGGCCGATAAATGGCCAAGATCTACCACGCCTCTGGCCGAGAACCCCAGAATCCCCCAATATAACATACACCGCCGGGTTTGAACCCCCGACCGCGCATATTTATTTTGGCTTGTCACTCACCACACATCCGCTTGGGCAAAAACTTTTAGCCATACATCTTTGTAGGCTGATATCTCCCTAGCTAGTCAAATATCCTATTGTTCAGTCAAGGACAGTTAATAAAGTGGAGGAACCAAAGCGGAGGACACAAGTTCTACCACGCTTGGGATCATGGCCGCAGATAACCCCAAGAAACCAACTCCCAAATATAAACATACCTGGCGGCGTTTGAACCCCTCACCAAGTGCATATTTATTTTGGCATTACTAGGCCTATACCAACTCACCACACATCCGTTGGGCAAAACTTTAGCCATACATGCACACTTTGTAGGCAGGATATCTCCCGCCTTAGGAATGTGCTTATACGTGTCCTCCACTTTGGTTGCCTTGACCGGCGCGTTAGGATATTTCTAGCTAGTCTCGCATAAGATGATATTCTAGTGACAAGACTAGTCTAGCTGGACCATAAAATAAAAATATATTTATTGTTCTTCTGATTATCTTCACCAAGATTACTTTCCACAATATGAAAAACAAGTTTTACATATATGGATTTGGTTCAAGGTGAAAATGAAAATGACCTCGACATATCCACATATCCACCTAAACGGTTTTACGCCGTGCCACAACCACAATCGACCGTAGTATTCAAATATTCAAAGATTAACATATCCATAGCAAAGTATTCACGTAAACATATAATGATATTCACAATGAAGTATTCATGTAAAAATATAAAGAAAAGAATGTGAGTCAAATGTAATCATATTTCCGGTTAAAATCAAATATTTTTAAATTCATAATGTAAAAATATAGAAGACATAGTGTCTGTGTCAAATATAATATGATACTAGTGTTAAAATCAAATCTTCTTTTCTTGGGATCATCGATAATTTGAGATTATTCTTAGTCAATCCACAAAACAAACACTATGCATATGATTTACAATCGAAAATTCAAATTTCAATTTGTATTCCTTCATAACCACCAAAAGGTCTCACCGGATAATCTTGTACCATAATTAGCAATCCTCGTAAAGATCAAGATTCACGTGCATCCCAAAGATATGACAAAACATCTAGGAGATGTAGTCTTGGTTACCGCACTCCAAAACGGACCAACATTAGCATAAAAATGGTAATGGTAACGAGGAGAGGGGTGACAGGTAAGCAGTAAAACTACATGGCTCATCGCCCTTCACCTAATGTTTAATCATATTCAAAGTAGAATATAAGATTTCGGTTATTAGATTCTTATACACAATACGTATAAGATAGAAAGCTCATAATCTGCTGCTTAAATACGCAGTCCAATAAAGACTTGTAATATCAAAGTGCATCAACCATTAATTCATTGCTAAAAGACCAATAAGAGAAAGGATATAATAGTACTAGAACTGAAAGTATCTATTATAGCTTCTCATAGAAACCAGCATTAGAATATGGCAAAGGAGCCCACATAATGATGTCCGCATAATCCGTATTTCATGAGCATAATAAAAACCATCAATCTGTCTTTAAATAAGGCCTTGCACGGCACCTATAAGCCTATCTTAAGCATCTAGCATAATTCGAAATGGATCTAAAAGACCCCTAGAGTATCCATTTCCAGCCCATAATAGAAGCCACATAGTAATCTTAGCATTATTATATCTCATGAGCACACTAAAAGCAATTGATCTGCCCTAAGTTAATGCTTAAGCAACCACTTAAAGCATGTAATACCATTGTCCTATATGTCCAGCATAAGAGCTACCTTACTCAAACCATGCCAGACCTACTTAATAGAGCAAGCATCCTGCAAGGCCACACACCTATCACTTTGCTTTCTATGCAACACTACCAACAATCATCTCAGAAAACCCCTATTAGACACAGATATCAATAATGCAAACTTTGCAAAATCAAA
Source organism: Isoetes taiwanensis (assembly GCA_021234155.1). Classification (NCBI taxonomy): domain Eukaryota; kingdom Viridiplantae; phylum Streptophyta; class Lycopodiopsida; order Isoetales; family Isoetaceae; genus Isoetes; species Isoetes taiwanensis. The sequence continues at coordinate 2,961,972 of JAJEKV010000059.1, read as the reverse complement.
ACACATGCACTATCCAACAGTTTAAAGTACAGGCCGAGTTTGCATATTTCAATACCAAGGTATCATATATGCATCTGCCCGTAAATTACATAGCATAGACACATAAATAAATCACATCTATCTATAAGACATAATTCCAAAACACGAGTAGATTAAGCCTCCCAAGATTAGGTGAACTGTTATTAATCCTTTGTTCCCTTTAGAGGCTCATTGTTAGAGCACATTAGCACTCAAGATGGAAATTTCGATACCTATTTTCAACCTGTAAAAACTCGCTTTATGCATCACAATTATTGTTAGCCCTAGAACAAGATTTAGAGCAAAGGAACAAAGACCCATTATTTCCAATCATGCCAAATCTTGTATAGACTCGGATCTACACCGTTTCAAAGATTCCATGTAGCCGATTTTGGCACTTATAGCATAGCCGATCTATTTACAGCGTGAAAGATAGCATTCGGGCTTGTTAAAACAACAAACTACTTGCCTTTAAGCACAAATCGGCTACCTCCAAATAAGATAAGCCTTGTGGCAACTATCATTAGCTCAATCCATCAGAACGATCTGCGGTAATGCAGAGCAAAAACGGCAAGAAATGGGCTTTATATTGATATTCAAATTCGAGCTCTCCAAATAAACCAGGCTACAAGCTCTCTGTTTTGAGAAAGGGAGAATATCTCTCTGTTTCAGCAAAAGCCCTAAATGCAAAAACGAATTTAGGGTTTCAAACCAGTGTTCGAACCATAAAAGTTATAGTACATATATCCATTAATGCAAAAATATCCTAGTTCCCAAAAATGTAAAAATTTCCCCAAGTGTCTCAATGCAAAATTATTTTCCAAGTACCAATTTAAGCGTCATAGCTCTTCAAGAGGAAAGAAGCCATATAATAAACGGAAGTCTCCGGTTCTACATGCTATATAAAGAGCCAAGCTTTTTAAGAGCTCCATTAAGCCATATGTGGTAGTTTAGAGCATTCGTCCCATAAAATTTTGTAAAAACCTTATTTGTTGCCCCAAAATAGTTTAGAAAAGGTACATGCAACCCATTTGTTTTGAGGGTTACATGTGGCACACATGCATGCCCCCATGTAACCAAACAATTACTTTATGGAGAATATAATATAATATGCCCATTTTCTAACCATGTAAAACAAAAATTATATGGCCCACATTTGAACCAACTTGACCATGTTTCATGTTCATGCACCTATACCTTTATATATGCACTTAGAGCTAGATGTTGCTTTAGACACTTAGAGCTCCATCAGGATCTAGATTTTATGAGCTCAAGCATTTGGCAATGCAGTTCCAAAAGTAATATTTCCTTCTTTTTCTTTTTCTTCTTCTTCTTCTTCTTCTTCTTCTTCTTCTTCTTCTTCTTCTTCTTCTTCTTCTTCTTCTTCTTCTTCTTCTTCTTCTTCTTCTTCTTCTCAAACTTCCTAAAGGCGGAGATATCCCCCGGCCTACAAAGTGTGCATGTATGGCTAAAGTTTTGCCCAACGGATGTGTGGTGAGTTGGTATAGGCCTAGTAATGCCAAAATAAATGTGCACTTGGTCAATTCAAACCCTGCGGTGTATGTTTATATTTGGGAGTTGATTCTTGGGGTTATCGGCCATGATCCCCACGTGGTAGAACTTGTGCCTATCGCGTGTCCTCCACTTTGGTTGCCTTGATCGGCAAGTGGGATATTTCTAGCTAGTGCATACAAGATGATATTCTAGTGACAAGACTAGTCTAGCTTTGGACCAAAATAAAAAATACAAAAATTTAAAAGTGACTTCCTAAGGCGGAGATATCCCCGGCCTACAAAGTGTGCATGTATGGCTAAAGTTTTGCCCAACGGATGTGTGGTGAGTTGGTATAGGCCTAGTAATGCCAAAATAAATGTGCACTTGGTCGGGGTTCAAACCCGCCGGTGTATGTTTATATTTGGGAGTTGGTTCTTTGGGTTATACGGCCATGATCCCCCGACGTGGTAGAACTTGTGCCTATCGTGTCCTCCACTTTAGGTTGCCTTGATCGGCCGAATGGGATATTTCTAGCTAGTCAGCACAAGATGATATTCTAGTGACAAGACTAGTCTAAAATTGGACCAAAAATAAAAATACAAAAATTTCCGTGACTTCCTAAGGCGGAGATATCCCGCCTACAAAGTGTGCATGTATGGCTAAAGTTTTGCCCAACGGATGTGTGGTGAGTTGGTATAGGCCTAGTAATGCCAAAATAAATGTGCACTTGGTGGGGGGTTCAAACCCTAGGCGATGTATGTTTATATTTGGGAGTTGGTTCTTGGGGGTTATACGGCCATGATCCCCGGCGTGGTAGAACTTGTGCTTATCACGTGTCCTCCACTTTGGTTGCCTTGGCCGGCGATGGGATATTTCTAGCTAGTGCAAAGATGATATTCTAGTGACCAGACTAGTCTAAATTTGGACCTAAAATAAAAAATACAAAAATTTCCGTGACTTCCTAAAGGCGGGAGATATCCCGCCTACAAAGTGTGCATGTATGGCTAAAGTTTTTGCCCAACGGATGTGTGGTGAGTTGGTATAGGCCTAGTAATGCCAAAATAAAAATGCACTTGGCAGTGGGGGTTCAAACCCGGCGGTGTATGTTTATATTTGGGAGTTGATTCTTGGGGTTATCACGGCCATGATCCCAGGCGTGGTAGAACTTGTGCTTATCACGTGTCCTCCACTTTGGTTGCCTTGACCGTGGGATATTTCTAACTAGTGCATACAAGATGATATTCTAGTGACGAGACTAGTCTAAGCTGGACCTAAAATAAAAAATATTTGGGAGTTGGTTCTTTGGGGTTATCGGCCATGATCCCCGGCGTGGTAGAACTTGTGCTTATACGTGTCCTCCACTTTGGTTGCCTTGACCGGCAGTAGGATATTTCTAGCTAGTCTGTACAAGATGATATTCTAGTGACGAGACTAGTCTAGCTGGACCTAAAATAAAAAATACAAAATTTCCGTGACTTCCTAAAAGGGGAGATATCCTGCCTACAAAGTGTGCATGTATGGCTAAAGTTTTGCCCAACGGATGTGTGGTGAGTTGGTATAGGCCTAGTAATGCCAAAATAAATGTGCACTTGGTCGGGGGTTCAAACCCGGCCAGTGTATGTTTATATTTGGGAGTTGGTTCTTTGGGGTTATCGGCCATGATCCCAGGCGTGGTAGAACTTGTGCCTATCGTGTCCTCCACTTTGGTTGCCTTGATCGGCGATGGGATATTTCTAGCTAATGCAGTACAAGATGATATTCTAGTGACAAGACTAGTCTAAATTTGGACCAAAAAAAAAAATACAAAAATTTCCGTGACTTCCTAAGGCGGGAGATATCCTGCCTACAAAGTGTGCATGTATGGCTAAAGTTTTGCCCAACGGATGTGTGGTGAGTTGGTATAGGCCTAGTAATGCCAAAATAAATGTGCACTTGGTCGGGGGTTCAAACCCGGCCAGTGTATGTTTATATTTGGGAGTTGATTCTTTGGGGTTATCGGCCATGATCCCGGCATGCGTGGTAGAACTTGTGCCTATCGTGTCCTCCACTTTGGTTGCCTTGATCGGCGATAGGATATTTCTAGCTAGTCTGTACAAGATGATATTCTAGTGACAAGACTAGTCTAGCTTGGACCAAAATAAAAAAATACAAAAATTTCCGTGACTTCCTAAGGCGGGAGATATCCTGCCTACAAAGTGTGCATGTATGGCTAAAGTTTTGCCCAACGGATGTGTGGTGAGTTGGTATAGGCCTAGTAATGCCAAAATAAATGTGCACTTGGTCGGGGGTTCAAACCCGGCCAGTGTATGTTTATATTTGGGAGTTGGTTCTTGGGGTTATCGGCCATGATCCCAGGACGTGGTAGAACTTGTGCTTATCACGTGTCCTCCACTTTGGTTGCCTTGACCGTGATAGGATATTTCTAGCTAGATACGTACAAGATGATATTCTAGTGACGAGACTAGTCTAAATTTGGACCTAAAATAAAAATACAAAAATTTCGTGACTTCCTAAAGGCGGGAGATATCCTGCCTACAAAGTGTGCATGTATGGCTAAAGTTTTGCCCAACGGATGTGTGGTGAGTTGGTATAGGCCTAGTAATGCCAAAATAAATGTGCACTTGGTCGGGGGTTCAAACCCGGCCAGTGTATGTTTATATTTGGGAGTTGGTTCTTGGGGTTATCTGGCCATGATCCCAATGCGTGGTAGAACTTGTGCTTATCACGTGTCCTCCACTTTGGTTGCCTTGACCCGGCGATAGGATATTTCTAGCTAGTCTGTACAAGATGATATTCTAGTGACGAGACTAGTCTAGCTGGACCTAAAATAAAAAATATTTGGGAGTTAGTTCTTTGGGTTTATCTGGCCATGATCCCAGGCGTGGTAGAACTTGTGCTTATCGTGTCCTCCACTTTGGTTGCCTTGGCCGTGATGGGATATTTCTAGCTAGTCCTGCATGCAAGATGATATTCTAGTGACGAGACTAGTCTAGGCCCGGACCCTAAAATAACAAGGTCTTTGTCAGCATACGAGGGGTTGCCCTCTGGGGGCCCGAGTGTGTTTTTCATGGGTTCTATTTTAAATTAGATCTTCTGGTGGGTTTTGTTTGTTTTATATGGAGCCGTGTAATTGGGGTGCATATAGACATCATCTGCGGCAAAGGAATGATCATCTAATATTAACCTTTCAAAGCAAAGATGTATGTTGACGTACAACTTTCTTTGGAAATTATAGATGACTATATGCTATTGTAGTATCATAGCGACTTGTAGTCTTTACAAGCCCTAATTACATATTGAGAACATGATCATCCTTTTGGAGTGGCACCGTATTGAAGATCTAACTTTTATGCTACCTCCTTTGTTTATAGAATTTCTACTAGAGTTACGAGAAACTGCTGCACTAAGATCTCAAACATTGCAAAAGAAAAAACAAGGGCCTCTGCATATCAATACACTTTCGATGTAAACATGAATGAGAAGATGAGATGGAATATATTATTGTTGAGAGTATTCCGGTTGTAAATCTTACGTGCCGGGCTATTTGCAAGACTATAGTTGTGGATCTCCACCAATCGAGGGCGATAGTGAGCCCGACCTCTGCGCCAACAACAGCGCAAATTGGTACTCGGAGGCATTATTTGAAAGGTAGCATATCAATCATATACTTTTTCAACAATTTCTGAAAAACAATTGGAGAGAAAGGAGAACCAACCCGAGGGTATAGATTGGGAAGCTCCTCGGGTGCCACATCCATTATATCTGCCAGATTATAAGATCTTTGGCATTGCTCTAGCGGCCTTCTTAAGTTCTTCAAGTAATATCGAACATTTGTCAAACACCACGAAATCATGTATTAATAGCAATTGCACATACCTATCAACGTAGTTGCCAGGGTCAACTTGCAACCTTCTAACGATTAAGCTACATGAGTCACATCAAGAATAAATTATTAAGGCAAACATTTCCATGATGCACATTTGCACATGCAAAGCAATCAGTAGTAATATGGATGAAACAAGAGAAACAAGTACAAGCCTAGGAAGCATTAATACTTAAGGCATCTATTAGTCGTAATTGCCAGAAATGTGTGATAGTCCTGCTCACTTCTAAAGCGAGAGCAACCGTAAGGCATGAGACATCAATGTCTGCTCCAATATCCACGAATAATACGCTACCATGGCAAATGAAGTGCCAAGCAAGCTCGAAAGACAAGTATGCAAGATACAAATAAGGTGAAAGTTTAGGTAATCTACAAGACACTTTGCATGGTGGCCTTTGCCGCCGTGAAGTTGGGAAATGTGTGGGAGTTGAACCCACGGTAGTCCTACAAATGTCTTGAAGCTACTCATATTCTTGACTTTGTGGCGATGTTATTCAACTTCACATGTTTTCGATCGTTGTTAAGCTTGGTTTAGTGTATGCATGCGGTGCTAATAAATAATGTTTGCATGCTAAATTTAAGGAAAATTAAACAGGGTTAGATTTGGTTTGTGCATATATTATACTACTGCTCAAGATAAAGTTTAAAAGTTCTAGCTTTTGGCCATTGCTTCTTCTAAAGCACAACTCACATAACAAAAAACTAGATTTCGATTCTGGTAGTGATTTCTAAGAGCGAATCGTAACACTTTCACGGGCGATGGCCTACAAGCAAAACATCACCCAAGTTTTACTCACATTTCATTATCGGGGAGCTCCCTTTCTTTGCCCGCTTGGCGTAATGCGTCCGTCCGTAGGAAGACTTCCTCCGATGAACGAAGATGTTATAGAACGTTTATAGCCTTGGCTATAATGTAGATAGATGTTATACCATAACCATAGGCATTTAGCACATCATTAGAATCTATTGGCTTAGTTGTGTCACCAACTTGTTTAAAATTGTGCCCTTCATAACTCATGGTTTATAATCTTCCCGGACCATGGCCACACTTGCTGCTTTGCAGGTCAATCGATTTTCTTTGCAGTATAATTAGCGACAAAGTATGAAAACTAAAAATAAATGTACTACAACAACATCAAAAGGGATTGACAATTCGGAATTTGAAAGGTTTAATGGAAGGTGAAGAAACGTTTGACATGTTCAAAGAATGTACAATGCACATCAATAAATTGTGAACAAAGCCTAAACAAAGCCTAAAAGATATATTGCTTTTGAACAATTTTTAAGTCAAAATACACGTATGTTAGGTAGATATGCTTTTTGATTGGTTCTTGTTCTTGATTCAATGCCAGTAACTTTGGCTACACATTGAAGAGGGGAAAATTTAGAAATCAATCAATTCTTAAAAACTATAATGCACTTTCTAAACCCATATCGGCATACGTTATCCACCTTTACTCAAAGTGCTAGAAGAATTTATGTGTTCTAAGTAGTGCCACAATGGAATTATAGACGCCAAGCAAATTGCCAAAGCAATGCCTAAACAAAACAACCCTGTGCAATAACCATTAAGCTTGGGATCGTACCTTGGGATCGTACCATTGTTTAAATTGAAATAATATGTTGTAGCAAGACAAATCGGGACAAAAAGTGAGTAGCATGTCTTGTTGCAGTTTAAGAATAGCTAAGTTAGTGATGAATTTGCATGAGCCACAATCATAAATACATATAGATTCATTTTACACAATTTATTTACAACATAAATATAGGCATCATCCCATGAGTGACTTGACACTAACATGAAAAGGGATTGGAATAACATAAAAAAGTTTCAGAGTTTAGCTCTATTGCAAAAATGAATTGGTAGTGGGCTTATGATACTTTAGAAGTTAGATAGTTTAGCCAATGTCATACCAGCCTAATATATGGCATAACAAATTGTAAAACATGACAATAATCAGCCTTATAGCGTATAATCAATTATGTATGTTCGATACAATTCAAATTCATATATAATATAACTCTATTTCCAATATCATTTCCATTGTTAGTGTCGTATAAATAGTAGACAGCATATAGGATTTCTAGAGAAGAGATGTCACACAATATTGAACAAATTGTTGTTGTTTATCATAGATAGGAACAGTAGCTTGAATATACTTCAACTTCCAGCCTCAATTGTTTTGCTTTTTCACCTGTCATATATGTCTGACAAACAAAAGAAATGCATCCAATCATGCTGCTGCTAAATATCATAGACATGTGCTGCAAAAAAAGATAAAGCAATGCATGTAAGCTTATGATAAGGCCTTTTTACTTGGAAGGCCTGATCCAATAAAGCTAACAATCAGGCATGCTAACTTTAAAAAAACTTACAATTTATTAAAGAGTTGTAGCAATCAGAAATTGCAAACAATGGAGCACAACAAATGCCTTTTGCAAGTGATTTGAACAACTATAGGTTATGGTACTTTTGCAAGTGATTTGAACTACTATGGGCTATGATACAGGTATATGTACAGGCCTAGATAGAAATAAATGGGTCTAATTTGCAAGCTTCTATGTAGTGTATATGAGATTTGCCCATAAATGAGAGGAGCCAATCTTCAGAATCAAAATTATAGCTACAGTTTGCAAGACTGTGTTATGCTCTTTGAACCATAGTGCTGCAACTTATTTTGAAAATGCAATAACTTTGTTGTGCCATCTAAGACCCAGCAAAAGAGCACATAGACATGATACCAATTTATCTAAAATTTATAATGATTCACATGCAGTTTTCCTTTGCAAGTCTCAAAGTGGCGGAGATAGCAAGTAAAACTTGGTCTATATTTCCATATGCCCAAAAGTTTGCAGTCCTTGGGAAAGCCAAGTCTATACTCTAATTGGCTAGAAAAGCAACAATTTCTTAAAAACAAAGAAGTGATTGTCTACTATAAAATGAACTTCCAAAGCATTCTTACCTTCATTGAATGATCTATGGCGACACACACTCTGAGGATGTCAAGCACATGGCCATATATCTGCTATACCATCAAAGAAAAACCTAAAGATGGAGTAAAATGGATGTACCAGTTATAAGAAGGCGATTCTTCAGCTTCCTAAATTCATACCTCCAGATCGGCCAGTAGCTTTGGTTACAAAAAGTTTCCACTAAGGTTCTCTGCTGCACCAAAATACAACTTTAGAAATTGCAACATGGAAAGTCTTTATCACATAAGGAATTTTTTATTTGGCTATGCCAGCTAGGAGCACCAAATATTAAAACGTGCAAAATGGTAATTATTGACTCTATTCCAAGTGTTAAACAGTCAGCAAGTGTTATTTGGATTGTGCAAATGTCTCTTCTATTTCATGGGTTAACTACATTTGCCCTTGCGTTGCGCTATGCAAAAGAAAGAAACGCAAGCTAAAACATCAAGGCAGCAATAGCAGGGAAGATCAAGAAGCTTAACTGCGTATCTATTAGTTTGAGCTGTGACAATGGCAAAAATCAGAATGGGGAAGAAAAAGCAAGCATTGCAGAAGCAGAGATTCATAGACCGTACATCTCAAAAACATTCATATGGAAGAAAAAAATTCAAATACACATATGTTATTCATTTGTTTACTATTTACAAAATGATTAAAAGTCATCTTACATATTTCAAGATTTTGGGTCTTGAATGCAAGATTTCAGACAGTGATCCTTTCTAAACATGTAGAACAGCCATGGATACATAAAATATAAAAGAAAGGGCAAGCTGGGAAGGTGAAAATAAGAGAGAACAGAAAAGCTAAGGATGAAATGCATTAACCACAGCAAATTCGGCCATTTTAACTTGCTATGATTAGCTTGTTAGGAGAAATACCTGTGAAGCGCTGGAAATAGAAATGAGGAGGCCACTGCCACGCCATTCCATCCTTCACGCAGTGGGACTGATTCAGAAGTTTTTTTACTTCAAGCCAGATGCGCAGAGCAGAGACCTGAAGATTTTCAGGTGCTAAGAATTACAGGGAAGTAGAGAAAAACTTCCCGGATCAAAGGAATCTGTGCAAAAGTGAAAAATGACGGCAACCAAGTGATTTGCATTTCGATTTTCTTTTCTTCTGATATATCAACACTCCATGCAACCATGTTGAAAGTGCCGCTCGCCTGTTGTCATTTCCTCAAATGAAGAAATGGTAGAACTGCAAAATCCGCCTTAAAATCCTAAAATCTAAAATCCGGTTGCTTGCTTGCTTGCTGGCTCTAATTTCCCCTTTGTCCATTTCTCTTTGCATCCTCCGCTCTTCTCTTCGAAACGGCAAGCGCAGCTCGATATGATGATCGAATCTGTACTAATGTGGGATAGATACATTTAGGGTATGTGCCGGAAAGGAAAAAAAGTTAAGAACCAAATCTGATCTTCAAGAATGACCACTGAGATCTTCAGGACCTTCCAGGATCTCTGAAAACGCCACAAACTCTGACTCTGACTCCGTTTTTAGGGCTCAGAGCTACGCTCGAACCTATCCGCAAAATCATCTCTGGTAAATATCTCTGTTTCTTGCTTATCAGAATAGCCGCCCTGTGAAGATAGAATAAGAAGCCACCTGCTCTCATTCTTATGCCCCTGGACCCTAAGACGGAATGGAGGTCGAATATATATATGTTCCATTCCTCCAAGGCGGTGCATGCCGTAATATGGATCAAAGACCAAGAAAGCCGTGGTTGATCTGTTGTTCACCATGGCATCATAGCGCAGAGAATAGTGGCTTCCAGCTTTGCTCAGATTCAGTAGAAACCAGTTACCCAGTTTGCACAGCCTCCGCCCAACGACACTCGCGACCTGGCATTTACAGGCAACAAGAGGTTTTTAGCAGTCACCAGCATATCTTAGGTATATTCTAGCATATACCTAGGATATGCTAAAAACCCACATAAACGAGGGTTTGCCCCCCTAGGGGCAACCCAAAAAATACAAAAATTTCCGTGACTTCCTAAGGCGGGAGATATCCTGCCTACAAAGTGTGCATGTATGGCTAAAGTTTTGCCCAACGGATGTGTGGTGAGTTGGTATAGGCCTAGTAATGCGAAAATAAATGTGCACTTGGTGGGGTTCAAACCCGCGATGTATGTTTATATTTGGGAGTTGGTTCTTGGGGTTATCTGACCATGATCCCCGGCGTGGTAGAACTTGTGCTTATCGTGTCCTCCACTTTGGTTGCCTTGGCCGCGAGGGATATTTCTAGCTAGTCGCGTACAAAATTTGGACCATTTGTGGGACAATGTATTTTTATTTTTGGTCCAAATAGACTAGTCTTGTCACTAGAATATCATCTTGTGCGGACTGGCTAGAAATATCCTGCGCGTATCAAGGCAAACAAAGTGGAGGACACGTGATAGGCACAAGTTCTACCACGTCGGGGATCATGGCCGATAACCCCCAAGAATCAACTCCCAAATATAAACATACACCGGAGGGTTTGAACCCCCACCAAGCATATTTATTTTGGCAATACTAGGCCTATACCAACTCACCACCACACATCCGGGGCAAAAACTTTAGCCATACATGCACACTTTTGTAGGCGTGGATATCTCCGCCTTTAGGAAGTCACTGAAATTTTGTATTTTTTATTTTTGTCCAAATAGACTAGTCTTGTCACTAGAATATCATCTTGTGCAGGACTAGCTAGAAATATCCCCTCACTGCCGGTCAAGGCAACCAAAGTGGAGGACACGATAGGCACAAGTTCTACCACGTCGGGGATCATGGCCGTATAACCCCAGTAACCAACTCCCAAATATAAACATACACTGGCCGGGTTTGAATCCCCGACCAAGTGCATATTTATTTTGGCATTACTAGGCCTATACCAACTCACCACACATCCGTTGGGCAAAACTTTAGCCATACATGCACACTTTATAGGCAGGATATCTCCCGCCTTAGGAAGTCACGGAAATTTTGTATTTTTTATTTTTGGTCCAGCTAGACTAGTCTTGTCACTAGAATATCATCTTGTACAGACTAGCTAGAAATATCCTACTGCCGGTCAAGGCAACCAAAGTGGAGGACACGTATAGGCACAAGTTCTACCACGTCGGGGATCATGGCCGTATAACCCCAGTAACCAACTCCCAAATATAAACATACACTGGCCGGGTTTGAACCCCCGACCAAGTGCATATTTATTTTGGCATTACTAGGCCTATACCAACTCACCACACATCCGTTGGGCAAAACTTTAGCCATACATGCACACTTTGTAGGCAGGATATCTCCCGCCTTAGGAAGTCACGGAAATTTTTGTATTTTTTATTTTTGGTCCAGCTAGACTAGTCTTGTCACTAGAATATCATCTTGTACAGACTAGCTAGAAATATCCTACTGCCGGTCAAGGCAACCAAAGTGGAGGACACGTATAGGCACAAGTTCTACCACGTCGGGGATCATGGGTCAGAGTATAACCCCATAACCAACTCCCAAATATAAACATACACCGGCCGGGGTTTGAATCCCCACCAAGTGCATATTTATTTTGGCATTACTAGGCCTATACCAACTCACCACACATCCGTTGGGCAAAACTTTAGCCATACATGCACACTTTATAGGCAGGATATCTCCGCCTTAGGAAGTCCGCGGAAATTTTTGTATTTTTTATTTTTGGTCCAAAATAGACTAGTCTTGTCACTAGAATATCATCTTATGCGGACTAGCTAGAAATATCCTACGGTCAAGGCAACCAAAGTGGAGGACACGTATAGGCACAAGTTCTACCACGTCGGGGATCATGGCCGTATAACCCCAGTAACCAACTCCCAAATATAAACATACACTGGCCGGGTTTGAACCCCCGACCAAGTGCATATTTATTTTGGCATTACTAGGCCTATACCAACTCACCACACATCCGTTGGGCAAAACTTTAGCCATACATGCACACTTTGTAGGCAGGATATCTCCCGCCTTAGGAAGTCACGGAAATTTTTGTATTTTTTATTTTTGGTCGGCTAGACTAGTCTTGTCACTAGAATATCATCTTGTACAGACTAGCTAGAAATATCCTACGGTCAAGGCAACCAAAGTGGAGGACACGTATAGGCACAAGTTCTACCACGTCGGGGATCATGGCCGTATAACCCCAGTAACCAACTCCCAAATATAAACATACACTGGCCTTTTTGAACCCCGGCCAAGTGCATATTTATTTTGGCATTACTAGGCCTATACCAACTCACCACACATCCGTTGGGCAAAACTTTAGCCATACATGCACACTTTGTAGGCAGGATATCTCCCGCCTTAGGAAGTCACGGAAAAAGTTGGGCCTGCTACCCGAGGGAGGGTTTGTGGGAGAAGAAGAAGAAGAAGAAGAAGAAGAAAAAGCTAAAGGATTTTTAATAAGTGTTCGAACCATAAAAGTTATAGTACATATATCCATTAATGCAAAAATATCCTAGTTCCCAAAAATGTAAAAATTTCCCCAAGTGTCTCAATGCAAAATTATTTTCCAAGTACCAATTTAAGCGTCATAGCTCTTCAAGAGGAAAGAAGCCATATAATAAACGGAAGTCTCCGGTTCTACATGCTATATAAAGAGCCAAGCTTTTTAAGAGCTCCATTAAGCCATATGTGGTAGTTTAGAGCATTCGTCCCATAAAATTTTGTAAAAACCTTATTTGTTGCCCCAAAATAGTTTAGAAAAGGTACATGCAACCCATTTGTTTTGAGGGTTACATGTGGCACACATGCATGCCCCCATGTAACCAAACAATTACTTTATGGAGAATATAATATAATATGCCCATTTTCTAACCATGTAAAACAAAAATTATATGGCCCACATTTGAACCAACTTGACCATGTTTCATGTTCATGCACCTATACCTTTATATATGCACTTAGAGCTAGATGTTGCTTTAGACACTTAGAGCTCCATCAGGATCTAGATTTTATGAGCTCAAGCATTTGGCAATGCAGTTCCAAAAGTAATATTTCCTTCTTTTTCTTTTTCTTCTTCTTCTTCTTCTTCTTCTTCTTCTTCTTCTTCTTCTTCTTCTTCTTCTTCTTCTTCTTCTTCTTCTTCTTCTTCTTCTCCGTGACTTCCTAAGGCGGGAGATATCCTGCCTACAAAGTGTGCATGTATGGCTAAAGTTTTGCCCAACGGATGTGTGGTGAGTTGGTATAGGCCTAGTAATGCCAAAATAAATGTGCACTTGGTGGGGGTTCAAACCCGCCGGTGTATGTTTATATTTGGGAGTTGATTCTTTGGGGTTATCTGGCCATGATCCCCACGTGGTAGAACTTGTGCCTATACGTGTCCTCCACTTTGGTTGCCTTGATCGGCGATGGGATATTTCTAGCTAGTGCGTACAAGATGATATTCTAGTGACAAGACTAGTCTAGCTTGGACCAAAAATAAAAATACAAAAATTTCCGTGACTTCCTAAAAGGCGGGAGATATCCCGCCTACAAAGTGTGCATGTATGGCTAAAGTTTTGCCCAACGGATGTGTGGTGAGTTGGTATAGGCCTAGTAATGCCAAAATAAATGTGCACTTGGTGGGGGTTCAAACCCGGCCCGTGTATGTTTATATTTGGGAGTTGGTTCTTTGGGGTTATCTCGGCCATGATCCCCGACGTGGTAGAACTTGTGCCTATCGTGTCCTCCACTTTGGTTGCCTTGATCGGCGTGGGATATTTCTAGCTAGTGCATACAAGATGATATTCTAGTGACAAGACTAGTCTAGGCTGGACCAAAAATAAAAAATACAAAAATTTAAAATGACTTCCTAAAGGAGATATCCACGCCTACAAAGTGTGCATGTATGGCTAAAGTTTTGCCCAACCGGATGTGTGGTGAGTTGGTATAGGCCTAGTAATGCCAAAATAAATGTGCACTTGGTGGGGTTCAAACCCGACGATTGTATGTTTATATTTGGGAGTTGATTCTTTGGGGTTATCGGCCATGATCCCAGAGCGCGTGGTAGAACTTGTGCCTATCACGTGTCCTCCACTTTGGTTGCCTTGGCCGTGATGGGATATTTCTAGCTGAATGCAGCGCAAGATGATATTCTAGTGACAAGAGACTAGTCTAAATTTGGACCTAAAATAAAAATACAAAATTTCCGTGACTTCCTAAAGCGGGAGATATCCACGCCTACAAAGTGTGCATGTATGGCTAAAGTTTTGCCCAGCGGATGTGTGGTGAGTTGGTATAGGCCTAAATAATGCCAAAATAAATGTGCACTTAGGTGGGGGTTCCAAACCCGCCGGGCCATGTTTATATTTGGGAGCCAGGAGCAGGCCATGATCCCGACGATATTGAACTTTCGATAACTTATACGCGTCCTCCACTTTGCCGCCTTGACCGCAGACCAGGGGCCAGAAATATCCCACCGCCGGTCAAGGCAAACCAAAGTGGAGGACACGAGATAGGCACAAGTTCTACCACGCCGGGGATCATGGCCGATAACCCTCAAAGAACTAACTCCCAAATATAAACATACAATCCGCCTGTTTGAACCCCGACCAAGTGCATATTTATTTTGGCATTACTAGGCCTATACCAACTCACCACACATCCGTTGGGCAAAACTTTTTAGCCATACATGCACACTTTGTAGGCGGATATCTCCGCCTTTAGGAAGTCACGGAAATTTTTGTATTTTTATTTTTTGGTCCAAATAGACTAGTCTTGTCACTAGAATATCATCTTGTACGCACTAGCTAGAAATATCCCATCCCCGGCCAAGGCAAAACCAAAGTGGAGGACACGATAGGCACAAGTTCTTACCACGCCGAGGATCATGGCCATTATAACCCCGTAATCAACTCCCAAATATAAATATTACAGCGGGGTTTGAACCCCCGACCAAGTGCATATTTATTTTGGCATTACTAGGCCTATACCAACTCACCACACATCCGTTGGGCAAAACTTTAGCCATACATGCACACTTTGTGGCGAGATATCTCCTATTTAGGAAGTCACTTTAAAAAGTTGGGCCTGCTACCCGAGGGAGGGTTTGTGGGAGAAGAAGAAGAAGAAGAAGAAGAAGAAAAAGCTAAAGGATTTTTAATAAGTCTGTTCGAATGGTAAAGTTGGTGGAAGCAATATGTTTTCAGTAAAGATAAGGGGATGGGGTTGGCAATACGGGGCGTAGGATACTAAGTTGGGAGTAATGGGACACTAGAATATCATCTTGTAGAAGAAGAAGATTATGCAGCTAAGGGGCTTCTAATAAGTTTGTTGGTATAGGTAAAGAAGAAGAGCAAAAAACATGTGAGTAATAATGGCAAAGATAGTTGTTGCTAAAGGACGTCAGTTATGATTTGGTGTTGTGGCTGGTTATACGGAATGTTACATAGGCTGTGGTATATGTGGCAGGCAGAAACATTGAGGGGTCATGAAGAATCTAGAGGAAAAAACCAGTAGAGACCTAGTGACAGTTTGCATTAATGTTATAAGGGTGGCTTTTGACCTTTGCCTTGTGAATACCATATGAAAACAGGGTGTAGTATTCAAAAACATTATGGGAATTGGCTTTATATGAAAGAATTGGGTGCATTAAGGATGTTGTGTATGGGAGGATATTATGGCGATGGTTAAGAAAGGACAAAAATAAAACTTGGGTATGGAAATATGCGGCGTATTTTAAATGACATGGGATTTATGCAGTGTATTGTACAAGGTATGGTAATACCATGCGTTCGTTGTGGTCTCCTGTAGTGTTGGCCTTTTATGACACTTATTCACATAAATGACATGGTGTACAAGGGTGTATACATAATGCTATTGTAAATGGTGGATGGAAATAAGGCAGGTGCATAGGTAATAATCTACGGGGAAAGGATTCATGGAATCTGTGAGTTTAGGGTTCGGAATAGCAGGCAACACCGTCGGGCGGCATAAGCACCACCTGGACATACTATCTGCATCTCCGAACTCGTGGGGATAGATTGCGGTGACAACAGGGCATAAATGGGAGTTGCGGGATGGGTATTTTACAGTACTAGAGGAAGTTGGAAAAGCAGATCAAGTGTTTCATCCGGTTTACTTGTTGAAGCAAAATGCCGAAGGGGGTTTATCCACGGAATCGTGGAAGGAGAAGTCGAGCGCAGATGGCAGGGAATCTGCCAAGGAATAATTTCGGAAGGCAAAATGGAGCTAAACGGCAAGCAAGTTCTTCCTCTTCGCAAATGCAAATTACTGATATTGGAGGCGACAAGAATCAGGTTTGGGATGATTGCTTTGCTAAAGGTGTTGGTTTATTTAAGGGTCTACATGTGTTCTTTAGCTTTCCTGATTTGAAATAAGGGTTGAAATAACAGGACAGAAATTCGTTACTGTATTTGGTGAAGATATGATAGGTTTTCAATTATTTGGGATAGCTTATTGAGTAGGGACTGAAGAATATAGTAGCATGCGGTCATATGTACATTAAATGCTTGAATAATCAGATGGAATTGCTGTTCTGTGGCTGAACTGCAGTATATGTATGTTGCCTTTAGTATTCCGGATTTGTTAAGAGGCTTGTTGGTTTGCCTAGGTATGTACATTGATTGATAGGATAGGTGTTCTGGGGGTGCGCAGATTCATGGAGATAGATGCATATAGGCTTGGCTAGGTGTGCTGCTTTTGATTTATGATTGCTTATAATTGCTGATATATGTGTGATAGAGTGGTAGGCAGTGCTTATGCTTGATTATGGTGTAGGCTTTATGTTTCATTTTAGCTCGTTTGAGACTTTGAATGCTATTATGTTTGATCTTCTTGATCAGGCTGTGCAGTATGGCTGCTCATTTTGGTTTATGAAGCTTGTGGCATGCCTTTAGTGTAGGGTACGGTTAGACTAGGTTTGTGGTCTATGATTAGATCTATGGTTGCATAGGGGTCTGTGGTCTATTTCGGTTTCTGTAAGTGTGCTTGGTGGGCTCTGTGGCCTGTATGTGGCATGGTTCATTGAGAGGCAAGCTAATACATCTGAGACTAATATGAAAACACCATGGTCTTGTATGTTTGAAGACCTGCTGATGAGTAAGCATTTAATGAGCTTAAGTAAGTATGATAGAGGTTGAATTCGTTGAGAGTAGTAGGATGAAGAATAAATATGATATTACCCTGTCTGGGATGGTTTAAGACTGGTATAAGTGGATTTCATAGGGATAAATTGTTGATTCCAGTTCTATTTGTATGTTCTTTAGTTGTTTGAGTATTTGTATAGTCAGGTTGGTGAAAATGAAGTCTGCATAATGTGTTTCTATTGTGAAGCGATAGTGTGTTAAGGTGGCATATTAACATGAACAAGATAACCTGTGCAATGGTGAAAAGACTTTGAGATGTCATTTAAATGTGCTGTCTACGTAATAAACCTCTATAGTGGTACATGCTTATTGATTATAAGCTGGAATAAAATGGTCGTAATTAAGCGTTCTCATGGATACAAAGTGGTTAACATAATCTGGTATGGGATTAGCTGTATATTAATGGGAAATGTTGAGGTGAAGGGCGATGAGCCAAGAAGTTTCATAGCTTACCTGTCATCCCTTGCATTGTTACCAAGTTGTTGCTAACATTTGCATTGTTTGGGTGCAGGTAACCGAAACTTCTTCTCCTTAATGTTTTTCATTTTGTGGAGAACATGAAAAACTTATGGTGATGGAATACTGCGCATATGGTGAGATCTAAACTGATGGTGGATAACCATAAACAGGGCTTCAGCATGATGGAATTAATGTTTTAACTTTTTGGATGAGAAGATTTCAGTTCTATACTTGTATAATAAAGATATTTTCTGAAAATAGGGATATATTTGGATGTTAATATTGATTATAACAAAGGCAAGGTTTTCGTCTTTTGCATATGTTTTAACATAATGATCTGCTATGTTAATTGACTATTAGGAATGCATCTATTGTGAATGGATATGGCCTGGGTTAAAATCCAGGGTGGATATAGTGGAATGTTTTTACCCTGAATTAAATCTGCTCTTGTAGTAGTACAAAGTAGTATTATAATCTGGGTAAAAACGTATCGAAGAAAAAAGAAAGAGAAAAAGAAAATAAAAAGGAGGCGGAAGAGAGGGAAATGGAAGGGAAAACGGGCACGAAAAAAAGCGGAAGAGAGAAAGAGTCGGGAGAGGAGGAAAGGGAAAGGGAAAAAGGCTATTGGTAAAAAAAAAAAAAGGAAAAAGAAAAAAGGGAAGGGGAAAAGGGAAGCGAAGGGGATGGGATAGGAGAAAAGGAAAATAAAAAAAGATAGAAGGAAAAAGGGAATGTAAAAGGGAAGGGGAAAAAAGGGAAGGGGTAGATAGAAAAAGGGAAAAGTGAGGAGGGGAAAATGGAAAAGGCAAACGTGAAAAACGGGGAAAAAGCAAGCAGAAAAAGGCAAAAGGAAAAAAAGGGAGTACAATGGGGAAATAGAAAGGGGAGGTGAACGAAAAGGAAGAGCAAAATAGATAGATAGATAGATAGATAGTATTTTAACGTCACGCCACTAGGCAGCATCCAACTGGACATGAAAAAGAAAAAGAAGGAAAAAATGGAAAAGGAGGGGGAGGAGGGAAAAGGTGAAGAAAGGGGAAAAGAGGAGCGAAAAAGAGCATGGGAAAATAGAAGAAAAGAGGGACATGGCAAAAAAGGGAAGTGGGAAAGGGTGAGGAAAGGGGAAAACCGAAGGAAAAATGGACATGGAAAAGAAAAAGGGAAAGGGGAAAAGGGCACTAGAAAAAAGGGAAGACGGAAGGGCTGGGTAAAGCAGGAAAAGAGAAGGAAAAAAGGGGAAAAAGAAAAGGTAGGGAGAAGGAAAGGAAAAAAGGAAAGGAAAGGGGGAAGGAAAACATATGGAAAATAGGGCACGAGGGAAATGAGAAGGGGGCCTACGGGAAAGGGAAAAAGGGCAACCACAAATTGGAGAAAAGGGAAGGGGAAAATAGAAAAGGAAAAATGAAGTAAAAAACAGAAAAGTGGAATAGGGGAAATGGAATAATGGAAAAAGAAAAAGGTAAATTGGAAAATGTAAAAAGGGAAAAGGGGCAAGAAGGTAAGGGGAAGTGGGAAATGTGGTCGAATGCTCTTGATTATCTAATTTTAAAAACGTGAATCCATTTAACAATTGCTCCAGTATATCATTTACAGTTCCTACTATGCCCAGCAACGCTGGGCACCTTAACTAGTATTTCTTAATGTCATCATTAGATACGTTGTACTTTTGCATTAAGCCTATCTCTGATAACATGAAGTCTCCTGTAAGCCTTTGCAGTTCTTCTGTTAGGAATTGACACTCAGAATACAATAACTTATGCAAATTACTTGTCTAGCAAGATTTATTCATAAAATTTTCTTCACATGCACTAGGGAGCCACAATATGGTCACTTATCCCTTGTGCAAAATCTAGACAAATATAAGAACTTCAACCAAAAAGAAGTAATGTCAAATTCCTTTGAAGATATATGAACTAGATAATATCTTCAATTTAAGTCTTTAAAGCATTCAGAAACCATAGAAGTTAAACCATTGGAAGATTACTGTAGCAGGGGTCATTGACCCGAACACTGTTGCAACTTTGACTGATATTTGAATATCGGATTCTTCATCACGATCCACAATTCCGGCTTCTTCTCTACGTACCTCTACTCTGCAACCTTCTCAGCTTATATTATGTAGACATCCGGCGGTTATGGCATTGATCTAGCTTTCCAATCTGAGTCCGGCATTCATGCAACAATATCCCACAGGCTCGAATAAGAAAAACGGCTCCTTTCGATATATCCCACATGCTTGCTTAAGGAAATAGGCCCACGACCCATTAACCAATTTTTCCTTTTAATATTATTCATGTACCTTGAGTTTCTTCTTGTTGCAACCCCTTAATACTTCACATAACCATAAACCTTGCACAATTGATTAGCTTAGCCATAGCCAATCTTAGTAGATGTTGTGCTCATGTTTTGCATATCAGGTTATCTCAAGATCAACCTATAAATGAACATACTGTCACTATTGTATGAATGTACTGCACCTAGTCAGAATGTTGTGATTCTATGCAAACCTACTGCCACTGCTTCTCATAGGTTTGCCACTGCTTCTCATGAATATAAGATGACCATTTCTTAACATTCCTCCACCAAGGAAGAGGCAGCATATTCTGCCTCAGCAGAGCTCATAGCTATAGCAGCCTGTTTTTTGCATCTCCAAGTTATAGCATTGTTTCCCAAGAATATGACATATCCGGATGTTGACCTTCTTGTGCTTAGATCACCTCCCCAATCTGCATCACTATAGGCAGTTAGTTTTAATTTTTCTGAAGTGTAACATATACCTTGGGTGGATGTTCCCTTTAGATACTTTAGCACTCTTTTCCCTGCTTCCCAATGATTTTTTGTAGGATTGTGGCACCTTCTACTTAAGATGTTGACAGCATATGCAATGTCAGGTCTGGTATTATTAGCCAGGTACAACAAGCATCCAATTAAGGCCCTGTATGGAGTTGTTTCCATGTTTATACTTGGCATGTCTTCTGAGTTTGCTGTAAGTGTATGCCCTGGTGTCATGGGTATTTTCACAGCTTTAGCATCTTTTAAATTAAATCTCTTCACCATGTTATCAATGTGAGTCTTCTGATGTAGCTTAATGTATTTTTGATCCCTGTTCCTGATGACTTCTATACCCAAGAATTTTCTTAGTTCTCCTAAATCTGACATTTGAAATCTGTTCTTCAGAATCTTCTTTGCTTCATTAAGGACATTCATAGTGCTTGCAATCATTATACAATCATCAACATAAAGTGCTATAATGCAAAATTCTTCTCCTTGCTGGAATCTGTAGAGATTACCATCATTCTTTAATTTTTCAAACCTATGTTCTTGTAAAAATTGATTCATGCAGAGGTACCATTCTCTAGGAGACTGTTTCAATCCATAAACTGCTTTATGTAGTCTCCAAATCTTATTCTCTCCCTGCTCAAATCCAGGGGCTTGTTTCATGTAAGCTTCCTCTTCTAAGGTAGCATTTAGGAAAGCTGTTTTAACATCCATATGGTGTATTTCCATATTCATTTCGTTTGCCATTGCAATCAAAATTCCAATGCTTGTAAGCTTGACAATAGGAGAGTAGGTTTCTTCATAATCTTTGCCCTTTTTTTGAGTGTACCCCTGAGCCACCAGTCTAGCTTTATACCTCTTGCTGCCATCAGGATTTTCTTTGATTCTAAATAGCCATTTGCTTCCAATCACATTTTTGCTATCATCAATATCCACCAACTCATATGTTTTTGTTTCAGTAAATGAGCTTAGCTCCTCATTCATAGCTGCCATCCATTTGCTTTTGTTTACACTTTGCTGAACTTCTTCAAAATTCTGTGGTATATCTTCATTTTCAAGGAGAGCCATTACTTGTTCAAACTCTAGTTCCTCAATGGTGATATTTCTTCTGCTTCTTCCTTGTTCATCCCTTCCATATGGTAAATCCCCTAACTTTGCTTCTTCTATAAGTTTTTCAACTTGAGTTTTTCTTTTTTTCTTGACTATTGTTTCCTTGTTGTCTAAATTTCCATTGTTGATCTGCTGGCCTTGGCTAAGTTCTTGTTGTGTACTCTCATTTTCAGTTTCGACATCATCCTTTTGACTATCTGCATCATTTCCTTCAATATCAAATTTCATATCCTTGTTTTCGATGTGTTCCTCCTCAACCTTATGTCCTTTTTTATACCTGTGCTTGTATAATATGTTTTCAATGAACAAAACATCTCTACTGATAATAATTGTTTTGCTCTTTGGATTGTAGATCCTATATCCCTTGGATTCATCATCATAACCAACTACAAATCCAATTTCAGCCTTATCATCCAGCTTTTTTCTTAAGTCTTTGGGTATGTGTGAATATGCTAAACATCCATATACTTTGTACTTGTCAAAATTGATTTTTGTGTTAGGATTCCATAGCAAACAAGGTAGATTTCCATCAATGCTGCTTGATGGTAAATTATTCTGTATTTCTACACTTGTTTTGAGTGCTTCTTCCCATAGGTTGCTAGGTAGTCCACTTTGCTTCAACATAGATCTAACAGCATCTAATATTGTTCTGTTTTTCCTTTCTGATACACCATTCTGTTGAGGACTATGTCTGCATGTTAATTGCCTTTTAATGCCATGCTTCAAGCAATATAATCTGAATTTGTCAGATAGGTATTCTCCACCTCTATCTGACCTAATACATTTCAGTTTATTCCCTGTTTCCCTTTCGGATGCAACCACAAATTGTTTAAATGCTTGTAGTGCTTGGGACTTTGTACTTAAAGCATAAGTTGTACACTTTCTGCTAAAATCATCTGTAAAGGTAATAAAGTACCTCTTATTTGTTCTATTTTTGATATTCAAAGGACCACAGAGATCTGTATGAACCAGCTCTAGCACTTGAGTTGCTCTGGTTTTTCGTTTGGCAAAAGGCAGTCTGTTCAGTTTCCCCAAGGCACATCCTTCACATATGAAATGACCTGAGTCTTTGTCACAGCATATCCAACCTTGTTTAATTAATTGTTTGAGGTTTTTGCTGTTTGTATGAGCAAATCGATTATGCCATAATTCTAATCCTTCTTCTTTGATAGTATTGATGTTCACAACATTATTCATTGCAAATAGATTTCCAAATCTGGTAGCACGAAATTTCAATTCATCCTTGAGATAAATATTACATTGCAATGAGTCAAAAGTGACCCTGTAGCCTAGATCAACCAGTTGACTAACAGAAATCAAATTCTTGATTATTGTAGGCACACACAACACATTTTGTATATCTACAATGTCACCATTTAAATCTTCAAGCTGTAGCAAACCCCTACTCTGAATTTTTTGAAGAGCTCCATTTCCAACTTGTATATTCCTTGAATTTGCATTAGTAGGATTCTTCAGAAGATCAGTAGATTGCACTACTGATCTTTCAGCTCCACTATCAACTACCATATAATCATCAAATTTGTTAGATTCAACTTTATCAAGAATAGCAAATTCATTAAGTACCTCATCATCTTCATCTTCAGAATTTGCTTTAGATTTTTCTTCATGTTCTTCAGCCACAAATGCCTTTTCATAACTTCTTCCTCTTCCTCTATTTGAGGATCTGCCACCTCTGCTATCAGAACTTCCTCTTCCCCTTGCATAATTCTTTGGGGTTGGGCATTTTGAGGCTACATGACCTCTTCCACCACATGTGTAACAGTTAAACTCTTTCTTTAACTTAGGACATTCATTCTTGTAGTGACCTTGCTCATGGCAGTGATAGCAAGTCACTTTCTTCTTAACAACTAATATCTCAGGATCATTAGATTGTTGCCTTGATATTTTCTTTTGTTCCCATTCAGTTCTCAAACAATTTTCTGCTTCCTCTCTTGTCTTACAAGTATTTCTAATAAATAAGGCAAGATTTTCATTATCCACTGCTCTAGATATTTGCAGAATTTGGCTTCTGTCTGACACATTTACATTTGCCCCAGCAAGATCAGCTATGAGGTTATCAAACCTATCAAAGAACCACGAGACATCTTCATCCTCTCTAAATTTTAACCCTCTTAATTCATTTTCAAGTAAATCAATTTGAGAAGACGTTTTATCTTCATAATGTTTAAGCATATACTTCCACATATCTCGTGGACTCAAACCCCTTAATTTCAATCTTATTGTAGGGCTTACCTTACAAGATATGATCCCTTGGGCCTCCTTTGCTTTGGCATACAAAGATTTTCCTCCTGAGCTGCTTCCCCATTTGTGCCTCCCTTTTGCACTTTGGGAAGTCCCTCTTTTCTTTGTGCCTCCTCTGCACCTTCATTTTGAGAGGTCGACGACACTTTTTGCACCCAAAGATTAATTGAGCTTCTTTGTAGAGCCGGATCTAGTCGGTTACTCTGCTTGGTAACATTTCCTTGGGGATCCACCAAATCCCACAAGTCTTCCAATTCCAAGATGTGCACTATAGCATCCTTCCAAATCTGGAAACCTGGACCTCCAGCATACACATCTACAGTGTTGAGCAAGCTTGCTCCAAATCTGCTAGACATATTACTAGCTCTGATACCACTGTTAGGAATTGACACTCAGAATACAATAACTTATGCAAATTACTTGTCTAGCAAGATTTATTCATAAAATTTTCTTCACATGCACTAGGGAGCCACAATATGGTCACTTATCCCTTGTGCAAAATCTAGACAAATATAAGAACTTCAACCAAAAAGAAGTAATGTCAAATTCCTTTGAAGATATATGAACTAGACAATATCTTCAATTTAAGTCTTTAAAGCATTCAGAAACCATAGAAGTTAAACCATTGGAAGATTACTGTAGCAGGGATCATTGACCCGAACACTGTTGCAGCTTTGACTGATATTTGAATATCGGATTCTTCATCACGATCCACAACTCCGGCTTCTTCTCTACGTACCTCTACTCTGCAACCTTCTCGACATATTATGTAGACATCCGGCGGTTATGGCATTGATCTAGCTTTCCAATCTGAGTCTGGCATTCATGCAACAATATCCCACAGGCTCGAATAAGAAAAACGGCTCCTTTCGATATATCCCACATGCTTGCTTAAGGAAATAGGCCCACGACCCAGTAACCAATTTTTCCTTTTAATATTATTCATGTACCTTGAGTTTCTTCTTGTTGCAACCCCTTAATACTTCACATAATCATAAACCTTGCACAATTGATTAGCTTAGCCATAGCCAATCTTAGTAGATGTTGTGCTCATGTTTTGCATATCAGGTTATCTCAAGATCAACCTATAAATGAACATACTGTCACTATTGTATGAATGTACTGCACCTAGTCAGAATGTTGTGATTCTATGCAAATCTACTGCCACTGCTTCTCATAGGTTTGCCACTGCTTCTCATGAATATAAGATGACCATTTCTTAACATCTTAATGCTTTGCCTTTTCGGGACTTTCATATTTTTAGCGATTAGCATGCATCTTGAAAAAGATGTCAAGTGCTTTCTTTGCAGACGTTTTCTTGTAGACAACTTCCTTTCCGATGCACCTCTCTAAAGGCGGAGATTAATTACGCATCGTCCAATCCTTGTGCCTTTCTCATCTCTGTGATACCTATATAAAAATAGGCGTATCTTGCGGAGGAAACCCGCCATACTGAATCGGCAACTT
This sequence comes from Isoetes taiwanensis, assembly GCA_021234155.1. Lineage (NCBI taxonomy): Eukaryota > Viridiplantae > Streptophyta > Lycopodiopsida > Isoetales > Isoetaceae > Isoetes > Isoetes taiwanensis. The sequence goes on along the minus strand of JAJEKV010000059.1, from coordinate 2,936,443 downwards.
CTTTTTTTCCGTATAGGCGTCCCAAAATTAGTTCCACTTTTCCCATACACGGTCGGAAGAAAAACAATCTTGCGGGCATCCTTTGGCACCGTTTAATCTTACGGGCGGCTTGTGCATCCCCTTTTTTCTTCTTTGATCTGGTGCCCTTACTCTTGTCTGTATTATGGTTTGGCACGGTGTCCTTTCTAGTAATTTGAATTGACACTCTTAGATTGCCCTTGTCTAGTCGGCATTGGTTTTCCATATTCGATCCATTGGTTCTGGCGTGCATCGCAAGCTGCTCCACATCGACTTGCAAAATATGGGCGTTAGATAAATAAATATAGACGGTAGTCAAAACAATAACAATAAAAAATCGCCCGGCGTTTTAGATCAATCCGCAGGATTTACAAGAAACGCTGGCGAAAGAAATCAGCGTCGGTGGCGTTTTTGTAAATCCGTGATTGGCCAAAGCGCTGGCGCGCGATTTAAACTATATGACATCTGGCAAACGTGCGGCGGCGGTTTGGAAGTTCCAGACTAGCTATGTGGGAAAAATGAAATACCTTTTGTGCGAAAATGTCTTTCCCATGTCATTCGATGCTTGTAATTTGACTAATTCTGGCTGGCCGTTGTTGAGCCAGAGGAACCGGCAATTTACGGTGAGTATAGTCTATAGAATAACGATTTCCAGTTTTTGTGCTTGACTGATCAAAACCTTCTGCGCGCCTCCAACTTTGAATCTTTGGTCATTTTTTATCATGAAGTGAATATCCAGGTTGCCAATGAAATCTTCAAGTTTATTCGGATCAACACCTTCTTACGTCTTCATATCAAAAGGCACCACATCTGCCGACATTGGCACCTGCCCTAGGTTTTCAATCATGCTGTTGACTATTTCCATTGCGTGCTGCTTGTCGTATCTTCTGCTGACAAACATAGCCTTCGTGGACTGAAAAAAGCTGTCGACATTTCTTTGGATCGTGAAGTTAAGGCCGGTGGATACTTGTCCGCACACTTCTTGAGTTTGCTCATGGCCTCTAAGCTGTCTCGCCTTATCGTCATCACTAGTCAAATCAGTAATGGGTAGGCGTCTGTTGTTTCCCTACCTCTAGAACTTGCATCTTCCTTCTCTTTTAAAGCTTGTAGGTACACACTAGGTGACGACCTTATCTTGATTGCTCTTCTCACAGCTGAGATACCTTCACATATTTTTTTTGGTGTCAATGGTTCACCACTTGACCAGCCAAATTGAAGAGGTTATCTGCGACCTCATCCGTTCTTAGGGCTTGTCTCTTTAAAGGAACTGCAGCTGCGATAATTTAACTTCTTCAATACTTTTTTTTTTTCGACCGCTTCAAGTAATGCAGCGGTATGAATCGTCCCGTTCTTAGCATGTGATCGAAATACCTTGTTTCTTCATTTGATCTGTTTCCTTAACTCTAGACATGAAAATAAGATCGTCTTTTAAGCTAGTCTTGAAGATCTCCACATACCATTCGAGCCCTCTGGTAGATCTTCTTACGGACATGGAGGCTCTACGAGCCTTTATTATTCGATCGTATCGTCCATGGTCTAGCGTGTGCCAAATCAGCAATCGATACATCTTCCTCCGTTCTTGGTTTTTTCGTTGCCGATGTCCCGTGACCATGCCCAGGCTTTGATTTTCTTTTAACATTTTTAGAAGATCCTGAAAGTTACAATCATGTGGTGAGTAATGAAATCGCGCCGAGCGCGTTTTGATAGACGCCTTACTACGGAAAACATAAATGGTACACAAGAAAAGTATCGAGAGCGACCAAAACAATCATATCGGTGGCGCTCTACATTATAAATCGCTACCGGCGCATTTTTAAGAGAGGCCCTGAGGCGCTCTATATTATAAGAGACATACTAGGCTACAAAAGACTTCTCAAAGAACTGGAGAATCTGAGAACAAAACTATAAACAAACAAGTGCAAGAAACTATAATTAAACGGTCTACATTATACGAACTGTAGAATAGAAAACAAAAAACACAGAGTACAGGAGAAGATTATAACAAAAAACACACAAAACAAGGTAGTAAAAGCAGTAGAAATGACACAGATTGATTATAAAAGGTAGAAAATACACAGAGACAGTAGAAAAATGATAAAAAATGACACAGACAGTAGACAAAACTTAAAAATAACACAGACACTGTAGAAATCGAGAAGAAATAGTAAATACACCTTCAAGTGTCTTTGTCGACCTGTTCAGGAACTTCCTGAGTGTTGGGCCGTCGCCCAGCTCTCCCTGAGCCTCTCCCTCCGGCTCTACCTCTCATTGCGCCAGATCCTCCGGACGCCATATCGCTGCAATGTTCGAATGCAATGTTATGGGAGCGATTCAAATTTATACGTATGGGTGCATTATCTGAACCGTTAGATTGCTATCCGATTTTAAATTACAATTTATCCCGCCTATATTAACCGCTTATCCCGCTCATTTCAAATTAAAAACTTAATTTTCGTATTAAAGCACATCCACGAATATTTATTTTTATTATTTTCAAGAAACGCCTATGTGGCACGCTGAATTATTCATTTGCCACCGAATTTTTCAAGAAACCGCATCAACTCGCCGACTTCTTCCAGTCGATCGCCTCCTCGCCTGATCAAGTCGCCTCCTCAACTGATCGACCGCCTCGACTTAGCGATCGCCTCCTCGACTGATCGACACGCTATCATGTCGGCCGAACTATGATGAGTGCTATCAGTAGGATTTGAAGACTGTTCTTGAAACATAATATATTCTTGAAGACTGTTCATGTGAAATCATTCTTTTAATATTTTCAATTATCAGCGTCGGAGAAGAATGCTATCTATTAACAGCAAACTTGAAGCGTCGACTTGGATTATGTAAAATCGAAGACCTGGACCCTGAATCTAAGTGCCATGGTGTCCCTCTTGGAAACAGTTTCTGTAAAGTTAGCATTATAAATTGCAACTATGAGGATGAAGCTCTTCCAAGAAGACATCCTGGTGGCGACACAATCGGGGAGAGCGTGGGCACATTTGTGGCGTGGCCAAAAGAACGTCTAAAAAAGGTATGTACAGACCTTCTGATACAAAGAAGCTATAATTTTATAGATCTTAAATTATCAAAAGATATGTATAATGAGGATAGTAAAAAAAAAATGAATATATCATAACATTTGCGTGATGTTGCGAATTTCGAATTCTTTGATGTTCTTTAGCCAGTCATATCAACCCCATGAAACTACACATTAATGAGAATGTGTAGTTTCTTGGGGTTGGTCATACTGACTAGAGGCCATCAAAGGATTCAATGTTTTCGACATTGCATATAAAAAAACATAATAAAATAAGCGTGACATAAAAGTTTAAGCTGCAAAATTGCGCCAGGCGCGAGTTTGTATTTATATTCAAAAGAAATATATGTACATTTTTCCTTCTGTGAAAATGCGCGAGGCGCGAGTTCTTTCTAAACTAACATAGCTGGCTGTACATATCTCTATAAAATGTCACATAGGCCCACTTCATCAGCCCAATACCGAGTAAAGTCCCACATGTACCACTCTGATATGACAGGATCCTCCCATTCCCTGCGAATGTCAAGTCTCCAAATCATAGTGTCCCGTCGATCCTTGATACTCCTAATCAAATCCTCGTATTTATTTGTTGGCATGAGCCTTACTAAGAGCATGAGGAGCCGCATATGTCCAGTGATGCGATGGTAGCATTCCCATGGCCCCTGATACAGACTGTCATATGGCTTGTCCAACTCTGTGTGAATGTTTTGAACAACACAATTAAGTAGTATCTTGTACAGGGTCCAGCGTTGATGGTCGTCCAGGGGAAGTACATTTGAAATAGAAGCGGCCGAAATTAACTAATTAGCAAATGATATTCCTCTCCCCAGAAAACGATTCTAAATATACAAAATCCAAAACGCACCAGGCGCGTTTGCTATATTGTTTTTTTCACAGATCTACTTCACACGCGCCTGGCGCGATTTGTATAAAGCCGTATGAAATAGAAAGGCCAAACTAGAAACGCGCCTGGCGCGATTTGATTAACCTAGTGGGAAATTAGAAGCCAAACTAGAAATGCGCCAAGCGCGATTTCGCCCATTCTAACATATCATTCTATAGAAAAAAAAAACAGAAAAATAGAATACGAAGCCAGGGGAATAGATAGAGCAAATCTAAGAGCAGATAGAGCAGAATAAGAACTCATAGAGCAGATAGAGCAGATAGAATAAGAACAGATAGCGCAGATATATAATAATAATACTCCTTGTTTAGTTCATTATTTAGTTCATTGTTTTGGTTCATTATTTAGAGCAGATAGAGCAAGATCATAGAGCAAGATCATAGTGCAAGATCATACAAGCAATAGAACATGTTTATAAGCAATAGATAGAGCAAGATCATAGAGCACGATCATATAAGCAATAGAACATGTTTATAAGCAATAGAGGGTGTTTATAAATAATAGATCTATATATGAAGGTGCTAGGGCAGTATAGGATTGATGCATCTAAAAGTCTAAGCCAGTAAGCACTCCCCTTGATTAACCCTGAAGCTCATATAACAGATAAAGAACAGATAAAGCAGATAGAACAGAACTTTCAAATACTAGAATAAAAACAAGAATAAGATAACAGACTATAAGTAAAGAACATGAAATACTAACATCTTTGTTTTCTGTAACCGAGATTTGAGCCTCTGCCTTTGAGCCGAAACCAAAAATTGAAAACAAAAGTTGATTTGAGCTGAGAAGAAGCCAATAGCAGATGATTTGAGCCAATAGAAGCCGAGAAGAAGCCGAGAAACCTTTGAGCCGAAAGCTTTGTAGAAACCAAAAACCCTGAAGCCGAGAAACCTTTGAGCAGAAAAACCAAAAGCAGAAGATTGTAGAAGCCGAAAAGCCACAGAGAAAAAGCAGAAGATTGTAGAAGCCGAAAAGCCACAGAGAAAAAGCCAGAAAAATCGAAAGCCAGAAGCCAGAAAACTCGAAAGCCAGAAGCCAAAAAACTAGAAAAGCTTTAGCCGAAATGCTTTAGCCGAAAAGCTTTACCTCGAAAGCGCCGAGAAGCTCGAAAGCGCACCAGTATAAAAAGCGCCCAGATTGTTCGAAAAGCACCAGATCGTAAGCGCACTTTTATGATTGTAAAGCGCACTGATTGTTATAGCGGTGATTGTAAGCACACCAGTATGAAGTTCGAAATCGCACCAGCAGTTCGAAAGAGAGACAGAAATTTTGGAAAGGGAGTGTAAATTGAATGTAATAACTACTATAAAAAATTCGTACCGCGCCATAATAACTGCCGCGAAAATTTATTACAAGGGGTTAATGTTATAAGTTATAAGAAATTTTAAGGTAATATTTTAAGGTTATAAGTTAATAGTTAAGGTTTTAAGTTTAATAGTTTATGAAATAGAATTTAGAAGTTTTAAGTTTTAGAAGTTTAAAGGTTATATTTATTTAAGTTAGAAGTTTTAACCTTAGAACTTCTAACCTTAAAAGTTGTAAACTTACTTCTTCTAACCTTAACTTTTAACCTATAATAACGTACCTTAAAACTTCTAACCTATAATAACCTATAATTAACTTCTAACCTAAAAACTGCTAAGCTATAATAACCTTAAAAGTTGTTTCTAAGGTTACAACATTTAAGGTTATTATAGGTTAATATATTATAGGTTAACTCATGTTAGGGAGATGTTATTTGGATATGCTAACTTACTATATGTTTTTATGCATTTTAGGTCAATGGCATGCAAAATGCTAAATCCCCCAAGGCCCCCAATGATGCTGATCAAGGCAAGGAAAAATCCCCAACTAATGAAGATGACAAAGATGATGGCAAAGGAAAGGAAAAGACCGAGAAAATGAAAAGGATGATGCCAAAGGAAAGGAAATTGTACTTTATACTGGTTGATTGGAAAAACAAAAAGGTCAAGATCCCGCATGCATGCAAATGAGAGGCGATGGGAGAAGGGATTATTGTTCTAGCAGATCCTATCAATGCAAAGAATGATGAAAGATTAGGGGAGGACAGGTTAGGTGTAGCAATCTCAAAATTATATGACAATTGGAAGGAAAAGGGTTCGGGCAAAAAGAATGCCTTGCTTGTGTGAAGCAACTAGAGGTTCCAACTATTGTTGCATGGCCTAGGGACAAGATTCAACCGGAGGAACTACATGTTTCCTATAGATGTAGAACCATTGTCAATAATGTTCACCTGATTGTAGCAAGAGGCCACTTCCAACTTTCAAACATTATCCCACCAAAAGATGCAAGTCGATTATGATTGTTCTCCTCGAAGCCCCGATGAAGGTTAGAGGAAGTGAATGTTGTTGGGCCTCCCCTATTAGAATGTTCACAATAGAGGAGATGGTGGTAGCAAGAGCTACATATCAGGGAACATAAGTGTGATAGCGGGGAGGAATTTCATGTACACCATATTTGGCTATGCAATTCGGGATGAAAGATCAAAGAAGAAAAGATTCTAATTGAATGGAAAGTGGATATGTTCAAAAGCATGGATGGCTATACATGGAATTCCAACCTCTTCTTGGCACAAGCCGGCAAAAGAGTCATGAAAATGGTAGTAAAATTGCATTGCAGGAACACGGCCTGGTAGGCCTACCTCAAGAACTATAGCCGCAAAAAGGAAATATTTGAAAGATATGTGGATTTCAATCTGAGAAAACATGCCACACAAGAGTAAGAAGGATGAACAGGGTAGAGTTATTGTTGAAAAGAGATTGCCATCCCATTGTACCCGGAAAGAGCATATTAGAGGAAATAAATGCATTGCTTCGGGAACTTGGAGTGGCTTCTATATCCCAACCCAGTTTTAGTAGGCTATGGAATAAGCATTTCAAGCATGTGACCATAGCAACTTCAAACAACTTTGTCAAGTGCAATTTATGTGCTAAGCTGAAGGAGACACTAGATAAGACTGTGCAACCAAGTCTAAGGGCAAAGATAAGGGAACATATGAAGGACCATATGACAGATCAACTATCATGTAGATCAACTTATTGGATGTGGAGGACCTTATCTGCAATGGAACCTAATAACTATCTATGTATTATACATGATAAAATGGACCAATAGAAGACTTGTCTTCCACAATTCAAAGTACATTCCTAAGTCATGTGGAAGATCATACCCTTTGCGTGATTTCAATGATCGGGGCAATATTGCATGGGCGGGTCTCGGGCGTACTATGGCCATTTCAGTTTAGAGTTGTGGAGTGATGGTCCAGATTTTCACATTGGGAGTATCATGAGGTGTTTAAGAAACTATGAGAAGGGTTACAATGGTCACCTCCCGGATCCTACTGACTAGCCGGGGCACTACATAGTGCATTGTTGGATGGAACCCCTAATAGTATTGAAAAGTTTAGCAAGGCAAGGTTTAGGAGGAATGGACCTAATGAACATGTTGGAGCTTCAACATCTCGTGCTAAACCTCGAGATCTCGCCTGTAAAAGCTCCTCTTGCAACTAGATAATTGTGCTGGTCAAAATAAGAACAGATGGATGTTTTCTTTCCTATCCTACTTAACAGTTGTGGGTATTTTTGAAAGAGTCAATTTGGGGTTCCTAATGCCCGGACATACTCATGAGGATGTGGATGCATTGTTTGGAAAATATAGTCATGTATTGAGACAGCAGACAGTTACCAACTTTCCCAGGCTATTGGAAATATTTCATGGATGAACCATCATTCAAATATTTTTAGAATATGTCTTAATTTTGGGACAAAATTAGATTGCCGCTTTTTGCCGCCGTTGCCACTGTTTCCGCTTTTTCTTTCTTTTCCCGCCCGTGTGTGCTTAAAATAGTTTGATTTCCCTTTCCCTCGCGTCACGCGGCACGCCCGTTTTCCTTTTTTTCACTTTTGTTTTCTTTCCTCTTCCATTTCATTTTTCCCTCTCCCATTTTATTTTCCATTTCCGCCAGAGCGTGGCTTCCCTTCCTTTTCCGCCAGAGTGTGGCTTCCCGCTCCCATTTCATTTTCTTTTCTGTCCTAGCATGAGATTCAACTAGAGAGATATAGAAATGCAGCGGATATGGTATGAAGTAGCGGATATGGCATGAACGGCAGCGGATATGGACAGCAAAGAATATAGCAGGAACAACATCAGATATGGCATGAAGTAAGGTAGGAATACGGCTGCAATATGAAATATGATATGAAATAGCGTAAGCAAAATGGCAGAAGAAGGTGGATTTTGCAAATAGTAGAAGAAGATGGTCGGATTTTGCAGCGAAAGACAAGCATGGAAAATCGGACCTGGGCAGGGGAGTTTTGTGCACTTTTGTTTCAGAACTGCAATGAGTCTGTGGTTTCATGTGTTTCTTCAAATGGCAAGGGACTACTATTCAAAAGATATATGCTTTTCTCAGTGGCCAAGATCTGCAACATGTTGGGCCGTCTCTGGTGTCTCTTAGGCTCTGGTGGTTTGTATTTTTGTGCATGCTTAAATAAAAAAATATGGAAAGACTATGTAGATATGGCCTTCATTGCAGACATCAACAATGGCAATGACAGATGTGCAGGTGAGCAGAATAGAATAGAAATCCATATTTGATGGGGTTATAAGACGAAATCCATATAAGAATAGTTATACATTTTCAGACGAAAGTTATAGATGATGTTCTTGTCTGGAGCTAGTACAGTAACGCCAGGTGCTGAAGAAGATGAATGGAGCAGATTCAAGTGGCAAAGATTGAAGAAAATGGGGAAACTGGCTGCTCTATTTTCTGGTCGGATTTTGAGCTTTTGGTAAGGTTTTCTTTTGTTCTTATTTTGTATTATCTTTCAAAGATCTATGAGCTTTTGGGTACACTGGTTGTGGTGCTGCAAAAGTGTCATATTACTCTGTTTCATGTGATTTTAGTAGCCTTTTCATGGCCTGAATATATTCAATCTTCTCAAGTTATCATATTTCTTGCATTTACCGCGCCCAGAACCTTTGTATACGGTTATTTCTTTCTTTCTAGTCTGGGATTCAACCCACCGTGGAAGAAATTTGTAACTCAATGTAGATTTTGGAGCTATTTCAGAGTCTTATAGCATCTGCAGCTCTTCTGTATCTCCAGTATAAGGAAGGGAAGAATGTGCAGGGCTAGACATATGCATATATAATAGTTTACATAATCTGGTGTTGATGCTTCTGCCGATGAATACTACAGAAGGAATTAGTTGCTCTCTGTTACTTCCAAAAAAAGGAGATAAAAAAAGAGTAGTCTGGAACTGCCATCCATAGCTCATTTGTCTCAAACAGGGGTTGGAGCAGATCCAGCGGGATGTTAAGATTGCAGTGGAAGGTATTGGAGCTAAGGTTGGTGAAGAAGATGGCGCTTGAATAAGAGCTGCAGTTCTGTTGATCTGAAAAGGATGGCAGTTTGTGGGTTCCCAATTGCACAGCGGTCTCAAACTTTTCTACATTCTAAAGCATCAGTTCGCCACAGCTACACGTAGAAGGTGATTTTGTTGCACTATTATAGCTCGTGAAATCGCGCCAAGCGCGATTTAACCCTGACATCTTATCACAATTTTATATTTTAGAGTGTTTTTTAGGACAACACGTTTATTAATTGTACATATATTGCAGCTTTATTTGGCTAAAATACTACAAGGGGTTGTTAAAAACATGTGAATATAGTTATATATTTGAGTGATTTTACTTTTTACATATTCTAATATTTGCTTGATTTCGTTAAATAAGTGATTATTTTCTTTATAATGTCAATATAGAATTTGTTATTTCAAGTATATTTGTTGTTGTAATGCTATATAATTTCAAGCAAATAGGTCTTTTCCTTGCCTTGTTTAACGCAAATGTGAAAAGATAACGACATATACTATAGTTTTTTAAATGCAAAAAATGTAATAAAAAACCTAAATGCACTGAAAATAATGCTTATGTGGCGCGATTTTGGAATAGACATAATCCCAAAATAAATGAATGATGGTTGATGTACAAATCCATCTCCTATAGGATCTCTCATAGAAGAAGTGCCTGATTGGAAGAGTTTTGTGGATGGTTATGCTCTCGACATGGAAGGTCATTCTAGACCTCTTCAATTCACTTTTTGGGTGAGAGAAGGGATTCCAATCATGCAATTGAAAATGAGACCTTTAGAGGAGAAGTGGAGAGGTGGGGCAGAAATTTGGCACAGGGATGCAATTGGCAAGCCTATGATACCTCCTGGTCAACCAAAAGCTCTAAAACCAACTGAAGAAGTCAAGCAATTGGGATTGACTAAGGATGGCATCAATGACTACATCAAGCATTGGCAAACTAATTCAGATGAGACTAATCGTGCATTGATAGATTATTGGAAGAAGGTGATCAACTTGTTGGATGAGGTAGACACATCCTCTAAGAGCCGAAAGAAGGGTGGTTCCCTAAAAGTAAGTGGAAAACATTAGCTGGTGCTTTGAAGATGATGGTACCATTAGTAGCATTGTGAAGGCATATGCTCCTCCTCAATCTGATAAACACTATGTTGGTCCTAAGAAGGATAGGCCAAAATATCTAGGCATGGATTGTTATGAACCTTCTACTGACGTGGAGTGCCACCAATTTGTAGTAGTAAAACCAAAGTGAGATCTAGAGACCTATCCAAAGTGGTTGGGATATACTATCTCGGATATTTGCAAAGAAGAAGGTGATGTTAACTTCAATAAGGTGCTTGCGTGGAATGGTGGTGTCCAATTACATCGGTTGAGTAATGTCATCGATAAAGAAAGATATTCAGATTGTTGGACAAAGAGGTGGAGGAGAAATCCTAGTGATCCTGATCTTTGGCTAGACATTGAAACCGTATTGTACTCGTGGACTCCAAAAACTATTCCAAGTAAAATAGCGAGAGTTACAATACCTCAGGATGTAAGGAATAAGGTTCTCATATCCTTGGGGATGCTGGTGGAAAAATGAAAAACAGTTACTATGTATCAATCACAGTTAATAAAAGTTGTGTACTACTTGAGTTTCATGATATATGATTTTGTAATTTGAAGTTAAGGTGTGAATTTATATTAAGGTGTGTGATTATATGTTAACGTATAGTGACTTTAATCAAGTTACTAAAAAACTTGCAATATGAAATTTGTCCCAAAATCAAGACATAATCCCAATTTAATTGAATGATGGTTACTATGTTTTGGTTGTGCATGGCTTAGTGCAAGTTGGAACTATGCAGGTGTTAGATGCGCACGACCTTCAAGGTACTCAATGCTTCCATGGTGAAAAACATTTACGAGAAAATTGCAAACACAAGCATCTTATATTCTTATTGAACAAGATAATGTTGATATAGTTTCGTCTTAAAATGAAACCCTTATTCTTTTTTTTATTTGGAAAGATCAGAGATATATTAATTGGTGCTCATCAGTTACATACGTTAACCAAGTGATATCATACACCTACACAACATGTTTGTTTATGTAGGGATAACTACTTAGCTGTGGATTTGAAACTTTTACAGGAACGATAAAAGAGAGTCGTGGACTTGAGAAGCCCACTCCTCTTCTTCAAATGCTATAAGATATTGGCGGATCTTTTGCTTTAAAGATGGCCCTAGGCTATTGGAATGAATATACTCTTGGAATACTAATGTTCTCCGCCTCTTCCATATTAGCCATAGGAGCCATCCTTTACATAAGTTCAGAGCAACTTTCCTTTCAGTTGGCCAAGATGATGGATACATGCCTAACAAAAGCTCTTTGTCTGGTAAAGAGGTCCCGAACACTTCCTTCACTTGTTCCCATACTGGACGGAGTTCTGCGCATTGCATGACACAATGTTCAATTGTCTCTACTTCCAGGCCGCACATTGGGCAACTCGGTGAGACATCACAGTTGAACTTATTTTTTATTTACTAAAATGTTGACCCCGATTGCTCTATGAAAGATTTGCCATAGTAGTGTGGATACCTTTGGTGGCAAGTGGCTCTTCCAGACCCATTTCCATATTTGACTGAGTTGGTCCTCTTCTGCTGTTACCTCCCATTGGGAATGAAGACTCATCGCTTCGTTCACATGCAGAATCTTGTATGCCTTTGACACAAAATGTATTTTATCAAGGTTTTCACGAGGTCGGCAAAAAGCACCTATCTGTGGAGAAGCATAGGTTGGAATACTGGCCAATACCATTTTCCAAACTCGTTTGTCCCGTGATTTCACCTTAAACTCGCGGTGAAATGACTCCCAAGAGCGTCGCACACCACCTTGGTGCCAATCTCCAACGCAAGAGATGCCTGCCACAATCCATCTGTTTTGTGTTCTTTTATTCACCACCGAAAAAAGTGGCACGCAGCCTCTGTCAGTTTCCACTTGCAGCCACCACACCGGCATAGACACTGAGGTACAATTTTTGATGTCCAAGCGCCATAGAACTTTAACTGTCTCCCAAGCTTTAAGTAATCCTTTAAGAAATGGCGAAGCTCCCGCATATGGCCTCAATTTATAAAACAGGGCCCATGGTAAATTTGCTTTATGGGATGATTTTCCACACGGTATACAGTGAGTTAGTGATTGTTTTAGGAGTTCAAGGCCCGGAGACCTCGAATCCTGTTGAAGGATTTCCCACATGAATTTGCACACTAAGATCTTGTTGTGCAACTTAAAGTCAAGCATTCCTAGTCCTCCATGTGATTTAGATCTCAAGCATTTCCTCCAAGCCACTTTGATATTTGCCCCTTCCTCATTTCCACCCTAGACAAAATTTCGCATCATTTTTGATAGCTCTGCTAGCTTTGATTCAGGAGCCAACAACACTGATGCAGCATAAATATGAGTACTGCTTAGCACTGATTTGGCTACGATAATTCTTCCCGCCATGGAGAGCTTACCAACTTTCCACCATCTCAAATGTTTGTCTAAACTGAGCAAAATCTCATCCCAAATATTCGAGGATGAAATGCACACCCCGATTGGAACACCCAACAACTTCGAAGAGGATCCAACAGGTACAGTGGTCCAAGGAAAAGTGGCAACATGAGCCGGGAAAGGCTCATCTAGAGGCCAAATTGCTGCACACTTGTTCCAGTTAAGAAAACAACCTGATGCTATAGAGAAGGAATCCAGCAACTATTTCGCATTCAGGAGGTTTATTTCTAGGGCTTCTAAGAACAAGAAAGTATCATCAGCATATTGGTTACAAATTTGCTGCGAGCCATCCACCATTTGCAGCCCTGTTATAACCCTATCTTCCACTGCTGCCAACAGTACTTGAGATAACCCTTCTGCGACAATATCAAAAAGAAAAGGCGCCAAAGGGCAACCTTGCCTAATGCCCCTGCTCACTTCAAAGATAGGGGAAGTCTCCCCAAAAAGTAACACAGAAGCACGCGATGATTTCAACAATTTTGTCACGATGTTAGTAATTCCTGGCCACAGCCGAAAGCAAGCAACATCTTTTCCAAAAAGGACCAGCTCACACTGTTTAAAATCAAGCTTTAGATAGAGTACCTTCTGATGTGTCTTTCTTGCCCAATGTATGCCTTCAAAGGCTGCTGCAATATTATTGAGAATACTTCTTCCTGGAATGAATCTTGACTGGACTTTGGATATATGTTCCATCAAAATAGGCTTTATTTTTTCGGCATATCCTTTTGCTATAATTTTATAGAAGGTTGACAACAAGGTAATAGGCCTCCACTCCCCTACGAATTTTGGATCCTTCACCTTCGGGATTAGAGTAATACACCCGGTGTTTAGTTTGCTGTCCAATTATATCTTTGTAGAAAGTCCCGATAAACAATTTGTATACAACTGTTGTACCCATTCCCAGTATTCCTGAAAGAATTCTGCTGGAATGCCGTCAATACCCAGACATTTGTTTTTAGCCAAAGAATAGACGGCCTCACGCATATCTTCGAGGGAGAGCGGCTGTCCGAGTTGTTCCCTTTGCGATGCAGATACTTTAGATACAACCTTTGAAAGAATTAACTCCTCAAAGCAACTTTGAAAATTTATATTCTTCCTTTTAAAGAAATCTTCAAAATGTTTGAACACAACCTCTTTCACCTGCTGAGGATTCCAGAATGATGGACCCGCCCTCTCTCCACGTATTGAGGACAACGTGGCTGATTGTTTCCTCTGCCTTGCAACCTTAAAAAGAAACACAAGACATTTGTCACCTTCCTTGATCCACGTCAATCCTCGCTTTAATTTTGACTTGTTGAATTTTGACCAATTCTAGTCTCTTAATTTCCGCAGAAGATCTTTTTTCCCTTTTCCGAACTAGTGACGTTTCTTCTAAGTTCTGTCAATTCTGTATATAGTGATTCCAACAAAGCATTTTCTTTAGCCACCTTGTCACAACCCCAAGCTTTAGCAAATTTTTTAATTGCTGCTAGAGACGCAATCATGGCTTCCATTTCTCGCTTATTTTTGCTAGCTGCAATCCAGGGTTCAACTTGAAGACTGTTTTAAGCGGTTTAAAGGTGTTAGCTCTAGAGGAGCATATTAACTGCGGATTATGATCTGAAATGGAGTTCTCTAAGAGGTTATGACGATACAATGATATGTTCTTTTCTTGCATGGCTTGAGAGCTTATATAACATCTATCATGTCGCGATATGCCCTGCCATCTCCAATCCAGCCATTACACCACGTAAATCCTGGATCACCTTGTATTTCAATGAATCCCAACTCATTGAGCATACTCAGCCATTGCTCCCTTTCGAATCCATGTACAATATCAGCCCCGCTCCTGTATCTATCACTGCTATTTTCCACCATATTAAAGTCCCCGACCAAAATCCATAGTACGTCACGGTCAAAGTTTTTCAGCTTATTCTTTACACTGGCCCATAGGGATGACCTTTGTCTAGCTTGATTATGCGCATAAATATTTATCACTTTCCATTTTTTACCATGAGCATACCATGTTACTATTGCACACCTCCCAAAGTGATCAGTATATGTCGATAGTCAGTATATGTCGATAAAACTTTCAGCTGTTTCTTCCAAGCAATAAAGGTTTCTGCGTTAGAGGTGCCACTAGAAGATATGATGCCCACATACTCTTTCCCTAATATATTAAGCAAAATCCTTACTTCTTCCTTTTTACATTTATGTTCCTGTAGACAAACAACATCTGGACAAATTTTTTTCAATGTTAGAGAGAGTCTACTGCCTTTGGCCTCAGAAGATTTTATCCCCCTGATATTCCAGCTCAGAATTTTTTGCTACATTAGAGAACACATTAGATTGTTTGGGCGAGTGTCGCTTCACAATATTGTTCTTCCTGTCCTGATGTGATTCTCCTTTTTCTTGGTGTTTCACTAACATAATTCTCCATACTTTCAAGATTCTCCATACTTTCGTCCATTGGCAAATCAGCCCATCTGTTATTATGCACTGGGAACTCTCCATTAACAACTTGACATTCTATTGCCATATAATCAGTAGGCGCTTCCTTATCGTGATTCTCTATTGTTGCTTTATTATTGGAACAATTATAACCTTTAAGAATTTTTGTGGAGCCCCCTGAATTGGGGAGCCTCTTTCGCATTTGATTTTTGAGTCTGCCACCACTTTTGGGCTGCACTATCGCCCACTCTTCCTGACTCACTTGTTCCATTTTGTTTTCGAAGTCCTTCTCTCGCACTTGCTCCTTCCCTAGTTCTAGATTGTCTTTAAAGGTTGAAATTTCTTCATGTTCCCTTTCACTTGAATTTAAATGATCCCTCCCATTTTTTTTCCCATTTAGTTTTGTTGCCTCATCATCCGCCACTTTTACATTGCTTTGCATTTCTCTCCTGAACACGAAGCAATCTTTCAAACCTTTAATTTCCATTGTGGGGAATATTCTTCTAATTTCCCATCCATTTATGAGTCTTAACTTGAACAAAGAGTAATATATCCCACTTTGCACGATAGTAAATTGTGGAATACCCTCCGCTGCTGTGATGCCCACACAAATCCTTGGGCCCTTTGCTATCGAGTGAGTTATATATGACCCTAAGTTCTTTGCTATGGCAATTAAAAATTCTGGATCTAGCATATCTGGTGGCAGTTGTTCAATCTCAAACCAACAAGGAAGTTTAACGGCAGACATTTTATCTGAAGTAAAACCTGGAGTATAATATTGACATAGCACAAATTCCTCTGCAAAACGATCCACTCCTCTGGAGACCATCTTTTCCACAGCTTTCTCGTCATCAAAGCATATAAGAAAAAAGTTACCGCCAATAGCTTTGATGCTCTGAAACTGTGGCATTTTCAAAGCGTCCAGATGCCTGGTAAGCCATGCTTGTAACTTCCTGTAATCTAAAAAGCCTCCCATAAAAAACCCCACCACTGGAGATTAAATTCTCCATGTTCCTGACATGTTTAGAGTGATCGATCGCCATTATTTTTAGGTTGTCCTGTTCTGCCTTATAGTCTACTGATTGAAGGAGTTGTTCTAAACTGGTAGATGAGTTTTTGGAAGAAAGGGAATTCAATGCTTCTTCCACTCTGCTGCTATGGGAATCAATAGAGAATCCTTTCTTAATCCATTCAGAAAACATGGGTCTTATGATTCTTTCTACTGTCTTTCCCTGTTTCCATGGATTAGAACTTGCAGCTTCATTATTATTAACAATGGGCTCCTTATTTCCACGGTTTTTCAACAGTCCCATTTGCTTAACTTCTGTACAGCAATCTATGGCTAAAGGCATCAAGAACGAACTGGGCGAGCTGTTTACCTCTGTTTTTCCTTTTCCAGGTACTTGATTTACTGTTTCGAGTTCCATCTTTTCTTCTGCCAGCATTCCTTGTCTTGCCATGATCATAGATTCTCGCTTCTGCAAACCCCAATATCCCATCGATCTATCTTTTTGCCGTTACTTACAGGGCGTATTTCTCCAGAGACGAACACTGCTGCTGACGAATCGCTGGGTGCAGCCTCCGGGGCTGGGCGTACGATTTTTTCTCCGGGGCTTGGCCCCTTTTCGTCTCCTGTTGCTGCTACAGTCTGCGCCACCAACATCGGGTCCCCGAAATCTCCCATTCATGTATGAATTCCTTTTCATGAAACCCTTATTCTGTTTACATTCATCTGTGTAGTGTGACCTGGTGCCATCGCGGGCGACCAAGGGTTGGCTCCATGTTCTTTCATGGGAATATCCGAGGCTTGCATTTCATACTAGTGTTACGAACCCTTTTGGCAAGGTAATATTGTCACTACTAGCAAAGCCTCTTTGGGTTGCATCATTTGATCTCATCTTGTCTTATCTTATCGCCATCTGCGAGGGAGGAGTATAACCTGGCCGCCGCCGGAGGAAAGGATTGGGAGGAAAAAATGTTAGGTTGAGAGAACATTTCTCATGGCCCAGACAATCTTCAAAATTCAACGACCCACATTACATACTGTTTTGAAATGCAATTGTTCAATTATCGAAATTCAAAATTGCAGATGCAGTCTGCAAATGCATTACATATGGTTTGGCAAGGTCTAGGGCGTATTCGTATCCACATTTTGCTTATGTCATTTCAAAACCATATGGTCATGCCCTCACATTCTATTGTTTTGTCATTTTAATATGGAGTAGTAATTGTTACGAACTTCTAAAAAGTGTTATCTACCATCTATTTTATCAAGCTTGTGCAATTTGCAGTTTGTATAATGCTAAGAAGCTAGAGCATAAGATGTTGTGATAACATTTAGTCACACTGCTTGATGGTTGTGCTTTTATCAAGGCATAAACTGTGACATTTCGTTGTCCATGTAGACACCTTTGCATTTGAAAATATTTAGTATGCATGATATTAAAAAGCATTCAAGCTTATATGTGAGCCGCCATTAGCATTATCTCGAGCCCATGTATAAACAATATTTTTGGTATGACGTAACAAATGCCCTTCACTTAAGCAAGTCATTTGCTTGTATAATTCAACTTGTCTATAAGGTACTTTGCATTTGTCCTTCAAAAGTCCAAAGCTCCCTCTTGGGGCTTTCTTCAAACCCTCGCGGAAACCCTGCATGCGAGCTCTTGACTACTTCAGATCAGGGCTGTCAAAACCTAGACCCTACAGATTTAGTAGGGTTTAAGTATCGGTGTACAAAAATAGCTCCATCCGTTGATCCCACCGTTGAAATGGTAGCCCATGTCCCACGAAACGCCCATGAAAAGAAAAAATGAACATCCACCACACGGATGTGCCAACCCCCAAATTTCCCCTTTTTCCGGCATAGGGACAAGACAAGAAAATGGAGTACGTGTTCCCCTAGTTCGGCCACTTTAGCGAGCTCGAAATGGGGATCTGACTTTGTGCATGAGTCCAAAGCTCCAATTCACTCTAGAGACCAGCTATTATGACCAACGGAACCAAACTCAATTTGCTACATCAACTAGTCGACCTTTCGTACAATGCACTTCTAGCCTAGTGTTATAGTGTAAAGATAGCATGTACTTGACAATCCGGCGACTAATCGATCATTTACTTGTTAAACATGTGTCTATGGATAACTCTAGCCTTTTGGATGCAACCGCGCAGTGGAATTGCCATTTCGTGCCTTCTGGCATGGCCAGCCACACGATATCCAGCTTGCTACGAGCCATCACAACGAGGCATATTTGGAACCAGTACCTAGGGAGGGTTTTTTTGTTCTTCCTCTTGGGATCTCTCTTCAAACCCTCGAGGGAACCCTGCATGCAAGCTCTCGACCACTTCAGATGCAACGGGGACGGCTATCAAAATCTAAATTCTACAGATTTAGTAGGGTTTAAGTATCAAGGTATCAAAGTAGCTCCATCTGTTAATCCCACTATTGAAATGGTAGCTCATATTTCAGAAACGCCCCTAGACATCTATCACATGGATGTGCCAACCCCCAAAATTTTCCCTGCCCCAACATAGGGACACGAGGGGGAAATGGCGTGCTCCCCTAGTTCGGCCACTTTAGCGAACTCAAAATGGGATTCTAACTTTGTGCATGAGTCCAACGCATCTAATTTACTCTAGGGACTAGCTATTATGACCATCGGAACCAAACTCGATTTGCTACAACAACAGAGACCTAGACCTAGCAGTCAGGCCAAGGGAGAAGCCTCTTCCATGAAGAAGGAGGCTCGTGCAAAGGCTCAGGCGGCAAGCTCAGCTCAGCCAGCAGCACAGTCGACAGACCCAGCTTTGCAGACCTCGGACTCTAATTCCACAAGGGTGGCACACCAGTCATGCCATGAGAGGTGGAGACAAACACAGGTGATGGTTGAGGATCACACCACTCAGATCTCACACACGCGTAAGAGCAACAAGCCTCCATCCCCATGTGCTTAAGAAACAACCGGCTATAGTAAAAGCAACAGTTTGCGCATTGAGACCCAAGTGCAACAATTGCTTGTGACGGTATTAAACATGTTGGTTTGGCGAGGAACGGGATAGACAGACTCTTGTTGGCCTCCCGGCACAAATAGACACCATGTCCGCCGAGAGATGAAGTTATAATGAAGGACAAGGAGAGAGAATTGAGCAGGAGATGGTCATCGATATCTCCCCGCCTTCGATCGGACATTGCGGATGTCATTGCCACTCGTGGGGCATTTCAGATAGCAACTAACGAAAAGCCACCGCTACAAGAAGGCCCTGGCAAAAGCCCTTCTCGAGAATAGGGTCGGCTGTCAGAGATCACCTTAACATCGGCAGATCTTTGTGGTTGCCTCTAGAATACGAATGGTTGGAACAACGCCCCTTGTTCAAGAGCAAGAGGCACCACGAGCTCTGAGAAGCTACAATCCAATAGGGGCGGACTCCATGCCAATGCACAGGGCCTTGCAAAATTGTGTATACGAAGTTGGAGCGGCAGAAACAATTCCAGCGGAGGGCGAGCTCTCGGCTTGGCCGAGGCGGAGGCAATCTCGGGAACCTCACCTGCCACCCATGCGAAGTCGGTCCTAGGCGGGCACCACGGCCTTACTTCACCATTCCTTCCACGCCAACAGGATCCTCACGCTCATGGACACCGGACAGCCGCTTTCAACTCCGCAGGACAACGGCCGGTATATCTTTGTCCCCAAAAACGTTGATCCACGTGAGCTTAGTGAACGCAGACGGAGAGGTCATAATTTGGTGATCCGTGCTCATTCACCGACTCGGTCACGGATCATCAATGTATGGCATTGCCTAGGCCTGTACACATTGCTCGAGCCAGCCGTCATGGTGCTTTCGGCGTTACAATCTACACACCGTATTGTTATATTCACGATGGCGGATATGCAATATGGGATGCCATGCCGCCGGGGCAAGCAATTGAAGGGAACATCCTTGTATGTGGACCGAGACCTCACCCCAGTGCAACAAGAGTCCCGCAGGCGTGAGCTCACCAAGGTTCGAGGCATCCGCTGTCAAGGAGGAGCTGCGGGACTAGTTCGAGGCAAGATGCACATTTTCAGCTCATCGAATGTTGCTGCAGATGCTCCGGCCATTCACCGCAGCAGCCCCCACCTCCTCGGATCATGCTCTTCCACCGTCCGCTCCAGCCCCCGCCACCCTACCCTTTGCCACTACTCCTCGGTCATATGCCACCCCAACTCCTCTTGCTTCTCACTCTGCCCCAACCCCCACTCGCTTCTCACTCTGTCCCATGCATGACTCGATGCGCTCTACCGCTTCCCACTCTTCCCCACAACTCAATATCGCATGCCTCTGCTACTAACAAATAGGGAATGTGCCTTGGGTGGTCTCCCGGGAATTGTCGAGGTTTCCCATGGCGAAGGGGGATAGTTTCAACTCATTCTTTGCAGATATGGATCTCATCTTCCTCATGGAGACATGGGAGCCGCGCAGGGACACAAGCTACCCGATCTTCTAGGCTATCAACATTTCTCGGTCTTCAATAGGCGCACGGGCAAGAGGGGACATGGAGGGGTTGCTGTTATTCTGGGAGTCTTTGGCACGGTCGGTCTTCTGCACAAGATTGGCCGAACACAGCGGTACTTGTGGGTGCGGGTGCGGTGTAGTGGCAACCTTCTCTTCTTGGCTGCTTGCTATCCACATGCAGAAAGCAACTTTTACCATACCCACTCAGATGTGGACATGCTAGCTCCATATGTCGATCTGTATGATGACATACAACAACATAGACAGTTGGGTAGTATGGTACTCCTTGGGGACTTCAATGCACGGACAGGAGTAGAGCAGCCCATGAGACTTGATCCTTTGGCTCAGGATGTGTTACATCTACGCGGCTTGGCTAGGAACATCAGATGATAGTCAGGTCACGCGCTTTGGCAGATAGTTGCTTCTACTATGTGGTGTCTTTGACTTGGTAATTTGTAATGGCACAGCACGGTGGCCTTCCTCCCGTAAGTGCACTGCCGACAAAGAGAATCGGTGGAGGATCTAGTGTGATGGACTATCTATTAGTCGCTGAGTAGGATGTACATTTGATCAACCACTTTCGGGTAGGCACAGACAGTAGAGATGAGGAGACCGACTCAGATCACCTTCCACTCTACCTGCGAAATGGTATACGGCAACTGCAGGTAGAGTGGAAGGTGATCTGATTCATTCGGCAGAAATTCTACGCTCTTCCATTCTAACATATCACGAAATTCTCGGCAGCTCCTCATATACCTCACTTGCGATTGGATTATGAGCGGACAAAGGATTATCTTTGATATGCTCATAGATGACCTTTCAGAATTTTTGCACCCCCATCTTTGGAGCAAAGCAAACGGGTCAGGTGATTGAGCTACTTGGTACCGTCCTGAGAAAAGATGTTTTGGGATAGCATGCCCGAGAAGTATCCACGGGGACTACAACATTCCAGCGTAATCGGTGGTTTGATCTTTGAGTGTAAGGAATACAAATGCGGCTCCGCCCGGATCACGGATCCACCACACATTATCGTGCTTTTTGAAGGCAAAGAAATCTCGGTACATTACACGTCATCAAAGGGAAATGTTTTACATGTTGGAAAGCCATCCTAGAACCTTTTGGCGCAAGGTTCTTGAAAGCCAGCCCGAAACCCTCACGGGGAACATCACTAATGAGCGATTAGGGAATAATACTTTGCAAAGAACTCTATGATCCTCAAGGGACACGAGCACTCATACCCCCCACGTAATGGTCCGCATTAGAAATCACGAGAGGATGATGTTACCCGAGTCTGCGGCGTTTGGCAAATGGGAAAGCAACGGACTGGATGGTATGCGGGCGAGATTTGCTCAAGTGGGCGGGGAGCCTATGGTACCGTCCCTAACCACTATGTTCAACGAGCACTCTGGGAAGGATTCCCCGGCGATGGACCACAAGCGAGTTGTCCCCATTTACAAGGCGGGGAGATCCACATAGTCCAACCAATTACCGAACAATCATGGTCGGGCTTCGGTGTTTGACAAACCGCTAGGCATTATTGAGCAACAGTTGACCGGTGGGCGTAAGCAACAGGTGTCGCGAGCTCTCGCATAAGCGGGGTTCGGACCGAGGCATTCAACCATTGATCATATCTTCACATTGAGGACTTTGGTTGAGGATAGCGAAAAACCATCGGGGGACCTGTATTGTTGCTTTGTTGACTTTGCGAAGGCTTTTGACACGTGCCCTCGGGGAAAAGTTATGGGAAAAGATTGTTGCAACTGGAGGTTCCTGTGGATATGCAAAATGCGATTATCACGGGTTGTGCGAGAGTTGTTCAGGTCAGTGCGGATGACGGAACAACCATTCACTAGCGATGTTAAGGTCCGCCGGGGATGTCCTCTTTCCCCAACATTGTTTGGTCCGTACATTGACCAATTGGAACAACGGCTCATGGACAATGGGGGTGGCGGGACCCAACTTTTGCATCGAGTCATCGGGCAACTCATCTATGCGGATGATGTTGACCTCTTAGCTCACACTCCGAGGAGGATATGCGGTCTCACCTAGATGCTTTGGATACATTCTAGGGCTCTGGACATGAGCGTCAATCGGCCAAGACTAAGGTGGTCCTAATCTCATCCTCGCGCCATCTAAGGCCCCTTCATTCACTTATCGAGGGCAACAAGTGGAGGTGACACCCACCTACAAGTATCACGGGAGTGGAGTTTCCTTCTACACTATCTTTGGGACACTTCCATAAGATTGCGTGTAGCGGCGGTGGGAAAGCACTTTATGCAATGCGGAACAATAACCACAGAGCGGAATTGTATGATTGGGGACATCGGGGCACATCTGTTGGAGTATTGGTGGAGCCCGTTCTTTTATGCGGGGGTTGAAGTCAGGGCCCGATGGTGTCCCTTGCTACTTGGGCGACTTAGAATAGGTGCGAAGGCCTTCTTAGCACGGGCACTTTTCGGAGTGAAATCCACGGTCTGTCACATTTAAGGTCGTCACAGGTCCCATATCAAAGTTTGTTGCAGGAGACAGGTTTTCTGCCACTTTAACGAGCAGCCCTTGATAGACACATCGTTTATTTCCAGAAGGTGGTAAATATGGATGATGATCGTCTACCGCACTTGACTTATCAAAGTGGCAATGGGACCACAACGACTCAAGAATTGTTGGAAGGGTAAAAGTGTGCGATGGCTAACTAGGCCGGAATGTCCGAGGAGCACATGTGCATCGGTAGAAACAGAGGCGGATCGCGACAGCTTGAGATGTTACCTTGATGCTTGTTTCTCCAGCAAGCTTTGGGATTCCAAGGCCCTGGAGCAAGTCAAAACAGCACAATACAAGCAGCACATAAATCCCACATTAGAACGAGGCCCATAGCGCTACCTACGTTCACATCGCCCATGAAAAAAGCATGCATATCGCCTCCATTCGCCTGAGTGCCCACTATCTCGGATTGAGGCAGTCGATGGATTGGGGAACCACGTCGGGATAGGGTTTGTCGGTCTTTGCCCGGGGGGCTGTTGAGGATGAGTGTCACACTTTCCAGAGCTGCCCGGCATATGATCAGATTCGGACATGCTATGCTCAGTTGATTAGACCTGATGAGCCGCTACACATGATACTGTGCACGACTTCGGTGCACTCACTCGGATCATACATTCAGGAAGTATTGGACTTGAGGGCTCAGATATGCCCCCAGTCAACCATTTAATCGTTGTCGGCGGTCTTATTGCTGCCACGATTTTCCCTCGAAACCCTTGCCGGGGGGGTTTTAATCCGGCGATAATGTGACTGCTGCACTTTTTGTATTGGGTCCCATAGGCCGATTGGTCTCCGTGGACGATAAAAACAATTCTATTTTATTCTATTATCCACTGATCATAATAGAAACATCCACTGATCATAACATTCACATCTCAAGGTCCATAACTATTTCACCGGCAACAACTATTTAAGCACTTCTTGCATCTACCAAATTCATCAACCTCTTCTTCCAAAACAAAGCACACACAGTTTCTACACATGACCACATTCACATACAATGTCATGAGAACCCGTGTCACATTCTCCATAGCCAACAACCTCATCCATAACTCCATCTGCACCCACATGATCAGCAATAAGTTGACAAATGCAAACTCAAGAATGAAATATCTCCAAGAGTTATTGGGGGTGTGTTTATGCTTGACATATGCAAAAAAGCATGTGGGTGACACCCATGCTTTGGCCGCTTTTCGAACCCGATGCCAGGGCGTCACGCGAGTCCTCGGCCGAATCCACGAATTTTAAGCCCTTCATTCGACCGCCATGCAAATTTCCTGAGCGGGAGGGAGATTCTTTTCTTGGATCGTTTAGGCGCCGAAGCTGAATTTTGCAATTCGAAATGGGAAATGGCGGTGTTGTCTCATGTTCTTGCAAAATTTATTGCAATTCATTCATCTGTCCACTATGGACTGGAATTCCGCTTTCCTGTCTTCCTTGGCCAAGAACCGAGTGCAATTTGATCCTGGCCC
Source organism: Isoetes taiwanensis (assembly GCA_021234155.1). Taxonomy (NCBI): domain Eukaryota; kingdom Viridiplantae; phylum Streptophyta; class Lycopodiopsida; order Isoetales; family Isoetaceae; genus Isoetes; species Isoetes taiwanensis. The sequence continues at coordinate 2,911,627 of JAJEKV010000059.1, read as the reverse complement.
AATTCTATCAGGCTTACAACAATTTCAGCAGCAATCCGAAAGATTTATGGAGTGCTGCCTTAGTTTCAACAAGAATTTTGATGACAAGATGATTCCTGGTAGAGGTATGCGGAAGCTTCTTGCTGTTCTTGGTATTACGGACATTAATTTTTAATTGTTGTGCCTTGATAGGAGAAGACGAACCTGCTACTGTCCAAGATGAAACAAGAACAGAGGATATTCAACATGAAAACAGATATGAAGGTATGTTGTTAGTGCTTATTTAGTGCTGTAATAACCAGTGAATTTTGTAATGATATTGAATGTAAAAACTTTCATCTAAGGTGGTGGATGTTTCTGTCAAGAAGCACATGCTGAAGTTGTGCTGAATGACCAGAATGCTGGAGTAGAGGATCCAGGTAATTCAGGATTTATTCACACTAGGTGAATAAATCCTGAATTTATTCACACTAGGCGTTTAGTCTAGTGGTAACACACTAGGTCTAGAAACTATAGGTCTCGAGTTCGAGACTGCCCAGAATCGCACTCTGAACTGTTGGGTGTCAAAACCCACTGACGCAATGTAACGTGGTTGGGGGCAGGGCCCAACCAAGCAATGTAGTGTGGTGTGTGGTCGCATGTCCAGTTGGATGCTGCCTAGTGGCGTGACGTTAAAATACTATCTTTTTTTTTTTTTCGGCGACAAGATATTTAGATTTTATTAATAAAAATGGTGTACAACCTTATTTATAGGCCTCTCAACAGGCCAAATAGGAAATATTTGCACCCACCCAAAAGGAAGGGAAGGTGAAGCACTATCTAGCTTAGTACTAAAATCAAAGCACCTCTACATCTTCTCCACTACAGCTGGTACTACAGCGGACTCTTGAAGCCCCGGCTTCTTCCCAAAAGAAGTAGATACTATAGGATCGTCTCTTGATTCTTTCCACCTGCAAGAATCACTTCAACCAGCGCTTCAACTTGGGTGCCAAGAACCAAGATCAGTCACCCAAACCAGCCTAGCCTCCCCCAAATTCATAGCGGAAAGAAACCACGTTATAGTCGGGAGCTATGAACACCGAGGAACAGAGAGAAGCAACAAGTCCAGCGCGTTAACTTGACCTGGTATGCATCCTTCATTGGTACTAGAGTGTGCTCCATCTTCCCTCATGATTTCACTCAGGCCTGCCCCAGAGGGGTGGTCTAGTCGCTCCCCTTGCTCACTCACTAGCATAGCACCCTGATGCTCTATAGAGCTGTAAAGAACCCTGGCCTCCCGTCCTAGGATAACTTGTTTAATTTCTTTCCTTTACCAATCTGACTGAATCTATGCTGGCTAATGGAACCCGATCTCCCCCTAGCTGGGAAGGGGGGCGGTTTAACAGTAAGAAGTCTAAGGCCCAATCTATCTATCTATCTATATTGTTGTTTGTTTGTGTAAAGAGAAACTTCATGACTAACCTTAGTGCTTGATTTATCTTTCCAGAAATTGGTGGTGAATTTTGTTATGAAGAAACACAAACTGATTTTATGGCAGAGAAGGCACATGGTGAATTCATTTAAAATGAGACACAAGCTCCAATGGATATTGAAGGTATGTCAAGTTTTATCTCCAGTTGTTTTTTATGTATCCTTTACAAATTAACTTTTGTTAGCTTCTTTAGGTGTTCTTTTTAGGAAGAAGAGAGCTGAACAAAGAAGAAAAAAGAAAAACAAAGACAGAGAAAGGGAGGTCGCGGTGATGAACAAGCCAAAAGCTGAATGGTGATTTCAGCACAAAAAAAAAAAAAAAAAAAAAAAAGAGAAGATTGTCAAAGAATATTGGCAAACTTGTTAATAATATGTGTAGGAATGCTAGTGAAAAAGATAGGAAGATATTCTAAGGGGTGCAGCCAAATGGTTGCCTGGTCTAGGCGTTCAAACCACCAAAGAATTCAAAACAATGAAAGCTATAGTGGACAACTTGAAGGATTCATTTGCAGCCCACAAATATGCAAAGGATACAGATGCATGGAGAGCAAGAAGTGCTGCCATGGCATACTCATCAATCTTGACACAAATAGAAGGGCCTTTGCAAAACAACTAAACTGAATAGAATAATTGTCTCTGTTCTTTGTTAGAGAAGACTTCTTCTTGAACATGGGGAAGGACCATGGTCAATGTTCAAGAAAAGCACTCGAAGTGACAAGCTTTCTTATGATCAGAGGAAACTTGTGGTTGACTTTTGGAGGAATAACACTAGAGTGTCACCTTGCAAAAAACATGTGGTGAAGATCAGACTAGGCAAAGGAGTGAACATAATGCATCCCTTGCATTTTCTAGAGGAAACTCAAGGAAGTGTTTCTATATATTGATTTTCTGTTGCCCTTTTAAATTCTTTTTATAACTTGTGAACTTGCACTTGCAGGTTACTTTCTATAAGCGTTTTACTGCTGAATATCCCAAGTTTGACTTGTCTTTTTGATGTTTCATGCTCTGAAACCACCATATGTAAGGAAGGTTAGGGATAGAGAAACTTGCTGTTGTGTGTATCACATGAAAACAGATTTCATTAGGCAAGCAATAAATAAGGTTAGGCATGATGAGAAATTACATGGAGCTAGCTGCAAGTGCACTTGTGTGGTTTGTGGCCCTGGGCCAACTTGCATGGCAAATAAATGTACATACTCTTCTACCAGTGAGCTTTGGAGACAAATCACTGCAAAATAGTGCTGGACAATGTTATCTACAACATCATCACTAGTTATGTCTGCAGCAAAAAAAAAATCTTAAGTAATTGTAGTACATCTCAACTCTCAATGTTAATTTAATTACCTGCTGCTTTAGTGCCTATCTGAGGACTATCTTCACGAGTTAAGTGAGAAAACTTCATTGGACTAACCTTGTCCACATCAATTGGATCTGCAAGGAATAAACAAACTTCAAGCAAGGTTTAACTAACTTGAGAAAATAATGAATAAATACCTTGATCTATGGGTTTTTGACCACATGACTTAGTGGCACTCCTTGTTATTCTTTTCTTTGCCACTCTGACAGGGTGAAAATCTGAACTTGGTGGATCATTAAACAAGGAGGTGCTCGAGCTAGTTTCTTCTCTGAATCTCTTCTCGGGTGTCACCTCCTTTTGCTTTTTTCCACTCTTGCTTGTTTTCTCTACTTCTGCTGGTTTTTTCCTTCTGCTGGTTTTTTCTACTTCTTCTGTTTCTGTTTCTTCACTTGATTCTTCTTCATCTGAATCTGGTGGCTTGAGTTCCTTGAAATCAAGTTCATCAAGAATACTTGGAGGAACCTCAACATCACAGCCAGATGCAATGCAATGCATGCTTTTCAGCACAATACTGAAACATATGACATGGTAAATATGACCACATGAATTAATATTAACATGCAATTCATATTCTTCTGAAAACAGAAGGCCACATCCCTCACATGTGGTTGCCCCTTTGGACATTGGGAAATTATAAGTTCCCATTCCCAATTTTGGGTGACTCTTCTTGGATTTCTCATTCTGATGCAAGTGAGCCACATGCTTGCACTTGGCATGCCAATACTTCATGTTAGTTTCATAATTATCAATATCAGATTTGAGAATAGAAATATCTTTCTTTAGTCCCTGCAAACCTGATGTGTTCACCTTCGACATCTGCTTGTCTAGAAAAGCTTGGAGAGCTTGCTCATCCCTTTGCAACTCTTGTATTGCAGCTTCTTCATCAGGACAAATCAGCTGCAATTCCATCCACATCTGCCTCTTCTCCTTTATCTCGTCTTCTAGATCCTTGAAGTTTGTATTGGAGTTGCCGATGGAACCTTCCATTCTCAACAGTCGGCTGTTTTTCGCACCAATTCCTTCTTCTTCCGTCCTCATACATATGGGAAAGTGACCTAATGTGATTCAAAGAAGGCAAAGGGTGTTCTTCTCTAAGCATTCACATGTTCTTTGTTCAGCTAAGCTTGGCCAATCCTGTAAGCATCTGGCCGCAAGACTTGCCCAATTAACCTTAAACTTCGTCGGGGATTCTCGCAATGCCTTTGCGGTATGTGACCGAGCAAAAGCCCTTGCAAAAAGGTTCTCAATTCATTATTTGAAGGCGGTTTTCGGATAAACTCTCTCTATCAAATCGAGAGTGTTGTCTTGAACCGGGCTTGATTAGCTTGATGTGTATCTTGCCGGGGTTTTGGGCATAGGTTTTCCCAAACCCGCAAAAATCAACACTTGGAACATCTCGCCCATTTGATACTTCTTGGATTCGTTCCTCCATTGAAAGTTTCCGATTCTTTGCAAACTCAATGGGTGTTCTTGCAAAAAGTAACTCCTGCAAAACCGAGTTCTTAGCTTGGTCCCTTAAAAATAATTTAGAAATGCAAGAGGGAGCTTGTACCTCGCCGGAATTGGTTTTGGTCGCCATGCTTCAAGCTGCGGAATTCAGATAAAAAAACAGAGTTTTCTTCACTCAAAACATGAATTATCTCTAAATTCATTGAAGATACTGCAGTAATGGGTCGGACGATTCCGGAAATCATTAATTTCAGCAACCCGAGGAGAATTAATCACTGATTCATCAGAGATTCAGCACTGCTGCAGAAAGTTCGCGCCCAAAAACTTTCCTGACTGGTGACCTTCTCCGACCGTCACTGCCCTTCAACTTTATGGATGACGGCTCGTCAAGTTGCTGCCCGTCACGGAAAGCTCGTGTAAAAAAAACGAAAATAAAGTGCTAAAAAACTGTTTGATGGGCGGAAAATGGCACATATCAAGCATAAACACACCCTTGGAGATACGCTTTCAACCTAAAATCCGTCCAGGCCAAGATCATCTACATCATTATCGAAATTATCAAAACTCAACCAATCATCGACCATTCCACACTCATCAATTCTAGGCCTCTTGGCCTGTGGCACCAAGTCATCAGCAGCAGCATCATCTGTATCCATAGCCTCACTAAACTTCCTCTTCTTATTACCCATCGTTCATGCAAATCAAACACCTCCATGTTAACCAATTTATACACATCCATCAGCTTCATGACCAACTGCTCAAATTAGATACGAATTAAATTCATCCTAACCAGAATTAGAATGCCCAATTACATCGTCTTGATCTAACCAACATGAAATCGCCCACATATCTAATAACGACTAATCACAGTTGCCCAAATTTTAGCACTAAAATCCACAAATCCTCTCAACCTATCTCCATCGGACACAAAAAAAAAAAAACAATCAACATCCAGTCTTCTCGATGAAAACTGGAGCAAAAACTGTAAAAATCTCTCCCCCAGTCTCCACAGGACAGCAAAAAAAAATCAACATATATCGTTATCGATCCAGGCTGGACGAAACTGGAAGAGGTGCCCATCACGGGACGTAATATGGAACGGGAAGGGGGAGGGCATTCTTGCCAGCCCCCTGACCGACCGGATTCTGCAGGTCAGGGGGCTGGCAAGAATGCTTGACCCCTTCCTGTTCCACGACGTCAGGGCAAAATTTAACCGGATCTACGGGTTTTTTGGTAGTGATTTGCCATTCTTGATTAGAATGGATGCAGAAACTGCTAGAAGGCAGACCCACTTGCCTTGACGAAACTGGAAGAGGGCTCCTTATATAATCCCACGGCAAAGAATAACCGATCCAAAACCAACGGCCAAGATAAGTGCCCTCAAGAATATTTTAAAAGAATCGTTCTACAACAATTACTATTCATGCAACTCTCCTTATCGGACTCTTGTGTGTAAGGGGACAGTCACGTTTTTTTGCTTATCATTATTGCAGGTGTACTGATAATTAATTATCAGTACAGGAGGAGTACTGTTCTTGTTCTTTGTAGACCGGCTGCGAAGAGCATCCAATCCTTCGATTTCCTTCTCAAGCTTCTGAAGGCTTGGGCTTATTTTTCTTCAATCGGGCAGCAGCACAAGGCCGTGCAATCTGCTGCAGCTCCGGCCATGCATTTGCATGTCTGATCTCCAAGAGATTTGCTACTTTGCCTCTTGGATTCCGACCCATCTTCCCCAATCCCTCGCAGCAGAGAAAAAGCATGGCCCGTTCCGACATGAAACTGAAGCTCTGTTACTGAAGCTCTGTTCTGGCAAGAAACTAAGCCTATTCCGAAACTGAAGCTCTGTTCCAGCATGAAACTGAAGCTTTGTTCCGGCAAGAACTGTTATATTTATATTTACAACAAGTATTCTGCCGGATTTGGGCTTCCCTTGCCTCTATTTTCTCTAGAGATCCTTCCATCTAAAATCTAGCCTGTAAACGCTCAAATTCGTCAAAAATTGTGAGAAAAATCTCGTTTAGAAGAAGATCTGAAGAATGGGAGCGAGTAATTATATTACCGGATTTGTGAATCTCTGCACTATGCGACTATCGCTGCCTCTAATCGGAGCTGGAATATGGCTGGCGCAAAAACACAACAGAGAGTGTATGAAGTTCTTGCAATGGCCGGTTCTTGCAGAGTACCATGGCGTCACAAACAAGGGCCGGTTCTTGCAGAGTACCATTCTTGTAGAGTACCATGGCCGTCACAAACAAGGGCGCCAGCGATGCCAAGACCTCAATCTTTTACAGCAATGGCCTTTTACCTCATGCCGTGGCTGCTCGGCCCGGCCATCGCCGCTGCTCGGCCTCCTCCAGAACCTAAACAACCTAACCAAACCTAGCCTAAGCAGTGAAAAATGGGCATAAGCCCGATAACTCGGTTATCGGACGTCGCTTCTGATGTCACCTTTGATAACTTGTCTCGGCCCTAACGGGCCTCGACAGTTATCAAACACGTACAGACTCGGCCCTAACGGGCCTCGTCTGACGTGTCCAAAATGCATGACCTCGGCTCTACGTCCTCGGCCAGATATTTGGCACGTAAGGCCTCGGCCTGGCCTTTGGCCTTAGCCGGCCTCGGCCTTACGTGCCAAATATCTAGCCTCGGACGTAGAGCCTCGGTCATGCATTTTTGGTTATCAGCCTTAGCTAGTCCGATAACCTTACCTTGCTTCATACCTGCTTCAGCATACAAATCTGGAGAAAGGGCAAACAAATCTAAAACAAAGGCATGCAAATCCGACAGAATGCCCTGCTGCGCCCTGTAAATCCGGCGAAGACCTGCATCAAACCCTGCATAAATCCACCCTCGCATAAATCGGCACTGCCCTGGCCCCTGCTCTGCCAACTTGCCCTTAAGAGGAAGAAACGAAGCCTGCAGGCATGGAACTGGTCCAAGGGGCCGATTTGCGACGGCTCTCTCACCATCCGACTCTCTCACCTCTGCCTGCAGACGCCCTGCTAATGTACACCGACTAGAAGAATGCCTCCTCTGCCCCATCGCCCGACCACGCGCCGTTCGCCCCCAGATTTCTAAAGAAGGAGCTCCACGTTATAGGTAACAACCCTAAAACCATAGAAGGCCAGAAACCCATTTACTGACGTGGGATTTCTACTCAAAATTATACGAATACACACAATAACCTTTGGAAAACCATATGTTATCCCATACGATTACAACAATTGGGCCACATAATCCCTAAAACTTAGACGGTTCAGATTGAACCTCGAAGTTCACATTACATTTTTTGAAGGTTCAATTTAAGTTATAAAGGGAGTCAATTAAAAGAAAAATTTGTTCATTTTCGATGAGCCGCTAATGGGGGCCGGTCCACTATTGGTAGACCCCCCCTAAGTCAATCTGTGAAGGCTAATGGTTAAGAAAATGGAATTAAAATTAGTTTATTGAGGGCAGAGAAGCCAGATTCATCTTCAATAATGACCGTTGCACTTTTGCGAAAAAAAGGTTGTGATGTTGCTGGAGGTGGCTTTGCATCAACATGCTTATCTTGCTTCTTGAAAAGATTCGTCATCTGCAACTAATCCGTTTGCCTCTATACATGTGCCAACCAAATAACTTTTGCCATAAATTGTAGTGATTGCACTGTCCTAAAGGCTCAAGATTCTGTCATTCCAATAATCTTCATCCAGATACACCTGCTGCTGCAGGCCATAGAACAATAGGATTTATTTGGAGCATTCCAGATTCTGTCATTCCAATAATCTTCGCTCAGATACATCCACTGCTAGAGGCCACAGAACAATTCAAGATTATTTGGAGCATTTGGAACCCATGTTTGCCAAGTCCATCTAGAATGTGGGTTTGATGTTGCACTACGAGAGAGACATATTGATCACAGTTCTAGTCACAAAGACAAAGAAAAAACACAACATAACAGTTTCCCCTTGCTTTGCAAAGCTTCTTTTTGCTCTGAAGATCTTTTTGCATGTTCCATGGTAATCCAGCTTTTTTGTTCCAAAGTATGAGCATTGTGGACTCACTGAGAGAATTCATCGGATTATCCACTTGGTTAGTTTATTACTTAGCACAGGTGCAAAAAGAACATACTAAAATGCGAACTTACTTTGAGAGGCAAGTATGATGCAGCCATTGTGTTAGAGAAAGCCGAAACCCCGTAGATTATCATTAGTATCTAGGCGATCTTCATACACAGATGCAGATATCTGGGGAGTTGAGAAAGGGCAAGAGGTAGGCTCAGATACACCTCCTCCTACTGTCGCAACCCTTGTAGTTTTAGTTGTATTTGATACAACGGCACAAAAATCCTTTACTTTATTAAGTTTTTTTTTTTTCCAACAAAAAAATTGTAAAAGATCATTTGCAAACGTAATGGGTTCCACATTTCCATACATGCTGTTAATTTATTTGCAAATTGTAATCAGAGCTCCCTCCTATAAGTATGTCCTCATAGCGGAGCTACTGTAGCAATTCTATGTTCAGATAATGGCTTCCCACTAAGTGCCTTTGTAAACATGTCAGCATGCATTAAATGAGAAGGACAATATTCAATCTTAACTGTGCCCTTTTTAACTTCTACCCAAACATAATGATTGTGTATCTCTAGGTGCTTGGATTTGGAATTTAACACTTGGATCTTTTGCAAGTGAACTAGCACCCTGTTTGTCACAAAACAAAGTTGTCTTTTGAGACGTTGGAAAAACTAGCTCCCGACAAGCAAATGAAGCAGCCACATATTCTAATTTTGTAGTTGAAGTAGCAATACAATTTTCTTTCTTGCATGCCCAGGATACTAAACACAATCTAACGGTAAAACAATTCCCATCTTTAGATCGCATTAAATGATACTTGCGCAATCTGCATCTGTATAACCTATTAAAGATATAATCCCTTGCTCACCATCTTGCTTACAATATAGAAGTCAATAGTTGGTTGTTCCTTTCAAATATCTCAAAACACGTTTAGCAATAATCCAATGTTCTTTGCCAGGATTGAACGTAAATTAACCCAAAAGATTTACTGCAAATGAAATATCTGTGTAAGAAGCATGTGCAAAGTATTGAAGATCTCCAACCAAGCTAGCATAAGGAATATCTTTCATTGCATCCTGCTCTTGATCTGTATTAGGACAATGCATATCAGAAAGTGAAGGTCCTGCTTGTCCGACAGAGATGAGCTGATCAGTTTTCAGATCCATGGTGGCAGTAAGATGACCATCATTGATGACTAATTGAGCCATGGCCCAGTAATAGATGCTCGTTGCTTGGCGAAGAAAAGGGCGACTAACTAGCATATCATAATCACCAGGGTCTTTACCAGCACGCCAAACTCCAAATTCAAGAGGAAACTTAGGATCTCCGATATTGATGGTGAGTTGAGGCGTGATACCTTGTCGACATATGATGTGGCCATTGGCAAGCTTGATGTCATAAGGTGAACGGTGAAGTTATTTAATGCCCAGCTGGTGTCTAAGTTTGTCCGTGATGAGATTAACGGCATTGCCCCCATCGATTTGCACATGATTAATTTGTTGAGCATACCTTGGCGTGAACCGTGGGTGTCGAAGTCGCAACTGCGCCCACGAGAACTGTAGATAAGGGCACATGTTCCTTAGGGTGGGACAAAGCTTGAGAATAGTCAACAAACTCAGTTCGATTTTGATTTTTGCCAATTCTTCTTGTAGCTCCAATGGGACCCCGTGGTTGCCGTGAAGGGTTCAGCAAAAGACTGTTATTGAGGTAACCAGGGAACCACTTCTTTTAGAAGTTTGACTTTAGCAGCAATATTAGGATATGGTTCTTCCATGGGGGAGGCACCGACGTGGAAGGGTCCACATTGCTGAGGTGCCTGGGGTGATTTCTTCAGCATGGGGCGTGGTCCTTGTTTGCCATTAGCAACATAAAGTTGGTAAGCTGTGAGACAGACCGAAGCAGTTCATTGGTACCAGGTAGTTGCACTTGAACTTGAGGGAGCTTGTCCATCTCTGTGCAGCAGATCAACCATCTCCAGGTGAGCTTTTCATGATTCTCGGCAGCTTTGGTCGATTTCGTGAAATTATCGATGATACTAGAAGATAGCGTCAAATGATTAACCGATTAATCTCACAACACATCCAAACGAAGAAGAGCTGCTTATTCTTCTGATTCTCCACTTGATGTCCCGCACATAGAGTTGAAAGAAAACCTGGTGGACGAGATTAAGTATAAGGTAGAGTTTGACTGCAAAGCTCTGCAAACAACGCTGGAATGGGCTTGTGAGCAAGGGAAGCTTGTACTGCTTAAGAGCTTAAAGTCTTCCTAGAGATTTAAATTTCTTTCCCCTGACTTTGTTAACAGCTTAATTTCAAAGACAGAAACATGGGTTTTCTGCATTGACAGTAGGGATCTATCCATTGGGGAGAAGTTGGGAGGAGGAGCTTGCACAAGTCAGCAAAGGCTCTTGGTGTGGAATCCCTGTGGCTGTGAAAGAATTGGAACAGAAATCCTAGGCTATGGACGTTGAAGTTGGTATATTTAAAGAAAAAAGATGGCTGATTTTCCTCACATTGTTCAATTTCTAGGAGGAGTATATTGTAGGCGTTGGTAATCTTGGCACCATAACAGGTAAGAAACAACGCCTTGTTTTAGAGCTCATGGACACAGACTTGGAAAAGTTTCTAAGAATACAACAAAAAAGGACTTTTTCTGAAGAAAGCCCTCTTTTGGACTTGGTAGATATCATTTTGCAAATCGCCAAAGGCATGAAGCATCTTCACGATAACAAGGTAATTTACAGAGATATGAAGTCGGCTAATATTCTAATCAAGCAAAGAGAGGATGAGAGCCTCCTTATAAAGCTAGCTGACTTTAATATTTCAATATCAAATTTTCACACTGATTTGCATACCAACATGGCAAGCACATTATGATACATGGCTCCAGAAATGCTAATAAAAAGACCTCTTCAAATGCTACAAGAGCCTTCAAAATGGCAGGAAATGTACAGCTCTAGTATAGATGTCTATAGTTTTGCAGTAGTGTGCTCTCAGATCCTTATTGGAGAATCTTGAGATAACATAATCATGAAATCGTCTGACATACCCTTTTTCTAGCAAGACGTTTGGAGAATCTGCTAAACATCTGATCAATTTGGTCGTGTGTGTGCCCAACAAATAGAAAACCAATCTTTACTTTCTTAAAGATTTGTTTCTCGACCAACATGGCACAATAAGCAAAGACCACTTGATTTTTATTTTCTCTTGTAGTGTTGTCCAGTTGAATGTATAACACTAGCGGTAAATTTTCCAAGCTACAAAGAATCTTGTGTAGAATTGTAACTACAAGATTTGGATCACTTTGGAGGAAATTCGGATAGTTGAGAAAAGCTTTACAATGAAGCTTACCAGAAAAAATCATTGCGCCAACAACATGTAGGTGAATAAAGTCTTGCTCTGGAAGATCCTTAGGCACATTCACAAAGTGAGGAATCGTTGTTTTCTTTTGATCCATGCCATCTAATCCTTCCTATATTATCCTATATATAATAAGAAAATAGTGTCTGTGAGTGAGTGTGTCACGCCTTATCGACGGTCAAGAAAATGCCACGTGGCATGATCCTATGCAACCCTACCAAGACTGTTCTGGAAGCTTCGCCAGGGTTCGTGATGGCTGCTAGAAGCTTCTGGATTACGCTAGAAAGTCTGATCTGGAAGCTTCGCCAAGTTTCGTGATGGTGCTAAAAGCTTCTGGATTGTGCCGTGCGTTGATATAAAAGCAGTCACAGTATGGCAGTCCAAGTCGCGGCAACACCGGATTTTGAAGTTGTGAACTCGGCAAAGAACGCAGATTACAGAGATCCCTTGCGAACCTTCCCTCCTAGATTATTAGAACAACAGCATGAGCGAATTTGAGTCCAGGATTATTAGAACAACAGCATGAGCGAATTTGAGTCCAGGATTATTAGAACAACAGCATGAGCGAATTTGAGTCCAGCAGAGGAATTTCGTGCTTGGCAAGAATTCAGTGATTCAGCGACTGAGCCTAACCTCGCCCACTACCTGTGAATCCCTCTGTAAATAGGTGAGTTTTGTTTGAACTTCAGTTCGACCTTAGATTAGAGTTTGATTGCACTTTAGGGCCAGATTAGATTAAACCTCAGAACATTCATTTCGATTGTTCTGTAAGCTACTCTTTGTTATGAATCAGAGATTTATAAGGATTTATAAGGAAAAAATTGAACGGACTATTCCATTAAAGCAAACTTCCCTTTCTTGATATTCTTTACTTGGCTGCCAGGCAGCCACATTTATGAAGCTTCCCGTTTTTTAGACGCTTTAGTCTAGCTCCAAGAAATACAGAGCTAGCAAAACTGGTCAGCTATTCCCCAATCCCGGCGCAAACCAGGTATTTCCGCTGGCTGAACTCAAAAGGATGCTTTTTGACGAAGATATGCCTATGTATGATAGATATGCTGCATTGTTTTCTTTGAGAAACAAAGGAGGGGAGAACAATGTGAATCCATGTGAATTCAGCACGTCATGGTTAGGCATGATTCAACACTTTAAGAGATGTTTCAGAGCATCCAATGGGTAGACATGAAGCTGCAGGAGCACTTGGCAGTTGGCACCATTGCAGATACTAACAGTATTGATCTTTTGCAAAAGTTTGACATTGACTATGTTGAGCGAAATGCTAACATGTTCGAATCTTTTTTTCCAGGATCGTGAGCATATAACGGGTAAAATGTCGTGGCAATTTAAAAATTTCTTTTTCATAATGTGCACGGGCATCCTTAGTTGAATAGTCTTCGAGTGGCTTATATGCTGGCAAACTATTTGGACCAGTTGGGACCCAAATGATATTCTGGTTGAGTATTGTAGAAGTCATTCTTTTTTTGATTGGGGTTGTAAAAATTCCTCCTCCTCTGTATTGTTTGTGCAGACAACAACATCTATTTGAACATGTCTGAGCTAGGAAAGAGGCCGCGCGCTAGGGCGGCCGATTTTCTAGTATATTATAAGGTTTTGGTGTAAGTCGTCAACCAAACCCTAGCAAAATCTGGACGGACAAATAACTTAACAAGATCGAACGGTCCAGATATAACCTTAGTTTTTTTTTTCTTTCAAAACGAAGACGACAGATTCGATGGTTTTGCCTCCTGCTTGGCAATCGTGGCTCAGTCCCGAAGCTGCTCAGTCTGATTTGTCTGATCAAATCTGAAGAAATCATTTTGGACGATCCGGCCCTTTCTTCGCAATATGCTTGCGATGAGAAATGGATTTTTGTGATTTGATTTGGGTGGAGTGGAAGGTTTAAGCTTAGCATGGATTCTAACTAAAGAGCTGCGTACAATCAGAGCAAGTGTTGTGTATTATCTTAGCAGATCAGGGAAAGTTGTACCTCCGCGATTGAAGGGTAAAATACTCACATAAACTTCTATTTAGTCATCAAATTTGCACTTGAAAGCAAAAGCAGACGAATTAGGATATTGTAGTATTATGCATTTGATTCTAGGAAGTTCTAATTGAAGAAGATGATGTTTTCCTTACTTTCAGATGTGAAAGATCGCTTGACATTTTTGCGAGGAAGCGGAATGCCTGGCATGTTTTCATGGTCATACAAAAGGCAGAGATACATAGTTATACATGCATAGTATATTTTCAAACATCTGGATTGAGCTAACACAACATTTACAGGAGTTACAAGAATTCATATATCTGGCAAGATGTATCAGATGACGATTTTGTTGCTCCGATTCGATCCGGGGAGTATGTATTAAAGGATTCCAAAATTTTGGATAGAAACGAAGGTATGTAGAGTCAATTTGAACAGGAAAAACACACAAAGCCATTCTGATTCAGATTTTCCTTCCCTTTTTTTTATGTTGGACAGAAATTCACATGTTTCTACATCAGAAGACCATTCTGAGCAGGAAGAAGCAGATGCATTCTGAGCATTTTGCTGAGCAGGGCTTCAGATAAGGACACACATTTGAATGAAAGGATGAAAAATGGTGGTCCTCCGTCTTGGGTTTTTTTCCATATTCTGTCATATTTTGGAGGAGTAGAAACAAAGATGCAAGGTGGCCTTCCTCCTTTGACAAAGCATGAGCAAGTTAGCAGGCAATCAAGTGTAAAGGGCTCAATTTTCCATAGCTCTTCTACTGAGGCAAATCTGTGTGTAGCATCTCCTAACGTTGTCTGGCATTTGATTCTAGGAAGTTCTAATTGAAGAAGATGATGTTTTCCTTACTTTCAGATGTCAAAGATCGCTTGACATTTTTGCGAGGAAGCGGAATGCCTGGCATGTTTTCATGGTCATACAAGGTAAGCAGATTCGAAGTTTTTTGCCCATTTTTAATATTAATATTTATTGATGTCTTACTATCAATTTAGGTAAACAAGCTATTATTCAAAATCATCTTTTCTTCTCTAGGTGTTTATTGTTTTTTCTCATAATTGCTCACATCATGTATATTTGGCAGGTAGAGAAGTTGAAAACATCACAAACGGTTTATAAGGCAGAAATTTACAAACAAACTCATTCTTGGACGGTTGCTTTGTTGCATCAGAATGTTGAGCAGTTGAAGGATTATTCGCAAGGAACAAGGTGCCGCAGGATTTACAGACATCCACAGCAAACCCGACTAACCATTCTTCACCAATATCCTGTGTAGGAAATATCTTGAAGCACAACGGGGTACTTGACATGTCCTTTCGTAACATCCTTGCTTCACATGTAAAATCACTAGAATATAGGCAGTCTACATGGAGAACCAGACAACAAAAAATGTATTTGAGCACCTTGCTTGCAGGACAAGAAGTTGTGGAAGCCTAACAAATAAATTGGTCAAAAGGAGGTGGATTTCTTTTATCATAATTAAAGCATCATGGAAGTCCGAACCAAATTCTGGACTTATTTAGCTCTTCAATGTAACTTAAATGCAGACATTTCTGAAATCTGATTCAATGGTACGGAAACAACATTTTGAACAGAAAGCTAATTGAGCTTTAAGAGCAGAAGCAAGAACTATAGAAGAAAGAGAGAAGCTGTGAGTGGAATTGGCGACAATAACTAATTAGCACTTCTGATTGGCAATAAGTAGTCATGGACTTTGGAATTCTGCAACTCTTGCTCATAGTGTGCTTAGTGTGGGCTGTCATGGATTCATGCTCCTACCTTGCAGACTACAAGGATTTGATTGTACTAAAAAGCAAGAAGAAAATAGTCATTGAGTTTGAACATTGCAAATTTAGATAACTGACATTCTGGAACTCTTGCTCCTTTATATTATGCAACATTCAGGGCATTATATAGGGTTGCTTTCAACAGTTGGATATGTAGGCTAGATATTACATGGTGTATTGAGCCCATATTTATATGGAACATTAAACTAGAGGACTCTTGCAAAGAATGTAAAAGATTAAAAATTTAAATTGGATCAACCGTTACCTATTCACTTAAACAAGGTGAACATGGTGGTGCTTGGTAAATAAGGTGTTCACAAAAGCCATACCAGGTTATAAAATATTATCACATCCTCACCAATCAACATCCAACCATCCAAGCCGAATATGTATGCTTATGAATATCTCACCTGACCTAGGGTAGAAAAGAGTGGATACAAAATGTATGCTCATAATATTTCATTTAACCTAGGCTAGAAAAGAGAATGAGAGGTTTTTCCTTGAAGTGGAAGTGGCAAGAGAGGAATTTAGGGTATTATAATCATGTCACATCAAGTGATACAAACAGATGACTTTATGGTTCATAACTTTTTGAAAATGTGAGTCTAATGGTGTTCATGGGTTGAGATATTGAAATCAAACATATGGAGCAATTTTATATGGCCTGATGTTTATATTTAGGAAGCTCGAAGTTAGCTACGCGCCATGTACTATTACAGCATGAGAGGACATTCTTTACATGTACAATTCGAGAGCTAAGTCAGGCAACATCATGACTTTGGCATAGCAGGGGGGAGGGGTATGCTTGCTAAGTCACACAACACGACTTTGGCATAGCAAGGGGATATGCTCTGCACAACAACTACAACAGCAACAATGTATCTCTCTACCTTGATCTTCTAAGGGCACTTTACTTCAACATGGAGGAGCATTATCATTATTATTATGTCAGAGACTATAGACTGGAGCAAAAGGAACGAGCCTTACATAAGCTAAGATAAGAACATCGCAAACTTTGCGTAACTCAGAACTCTGTACGCTATGTTTTTAAGAACTATTCTGCTCCACATAAATATTAAAGATGCTTATTGGTTAAGGAACTAAGCTAAAACCAATCCATTAAGGGGGTCTCATCATACTCTTAACACCATTTACACATTCTCAGCTTATGCCCAGCAACGCTGGGCACCGTTACTAGTACAATTGAAAGATACTGAAGGGGCTTCTCTAATGACTTTTTTCTATGCTTGGACAATTTTCTTCTTTCTAACAATTGTCGTTCCCTGTGTTTATTAAGTTGCTCCTTGAGTGCATCTACACAGAAAATAATTGTCAAACAAACTTCTAGGAGAATACAAAAAAGGATGCTTCTTGTCTTACTTTTAACATGTAAAGTTTTTGCACGTTGCCTCTTAGCCTTCAACTCAGCGCACGTGGAGCAAACTGACATTCGATGCTTTCTGGACACGAGCAAACTCATTCTTACACAAGACTGTGAAATGTGAATAAGAAATATGGCGCAGGCTAGATTCTAGGCATGTTTCTTTGTAGTTGTTGTAGCCTTCATGTTTTGTAAAATTATCGTTCAAATGGTACATTGGACTATTCGGCAACTTTTTACAAGATTCTTTGAAGAAGTTTTTCATCCAAGCTACAAATTCTAAAGCATGAACAGTCACGACATTTTCTGAATGGCAATAATCATTAATTCTGGATTCTTATCGATCCTTTTTTTCAATCTTGATAGTCTCCTACTTCATAAATAGTGGATGACTTTGAATGCTGTCTGACAAACTTCAATTCCTTTAAAGTAATAAATAAACTTATCTCCTCTGTCAGGCCTTATATTGTATGCCAGATAACCTCTTTGGTCAGCCAAAGTCATTGCACTGTAGTGATCACGTAGCAACCTCAACTCTCTCAAACTTATCCTTGAAATACAATTATTCTTACAACAATGTTGGATGTGCGACTTCCTTAAGTTTGGCTCATCCATGAGGCGGCGGCGTCTCCGTATGTCGCAAGCTTTTTTGTGCAAATTTCCTTTGAAGTTGTTGCTCAGAGGTTCTTTGAATTCAAACAAATTGCCACAAGGTTCTGCATCCTCTTCTAAATCATTGTCATCTGATATTATGACTGCTTCTGGTGTTTCAAATTGTGTTGATTGATTGTCTTGTTGAGTTGAGCCACCCTCGGGAAAAAGCAGCCTTGGAAGGACACGAAGTGCTGAAGCATCTGGAAAGCCGTTAAAAGCATGGCGTTAGGTTTATATGAGGAATTTGTTGCAACCTCTGCTTCATTTTGCGAAGGTTCCTTCTCAAGGGATTCTAAGATGTCAATGCAATGGTTCTATGGCAACATAGAACCATCATTCTTGGAAAGACGAAAATAGCTCGGACCTTTTTTCTTGCACCTTTGTCCTATATATTGCTTCAGTTTCTAGCTTTTCGCATCGGCCTTCTTCTTGAGAGTGTCCTTCTTTGTCTCTTTTGTGCTTCTAGCTTTCCCCCCCTTGCACATCTTGCTTAATCTACTATTTCCTACTTTAAATCTTAGCTTGTTTAGTTAGATTGTCTAGACGTTAATTGAGTCGGATTAACTTTCTTTCGTTAATTTTTCTTTCCTGAATTCATATCAGGCATGGTTTATTTGGGCCTTGCTTTCGTTCCTTTGAGAAATCGTTGGATGCTGTTTCTTTCAAACCATATCTATTGCTCTATTTCTCGTATGATTTGTCACAGCCCTAGCTCTAGCATGATTTGTCACAGGTGCTAGTAAACTTGAAGAGGCTGCGTTCCTTTAGGCCTTTTTCTGCAGAATTTGCATGAGTTTGTGGGTCAAAGATTTGGTTCCAGCGTTTATTCTTGTGCAGAAAGCCGCCTTCTAAAAGCTCCGATATCTATTATTTTTTATCTGGACCCGTCTATCTATCTCAAAATTCATTATGGTTTTCTTTTAGATGCCTGTTCTTGTTTGTTTTTTGTTTAGCTAGCCTGATTCCATGTCCCATCTTCTTCTGGGTATTCTTGTCTGTGTTATGCTGCTTATTTTTCTTACCTTGATCCATTTTTCCAACCGTTGTGTTCCCCGTTCTTGCCTCTGATCCAGGTTAAAAATCATTTTTCATTGGTTCTTCAAGGATCCTAGCCTTCACCATGTGGATCCGATGTTTTTATAGGAAATTTGAGCTGCGTCTTTTTGCTTGATCTCTTCTGCAGATATGCCTTTTTTCCTTGGTTATTAGCAGCTCTGATACTTCCGGATAGTTTGGCTATAATTAGGTCGCTTTGGCTGGAAATAGGCAGATTAGACTGAGAACAGGTAGATTCGATCTTCATTAGAATAGAAACAGCTGTTTATAGCAAATTCTGTGAGCTCTGATACTCCGGGTCATGCTTTTGCTGTCAGCCACATAACTTGCATTTATAGAACAGTGGTATTAGGGTGGGTTCACACCATGGGGTTTAATTAAGTTAAATTTTAACTTAACTATTCAATGGTTATGTTTAATTTAAGAGGAAATTAAAATTTGGTTCATACCATTGATTATGTTAGCGAATAACATAACGGATTCCGTTAAACTTAGGTTCACACCCGATCCGTTATGTTAAAATTTTTAACGTAACGGATTCCGTTAAACTTAGGTTCACACATGATCCGTTATGTTAAGTTTTTTAACGTAACGGATTCTCTTAAATTTAAGGTTCACACATAATCCGTTATGTTAAATTTTTAACATAACGGATTCTAACTTATAGCATATATATTATCTCAACCATAAATTCACTAGCATCGACATTTGTGACTAACATACTCCAAATATCGCATCATAGATTTTGTCAAAGCAATTGTCAACCCAACAACAAAAGAATCAATAGGTTTTGTGACAAGAAAGGAACCATTTTACAAACCGATTTGTTAATGGTGTCGACCATTGCAACCTTTTGGAACTGCATTATAGTATTTGTATCACATTTCTTTACACTAATTTTAAATTTTGATTCAAAATTACTCTATCTATGCTGAGACATCATATACGAGAAAGTTGCATTATTTTATTCATAATAAGATTTCTACAAGTGGAACAAAAGTACTTCTGAACAACTTGAAATCCCTACTCATTACATTGACACCCCTACTCATCCTTCTTGCAAATATCTGCTATCACCTGTTAGACCAACCGAAACAATGTTACCAAATACTGAAACAATGTTACCAAATACTGAGAACAATGTTACCTTAAGAAGACCAAGTACTGAGACAGATTATCTCGTATGCCCTCACCCACATCCGTAACTACATTTTCAGGTTCCTCATCGTCTTCCTCCTCTTCCTCATCTTCCTCTTCAAGCCCTCGAAGCTCTGCTTCCAAATCTATATCCCTTGACTCCAACAATAAGTTATGCAACAGGCAACATGAGTATATCAACTCCGGTACAAAATGAATATCCACTGCAAGCGTTGACCTCAAACTCTTGAACACCCTTTTAAGAACTCCAAACGACTGCTCAATAACTAACCTTGCTCTCACATGACGATCATTGAACAAGTTTTGAATTGCACTAAGATTGGATGCATCTCCAATATACGGTGACATTAGCCATGGAGAAGGCGTATAACCTTTGTCACCTACCAAATATGGGCGTAAGACATAATCACCATTGATAACCATAGTTGGTTCATGCAAAATCTTATGGTCTTGTGCCTTTTCTGCCAAGCCCGAGTTCCTAAGAACACGTGCATCATGTACAGATCCTGGATACCCAATAAACACATCAAGAAACCTTCTATTTGTGTCACACACCGCTTGTAGTATAATTGAATGCCTTTGTTTTCTATCAAAGTAATCACCACCAGCAGGTCCAACGGGTTTCAATATCTCAATATGGGTGCAGTCTATGGCACCATGACAATTCGGAAGGCCACTTACTTCCCTGAACGAGGCTTCCATACGCTGCAAGTTGCCACCTGTTGGCCACTTAATACAACGCTTAAAGTGGATGTTGATACCACGACAAACTTCCTTGAGCACCAAAGAAGATGTGCTCTTCCCTATCCCAAATTTCTCAGATACCTCATTGTAATCACATCCCTTGAACAATTTGTACAGAGCAGCTGCTACACGTACTGGTACAGGCACGGCCATCCTATAATGAGTATCTTGCTTTTTGATGGAAGGAGTCAACATTGAACATATCCATAAAAAAGACCTGCGTGTCATCCTCAGGTTTTCCTTCCACCTTGCATCGTCGTAGACCTCCATCAAAAACCTATCAAACCATACCAAGCTCCTTGGTTTCACCCACCAAACTGACTTTGGACCATAGCATGCTGCAAGAAATGCTTGCACTGTTGTTGTAGACGAGTCAAACAAAAGCCTACTCATTTCTGAACTTGCTGATTCAAATCCCAAACCAGGTGTATTGCAGGCTTCGTGTATCATGAACAAAGTGCTTGTTGCCAATTGTGAAAATGCAACTTCAAAAAAATGACAAAAGTATACTCAGAAGTTTATTCAAAAAACAAATATGCAACAATATGCCTACAAACAGTCAAGCACGTTTTCTTTAAAGTACTTATTTTAACAAAGCAACAATAATAAACGAAGTTTAGAAACAAAGTTTAAAAGTGCAGCTCTCAATACTCGGTCTATAATAAAGCAGCTATCAACTGTACTCATAAAATATCCATGTGCTCTAAGCTACAGCAGAGGTAGGACAGAATCTTTACCTTTGCCTTGTATTTGCCAAAATGCCTCACAAAGGCTAGTGCACAATACACACTACTAAAGATGTGCACCTGCTCCACTACCCAGCATTCTAGCACAAAAAATGGAGGGGCCTTTGAAAGACTATAGTTTCTGACTTCCAGAATCAACTTTGAATTAAAGAGCCTTTGAAAAACTATAGTTTCTGACTTTCAGAATCAACTTTCAGAAGGGGGCCAACCCAATTCAATACGAACTTACACAATATAAAAAAGGCCCTAAGAGGAGCCTTTTTTCATCCCTAAGATGAGCCCAGAGACTCTAAGGACCATTGATGTTTTTTCAAAAACAAAAACAAGTTCCAGTACAACAGAGCATATTAGAGCAGCCATTTCCAAGGACTTTTCTCAGCAGGACATTTGTAAAGTGAAGAAAAAACAGGAATACATTCAAAGTCCACCTGAAACCTTCACATCTGGTGGAACCATACTCCAAGATATTTCCAAAGGGGATATGCATCAAACATAGCAGCCAGCTACATGGAGGTTATCATTTTATCCCTACAAATGAACCAAGCCTAATTACAGATCTGGTTTACTCCTGAAGCCCGAGCCATATGGACAATGGATGCTTTTATACCATGGATACATGTAGTCATCCATGAGAACAAATTAGAGCAGCAAGTGTGAACGATTTTTTCCAAAAGGCCCACAATATTTTGAAAAGAAAAATTCAAATGGATGCATTCAGACTACCAGACTACCAGTCATCTTAGACCCATCACATCTGGTAGAACAATTAACAAAAACAGTACCAGAAAGGATAAATATCTGTGCCAGGCCAAAAAATCAAGCTTAAACTCTAGGTCAGATTGAGTATTTTCCCATATGCTACCAGACCTATCTTGCATCTCCAAATTTCATTTGGTTATAAGATGTATTGGAGCTGGTGTTACATAACAAAGTATGCCCGATGGGCTGAACGCAAGAGATCAGCAATTCAACTTTCTGTTTAAATTGAAGTCTAAAACTATGTCTTGAACACTTGAGGTAAAACAAAATGCTTAAAATTGTCTCAAGTTTAAGCATGTTTATGTTTTTGGGAACGTGGCTTGATCACAAGAAGTGTAATCTTCTGCATTGATTACTAGCTTGATTAGGTATTTTTTGACAAGTAAGAAACCTTATAAACCTTGACATGCTGCTGGCTGTTGTTGCTAAAATACAGTTGCATAAATGGAAGGAAAGATATCAAGAAAATAGTGTTAACATTTGCTGGTGATTTTGGTTAGACATGCGGCTGGTTACAGTTGCTAAATACAATTGCATAAATGGAAGGAAAGATATTAAGGAAATGTTGTTAACATTTGCTGGTCTGATAGACAGATTTTTGTTAGACAGACATACTAAATGGATGCAGCAGAGTCTAAATTAAACATAGAAGAACACATATAGTGCATGATTATGCAATCCTAGCAAAGGGGACTATGGATGCTTTTTCAACATAGATACCAGTATCAATCCGGAGAACCAAATATCAGCAAGTGCCAAATAGATTTTCAACAGGACCTCCATTTGATAGAAGAATTACAAGGGCTGTATTCAGAATAGATAAAATCATAGCCAGTCATCATGCACTCATCCCATCTGGTAGAATTAAACAACAGTGCTAGCAGGGATAAATATTCATGCCAAGTCATATAGTGAATTCAAAATACTTGATCAAATTGATCTTTCCCCTTATGATCCACACTTGGGTCTTTTCTAAAAACAACTTGAAGAGCTTAACTTGCCTAGAAACAGACCAGTAGAAGAAAGTACCATACTCGTGTGAGTACATTGAGATGTCCAGGTCATGTGCTTACCATTTCTTGAGAACAAATTAACTGAGAAATGAATTAGTTTTCCAGAAATAGGTAGCAGCAGACTACAGCACCCATTACATTGAGATGTCCAAGTCATGTGCTTACCATTTCAAACAAACTTGAGAACAAATTAATAGAGAAATGAATTGAGTTTTCCAGAAATAGGTAGCAGCTGACTACAGCACCCATTCCTGTTGCAACTAAAACACCATCCAATGCCGAAAGCACTTATACTAAAAATCTGTTTGCACAAAAATCAGTTGTGCACTTACAGTAAAAATTAGTTTGTAAAAATCATGTCTTTGAAACAAATTTCAGACATGCCTATCAGCAAGTCTTTCCCAAGAGCGTGCCATGCTTTCAAATGCGGTCACAAATCTCTCGCGATGCTCTCGTTCAGCCTCCATTTTAGCTGCCTCAATATGAACAAATTTCTCTTGGATCGCAATCTTTTTCCCTTCCACATCACCAATCATCTTGGCAAAGCCTTCCATCGCACTAGCCTTCCTTTTTTTCCCACTTGAACCGGCCTCTCTATCTCCAGGAGTGACATCGGTCTCGGAATCTTCCACATCCCTACTACTATCTATGGTGGAAGGTGGAACAATGGCTGGCCTCCTGCCTTGGAAGGTTTCAAGACCCTCGTATACACTTTGCTCAAATTGAAGAGGCATCTTGAACTCCTTCTTCTCGTTCTTGGATAAGGCAAAGTATGGAGGATTTCCTGTTTTCTTCTCAAAATCTTTGATCATCTTGTAATCGGACAAAAGATTTTCCCGTTTGGTCTTGCACATATCTGCGCTCCTTATTACACCTGAACACCTTAGAGATTCTGAAATTTTATTCCATTTTGAGGCTGCAGTTTCTATGACATCTCTTGAAGTTACATTGCCAGAGTCTACGGCTGACCACTCAACTCTCTTGGCTTCCACCAAAATCAGTATTTCATGTAAGGTCCAATTTTTGGACCTTACTCTTTTCTCCCCCTTGGAAGAAGTTGCAACTGTTTCTTCACATTCGCCATGTGATTCACCTAGACAAACGTGAGGCCAAAATCAGAAATTCAGAACTTGCAGCAGTGGGACCAGAACTTGCAGCAGTGCAGCAGAAAATCAGAAATTCAGAACTTGCAGCAGAAATTCAGAACTTGCTTTGTCTAGAGCTTCAGTGGCTTCAGTGCATGAAGCTTAACCTAGTCTAAAGTCTTTAGAAAAACTACAATGGTCTATAACCAAAGCCAACAGTTTAGCTTGTTCATAACAATAATGCCAAGTATGGACGATCATTTTCACTCAAAGTCATGGGGTCTACATTGAATTGAATTGACAATGCATACGGACTTTAGAAACTAGGCCTTACAAGGACCGGGTCTTACTTTTTGGAGATATCGTGATTATCATAATATTTGCAATGAGACAATAGACAACAGTACTCAACCTATACATCCTTCTGGATTACAGATGTCAACGTTGATAAAACTAGAGATTCTGCAAGACTGAGTGCAGTTCTTAAATTGGCAATCAATGCACACAGGGATTTATCTTACATGGATGACTTCCATCATGAGTTTATCATGTATCCAACTACTAGCATCCTCACTGTTCTCATGGAGGGAATCTACACAGAAAGCAATGCTGATCGAAGAATATGTATGCTGGTTTGCACTTCCCTTCCAAATAGAAGTTCCAACCAGTCTGATCCATGGTCGGATTTTGCCTTAGGTAAGCAGGATTCTGTTACAAAGTCATGTGACCTCATGCTAAGGATGCAATACCCTAAGGAGCTTTCTCTAACATCCAGGGATGTGCAAGGGTCCTTTACAAGCTTTAGCACTAATGTTCACTTTGACAAGGTAAGCATGTCTTCACAGCTTGGAGCATATTCAATCTATCAGTTTAATAGTGGAAGTTTAGTAGAAACTGCTTGTACAGATAAAATAACGCCACCTTTGGCCACTGAATTGTACAAGGGGGATCACTTTTGTGCCACCCTTCAGCAAATTTTAAGTGGAGAATTTTAAGTGGAATTTTGTAGCAGAGTTGGACCTTTTGAAGACTACTCTGGAGGAATGACTCCTGATGATTATATGCTTCTGCAAGGTGTTAGATGTGTGGACTTCATTGGAGTCAAGAGTGAATTGAAGGCCAATGTGAGTGCTGTTTTACGAGTAGTAGACCGAAGGAAGGATCAGCATCTAAAACATCTGAAAGTTCAGCATCTAAACATTTTATCTTTACTCTGTCCTGCAAGATTTTGAGGAACCCACCAATCTTGCAGCAAGACATGAAGTACCAGACATGTGGATCCCTGTACACTTTCTCCACTATAGCTCAATTTCAAACCTTTATGACCAGCATTTGGATCCCTCTTCAAATACCTAAAAGACAATTTGAGAGGATGTGAGGCAAGAACCTGTAGCAGCTTCAGATTCCACAGTCTCCTGGGCGACCGCCGGAAGTGGTGTTCTCGATGCCGCTGCTCCTCGCCCTCTCCCTCTCCCTCTGGCCGACATCTTCTCTTCGAGCTCCGGCGATCTTCGAGCTCCGTTTCTTAACAATTCTTAAATGTGGGGGGGGATAAACGAAATGTAAATTTTAGGCCCAGTTAAAGTGATGGTTAAATTTTAACGTAACCAAGGCCTATGTAAATGGGGGGTTAAACATAAATTTAACATAACCAGGACCTTTAAAATTTAACCCCTCTCTTTTAACCAAAACCCTAACAACATTAGGTGTGAACGTAGTCTAAAAATTAAAAAATTAATTTAACTGTTGTAACCCCTTGGTGTGAACCCACCCTTAGAACAAAGTGCAGAACACTTTATACCCGCTGGAAAATGGCCTCAAGAGATCTATAAGTTCAAGTAATCCAGCGTATTTTATTAAGAGAACGTCGTATTACAGCGGGTGATTTCATCTGCTATTAGAACAGTGGCTCTTATGTTTATTTCTGTAAACAGCCATTCCGGCACTTCTCCTTATCCTTGCCGACATGGCAATCTCTTAGCAAGTAAGACTGCCAGAAGCAGATCCGGCCCGCTCTGGTGACAGAAACGGCAGCTGGCTGCGCTTAGGTTCGTGGCTGAGCCACGCCCGTGACTTCCCCGATTTAGGGGTGCTCACTTTACAAAGGGGTTTATATATAACTTGAATTTTAGCCACGTATTATTTTGTATTTCTTCTATACCATTGCTTTTAGCTTACATATTTGATGTCCCTAGGCATAAAACATGCCACTTAGGGCTAACGTTCCCTAGCATATAATTCTCATTATTTTTTCTTAGGTCCTTCGAGCTTATTCTTGTTTTGTACATTACCTCAAGTTCACAAAATCAAATATCTTCCTATATTTTTCTCATTTTTTGTGTTTATGTTATCAAAACTTCATGTGTGAGTTCCTGGCATCAGCTTTCAAGCATGATTTGAGTTTCAATTCTTTTCTTTTTTCTAGACATCTTTGCAGGGGCCTTATGAATTTAGGTTGTTTTGTCTAGCATTAAAATCAGGGTTTCTTTCGCCTTTTGTCGAGGCTCTCACACCTCATTCCCATGCATATGTATTTGTTCTCCATGTTTAGGGATATTTCTATAGTAGTCTCCTTTGCATAATACAAACGGTATTCAATTTTTAGTAATGTATTTCTCTGTTGTTGTTCCCCATTATTTGCTTCTCATTTTCGTCTATGCCATTTTCTTCCATGCCTTCACAACCTGGCTAGACCTTATGGTGTTCCTTCACTTAACAATCCATCTACTTTAGTTTTTTACACAATTAAGGTTTTGTATACTATTTGTTGCCTTTGCCTTAATCTCCTTTTTTGAAAATCTTTATGTCGGCCCATACGATTTGGGACCATTCTTGTACTACAATGTACGCATCTATTTTATTTATTTCGTGGTGGTACTACAATTACTTGCTTGTTAATAGGTGGATCATTTTCTTAGCTTGTTTCTGGCCATTCTAAATTTCTACCACATCCTTGCATGGTGGTCTTTCTTGTTATGTGGGTAGCTCTTTACCCATGAACTCTCTCTCTCTCTCTCTCTCTCTCTCTCTCTCTCTCTCTCTCTCTCTCTCTCTCTCTCTCTCTCTCTCTCTCTCTCTCTCTCTCTCTCTCTCTCTCTATGGTTTTTTCATTTCTTTGAGGATGAGGTAGAGTGTTCCTCTTCTTTCGGCCTGAGATGATGTTTTGTTGTTTGGAGTCTTCCAAGAATGCAATGGTTCTATGGCAACATAGAACCATCATTCTTGGAAAGACGAAAATAGCTCGGACCTTTTTTCTTGCACCTTTGTCCTATATATTGCTTCAGTTTCTAGCTTTTCGAATCGGCCTTCTTCTTGAGAGTGTCCTTCTTTGTCTCTTTTGTGCTTCTAGCTTTCCCTCCCTCCCAACCCTCTGTCGGACTTTGTTTCTTGGTGCAATGAATAGGGGCGGATGTTCTTCCCTGGCTAGTTTGCAGATGTTTATTCCTGGCTAGACAGATGTTCTTCCCTGACCCAGTTTTGTGTTTGATTAGTCATGGGCGGATGTTCTTCCCCGCACTAGTTTGCAGATGTGTTTACCTGGCTAGGCGGATGTTCTTCCCCGACCCAATTTATGGACAGTTTAGTTATCTAGTTTTTTCTGAATGGCATTTGTTTTGGAGTTCGAGATTTTTTGGACATTCTTTGTCATTTTGAGCCCTTTTTTGGACTAATAATTATTTAAAGCTTTTCTTTTTTGCTTGACTCTATTTACTTTTCCAGATCGTTTGCTCCATTTTGCAGTTGAGATGACTAAGGAGTATTTGCAGTTGTGATGACTAAGGAGTATTTGCAGTTGTGATGACTAAGGAGTATACCAACGTGATTTTCGAAGACTGTTCGTGGTCCTTGCATCTTTTTGGAATCAAAATATGTGCATGGTCTTGCATTTTTTGGCGTTTGTTGGAGTTGGTGGGGTCGATGCTCAACACGTGTTCTCTGTTGATGCACGTATATTGTTCGACGTACGCATATGGCTACTAGTTCGGATCTTAGTTTCATGGGTTTTTACAGCTCAGTCCATTTTTTATCTTCATGGTTTTCCCCGAAAACCCGAAAGGGCGGGGTTTTTAGTCCAGTTGATAAGATTTCGGACTTTGAGTCTGTGCAACTTTATTTCCTTAAACATCCTCGTGATTGTCTTAATATCGAGGTGTTGAAATATGTTTGGTTTTTGATATGTGTTGGGCATTCATTGTGCCTACTATTGTACTTGTTTTTTGGACACTCAATAAGAAAGCCACTTCACTTGAGATGATGTTTTGTTGTTTGGAGTCTTCCAAGAATTGTATCAATCTGGGTCAAATGCATAGGAGGTGGGTTTTTACTGGATTGTGGTGGAGTAACCTGCATTGGTGGTGGCAAAGACATTGCACCTGGTGTCATCTGCAAAGGAGCTAGAAGTGGCAGAGAGGAATTGTAGGGAAGACTTTGTTTTGTCATAAGTGCACTGCTAGCAGAAATTGTCTCGTCTGGAGTAAATTGCATAGGGGGTGGAATTTCGAGACACTGTGATGTAGTGAATTCCAATGGGAGTGGCAAAGCTATTATGTCTCGAGTGATTTGCATGGGAGGTGAAATTTTGGTCGGCTGTGTATCTGGTGTTATCTACATGGGACCTTGAATGCGTAGTGTCGGTGAAGGGTGACCTGCATTGGAGGTGGAACTATTGTAGGATGTGACGTCTCCATCTTTTTGAAAAAGCACGCAGTGTGAACTTAAATACGAGCAATTTCTTAGATTGATGAAGAAGTAGAGCAAGCGGTACAAATTTATACCAAAGCTATACACGAACACTGTCCTAGATTGGTTAACAAGTAGAGCAAACGGTATGAATTCATACCAATCCCAAATAGACGTAAACAAAATAATTGTAAACATTTTCTCATATACACAGCTCTATAGCAACACACTCCAAAAATCGGAGAAAAAAACACATTTGAGAATTCTTTAACTCTCTCTCATTTCTTACATACGTAAAGTTTGCCAAGGCGCCTAGCACCTCCGCCTTCTTAACGCTCCTCTTTACAGTTAAAGAGTACTTATACGAACCTATATACTGACATGGCCAGGTGAGCCACGTACACCCCTCCTATTTAGTTTTATTGTTGTTTGTTTATTAGGTTTTTCTGTAGAACGGTCATTTTTAAATTTAAATTTGTACCATTGATGTTCTCAACAAATTGTTTGCGGTATGAATTTATACCGCGGTGGTGTTAATTTATACCATCATCTTTTGTTAAATATCTCTTAGCACAAAGTTTAAGCCCATTGACACCTTTAACAAAAGAAGGCAGTTGTGACGACCTTACGCATATTATACTCGTATATATCAAAAGGGTCGTCACACGGATACAAAAGGCAATCACACAAGGCTAGGCTCGAACTTGCGACCTTTTGAGTGCAAGCCATGAACCTTTGCCAAGTGGACTACCAACTTGTTCTTGAACATAGTTCCATTATGTTCAAGACATTGCCTCCAGGTTCTGGGAAGTTCCAGAAGATTCTAGAAGCTGTCTGCATGAATGCCACGTGGCGTAGTGCATGTTATAGGTGCATGTTGATCTAGACCACAGGATCATGAGGATAGGTCCTATAAATAGAGAGGCCTCATTCCTGTTGAACCATTCCGGTTCAACGCCAGTCTTGAGCCTTCTAGGTGCTCCTGTTGTATTTCTGCTTGCCTTCGGGCTCCTGTATTCCTGTTTCTTGTTTCATATCAGTATATTTCCAGTTTCTGGTCGTATTCTCTGGTGTATTTCTAGTGTATTTTCCTTGTTCTTCGCGTAGGTTCATGACAGTTTGAACCGGAATCCTTTAACTGGTTCTGATCTGCCCTGGACTTAGTATTCTTCTTTCCTTCTATTTATTCTTCCACCATGGAGCATATTGCAGCCGATAAGGAGACTCTTGCATCCTTCATGCAGCGGTTCGAAGAGATATCACGAGCACATCTTGAGGCTCTGCAAGAAAATATGGCACTCAAGGAGAGGATTTCTAGGCAGGAGGCTGCATCAACGTCAAGTGCCTCGGAGCCCAAGATCAAACTACCAGAAAAGTTTGATGGTACTCGCGCAAAATTACGCGGGTTCTTGAATCAGATTCGTCTTGTAATTTGGCTTCACCCCCACAGGTACCCCACTGATGCTGCCCAAGTTGGATTAGTCGGGTCTCTTCTTGATGGTGCGGCTCTTAATTGGTTCTCTCCTCTTTTGGAGAAGGATGCACCTGAATTGTATAATTTTGCTGCCTTTATTTCGGAGTTGGAGAGTTGTTTTGGGGAAACTGACAGACAAAGGGCCGCTGTCACCAAGCTCAGAAGTCTAAGACAGGGGTCGCGACCAGCCTCTATTTATGCATCTGAATTTCGGCAGGTTGCTCTGGAGACAGGATGGGATGATACTGCACTTCGGGATTGTTTTCGCCATGGCCTCAGGGAGGATGTCAAAGACCTCTTGCTCACTATGGGTGATCCAAAAACCTTGGCGGATATTATCAAGGCAGCTGTTCGATGTGATAACCGCCTGTTTGAGTGAAGGCAAGAACGTCGAGTTCCGCGATTCCCAGTTCTTCCCAGCTCCCACTGCTTCCACAGCTCCTAGTGGTTCTCCGTCTAGGACGACAATAGAAGCAGATGGACCGACACCCATGCAGGTGGATCATTCCATGGCTCGGGGCCCGTTATCTATGGCTGAGAGACAGCGCCGTATGAGAGAAAAGCTATGTATGTATTGTGGGGGCCCAGGTCACATTGTTCAATTTTGCCCAGCGAAGCGGGGAAACGGGCGGGGCCAATCAGGATAGGAGTCTGTCATCGATTGGCCCCTTCTTCAAAGACTCCATCAGACTCTTCTCTTCACAGGTATATTCCCTGTGATCGGACCAGTCAACCAGTCATAGTTCCGGTCCATCTCGGGACAGGTGTGAAGATTTGGGACACTTCTGCACAGATCGATACAGGAGCAAATGCGTGTTACATGGATCTTGCATTTGCTAGCACGTCGAGGATTCCAACTGCGGCTAGAGAGCAACCAGTAGCAGTAGAAGCAGTTGACGGACGAGAGCTTTCTTCAGGAGCTGTAACAAACTGTACGGTTCCTCTGGAAGTGCAAGTCCTCGGTACTTCCTGCACTATCTCCTTTAATTTAATCTCTAGTCCCCATGCGCCAGTTATTTTGGGTCTTCCTTGGCTTGAATTGCTCAACCCCGATATTGACTGGCGTACTAGATGCTTTGTTTTCCCCGATCCTAATCCTGTTCCTTCCGTTTACGCCCGGATCTGTTTCACGATCCTGCTCCATCTCCTCCGTGGCCACGTTTCACTTCGGCCCTCCTTCATTTCTAGATTACATTCTGTCTCTATTCCGTTTCGTTCTGTCCCTGTCCATGACGTGGTTCCTGTTCCTACTCCCCATTTCTGATTTCTGCTCCTGTTCTTGCTTTTCTGTTCCTGCTCCACTCTCCTCCTCATTCACATTCTGTTTTTACATTTCACGTTTCACCTTACATTTCTGTTCACGTTTCCTACTTCTTTTCCTGTTCCTAATCCAGTTTCTGCTTCTATTCCCTGTGACTCCCGCTCCCACACAAGCAGACATCCTTGTGTGGCAGCGCCTCTTCAAGTCTCCAGGATTTCTTTATGAGAGTTCATCAAGTCGGGCAAGGAAGATCCACTATATGCAGTGCAAATTCATCCCTCAGGTTCTGCAGAGAAGCCACCTGCTGCACTTCCAGAGAAGTATCAGGACTTTGCTGATGTTTTTGACAAGGTTAAGGCTATGAGTCTGCCGCCGCATCGCCCGTATGATTGTCCCATTGATCTGGAGCCGGGCACCACACCACCTTTTGGGCCTATTTATGGATTATCTCCCGCAGAATTAGAGGCCTTACGCACCTATATTGAAGAAAACCTTGCTTCTGAGTTCATCAGACATTCTCAGTCACCTGCAGGCGCTCCTATCTTCTTCGTCAAGAAGAAAGATAATTCTTTACGGTTGGTCGTGGATTACCGGGGTCTCAATAAGATTACTATTCGAAACAGGTATCCCTTACCTTTGATTCCTGAGTTATTGGAGCGGCTTCAGAGTGCAAGATACTTCACCAAAATTGATCTTCGGGGAGCTTATAATCTCATCCGCATACGGGAAGGGGACGAATGGAAGACTGCTTTTCGTACTCGATATGGTCATTTCGAGTATACAGTTATGCCATTCACGCACCTGCAGTTTTCCAACATATGGCGAATGATGTCTTCCGGGAGTTCCTCGACGTCTTTGTGATTATTTACCTGGATGATATTCTGATTTTCTCAAAGACATTGGAGGAGCATGAATCCCATGTGCGCCAAGTTTTGCAACGCCTTCGCGGCCATGGGTTATACGCAAAGTTGGAGAAATGTCAGTTTGAGCAGGATCATGTGGAGTTCTTAGGTTATGTCGTCACCCCCCACAGAGTATCTATGGATCCAGCTAAAGTGCAGACCATTCTAGACTGGGATACACCAGCATCTGTTCGCGACGTACAGTGCTTCCTTGGATTCGCCAATTTCTATCGCAAGTTCATTGAGGCATATTCAGAGATCACTCTTCCCCTCGTCCGGCTCACTCGGAAGGACGTTCCGTTTGAGTGGACTATCGCTGCAGAATCTGCCTTTGTGATATTGAAGCATGCCTTTACGGTAGCTCCTGTGCTAGCACATCCTGATCCTTCCAAGTCATATTTCGTTGAGACGGATGCATCAGACTTCGCCTTGGGGGGTGTCCTCTCTCAGGAGGGGGATGACTATGAGTTGCATCCCATTGCTTTCCATTCAAGAAAGTTCGACCCGACTGAAATCAATTACCCTATCTACGATAAGGAGTTGTTGGCCATTGTGGACTCCTTTCAAGAATGGCGGCATTTTCTCGAGGGTTCCCCCCACAAGGTCACTGTCTTCACTGATCATCGCAATCTTCAGTATTTCCGGACAGCTTGGGTACTTAATAGGCGTCAAGCTCGGTGGTATACACAGGTGTTGTCCCAGATTGATTTTGTTATCAAGTTTCGGCCAGGTCATTTGCAAGGACTATCCGATGCCCTCTCTCGCCGATCCTATTTGGGACTTAAGGCGGGAGATCCTGCATTCGATCAGCAGTCACAGGTTGTTTTGGGTCCCGATCGCCTACAGTTGATGATGGCATCCATGTTTGTTACTCCTCAGAATATGGCCTTCTTAGATGATGTTTGCAGTTCCTTGACATCCGATCCTCTTGCACGGGACATTATTCAGCATTTGGACCAGCAGTTTTCATCTTCTGTAGAGCCGCGCCGTGATGATTATGACAGTTTTAAGCTCCATAATGGCTTATTGTACCGGTTGGGGCTGTTGTATGTTCCAGATGGACCAGCACGGCTTCAAGTTTTGCAAACGAGCCATGATTCTCCTTTAGCAGGTCATTTTGGGGTTGCTAAGACAGTGGAGTTGATCAGTCGAGATTATTGGTGGCCTTCACTTCGAAAGACCGTAGAGGCATTCATACGTTCATGTGACATTTGTGCCCGGGCAAAGGCTCCTCGACACATGCCCCATGGGCTGTTGCACCCTTTGCCGATTCCGGAGAGTCCTTGGCGGAGCATCTCCATTGATTTTATTCCAGAACTTCCTAGGTCTCGAGGCCATGATGCTATTTTGGTAGTGGTGGATCGATTTTCAAAGATGGCACATTTTATTCCTTGCTCCACGGCTATTTCTAGTGAGGCCACAGCGACTCTTCTTCTTCGCGAGGTTTTTCGGTTACATGGTCTTCCAGATAGCATTATCAGTGATCGAGGTCCGCAATTCGTAGCTGGTTTTTGGAAGCGGCTTTTAGAACTCCTTCAGATTCACAGGTCCTTATCCTCAGGTCATCATCCTGAGAGCAACGGCCAAACCGAGCGCACCAACCAGACACTGGAGCAGTATTTACGGTGCTTCATTAGTTACCAACAGGATGATTGGGTGGATTGGTTACCTATGGCTGAGTTCGCCTATAATAACTCAGTCCATGCTTCTACGGGACAGACTCCTTTTTATGCCAATTATGGCCTGCATCCACGGTGGTCTCTTCTCCCCGGCGCAGTTGACTCGATCAACCCTAGTGCTGAGACACGGCTTGAACGGTTGC
Source organism: Isoetes taiwanensis (assembly GCA_021234155.1). Taxonomy (NCBI): domain Eukaryota; kingdom Viridiplantae; phylum Streptophyta; class Lycopodiopsida; order Isoetales; family Isoetaceae; genus Isoetes; species Isoetes taiwanensis. The sequence goes on along the minus strand of JAJEKV010000059.1, from coordinate 2,877,452 downwards.
ATCAAATTCATTTGGAACTTAAGGCACATCTTCATCAGGCCCAGGAAAAATATCAGCAATATGCTGATCGACATCGTCAGGCTGCCCCTTCGTTTCAGATTGGGGATTTGGTATGGCTTTTACGTAAGGATCTTCCCACCAGTCGGCCATGTGCTAAGTTGGATTATCGTCGACTTGGTCCATATCGCGTGGTTGCTCGGGTTAACGATGTTGCTTACCGCTTGGAGTTGCCTCCATCCGTTCGTCTGCATCCCGTCTTCCACGTCTCTCTTCTCGAACCCTATACCTCAAATACTTTTCCAGACAGGGTTCCTCCTCCACCTTCACCAGTCGAGATTGATGATCATGAGGAGTTCGAGGTACATGAGATTCTTGATTCTAGGATCATGCGCCGGCGTTTGTATTATCTCGTGGACTGGGAGGGATATGCACCTTGTGATCGAACATGGGAGCCAGCAGAAAATTTGGCCAATGCACCTGATAAAGTTGCTGCCTTTCATCAGCAATACCCTGATAAACAAGGCCCAACCATGACGACTCCACTTGTTCCTGCTCGTCGCCGTCGTAGGAGGGGGATGGTGTGACGACCTTACTCATATTATACTCGTATATATCAAAAGGGTCGTCACACGGATACAAAAGGTAGTCACACAAGGCTAGGCTCAAACTTGCGACCTTTTGAGTGCAAGTCATGAACCTTTGCCAAGTGGGCTACCAACTTGTTCTTGAACATAGTTTCATTATGTTCAAGACATTGCCTCCAGGTTCTGGGAAGTTCCAGAAGATTCTAGAAGCTGTCTGCATGAATGCCACGTGGCGTAGTGCATGTTATAGGTGCATGTTGATCTAGACCACAGGATCATGAGGATAGGTCCTATAAATAGAGAGGCCTCATTCCTGTTGAACCATTCCGGTTCAACGCCAGTCTTGAGCCTTCTAGGTGCTCCTGTTGTATTCCTGCTTGCCTTCGGGCTCCTGTATTCTTGTTTCTTGTTTCATATCAGTATATTTCCAGTTTCTGGTCGTATTCTCTGGTGTATTTCTAGTGTATTTTCCTTGTTCTTCGCATAGGTTCATGACAGCAGTATAAATTCATACAGTCTTTCCCACAAGAAAAGTAGAAGCGGGATTAATTAATCCCAAAAAGTGCCAGTTTAAAAATTTCTGCTTCTTAATTTAGAAAGACAAAAATTGTTTGGAAATAAGTCATACGGGTTCTGATTTGCTTTCCCATTTGCTTTTTGTTTTCCGATTTGCTTTCCGATTTGCTTTTTGTTTCAGAAATAGCCTACCTTTTTTATTTTTATCTACGTCTTTGGACGTCGTTCACGTTTGTCGGCAGAAAAACCTGAACACTTTCTCTCCATTTGGCATCGCTGGTAGACAATAGTCCTGGTACTTCATTCTGGCTTTTAAAGAAGTGCAACTCCTTTCTGGTTGTAGGCAAGAAGACTTAAACTTCATCGAAATCTGTACTTATTCTAAAATCTCAGCAGACTAAGAAATTTGCTGCACATGATCGAGATGATCGATACAAGCAGCAGATTTGGCAAGATCGGAATTGGCAAATCCACTGTCATGTTTACAGCTACTTGTACCTAGTAGGATTACAAATATTTTTCTTACACAGACAAAGAAAATTGACTGCAAAATCGATAGAACTGGTTGCCAGAAGCAAATTGATTGCCAAAACGGCATCCTGTGCATGTGCAATCTTATTGCCAGGTCATAAGCTTTTCAGGAAAATTTGTATTTAGTTGGCAAATTCAATTCTAAAATGGAAGAAAAACCCAATAATTAGGCAGCAAAAAGAAGCACAGGAAACGGTTTTACAATAAATTTATTGTTTACTTGGAGCAAAGTGATGAGAAGCTCATTGAATCGGTCAGTTTTGTTGCTGATTTAAGTAGCTTTTCTGCATTTGTTGTTTATTTGAAGCAAAGTGATGAAACGCTCATTGGATCGGTTAGTTTTCTTGCTGATTTAAGTATCTTTTCCAGACCGGCGTATTTAGAGTCCGGGATGTGGTATTTCAGGGCTTTTTTTTTGGGTATTTCTGGACACCCGTTATCAGCCACTGTGCACTTCGGAGTTTTAAGCACTGAACCAACTGTTTTTAGGCACTTTTGAATCAATCCGGCTCTATCTGAGCTCAAATCGGTTCCTCTCTTCATCAAACCAATGTTAAAGAGGCTGAGAAAGTGATTAGAATGGCTTTTGAAGCAGTTCACTTCGCCCTTGGAGCTGCAAGAATGATCTGACCAAAGATCACGGCTTCGCCGCGCAGTTTCGCGCTTGGTTTTTGGCCGGAAATACCAATTTTTGGCCAGAAATACCATTTTTTCCCCGGAAATACCACACTTTTTGGCCGGACCTGGCTGATAACAGGTGGCTGGAAATACCACCCGAAAATGACTAGAAATACCACATCCCGGACTCGATATACGGATGTCCTTTCATCTTTTCCACATTTTCTTTTGACAACAGTAATTTTGATGAGTTTTCTTATGAATTAGGTGATTTGTTCAATAAAAAATCTACCACAAATTCAGTGCATAACAAATGCTTCATTTTGCAGTAAAATGCCTAAGCTAAAGTTTAAAAACCGTCCCAGAGAAACTGAAGAAGGATACAAAATGTTGAATCACCAGTGGTTTCTTTCTAGAGGATTTCAAGACAAGCATCTGCAGAACTTATGTCTTTGGACAAAAGCCATTTCTGGCAAAGAAACTTTAAAGAAGGATGACTTTTATGTCCCTGGAAGAAATATTATTGCAAAAGGGAATGATTTTTCCAAACCAAGTGCTATTTCGGATAGTTAGCGCTCGTAAATAGAGCGTAATTGTTTTAAATAGTACTTTTATGAAGATCTCATTGTGTTTTCTAGCTGATTTGAAGGAGTACATCCGTGCCAGTGTCAAAACTTTTGTAAGTATTGTCAGGTAAGTTTGTTTACTTTATTAGACAAAAATCGATAACTTTGTGCAACAGGATATGATTGATGTGCTCCAAATTGTCCGGGCTTGTAATTCAACAATTCTAAAAGTAGGTAAAGTCTACCCTGATGACGAATTAGAAGGAGTGAAAAGTGGTGGACGTGGAGGAGGAGGAGGAGGAGGAGGAGAAGGAGGAGGAGGAATGGAATGGTCTGGGCCAAAAGAAAAATGAGGTATGTCTTGAATTTTTGTGATCATTGGTTAGCTAGTAATCGAAGGTTTTGTCAGAGCAAAAAGAAAATAAGAGAATTATGTAAGTTTTTCTAACTTGGTGAATTATGTATATTCAATGATGTAACAGAAATTAATGATTGGTTTAGAATTAAAACCACGATTTAACTATTTTGGAATTATTCCATGATTTTGAAACGTGCAAAACCCAACAACCCCAATTTTAACACTGTAAATTTACATGCTACCTTTTTTTTAAGAACCTTGATTCTAATAGGTCATCATCTACAACTCAACACGCAGTTACTCAGCCTATGTTCCACAGAGTAAATTACATGTAATTCTTAACATTTATACTCATAAGATTTACATAAAATTTACACTCACAAGAAATAGGAGTAATCAATCAAGAGTTAAATATTATCCTTCACAAGAAATATAGAGGCCTGGGGGCCTAAATGGCTTGATCAATACAATGATATTATCCTTCACTGAAATATAGAGGCCTGGGGGCCTAAATGGCTTGATCAATACAATGATATTATCCTTTACGAACTTACCCTCGTACATTATTTTCTCTTTTCAGCTAACTTCTCCAATGTCAATAAAACCTTATTCTTCACAGATATTTGGAATTATTCCATGATCTTGAAATGTGCAGCAGGGAATATCCATCACAAATTGGGTCAACACTGTGTGATTCCAAACACTATCAGTGTGTGATTCCACAATGTGATTTCAAACACATTGGGAGGCACAATTCCAATCTATTTGAGCACCCTTCTTTTGATTATGCCTACTGCATATCCATTTCTTTCAAACGAAAATCCCATCCCCTAGCATCGATTGGATCTCCCAAATGCATGTTCTATAATGTTGTAAATATATGTTTTTCTAGCGTCATGAGTTTTCTCCTTCTAGATTGATCTGGCTTCCCCAAGTTCTTGCACTATAAATCTACCAAAGCTCTTGTCTAGGCAACCACAGTCTCCCCTTCTTATAGCTTGCATGGTCTCATCTCTACAGTCGTTAGCACTCGGAGCTTCCTCTTCCTGTTGATGAAGTTGTATGGCCTTTCTGGTATCATTACATCCAGAGGGGGTGTTGATGGAATGTCATTTTCATCTGGAAGAACAATATTTTCTCCAGCCTGATGTACTCTGTGGTGTAACCCTTTTCCTATAATCTCAACACAGTCCACTAGCCAGAGCAACAAGGCTGGCAACTCTAAACCCCTTAACCTCAAAACTGAATTTCTGTCTCTGTATTGATGAAATGGAGACTCCCACAAAGTCATCACCTTATTGTTTGCATTATTGTTTGCACATGGTCCTTCAGTGGTTGAGGTTCTTTGATCGAGTGCTCCTCGGCAGCAGGTTCATAAAAAATCTAAAAAGCAGAGAAGAGGATGAGGAACAAATATTATGGCATGAAATAGTAAGCAGTAAAAAAGTTTTCAGGAATACATAATCGTTCTCTGCGCGATCCATAACTGACTGACGAAATTCCAAAACAAATCCAACAACTCGCTATGCGCGAGTCAGCGCGCGAGAGGTCGACACATAAAAACTATACCACATATATATCGAACACTGAAAGAACACCTTACCGCGCTGCGCGTAATTAATGGCGCGACACGTCAGACGCCAGGAGAATTTCATATCTGCTCAGGCATTACAAATGACACATTTTTTTAGTTTGCGCATCTATTCTCTGCGGAATGGGTGTTAGAACAGCTTACAGCTACAATGCCAATTCTGGTCGCGTTCACGTCCATGAAGAAGGCTTGAGGAAGGAACAAATATTAGCATGAAATAATAAGCATGAATAATCACTATATTCATGAGCTAAACCATCATGACTTCCCAATTCACCTTCCCCCTTCTTTAAGCAATGGAGCTTAGACAATATCTAAACACCATTACCCAAAGAATGAGGGGGAGGAAGAACTGGGAAATCTTGATGCTTCATCTCATTCATATATAGCTAATGATCTTGAACCAGATTCAGCTATTCAGTCGCGTCGTGTACCTTAGGAAATTTTGTATCTCTCTATGACTGTGGACCTGATCATCATACTTTTGGGCTAAATCATCATGAATTCTCAATCTACCTTTCCCCCTTCTTTAAGCAATGGATCTTACACAATATCTAAACACCATTACCCAAAAGAGGAGGGGAAAGAAAGATTATTGATACTTCACCTCATTCATGCACAACAATCTGGTTGTAATACCTTTATACTTTTGTTTTATATATTCCTTTTTTTTTAAATAATAATTTCTTAAGCAAGTATCCAGGTGATCCTAATGTGGCCCTCGCTGCTACTATAATAATTTATAACATAAGTACTTTTATTACAAAATGAGAATGTTTCGTATGGCTTTGTGTGCCTTACGAAACTTCGTATTCGTCGAAGTCGACGGCAACTATCTATAATTCGCTTGATTTATCGATCGCCGCATGGTCAAGCTTATAACACATCAACACAAATGCTATTCAAAAGTGATTTATGAAGAGCACTTGTAAAGAGCATTTGTGTTAATGTGATCAAGCTTGACCATGTGGCGATCAATAAATCAAGCGAATTATAGATAGTTACCGTCGACTTCGAAGAATACGAAGTTTCGTAAGGCACACAAAGCCCTACGAAACATTCTCATTTACTAATGAAAATACTTATGTCATAAATTATTATAGTAGCGGCGAGGGTCACATTAGGATCACCTGGATACTTCTTCAGAAATCATTATTTAAAAAAAGAAGGGATATATAAACAAAAGTATAAAGGTATTACAACCATTGCAATATGAAAATAGCCACAAGGAAATGGAAAAATAAAAGGAGAAGAATTTAATTATTCAAGATTATTAGAAACCCATCGAATTAATTAAAAGCAACCTAATGAAAAAGAAATAATGATTAAAAGCATCCTAATAAAGATAAAGAAGAACGAATTAATCAAAAGCATCCTAATAATGAAGAATGAATTAATTAAAAGCAAGCTAATAAATAAGAAATAGTACGATGAATAACCCGACACAGCTTTTTAGAAATTCATCGTACTCAATTAAGAATCAGACTTAATGTTAGAATCCCCTATGTAGGAATCAGACTTAATGAATTAAGCTATAAATATGAGGAACGAAGGAAAGAAGGAGGAATCAGGATGGCGCGAATGAAGGAAGAAGAAGGAGGATGCCGAGCTCATGAAGGAAGAAGAAGAAGGAAGAAGAATGAAGGAAGAAGAAGGATGATGGCTTGGAGTGTTGTGGCGCCTTTCAGCTGCCGGGAAGCACATATTATGAAGGAAAAAGGAGTGGAGTGCTCGTGCAGCGTCTTAAAATGGATCGCGCGAGCACCACAGGCCGAAGTTCGCTATCTGGAGCAGAAATTCGTGCAGGATGGGGGAAAGACTGTTTTCAAGCAGCTGTGGATGGCGACTCGTTGAGCTTAGGTGTCTACTAGCCACATTTTCTTGTTTAGCCTGATCCAATGTATCTATGTCCATAGTTGGTCTGAGAAAGACCATTTTGTAAACACTTTTCTGTAAAAATGTCCAATGGACAAAATTTTGGTATAATATGAAGATCATAGTTTGAATCTGTAGACTCTAAAATGTTTATTTAAGAATAGGCCACTGTGAACTGTTCATTCAAGAATATGTAAGAACAGACCACTGTAACAATGTTTATTCAAGAATCTGTGGAATGCAATAGGTAAGTTACGAGCAGAGAAGGGGCAGAGAACACTTTAGAAATAAAAACCAGGGATAGAAGCAAAATAGACACAAATTCGGTAAAGAAAACTGCAGATCTAGAGGAACTCAATCTCAAAAGGTAACCGAGAAAACTGTTGAATTTGAGAGTGAAGTACAATCCTGAAAGTTACTCGGCAATGAAAGTTACATACATATGAAAGTTTGATCGACATTGTTGAAAATATAAAAGAAAGCCAACAACGCGCTATGCGCGGCTCCGCGCGCGACACACATGAAAGTTTAATCAATGTTGAATATATATGAGAAAGCCAACCAACGCGCTACGCGCGACTCCTTGCGCGGCACGTCAAAACAGAAGAAACTACCTAAAATTGAAACCCTAAAACCTAAACCCTAAACCCTAAAACTGCACGCGCGCGGCGCGGGACCTATAAATTAGTGTAACGAAATCATTTCTCTGGAATCAGATTGTGCTAGCGCTGAGCTCAAAGCAGGGCTTGGTTTACAGGTTGCAGGTACTTTCACATCTAATCCGTGGTCTCTGATGGCAAGATTTAGAGCGGCACCGTTGACGTATCGGCTTCCTGATCCTGAAAATATTAATTCCATAACCCGCCAGATGAGTCATGGAGACCTTCACAGAGCTCAACAGAGGGGTATTCCTTTGGAAGACTAGCTTGTTATGGAAGTCAGAAACCCTTCTAGGCCACCTTCTTATCTCCACTAGGTTGTAATCTTTCTGGAGTGGATTCCTTCCCGTGGGAGATATGAAATTGAGAGGATAGGAGGTCATCCTACTAATGATGGGTGATGCTGCTACTGTATAAGTTCTAATGCTATTCTATAATATATATGTTGTTCCCTGAGTCTGTGATAATATCTTCAAGCAACTTCCACTTTGCATCTATGCATTTAGCCTTTTGATACTAAACTATTTCATACATAGAAATGCTATTTGTAGATGGATGTGGATAGAAGTCTCATACCTCTTTAAGCAAGTTTTTTTTTTGCCAATTCTCCTTATGTGTCTACTCCTGCATGTGTTCTTGGTGAGGGATGATTTGCAAGATGGCAGTCCATTAATCCTATTCGAATGTAACCCACAAAATTGTGTTAATGAAAGTCGAGTGTGAATTACATTCTGACAGTAGATACCTGGGACGTGGACGCTTGATCCAGCGCTGGACACGGAGCTCTTGTGTTTTCTCTAGGCGCCAGCAAGAAGAGTGAGCCAAGAATGAACTAAATGAGAAACGAATGCTGTAATGGGCGGGAGATTGAAAACACGTGCAAGAAACCGACGCGGGCGGGATAATCTTATTTAAAATTTCAAACGTGGGCGCGCCCTAAAAGTTACTTCACCTTCATAGGCTTCCTATTAGCGTACATTGATACGCATCTTTAATAGCGTACGTCCGCCATTAAAGCTTGTACGTGAACATTACAAGCCTCTTTCTTCATGTCTGGCGATATTTCTCTTCCAGCGCCTTCTGGCTTCTCTTCCAACTGCTCTCAAGCAGCTTTCCCTCTGCCGATCTACCTGTTGTTACATTGGACTCGCTCAAGAGTTTCGATTTCTATCTCCTAGGTTCATTACCGGCCCAACAGCAACAATTCTGGATTGATTTGGTGCCTTTCAGCTCCTGATAGGATTACAGCTTGAGTCTGGGCATTTTCCAAGCATTCATGTTGTCATGACGACTACTGGTCAGTAATCTGATATTTTAAAAGTGGAGTCAAGCATTATCTTTGTATTGTCTTCTATTCACTGGGATTCTGAAATCCTATTTCATCGATTTATATGCAATTCTGGGGTACTGCTGTCCGAATTGCATACTTGCGGAACTTAGAAATGTATAGATATAGAGAAATCCCACTAATAGAATATAATGTAGTTTGTAAAGCCTTTTGTAACGGAAAATACATTAATTAGTATTTTTTTATTTGCATCACAAAAGGCGATTTGTGACGCGTTACTAACGATGAACCACTTATAACACATTACAAATTTATATTTTGTAATGCACGACAAAATATAATTTTATAACGCGTGTACAAAATTATATTTGTCACGCGTTACAAAATTATATTTTGTCGCGCGTTACAAAATTATATTTTGTCACACGTTACAAAATAATATTTTGTCGCCCATTGCAAATTAATTTTTATAGGACGTGTATTTATAGTTGTGACAAGTGATTTTAATTATACCCAGGGTTCATTGTCACATCATCAAGATTTAAACAATCGCATTCCTTGCAAGGAGGATGTACAAGAACGTAAGACATTGATCAATTTTTCCAAAAAATTCAAACCAAGCAAAAGGTGGCTCTTGAGACCATCTAAACTGGTGTTACATTACACAGCATCTTGTCTACGAGCATATGTGAGCCTGTTCATCAACCTCCTTTGAAGGATTTTGACTATCTGTCTTCCATTTCTGCAGATATAATCTCCAAGTCGAGGCCTCTAGTATCAAGTTAACAAATGCCAGCATTACAACAAAAGCAGTATAAGCATGCTGCCATTTTTCTCTGGTCGTAGGATGTTAAACCCTTCATATATGTTCACCAAGATGCAGATGAGAGCCACATATCCAATGGTGTGGTGGTATATGTTCCAATACCACCTGAATTTATGATCCTTGTTGGGTCTTAAAAGCAATGACATGATCTGTAATACAATCAAGAGGCACTTGAATGAAATCATCATCAGGGAGTTTGAAAAAACAGTAACAGCCTTCTTGTATATACCTGCAATGTTGCCAAAGCAAAAATGGTAGTCTCAATGTTGCGATGTTCAAGATGAACCACACCTTTTGAATAGCTCCCAAGTCTTAAACCAACTGCCCAACCAACAAAACCAAACATGTATCCCAGACTCTGAAAAGTTCCATGGATGTAGAACCAGGCAGTATTTGCAAACTCAAAGGGCCTCAAATATCTTGCAGACATAATTCCCATGGGCAGTAATATTCCCCATCCTATTATGTTGATTGCCCCATGCCTCTGATATTCAAGAGAAGACAACAAATATAGGAGTAATCAATCAAGAGTTAAATATTATCCTTAACAAGAAATATAGAGGCCTGGGGGCCTAAATGGCTTGATCAATACAATGATATTATCCTTCACTGAAAGATAGAGGCCTGGGGGCCTAAATGGCTTGATCAATACAATGATATTATCCTTCACTGAACTTACCCTCGTACATTATTTTCTCTTTTCAGCTAACTTCTCCAATGTCAATAAAACCTTATTCTTCACAGAGATTTGGAATTGTTCCATGATTTTGAAATGTGCAGCAGGGAATATCCATCACAAATTGGGTCAACACTGTGTGATTCCAAACACTATCAGTGTGTGATTCCACAATGTGATTTCAAACACATTGGGAGGCACAATTCCAACCTATTTGAGCACCCTTCTTTTGATTATGCCTACTGCATATCCATTTCCCGTCAACGAGAAATCCCCTGTCCCTAGCATCAGTGGATCTCCCAAATGCATGTTCTATAATGTTGTAAATATATGTTTTTCTAGCGTCATGAGTTTTCTCCTTCTAGATTGATCTGGCTTCCCCAAGTTCTTGTACTATAAATCTACCAAAGCTCTTGTCTAGGCAACCACAGTCTCCCCTTCTTATAGCTTGCATGGTCTCATCTCTACAGTCGTTAGCACTCGGAACTTTCTCTTCCAGTTGATGAAGTTGTATGGCCTTTCTGGTATCATTACATCCAGAGGGGGTGTTGATGGAATGTCATTTTCATCTGGAAGAACAATATTTTCTCCAGCCTGATGTACTCTGTGGTGTAACCCTTTTCCTATAATCTCAACACAGTCCACTAGCCAGAGCAACAAGGCTGGCAACTCTAAACCCCTTAACCTCAAAACTGAATTTCTGTCTCTGTATTGATGAAATGGAGACTCCCACAAAGTCATCATCTTATTGTTTGCATTATTGTTTGCACATGGTCCTTCAGTGGTTGAGGTACTTTGATCGAGTGCTCCTCGGCAGCAGGTTCATAAGAAATCTGAAAAGCAGAGAGGATGATGAGGAACAAATATTATGGCATGAAATAGTAAGCAGTAAAAAAGTTTTCAGGAATACATAATCGTTCTCTGCGCGATCCATATAACTGACTGACGAAATTCCAAAACAAATCCAACAACGCGCTACGCGCGAGTCAGCGCGCGAGACGTCGACACATAAAAACTATACCACATATATATCGAACACTGAAAAAACACCTTACCGCGCTACGCGTAATTAATGGCGCGACACGTCAGACGCCAGGAGAATTTTATATCTTCTCAGGCATTACAAATGACACATTTTTTTAGTTTGCGCAGCTATTCTCTGCGGAATGGGTGTTAGAACAGCTTACAGCTACAATGCCAATTCTGGTCGCGTTCACGTCCATGAAGAAGGCTTGAGGAAGGAACAAATATTAGCATGAAATAATAAGCATGAATAATCACTATATTCATGAGCTAAACTATCATGACTTCCCAATTCACCTTCCCCCTTCTTTAAGCAATGGAGCTTAGACAATATCTAAACACCATTACCCAACGAATGAGAGGGAGGAAGAACTAAGAAATCTTGATGCTTCATCTCATTCATGTATAGCTAATGATCTTGAACCAGATTCAGCTATTCAGTCGCGTCATATACCTTAGGAAATTTTGTATCTCTCTATGACTGTGGACCTGATCATCATACTTTTGAGCTAACACACTGACCCCAATTTTTGGTCCACTGTGGAAACTGTTAGTTTTTTTTGGTCCACATGTACTTTTTTCAGAGAAACCTACATGTAGAGCTGTGGGTGTGTGGTTTTGTTGATTGTTGATGTTGTTTTTTAAGTTGTCAAGAAATTGTTAGCCCTGTGCCTGGCAACCTCACAGGTCTATACTTGCTGCATGAGGGTGAGGCCCCACTGGCCACGGTGTCCAAGAAGAGGGATCCACAAGGCGCCACGGCGGGTCAAAGTTCCTCCAAGAAGCAGAAGATCCAAAGGTAGGACCCACGGTGGGCCACTACCTTTCTGTTAGCACGGCCTCGGACAGCTCAGATTCCTGCTCGAGTGTCCAAGTAGTGGGGCATGCAGTGTCATGATGGAGATCAGATCCAGGCCCGTAGGCCACTCCGTGTCCCTATATATTGTAGAAGTTTTGCTCCTTCGGGAGGGTTCAGTGTTCAGAGTGTTTTTGTGTTCACCACAGAGCAGACATGCTGGTCGCCTGTTGTGCGCTCTCTTGAGCCTTCATTGTACACTTGTATTGATCAATGGATTGCTTGTTCTTCACAAGTGTTTTGTGTGTCTCAACTTGTATTACAATTGCTGTTTTATCTGAGTTTTTGTGTTCTTTTCTCTGTTAGCAAAATCCCGCGTGACAATTGTGTTCCAGGATTTGTCCTGTTGGACTTCAAGGATCTCACAGAGGTCTGTCCCTCAGGCAGTCCCGTGCCCGGCCCCAAACACTGGCGCCTCTTGCCGGTTTTCTTTCTGACATTCGATCTGATACCATGTTTAATCCATTCTTCACACCGGAAGATCTTCAACAACAAACGGAGTCTCGACGAGGCCTCCCGTGACTATGTTCATGTCCACTCGGGATCTACTGTCTCCTCGCCTTGTCCAAGAGCACAGTCGGTTCCAGCAACACCCAATCAACTTTCGCGACCGCCATCACCAGAAGGTTTTCGCCATTGTTCTGTTCCCAGTTCACCACATTATCCGGAAGCTGTTGCACAACCGTTTGAATTCACTCCACCAGAGTCACCAACACAACAACCGGCGGAACCGCCGCCCTTCTCTTTAGAACATCTGCAAAATATTTTCTCTATTGGTAATCTTTCTTTAGGAACCCCTGTGCCACCGGTTCCACCTTTGTCAATCCCCCTACCGTCTGTTCCTTTAACAGTTCCCCACACGCTGTTTATGCCTGTCACAACTCTGGTTCCCACGACTGCTGCTTCGGTCCCTTTGTTTACTAATATCACACAAGCTATACCAGCTTCTGTAGCTATGCAACCACCAAAACCCACTGTATTTTCTTTTCCACAAGTACAAACCCCTATTCACGCGCCAACTCCTACACATGCTTTAAAACTACAATATCCACTTTTCGGCAATGACAAAGGTAAGCCCCTTGATCAGAGTGCTCAGGCTCATATGGATGAATTTGAGTCCCTTGCAGATCTCAATGGCCACTCTGATCCTAAACTGAAATTCCACACCTTTTCGACCACTTTGAGAGGAGCACCCCACGAATGGTTAATGGCCAACAAAAGCCACTGGAGACAAGACTGGACACAGATGAAAATATCCTTTCTTTCTCACTATGGCACACTTGCGGACGATCACCAGTTACTCAACGATCTCAACGCACTCAAGCAGAACCCTGGAGAATCTGCCCGTGACTTTGCAGACAGACTGCAAATTTTAGTCAACAAATTGAAAGAGTTCCCCACTTAGAGCCAAATACTTGTTTGGTTTCTTCAAGGATTACCCTCTCACATCAGGTTTATGACCGAATATTTACGACTCAAGACACTACAAGAGGCAATCGAATTAGTGAACCACTCGGTTCATGTTTCCTCACGTGGTGATCAACCCACGATGCTACCGTTCCCCTCTGTCCCACCCACGCGAACTTCCACGACTTCCACGGCAGTCCCCCAACGAAACCACATCTGGTGTACCATTTGCCACTATCCTGGCCATCTGGCAAATGAATGCAACTCTGTTGACAGCATGATCCATTGCAAAAGATGCAATATGCAGAATCACACCACTGAAGAATGTACCAATCCACGACCTACTCCTTATTGACACCGTCTTGTTCATCAAGTGCAGAAAGTACCCACGCAGACACCACAACAAAAACAACAAGCACAACCACGACAACAGCAACAACCTCAGCAACAACAACAAACACAGCGTGGACCTCCCCGTTCCACTTTTGATCCAAGTAAATCACAATGTTTCAACTGCGACCAATGGGGCCATCAGTCTGCTGATTGTCCTCAACTTCCTCAGGTTCAAGTCCAAATACCGGGAACAAATCAAACCACGACCGTGCGACTTACACCATTTCAAGTATGGGAAGCCAATGGTCGACAAGGGCCACGCCCCGTCCTCAAACGGCCACCACAGCCACCACAGCAACAACAACCACGACAGCAGCAGCCCACTCAAAAACAACTGGATGATCAACTCCAAGAAGAGCTTTATCATGTGATCAACACAAGTCTTGAGTCTTCCAACTGGATTGAGGTTCTTCCTCATTCCCCACGAAACAAGCATTCCAAACATCCTGTGCGACAAGTCTTTGCAGCAGATACAGTTTCTTCGGATACACCAACCAAATCTGTTCATTTTGAACCCAATCTTGATCAACTACTTCCTCACGTTCAACCCAAGCTTCGCAACAGTCTACTCCAACTCATAGAACGCGCAGAAGGAAAGGTACTCAAGTCTGTCAACGTCACCACACGGTCTAAAGCCACGACTACAAATGCCACAACGTCTGCAACACCAGCGCTCAACATTGCTGCTGAAGTAGAACTCCTCAACAATGTCGCGACATCTATTGCTGAGCAACAACAACCCACGGATCCACCAACTCTACCTGCAATTCCTCTTGAACTTCAACAAGAACTTGCTAAAATCAAGATTCCTTTCAGTCTTACGACTATATTACAACTATGTCCAGCACTTCGAGCACACTTTACCAAACCTGCTTTGCCTGTGAATGCGGTGGCCACTTCGACACCCACGGTGCATGCACACGTGGGCCAAAGGCTGTTCACCATGTTCAGATTGATGGTGGCAGCGCAGTCAACCGAATCACGGACAATCTCAGAAAGCAATTGGGCATCATGGAACTCTACTCTGCTCCTTATGATATCAAGCTTGCAAATGGTCACATCACGCGACCACAAGGAGTCACACAACCTATCCCAGTTAACATAGGAGATCTACAATTCACCATGGAATTTGGTGTTTGGAGAGCAGGAGAAGATCCGGGAGACTATGAAATGTTAGTCGGACGACCCTTTTTGAGACAAGCTAAAAGTATTCACTATTGGGCCACAGACCAACTTGTTATCACAGATGGCAAGCTAACTGCCACTATGGATCTGACCACGGGCCAGATCATCTCAGTAGATCACGCTGAATCAGACAGTGACTCTGAACAAGTCTGCAACACATATCAGTTACAAGCCAAAGGTTTGCCACTCATGGCTTACCCCGAGTACAATCAACCATGGGAAGACATGGACATTGATAAAGGCATCGCAACACTAGTTGACCCGTATCTGACACCTTGTAACAACGTCACATTGGTTCCCCATGAGGAGACAGCACCTCTCGCTGCTCCTCCTATTCCTGAAGATACCACAGCAATCACTAGTGGCACCCCACTATTCTTCAACATCGGTCAACAAGAACACCCTGTTCTAATTCATGAGCCCGCCCACACTGTTCAAGATGATCAAGTCATCCCACACATTCAAACTCCTGCAGTAGACATAATCGATATTGGCACCAATCAACCAATTCGACTGGCACGCGACCTCACGCCAGCATTCAAGGAGCAAGCCCTTGAGCTATTCAAACGTTTCAAGCACATCTTTGCTTGGAGCTACAAAGACCTCAGAGGTATCAAGAAAGAATTGGAACAACTTTCTATTCCAACCAAGCCAGATGCAAGGCCCATCTAGCAACGACAGTACCGGCTTAACCCAAACTATCGAGAAAGGGTTAAAGCCGAAATTGACAAGCTTTTGGACGCTGGACTTATCTATGAGGTCAAACATTCAGAATGGGTAAGTCCTATTGTTATAGCCCTCAAGCATAATGGAAAAATTCGAGTTTGTGTGGACTATAGGAAACTCAATCAAGCCACGGAGAGAGATCACTTCCCTCTCCCTTTCACGGATCAGGTATTTGAAGATGTAGCAGGTCACGAAATGTACTCCTTTATGGATGGCTTTTCAGGCTATAATCAAATATCAATTCGAGAAGAAGATCAATTGAAGACCACCTTCACCACTCCATGGGGTACATTTGCTTACAGAGTTGTTCCCTTTGGTTTATCTAATTCACCTTCAACATTCCAGCGCATCATGCTTGCTATTTTTCAAGAATACATGCAGGATCATCCCTTTCTCCAAGTTTTTCAGGAGCATTTCTCAGCTTACAGCACTATCATGACTCATTTGGTCAAACTCGAACTTGTTTTTCAACGCTGCGATACATCAGGAATCAGTCTCAACCCTGAAAAGTGCACTTTCTGTGTAACCTCGGGTGTACTTCTTGGCCATGTCGTGAGTCGTCACGGCATCACAACAGACCCAGCAAAAATTAGCTGTGTCATCAAGGCATATCCACCAACAAATACTCCTTCCTTGGTAAAGTTAACTTCTATGCTACCTTCATTCCAGAATTGGCACCCACTGCTGATCCAATTCATAAGCTGACTGGGAATGAATACACTTGGACTTGGACACCAGATGCAAACAATGCTTTTAAAGAACTCAAAGTGAAACTCACTGACGCCCCTGTTCTCGTGCCACCACAATGGGACAAACCGTTCCATGTCCATGTTGATGTTTCAGGTTTTGCAATTGGAGCTGTTCTAGCTCAAGAGTATGCACCAAATCAGGACAAGCCTATCAGATATGCCAGCAGGAAGCTCAATCCTGCTGAACGCAACTATTCGGCCACGGAAAGAGAAGCCCTTGGCCTTATCTTTTGTGTACAACGCTTTCGACACTATCTTCTTGGTAGTCAAATTCGTTTTTATGTGGATCATCAGGCTCTTCTATACTTAATCAACAAGCCAAACCCCACGGGCCGAATTGCTCAATGGATTTTGATATTGCAAGAGTTTGCCCCCTTCAAAATCATTCACAAGCCGGGACGAGCACACACGGTCCCCGACTATCTTTCACGAATACACACGGATGATCCCTCGGAATGCGTTCACGATGCCCTCCCGGATGCTCAACTGTTTCTGGTCACAGCCACGCCTCATTGGTACCACGACTATCAACGCTTTCTCCTCACTGGAGCACTCCTGCCAAGCGATCCCACGCTCTCTCCTGAGAGACAACTTCTGCATAAACAACAGTTCCTTCGAGAAGCACGTGACTATACGATGGTTGCTGGCCATCTCTACAAATGTGGCAAAGACAATGTACTACGAAGATGTGTTCTTCCTCACGAAGTTCCTGATCTAGTCAAACAAGCCCACGAAGGACTTGGTAGTGGTCATTTCAGCGGAGACAACACGGCCAGGAAACTCCTTCTTGCTGGATATTACTGGCCCACGCTTTTCAAAGACGCTCACAAATACACACGCACGTGTGATGTTTGTCAAAGGCTTGGTAGACCCACGGCCCGTGACGCCCTGCCGCTCACGCCAATAGCCACGCCTCTCCCCTTTGCCAAATGGGGTATGGATTTTGTCGGTCCAATGGACCCACCTGCCATCAACACCAGAGCACGCTACATTCTAGTCTTCACGGACTATGCAACCAAATGGGCTGAAGCGTGTGCTCTACCAGACAACACGGCTGCCAGCACAGCCAAGGTTCTCTATAAGAACATCATCACGAGATTTGGATGTCCTTTGGAATTAGTTAGTGATCGTGGAGTTCATTTCATCAATCACACTATTGCTGAACTCACTAACTATCTGCACATTCATCACAGGAAAAGCACGCCTTACTACCCCCGTGGTAATGGCTTGGCTGAAAGTACAAGCAAGGTACTTATCCACATTTTGAAGAAGATCTGTGATCCTACAAGGAAAGATTGGCAGGATAAGTTACCTACTGTTTTATGGGCTTACAATACAACATACAAAGTAGCAACAGGACAAACACCTTTTCGACTTGCGTATGGCCAAGAGGCTCTGATGCCTTTTGAGTTTATTTTACCATCACTCAAATTTCAGTTAGCAACAGAAAGTAATCCATCAGCAGCTTTACAAGAAAGAGTTTATCAATTGGAACAATTGGATGAACTTCGACGAGATGCTTTCCTTCGACTTCAACAAGGCAAACAATTACAAAAACAGTGGCATGACAAACACATCAAAAACAAAACTTTTCAAATTGGAGATTTAGTTCTTCTTTATGATTCGAGGTACCAAAATCACCCTGGCAAACTCAAGCTCCGATGGCTTGGTCCATACAAAATTTCAGAGATACCACATCCTGGTGTTCTACAACTACAAGAATTGGATGGTACTCCATTTCCTACACTGGTAAATGGATTTCGACTCAAGAAATTTCAACCCACTGCTGCAGAACCATTAGCACAAGCAGAAAATTTACAACAAGAAACAACTTGTACAGATTTGTGACAAACACTTTTTCTATTATGTACAAAATTGCCCGAAGGCTACATTCCGCTGCGGGATTTTTCTCCCGAAAAGTCCTAAACTAAACAAAATTTGGGGACAACCCCCTATCATGCTGCTACTTGCCCTTTTACTCTGGGGGGCACTCCACTCGGAGGATGCGGAAGCCCCACAGCTGTGACCACTCCAGCTGCACAATCACCTCCCGGGCGATGGAGTTGATTTCAGGATTGTCGGCCAGTGCCTCCAACCAAGGATCCATAGGGATCCGGCGATTCTTCAGACACCAGAGATCGACGTCGTTCATCTTGCAAGTAATCCAGTCGCGAAAGCTTACTGGACCACTATTATCCGAGTTCTCCATCTTCGCGAGCTTTTGGTTCTTCTCGACGAAACCAACTTTCAATTTATAGGCGAATGCCAACCCTAGCAGCTGTTCACGAAAGGTCACCTCACAGATATTCCGTAATCATTCCCCGCTGATATTTTTGTACCTGCAAACATTTCGACTCCTCTTTTTAATATTCTGACAACTGCCAGCAGTTAATACCGTCCGACATTAAAGTTTTATTCTCCCGCCAGCAATTCTCACGCATCTTGGTCTTAAGGCTGTCTCTTGAGATTCTCAATCGTCACGATCTTTCGACACGTGTCTCCCACGACTCTTCAAAAAAAAAAAAAAAAAAAAAAAAAAAAAACCCCTTCCCAACCGTCACTTCCACTCCTCACTCTTCACTCATACTCCACTCTGTCCTTCCGACTTCGTACTCCGGCGACCTCAACCTTCAAGATGGCTTCTACCTCAAAGAACTCAACTCTCAACGCAACTGCACCAATGGATCCAGCGCAATTCGAGAACATCAAGTTTGTTTCCTCGTCTGCACCGGCTCCCACCTCTGGAATCAACCATACCCTCCTGGTTAGTGTTGGATTACTTCCTTTTGTGCAACAGGAACTCCCGGCTCCCAACAAAAACAAATTACAGCAATTTGTTGCTCACTTAGTGAAGACTGAAGACGGATATGTCTCCAAAGTGGATGGAAACCCTATCCCCCTGAATCCTCAAACCATAGCCTCTGCTTTTTCTCTACCCAATCAGCCCAATGCCATGTCTTATCTCGACATTGGTAAGTATGATATTTCCAAGTTCTGCTCTGTTCCTTACAATGCTGCACAGACCAAACTCTCCACTTTTCCAAAGGAACATGATGCTTTTACCAAATTCCTTTGGTGAAAATTTTTGGGATATTCTATGAAGAATACTTCCATCAACGATGTTTTCTACCATTTGTACTATATTCTCACCCACACTGCTGAAACCATCAATTGGACTCAACTGCTGTATCAGAGATTTCAACAGGAACTTGATCGACTCAGAAAGAATCCCAACTCTTCTTCGGAATGCCCTATGGGAGCCCACTTCCAGGCTTTAATCAACCATCAGACCCCACGCGCCATAATGCCTCCTTCTCCACCAAGCCAACATCCTGACCTTATTGATGCTCTGAAAGGTCTTCATCCAAGCCCTCCTCATTCTCAACAAAAACAATCTCGGCAGCCAACTCCAGACAGAAATCCCTCACAACCACCATCTCCACCCCCTGTAAGTCCACCCCCTATTGTGCCAATTCCTTCTGTTGATAACCCACCATCTAAGCCACAACCAGTTAACCTTGTTCAACAGTTCCCACCTCAGGCTTCTCAGCAACAGCAACAGCAAAAACAACCGCCACAGCAGTCTCACATTGATCTCACGAGTACTCACAAGGACACTCAAAGTCACGACCAAGGATCTATCAACAAGGGTGAAAATACAAGGCCATCTCATCATCCTCCTCATACCGTGGACACTTACAATGAAGCTGTCCTCAGCTGTCTTGATGCACTCCGTGATCATCATCAGAACTTCATGGCTGCCACCATGGCACGACATGAGTCCGTGGACCAACTCCAAGCAGAAATCACCACGTTGAAGGCTGACTTGGCTGACTGTGAGGCCAGAGAAGAAGCCTTGCACAACCAACTCACAAACACAAGAGATACTCTCCAAGACTCCACGCAGATAGTCAAGGAACTCAAGGAGTCCCTCCAACAAGCTGACACCAAATACAATGATCTCGAGAACCGCTACAACAATCTTGTAGCAACAAATTCTGCTACTCTGTCCGAGAACAGCACATTCAAAACAACCAATTCGATACTTGAATCCAAGGTGAAGACCCTGGAGACCACCTTGCAGAATAAGGATGCTCACATAGCATCTCTCCAAGGCAAGTTCGACCAGCTCACGGCAAAACAGGCTGCAGACGCTATTGAAATAGCTGCACTCAAAAAGGACTTGGAAGCCACTCCGACTTCAAGCTCCTCAGATTCCCAACTTCTCCGACAAGTCAGACACCTCACACGCAAAGTCACAGAACTGCAGACCACTATCTCAGAGCAACAGGACATTATTGCAGATTACAAAATGCGTCTTCCGATCGCTGAGCAAACAGCAGATGATGCAGAAGAAAGAGCAGAACAAACTTATCAACTTGCTTCTGTCATTCCCCTGGAATATCCGAAGCCAGCCAGTTATCATGACTATGTACAAGCAAGGAGAAACACTTTCCTTCTATTTTGGCTTAGAAACAAGGGTGATACCACAAGTCCTCTGACTGTTGCTGATATTGAAAGAATTTGGCCCCTGATGCAAGTCCAAGAAAGAGGCACGCTTTGTGCTTTAATCAACTTTGATCTCATACAGGTTGCAGATCTCGACCACTTCACTCTCAGGACCATAGCCCCCTTGGCCTATGTTATGCATGATTACTACCTGGCACATGTTACTCAGGCTCATCTAGATGTACGCACCGAAAAGTTTAAAGGCAATCCAAGGCAGCAAGTTCTTTTGACCAAAAAGAACAAATATCTCCAGGACACAAAATTTCTGCAAGCTGTTAACACAGAATACATGCCTCTTCTCCAACAAGAAGTTGATTTATGGTTAGCTGGACTTGGCACGCTCCTTCAGACACTGTACAATTCAGACCAAGGACTCGATCTTGCACAGTTATTCTTGCAACATTATGCATCCTTGCACAGTCTGCACACGGAGCTGAAACAGAAGGTACTCCCTGATGAGTGGGACCCTGTGCCTTTGACTGCACATGTACATTCTGCTGCATGGGAAACAGTTCGCAAACAGCTACCTGAGAAAATCTTGCTAGAATTCCAGGAACAGCTGAAGGATGAATGGCACCAACTCCCTAAAGAACCTAGTACACTAGCAAGTTTTGGATGTCCACCTCTGTTGAAGGTTAAATCCCCAGCCTGGAGACAGGAGTTCTGGAACTCAGAAATCAAAGAACATGCAGATTGGACACCCACGGCAATTGCAGGAGACATCCGTTGGGACCCACGCTTCATCCGCAGACGCAAATGGCGTGAGGATGAGACTCTGGACAACACCACCAATTGGATATACATGCCCAATGCTTGTTCGTGGAAGACTGCACAGAACGCCATCTCGGGTCTTGTAGCTTTCCTTTCCAAGGCCAAAACCTCAGCTGATCCATCTGTCTTTCGACAAGCAGAATTCTGTGCAGCACTCATGGCCATTCTCCAGAGTATGCAGAAACGCAAGTGCCAGATCCACTATTGCAACCCCAATGCAAATGCTGGGAAGTTTGGATTGGACCTTGTCTTATACATGGAGATCACGAACCTTCCATCGGAGATACACGCAGCCCTTATAGGGGCAGCAGAATGTTTGGCATCAAGGACTCCAGCCAATCTGGAAAAGCGAAGACAAACACTTCAGGAATACAGTAAGCTGAGCCTCCCTCATCTCTATGTTCAAGATCAGAAAGATGAACGAGGATTCCCACCCCCTGAGTTCATGCCTCCTTTTCTCGCCAATAAGTGTAGTTTGGTGGGGGGGAGTGTTAGCCCTGTGCCTGGCAACCTCACAGGTCTATACTTGCTGCATGAGGGTGAGGCCCCACTGGCCACGGTGTCCAAGAAGAGGGATCCACAAGGCGCCACGGCGGGTCAAAGTTCCTCCAAGAAGCAGAAGATCCAAAGGTAGGACCCACGGTGGGCCACTACCTGTCTGTTAGCACGGCCTCGGACAGCTCAGATTCTTGCTCGAGTGTCCAAGTAGTGGGGCATGCAGTGTCATGATGGAGATCAGATCCAGGCCCGTAGGCCACTCCGTGTCCCTATATATTGTAGCAGTTTTGCTCCTTCGGGAGGGTTCAGTGTTCAGAGTGTTTTTGTGTTCACCACAGAGCAGACATGCTGGTCGCCTGTTGTGCGCTCTCTTGAGCCTTCATTGTACACTTGTATTGATCAATGGATTGCTTGTTCTTCACAAGTGTTTTGTGTGTCTCAACTTGTATTACAATTGCTGTTTTATCTGAGTTTTTGTGTTCTTTTCTCTGTTAGCAAAACCCGCGTGACAATTGTGTTCCAGTATTTGTCCTGTTGGACTTCAAGGATCTCATAGAGGTCTGTCCCTCAGGGCAGTCCTGTGCCCGGCCCCAAACAGAAATATCCACTGTAATTTTTTCAAAAAGTTGTGGTTTTGAGTTTTTAGGCTGTGTGGTTTTTTAAGGATGCATGTTTTTTTTTTTTTTTTTTTTTTTTTTTTTTTTTTTTGGATGCAAGATATTTTGATTTTATTAAACCGAAAAAAAGGGGTACATAGACCTTATTGGGGTGGCTCCACAATAGGCCAAATACAGATTTAGATACAATGGTCGACCCACACATGGCTCTGAAGTAGCCAAATAAACGTGGCAGTACAAGGGACATACCCCAAAGTATGGGGATGAAGCATAAACAACTATCCACAATCCTGCTGAAGGGTAAGCAAAACTGATCAATCTGCAGAAGAAGCCCATGAAGCTCCACCACCGATAGTTGCAGTATTCCTGAGAAGGCGGGCAGATGCTTCATCCCTGGCGTTAACTCGGCCACTAAGTCTGCACCTATACCAGAATACTATAGGGAGAAAATAGCTCTGTTCCATTCCTGTACTGAGAGTGTCCTCACCTTCTTCTTCAGCATAGGTATGTGGCCTTCCCCCGAAGGGGAGGTCCACACCAACACCACCTACCCTGGTTTCCTGCAATTAGCCCTTCTGCCCTATGCTCAACAGCTGCTGAGGAACAATGGTCTCCCGCCCACTGCCCACCATTAGATCACTTACCGTCCAAGAGAAGGCTTCATGCTGTGTACACCTCAACCACATACCTCCTTCCAGCTGGGATGGAAGAGGGGTCACATGAAGGCAACAAAGTTCATTCCTGGTTCACAAGATGAGCACTCAAAAAATCCTGACTAAGCTAGAGTAGAACTGGACAGTCATCCTTCCACAGTAGTCTACCACACCAAACCAGCATCCCAGTTAAAGCCAACTATTCTTGACAGGCCCCTTAGCACACCTTTAAGTTCCCCACCCGAAAAATCACATACCATGGGGCCTTCACAAGAACCGAAAGGCTAAATAGTCTCTATCCACTTCAATCCAAGCCCTGCAGAAGCCTAGATTGTAGCTGATTGGATTCTTGACAACCTAGAACTTGATCCAGAGGGGTAAAGAACTTAAGCAGAAAAACTGTACAGAATCCATCTCCTGCTCTGCCAACATTGTCCAAATACACAACCAATGAACTAAGACTAGCCATGTGACTTCATGTAGGCTCTCAAACAGTATCAAGCAAGCAACCCAAAAGCTCCAGCTTTCCATAACCCCTGACTTTGTAACTGCAATGAGTGCAGTTTCAAACCGCAAGGAGTGCGGCTTTCATGTGCATTGAGTGCAACAAGAAGTGCCTACGACTGCCATAGCGTGCAGTACATGGAAGCTAGCTAGAACTGAAAAATCAAGCTTAAACACTGTTCAAAAGCTCCTAGCATCAATCAAGCATAAGAAATACAGTCAAGCCTTAAGCACTCAACCACTGCTGCTGAAGCTCTGAGGCATTAAAAGTTTTTCAAATTCTTGCTGATGCTAAGATACTCTGATCTAAACTCAAACTAAATTAGCAGAAACAGCGGGATCCATGCTTACCCAGTCCAACCTTCTACAAACAGTAGACAAACTCCAGGGCAGCGGCCATGTCTTGGAAAGATGTCCATGTTGCAAAGATCCGATGATAACCCAGTGAAGCAGATCTGGAGCAACTGCCATTAGTCTGGTTAGACAGAAGCGGGCATTAGCCCTGCTCTTCCAGCCAGCCCACTTTGCCATAGATCGAGCTCAGGGTTTCGGGCGGCCGCCGCCGCCGCCCTAGGTCGCGACTAGGGTTCCCATCGCTTTTTGTTAAAAGGAGTGTGGTTTTTGTTTTTTTTTCTTGGCGTTGGTTTTAAGGGTGTGTAGTTTTTTGAGGCGTGGTTTGTACGTATGTGTAGTTTTTAAGAAGGTGTTTTTTTAAGGATGTATAGTTCTCTAAAATGATGTGGTTTGTTAAATTTCTCTATAGCCAATTTTGTAAGCACCACTATACAATCATTGCACTACTCGCATCCATATGACTCACCATGAATTCTCCATGTTGTCATTGCATGCAATGTGTCAAAATGCCACCTAGGCTCCAACATGCCACCCAGGGTCCAACTTGCCACCTAGGCTCCAACATGCCACCTCGCATGCTGAGGTGGCTCAAACATGCCATTTAGGCTCCAACATGCCATGTAGGCTGCAAGTATGCCACGTGGGCTCCAACATGCCACCTAGGCTCCAATTATGCCACATGGGCTCCAACATGCCATCTAGGCTCCACCATTCCAATCCAACTTGCCACCTATTCTCCATAACATGCCACCTAGGCTCAAATGTGCCAAGGTGGGTCCAACTTGCCACCTAGGATCCAACATGCCACCTAGGCTCCAAGATGCCTCCTAGGATCCAACATGCCACCTAGACCCATACTTGCCAGCTCGGATTCAACATGCCATGCCACCTAGGCTCCAACATGCCACCTAGCCTCCAACATGCCACTTAACATGCTGAGGTGGCCCAAACATGCCACCTAGGATCCAACATGCCACCTAGGCTCCAAGATGCCACCTAACATGTCGAGGTGGCTGAAACATGCCACCTAGGCTCCAACTATGCCATGTGGGCTCCAACATGCCACCTAGGATCCATCATCCCAATGTGACTCCAACTTGCCACCTAGGCTCCAACATGCCACCTAGAATGCAACATGCCACCTAGTATCCAACATGCCACCTAGACTCAAACATGTCAAGGTGGCTCCAACTTGCAACTTAGCCTCCAACGTGCCACCTAACATGCTAAGTTGGCTCAAACATGCCACCTAGGCTTCAACTATGCCACGTGGGCTCCAACATGCCACCTAGGCTCCACCATTGCAAGGTGGCACCAACATGCCTCCTAGGCTACAACATCCCAAGGTGGGTTCAACTTGCCACCTAGGCTTGAACATGCCACCTCGCATGCCAAGGTGGCTCACACATGCCACCTAGGCTCCAACATGCCACATAGGAACCAACATGCCACCTAGGATACAACATGCCACCTAGGCTCCAACATGCGACCTAGCATGCCGAGGTGGCTCCAACATGCCACCTAGGCTCCAATATGCCACATAGGATCCAATATGCCACCTAGGCTCAAACATGCCAAGGTGGCTCCAACTTGCCACCTAGAATCTAACATGCCACCTAGGCTCCAACTATGCCACATGGGCTCTAACATGCCACCTAGGCTCCAACTATGCCACTTGGACCCCAACATGCCACCTAAGCTCCACCATGCCAATGTGGCTCCAACTTGTCACCTAGGCTTAAATGTGCCAAGGTGGCTCCAACTTGCCACCTAGGATCCAACCAAGGGGGGTTCACCTTAATATCCCGTATGAACCATCTGAGTGTAAGAAGTGGGTTTTATTTAGACTTTTTTCGTACGAAAATATATGGAGAGGGGTGTCTTTTTATCACATTTCACACCTTTCTGAGCCCGTATATTTCCTACATGGGTATTTTTTCAGGATTTGATGAATCGTATACTAAGGGTTTTTTAGCTACCCTAGGAACGCAGATGGCATATCCGTATTGTATATAGGTGAACCCCCCGGGGATCCAACATGCCACCTAGGCTCCAACTTGCCACCTAGGATCCTGCATGCCACCTAGACTCAAACATGCCAAGGTGGCTCCAACTTGCCACCTAGGATCTAACATGCCACCTAGTCTCCAACATGCCACCTAACATGTTGAGGTGGCTCAAACATGCCAGCTAGGCTCCAACTATGCCACATGGGCTCCAACATGTCACCTAGGTTCGGCCATGCCAAGGAGGCACCAACTTGCCCCCTGGCTCCAACATGCCAAGGTGGGTCCAACTTGCCACCTAGGATCCAACGTGCCACCTAGCATGCCGAGGTGGCTCAAACATGCCACCTAGGCTCCAACATGCCACCTAGGAAACAACATGCTACCTAGGATCCTACGTGCCACTTAGCCTCAAACATGCCAAAGTGGCTCCACCTAGGATCCAACATGACACCTAGGCTTCAACATGCCAGCTAGCATGCCGAGGTGGCTCCAACCTGTCACCTAGACTCCAACATGCCACCTAGAATCCAACATGTCACCTAGGATCCAACATGCCACCTAGGCTCAAACATGCCAAGGTGGCTCCAAGTAGCCACCTAGGATCCAACATGCCACCTAGGCTCCTACATGCCACCTAACATGCCTAGGTGTCTCAAACATGCCACCTAGGGCCCAGCATGCGACCTAGACTCCAACTATGCCACGTGGACTCTAACATGCCACCTAGACTCCAACTATGCCACATGGGCTCCAACATGCCACCTAGGCTCCACCATCCCAAGGTTGCTCAAACATGTCAGCTAGGATCCAACCTGCCACCTGGGCTCCAACATGCCACCTAGCATGCCGAGGTGGCTCAAACATGCCACCTAGGCTCCAACATCCACGTAGGCTGCAAGTATGCCACGTGGGCTCCAACATGCCACCTAGGCTCCACCATGCCAAGGTGGCTCAAACATGCCACCTAGGATCCAACATGCCACCTAGGCTCCAACATGCCACCTAGGCTCCAACTATGCCACATGGGCTCCAACATGCCATCTAGGCTCCACCATTCCAAGGTGGCTCCAACTTACCACCTATTCTCCAACATGCCACCTAGGCTCAAATGTGCCAAGGTGGGTCCAACTAGCCACCTAGGATCCAACATGCCACCTAGGCTCAAATGTGCCAAGGTGGGTCCAACTAGCCACCTAGGATCCAACATGCCACCTAGGCTCCAACATGCCACCTAGGCTCCAAGATGCCTCCTAGGATCCAACATGCCACCTAGACCCACATGCCGAGTTGGCTCAAACATGCCACCTAGGCTCCAACATGCCAACTAACATGTCGAGGTGGCTCCAACATGCCACCTAGGCTCCAACTATGACACGTGGGCTCCAACATGCCACCTAGGCTCCACCATTCCAAGGTGGCACCAACATGCCTCCTAGGCTCCAACATCCCAAGGTGGGTTCAACTTGCTACCTAGGCTCGAACATGCCACCTCGCGTGCCGAGGTGGCTCACACATGCCACCTAGGCTCCAACATGCCACATAGGAACCAACATGCCACCTAGGATACAACATGCCACCTAGGCTCCAACATGCCACCTAGCATGCTGAGGTAGCTCCAACATGCCACCTAGGCTCCAATATGCCACCTAGGATCCAACATGCCACCTAGGCTCAAACATGCCAAGGTGGCTCCAACTTGCCACCTAGAATCCAACATCCCACGAAACTTGATCCCCAGGGTAATGTCGGCATTCTAAGGCCATTGGAAGAGTCAATTCACAGTTCCGGAGTGGGGGAGGTCCCCATCCGTTGCCCTACTGCACTTAGGAGAGGACATGTGGGACAAGACGCTTCCTGAAGGTTTTAAGGATCTATCTTCTGCCGTCAATACCCTCCCTCTGTTTGATGGCAGTAGGCATGATCCTGGTCCAAACTCACTAGGTTATGGCCTCCAGATTGTAAACCCTTTGGATTTCTAGGTTATTGAGGGTTTACGTTATGGAGGTTGAGTTTTGATCTATTGCACTTAGGACATGGCCGAGACGTTGCAGTTGAAGAGGGCAGCAATAGGAGCTGACGAAATAAAGTTTGGATGGATCGACCTCCAGTTGTGGCAATTAGAAGTCAAGTGTCGCTTTGTGTGGCACTTGCCTTGCCACAGCGGGAGGAGGATAAATCCAAATGCCATTCTGTCACTTCCTATTGCTTTGCGTCTTCGATCGCAACTTCTTGGCCATGTCCCAAGTGCAAACGAGTAAGACTCGACCTCCATAACGTAAACCCTTCCATAACCTAGAAGTTCACAGGGTTTACGTTTTGAAGGCCGCATCCTAGTGCGATTCGACCAGGATCATGCATAGTGTCCTTACATAGAGGGACGGTATTGTCGCTAGAAGACGGACCCTAAAAACCTTTCGAAAGCAGCTTGTCTTAAATATCCTCTCCTAAAGGCCCTTGGCAACGGCCGGGCAACTCTCGCACTCCAGAACTGTAAACTGACTCATCCAATGGGCTTAGAACATCGACATTACCCTGGAGACCAAGTTTCATGGGCAGAAGATCACCCCTTCTCCCGAAGTTTGAGTTAGAAGTGCTTTCCCAAATCAAGAAAAAGGGACCTCGAGAAAACTTATGCCATTTGCTGCTTGACTTGAATTTTAATGTGATTCAAACTCAAAAAGATGCTCTAAGACCTAAAGAACCTATGCTCAAAAGTTAGATGCAAGAAAATATGCAAAAGGCCTCCAAATTTATAGTTTTGACCAAGTCAAAACTTGGTCAATAGCCCTGGCAGCAAGCTAAAATTTGCCAATAAAAAAGTATTTAATATTTTTATGTTCTGACACTTTGGAGTGGTTTTAAAAGACCTACAAGTGAGGTGCATGAAGTTTGTTGCAAACAAATCATGCAAGTATGCCCATAAATTTGGTTCTTTGCAAGAAAATTGGCACAATGCAAGAACCAGATTCTCAACTAGTTTATTGTCATCACAGGGAGAATTCATTAGTGCCTTTAATGCACACGTTGTTTGGCATTTTACCTTCTCAATTATCTCGTTCATCCTGTCACACAAACGAGAGTACACACCAAAGTCATGCATGTTTAAGCTAAATCCATTGCCTCATAACCATTCAATGACAATCTTAGAACTCGTATCTGACTCGTATCTTAGAACACATAACCATTCAATGACCATCTTAGAACTCGTAACCATTCAATGACCATTCAATGCCTCATATCTGACCGTTGAATCCTCAGTTCGAGCAGCAAACTCTGAGCAGGTCCAAAGAAGCCCAAGATCAGTCTGTGGAACTTAACGAACAACGAAGCGTCCTGTGGCCGACAGTGTAGAAACCTAGGCGTCTTCCCGTTTGGGCAGTACATAGGCTCCGGAATGGTGATTTGACTCTGCCATATCGCCCTCCGGTTGTGGCAATTAGAAGTCGTGCCGCTTTGCTTGGCACTTGCCTTCTAATTGCCACAGCGGGAGGAGGATAGATCCAAACCCCATTCCGTCAGTTCCTACTGCTTTGCATCTTTGATTACAAATTCTCGGCCATGTCTCAAGTGCAAACGACCAAAACTCAGCCTCCGTAACCTAAACCCTTCAATAACCTAGAAATCTGCAGGGTTTACATTTCGGAGGTCGTGTCCTAGTGTGATTCGACCAGGATCATGCAGAGTGTCATCACGTACAGGGATAGTGTTGACGCCAGAAGTCGGACACTTAACACTAGATTGGTCCCGTGATGGACCAGAAATGGTCCATTTGGACTGTTCACTAAAAAAATCATAGAAAATCGATTGTGTAAAATCTTGTCAAGCCCTTCCTGGGACATCATATATGGCAGTTGTGCTTCATGGGAAAAATACCTAAAAATGTAGCCGACCCCATTGTTGTGACTTATGCTTAGGCAAACTCAAGGGGGTCAAGTATAAAATCCTTCAAGTTCAAACAAAGTGAAACTGTCTTGGCAAAAAGATTTTTTTGATTTTTTTTATTGTCATGTGATTTTTCTACGGGAGATGGAGAGAAAGTTCCAAAAATCCTCATGCCAATCCGAACTCTAGTAAGGGAGATATTGCCATTCAAACATGACAGGGTCTCTGTCTGCAGGGAACCAGTATTGGTTTCCAGAAGGCAGTTCCATTGTATAAATAAGAACTTTTGCAAGGTTTTGAGTTTCGAGCTCAAATTTGGCATAGTAGTAGTACACAAGTACCTCTACAAACAAAAAATAATGTTTGGTCTTGAAATTGTAGTTTTGCCTTTCCCTTTTCGATTTGAATTTGAGGGAAGTTGTGAGAGTGTATAAAAACCTCTCTTTGGAAGAAAAAATACCTTACGTGGTGTAGGAGAAAATCATAGCATGAAAGTGTTGAAGGATATTAGACAAATGAAAAAAAATCACAGAAAAAGACCCAAGCATATGCTCTGAATAATTCATAGAAGGTTTCTGTCTACAGTCCTATATGCAGACCAGAACTGGTCCACAGAACCTAGACTCACTTGAAAAATAACAACATGCATATGTTGAAGCAAAAGAAGTCCAAATTAAAAACATAGTCGATCTACTTGAGTAAATGAAAATATTTGTTGATCATAACCTTGAGATTTGGATTAATCTAAATAGCATCAGCTTCAAATATGTCTTCTATGTTTATTCTAGATTTATGTCTCGAGATATGACTTTGAAAAATCATATTCATACAATTTCCCAATGAGATCAATGCAAAAAGATTCAAAGAAAAATATGAAAGTTTATGACCATAAAAAGTCAAGTTAGAATGCTATGTGCAGTTCTACTTGCAGACCATTATTGGTCCACAGGACTGAAAGTTTAAAAATTAATAGAGGCAACATCTTAATCAATTTTGATCTCAACTTTGGAATATATGTTATGCATATAATTCTCTATAGGATAAAATTGGTTGGTTAAGCGAGCTTGCATAATTTGAGGGCAACGTTTAAACACAAACAACTGTGAATTTATGAGGCACTTATTCACCAATTGAATCTACATGGAGTTCCACTCACACCTTTCAAGAATGATGTTATTAAAGGTAAGAAACCATGGTATTATTATAGGGACAAAATGGATAGGGCTGGAGAGAGATATAAGCTCTATACAATTGGTCTAGATGTGGACCATAAATGGTCCATGCCGAATTATATTCGTAGTTTCCAAATAACATGTTATTTCATTATGAAATTAGAGCGTTGTATTGCAAAGGAAGTCCCGCATTCATGAAAAATATAATGTACATGAAAGATGACCTATATGTAATGTTATCCTACAAAAACTCCAATGCTTTGTAGCAGCAATGGATATACTAGTTCTATACAAGTAAGAAATAACTATGTTTCTCCGTATTTTTTTGCAAGAAGGCCACCCAACCTACATAGTGGACCTATATATATGTCCCTTGTCATATTTTGAACCATTTGGAAGGCATATTTGGAGGAATGTAGCGTATTCTCTACAAAGCTAATAAGAACACATCAAAGGTCATATGGTCTTATTGTTGATTCTCATAGTTGAACTTCAAGCTTCACCTCCAATCATCAATAAACATCACTAGCTATGTAAATGCTCAGTCTTTAGCCTATAATTTTAGAATTAACTCACATATTTAACCTCTAATGTGTTAATCCTGTTTGCTGAACATAATCTTTAAATCCAGTTAATTGCACAATTAAACACTAACTACACTACTTGCAAGTTGTAAAGTAATCTTCTAGATAGATATAAGTAGAATGCATCATTCATTGCCCTAGTGATACTTGAAAATTGTGATTTTGAAGCATTTTAACATATAATTTTGTCCAAAATTCTGTATATATAATTCTTTATAAAATTTGGAAGTTGATATAACTTATGAACACTCCAAAAAAACATGAGATTGTAGTTCATATAGTTAACAACTCATGGCCACAAGAATTAAGTCAAAACTTGTAATAATAAGAGAGAAATAATTCCGAAACCGCAAGCAGCAGTTTTTAACAAAATGGGGTTTATTGGCTTCCACGGATGTTAGATGATACCAACCAAAGCTGAAAATATACAAATTAAAGTGTTCTATCATAAATAGGCAATTACTTCCAAATTTAACAATGTTTAGGTCATCTTATGCTAGGAAAACCCAAGAATGCAGTTCTGGACTGTTGCAGAAACTGCCAAATTCTCTAACTTTTGGACAATCACCACAACGTATAGGTGAGCTCATTGGTTGTGAGATTCTTAAAGGTCATTAAGAATCAAGTAAAGATTAATATGGCGGTGATATATTGTAAAATTGGAATATCTATTCTCAGATATAATGGTTTAAGTGGCAGTGGGTCAACTGGACCAATTCTGGTCCATGGATCAGGAATGGTCCCCGGGACCACTCTAGTGTTAAAACCTTTCGAAAGCAGCTTGCCCCAAGTGTCCTCTCCTGAAGGCCCCTGGCAACGGTCCGACAACTCTGGCACTCTAGAACTATAAACTGACTCTTCCAATGGTCTTACAACATCGGTATTACCCTGGGGACCAAGTTTCATGGGCAGAAGACCACCCCTTCTCCCGTTGGAAGTATTATGCTGAAAGCTTGTTTCCCAGTCCATAATGGTCCTCCTTTTGGAGACTTCAAAATTGCTGGAACTGGTAGTTCCCTTGACTGTTAGTAGTAAAAAGGCGAGAGCCCTTGACGTAAGGTTTTGCATTGCCAGGAACCTGAAAGAAAAAAGTTATTCATAAAATACTATGGCTTATAACTTACATTAAGGAAAACTTTACCTTGGGTGCACCTTTCAACCAAAAGTCTTGTGCAATCAAACTCTGCAACTCTTCTGCCTCAATTACTCCAACTTACTCTAGTTGAAGAGGGGCAGCAATAGGAGTTGGCGGAACGAGGTTTGGATCTACCGACAAGGCCGTTAATTCCAAATAGAAGTAAGATGCTGCTTTTGCACTAGCAAGACGTTGTTTGCGCTTATCGGCCTGGCCGGTAGATCCAAACCTCGTCCGTCAGCTGCTATTGCTGCCCCTCATCAACTGCAACATCTCGGCCATGTCCCAAGTGCAACAGACCAAAACTCGACCTCCATAACATAAACCCTTAAACCTAGAAATCCACAGGGTTTACGTTCCAGAGGTCGTATCCTAGTGCATTTGGACCAGGATCATGCCTTCTGCCTTCAAGTTGAGGAAGGCTACTGACGCCAGGAGATGGACCCTTAAAACCTTCCGGAAGCATCTTGTCCCACATGTCTTCTCCTGAGTGCAATAGGGCAATGGACGGGCAAGTCCCGCACTCCGAAACTATGAATTGACTTTTCCAACGGCCTTAGAGCGTCGACATTACCTTAGGGACCAAGTTTCGTGGGGCACAAGATCACCCCTCCTCCCAGAAGTGCCAAAGTAGCTCATTTCCAACACATCCGTAGTCAATCGGCCTAGGAAGCGGCTGCTGAATACTGCCATGTTGAGTGTTTGTGTTTCTTTCATTATCAATTCTAACCATGCAACTTGGTCCCTAAGGTAATTTTGCCATTCGGAACGATATGGCAGAGTCAAATCGCCATTCTGGAGCCTCTGTACTGCCCGAATGGGAAGACACCTGGGTTTCTACACTGTCAGTCGCAGGACGCTTCGTGGTTTGCTAAGTTCTCCTAGACCTATCTTGGATTTTTTTGGACCTGCTCAAAGCAAGTTGCTTGAACGAAGGATTCAACAGTCGGATAGGGGAATCGAGCTCTGGGAGGGGGGGCATTAGCATACGGCCTCCCGGAGGAGCGTTGTGAGGAAAGACTGCCTCAGCAACCTCTCTCTGGGGTCCATCTCCTGGGGTCTGGCCTCTCTTCTTTTGTGAGGCAGCCAAGCCAAGTCCTGGCCTTG
This sequence comes from Isoetes taiwanensis, assembly GCA_021234155.1. Lineage (NCBI taxonomy): Eukaryota > Viridiplantae > Streptophyta > Lycopodiopsida > Isoetales > Isoetaceae > Isoetes > Isoetes taiwanensis. The sequence continues at coordinate 2,843,230 of JAJEKV010000059.1, read as the reverse complement.
TTCGTCTTGGGGAAGGGTGGCGGTTTTTTAAGTTCTTGAAGTTCCCTTTATTCTATCCCTTGCCAACATGGCAAGGTGGCTCAAACATGCCACCTAGGCTCCAACATGCCCCCTAGGCTCAAACATGCCAAGGTGGCTCAAACATGCCAAGATGACGCAAACATGCCACCTAGCTAGGTTCCACCATGTCACCTAGGTGGCTCAAACATGCCACCTAGGCACCAACATGCCACCTAGGCTCCAATATGCCACCTAGGATCCAACATGCCACCTAGGATCCAACTTGCCACCTAGGATCCAACATGCCACCTAGGCTCCAACATACCACCTAGGCTCCAACATGCCACCTAGGCTCCAACATGCCACCTAGGCTCCAATATGCCACCTAACATGACGAGGTGGCTCAAAGATGCCACCTAGGATCCAACGTGCCACCTAGGCTCCAACATGCCACCTAACATGCCGAGGTGGCTTAAACATGCCACCTAGGATCCAACATGCCACCTAGGCTCCAACTATGTCACGTGGGCTCCAACATGCCACCTAGGCTCCACCATGCCAAGGTAGCTCAAACATGCGACCTAGGCTCAAACATGCCAAGGTGGCTCCAACATGCCACCTAGGATCCAACATGCCAGCTAGGCTCCAATATGCCACCTAGGCTCCAATATGCCACCTAACCTGCCGAGGTGGCTTAAACATGCCACCTAGGCTCCAACATGCCACCTCGGCTCAAACATGCCAAGGTGGCTCCAACTTGCCACCTAGTATCCAACTATGCCACCTAGGCTCCAACATGCCACTTGGGCTCCAACATGCCACCTAACATGCCAAGGTGGCTGAAACATGCCGCCTAGGCTCCAATTATGCCACCCAGGCTCCAACATGCCACCTAGGATCCAACATGCCACCTAGGCTCCAACATGCCACCTGGGCTCCAATATGCCACCTAACATGCCGAGGTGGCTCCAACATTCCACCTAGGATCCAACATGCCACCTAGGCTCCATCATGCCACCTAGAATCCAACATGCCACCTAGGCTCGACATGCCACCTAGGATCCAACATGCCACCTAGGCTCGAAGATGCTACCTAACATGCTGAGGTGGCTCAAACATGCCACCTAGGCTCCAACTATGCCACGTGGGCTCCAACATGCCACCTAGGCTCCACCATGCCAAGGTGGCTCAAACATGCCACCTAGTCTCCAACATGCCACCTAGGCTCCAACTTGCCACCTAGGATCAACATGCCGCCTAGGCTCCAGCATGCCACCTAGGCTCAAACATGCCAAGGTGGCTCCAACATGCCACCTAGGATCCAACATGCCATGTAGGCTCCAACATGCCACCTAGACTCCAAGATGCCAGTGGTACCGCCACATCGTTTATATGAAGGAACAATGCAAAAGTTGAATCTAAGAGCGGAAATGAGCGGAGCTACAGTAGCACCGGAAAGCTGATTTCTATAAATCAAAGCTCAAGGGACAGGACAGTAAGATCTGGGTTAGATGTTAGCTTGTCCTTGAAATTATCAAGCACTCTAGTTAGTAACAAGGGTTGGAGGCATAAGATGTTCTCTGCTTCTCATTTAAGATTCAACTTGCTTCTCAAACAGAGATAACATAAACAACTTTGTATTTTCTTATTCTTTATACAACGAGGTTGCTCCATATTTTGAATATATTGATTCTATGCGATGTCTTCTTTCCTTTACTAAGATTGATTTTTTATATACGGTTTTGGATTAGAAGCAATATCAAATTTTGATTCTGATCAATTCTTAGTCAAGTGCCGCTTTGTTGCAATGGCCGAGTTTTACTTTTTTCAATTATCAATTTTCCATCGAGTGCCGCTTTGTTGCAATGGGCAATGCTTGGATTCCTGCATGCGCAATTCAACTGCCCAGGTTCGGGGCATTTTGATAATTTTGGAAAATATAAGAGTAACACAACAAATACATAAAAATATTAGGCCATTTTAAAATTTGCCCTTTCTATTTTATAAGTATGGATGCTATCAACGGTAGAGATGGGGCGAGATGAACGGCTTGGATTTTGATCCAAGTCCTCTCCAGCCATTGGTTGGTCTAAACGGTCTGTTTCCCGCCTGCGTGGTATCCCGCCTTGGCCGCTTTGGTATGGCCATGGCGATGGCTCCAGCTATGTTACGGCTCCTGCTATGTCGATGGTGATGGCGCACTGAAGCTTAGCAGGAGGACAAACGCATCTTGGCTTTTCTGAAGCTTGGTAGTGCATCTTGGGAAGCGATTGATCCAAGGAGCAGGGCAGGTCGCTGGCAGATCAGGCTGTAGCAAACCCTTGAAGAAGAACCGGCATGTAGAAGAAGAACCGGAACAAACCTCTCTCTCTCTTTTTTTTTTTTTTTGCTTGTGAGGGTTTTTGCTATTTTACTGTCTCTTATGATCGCGTTTAAAGCAGGAAAGCCAAAAAGATTCATTCTAGTCATGAAGCGAAGTTCAATGTTGAACTGTCTCTCTTCGGAGAAGGGCAGCCAGGAATACTGAATTTAATATCAGGTTCTTTTATTGCCCAGGCCACAGTAATTCTGTTTGCTTAGAATTCAAATGTTTTGTGATCAAATGACTGTCAATTTAATCCAAAATGCAGTAAGCAATTTGACGTGCATGGACAGTGTGTGTTTGAGCCAAAGTTTGCAGTAGCATTAGAATCCAGTAACTTTCTTTTAACTCCCTTTAATTTTCAATGGATCATGATACCAAGATGTCTAATTCACAACAAATGTTTGAGCCAAAGTTTGCTGTACTTAATACTAAGCCTTCAATTTTTAACTGCTAGGTTCTTCTCCATGAATTCTTTAAGTTGTCTGGATTTGATTCTAAAAGCTTGTGCAAAACCAAGCAAAGAACATGGTTGTGGTGTGCAGGTTGTTGGTTGTACAGCCATATGCAAGCTTTTAAAACTGTGGCATCTGCAGTCTCTTAAACCGTGACATCTACAATAAAAAAAACCGTGGCGTTACAGAAGTCGTGGCATCTGCAGTCCTCTTGTGCAGGCTGTTGGTTGTACAGCCATCTGCCAGCAGGTAATTGCATTGATTTATTTTTCCCATGCACTGTTTCATGTTTATAACTATAATGATTGCTGCCTTTCAATGCATGGCAGTGTATCTTCAGTGGCTCGGTTCATGTCCAACCAGGACAGTAGCTTTGTGACACTTGGTCAACGAGTCTTGGCAACTCCTCTCAAGTAATTTTGATCATGTTTACAATATACTAAGCATCCAAAGTTGCTCAATCATTTCATATCTCGACAGACAAGGCCTGTCGTTCATTTTATATTTCAATCATTTATTTATATGTATAAGAAAATATCTGCTTTTTTGCTCGTAAACAGCATATGAGGATTGTCTGAACTCTTTCTAGGCTGATTGTAGCATCTGACTCTCACTCAAAATCGTTAGAAGATTGTGAATATATTCTCATTTTTACCTGGTGGACCAAATAAAAAGTTCAAAACATTACAATAGTGCTTTGTTATGTCTCTAACTTTCTTGGCTTGGGTCTACACGTTTAACATGTTCGTGTTCTGCAGGGTGAGGTTGCATTATGGACATCTCACACTAACCCCAATTTTTGGTCCACTGTGGAAACTGTTAATTTTTTTTGGTCCACATATACTTTTTTCAGAGAAACCTACATGTAGAGCTGTGGGTGTGTGGTTTTGTTGATTGTTGATGTTGTTTTTTAAGTTGCCAAGAAATATCCACTGTAATTTTTTCAAAAAGTTGTCGTTTTGAGTTTTTAGGCTGTGTGGTTTTTTAAGGATGCATGTTTTTTGTTAAAAGGAGTGTGGTTTTTGTTTTTTTTTCTTGGCGTTGTTTTTAAGGGTGTGTAGTTTTTTGAGGCGTGGTTTATAAGTATGTATAGTTTTTAAGAAGGTGTTTTTTTAAGGATGTATAGTTCTCTAAAATGATGTGGTTTGTTAAATTTCTCTATAGCCAATTTTGTAAGCACCACTATACAATCATTGCACTACTCTCATCCATATGACTCACCATGAATTCTCCATGTTGTCATTGCATGCAATGTGTCAAAATGCCACCTAGGCTCCAACATGCCACCCAAGGTCCAACTTGCCACCTAGGCTCCAACATGCCACCTCGCATGCTGAGGTGGCTCAAACATGCCATTTAGGCTCCAACATGCCATGTAGGCTGCAAGTATGCCACGTGGGCTCCAACATGCCACCTAGGCTCCACCATGCCAAGGTGGCTCAAACATGCCACCTAGGATCCAACATGCCACCTAGGCTCCAATATGCCACCTAGGCTCCAATTATGCCACATGGCTCCAACATGCCATCTAGGCTCCACCATTCCAAGGTGGCTCCAACTTGCCACCTATTCTCCATAAATGCCACCTAAGGCTCAAATGTGCCAAGGTGGGTCCAACTTGCCACCTAGGATCCAACATGCCACCTAGGCTCCAAGATGCCTCCTAGGATCCAACATGCCACCTAGACCCATACTTGCCACTTCCGGTTCAACATGCCATGCCACCTAGGCTCCAACATGCCACCTAGCCTCCAACATGCCACTTAACATGCTGAGGTGGCTCAAACATGCCACCTAGGCTCCAACATGCCACCTAACATGTCGAGGTGGCTGAAACATGCCACCTAGGCTCCAACTATACCATGTGGGCTCCAACATGCCACCTAGGATCCATCATCCCAATGTTACTCCAACTTGCCACCTAGGCTCCAACATGCCACCTAGTATGCAACATGCCACCTAGACTCAAACATGTCAAGGTGGCTCCAACTTGCAACTTAGCCTGCAACGTGCCACCTAACATGCTAAATTGGCTCAAACATGCCACCTAGGCTTCAACTATGCCACGTGGGCTCCAACATGCCACCTAGGCTCCACCATTCCAAGGTGGCACCAACGTGCCTCCTAGGCTACAACATCCCAAGGTGTGTTCAACTTGCCACCTAGGCTTGAACATGCCATCTCGCATGCCAAGGTGGCTCACACATGCCACCTAGGCTCCAACATGCCACATAAGAACCAACATGCCACCTAGGATACAACATGCCACCTAGGCTCCAACATGCGACCTAGCATGCCAAGGTGCCTCCAACATGCCACCTAGGCTCCAATATGCCACCTAGGATCCAACATGCCACCTAGGCTCAAACATGCCAAGGTGGCTCCAACTTGCCACCTAGCATCTAACATGCCACCTAGGCTCCAACTATGCCACATGGGCTCTAACATGCCACCTAGGCTCCAACTATGCCACTTGGGCCCCAACATGCCACCTAAGCTCCACCATGCCAATGTGGCTCCAACTTGTCACCTAGGCTTAAATGTGCCAAGGTGGCTCCAACTTGCCAGCTAGGATCCAACATGCCACCTAGGCTCCAACTTGCCACCTAGGATCCTGCATGCCACCTAGACTCAAACATGCCAAGGTGGCTCCAACTTGCCACCTAGGATCTAACATGCCACCTAGTCTTCAACATGCCACCTAACATGCTGAGGTGGCTCAAACATGCCAGCTAGGCTCCAACTATGCCACATGGGCTCCAACATGCCACCTAGGTTCGGCCATGCCAAGGAGGCACCAACTTGCCCCCTGGCTCCAACATGCCAAGGTGGGTCCAACTTGCAACCTAGGATCCAATGTGCCACCTAGCATGCCGAGGTGGCTCAAACGTGCCACCTAGGCTCCAACATGCCACCTAGGAACCAACATGCTACCTAGGATCCAACATGCCACTTAGCCTCAAACGTGCCAAAGTGGCTCCACCTAGGATCCAACATGACACCTAGGCTCCAACATGCCACCTAGCATGCCGAGGTGGCTCCAACCTGCCACCTAGACTCCAACATGCCACCTAGAATCCAACATGTCACCTAGGATCCAACATGCCACCTAGGCTCAAACATGCCAAGGTGGCTCCAAGTAGCCACCTAGGATCCAACATGCCACCTAGGCTCCTACATGCCACCTAACATGCCCAGGTGTCTCAAACATGCCACCTAGGGCCCAGCATGCCACCTAGACTCCAACTATGCCACGTGGACTCTAACATGCCACCTAGACTCCAACTATGCCACATGGGCTCCAACATGCCACCTAGGCTCCACCATGCCAAGGTGGCTTAAACATGCCAGCTAGGATCCAACCTGCCACCTGGGCTCCAACATGCCACCTAACATGCCGAGGTGGCTCAAACATGCCACCTGGGCTCCAACATGCCACGTAGGCTGCAAGTATGCCACATGGGATCCAACATGCCACCTAGGCTCCACCATGCCAAGGTGGCTCAAACATGCCACCTAGGATCCAACATGCCACCTAGGCTCCAACATGCCACCTAGGCTCCAACTTTGCCACCTAGGCTCAAATGTGCCAAGGTGGGTCCAACTAGCCACCTAGGATCCAACATGCCACCTAGGCTCCAACATGCCACCGAGGCTCCAAGATGCCTCCTAGGATCCAACATGCCACCTAGACCCACATGCTGAGTTGGCTCAAACATGCCACCTAGGCTCCAACATGCCAACTAACATGTCGAGGTGGCTCAAACATGCCACCTAGGGTCCAACATGCCACCTAGGCTCCAACTATGCCACATGGGCTCCAACATGCCACCTAGGCTCCACCATGCCAAGGTGGCTCCAACTTGCCACCTAGAATCCAACATGCCACCTAGGCCCAAACATGCCAAGCTGGCTCCACTTGCCACCTAGGATCCGACATGCCACCTGGGCTCCAACTATGCCATGTGGGCTCCAACATGCCACCTAGGCTCCACCATGCCACGTAGGCTCCAACGTGCCACCTAGGATCCAACATGCCACCTAGGCTCAAACATGCCAAGGTGGGTCCAACTTGCCACCTAGGATCCAACATGCCACCTAGGCTCCAACTATGCCACGTGTGCTCCAACATGCAACCTAGCCTCCAACTATGCCACATGGGCTCCAACATGCCACCTAGGCTCCACCATGCCACCTAGGCTCCAACTATGCCACCTAGCATGCCGGTGGCTCAAACATGCCACCTAGGCTCCAACGGCATGCCACCTAGGCTCCAACTATGCCACATGGGCTCCAACATGCCACCTAGGCTCCAACATGCCACCTAGGCTCCAACTATGCCACATGGGCTCCAACATGCCACCTAGGCTCCACCATGCCAAGGTGGCTCCAACTTGCCAACTAGGATCCAACATGCCACCTAGGCTCAAACATGCCAAGGTGTCTCCAACTTGACACCTAGGATCCGACATGCCACCTAGGCTCCAACATGCCAATTAACATGCCACCTTGGTTACATGCCACCTAGGCTCCAACATGCCAACTAACATGCCGAGGTGGCTTAAACATGCCACCTAGCCTCCAACTATCCCACGTGGGCTCCAACATTCCACCTATGGCCCACCATGCCTAGTTGGCTCCAACTTGCCACCTAGGATCCAACATGCCACCTAGGCTCCAACTTGCGACCTAACATGCCAAGGTGGCTCAAACATGCCACCTAGGCTCCAACTATGCCACGTGGGCTCCAACATGCCACCTAGGCTACACCATGCCAAGGTGGCTTCAACTTGCCACATAGGATCCAACATGCCACCTAGGCTCCAACATGCCAATACTCTCATCGATATGACTCACCATGAATTATCCATGTTGTCATTACATGCCATGTGTCAAAATACGACCTAGGCTCCAACATGCCACCTAGGATCCAACTTGCTGTTAGGCCTGTGGTGCAAACACCCGACAATGCAGGCCTATACATACTGTATACGCAGTCTCAGCCACGGGAGACTAGAGTGGCTGAGCCAGGTCAGTCCTCACGGCCTCACAAGAAGCCACGGGGGCCTGACTGAGATGTGCAATCGCCCGACCGACCCCTGCCAAGCCGCTTGCCGCGGCTTTCGGGCGAGTGGCGGCGGCAAAGACTTCCGGGTCATCATTGGAGACGGAAGTCATTTCCGATCAGATCCCGGCCGCTGGGCCGTGTGCAGCTGTGCTATATAGCCAGATGTGGCCTCCATTAGAGAGGGCTTTTCTTTTTGGTGTTGTTCAGAGACGGCATATAGTTGTCGCCCTGTTCATGCTCTTGAAGAGCCGTGTTGTACATGAGTTTGATATCAATGGATTGCTATTGTTTTCATTCTCGTGTTCCTTCTGATGTTTCATATGCTTTTTTTTCATGCTTTAGTGTCCGTCTCCTTTGTCTTAGATAGCAAATCCCGCGTGACAATGTTGTTTCAGGATCTGCCCTGTTGGATGCTATAGGCCTCACAGAGGTCTGTCCATCAGGCAGTCCCGAGCCCGGTTCCCCCACCAAACACTGGCGCCTCTTGCCGGGGCATAGTTTCTTTCCTTCAAAATGTCTTATCCTACGTTTTCCCTTGAAGAATTGCAGCACCAATCGGTTTCTCGTCAGCGTCGCCATCAACGACGAGACGAAGTACGTGATTCCATGAGCATACACTCTAGATCTACTATGTCTACCAGATCCAGAGCACACTCTGTTCCACCCACTCCGCGACAACATCCACGTCCGGAGACTCCAAGAAGCTGTCATCATTGTTCTCGACCACAGTCGCCAGGTGCGGAGACGGTATATGATGATGAGTCGCAACCATCTTCGTCGCCTCCAAGAGAACAACCCGTTACTCAGGTACCCTGTTTTGCTATTCCATCTTATGTTCAAAGTGTTTTTAGAATTGGGGACCAATCAGCTGGAATTGATACCACTACTATTCCACCATTATCCCTTCCTCAATCACAAATACCCGTAACGATTCCACAAACTTTTTTCATCCCAATTACATCTGTTGTTTCTTCCACTCCAATTTCGATTCCACCTTTTGTCAATCTTTCTCAGCAGATTCCATCAGTACCAGCAGTGCCTAAACCTCAGCCGTTCATTTTTCCAACCTTTCAGCAACCCTCGAGTTCTACATCTGCCCCTACAAATCTTAAACTCCAGTACCCCTTATTTGGCAACAATAAGGGCAAACCCATTGATCAACGTGCTCAAGCCCATATGGATGAGTTTGAATCCTTGGCGGTTCTAAATGGACATGCAGATCCAGCCATTAAGTTCCATATATTTTCCACAACTTTAAGAGGTGCCCCACATCAGTGGCTGCTTGCTAACAAGAGTCATTGGAAGAATGATTGGAATCAGATGCGTGATTCTTTTCTTTCCCATTATAGTTCTCTTGCGGACGATCAACAGCTCCTAAACCAACTCAATACTATCAAGCAAGACCTCACGGAATCGGCCCGTGACTTTGCAGATCGTCTACAGATCTTAGTGGCTAAACTGAAGGAATATCCAACACAAAGTCAGATTCTCGTTTGGTTCCTACAAGGTCTTCCATCTAATATACGTTTCATGACCGAATATCTGAGGCCCAAAACTCTTCATGAGGCTATTGAGTTAGTTAATCACTCGGTACATGTTTCATCACGAGGAGATCAACCCACGATGCTACCATTTTCCACAACTTCAACACAAACAACATCAGCGACCACTGTTACAACACAAAGAAGTCAGATCTGGTGTGTTATTTGTCGGTATCCAGGCCATCTTGCTAACGAATGCAATTCTGTAAATGGTACTGTTCACTGCAAACGCTGCAACATGACCAACCATTCCACTGAGGAATGCACAAGAGCAAATCCAACACCGTTCCGCACGCGATTAGTCAACCAGGTTCAGGCAGTGCCCCAACAGGCACAGTCACGACCCTCACAACAGACTGTAAACAATCCACCACAACAACAGCGTGGATCATCTTCACGACCTCCAATAGATCTTAGTAAAATTCAGTGTTTCCACTGTCAACAATGGGGACATATGTCTTCTGATTGTCCACAACTTCCTCAGGTTCAAGTTCAGATACCCGGAACAACTCAAACCACGGCAGTCAGACTCACGCCGTATCAGTACTGGATTGCTAATGGTAAACAAGGACCTCGACCTACTCTCAAGAAACCACCGAGAACACCCACGCAACAACAACCGCGTGAGCAACAGCAACAACAACAATCAACACAACAACAACTAGACCAACAACTTCAAGAAGAAATCTATCACGTCCTCAGTACGAAGCTTCAGTCATCCAATTGGATCGAGATTGTCCCAAGACAATCCCCAAAAGAGCAAGCTCAAAGACCACTGCAACAGGTCTTTGCCACGGAAGATATTCCAAGAGACATTAAGGACAAATCGGTTCATTTTGCACCTGATCTTGATAATCTGATGCCACATGTAATGCCAAAACTACGAACCCAACTTCTGAAACTCATGCAGCATGCTGAAGGAAGAGCACTTCAATCTGTAAATGCCACCACGAGATCTAAAGCAACAGACAAAGGGAAATCTGTTGCCTCTACTTCCCAACCTCATACAGCAACACCCTTAACAAATGTTGCTGCAGAAGTGGAACTTTTAAATGATGTTGCCACTACTCTTCCTGACACTCCGGCAATTATTGAACAACCTTTGGACACAACTGTCCTCAAAGAAATCCAGGACGAATTAGCAAAGATACGGATCCCTCTGAGCCTTGCTGCAATCGCCCAATTGTGCCCGGCTATAAGCTCCTTTTTTCAGAGACCACGAGTCCCGGTCGCTGCAGTCGCCACATCCACACCCACGGTGCATGCACGCGTGGGCCCGAGTCCCATCCATCACGTTCAAATCGATGGCGGGAGTGCCGTGAATCTCATCACGGACAAGCTTCGACGACAACTTGGTATAACTTCTCTACATCCAGCACCGTATGACATTAAACTTGCTAATGGACATATCACGCGTCCACAAGGGGTCACGCGTCCCTTCACTGTCCATATTGGTGATCTCCAATTCACACTTGAATTTGGGGTCTGGCGAGCAGGAGAAGACCCCGGGGATTATGAAATGCTAGTCGGACGACCATTTCTTCGACAAGCAAAAAGTATTCATTATTGGGCTACTGATCAACTTGTCATCACTGATGGTAAGCTGACAGCCACGATGGATCTCACAACAGGCCAGATAATCTCTGTCGAACGCACTGAACTATCACTCTCTGACAGTGACTCAGACACGGTACAACAAACATATCAAGTTCAAGCAACTGGATTGCCCCTCACGGCATTTCCAGAATACACGGACCCCTGGCCCGAGATGGATTTTGACAGAGCAGTTGCAAAACTCCTTAATCCATATATTGCAGATTGCAATCAAATCACCACTGTTACCGCATCAAACAACTCTGTTCGAGAAACTGCAAATGCAACTCAACAAAGTACACCACCTTTTTTCAAAATCAGAGAAGCAGAACACCCAATTATTATTCATGAGCCTGCTCACGAGATTGTGGATGACAAGGTTATTCCACATATTCAAACACCAGAAATTGAACTGGTGGACATTGAACACAACCAACCAATCCGCTTAGCAAAAAATCTTTCTGCAACATTCAGACAAGAAGCTTTACGGCTCTTTCGACGCTTCAAGCATGTTTTTGCATGGAGTTATAAGGATCTGAAAGGCATAAAAAAAGAGTTGGGAGAACTCTCCATACCAACTAAACCAGAGGCACGGCCAGTATAGCAACGACAGTACAGGCTCAACCCATATTACAGAGAACGAGTCAAAGCTGAAATAGATAAACTTCTTGAGGCTGGACTTATTTATGAAGTTAAACATTCTGAATGGGTGAGCCCTATTGTCATCGCTCTAAAACACAATGGCAAAATCAGAGTATGCGTGGATTACCGAAAACTCAATCAAGCAACAGAACGAGATCATTTTCCTCTTCCCTTCACGGATCAGGTCCTTGAAGAAGTTGCTGGCCACGAGATGTACTCTTTTATGGATGGATTTTCTGGATATAATCAAATCTCAATCCGTCCCGAGGATCAACTTAAAACAACTTTTACAACACCTTGGGGAACATTTGCTTACAAAGTGGTACCCTTTGGACTGTCCAACTCACCATCCACGTTTCAAAGGATTATGCTAAATGTCTTTCAAGACTTCATGAAAGACCCTGCTTTTCTGCAGATATTTCAAGATGATTTCTCAGCATATAGCTTAGCAATAGACCATCTAGCTAAGCTTGAACTTGTCTTCCAACGATGTGAGGAGGCAGGAATCAGTCTGAATCCCGAAAAATGCACCTTTTGTGTTACTTCTGGTGTTTTGCTAGGACATGTCGTTAGCAAACACGGCATCACCACGGATCCAGCTAAAATTAGTTGTGTACTTCAAGCAAAGACACCAACAAACATCAAAGAAACCAGATCTTTTCAAGGCAAAGTTAACTACTATGCCACGTTTATTCCAGACCTAGCACCACTTGCAGATCCCATTCACAAACTGACTGGCAATGAACTTACTTGGTCTTGGAATCCCCAAGCAGAATTGGCTTTTCGTAACCTTAAAGTTCTCCTTACACAAGCTCCAGTTCTTGTACCCCCTCAATGGGACAAACCATTCCATGTTCATGTAGATGTCTCTGCTTTTGCAATTGGAGCTGTTCTAGCCCAAGAATATGCTCCAAACCAAGACAAACCAATCAGATATGCTAGCAGAAAACTCAACCCAGCAGAAAAGAACTATTCTGCAACCGAGCGTGAGGCCCTTGGCCTCATCTTCTGCGTTCAAAGATTTCGACATTATCTTTTGGGTAGTCAAATTAAGTTTTTTGTTGATCACCAAGTACTTCTTTATTTGATCAACAAGTCCACACCCACGGGACGCATTGCTCGTTGGATTTTGATTCTTCAGGAATTTGCACCTTTTGAGATCATTCATAAACCCAGACGTGCACACACAGTACCGGACTATTTGTCACGGATACACACGGATGATACAAAAACAGAAGTTTCAGACACATTTCCTGACGAACAACTCTTTCTGGTCACCGCCAGACCACATTGGTTTCATGACTACCAACATTTTCTCTTAACAGGAGAATTCCCGCCTGTAGACACCACACTGTCACCGGAGCGACAACATTTGCAACAACAACAATTTTTAAGAGAAGTCCGTGACTACACCATGGTTGCTGGACATCTCTATAAGCGTGGTAAAGACATGATTCTTCGACGATGCGTTCTCCCTCATGAAATTCCAAATTTGGTACGTGAAGCTCATGAAGGACTTGAAAGTGGTCACTTTAGTGGTGATAACACAGCTAGAAAACTTTTACTGGCCGGCTATTTCTGGCCCACGCTCTTTAAAGATGCTCACGCATTCGCCCGCTCTTGTGATGTTTGTCAACGCTTGGGACGACCCACGGCACGGGACGCTTTACCCCTCACGCCAGTGGCCACGCCACTCCCCTTTGGCAAATGCGGAATGGACTTTGTGGGACCCTTGGATCCCCCAGCAACAGGTACACGAGCACGATATATATTAGTCTTCACGGACTACGCAACCAAGTGGGCTGAAGCCTGTGCCCCCATGGATAACACTGCTGCAAGCACAGCTCGTGTTCTCTACAAACAAATTATCACACGCTTTGGTTGTCCGTTGGAGTTAGTCAGTGATCATGGTGTTCATTTTGTCAACAAAACTATTACAGAGCTAACTGACTATCTCCACATTCATCATCGAAAAAGTACACCATATTACCCTCGTGGTAATGGTTTAGCAGAAAGCACAAACAAAATTTTAATTGCCATACTCAAGAAAGTCTGTGATGCAACCCGAAAAGATTGGCAAGACAAATTACCTACAGTTTTGTGGGCTTATAACACAACCTACAAAGTATCTACAGGGCAAACACCCTTTCGTCTTGTTTATGGTCAAGAAGCTTTAATGCCATTTGAGTTCGTTCTTCCAGCACTCAAATTTCAGTTAGCCACACAACACAATCCTTCTCAAGCACTACAAGAACGAGTCTATCAGCTTGAACAACTAGATGAATTACGCCGTGATGCTTTCCTTCGAATTCAAAAAGGGAAACACTTACAAAAACAGTGGCATGACAAGCACATCAAAACAAAGAATTTCAACATAGGAGATCTTGTACTACTTTATGACTCAAGATATAAGAATCATCCAGGAAAACTCAAGCTCCGATGGCTTGGACCTTATCGTGTTAACCAAATCCCTCATCCTGGTGTTTTACAGCTAGAAAATCTAGGTGGTACACCATTACCTACACTGGCTAATGGTTACAGACTCAAGAAATTTCACACACAAGAGGAAGACAACCAGCAACCAAGGCAGCAGAACAATTGACAAAACAGCTTTCTATTACAAAAATTAGCCTGAAGGCTTTACATTACTACAAGCTATTTACAAAATTGGGGATAAACCCCTACATCCGCATGTAGCTCTCGCTACTTATTCGGGAGTGTTTGGGGCACTCTCAACCCGCAGGATGCGAAACCCAAAACCCCCCGAAACCGGGGATCCAGTCAAGCTGCACCACAACATCCCGGTATGTAGAATCCAGGCGAGGACTCTCAGCGAATCCCTCCAGCCAACCATCCATGGGCACTCCACGGTTCCGGAGTCGCCAAAAATCGATGTCGTTCATACGACAAGTGAAGAACTCTCGGCAGTTAAAAGGAACTGGTCCTCCGTCTTCCATCTTCGCTAGATCAACTGAATAACATTCTCTACACCAACACTCTTCTTTTATCTTCGTTCACACGCTTGAGTCGACGTGGCACACCAGCTGGCATCACTCCACTAGACTGTCACATCCAAGATATTCCAGGATAGAAGTCCGACAGGATTTTCCGTACCTCTCAAAGCTTATACGCACCCTTCACATTACTGCCCTGACATGCAGAAGACTGTTATTAGTCACCACTAATAACTTCTCGTTCTCCCCCCAACGGTTCCTTCACGAACCCAAGGGACTGTCCTAAATTAGGTACAGTTATCAGTCTTTTCAACTTTATGGCTCTCCTAAGAGGGTGACAGCTGTTATCACCAATGGTCACGATATTTTCAAAAAAAAAAAAAAAAAAACCTTACTACTCTTGTAACTAACTTTCGATTCCGCTCCCTTCTCCGCACTTCTGCTCCGTCTTTCGAACATTCGTACTCCGTCTCTTCTCTAACTATGGCATCTTCCAGATCAACCCTTGGCGCCACTGAACCAATGGACGCTGCACAATTTGCGACAGTCAAGTTTTCTACTGCAACAATACCGGCTCCCTTAACAGGTAAGAGCCATGAAATTTTGGTCAAGGTGGGTTTACATATTCTGGCTAGACAGAATCTTCCGATCCCAAACCCTCTGCAGTTACCACAATTTGTTGCCAATCTTATCACTACCCCTGCTGGCATGGTAACAACTGTTGATGGCCATAACTCTATCCAAGATCCAGATCACGAACACTTTTAGCTTACCTCAGTTCATCAATCCCTTAGGACCCTCGGATGTCCTTTCGGTCGATATTTCTTCTTATTCTCCCACTCCTTATTCCGCTGCATCCACAAAACTCACAACCTTTCCCAAGGATCATGCCCCTTTTGTCAGATTCTTATGGCGCAAATTCTTTGGTCATTCCCTCAAAAACACCCCAATAAGCAAAACATTCTATACCCTTGCTCAAATTGCCATTCACACGGAAACACTAATTGATTGGCCCCAGTTTCTCCAACAGAGAATACTGGAAGAATTGGACCGACTGAGACAAAAGCCAGGCCAACCCCTGGAATGCCCAATGGGTGCACACTTTCAAGCACTCATTGATAGACAAATACCTGCTGTTCAGACAGCAACATCAGGATCACAGAGACCAACAGTGATCTCAGCCCTCAAAGGTATCATTGAGACGCCTCAAACATCTGCTCAACCCAATATCCAGTCTACTCAACAGCAACCACAAGTACCCCCTGAGAAACCCCCATCCCAAAAAGAAGCAGCCAAGTCTTCAAATTCCTCCCGTGTTCACCAGCAGCAGCAAGACAATACATTAGCCATTATACAGCAAACTCACATCAGACAAGAAGACCAACAGCAAAGGCCACAGTACTTCGTGGATTTAGACAAAACTGAGCAGTCAGATCACGAAGCTCAATCACGGCCTCAAAGGCAAGTTATGACAGTTTTCCAACACCCACGCCATGTCCTGGCAAATTACCAGCGTGACATGCTTGCATATACTAGTCAGATACATGAGTTGCATGAACATGTTCTAAATGCTTTCAGCCATCATGTGGATTCCACTGAGCAAATGCAACGAGAAATTGACACCTTGACACAGCAGGCTAACACCTTTGAAGAACAACAACAGCATGCACATAGCTTACTGCTTGCAGCACGAGAAGAAGCAAACGCTAAGCAGCAGGAGCTCACCAGGCTCAAGGATTCTATGCTACAGGAACAAGCTCAGTTCCAAGAATTGAAAAATAACTTCAAGGATCTTTCTAGCACAAATGATCAGCTGCGTGCACAAAACACTGAACTTATTGCTAAGGTTCAGCAGCTACAGTCCGTAAACCTGGACTTGGAAACAGCATCCAAAGCTAAGGATAACCATATCATATCCTTAGAAGCACAGCTCAAACATTTACAAGAAAAAGATGCAGCAGATACAGCAGAGTTAACTGCTCTCAGAACCAGCTTGAATGAGATGCACCTCACGGGTTCCTCTGATGCAGAACTCGTTAGACAAATCAGACAGTTGGAAAACCAAAAGACAGAAAGAGATAACAAAATAGCTGTTTTGGAACACAATTTGCAAGAAGCAGAGCAGACTGCAGATGACTCCTTACGCAGACTTGATAGATCATTCACTCTTGCAACTGCAATATCTAGTGACTACCAAAGACCTGCAAGCTATTTTGACTTTGTCTATGTGCGCAGAAACCTTTTCCTTCTGCAATGGCATCATGCCCTAGCAGATATTGATCGTCTATGGCCAGATCTCACGATCCGTGAGCAAGGCATGATGTGTGCACTGGTTACTTATAAGCTTCTGCAAGTTGAGGACCTTCAATA
The DNA here is from genome assembly GCA_021234155.1 of Isoetes taiwanensis. NCBI lineage: Eukaryota > Viridiplantae > Streptophyta > Lycopodiopsida > Isoetales > Isoetaceae > Isoetes > Isoetes taiwanensis. The sequence goes on along the minus strand of JAJEKV010000059.1, from coordinate 2,826,245 downwards.
CTTTGTTGCAAGAACAGTAGCACCAATGGCATATGTGATCCATGACTACTACTTGGCATCTGTAGAGGATAAGCATAACAATGCTGATTCTGAACATTATCACGATGATATACATCAAATGTTGGTATTGCACCAAGCTAACCCTTATGTGCAAGACCCTACATTCCTTATCAGGATCCAACAGGAATTTATGCCACAGCTACATCAACATATCAACCTCTGGTTGGCAGAATTAGATACTGAAATCCGCCACAGGCTGGATGATCCTGATGGCCTTTTTCGAGCTCAACTTTTTCTGCAACACCATGCTTCCTTGGTTTCCCTAGAAGGTCTTTTAGCACACAATGTCATTCCAACAAATTGGATACCTGCTGTATTGGATTCCGTGTGCTCTTCAGTTATCTGGAATGATTTATGCATGCAGATGAAACCTGATCTTCTGGAACTCTTCAACCAGAAGATAGCAGACAAACAACATCTTCCGGCTACAGAGCCTAGTCTTTTGAGACACTTTGGTGCACCATCACACCCAATGTACAACACTATCGCATGGAGACAGAGAATTTGGACACCCGTGATGGACCTTCACGCCCACTGGACACCCACGGCAGTAAGTGAAGACCACCGTTGGGACCCATGATTCATCAGACGCCGGGTATGGCTCAATGATGAAAACCTGGATAACTCCACAAATTGGATCTACATGCCGAATCAGCAAACATGGAGAACCACGGAGAATGCCATCGCAGGTCTCAGGGCATTCATGGAGATAGCAGCAACATCACCAGACCCCACAGCTTTTATTCAGGCTGGTTATTGCGCTGCTCTGGTTACGCTTCTTCAAAGTGCTCGCAACCGCACTAGGCATATTTTCTACTGCAATCCAAATGCCAGTGTCTCTACCTTTGCATTGGACACCTTGATACTCATGGAAATGGTGAATCTTCCATCGGCCATTCACCGCACATTTGAGCAAATGGTCAACACAGATTTCCTCATAGATGCTTTTCCGGCATATGGAGACAACTCTATAGAATCAATTGAAGCACGCCAGCTCCGTCTACAGGACTACAGAGGACACCCACGGCCTCACAGCCGTGATGCTGACCACGGCGTGGAGAACTTCCCGCCACCAGAGCAAATGCCACCTTTTCTCTCCACCATGTCTCGTTTGGTGGGGGGGAGTGTTAGGCCTGTGGTGCAAACACCCGACAATGCAGGCCTATACATACTGTATACGCAGTCTCAGCCACGGGAGACTAAAGTGGCTGAGCCAGGTCAGTCCTCACGGCCTCACAAGAAGCCACGGGGGCCTGACTGAGATGTGCAACTGCCCCCTGACCGTCCTGCCAAGCCGTTTGCACAGCTCAGACGAGTGGCAGGGCAGCACTTCTGGTCATCATTGGAGACGGAAGTCATTTCCGATCAGATCCCGGCCGCTGGGCCGTGTGCAGCTGTGCTATATAGCCAGATGTGGCCTCCATTAGAGAGGGCTTTTCTTTTTGGTGTTGTTCAGAGACGGCATATAGTTGTCGCCCTGTTCATGCTCTTGAAGAGCCGTGTTGTACATGAGTTTGATATCAATGGATTGCTATTGTTTTCATTCTCGTGTTCCTTCTGATGTTTCATATGCTTTTGTTTCATGCTTTAGTGTCCCTCTCCTTTGTCTTAGATAGCAAATCCCGCGTGACAACATTGTTTCAGGATCTGCCCTGTTGGATGCTATAGGCCTCACAGAGGTCTGTCCATCAGGCAGTCCCGAGCCCGGTTCCCCCACCAAACACTTGCCACCTAGGATCCAACATGCCAGCTAGGCTCCAACATGCCTCCTAGGCTCCAACATGCTACCTAGCATGCCGAGGTGGCTCAAACATGCCATCTAGGCTCCACAATGCCACATAGGCTCAATGCCACATCTAGCGGGAGGAGGATAGATCCAAACCCTATTCCGTCAGTTCCTACTGCTTCATGTCTTCAATTGCAACTTGTCAGCCATGTCCCAAGTGGAAACAACCAAAACTTGACCTCCATAACGTAAACCCTTCAATAACCTAGCAATACACAGGGTTTACGTTTCAGAGGCCATATCCTACTAAGATTCGACCAGGATCATGCATAGTGTCATCACGTACAGGGAGGGTGTCGAAGCCAAAAGACAGACACTTAAAACCTTTCGAAAGCAACTTGTCCCAAATGTCCTCTCCCGAAGGCCCCTGGCAACAGTCGGGCAACTCCCGCACTCTGGAACTATAAACTGACTCTTCCAGTGGGCTTAGAACATTGGTATTACCTTGGGGGCCAAGTTTCATGGGCAGAAGACCACCCCTTCTCCCAAAGTTTGAGTTAGAAGTGCTTTCCCAAATCAAGAAAAAAGGGACCTCGAGAAAACTTATGCCATTTGCTGCCTGGCTCGAATTTTAATGTGATTCAAATTCAAGAAGATGCTCTGAGACACAAGGAACCTATGTTCAAAAGTCAGATGCAAGACAACACGCAAAAGACCTTCAAATTTGTAATTTTGACCAAGTCAAAACTTGGTCAATAGCCCTGGTAGCAAGCTAAAATTTGCAAAATTAAAAGTGTTCAACTTTTTTATGTTCTGACACTTTGGAGTGGTTTTGACAAACCTACAAGTGAGGTGCATGAACTATTTTTGCCAACAATTCATGCAAGTATGCTCATAAATTTGGTTATTTGCAAGAAAATTGTCACAATGCAAGAACCAGATTCTCGACTAGTTTATTGTCATCACAGGGAGAATTCATTAGTGCACACGTTGTTTGACATTTTACCTTCTCAATTATCTCATTCGTCCTGCCACGCAAATGAGAGTATGCATCTAGACCAAAGTCATGCAGATTAAGCTAAATCCATTGCCTGTTAACCATTCAATGACCATCTTTGGAATAGGAATTGAGGTGCTCCATTGCAGATTCCACTCCTAAATCCCTTGTTAAAACACTAATTATGCCACCTAGGCTCAAACATGCCAAGGTGGCTCCAACCTGCCACCTAGGATCCAACGCCACCTAGGTTCCAACATACCACCTAGGCTCCAACATGCCACCTAGGATCCAACATGCCACCTAGGCTCCAACATGCCACCTAGGATCCAACATGCCAACATCAACCTCATCCACATCATCTCACACGTGTTACACCATGCACCACATCATGAAAAAATTTTGACTAGGGAAAAGTACTCTTGACAACTTTCTTGCCACATCATCACCCTTGCTTCCATGTCAACATTCATATGCCACATCACCTTTGAACATGCCGAGGTGGCTCAAACATGCCACCTAGGCTGCAACTATGCCACGTGGGCTCCAACATGCCACCTAGGCTCCAACATGGCACCGGGGCACCAACTTGCCACCTAACGTGCATTTATTGGGATTCGTGCCTTATTTGAAAAAACTGCAAAATTGGCCTATCCTACCCATGCCACCTAGGCTCCAACATGCCACCTAGGCTCAAACATGCCAAGGTGGCTCAAACATGCCACCTAGGATCCAACATGCTACCTAGGCACCAACATGACACCTAACATGAGCATGTCCGAAGAAGCCCAAGATCGGTCCGTTAGAACTTAACGAACAACGTAGCATCATGGTGCCGACAGTGTAGAAACCCAGATATCTTCCCATTTGGGCAGTAAAGAAGCTCCAGAATGGCAATTTGACTTTGCCATATCGTCCGGAATGGCGAAATTACCCTAGGGACCACAATGCACAGTCAGTTCTGATAACGAAAGAAACGCGAACACTCTACATGGCAGTATTCCGCAGCAACTTCCTAGGCCGATTGACTACGGATGTCTTGGAGGGGAGAAGGGGTGATCTTGTGCCCACAAAACTTGGTCCCCAGGGTAATGTCGGCGTTCTAAAGCCATTGGAAGAGTCAATTCATAGTTTTGGAGTGCGAGATGTCCCCGTCCGTTGCCCTATTGCACTCAGGAGATGACATGTGGGACAAGATGCTTCTGGAAGGTTTTAAGCATCTGTCTTCTAGCGTCAATAGCCTCCCTCTGCTTGACGGCAGTAGGCATGATCCTAGTCCAAACTCACTAGGACATGGCCTCCGGAACGTAAACCCTGTGGATTTCTAGGTTATTGAAGGGTTTACGTTACAGAGGTCGAGTTTTGATGCGTTGCACTTGGGACATGGCCGAGATGTCGCAGTTGAAGGGAGGCAGCAATAGGAGTTGACGGAATGAGGTTTGGATGGATCGGCCTCCGGTTGTGGCAATTAGAAGTCAAGTGCCGCTTTGCGTGGCACTTGCCTTCTAATTGCCACAGCCGGAGGAGGATAGATCCAAACTCCATTACGTCAGTTCCTACTGCTTCCTGTCTTTGATTGCAACTATTTGGCCATGTCCCAAGTGCAAACGAGCAAGACTCGACCTCCATAACGTAAACCCGTCCATAACCTAGAAATCCACAGGGTTTACGTTTCGAAGGCCGCATCCTAGTGCGATTCGGCCAGGATGATGCATAGTGTCCTCATATAGAGGGAGGATGTTGACGCTAGAAGACGGACCCTTAAAACCTTTCGAAAGTAGCTTGTCCCAAATATCCTCTCAAAAAGGCCCTTGGCAACGGTCGGGCAACTCCCGCCCTCCAGAACTGTAAATTGACTTATCTAATGGGCTTAGAACATCGACATTAGCCTGGGGACCAAGCTTCGTGGCCAGATGATCACCCCTTCTCCCAAAGTTTGAGTTAGAAGTGCTTTCCCAAATCAAGAAAAAAGGGTCCTCGAGAAAGCTTATGCCATTTGCTGCCTGACTCGAATTTTAATGTGATTTAAATTCAAGAAGATGCTATGAGACCCAAAGAACCTATGTTCAAAAGTCAGATGCAAGAAAACATGCAAAAGACATCCAAATTTGCAGTTTTGACCAAGTCAAAACTCGGTCAATAGCCCTGGAAGCAAGCTAAAATTTGCAGATAAAAAAGTATTCAACATTTTTATGTTCTGACACTTTGGAGTGGTTCTGGCAGACCTGCAAGTGAGGTGCATGAAGTTTGTTGCCAACAAATCATGCGAGTATGCCCATAAATTTGGTTCTTTGCAAGAAAATTGTCACAATGCAAGAAACATATTCTCGACTAGTTTATTGTCATCACAGGGTGAATTCAATAGTGCCTTTAATGCACACCTTGTTTGACATTTTACTTCTCAATTATCTCATTCGTCCTGCCACGCAAACGAGAGTATGCATCTACACCAAAGTGATGCAGGTTTAAGCTAAATCCATTGCCTCATAACCATTCAATGACCATCTTGGAACATGAATTGAGGTGTTCCATTGCAGATTCCACTCCTAAATCCCTTGTTAAAACACTAATTATGCCGTCCCTCATCCACTTGGACTCCACGTGGCCATTTGAGACATTTATGAACGGTTCTAAAACGTACATGTTTGGAAGTTAACAAATATGCTCCAAGGAGGGTGTCATGTGTCAAACTAATGATGCTTCGACCCATTTAGGAACCACTAAACTTTCTTGAATCCTAACTTTAAATGCAATTAGAGAATGCTTGTGAATGGAAGGCGGTCTGTTAGCAAAAATAATATCACCATTACAGAGTTCTCGGTGAAGGATGTCCCCTATTTCCAGCGTCCGGGGTGCCTTGGGCTTCGATAAGTCAAATTCAATGGCCCCTCGAACAAGCTGCATAAGCTTATTTGTTGAACAGCCTAGCTCCAATATGCCACGTGGGCTCCACCAAGCCAAGGTGGCTCAAACATGTCATATCCGAATGCTGAATCCTCGATTTAAGCAGCAAGCTCTGAGCAGGTCCAAAGAAGCCCAAGATCAGTCCGGTGGAACTTAACAAACAACGAAGCGCCCTGTGGCCGACAGTGGAGAAACCCAGGTGTCTTCCCGTTCGGGTAGTAAAGAGGCTCCGGAATGGCAATTTGACTCTGCCATATCGTCTGGAATGCCTAATTACCCTAGGGACCAAGTTGCACGGTCAGTTTTGATAACAAAAGAAACACGAACACTCTACATGGCAGTATTCCACAGCCACTTCCTAGGCCAATTGACTATAGACGTGTTGGATATGAGCTGCTTTTACTCTTCTTGGAGAAGGGGTGATCTTCTGCCCATGAAACTTGGTCTCCAGGGTAATGTCGATGTTCTAAGCGCATTGGAAGAGTCAATGGACAATTTCGGAGTGCGGGAGTTGCCCGACCGTTGCCAGGGGCCTTCGGGGAGGACATTTGGGACAAGCTGCTTCCAAAAGGTTTTACGGGTCCATCTTCTGGCGCCAACACCCTCCCTATACGTGATGACACCATGCATGATCCTGGTCGAATCTTAGTAGGATATGGCCTCCGAAACGTAAACCCTGCAGATTTATAGGTTATTGAAGGGTTTACGTTATGGAGGTCGAGTTTTGGTCATTTCCACTTGGGACATGGCTGAGAAGTTGCAATTGAAGATGCGAAGCAGTAGGAACTGACGGAATGGGGTTTGGATCTATCGTCCTCCCGCTGTGGCAATTAGAAGGCAAGTGATGCTTTGCGGGGCTCTAGTGGAATCTTAGAAGATTTTTAGCCCTCATTCTTGTATAAGGTAAACCACTACATTTGGGCCCTAGAAACCAATGGGTTTGTCCACCTCACCCACCCTAAATCTTGTGCCAATAATCTTCCCGATCACCTTTTTTTCTGCTTTCTAAACTCCATGAGAAAGGCACCTTTTTTTCTTTCCAGACCTATAGAAGCAGTTAAATACTGTCAATTTATCCCAGTGATATGTTGTTTATGACTCTATACTTTTAGAAGTCAGTCAATGATCTGCAAATGTGGCAACCCAATAACACTGCTAGGGAAACCTTATCATGCTTATCATGGAGGGCATATGCAGTCTTCACGAGATGACATGTATGGTGTTCAATGGCATGACGTTTATTCGTCTTCCCAAAATTAGTGAGACATCTATGAGGTTAATGTTTTTGGTGTCTTAATCAACTTGCCTTCTATGCAAGCAATGAGAATATGATGCCTTATTTAAATGTGCTGAATGTGATACAACAACACTTAAATTATTTGTTCTTCTCACTAATAGGTTGTCATTGAGAATGTTGGTGTTGTATTTGCAACTAGTTGGCCTCAAGTGGATGTCATTTGTCATTACTTTCTTTAGTACTTTCTTTGATTCTTATCTATGCGTTATGTTGCAAATGATGTTCTAGATGCAATGTCAGACATTGAGGACTAGAGTCTCTAAGGTGTCTACACATAGCTCCTCATATAGTACACCATATGTCCTTGCCGTTTAAGGCCATTTAGTCAACTTTGACTTCTAGTATATCTTGTCTTGTCCTAAATGTATTACATTACTACCATATGTTTTCTCCAAAGGAAGAAAAAAAAGAAGAAAAGAAAAAAAAAGGACAAATATATACACCCTTTCCCATGGGGGTTCCATGTTGGCAACATTGCGAAATACAAATGCTTCACCTGGATGGAAACTCAAGATAGTGGTGGGACATACTCTGGAATCTGAGCATGCTATCACCATGAACTGGAAAGAAAAATAATGTGGTTGTAGCTTACATTTTCAATCAATATGATAAGGAACTCAGATTTGACACCACGCCTGGGGTGTTTGTTCAGTTGCTAATTTGTTGAAAAAAGGAGGGTGCTTTCTACACAAACAGGCGAGTGAATAAGAAGATGTGAGAAGCATCATCAATATTGAAAGAACATACAAGAACTTTTGAGCTTTGAACTTCAGGAACCCTTGTCTGGGTTTCTCAGTCGAAGAATTGCAATTCGGATATGACAGAGTATCTTCGTCATCCTTGAACTCGACTCCATCAAGATGTTTGGATATCTCTTGAAGTTTCTTAGCTATAAGGGGTTAAGATTAGAAAACTTTCTGGACACAAGAAAAAATTGCCATTAGAAAATGCCAAGGCTCTTGCAACCTATTTACAACATGGAATGCCTTGTTAAAGATCCACCAATTTTTTGGGTTCACAATTGGAATGTCACATTGAAAGGCATTGATAGAACAGAATAGAATGCTAGCAATGCAAGAAATACCAAGGAAAACATACCGAGCCCGATGGGTGATTTCAAGTTGAGCCTCCTCGAAAGAGGGGCTCGACATCTCAGATTTGGCCATGGGCTTGGCCCGATTTGATGCAGGGACAAAAAGGCAAATCTTCTGCACGAGTTAGCCTAGAATCTGTGTAAGAACTGTGGCCAAAGATTCATGAGTTAATTTAATATATTTTTTGGATGTTCCTTGTAGCTTACGCCTGCACCTTACTAAATATCAGGTTGCTGCTTCAATATGCCACGTAGACTCAAACATGCCAAGGTGGCTCCAACTTGCCACCTAGGCTCCAACATGCCACCTAGGCTCCAACATGCCACCTAGGCTCCAAGATGCCACCTAACATGCTGAGGTGGCTCAAACATGCCACCTAGGCTCCAACTATGCCACGTGGGCTCCAACATGCCACCTAGGGTCCAACATGCCACCTAGGCTCCAACATGCCACCTAGGCTCTAACATGCCACCTGGGATCCAACTATGCCACGTGGGCTCCAACTTGCCACCTAGGACCCAACATGCCACCTAGGCTCCAACATGCCAAGGTGGCTCCAACTTGTCACCTAGGATCCAAGATGCCACCTAGGCTCCAACATGCCAAGGTGGCTCCAACTTGTCACCTAGGAACCAACATGCCACCTAGGCTCCAACATGCCACCTAGGCTCCAACATGCCACCTAACATGCTAAGGTGGCTCAAACATGCCACCTAGGCTCCAAGATGCCACCTAACATGCCGAGGTGGCTCAACTATGCCACGCGGGCTCCAACATGCCACCTAGGCTCCACCATGCCAAGGTGGCTCCAACTTGCCACTTAGGATCCAATATGCCACCTAGGCTCCAAGATGCCACCTAGGCTCAAACATGCCAAGGTGTCTCCAACATGCCACCTAGGATCCAAGATGCCACCTAGGCTCCAAGATGCCACCTAACATGTTGAGGTGGCTCAAACATGCCACGTAGGCTCCAACATGTCACCTAGGCTCCAACTTGCCACGTGGGCTCCAACATGCCACCTAGGATCCAACATGGCACCTAGGCTCAAACATGCCAAGGTGGCTCCAACTTGCCACCTAGACATGGTATAGCCCAATTAGTGATGATCGTAAATGGATCCAACAATTTTCTGATGTGCACTACCATCGATAATTTGGATGACCGAGATGAACGGCCAGATGAAGATCCAGCTACATTCATCTTATTGGCCTAACTTTGTGTTTCTTCCCGCCAAGATGAATGGCGCAAATTTTATGGAAATGGACGGCCTAGATTTTGATGTACGCCTGCTCATGCGATTGGCTGGGCCTAGCTCCTTGCCTTTTCTATGGTTTCTCGCGGGCGGGCAAAATGCTTGGCTGACTTTAATTATCGCTATTGCCAGGAGCTTGGCCACAGGAGCAGCAACAATAGGAGCTTGGCCACCGGATTAACAAACTCTAGAAGCAGCAGGTGAAGAAAAAGATCGGCTTGGCTGCAAATGCCTGTGGCCAGCTCTACTCTATGCTTTCTACCATCGCTGGGGCTCCTACACCCTCAGAAATTTTGCCCCTTTATCTCGACATTCTTTTCCCCAGATACCTTGCTTTCTTGTTGAAAGCAGGACAAGACAAATTTGTTGCAAAAGAAACCCCTTCCAAGTTCTTGTTTTTGTTATTTGCTTTTTTACCATATTTTTGTTTTGTTTATGAATAGTAACTCAAATTTTGGGAAATTTTTGTTTTGTTTGTTCTGTGGTACCCGTTATTTGGTCGTGGTACTTTGGTGGTGGCCCCAAAATGAGGGCAAATTCACAAATTATTAAAATACAGGGGTATTTGGGGTATTTGACACATACTGAGAAATACAATGGCATTTTTAAATTTTTCCTTTTTACATGTCATAATATCATAAGCTACAATGTTTAAAGTTAATAGAGATGAATGGTCGAGATGATTCCCGGATGAACGGTCGAGATCGTGATCTATGTCGTGGCATTCTATTGGCTGAGAGCGATGTATTATATACTATTTTCAGAATCTGGCGCCTTCTCCTTGCCGCCGGAATTCAAGCTCCAGCTCTGCAGTCTCCATCTCTACCGCCAGATCCAGCTCCATTGCGGCCACTGCTCCAGCTCTCTTCTTCTTTACCTCTTGCTCATTTTTAGCCTTCCTAGGCCTTCTTTCTGCTTCCGATCATGTTCTGCTGGTCGTCCTTCTGTGCTTCTCTTCAAAGATCAAGACTTGATCAAGCTTCCCTCTGAGATATGCTTTTCTTGTCGGATTCATGCCTGCCCTCTTCCGGCATACCTAAATCCGCTCTCCTTTCTTCCCCAAATTTTCCCTATGGGCCTGCCGGAATAGCTGTGTTTCTCATGCCGAAATAGCTGTGTTTCTTGGCTATGGCGATATGGCTGAGCTCTGTAAGCGGCGACCTGTAAGAGGCAAGAAAGCAGGGCCGTAAGCAGCCACTGCTCCAGCTCCAGGAAATGGATCAACAAACTCTAGGTTCTTTGCAAGTTTTGTTCCAATTCTTGCATGTGGCTTCGTTGCAATTTTTGCTGTCTTTGAGGAGATAGGAAAAGCAGGGGGTTATTTATTATGATATGTATAATGCTGCAGACCTATATCTCGAAGTTTTTGCTGCCAAAGCTTCTACTCTGGCCTTGCAGTGAATGCCTATGCTCGGCTCTGCCTGGTAAGCGGATACCCTGCTTAAGGTAAGCGGATACCCTGCTCTCTTGTTTATTATCCTTTTCTTTTTATGCTTTAGTGCACCAAACTCGTCTGCCTGGTCCTAAAAGCTGTTTTTGCTACCTCCACTGCCTCGGGTACCTTGTCCTTTGTACCTAACTTCAACTGCAATCTTTTTATTCCACAAGTTATAGTCAAACTTATTTGCTCATTGCTTTAACCCTTTTGTAAAATTAGCTAATGAACTTACTAATGCATTTCTTTCAAACCCGTGGTTTTACAGTAGTACTTTGCAAGTCCTAATAGCAAATTTTCTGGTGATTATATTACTATGGTTTTATATCTGGCTGCAAAATGTTTGGGTCCTTGGTCCTTTACCTAGATATGGTATGCATATTGTGAAAGCTGTGGTGTAGCCTTCTTAGAGAAGCAACGTAAACAGCATTTTGAGACACATACACTTGTTGGTTCAAAGAAGAGAATCTGCTGTTTTTATCCAGGCTGTCTCTATTCTTATACTAAAGTAATTAAAATCTTTTTTTCTTTTTTGCTTCTGTGTTTTGCTGTACGTTGATGGTGGAGTTTCTTTTTCCTCAGAAGTCGAATCTAGAGAAACACATCAAGGTGGTTCACTTAGAGTCAAAACTTTACGCATGTGAAAAATGTGGTAATTGCTTTGCATACAGACATGCGAAAGAGAATCATGAAAAAGTTGCTCATGTTCCTGTAAGTAAATTCGCTTTTTGCAAAGTTCGAAAACTTATCTGTTTAAATCTGATTATTAATATAAAAACAGGGTAGTTTTTCTGAGGACAAGAAAGATGAGAGTATGCTGGAACATACTCTTTCACAGAAAGGCATTAAGCTAAATGGCATTGATGATATTTTTATACGAAGGTCAAGGAGGCAAAAGCATGTTGAATCAGTAAATTAAAACTGTGGAGAGACAAAGCGCCTATATGCATATAGCAGTGGCCCTTCAACTAGCTTTGGTAGCAGATGTAAAGGACAAACTGGGAGTTGTATAGAGGGAACCGTTTGAAAAACACCAAGAGAACAGACTGAGTCTACAGCGCAATCAAGATGTCGGGGATAGTCATTCCTTCCATGTATCTTGACAGTATGCCCATATTTTTCGTCTTGTTTCCATTGCCAAGACTCATGGTTGATCCAGCTTTTAATTATACACAGTTTGGCCTATTTTTTTTCACAAGGGAAATAATTAAAATTTGGCTTCCGAAACATGTTAAAATCTATGGAACATGTTAAAATTCTATGAACTTGTATGAATTCTTTTCCCAAAAAGTCTTTTTTAGTTGGATAGGCCAAATTAAATAAACAAGAACAATAAGATATAAATCACGTAGAAACAATATCACGGGTTATCCAATTTTTTATTAGCTATCTATGCCACATGTTACAATATGATTGGTTAGAAGACATATAAAAAACAAGATATATTTTTCCTATATGTCAAATAATACTTTTTTATTTAAAAATGACGTGTTGATTTTATAGTAACTACATACCATATATTGTGTAAAAACAACACGCGAAATTTTTTTAGAAGCCATTGTAGATTTCTTTTAAATTACATATATTTTTTTGAGGAAATTACATATAAATTACCTAAACCTAAGTGTGTTATTTTGTTAAAATGTATGCCACGTGTCAAAATTTGAATGGCTGAAATAAATAGTTTTTTATTTTAAAAAACATGCCACGTGTCAATATTTCATTGGTTAAAGACACGTCAGAAACAACATGTGGTACGTTCCCAAATGACTTGTGTACTTATTTTAGGAATATGTGGTACTTCGGTAAATGACATATAATTTTTTGTGAAAACTATCTTATTTTGATGTTGTAATTTTATTTCTCACATGTAGTAATATCAAATTCAAAACCTACGCATCTTATTTTAAACGAAAACATCGTATGGTTTTGCTAAAAACTATTCGTAGAGAAAAAAAAACAAGACCTATAGAAAAGAGAAAAACAACAGTCTTTTTCAGTTTTCCACGAGTACTAATATTCAAACCTACATGTCTTATTAGAAGACAAACAACGCGTGGCTCCTCCGAAAAACAATAGTAAAGAAAAAAACCACATGTCGAAAAAAATTGCTAAAAACAATAGTAACAAAAAAAGGACAGTTGACAAAAAAAAAAAATCTGGTGCCAAAAAACCACACGTTGGGAAATTTTTCCAAAAAACTACCCTACTATTGTGCAAATCCGGAAAAAATGGCCAGTAGCTTTTGGTGCCACTTTTGGTGTTGTTTTTGGCATAAAACAACACTTCCGTACAACTTAAAAACTACTGTAGACCAAAAATTGGGGTCAGTGTGTCTTGATGTTTTTCATAGAGTGTTTCATATAACCAGAGGAGGAATCAGCAAAGCTTCACGTGTAATAAAAACATTAGTGAAGATATCTTTGCAGGTATTATACCACCATAACTATCAACCAATCTTCTTTCTTTCCCTTATATAGTCATTGTAATTTGGTTTCCAGGTTTCAATTCTACACTACGCCAGGGGAACATTATGCATCATGAGTATATACAGGTAAGTATACTGACATGGGACAGCTTCGTGGAGCTTTATAGACTAACCAAAAAAAACGTCATTCACCCAACACCTTAATTCTTGTTTAAAGTGTTGCATTCAATAAGGACATAAAGAAAAAAAATGGTCAATTGCAATATGCCATGTACAAATGAATTTATTTGCTTCCTTAATCAGATCAAGTTTATGGATTAGTTTGGGTTCGATTCCCAACAAACTTTATTAATAAACAAAAGAAATAAAAAAATCATGACTTATTTGATATTGGTACATATTATAATGTGCCATGTGTCAATATTTCATTGGTTAGGATCATGCTTTTTCATTTAAAAAAGTATGCCACGTGTTAAAATTTTATTGGTGAAAAGATACATTACAAACAACACCTACATTTTTCTATATGTGATAATAATGATTTTTCACATGTCCTTAATTTAGGAAAACAATAGCAGTAGCATTGCAAAACAATAGCACCTTCTTAAAACTACATACGAAGAAGAAATACCAACATATAGAAAAATATTTGAAAACAACAGTTATTTTAAAACAATGCATATTGATGTTTTGAATATTATGTATCTTTTTTTTAGGAAAACTTGTAGGAAAAAAAAAGATAACATATATGGAAAAGGGAAAAAAGGACTTGTCTTTTTCCAGTTTTCCACCCTTACTAATATACAAACTTACCTGTCTTATTAGAAGATAAACAACACGTGGCTCCTCCAAAAAAAAAACAGTGAAGAAAAAAACCACATGTCGAAAAAAGTTGCTAAAAACAATATTAACAAAAAAGGACAGTTGACAAAAAAAAAGATCTAGTCCCAAAAAACCACTGTGGATTTTTTTTTTCAAAAAACCACCCTACTATTGTGCAAATCCGGAAAAAAAGGCCAGTAGCCTTTTGGTGTCACTTTTGGTGTTGTTTTTGGCATAAAACAACACTCCGTATAACTTAAAAACTACTGTAGACCAAAAATTGGGGTCAGTGTGTAAATCATCATGAATTCTCAATCTACCTTTCCCCCTTCTTTAAGCAATGGATCTTACACAATATCTAAACACCATTACCCAAAAGAGGAGGGGAAAGAAAGATTAGGAAATCTTGATACTTCACCTCATTCATGCACAACAATCTGGTTGTAATACCTTTATACTTTTGTTTTATATATTCCTTTTTTTTTAAATAATAATTTCTTAAGCAAGTTTCCAGGTGATCCTAATGTGGCCCTCGCTGCTACTATAATAATTTATAACATAAGTACTTTTATTACAAAATGAGAATGTTTCGTATGGCTTTGTGTGCCTTACGAAACTTCGTATTCGTCGAAGTCGACGGCAACTATCTATAATTCGCTTGATTTATCGATCGCCGCATGGTCAAGCTTATAACACATCAATACGAATGTTATTCAGAAGTGATTTATGAAGAGCACTTGTAAAGAGCATTTGTGTTAATGTGATCAAGCTTGACCATGTGGCGATCAATAAATCAAGCGAATTATGGATAGTTACCGTCGACTTCGAAGAATACGAAGTTTCGTAAGGCACACAAAGCCCTACGAAACATTCTCATTATCTAATGAAAATACTTATGTCATAAATTATTATAGTAGCGGCGAGGGTCACATTAGGATCACCTGGATACTTCTTCAGAAATCATTATTTAAAACAAGAAGGGATATATAAACAAAAGTATAAAGGTATTACAACCATTGCAATATGAAAATACCCACAAGGAAATGGAAAAATAAAAGGAGAAGAATTTAATTATTCAAGATTATTAGAAACCCATCGAATTAATTAAAAGCAACCTAATGAAGAAGAAATAATGATTAAAAGCATCCTAATAAAGATAAAGAAGAACGAATTAATTAAAAACATCCTAATAATGAAGAATGAATTAATTAAAAGCAAGCTAATAAATAAGAAATAGTACGATGAATAACCCGACACAGCTTTTTAGAAATTCATCGTACTCAATTAAGAATCAGACTTAATGTTAGAATCACTTATGTAGGAATCAGACTTAATGAATTAAGCTATAAATATTAGGAACGAAGGAAAGAAGGAGGAATCAGGATGGCGCGAATGAAGGAAGAAGAAGGAGGATGCCGAGCTCATGAAGGAAGAAGAAGAAGGAAAAAGAATGAAGGAAGAAGAAGGATGATGGCTTGGAGTGTTGTGGCGCCTTTCAGCTGCCGGGAAGCACATAGTATGAAGGAAAAAGGAGTGGAGTGCTCGCGCAGCGTCTTAAAATGGATCGCGCGAGCACCACAGGCCGAAGTTCGCTATCTGGAGCAGAAATTCGTGCATGATGGGGGAAAGACTGTTTTCAAGCAGCCGTGGATGGCGACTCGTCGAGCTTAGGTGTCTACTAGCCACATTTTCTTGTTTAGCCTGATCCAATGTATCTATGTCCATAGTTGGTCTGAGAAAGACCATTTTGTAAACACTTTTCTGTGAAAATGTCCAATGGACAAAATTTTGGTATAATATGAAGATCATAGTTTGAATCTGTAGACTCTAAAATGTTTATTTAAGAATAGGCCACTGTAAACTGTTCATTCAAGAATATGTAAGAACAGGCCACTGTAACAATGTTTATTCAAGAATCTGTGGAATGCAATAGGTAAGTTACGAGCAGAGAAGGGGCAGAGAACACTTTAGAGTTAAAAACCAGGGATAGAAGCAAAATAGACATAAATTCGGTAAAGAAAACTGCAGATCTAGAGGAACTCAATGTCAAAAGGTAACCGAGAAAACTGTTGAATTTGAGAGTGAAGTACAATCCTGAAAGTTACTCGGCAATGAAAGTTACATACATATGAAAGTTTGATCGACATTGTTGAAAATTTAAAAGAAAGCCAACAACGCGCTACGCGCGGCTCCGCGCGCGACACACATGAAAGTTTAATCAAGGTTGAATATATATGAGAAAGCCAACCAACGCGCTACGCGCGACTCCTTGCGCGGCACGTCAAAACAGAAGAAACTACCTAAAAATGAAACCCTAAAACCTAAACCCTAAACCCTAAAACTGACGCGCGCGGCGCGGGACCTATAAATTAGTGTAACGAAATCATTTCTCTGGAATCAGATTGTGCTAGCACTGAGCTCAAAGTAGGGCTTGGTTTACAGGTTGCAGGTACTTTTACATCTAATCTGTGGTCTCTCACAAGGCACCCAAAATTAAAACACTACATGGTTTTGTCTATGGTTATAACTAGAAAACCACTCTACAAAACCAATGGGTGTTTGGGGGTTAATTTCATTAAAAACCATATGTGGCTAAACTATTTGGTCTTCTTGTAAGGTCTGTTAAGGTGGTATTACGGCATGGTGATTGTGAATGGCTTATTTCTAGTGTTTGTGAAAGTGGTATTATATGTTGGTAAGTGGATGTGGTACATTATATTGGTTTAAGGGTATGGTTTGTCCATGTGGTATAATATAATGGTTGTGAATGTGGTTTCAAGGTAGTGCTCTATTCATGTGATTTCATGATGTGGTTAGTTGTTGTGGTTTGTTATTGTGGAAAACCAACCCAGCTACTTTTCATGGTAAATATGCACGGTTTGAATCATGTTAATAGTAATAAATCACTATTAGTTGATTAGTCAAAGTGTTTAGGGTTTTCTACTAAAGCACTATTGTGCTTATCAAAATTAGATGTAACCGTTTTGTTCTAAATGTGCATGGTTTTGTAACGCATTAGGGTCAAGGTTATCATTGATAAACTAGTAATGTTATGTAGTCTGAAGCATTTCAAGTTAATAGACTAAACCATTAAGAACTATGGATGGTTTTTTACGTATTTGTAGTACTATTAAAGTTGGTAATCCACTAATGCCTTCTAGTCTAAAGCATCCCAATTAATGCATAAAAGGCATGACACCCTTCCCACTCAAAGTATACGTGTTAAGAATAATAAACCACTAAATGGTTTCTTGTGTTAAGCTTCTTAAGTTACTGCATAGAAAGAATGGCGATCTTTTCACTGAAGACCTAATAGTTTCTTCAATCATATAAGCAATGGTGATGATGACGAATCACTATGTTTTTATAATCTAAAGCAAGTGTGGTTAATGGATGAAAACAAGAGCAGTCTTATTAATTATATATGTATGCATTTGGTCTATGATTGTATAGTTTGTTGACATTTATGCCTAGTGGTCGAGACTATTAACCATAAATGTTTTCGATTCTTAGGCCTAGTGGTCAAGACTATTAACCACAAAAGATTTTTCACGTCCAAGCATTTAAGATTAGATTATATATATGTATGCATTTATTCTATGACTGTATAGTTTCTTGACATTTATGCCTAGTGGTCGAGACTATTAACCATAAATGTTTTCAATTTCTTAGGCCTAGTGGTCAAGACTATTAACCACAAAAGGTTTTTCTCG
The DNA here is from genome assembly GCA_021234155.1 of Isoetes taiwanensis. Taxonomy (NCBI): domain Eukaryota; kingdom Viridiplantae; phylum Streptophyta; class Lycopodiopsida; order Isoetales; family Isoetaceae; genus Isoetes; species Isoetes taiwanensis. The sequence continues at coordinate 2,808,514 of JAJEKV010000059.1, read as the reverse complement.
TCCCAAAATTTATCATGGCTATCCTCACATCATCAAAAATCATATTATTGTTATTCCTTTTATTGCTATTGAGAAACCTAAATATGTTTGTACACGTTGAAAAATTTGAAGCATTACCAATGAGAATTTTATTGCAATTACCATTTGAAAGATTATTCCGCTAACGGACTACAATATGTGCCATGGTTACTTTTCAATGGTTCTAACAAAATTGCTTTTCATTTGGGATGACCCGAATACTATTCATTCGTTGACATGTGCTGCTTGTAATCATGTCCTTCCTCATTGAGTATCTGATCTCTAGATGTAGTTGAAATTCAAGTGATTCTGTCGCCAGGAATTAAATTGATATCCTTCGTGCCATAGGGCATTCCGTATAATGGACCTACAAAAGAATCCAACAAGGAAATTAAAACAAGGTCAGTAGTAATTTATATTGTAATACTCCAATCACCCATCAAGATCAATGCCCTCTCTGAAAAGCTTATCAGCAGCAGAAGCTTGCTAGAATGCATCTAGAAAGGACAAACTAACGTGCTTGAAATCATACATTTTCTTCTATATCATGTCCTTCACAAAATCGAATCCAATATTGAAAACAGATGAGCAGAAGAAAAGGTTTAAGATCTCATCTCACTTTTTGAGGCGGTTCAAAAAGATTCTGACAAGCTCCATGAATGTCGCCTGCTGGGTCCTGAGAAGGACTCTGAGCTCAAAACTTGTCAGATCACCAGAAAACCCAAAGACTTTTTTTTATTATTTGAAAAGCTGGAAGGTAGAGATTTTGCACTCCCTCTTGCCATCTTTTGCATCTTGGATAGAAAAATAAGTCAATAAGAAATAGGTTTACAGTTTGCAAGATATAACAAACAGACTACCTTCGTAATAGTGAACACATTTGCATCAGTGACAGTTGCATTTGCAGAAACATCAGATTATAGCATCCCAGAGCATTTTCATCTTTCATCACCTGCAGTATGGTTAAGCAAATTGCAGATACATAAAGATTGCCAACAATGGATGTCCCTGGCACTCTTTTAATAATAAAGATGCTACTCTAACCAAGCATGCACAAACTATCAAGGATGACCCTGCACACACATCTACCTAGCAGCAGCCTATGATCAACTTGCATATCATAAAGAATTAAAACAATGCATTGATTTTTGTATGTAGCCATCCACAATCCATAGACATCTAGTCAAAAATATCAGAGCATATATGCACAAAAAACATCGATTCTTAAAGCAAACCAGCAGACAAACTTGATATTTTTTTCACTCCTTTTATCCGTGGAACATTTATATTGCTCTATGTTCGATTTCGCCAACTTCCATTGGTTGGATATCAACTCTTCCTGAATATCATTTGAGGACCGCAGCTCTGCATCAGACTAACAACTCTTGTTCTAACTAATTTTTGTGGCCAGTTTTAAAGAACAATCAAGTTTGAACAAACATTTGAACAAAAATGCAATGAAAAGATTACCAGTAGGGTATCAGACCCTAGTAGATAGCCGTGAACATCCGGCACTAATCATGCATTTGCAGATTTATCAATGCAGAGGATCATCCTTAACAGTTTCGGCAAGCAGTTCCAGCATCTTCCATGTATGAGCTTTGCCTATTCCGCACTGTAAGCTTCTGCCTTATATAAAATATGGATTTATGGCAGTGCAGAGCTCCGCCCCCAGCAAATCCGACCATTTGCATCATCTTCCATGTATGATGCTTTGCCTATTCTGCACTGTACGCTTCTGCCTTATATAAAATATGGATTTACGGCAGCATAGAGCTCCGCCCCCAGCAAATCCGCCATTTGCATCATCTTCCATATATGAGCTTTGCCTATTCCGCACTGTAAGCTTAATATGGATTTACGGCAGTGCAGAGCTCCGCCGCCAGCAAACCCGGCCATTTGCACTTTCCATGGATGACTTTGCCTATTCCGCACTGTAAGCTTCTGCCTTATATCAAACATGGATTTACAGCAGTGCATAGCTTCGCCCCCAGCAAATCCGACCACTTGCCTTACGTGCAAATAGAGTATCGACATACAAAACCCTAACCCTATTCGTCTATAGAACCCTAACCATTATTAAATTTTCTTGCCACAAATATATGAAGTATACGTGTCATGTGCATGTAATATAGCGGAGGGTCGCCATTGGTTGTGCATGGGCTATTGGCAGCGTGGCGTCGTAAAAGCCCTTCACAGATGTGGACAAGGGATTTTTGCGGACGTGGAATTTTGTCTGGCGTATGTCGATTGGGTCAAAAAAAAAAAAGGTTTTGTAACAAGGTTTGAAAGAAAAAAAAGGTTTTGTAACAAGGTTTGAAAGCTGGGAAAATGCCAAAGCTCGGCTCCAACATTTCTTCGTCAAATCTCGGCATAGATATGTCCTTCCAACCCTAAAGCTCAGCTCACGGTTCATGCATCCTAAGTTCTGTCATTCATCATGATTTATGTGCAGAAAATGCCGATAGTAGATTATTTGAGGTATGTATAGAAGTCCTCTAAGAACTAGGACAGATATATTCAAATTTCACGTTCTATGACATTATTTTGGCTGGACTTTGAAACTGAGGATGCCCTTCAAACTTCAGAACCAAGGGAGTCCTCTTACTAAAAATAACACATATTTGTTTCTGCAGGATTGTGAATAATCTAAAAATTTCGAATGCCTCAAGCAATTGCAGACTCGTATTTTACGTAATGGCATAAAGCCAAATGTAGTCTCATTTAATGCGGCGATTGCAGGCTTTGCCCAATGTGGGAGTGGTTTCTGGGTTCTAAAATGCCTTTTAAAGATGGAAGAAGATGGTGTAAAACCGAATGTTATATCATGGAATGCAACTATTGCGGGAGTTGCTAAACAAGGAGAGGAACTATTGCAGGTGAGTTGTATGAGAAGATGTTTGAGGATGGCATGAAGCCAAGTAAGGTTACATTTATAAGCGTCTTAAAAATATGTGCTAGCATACAAGCAATACAACAAGGTAGGCTAATCCATGAGTGTATTATAGAAGGTTCACATCATATAGATGTCGTCATGAGGAGCACCCTGGTTGATATGTATGGAAAATGTGGTAGCCTGGAGGAGGCAAATATGGTTTCTGTCAAAATGCCGGAGAGGAATGTCGTGACATGGAGTGCACTTACTGCTGGTTATGCTCAACATGGGGAGAGTTTGTTGGTTGTAGACAGGTTTCACAAGATGCAACAAGAAGGCATAAGGCCAAACGTTGTGATATGGAATGCCATGATTCTAGGATGTGCCGCCTGTGTGTATAAGATATGCTATGTTCTAAGGGTCATGTTGCTTGATCTTCTTAACCTCTGCTATATTCCCAAATCAATCAAATCGTCTTATATGATGCGTTCTTTTGGTATCTCAACCAAGTCATGATCGATCCCTAGTTATTGGTCTGTAGATGTTGGTCCTTGTTCTTTTGGTTTTGTATTTGTTGCTCTCAAGTCTCCAGTTGTTCACGTCTTTTAAGCTTGTCATATTCTCATATAGTGTGTTGGTCGAATGCTTGGTGTGGTAGATTGATTGTCTCATTTCATTCTATAGGATAATTAGGCACATTTTGTTACACACAAAGTAGAAAAAAGTAGTTTTCCAGAGTAACTCTTGTTCTAAGAGTAGCTCTTGTTTCTAGGTTCAAAGTTTTTTTTTGTTTCAACTTTGTTTTTCTTATATGATGCATTCTTCAAATATCTGAATGAAGTCGTGATTAAATCTTAAGTGTTGATCCTGCATATGTCGACCTTTCTTCTCTTGCTTTCGTGCTTGTTGCTCTCCAGTCTCTAGTTGTTCATGTTCTTCAAGCTTGCTATATTCTCATGTGGTGTGGTAGGTTATTTGGTCGAATGCTTGGTTTGGTAGATTAATTATCTTATTTGAATTATGCACAAGCTAAGTGCTTTTCCTTTCCTTATATCCCCATAACTCAACCTTTAGCAACTCATAGCACTATCGCCTATTATATTAACTTGGTGCTTGGTGCAAATTATATTACATTATGGAAGATGATGTACATGCACTCTACTCCATATGACCTTGATGTTTGGCGCAAATATTATATTACTTTATGGTAGATGTAACACAAGTACTATTGGTAAGGTTTGCAAAGAAAAAGCTTTTGTAGTAATGATCATACTAGACATTTAGTATTCAATAAGTTTACAACAGAAGAAAGTAAGATAGGAAGGAGGAAGGGAGAAAAGGAGAAAAGAAGGATTCGAATGCCCCTCGAGGCAGCATTATGGTTAGGGCATGTCGTCCATCATAGAAAGGTATTTGTTTAGCATTTCGGCCTTCTGCCTTTAATAAAACACCACCTCTTTTCATTTTTCCTTGTCACGTGGCAAAGCCACAACGCTGGATTTTAGTAGTTAGATGGGTCTGCCAAGCAGATGGCAGTCCTAAATTTGCTATGTGACCTATACGCTACACCTGCATTTTATAATTGATAATCCATCCTGCAATACTTGCATTGCTCATCTTTTATTTTTGAACAGATTGAAGCCAATTAACATTTGGCTTGGCCTTAAAATTAAGGCAAATATAATGCCGACAAATTAACTTCACGCCCTACTATCCCATAAGGGAATCCAGAAGCAGTAAGACCAAGGCACTACCTAGAGTAACAATGTTGGTGCACCGCAACAACATAGGCTAGAGAACATGCAGTCATACATATTCTAGAGTAACCATACCATTGAATGCTATATTACGTCAAAAATAGAGATGCGTGTCAAATTCTACAAAAGTGATCTAGCAAAATTTGTCCGTTCGCCCAATTTCAATAAAGAGTGAGATGTGTATAGATAACATAAATATTGTTCCACCACTACAAAGTTGTACACTCTTGTCTTGTCCAAAGTGGTGAATTTGGGTTGTTGCTCTAAATCCCTAGGGTGCATTTTGATTCATATGCCACATTTTCAAGAGTTTACAAACTAACTAAAAATGACCTACTAATATGATGCCTATGGTTTAATGCACAAACTTTGCTCTTTCTCTGAGGCAGTTGATCATTTGTCTATCTCCATAATCTCGATATCACAACTATGATAGAGATGCACACATGTAACGATTGAGAATAAGTTTTATCTTCTGCGTTGGGATCATAAAACTTCGAATTCACAATTACTTATATATTCAAGGTTTCTATAGCCTCAACATCACAATCGTGCGTACTTGTAGGGCCTGGCATTACAATCTTGAGATCATTTCCACCCTAGAAATAGGGAGTGTAATTAATATCTGAAATTATATTTGTTAAGTTTAGAAAAAACCACTATAAAGTACCATCAAAAGAAAAAACCATGAAAGATTAGACTGTATAGACTACGTTAGCTTCCACATTACAAAGATCAACCAGCAAAACCATGTTAAAAACCACAAGTATATAAAACCATAATAACTTAAGAAAGTAGATGTAAAAACCACACAATGACTTAAGCGTTCCGTAACAAAAACCATTAGAATTGTTTCTCAAAAAGAAATTGCAAAAGTCAACCAACAAACCATGTTAAAAAACCAATAACAATTTGACAAGTCATGTTAGCTTATAAATTATTATGGAAAACCTCACATAAAAAGTACTATGTCTAGAACCATTAAAGTATTTATAGTCAAGAACCACTATATTTTGGCATGTCGTGTTTCCTTACAGAACTCGGACGAAAAACCACAAACGAAAACATGCTATTAAACTATATAAAAAAACCTTGAAGTGTTACCAGTTAAAACCACTTCCAAAACCATCTAACATTCCTTTCTTACTCTCAATGCTACAAATTGCATGATTAACCACCATGACATGTCAAACCGGTACCAAAAACCTTGATAAAAACCTTTATCACTTTCAAATAACCATATTAGAGTATAAACTAACATACAAAACCACATTCACATTTTAAAAACCACCATGCATGTCAAACCGGTACCAAAAACCTTGATAAAAACCTTTATCACTTTCAAATAACCATATTAGTGTGAGAAATTATCAGATCACAATAATTTGGCTGAGGAATAGGTTATCTAACCTATTGGTTCTAACCTATTCAAAGTTAGCATGAGCTCAAAAAATCTTGGAGACACTTATTTAACCTAAGGTTCTAAGTGTCTCAAGAATAAGACCTAGAAGAAATAGATGAAAAGGGGGAAGTTGTATAAATACCTAGGTCGAGAATATCAAGGTCGAGAAGATAAAATTATGCAGTGTAAATAGGGATGTACAGATAAAAGCAAGGACAAATACTATTTATACTTATTAAGCTCGGCCCAATCTGGTCGAGCCAAGCAGCTTGAAACATCGGTCGGTGGTGCAAAACCGCCGGACTGATTTGCAGATAAATGAAGATGTATAGATTAATTAACTTACTTGTGATCTGGAGATTGATTGTGCAGGCGTTCGTGAGCTCCAAGTTGTATTCACAGGTCGGTCAATGGAGCTACAGTAAATGGGTCAATCCCATTGCTACAGTAACTCCCGAAATTTTATTTAAAGGTTTTGAGTTATTTGATGAGTTATTTGACATTTGATTTTTCTAATGGCACTTGACAACAATGCAAAACATTAATTTTGAATTCATGTAAGGGTGCTGAATGTGATCATTGGAGCATAAGGGATTGAAGTTTATTCTTGAGTTCAACTTGTTTTGTTTACACTGATCATTGTGCTCTATATTATTGTAACAATATTGTGTTTGAATAAGCTTTAAATCCAGAAGGATTTCACTTACCATTTATTCACATTGGTATCAGAGCAGGCTACCTCTGAGAAAAAAAAAATGGCAAGTAGATTTGGTGCAGGGCTGTTGACAGCAATTGAAACTTTCAAAGGGGACTCTGGATTTCAAGTTTGGAAGGAAAAGGTGAAGCATGTCTTGCAGGTAGAAGACCTATGGTACTTGATTGATGAAAGTGGTGGTGATTCCAAAAATGTGGAAGTCACAAGTGTTGCTGAGGCTGTAGAGGAAGATTCGTCCTCTGATAGAACAAGTACTGCAAGAAAACAAACAAAAACAGTTAGTTTGGGATCTGCAAAAGAGAAAACAGTGGAAGATCATGCCAAGGTGATGGAAGCACAAGGCATAATCATGAGCAAAGTAAGCTCCAGTATAGTTTTGAAGTTGAGAGGTATGCATCCCAAGATGATGTGGAATTATATGCTTACCAATTATGAGGAGAAGACATCTTCTCAAATCGATGTACTTGAAAATGAGCTGAGAAGGCTTAAATTCAAGGATGGTGATGATGTGAATGAATTCTTGCAAACATTTGACAATGTTATTGCAGATTTAGAGGGAGCTGGAGTATATTACACTCAGCAACAACAGGTTCTGGCCATGTCAAGAGCAGTAACCAGCTTGGGAAATGTATCCATCTTTATGAGGACAATAGCCAAGACCAAAACAGAAGCTGAGAGGATGCTGAAAACAGAGCTTGAACAAGTCAAGGTACTTGGAGAAGAAGAGGCAGCTCAGATATACTATGCAAGGGGAAAAGGTGGCAGCAGATCCAAGTCGGATGCAAAACAAGGAAGTGCTCTTGGACCCTGCTACAACTGCAATCAGTACGGACATCTAAAGGTTAACTGCCCTAACCTAACCAGGGAATTGAACTGCTACAATTGTGGTGGGAGAGGCCATTATGCTTCTAGCTGCCCAACACCAAAAGAAGGGTCAAACACAAGGGGAAGGGGCAGAGGTGGTAGAGGAGGATTTGGCAACAAAAACAAGGGAAGAGGTAGAGGAAAAAATGTGAACTTTGAGGCAAACGTGGCAGAGGAAGTTCCTTTAGAAGAAGAAGAGATAAATGAAGATGCTGAGGTAAGAAACTCTGAAATTTTGGCAGTTTGGAATAAGGATGTTAATGATGATCTTCTCATTCTAGATAGTGGAGCTGAAAAAACGATAACACACTCAAGCTCTATGCTAAAGGATCGAACAGGGGCAAAAGGTGGATACATTCAAGTGGGAAATGGGAACTTACAGAAAATAGAAGACACTGGAGTGCTTGAACTTTTTGATTTGAATGGAAAAGTTGTAAACCTGAAAAATGTACTATGTGTACCAACTTTGGTCAGAAATTTAATATCAATATCACAGTTGGTTGATTTGGGTTTTAAAGTTGTCTTTGAGCAATTGGACTGCAAAATTTTTGAAGGAGAAAATCTGAGATTTTTAGGAAAGCGTGTTGGTAACCTATTTGGAATCAATAGACAATGTTTCAGCAGTATAAATCTAGCACAAGTTCCAAATATTGTGACATGGCATGAAAGATTAGCGCATTCAAACATTAAAAATATTGAAACCATGATAAAGCAGGGATGGCTTAAATCAACAGATCACAAAGCTGAGAATTATACTTGCCAAGGATGCATGTTAGGAAAATAGTGCAGGTTACCTTTCAAGAGATCAAAAAAGAGGGCAAAAGGGATTCTTGATCTAATTCATACTGACTTGTGCGGGCCACTAAATGTCACAGGAATTACAGGGAAGAGATATTTTCTAACTTTGATTGATGATTACAGCAGGAGAACAAAAGTTTATTGCTTGAGGAGTAAAGACCAAACTTTTGAAGCTTTCAAGAGTTTTGTAGCAGAAGAAGAATGCTCAACTGGGAGAAGAATAAGGTGTGTTCGATCGGACAGAGGAGGTGAGTACTTGTCAAATAAGTTTGTAAAATTTTGTATTGAAAAAGGAATTAGGAGACAGTACACATGCAGCCATACTCCCCAACAGAACGGGGTGGCAGAAAGAAAAAACAAGACTATACTTAATGCTGTGAGAAGCATGCTGAAACATTCGGGCTTACCTAATTTTCTTTGGGAAGAAGCCGTAAAAGCTGCTGTAGAGATTCAAAATGCTTTGCCATCAGCAATTTTGCATGGAGATTGTCCTCTCAGGTTATGGTCTGGAAAGATGCCAGATTATAACAAATATAAAGTATTTGGGTGTCTAACCTATACTCATGTCCCTGAAGAACAAAGAAAAAAGCTGGATGACAGATCCTTGATAACATATCTTGTTGGATATGATGCTCAATCAAAGGGATATAGAGTCTATAATCCCATCTCCAGGAAAGTTATAATCAGCCGAGATGTGCACTTTGTTGAAACAGAGCTTTATAAGCCTAAGGAGATTAAGCAACATAAAGAAACAACAGAGGGCAGCATTAAGGAAGTGACAGCTGATAATAACTCTGAAAATTCAATGATAAATGGTGATGAAAGAAAACTTGACTATGTTAGTGATGAAGATTCAGACCTAATAAATGTCAATAATGAGGAAGAGGAAACAAACTTTGAACAACATGAAGAAGTTGATGATCAACCCATTATACACCTAAAGAAGAGAAGAACAGAAGGTGAAAAACTTAGGGAAGAAGCCAACATTGACACCAATCTATATGGAAGGCAGCATGATGGAAAGAGTGCAAGGCTGCAATCAGAAAACTTACATGAAGTTTCATTAGTAATGGAAACTGGGGTTCCAGAGAATTTCGAGGATGCATTAAATGGATCTGAGGCAGACAAGTGGAGACAGGCAATGGATGAAGAAATGAAATCTTTTGACAGGACATCAACTTATGAAACTGTAGATGTACCAAAATTGACAAATGTGGTTGGAAATAAATGGATATACAAATTGAAGTTAGATGCTGAAGGAAATCCAAAATATAAGGCCAGGTTAGTAGCTCAGGGTTTCACACAAAAAAGGGGAATAGATTATGGAGACATATATTCACCTGTGGTTAAGTTGAATAGCATCACAATGTTAATAGCATATGCAAACGCTTTGGATTTGGAATTACATCACATGGATGTAAACACTGCTTTTTTAAATGCAGACCTAGAAGAGGACATATACATGAAGCAGGCCCCAGGATATGAGAATGGAAAAAATAAAGTCTGGAAACTAAAAAAGGCTGTTTATGGCTTGAAACAATCACCCAGGCAATGGTACAAATGTATTGATTCATATCTCAGAGAGCAAGGGTTTAATAAACTGGATAATGATGGAAATGTATATGTATACAGGGATGAAGATCAGTTCTGCATGATAGCTTTATACGTGGACGATTGCATAATGATTGCAAATGGAATGAAAATTCTGGACTGTTGTAAAAGAATACTGGAGAGCAAATTTCAAATGACAGACTTAGGAGAGTTAAAAAGATTTCTTGGAATCGAGGTGACTAGAGACAGGGAGAGAAAAGTTATCACATTAACACAAACCAGGTATGTACAATCGGTGCTTGAAAAGTTTAACATGGAAGATTGCAAGGAGGTTAAGACACCTGTAGTTCCAGGGTACAGAATATCAAAAGATCTCAGCCCTAAAACAGAAAAGGAAAGGAAGGAAATGGAGACAATACCATATAGACAATTAATTGGCAGCTTATTGCATGTGGCAAATAATACCAGACCAGATGTGGCATACATTGTAAATGTTTTGAGCAGATACAATAACAATCCTGGAAAGGGACACTGGACTGCTGCAAAGAGAGTACTACGATATCTGAAGGGTACTCAGCATGTTGGCATAATATATGACTCAGAAGAATTGCAACTAAAAGCCTTTGGTGATGTTGACTGGTGTGGGGACTTGGATGAGAGAAAGTCAACTTCAGGATATGTGCTAATTCTTGGAGGAGGGCCAGTGAGTTGGAGAAGCAAGAAGCAAGGATCCATAGCACTGTCAACTGCAGAATCCGAATACGCTGCAACAACTTTAGCTGCTAAAGAAATTGTATGGGCTAGGAGGTTCCTGGATGAACTGGGAGTAAAACAAATAGGTGGCACCACACTTTTCTGTGATAGTCAGAGCTGCATTGCAATGACAAAGAATCCTGTCCTTCACGAAAGGACTAAACACATAGAATTAGAGATGCACTTTATTAGAGAAATGGTGAACAGGGATCTGATACAACTCAGCTATATAAAATCAGAAGATCAATTGGCTGATCTGTTTACAAAAGCCTTGAGTAGTAGCAGATTCAAAAGGCTGGCAGAAGAGATAAATTGTAAAGAGGATAATCATTGCGATCTGAAAGGGGAATGTGAGAAATTATCAGATCACAATAATTTGGCTGAGGAATAGGTTATCTAACCTATTGGTTCTAACCTATTCAAAGTTAGCATGAGCTCAAAAAATCTTGGAGACACTTATTTAACCTAAGGTTCTAAGTGTCTCAAGAATAAGACCTAGAAGAAATAGATGAAAAGGGGGAAGTTGTATAAATACCTAGGTCGAGAATATCAAGGTCGAGAAGATAAAATTATGCAGTGTAAATAGGGATGTACAGATAAAAGCAAGGACAAATACTATTTATACTTATTAAGCTCGGCCCAATCTGGTCGAGCCAAGCAGCTTGAAACATCGGTCGGTGGTGCAAAACCGCCGGACTGATTTGCAGATAAATGAAGATGTATAGATTAATTAACTTACTTGTGATCTGGAGATTGATTGTGCAGGCGTTCGTGAGCTCCAAGTTGTATTCACAGGTCGGTCAATGGAGCTACAGTAAATGGGTCAATCCCATTGCTACAGTAACTCCCGAAATTTTGTTTAAAGGTTTTGAGTTATTTGATGAGTTATTTGACATTTGATTTTTCTAATGGCACTTGACAACAATGCAAGACATTAATTTTGAATTCATGTAAGGGTGCTGAATGTGATCATTGGAGCATAAGGGATTGAAGTTTATTCTTGAGTTCAACTTGTTTTGTTTACACTGATCATTGTGCTCTATATTATTGTAACAATATTGTGTTTGAATAAGCTTTAAATCCAGAAGGATTTCACTTACCATTTATTCACAATTAGAGTATAAACTAACATACAAAACCACATTCACATTTTAAAAACCACTTTCATATGGGGATTTTTTTGAGAAAAAATATTTTTGCTCAGAAAACCACTATCACAATGGTGTTTTAGTGGTTATTTATAATGGCTAAAACTTTGGGTGCCTTGTGTCTGATGGCAAGATTTGGAGCGGCACTGTTGACGTATCGTCTTCCTGATCCTGAAAATATTAATTCCATAACCTGCCAGATGAGTCATGGAGACCTTCGCAGAGCTCAATAGAGGGTATTCCTTTGGAAGGCTGGCTTGTTATGGAAGTCAGAAACCCTTCTAGGCCACCTTCTTATCTCCACCAGGTTGTGATCTTTCTGGAGTGGATTCCTTCCCGTGGGAGATATGAAATCGAGAGGATAGGAGGTCATCCTACTCATGATGGGTGATGCTGCTACTGTATAAGTTCTAATGCTATTCTATAATATATATGTTGTTCCGTGAGTCTGTGATAATATCTTCAAGCAACTTCCACTTTGCATCTATGCATTTAGCCTTTTGATACTAAACTATTTCATACATAGAAATGCTATTTGTAGATGGATGTGGATAGAAGTCTCATACCTCTTTAAGCAAGTTTTTTTTTTTTGCCAATTCTCCTTATGTGTCTGCTCCTGCATGTGTTCTTGGTGAGGGATGATTTGCAAGATGGCAGTCCGTTAATCCTATTCGAATGTAACCCACAAAATTGTGTTAATGAAAGTCGACTTGAGTGTGAATTACATTCTGACAGTAGATACCTGGGACGTGGACGCTTGATCCAGCACTGGACACAGAGCTCTTGTGTTTTCTCTAGGCGCCAGCAAGAAGAATGAGCCAAGAATGAACTAAATGAGAAACGAATGCTGTAATGGGCGGGAGAATTAAAAAAGAAAAAGGAGGTTTGAAAACACGTGCAAGAAACCGACGCGGGCAGGATAATCTTATTTAAAATTTCAAACGTGGGCGCGCCCTAAAAGTTACTTCACCTTCATAGGCTTCCTATTAGCGTACATTGATACGCATCTTTAATAGCATACGTCCGCCATTAAAGCTTGTACGTGAACATTACGAGCCTCTTTCTTCATGTCTGGCGATATTTCTCTTCTAGCGCCTTCTGGCTTCTCTTCCGACCGCTCTCAAGCTGCTTTCCCTCTGCCGATCTACCTGTTGTTACATTGGACTCGCTCAAGAGTTTCGATTTCTATCTCCTAGGTTCATTACCGGCCCAGCAGCAACAATTCCGGATTGATTTGGTGCCTTTCAGCTCCTGATAGGATTACAGCTCGAGTCTGGGCATTTTCCAAGCATTCCTGTTGTCATGACGACTACTGGTCAGTAATCTGATATTTTAAAAGTGGAGTCAAGCATTATCTTTGTATTGTCTTCTATTCACTGGGATTCTGAAATCCTATTTCATGATTTATATGCAATTCTGGGGTACTGCTGTCCGAATTGCATACTTGCGGAACTTAGAAATGTATAGATATAGAGAAATCCCACTAATAGAATATAATGTAGTTTGTAACGCCTTTTGTAACGGAAAATACATTAATTAGTATTTTTTTATTTGCGTCACAAAAGGTGATTTGTGACGCGTTACTGTGACAGGCCTACTTATCCCGTCGATGCAAACTGACTTGGTGTTGCATCCGTTCTACTTGAGCGCACATTCTAAACATCAATGTCACCATCCTCATTTACAACAATACAACAACTTCCAATAATTTTACAATCACCCTTAGCTGTAAATCCAGAATAAACCCTCGCAAGATTCTATTAATACTATAACAACCGCAATATCTCAAAAGGTTATATTCCAGAGTTACAGTAGCACTTCATCATTGATGAAGCTTGTCAATTTCATCTTAAATCATTCCCAATATATAAATACTCAGTACAACACAAAACATCATTAGGACATTTAAACTCCTCTAGCACCACTCGACCCTGCCTCGTCTGTATCTCTAACTGAAATCCACCACAATCAACCGTGGGGTTAGTCACAATGACTAAGTGGGCAATCCTTTGCCAATATCAAACACATGCAATGTAACACAATATCACATAACTGATACCTTTTTCAATGGTTCAACTGCACTGTACACAACTTATACAATGACAACATACATAATATCAGGGTTGACTCAATATTGACACTGGACACTTTGACACGACGCATGGCCATTCGGACACTTTGGACACTTTGGCTTGCCTCTGAGATATTGCTCCCCTTAACCCAGCTGATCAAGCTTGGGGGCATGGTTGACTACACAGATGCACACTGGCGGATCAGACCAGCGCGCGGGCCCAACCTTCTCCCAACCACGTCTGGAATAGGAGATAACAAATACACTATAACCCGTGCTAGCCTCACGGGGTCTTCCTGATGAGAAGAACCGGCTAGCGGCAACATCCCACCCGGCAACTCATTTACGTACCTGCACCTGCCGAGGCCACACAGATACGCTCCCAGAGGACTTAGGCATCACAAAACAACCATCCTATCATAGGAACACATTGACCACTACGTAATTCATTTCCTACTTAAAGATCACCAATGACACCTTAATTCACGACCCCTCACAATAACATCTTTGATAACACTTGTATCCGTCGAAAATAATAAGCTCATTGCTCGTCCTTACCTCATGACAATTCTCTCTGTAGCAAGTTTCTTTTACACCATAATATAATCCTTTATATCTCTCCACAACCCGCTTGAACAAGATATTCAATAATACACAAGAGAAACAACTTTAAACCTTTGAACCATATTTTAACATCAACAATGCAAATATTCCCAATTTCCTTCCTCGTCACTTTTAGATTAGGGTTTGCTAACCCTTTTATTATGATCTTACAGGGGTGCAACTCTTATTTTACAATTCTCGAACTCAATCCTTGTTTCACCAATCTATCATATTACTCTTGCTGCAACCCTTCCTTGTCAATTCATGCTTTCCTAGCCCACTCTGATGTTACCAATAATCTCTATAGACACTACTGAGCAGGGTTGAGCTCTTATGAAGCAGCTTCTGCCTTTGACTATCTCTTAGAATTCAAACAAATAATACTTATTTCAAGCTGCAGACCATTTTACGATTATAACTAAAACTTACGACTTCTTACTTTCACTTCCAAACCAAACAAGTATTTGCATAGCTTCTTCTATTCTAACAGTCCAACAAACTAACATCCAAGAACTCTCATTAGAGGCAATATGAGATCTCATTTCATCCCAATAAGAATCCTCCAATAGAATGGCTTCCCTCTGTAAACTGCAATTAATGCAGCACCAACAACTTCATAGCTTCCGTTTTTCCCCCATAACTTTTGATCCACTCGTCAAAATGTTGCGGCGTTTGTTGCATTAGATGCGAAATGAAAAGATCTTTCCAATGATATATGGTTATCATGTATTTCAATATGGTCATATGCGTTAAACCGAAAAAAATATAATTTTTTGCTTATTTCTTGTACATTTATATCATTAAAGATATATGAATGGGTTATCAATGGATAGATCTTTAAGAGACGAATCCATTGCTACAAAAAGTGTTCGAATCGGAGTTCTGGATCAAAAGTTATAATGAAAAAATGATACAACGGAAGTTAGTTGGAACTGCATTAATTACAGGCTGCCACATAATACTGGAATGAAATACACTGAAGCTCTTCTCTTATTGGTTAGTTTAAAAAGCTGAGGTGGCATTTTAAGCATCTCTTAATGGGACAAAATGTGATCTCATATTTCCTCTAATGAATGATTTTAAACTAACACTAACACCAGGAAATATATGGCTCTGGAAAACCCACCTCAATCGCTAAACTCCTCAACCTGCAAAGAAAACTCTGGCCAAAACCCCAACTGCGCTTCACCACGACACTTCTCCTTGAGAGCCGCCTTCCTTTCGCTCCTCTTGAGCTCCTACAATTCTTTCCCCCTTCACCTCTCCATGTTATGGCTTTTAAAGCCATCTTTATGGTCAGAATTAAAACCTCTATTTGCAGCTCATAATATCTCCTTTTATTATCTCAATCTTATAATATCTCGGCTATTTATTATTCCAATCTCATAATATCTCAGCTATTTATTTACCACGATCTCAACCTTCCAGTTGGATGGATATTTTTTTCAACAAAACACTTTTCTTAAAACTTTTTGCACTTTGTCCAACTTGAACCTTCTACCTTTTAACTCCGGGGAAAGCACTTATCCAACATGCTCTTGATGAAACATATGATAATTAATTTTTCCAACATTATTTCTTTTTAGATTTCAGTTTGTTACATTCTCCCCTTCGAAAAATCAACCCATGTCCTCATGGGTGTATGTCTTATGATAATAAGATACTTCAAGATTCCCTTCATCCATGGAAATCTATCTTCACTTAGAAGCAATGCCCATTTGCTTCATTTAATTATATTCTCAAGAACCTGAGATAACATATATGATAACCGTCTTGGCGACTTAGTCAATTTCAAGCATTTCAAATCTCAAGGTTCAATTGAATGAGGACTTGCTAACCAACTTGGAATAAAAACTTTCTCAACAAGCTAGTGATAGATTATCAAAGAACCAATCATGACCAATCTTGCTCAACCTTAAACTTATGCGTTTGATCATATTACTTAGCACCAAAAGGCATAACCCTTACTTGATATTTTCCCTTCATAAAACTTTCTTCCCCATCTCAAACTCTGTTAACCTTCATTCATAATATCAATAAGATCCATAGAATAACTTTAACAGTCACTATATTGAATCCACCAAGTATCTCGTTGTTATACTGAGTTAATAAGACACCTAGGAAATGGGTCATATAGACCCACTATAGGACCCCCTAGGTTGGCCAGGCCTAAAGGACTATAATAGAGTCTATATAATCCAACTTACTAAGATGCCTACTTCACTTGCTTTATGTTTCCAAACTTAGCCACTACTTTTAACTTGGTTATTCCAGTTCATGAAGTTCAGTTAGCTATCAATTATCATTGCATATACTCCAGCTTACCTAATCTTGACTCTTCACAATTTGGCTTTCCATTCCAACAATTGATTCTCAATAAAAACCAACATGATCGGGTTATCGCACGGAAAATCACTACCAAATTCCCTAGCAAATAATGGCCCAGTATAGCATGCATACACAAAGCACAATCCTTAAACTTATGTAATATTAGAGGTACCTGACAAAAGCCCATATACAACATGCTCTTTTACCTTCAAAATATATTCATGTGCATCTGTAAGATTATTGCAAGTATAAAGTACAAACTCCAAATCTTTATAGAAAACAAGATTTAACTTCCAAGGTTTTGGGATATACTTCAAGCACTTAAGACTTATAAAAGATATCTCAATACGCTGCAATGGACACTCTTAACATCATCTGCCCCTCTGTTCTTACCTTCTGTCCATTGCCTTACAAAATTACTAGTCCATCATACCCTTGCATACTTGTTAAAACTTAAAATCTCACATATAAACACTTACCACATGTACTTAAAGACCATATCTACTTCATTCCATAAAAATCATTGTTCCATACCTGCCAAATTATATATTCTTTACCTGCTAGATACTCATTAACACAAGACATAGAATGATAGACTGTAACATCTCTGAAGTTACAATTTAAACTTCTCTATGTTGTAATGACACCTTAGAATCGTGAACCTTAATGGAAATCAAAGATAATACTAATGTCACACATTCCCCTGGGTTGATCAAATCCAAGTGATTAGTAGCAAAAGCACATAATTGATTCCATAATTATCAAGATCCTACTTCTTTCATATAACATACTTTTTCTTTCCTCAAATTCTCAGCTGTTGGTATTCTTCATCTCAAAACTGCCCTTGTACTGTTAAACCTTACCCTCCAACAACTTCAAATCTCATTATTACTTCTGTTTGAACTCAATTTTAGATAACTCATTAATGACCATAACAGAAGAGAATCATTTCTCATAATTGAATACTTTGTACATTGTCATATTCTGAGGATAACTCATCAATTCAACCATTCTACATTGTTAATAGCACAACCATCTTAACAAGTGGTAACACAATACCATAACTCAAAAATACTTGATACATTTGTCCAAAATTACTTCACATTCATCTTCCTATATTCCCTTTCCCTGATGCTTACCAAACTCCAAACATGAGACTTACATGCGTAATAGGCTAGTGCTCAGTTTATTAACCACCACTAAAATAGAATCATACCCGAAGCTATAGAGATATTCTCTGGATTTTATTGTGAGGGATTTCTAAGAAAATTGCCACTCACCTTGCTGTCTCAATTGAGATGCTCTAACATCTTAAAACATTAAGCATCTATTCACTTTGCTTCAATTACTGATTTCTATCCTGGCTCAATGAAATTTCCTATTACCTTCATAAGAGTCTTGTAAAGTCCATAATGACCTTTGCATGACTATCATGAGCACAATAAAAGATTCTATCATTAAGCTCATCACTATCCGGAATGCATAACCTTCTTTATAATGGCAATCCATGATGAGCGGCTTAATAAAAGTACTCCTCAAGTGAGTGTCGACATATATTCCATAAGAGGGCCATGATAATGCTCATGTGTTAAACTTTTAAGGTAACTTAGTACTCCATTAGCTCTTAAATCTGCTAAGAACAACAATATAAGATTTATGAGCCCATGCATCAGTAACTACTGTCTCCTTACCTGGATGTCATTTCGTATTGAAATCATAATCCTGAATCATCTCGTTGACCTCAATTCTTATCTCTACTATCTTTTCCTCACAGAAGATAGTGGTAACACTTCCAAGTTACACCAACCATTGAAGGCTTAAATGAACTACAATCCTCAACTTCATTAATCCATCTAATCGAATGTATACTCTTTATTATAAATCAACACTCATAAAGCATTATAATAGCTGGAGGAAATTCATAACTTTATACCTCTCGATATTCATCACAGACCACTTTTACGTGTAACTGCAATCCTTTAATCCAGCATCCAAAATACAACTCTATTGTCATTGAGGAATAGATACAACTTACAGAACCTCAAAATATATTTCAACTTCCATGTCAATATACTTTAACAGAAAAAGTGCATTTCCACTTGTCAACTGCGCTCTCATTCTAGTCTTAATGATACACCCAATAAAAACAACAACCACGTATACAATCTCAAGTCTTGCGCCTGGTAAATGACCAACTACCATCTTCATCTTGAATCAGTATCATTTTCTTTTGAAATCAATGACTTATTATATCTCTCTAATTATCAATACTAATATTCCATGTTCGATCAAATCTTAGAGTTCATTTCCTTCAAATAATACTGATCCAACATAGCAAGGCTCCAACTCTAGTTTACTACAACCATGCACGTCAACTTACTCTAAGTTTTATGCATTACCATTTCCAATAGTTCCTCATTGTAATCTTCTTCACAAGACTCATAATAATTTATGCAATCAAGCCAAAAGTGCTTCCTATAGTAGGCATAGCTCAACATCAACTTCATCATATCTCCTAGATTAGACCATATTTTCAAATCAAGAGTTTTCCTAAATTGCAACCATTCAAGATCAGGGGTCTTGACTATCAACTTTTCATCCAACCCACTTATAAACCAAATAAGTCCAACCCTGGTAACTAGGGCTTTATCTCTTTACCACAATGTATGAATTAAACCCATCCCCTCTTCACCACTATCTTAAATTCATAATCATTACATAATTTGAAGCTATTTATTCAATACTGGGAATGAATTACTTCAACACAATTATCTGTATATTACCCAAAAAAAAAGCAGTGATATAGCTGTCAACCTTTAAACAACCAAGGGGACTTCTTATAAGGCTAAGTTCTTCAACTCCAATCTATATTGAATTGTACATTCTTCAAATCAGAATATCCATGATTTTTTTAATAATTCCCACTCATACTTGGAAGTATAATGCACATAGTCTTATAAACTGTATAAGCACTAAAGCTTTCCAACTATAATAATCATAGCCTTTATAAGCTTTTCAGTGTAATCCCTCAGCACTTCAATTTCAAATATTTCTAAAGCTCAAATCATGTGCTAATCAACAAATGAATACTCACCTCCAAAGATCTTGTACTTCTGCTCTCCAATAATGTCAATGCATGAGTATAATCAAAACAGCACTTCCAGGATAATTCTTATCACATAATCAAATCAAATTCAAGTTAGTCATTTTGATCAAAGCTCTGCTTCAGAAACCATCTAACATCTCTTTCACCTAAAACTTTTCAAGGCAGACCACCCAAAAACTCATAACCAGGTTCCACCATTAAAAAAACTCATAATCAAAAATCCAAATCTGAACCTGGCTCTGATACCAACTGTGACAGGCCTACTTATCCCGTCGATGCAAACTGACTTGGTGTTGCATCCGTTCTACTTGAGCGCACATTCTAAACATCAATGTCACCATCCTCATTTACAACAATACAACAACTTCCAATAATTTTACAATCACCCTTAGCTGTAAATCCAGAATAAACCCTCACAAGATTCTATTAATACTATAACAACCGCAATATCTCAAAAGGTTATATTCCAGAGTTACAGTAGCACTTCATCATTGATGAAGCTTGTCAATTTCATCTTAAATCATTCCCAATATATAAATACTCAATACAACACAAAACATCATTAGGACATTTAAACTCCTCTAGCACCACTCGACCCTGCCTCGTCTGTATCTCTAACTGAAATCCACCACAATCAACCGTGGGGTTAGTCACAATGACTAAGTGGGCAATCCTTTGCCAATATCAAACACATGCAATGTAACACAATATCACATAACTGATACCTTTTTCAATGGTTCAACTGCACTGTACACAACTTATACAATGACAACATACATAATATCAGGGTTGACTCAATATTGACCTTTGGACACTTTGACCGCGGCGCATGGCCATTCGGACACTTTGGACACTTTGGCTTGCCTCTGAGATATTGCTCCCCTTAACCCAGCTGATCAAGCTTGGGGGCATGGTTGACTACACAGATGCACACTGGCGGATCAGACCAGCGCGCGGGCCCAACCTTCTCCCAACCACGTCTGGAATAGGAGATAACAAATACACTATAACCCGTGCTAGCCTCACGGGGTCTTCCTGATGAGAAGAACCGGCTAGCGGCAACATCCCACCCGGCAACTCATTTACGTGCACTCGCACTGCCGAGGCCACCCGATATCACGCTCGGAGGACTTAGGCATCACAAAACAACCATCCTATCATAGGAACACATTGACCACTACGTAATTCATTTCCTACTTAAAGATCACCAATGACACCTTAATTCACGACCCCTCACAATAACATCTTTGATAACACTTGTATCCGTCGAAAATAATAAGCTCATTGCTCGTCCTTACCTCATGACAATTCTCTCTGTAGCAAGTTTCTTTTACACCATAATATAATCCTTTATATCTCTCCACAACCCGCTTGAACAAGATATTCAATAATACACAAGAGAAACAACTTTAAACCTTTGAACCATATTTTAACATCAACAATGCAAATATTCCCAATTTCCTTCCTCGTCACTTTTAGATTAGGGTTTGCTAACCCTTTTATTATGATCTTACAGGGGTGCAACTCTTATTTTACAATTCTCGAACTCAATCCTTGTTTCACCAATCTATCATATTACTCTTGCTGCAACCCTTCCTTGTCAATTCATGCTTTCCTAGCCCACTCTGATGTTACCAATAATCTCTATAGACACTACTGAGCAGGGTTGAGCTCTTATGAAGCAGCTTCTGCCTTTGACTATCTCTTAGAATTCAAACAAATAATACTTATTTCAAGCTGCAGACCATTTTACGATTATAACTAAAACTTACGACTTCTTACTTTCACTTCCAAACCAAACAAGTATTTGCATAGCTTCTTCTATTCTAACAGTCCAACAAACTAACATCCAAGAACTCTCATTAGAGGCAATATGAGATCTCATTTCATCCCAATAAGAATCCTCCAATAGAATGGCTTCCCTCTGTAAACTGCAATTAATGCAGCACCAACAACTTCATAGCTTCCGTTTTTCCCCCATAACTTTTGATCCACTTTCGTCAAAATGTTGCGGCGTTTTGTTGCATTAGATCTTGAAATGAAAAGATCTTTCCAATGATATATGGTTATCATGTATTTCAATATGGTCATATGCGTTAAACCGAAAAAAATATAATTTTTTGCTTATTTCTTGTACATTTATATCATTAAAGATATATGAATGGGTTATCAATGGATAGATCTTTAAGAGACGAATCCATTGCTACAAAAAGTGTTCGAATCGGAGTTCTGGATCAAAAGTTATAATGAAAAAATGATACAACGGAAGTTAGTTGGAACTGCATTAATTACAGGCTGCCACATAATACTGGAATGAAATACACTGAAGCTCTTCTCTTATTGGTTAGTTTAAAAAGCTGAGGTGGCATTTTAAGCATCTCTTAATGGGACAAAATGTGATCTCATATTTCCTCTAATGAATGATTTTAAACTAACACTAACACCAGGAAATATATGGCTCTGGAAAACCCACCTCAATCGCTAAACTCCTCAACCTGCAAAGAAAACTCTGGCCAAAACCCCAACTGCGCTTCACCACGACACTTCTCCTTGAGAGCCGCCTTCCTTTCGCTCCTCTTGAGCTCCTACAATTCTTTCCCCCTTCACCTCTCCATGTTATGGCTTTTAAAGCCATCTTTATGGTCAGAATTAAAACCTCTATTTGCAGCTCATAATATCTCCTTTTATTATCTCAATCTTATAATATCTCGGCTATTTATTATTCCAATCTCATAATATCTCAGCTATTTATTTACCACGATCTCAACCTTCCAGTTGGATGGATATTTTTTTCAACAAAACACTTTTCTTAAAACTTTTGCACTTTGTCCAACTTGAACCTTCTACCTTTTAACTCCGAGGGAAAGCACTTATCCAACATGCTACTGATGAAACATATGATAATTAATTTTTCCAACATTATTTCTTTTTAGATTTCAGTTTGTTACATTCTCCCCTTCGAAAAATCAACCCATGTCCTCATGGGTGTATGTCTTATGATAATAAGATACTTCAAGATTCCCTTCATCCATGGAAATCTATCTTCACTTAGAAGCAATGCCCATTTGCTTCATTTAATTATATTCTCAAGAACCTGAGATAACATATATGATAACCGTCTTGGCGACTTAGTCAATTTCAAGCATTTCAAATCTCAAGGTTCAATTGAATGAGGACTTGCTAACCAACTTGGAATAAAAACTTTCTCAACAAGCTAGTGATAGATTATCAAAGAACCAATCATGACCAATCTTGCTCAACCTTAAACTTATGCGTTTGATCATATTACTTAGCACCAAAAGGCATAACCCTTACTTGATATTTTCCCTTCATAAAACTTTCTTCCCCATCTCAAACTCTGTTAACCTTCATTCATAATATCAATAAGATCCATAGAATAACTTTAACTTGATCACTATATTGAATCCACCAAGTATCTCGTTGTTATACTGAGTTAATAAGACACCTAGGAAATGGGTCATATAGACCCACTATAGGACCCCCTAGGTTGGCCAGGCCTAAAGGACTATAATAGAGTCTATATAATCCAACTTACTAAGATGCCTACTTCACTTGCTTTATGTTTCCAAACTTAGCCACTACTTTTAACTTGGTTATTCCAGTTCATGAAGTTCAGTTAGCTATCAATTATCATTGCATATACTCCAGCTTACCTAATCTTGACTCTTCACAATTTGGCTTTCCATTCCAACAATTGATTCTCAATAAAAACCAACATGATCAGTTATCTGCCTGGAAAATCACTACCAAATTCCCTAGCAAATAATGGCCCAGTATAGCATGCATACACAAAGCACAATCCTTAAACTTATGTAATATTAGAGGTACCTGACAAAAGCCCATATACAACATGCTCTTTTACCTTCAAAATATATTCATGTGCATCTGTAAGATTATTGCAAGTATAAAGTACAAACTCCAAATCTTTATAGAAAACAAGATTTAACTTCCAAGGTTTTGGGATATACTTCAAGCACTTAAGACTTACTTATAAAAGATATCTCAATACTGTTGCAATGGACACTCTTAACATCATCTGCCCCACTGTTCTTACCTTCTGTCCATTGCCTTACAAAATTACTAGTCCATCATACCCTTGCATACTTGTTAAAACTTAAAATCTCACATATAAACACTTACCACATGTACTTAAAGACCATATCTACTTCATTCCATAAAAATCATTGTTCCATACACCTTAAATTATATATTCTTTACCTGCTAGATACTCATTAACACAAGACATAGAATGATAGACTGTAACATCTCTGAAGTTACAATTTAAACTTCTCTATGTTGTAATGACACCTTAGAATCGTGAACCTTAATGGAAATCAAAGATAATACTAATGTCACACATTCCCCTGGGTTGATCAAATCCAAGTGATTAGTAGCAAAAGCACATAATTGATTCCATAATTATCAAGATCCTACTTCTTTCATATAACATACTTTTTCTTTCCTCAAATTCTCAGCTGTTGGTATTCTTCATCTCAAAACTGCCCTTGTACTGTTAAACCTTACCCTCCAACAACTTCAAATCTCATTATTACTTCTGTTTGAACTCAATTTTAGATAACTCATTAATGACCATAACAGAAGAGAATCATTTCTCATAATTGAATACTTTGTACATTGTCATATTCTGAGGATAACTCATCAATTCAACCATTCTACATTGTTAATAGCACAACCATCTTAACAAGTGGTAACACAATACCATAACTCAAAAATACTTGATACATTTGTCCAAAATTACTTCACATTCATCTTCCTATATTCCCTTTCCCTGATGCTTACCAAACTCCAAACATGAGACTTACATGCGTAATAGGCTAGTGCTCAGTTTATTAACCACCACTAAAATAGAATCATACCCGAAAGCTATAGAGATATTCTCTCGTTTATTGTGAGGGATTTCTAAGAAAATTGCCACTCACCTTGCTGTCTCAATTGAGATGCTCTAACATCTTAAAACATTAAGCATCTATTCACTTTGCTTCAATTACTGATTTCTATCCTGGCTCAATGAAATTTCCTATTACCTTCATAAGAGTCTTGTAAAGTCCATAATGACCTGCTGCATGACTATCATGAGCACAATAAAAGATTCTATCATTAAGCTCATCACTATCTGGAATGCATAACCTTCTTTATAATGGCAATCCATGATGAACGCTTAATAAAAGTACTCCTCAAGTGAGTGTACGACATATTCCATAAGAGGGCCATGATAATGCTCATGTGTTAAACTTTTAAGGTAACTTAGTACTCCATTAGCTCTTAAATCTGCTAAGAACAACAATATAAGATTTATGAGCCCATGCATCAGTAACTACTGTCTCCTTACCTGGATGTCATTTCGTATTGAAATCATAATCCTGAATCATCTCGTTGACCTCAATTCTTATCTCTACTATCTTTTCCTCACAGAAGATAGTGGTAACACTTCCAAGTTACACCAACCATTGAAGGCTTAAATGAACTACAATCCTCAACTTCATTAATCCATCTAATCGAATGTATACTCTTTATTATAAATCAACACTCATAAAGCATTATAATAGCTGGAGGAAATTCATAACTTTATACCTCTCGATATTCATCACAGACCACTTTTACGTGTAACTGCAATCCTTTAATCCAGCATCCAAAATACAACTCTATTGTCATTGAGGAATAGATACAACTTACAGAACCTCAAAATATATTTCAACTTCCATGTCAATATACTTTAACAGAAAAAGTGCATTTCCACTTGTCAACTGCGCTCTCATTCTAGTCTTAATGATACACCCAATAAAAACAACAACCACGTATACAATCTCAAGTCTTGCTTTGGTAAATGACCAACTACCATCTTCATCTTGAATCAAGTATCATTTTCTTTTGAAATCAATGACTTATTATATCTCTCTAATTATCAATACTAATATTCCATGTTCGATCAAATCTTAGAGTTCATTTCCTTCAAATAATACTGATCCAACATAGCAAGGCTCCAACTCTAGTTTACTACAACCATGCACGTCAACTTACTCTAAGTTTTATGCATTACCATTTCCAATAGTTCCTCATTGTAATCTTCTTCACAAGACTCATAATAATTTATGCAATCAAGCCAAAAGTGCTTCCTATAGTAGGCATAGCTCAACATCAACTTCATCATATCTCCTAGATTAGACCATATTTTCAAATCAAGAGTTTTCCTAAATTGCAACCATTCAAGATCAGGGGTCTTGACTATCAACTTTTCATCCAACCCACTTATAAACCAAATAAGTCCAACCCTGGTAACTAGGGCTTTATCTCTTTACCACAATGTATGAATTAAACCCATCCCCTCTTCACCACTATCTTAAATTCATAATCATTACATAATTTGAAGCTATTTATTCAATACTGGGAATGAATTACTTCAACACAATTATCCTGTATATTACCCAAAAACAGCAGTATAACTGTCAACCTTTAAACAACCAAGGGGACTTCTTATAAGGCTAAGTTCTTCAACTCCAATCTATATTGAATTGTACATTCTTCAAATCAGAATATCCATGATTTTTTTAATAATTCCCACTCATACTTGGAAGTATAATGCACATAGTCTTATAAACTGTATAAGCACTAAAGCTTTCCAACTATAATAATCATAGCCTTTATAAGCTTTTCAGTGTAATCCCTCAGCACTTCAATTTCAAATATTTCTAAAGCTCAAATCATGTGCTAATCAACAAATGAATACTCACCTCCAAAGATCTTGTACTTCTGCTCTCCAATAATGTCAATGCATGAGTATAATCAAAACAGCACTTCCAGGATAATTCTTATCACATAATCAAATCAAATTCAAGTTAGTCATTTTGATCAAAGCTCTGCTTCAGAAACCATCTAACATCTCTTTCACCTAAAACTTTTCAAGGCAGACCACCCAAAAACTCATAACCAGGTTCCACCATTAAAAAAACTCATAATCAAAAATCCAAATCTGAACCTGGCTCTGATACCAACTGTGACAGGCCTACTTATCCCGTCGATGCAAACTGACTTGGTGTTGCATCCGTTCTACTTGAGCGCACATTCTAAACATCAATGTCACCATCCTCATTTACAACAATACAACAACTTCCAATAATTTTACAATCACCCTTAGCTGTAAATCCAGAATAAACCCTCACAAGATTCTATTAATACTATAACAACCGCAATATCTCAAAAGGTTATATTCCAGAGTTACAGTAGCACTTCATCATTGATGAAGCTTGTCAATTTCATCTTAAATCATTCCCAATATATAAATACTCAATACAACACAAAACATCATTAGGACATTTAAACTCCTCTAGCACCACTTTCGACCACCGCGCCTCATGCGTATCTCTAACTGAAATCCACCACAATCAACCGTGGGGTTAGTCACAATGACTAAGTGGGCAATCCTTTGCCAATATCAAACACATGCAATGTAACACAATATCACATAACTGATACCTTTTTCAATGGTTCAACCGCGACTTTATACACAACTTATACAATGACAACATACATAATATCAGGGTTGACTCAATATTGACACTGGACACTTTGACACGACGCATGGCCATTCGGACACTTTGGACACTTTGGCTTGCCTCTGAGATATTGCTCCCCTTAACCCAGCTGATCAAGCTTGGGGGCATGGTTGACTACACAGATGCACACTGGCGGATCAGACCAGCGCGCGGGCCCAACCTTCTCCCAACCACGTCTGGAATAGGAGATAACAAATACACTATAACCCGTGCTAGCCTCACGGGGTCTTCTGATGAGAAGAACCGGCTGGCGGCAACATCCCACCCGCAACTCATTTACGCATGCACACTTTTGCCGAGGCCACACAGATACGCTCCCAGAGGACTTAGGCATCACAAAACAACCATCCTATCATAGGAACACATTGACCACTACGTAATTCATTTCCTACTTAAAGATCACCAATGACACCTTAATTCACGACCCCTCACAATAACATCTTTGATAACACTTGTATCCGTCGAAAATAATAAGCTCATTGCTCGTCCTTACCTCATGACAATTCTCTCTGTAGCAAGTTTCTTTTACACCATAATATAATCCTTTATATCTCTCCACAACCCGCTTGAACAAGATATTCAATAATACACAAGAGAAACAACTTTAAACCTTTGAACCATATTTTAACATCAACAATGCAAATATTCCCAATTTCCTTCCTCGTCACTTTTAGATTAGGGTTTGCTAACCCTTTTATTATGATCTTACAGGGGTGCAACTCTTATTTTACAATTCTCGAACTCAATCCTTGTTTCACCAATCTATCATATTACTCTTGCTGCAACCCTTCCTTGTCAATTCATGCTTTCCTAGCCCACTCTGATGTTACCAATAATCTCTATAGACACTAATTGGCGGGGGGTTGAGCTCTTATGAAGCAAAATTTTGACTATCTCTTAGAATTCAAACAAATAATACTTATTTCAAGCTGCACCATTTTACGATTATAACTAAAACTTACGACTTCTTACTTTCACTTCCAAACCAAACAAGTATTTGCATAGCTTCTTCTATTCTAACAGTCCAACAAACTAACATCCAAGAACTCTCATTAGAGGCAATATGAGATCTCATTTCATCCCAATAAGAATCCTCCAATAGAATGGCTTCCCTCTGTAAACTGCAATTAATGCAGCACCAACAACTTCATAGCTTCCGTTTTTCCCCCATAACTTTTGATCCACTCGTCAAAATGTTGCGGCGTTTGTTGCATTAGATGCGAAATGAAAAGATCTTTCCAATGATATATGGTTATCATGTATTTCAATATGGTCATATACGTTAAACCGAAAAAAATATAATTTTTTGCTTATTTCTTGTACATTTATATCATTAAAGATATATGAATGGGTTATCAATGGATAGATCTTTAAGAGACGAATCCATTGCTACAAAAAGTGTTCGAATCGGAGTTCTGGATCAAAAGTTATAATGAAAAAATGATACAACGGAAGTTAGTTGGAACTGCATTAATTACAGGCTGCCACATAATACTGGAATGAAATACACTGAAGCTCTTCTCTTATTGGTTAGTTTAAAAAGCTGAGGTGGCATTTTAAGCATCTCTTAATGGGACAAAATGTGATCTCATATTTCCTCTAATGAATGATTTTAAACTAACACTAACACCAGGAAATATATGGCTCTGGAAAACCCACCTCAATCGCTAAACTCCTCAACCTGCAAAGAAAACTCTGGCCAAAACCCCAAATCAAGGCTTCACCACGACACTTCTCCTTGAGAGCCGCCTTCCTTTCGCTCCTCTTGAGCTCCTACAATTCTTTCCCCCTTCACCTCTCCATGTTATGGCTTTTAAAGCCATCTTTATGGTCAGAATTAAAACCTCTATTTGCAGCTCATAATATCTCCTTTTATTATCTCAATCTTATAATATCTCGGCTATTTATTATTCCAATCTCATAATATCTCAGCTATTTATTTACCACGATCTCAACCTTCCAGTTGGATGGATATTTTTTTCAACAAAACACTTTTCTTAAAACTTTTGCACTTTGTCCAACTTGAACCTTCTAC
Organism: Isoetes taiwanensis; assembly: GCA_021234155.1. NCBI lineage: Eukaryota > Viridiplantae > Streptophyta > Lycopodiopsida > Isoetales > Isoetaceae > Isoetes > Isoetes taiwanensis. The sequence continues at coordinate 2,778,898 of JAJEKV010000059.1, read as the reverse complement.
CTTTTAACTCCGAGGGAAAGCACTTATCCAACATGCTACTGATGAAACATATGATAATTAATTTTTCCAACATTATTTCTTTTTAGATTTCAGTTTGTTACATTCTCCCCTTCGAAAAATCAACCCATGTCCTCATGGGTGTATGTCTTATGATAATAAGATACTTCAAGATTCCCTTCATCCATGGAAATCTATCTTCACTTAGAAGCAATGCCCATTTGCTTCATTTAATTATATTCTCAAGAACCTGAGATAACATATATGATAACCGTCTTGGCGACTTAGTCAATTTCAAGCATTTCAAATCTCAAGGTTCAATTGAATGAGGACTTGCTAACCAACTTGGAATAAAAACTTTCTCAACAAGCTAGTGATAGATTATCAAAGAACCAATCATGACCAATCTTGCTCAACCTTAAACTTATGCGTTTGATCATATTACTTAGCACCAAAAGGCATAACCCTTACTTGATATTTTCCCTTCATAAAACTTTCTTCCCCATCTCAAACTCTCGTTAACCTTCATTCATAATATCAATAAGATCCATAGAATAACTTTAACAAATACTATATTGAATCCACCAAGTATCTCGTTGTTATACTGAGTTAATAAGACACCTAGGAAATGGGTCATATAGACCCACTATAGGACCCCCTAGGTTGGCCAGGCCTAAAGGACTATAATAGAGTCTATATAATCCAACTTACTAAGATGCCTACTTCACTTGCTTTATGTTTCCAAACTTAGCCACTACTTTTAACTTGGTTATTCCAGTTCATGAAGTTCAGTTAGCTATCAATTATCATTGCATATACTCCAGCTTACCTAATCTTGACTCTTCACAATTTGGCTTTCCATTCCAACAATTGATTCTCAATAAAAACCAACATGATCAGTTATCTGCCTGGAAAATCACTACCAAATTCCCAAGCAAATAATGGCCCAGTATAGCATGCATACACAAAGCACAATCCTTAAACTTATGTAATATTAGAGGTACCTGACAAAAGCCCATATACAACATGCTCTTTTACCTTCAAAATATATTCATGTGCATCTGTAAGATTATTGCAAGTATAAAGTACAAACTCCAAATCTTTATAGAAAACAAGATTTAACTTCCAAGGTTTTGGGATATACTTCAAGCACTTAAGACTTATAAAAGATATCTCAATACGCTGCAATGGACACTCTTAACATCATCTGCCCCACTGTTCTTACCTTCTGTCCATTGCCTTACAAAATTACTAGTCCATCATACCCTTGCATACTTGTTAAAACTTAAAATCTCACATATAAACACTTACCACATGTACTTAAAGACCATATCTACTTCATTCCATAAAAATCATTGTTCCATACCTGCCAAATTATATATTCTTTACCTGCTAGATACTCATTAACACAAGACATAGAATGATAGACTGTAACATCTCTGAAGTTACAATTTAAACTTCTCTATGTTGTAATGACACCTTAGAATCGTGAACCTTAATGGAAATCAAAGATAATACTAATGTCACACATTCCCCTGGGTTGATCAAATCCAAGTGATTAGTAGCAAAAGCACATAATTGATTCCATAATTATCAAGATCCTACTTCTTTCATATAACATACTTTTTCTTTCCTCAAATTCTCAGCTGTTGGTATTCTTCATCTCAAAACTGCCCTTGTACTGTTAAACCTTACCCTCCAACAACTTCAAATCTCATTATTACTTCTGTTTGAACTCAATTTTAGATAACTCATTAATGACCATAACAGAAGAGAATCATTTCTCATAATTGAATACTTTGTACATTGTCATATTCTGAGGATAACTCATCAATTCAACCATTCTACATTGTTAATAGCACAACCATCTTAACAAGTGGTAACACAATACCATAACTCAAAAATACTTGATACATTTGTCCAAAATTACTTCACATTCATCTTCCTATATTCCCTTTCCCCGATGCTTACCAAACTCCAAACATGAGACTTACATGCATAGGCTAGTGCTCAGTTTTATTAACCACCACTAAAATAGAATCATACCCGAAAGCTATAGAGATATTCTCTCGCTTATTGTGAGGGATTTCTAAGAAAATTGCCACTCACCTTGTCTTTTCTCAATTGAGATGCTCTAACATCTTAAAACATTAAGCATCTATTCACTTTGCTTCAATTACTGATTTCTATCCTGGCTCAATGAAATTTCCTATTACCTTCATAAGAGTCTTGTAAAGTCCATAATGACCTGCTGCATGACTATCATGAGCACAATAAAAGATTCTATCATTAAGCTCATCACTATCTGGAATGCATAACCTTCTTTATAATGGCAATCCATGATGAACGCTTAATAAAAGTACTCCTCAAGTGAGTGTACGACATATTCCATAAGAGGGCCATGATAATGCTCATGTGTTAAACTTTTAAGGTAACTTAGTACTCCATTAGCTCTTAAATCTGCTAAGAACAACAATATAAGATTTATGAGCCCATGCATCAAGAATTCACTGCCTCTCCTTACCGATGTCATTTCGTATTGAAATCATAATCCTGAATCATCTCGTTGACCTCAATTCTTATCTCTACTATCTTTTCCTCACAGAAGATAGTGGTAACACTTCCAAGTTACACCAACCATTGAAGGCTTAAATGAACTACAATCCTCAACTTCATTAATCCATCTAATCGAATGTATACTCTTTATTATAAATCAACACTCATAAAGCATTATAATAGCCGGAGGAAATTCATAACTTTATACCTCTCGATATTCATCACGACCACTTTTTGTGTAATCGCAATCCTTTAATCCAAAGATCCAAAATACAACTCTATTGTCATTGAGGAATAGATACAACTTACGTAACCTCAAAATATATTTCAACTTCCATGTCAATATACTTTAAATGTAAAAGTGCATTTCCACTTGTCAATCAAGGCTCTCATTCTAGTCTTAATGATACACCCAATAAAAAACAACAACCACGATACAATCTCAAGTCTTGCGCTTTGGTAAATGACCAACTACCATCTTCATCTTGAATCAAGATCATTTTCTTTTGAAATCAATGACTTATTATATCTCTCTAATTATCAATACTAATATTCCATGTTCGATCAAATCTTAGAGTTCATTTCCTTCAAATAATACTGATCCAACATAGCAAGGCTCCAACTCTAGTTTACTACAACCATGCACGTCAACTTACTCTAAGTTTTATGCATTACCATTTCCAATAGTTCCTCATTGTAATCTTCTTCACAAGACTCATAATAATTTATGCAATCAAGCCAAAAGTGCTTCCTATAGTAGGCATAGCTCAACATCAACTTCATCATATCTCCTAGATTAGACCATATTTTTTCAAATCAAGAGTTTTCCTAAATTGCAACCATTCAAGATCGTGGGTCTTGACTATCAACTTTTCATCCAACCCACTTATAAACCAAATAAGTCCAACCCTGGTAACTAGGGCTTTATCTCTTTACCACAATGTATGAATTAAACCCATCCCCTCTTCACCACTATCTTAAATTCATAATCATTACATAATTTGAAGCTATTTATTCAATACTGGGAATGAATTACTTCAACACAATTATCCTGTATATTACCCAAAAACAAAGCAAAGATAACTCACAACCTTTAAACAACCAAGGGGACTTCTTATAAGGCTAAGTTCTTCAACTCCAATCTATATTGAATTGTACATTCTTCAAATCAGAATATCCATGATTTTTTTAATAATTCCCACTCATACTTGGAAGTATAATGCACATAGTCTTATAAACTGTATAAGCACTAAAGCTTTCCAACTATAATAATCATAGCCTTTATAAGCTTTTCAGTGTAATCCCTCAGCACTTCAATTTCAAATATTTCTAAAGCTCAAATCATGTGCTAATCAACAAATGAATACTCACCTCCAAAGATCTTGTACTTCTGCTCTCCAATAATGTCAATGCATGAGTATAATCAAAACAGCACTTCCAGGATAATTCTTATCACATAATCAAATCAAATTCAAGTTAGTCATTTTGATCAAAGCTCTGCTTCAGAAACCATCTAACATCTCTTTCACCTAAAACTTTTCAAGGCAGACCACCCAAAAACTCATAACCAGGTTCCACCATTAAAAAAACTCATAATCAAAAATCCAAATCAACCTGGCTCTGATACCAACTGTGACAGGCCTACTTATCCCGTCGATGCAAACTGACTTGGTGTTGCATCCGTTCTACTTGAGCGCACATTCTAAACATCAATGTCACCATCCTCATTTACAACAATACAACAACTTCCAATAATTTTACAATCACCCTTAGCCGGAAATCCAGAATAAACCCTCACAAGATTCTATTAATACTATAACAACCGCAATATCTCAAAAGGTTATATTCCAGAGTTACAGTAGCACTTCATCATTGATGAAGCTTGTCAATTTCATCTTAAATCATTCCCAATATATAAATACTCAATACAACACAAAACATCATTAGGACATTTAAACTCCTCTAGCACCACTCGACCCGACCGCCCTCAGATCTCTAACTGAAATCCACCACAATCAACCGTGGGGTTAGTCACAATGACTAAGTGGGCAATCCTTTGCCAATATCAAACACATGCAATGTAACACAATATCACATAACTGATACCTTTTTCAATGGTTCAACTGCACTGTACACAACTTATACAATGACAACATACATAATATCAGGGTTGACTCAATATTGACACTTTGACACTTTGACACGACGCATGGCCATTCTGGACACTTTGGACACTTTGGCTTGCCTCTCGAGATATTGCTCCCCTTAACCCGGTGATCAAGCTTGGGGCATGGTTGACTACACGGATGCACACACTGGCGGATCGGACCACCCACAGCGGGCCCCAACCTTCTCCCAACCACGCCCGAATAGGAGATAACAAATACACTATAACCCGTGCTAGCCTCACGGGGTCTTCCCCGATGAGAAGAACCGCTAGCGCAACATCCCACCCGCAAACTCATTTACGTGCACTGCACTTTTGCCGAGGCCACACAGATACGCTCCCAGAGGACTTAGGCATCACAAAACAACCATCCTATCATAGGAACACATTGACCACTACGTAATTCATTTCCTACTTAAAGATCACCAATGACACCTTAATTCACGACCCCTCACAATAACATCTTTGATAACACTTGTATCCGTCGAAAATAATAAGCTCATTGCTCGTCCCTTACCTCATGACAATTCTCTCTCAGAGTAAGTTTCTTTTACACCATAATATAATCCTTTATATCTCTCCACAACCCGCTTGAACAAGATATTCAATAATACACAAGAGAAACAACTTTAAACCTTTGAACCATATTTTAACATCAACAATGCAAATATTCCCAATTTCCTTCCTCGTCACTTTTAGATTAGGGTTTGCTAACCCTTTTATTATGATCTTACAGGGGTGCAACTCTTATTTTACAATTCTCGAACTCAATCCTTGTTTCACCAATCTATCATATTACTCTTGCTGCAACCCTTCCTTGTCAATTCATGCTTTCCTAGCCCACTCTGATGTTACCAATAATCTCTATAGACACTACTGAGCAGGGTTGAGCTCTTATGAAGCAGCTTCTGCCTTTGACTATCTCTTAGAATTCAAACAAATAATACTTATTTCAAGCTGCAGACCATTTTACGATTATAACTAAAACTTACGACTTCTTACTTTCACTTCCAAACCAAACAAGTATTTGCATAGCTTCTTCTATTCTAACAAATTCAACAAACTAACATCCAAGAACTCTCATTAGAGGCAATATGAGATCTCATTTCATCCCAATAAGAATCCTCCAATAGAATGGCTTCCCTCAGAAAGCGCAATTAATGCAAAGACCAACAACTTCATAGCTTCCGTTTTTCCCCCATAACTTTTGATCCACTCGTCAAAATGTTGCGGCGTTTGTTGCATTAGATGCGAAATGAAAAGATCTTTCCAATGATATATGGTTATCATGTATTTCAATATGGTCATATGCGTTAAACCGAAAAAAATATAATTTTTTGCTTATTTCTTGTACATTTATATCATTAAAGATATATGAATGGGTTATCAATGGATAGATCTTTAAGAGACGAATCCATTGCTACAAAAAGTGTTCAATCGGAGTTCGATCAAAAGTTATAATGAAAAAATGATACAACGGAAGTTAGTTGGAACTGCATTAATTACAGGCTGCCACATAATACTGGAATGAAATACACTGAAGCTCTTCTCTTATTGGTTAGTTTAAAAAGCTGAGGTGGCATTTTAAGCATCTCTTAATGGGACAAAATGTGATCTCATATTTCCTCTAATGAATGATTTTAAACTAACACTAACACCGTGAAATATATGGCTCGAAAACCCACCTCAATCGCTAAACTCCTCAACCTGCAAAAAGAAAACTCCCCAAAACCCCAACAAGGCTTCACCACGACACTTCTCCTTGAGAGTCAGCCTTCCTTTCGCTCCTCTTGAGCTCCTACAATTCTTTCCCCTTCACCTCTCCATGTTATGGCTTTTAAAGCCATCTTTATGGTCAGAATTAAAACCTCTATTTGCAGCTCATAATATCTCCTTTTATTATCTCAATCTTATAATATCTCGGCTATTTATTATTCCAATCTCATAATATCTCAGCTATTTATTTACCACGATCTCAACCTTCCAGTTGGATGGATATTTTTTTCAACAAAACACTTTTCTTAAAACTTTTGCACTTTGTCCAACTTGAACCTTCTACCTTTTAACTCCGAGGGAAAGCACTTATCCAACATGCTACTGATGAAACATATGATAATTAATTTTTCCAACATTATTTCTTTTTAGATTTCAGTTTGTTACATTCTCCCCTTCGAAAAATCAACCCATGTCCTCATGGGTGTATGTCTTATGATAATAAGATACTTCAAGATTCCCTTCATCCATGGAAATCTATCTTCACTTAGAAGCAATGCCCATTTGCTTCATTTAATTATATTCTCAAGAACCTGAGATAACATATATGATAACCGTCTTGGCGACTTAGTCAATTTCAAGCATTTCAAATCTCAAGGTTCAATTGAATGAGGACTTGCTAACCAACTTGGAATAAAAACTTTCTCAACAAGCTAGTGATAGATTATCAAAGAACCAATCATGACCAATCTTGCTCAACCTTAAACTTATGCGTTTGATCATATTACTTAGCACCAAAAGGCATAACCCTTACTTGATATTTTCCCTTCATAAAACTTTCTTCCCCATCTCAAACTCTGTTAACCTTCATTCATAATATCAATAAGATCCATAGAATAACTTTAACAGTCACTATATTGAATCCACCAAGTATCTCGTTGTTATACTGAGTTAATAAGACACCTAGGAAATGGGTCATATAGACCCACTATAGGACCCCCCCCCTAGGTTGGCCAGGCCTAAAGGACTATAATAGAGTCTATATAATCCAACTTACTAAGATGCCTACTTCACTTGCTTTATGTTTCCAAACTTAGCCACTACTTTTAACTTGGTTATTCCAGTTCATGAAGTTCAGTTAGCTATCAATTATCATTGCATATACTCCAGCTTACCTAATCTTGACTCTTCACAATTTGGCTTTCCATTCCAACAATTGATTCTCAATAAAAACCAACATGATCAGTTATCTGCCTGGAAAATCACTACCAAATTCCCTAGCAAATAATGGCCCAGTATAGCATGCATACACAAAGCACAATCCTTAAACTTATGTAATATTAGAGGTACCTGACAAAAGCCCATATACAACATGCTCTTTTACCTTCAAAATATATTCATGTGCATCTGTAAGATTATTGCAAGTATAAAGTACAAACTCCAAATCTTTATAGAAAACAAGATTTAACTTCCAAGGTTTTGGGATATACTTCAAGCACTTAAGACTTATAAAAGATATCTCAATACACCGCAATGGACACTCTTAACATCATCTCGCCCCATCTTTTTACCTTCGTCCATTACCTTACAAAATTACTAGTCCATCATACCCTTGCATACTTGTTAAAACTTAAAATCTCACATATAAACACTTACCACATGTACTTAAAGACCATATCTACTTCATTCCATAAAAATCATTGTTCCATACACGCCAAATTATATATTCTTTACCTGCTAGATACTCATTAACACAAGACATAGAATGATAGACTGTAACATCTCTGGAGTTACAATTTAAACTTCTCTATGTTGTAATGACACCTTAGAATCGTGAACCTTAATGGAAATCAAAGATAATACTAATGTCACACATTCCCCTGGGTTGATCAAATCCAAGTGATTAGTAGCAAAAGCACATAATTGATTCCATAATTATCAAGATCCTACTTCTTTCATATAACATACTTTTTCTTTCCTCAAATTCTCAGCTGTGGTATTCTTCATCTCAAAACTGCCCTTGTACTGTTAAACCTTACCCTCCAACAACTTCAAATCTCATTATTACTTCTGTTTGAACTCAATTTTAGATAACTCATTAATGACCATAACAGAAGAGAATCATTTCTCATAATTGAATACTTTGTACATTGTCATATTCTGAGGATAACTCATCAATTCAACCATTCTACATTGTTAATAGCACAACCATCTTAACAAGTGGTAACACAATACCATAACTCAAAAATACTTGATACATTTGTCCAAAATTACTTCACATTCATCTTCCTATATTCCCTTTCCCTGATGCTTACCAAACTCCAAATATGAGACTTACATGCGTAATAGGCTAGTGCTCAGTTTATTAACCACCACTAAAATAGAATCATACCCGAAAGCTATAGAGATATTCTCTCGTTTATTGTGAGGGATTTCTAAGAAAATTGCCACTCACCTTGCTGTCTCAATTGAGATGCTCTAACATCTTAAAACATTAAGCATCTATTCACTTTGCTTCAATTACTGATTTCTATCCTGGCTCAATGAAATTTCCTATTACCTTCATAAGAGTCTTGTAAAGTCCATAATGACCTGCTGCATGACTATCATGAGCACAATAAAAGATTCTATCATTAAGCTCATCACTATCTGGAATGCATAACCTTCTTTATAATGGCAATCCATGATGAACGCTTAATAAAAGTACTCCTCAAGTGAGTGTACGACATATTCCATAAGAGGGCCATGATAATGCTCATGTGTTAAACTTTTAAGGTAACTTAGTACTCCATTAGCTCTTAAATCTGCTAAGAACAACAATATAAGATTTATGAGCCCATGCATCAAGAACTACTGTCTCCTTACCTGGATGTCATTTCGTATTGAAATCATAATCCTGAATCATCTCGTTGACCTCAATTCTTATCTCTACTATCTTTTCCTCACAGAAGATAGTGGTAACACTTCCAAGTTACACCAACCATTGAAGGCTTAAATGAACTACAATCCTCAACTTCATTAATCCATCTAATCGAATGTATACTCTTTATTATAAATCAACACTCATAAAGCATTATAATAGCTGGAGGAAATTCATAACTTTATACCTCTCGATATTCATCACAGACCACTTTTACGTGTAACTGCAATCCTTTAATCCAGCATCCAAAATACAACTCTATTGTCATTGAGGAATAGATACAACTTACAGAACCTCAAAATATATTTCAACTTCCATGTCAATATACTTTAACAGAAAAAGTGCATTTCCACTTGTCAACTGCGCTCTCATTCTAGTCTTAATGATACACCCAATAAAAACAACCACGTATACAATCTCAAGTCTTGCGCCTGGTAAATGACCAACTACCATCTTCATCTTGAATCAGTATCATTTTCTTTTGAAATCAATGACTTATTATATCTCTCTAATTATCAATACTAATATTCCATGTTCGATCAAATCTTAGAGTTCATTTCCTTCAAATAATACTGATCCAACATAGCAAGGCTCCAACTCTAGTTTACTACAACCATGCACGTCAACTTACTCTAAGTTTTATGCATTACCATTTCCAATAGTTCCTCATTGTAATCTTCTTCACAAGACTCATAATAATTTATGCAATCAAGCCAAAAGTGCTTCCTATAGTAGGCATAGCTCAACATCAACTTCATCATATCTCCTAGATTAGACCATATTTTCAAATCAAGAGTTTTCCTAAATTGCAACCATTCAAGATCAGGGGTCTTGACTATCAACTTTTCATCCAACCCACTTATAAACCAAATAAGTCCAACCCTGGTAACTAGGGCTTTATCTCTTTACCACAATGTATGAATTAAACCCATCCCCTCTTCACCACTATCTTAAATTCATAATCATTACATAATTTGAAGCTATTTATTCAATCTTGGGAATGAATTACTTCAACACAATTATCCTGTATATTACCCAAAAAAGCAGTGATATAATCATCAACCTTTAAACAACCAAGGGGACTTCTTATAAGGCTAAGTTCTTCAACTCCAATCTATATTGAATTGTACATTCTTCAAATCAGAATATCCATGATTTTTTTAATAATTCCCACTCATACTTGGAAGTATAATGCACATAGTCTTATAAACTGTATAAGCACTAAAGCTTTCCAACTATAATAATCATAGCCTTTATAAGCTTTTCAGTGTAATCCCTCAGCACTTCAATTTCAAATATTTCTAAAGCTCAAATCATGTGCTAATCAACAAATGAATACTCACCTCCAAAGATCTTGTATTCGCTCTCCAATAATGTCAATGCATGAGTATAATCAAAACAAGACTTCGGGATAATTCTTATCACATAATCAAATCAAATTCAAGTTAGTCATTTTGATCAAAGCTCGCCTTGAAACCATCTAACATCTCTTTCACCTAAAACTTTTCAAGGCGCACCACCCAAAACTCATAACCGTGTTCCACCATTAAAAACTCATAATCAAAAATCCAAATCAACACGGCTCGATACCAACCGTGACGAGCCTACTTATCCGTCGATGCAAAGCCTGACTTGGTGTTGCATCCGTTCTACTTGAGCGCACATTCTAAACATCAATGTCACCATCCTCATTTACAACAATACAACAACTTCCAATAATTTTACAATCACCCTTAGCTGTAAATCCAGAATAAACCCTCACAAGATTCTATTAATACTATAACAACCGCAATATCTCAAAAGGTTATATTCCAGAGTTACAGTAGCACTTCATCATTGATGAAGCTTGTCAATTTCATCTTAAATCATTCCCAATATATAAATACTCAGTACAACACAAAACATCATTAGGACATTTAAACTCCTCTAGCACCACTCGACCACCCCTGCCTCGTCTGTATCTCTAACTGAAATCCACCACAATCAACCGTGGGGTTAGTCACAATGACTAAGTGGGCAATCCTTTGCCAATATCAAACACATGCAATGTAACACAATATCACATAACTGATACCTTTTTCAATGGTTCAACTGCACTGTACACAACTTATACAATGACAACATACATAATATCAGGGTTGACTCAATATTGACACTGGACACTTTGACACGACGCATGGCCATTCGGACACTTTGGACACTTTGGCTTGCCTCTGAGATATTGCTCCCCTTAACCCAAATGATCAAGCTTGGGGGCATGGTTGACTACACGATGATGCACACCGGGCGGATCAGACCGGTAGCGGGGCCAACCTTCTCCCAACCACGCCCGGAATAGGAGATAACAAATACACTATAACCCGTGCTAGCCTCACGGGGTCTTCTGATGAGAAGAACCGCTGGCGGCAACATCCCACCCGGCAACTCATTTACGTGCACACTTTTGCCGAGGCCACACGGATACGCCCCGAGGACTTAGGCATCACAAAACAACCATCCCACCATAGGAACACATTGACCACTACGTAATTCATTTCCTACTTAAAGATCACCAATGACACCTTAATTCACGACCCCTCACAATAACATCTTTGATAACACTTGTATCCGTCGAAAATAATAAGCTCATTGCTCGTCCTTACCTCATGACAATTCTCTCTGCAAAAGTTTCTTTTTACACCATAATATAATCCTTTATATCTCTCCACAACCCGCTTGAACAAGATATTCAATAATACACAAGAGAAACAACTTTAAACCTTTGAACCATATTTTAACATCAACAATGCAAATATTCCCAATTTCCTTCCTCGTCACTTTTAGATTAGGGTTTGCTAACCCTTTTATTATGATCTTACAGGGGTGCAACTCTTATTTTACAATTCTCGAACTCAATCCTTGTTTCACCAATCTATCATATTACTCTTGCTGCAACCCTTCCTTGTCAATTCATGCTTTCCTAGCCCACTCTGATGTTACCAATAATCTCTATAGACACTACTGAGCAGGGTTGAGCTCTTATGAAGCAGCTTCTGCCTTTGACTATCTCTTAGAATTCAAACAAATAATACTTATTTCAAGCTGCAGACCATTTTACGATTATAACTAAAACTTACGACTTCTTACTTTCACTTCCAAACCAAACAAGTATTTGCATAGCTTCTTCTATTCTAACAGTCCAACAAACTAACATCCAAGAACTCTAATGATTTTAAACTAACACTAACACCAGGAAATATATGGCTCTGGAAAACCCACCTCAATCGCTAAACTCCTCAACCTGCAAAGAAAACTCTGACCAAAACCCCAACTGCGCTTCACCACGACACTTCTCCTTGAGAGCCGCCTTCCTTTCGCTCCTCTTGAGCTCCTACAATTCTTTCCCCCTTCACCTCTCCATGTTATGGCTTTTAAAGCCATCTTTATGGTCAGAATTAAAACCTCTATTTGCAGCTCATAATATCTCCTTTTATTATCTCAATCTTATAATATCTCGGCTATTTATTATTCCAATCTCATAATATCTCAGCTATTTATTTACCATGATCTCAACCTTCCAGTTGGATGGATATTTTTTTCAACAAAACACTTTTCTTAAAACTTTTGCACTTTGTCCAACTTGAACCTTCTACCTTTTAACTCCGAGGGAAAGCACTTATCCAACATGCTACTGATGAAACATATGATAATTAATTTTTCCAACATTATTTCTTTTTAGATTTCAGTTTGTTACAGTTACTAACGATGAACCACTTATAACACGTTACAAATTTATATTTTGTAATGCGCGACAAAATATAATTTTGTAACGCGTGTACAAAATTAGATTTGTCACGCGTTACAAAATTATATTTTGTCGCGCGTTACAAAATTATATTTTGTCACACGTTACAAAATAATATTTTGTCGCCCATTGCAAATTAATTTTTATTGGACGTGTATTTATAGTTGTCACAAGTGATTCTAATTATACCCAGGGTTCATTGTCACATCATCAAGAATTAAACAATCGCATTCCTTGCAAAGAGGACGTACAAGAACGTAAGACATTGATCAATTTTTCCAAAAAATTCAAGCCAAGCAAAAGGTGGCTCTTGAGACCATCTAAACTGGTGTTACATTACACAGCATCTTGTCTACGAGTATATGTGAGCCTGTTCATCAACCTCCTTTGAAGGATTTTGACTGTATGTCTTCCATTTCTGCAGATATAATCTCCATGTTGAGGCCTCTAGTATCAAGTTAACAAATGCCAACATTACAACAAAAGCAGTATAAGCATGCTGCCATTTTTCTCTGGTCGTAGGATGTTAAAGCCTTCATATATGTTCACCAAGATGCAGATGAGAGCCACATATCCAATGGTGTGGTGGTATATGTTCCAATACCACCTGAATTTATGATCCTTGTTGGGTCTTAAAAGCAATGACATGATCTGTAATACAATCAAGAGGCACTTGAATGAAATCATCATCAAGGAGTTTGAAAAAACAGTAACAGCCTTCTTGTATATACCTGCAATGTTGCCAAAGCAAAACTGGTAGTCTCAATGTCGCGATGTTCATGATGAACCACACCTTTTGAATAGCTCCCAAGTCTTAAACCAACTGCCCAACCAGCAAAACCAAACATGTATCCCAGACTCTGAAAAGTTCCATGGATGTAGAACCAGACAGGATTTGCAAACTCAAAGGGCCTCAAATATCTTGCAGACATAATTCCCATGGGCAGTAATATTCCCCATCCTATTATGTTGATTGCCCCATGCCTCTGATATTCAAGAGAAGACAACTAATATAGGAGTAATCAATCAAGAGTTAAATATTATCCTTCACAAGAAATATAGAGGCCTGGGGGCCTAAATGGCTTGATCAATACAATGATATTATCCTTCACTGAAATATAGAGGCCTAGAGGCCTAAATGGCTTGATCAATACAATGATATTATCCTTCACTGAACTTACCCTCGTACATTATTTTCTCTTTTCAGCTAACTTCTCCAATGTCAATAAAACCTTATTCTTCACAGAGATTTGGAATTGTTCCATGATTTTGAAATGTGCAGCAGGGAATATCCATCACAAATTGGGTCAACACTGTGTGATTCCGAACACTATCAGTGTGTGATTCCACAATGTGATTTCAAACACATTGGGAGGCACAATTCCAACCTATTTGAGCACCCATCTTTTGATTATGCCTACTGCATATCCATTTCCCGTCAACGAGAAATCCCCTGTCCCTAGCATCAGTGGATCTCCCAAATGCATGTTCTATAATGTTGTAAATATATGTTTTTCTAGCGTCATGAGTTTTCTCCTTCTAGATTGATCTGGCTTCCCCAAGTTCTTGCACTATAAATCTACCAAAGCTCTTGTCTAGGCAACCACAGTCTCCCCTTCTTATAGCTTGCATGGTCTCATCTCTACAGTCGTTAGCACTCAGAGCTTCCTCTTCCTGTTGATGAAGTTGTATGGCCTTTCTGGTATCATTACATCCAGAGGGGGTGTTGATGGAATGTCATTTTCATCTGGAAGAACAATATTTTCTCCAGCCTGATGTACTCTGTGGTGTAACCCTTTTCCTATAATCTCAACACAGTCCACTAGCCAGAGCAACAAGGCTGGCAACTCTAAACCCCTTAACCTCAAAACTGGATTTCTGTCTCTGTATTGATGAAATGGAGACTCCCACAAAGTCATTACCTTATTGTTTGCATTATTGTTTGCACATGGTCCTTCAGTGGTTGAGGTACTTTGATCGAGTGCTCCAAACGGCAGCAGGTTCATAAGAAATCTGAAAAGCAGAGAGGAGGATGAGGAACAAATATTATGGCATGAAATAGTAAGCAGTAAAAAAGTTTTCAGGAATACATAATCGTTCTCTGCGCGATCCATAACTGACTGATGAAATTCCAAAACAAATCCAACAACGTGCTACGCGCGAGTCAGCGCGCAAGACATCGACACATAAAAACTATACCACGTATATATCGAACACTGAAAAAACACCTTACCGCGCTGCGCGTAATTAATGGCGCGACACGTCAGACGCCAGGAGAATTTCATATCTGCTCAGGCATTACAAATGACACATTTTTTTAGTTTGCGCAGCTATTCTCTGCGGAATGGGTGTTAGAACAGCTTACAGCTACAATGCCAATTCTGGTCGCATTTACGTCCATGACGAAGGCTTGAGGAAGGAACAAATATTAGCATGAAATAATAAGCATAAATAATCACTATATTCATGAGCTAAACCATCATGACTTCCCAATTCACCTTCCCCCTTCCTTAAGCAATGGAGCTTAGACATTATCTAAACACCATTACCCAAAGAATGAGGGGAAGGAAGAACTGGGAAATATTGATGCTTCATCTCATTCATGTATAGCTAATGATCTTGAACCAGATTCACCTATTCAGTCGCGTCGTGTACCTTAGGAAATTTTGTATCTCTCTATGACTGTGGACCTGATCATCATACTTTTGGGCTAAATCATCATGAATTCTCAATCTACCTTTCCCCCTTCTTTAAGCAATGGATCTTACACAATATCTAAACACCATTACCCAAAAGAGGAGGGGAAAGAAAGATTAGGAAATCTTGATACTTCACCTCATTCATGCACAACAATCTGGTTGTAATACCTTTATACTTTTGTTTTATATATTCCTTTTTTTTTAAATAATAATTTCTTAAGCAAGTATCCAGGTGATCCTAATGTGGCCCTCGCTGCTACTATAATAAATTATAACATAAGTACTTTTGTTACAAAATGAGAATGTTTCGTATGGCTTTGTGTGCCTTACGAAACTTCGTATTCGTCGAAGTCGACGGCAACTATCTATAATTTGCTTGATTTATCGATCGTCGCATGGTCAAGCTTATAACACATCAACACGAATGCTATTCAGAAGTGATTTATGAAGAGCACTTGTAAAGAGCATTTGTGTTAATGTGATCAAGCTTGACCATGTGACGATCAATAAATCAAGCGAATTATGGATAGTTACCGTCGACTTCGAAGAATACTGGTTTAAAATGAGGCACACAAAGCCCTACGAAACATTCTCATTATCTAATGAAAATACTTATGTCATAAATTATTATAGTAGCGGCGAGGGTCACATTAGGATCACTGGATACTTCTTCAGATATCATTATTTAAAAAAAGAAGGGATATATAAACAAAAGTATAAAGGTATTACAACCATTACAATATGAAAATAGCCACAAGGAAATGGAAAAATAAAAAGAGAAGAATTTAATTATTCAAGATTATTAGAAACCCATCGAATTAATTAAAAGCAACCTAATGAAGAAGAAATAATGATTAAAAGCATCCTAATAAAGATAAAGAAGAACGAATTAATTAAAAGCATCCTAATAATGAAGAATGAATTAATTAAAAGCAAGCTAATAAATAAGAAATAGTACGATGAATAACCCGACACAGCTTTTTAGAAATTCATCGTACTCAATTAAGAATCAGACTTAATGTTAGAATCACTTATGTAGGAATCAGACGTAATGAATTAAGCTATAAATATGAGGAACGAAGGAAAGAAGGAGGAATCAGGATGGCGCGAATGAAGGAAGAAGAAGGAGGATGCCGAGCTCATGAAGGAAGAAGAAGAAGGAAGAAGAATGAAGGAAGAAGAAAGATGATGGCTTGGAGTGTTGTGGCACCTTTCAGCTGCCGGGAAGCACATATTATGAAGGAAAAAGAAGTGGAGTGCTCGCGCAGCGTCTTAAAATGGATCGCGCGAGCACCACAGGCCGAAGTTCGCTATCTGGAGCAGAAATTCGTGCATGATTGGGGAAAGACTGTTTTCAAGTAGCTGTGGATGGCGACTCGTCGAGCTTAGGTGTCTACTAGCCACATTTTCTTGTTTAGCCTGATCCAATGTATCTATGTCCATAGTTGGTCTGAGAAAGACCATTTTGTAAACACTTTTCTGTAAAAATGTCCAATGGACAAAATTTTGGTATAATATGAAGATCATAGTTTGAATCTGTAGACTCTAAAATGTTAAATTAAGAATAGGCCACTGTAAACTGTTCATTCAAGAATATGTAAGAACAGGCCACTGTAACAATGTTTATTCAAGAATCCGTGGAATGCAATAGGTAAGTTACGAGCAGAGAAGGGGCAGAGAACACTTTAGAGTTAACAACCAGGGATAGAAGCAAAATAGACACAAATTCGGTAAAGAAAACTACAGATCTAGAGGAATTCAATGTCAAAAGGTAACCGAGAAAACTGTTGAATTTGAGAGTGAAGTACAATCCTGAAAGTTACTCGGCAATGAAAGTTACATACATATGAAAGTTTGATCGACATTGTTGAAAATTTAAAAGAAAGCCAACAACGCGCTACGCGCGGCTCCACGCGCTACACACATGAAAGTTTAATCAAGGTTGAATATATATGAGAAAGCCAACCAACGCGTTACGCACGACTCCTTGCGCGGCACATCAAAACAGAAGAAACTACCTAAAAATGAAACCCTAAAACCTAAACCCTAAACCCTAAAACTGCACGCGCGCGGCGGGGACCTATAAATTAGTGTAACGAAATCATTTCTCTGGAATTAGATTGTGTTAGCGCTAAGCTCAAAGCAGGGCTTGGTTTACAGGTTGCAGGTACTTTCACATCTATTCTGTGGTCTCTGATGGCAAGATTTAGAGCGGCACCGTTGACGTATCGGCTTCCTGATCCTGAAAATATTAATTCCATAACCTGCCAGATGAGTCATGGAGACCTTCACAGAGCTCAACAGAGGGGTATTCCTTTGGAAGACTGGCTTGTTATGGAAGTCAGAAACCCTTCTAGGCCACCTTCTTATCTCCACCAGGTTGTGATCTTTCTGGAGTGGATTCCTTCCCGTGGGAGATATGAAATCGAGAGGATAGGAGGTCATCCTACTCATGATGGGTGATGCTGCTACTGTATAAGTTCTAATGCTATTCTATAATATATATGTTGTTCCCTGAGTCTGTGATAATATCTTCAAGCAACTTCCACTTTGCATCTATGCATTTAGCCTTTTGATACTAAACTATTTCATACATAGAAATGCTATTTGTAGATGGATGTGGATAGAAGTCTCATATCTCTTTAAGCAAGTTTTTTTTTTTTTTGCCAATTCTCCTTATGTGTCTGCTCCTGCATGTGTTCTTGGTGAGGGATGATTTGCAAGATGGCAGTCCGTTAATCCTATTCGAATGTAACCCACAAAATTGTGTTAATGAAAGTCGACTTGAGTGTGAATTACATTCTGACAGTAGATACCTGGGACGTGGACGCTTGATCCAGCGCTGGACACGGAGCTCTTGTGTTTTCTCTAGGCGCCAGCAAGAAGAATGAGCCAAGAATGAACTAAATGAGAAACGAATGCTGTAATGGGCGAGAGAATTAAAAAAAAAAAGCGGTTTGAAAACACGTGCAAGAAACCGACGCGGGCGGGATAATCTTATTTAAAATTTCAAACGTGGGCGCGCCCTAAAAGTTACTTCACCTTCATAGGCTTCCTATTAGCGTACATTGATACGCATCTTTAATAGCGTACGTCCGCCATTAAAGCTTGTACGTGAACATTACGAGCCTCTTTCTTCATGTCTGGCGATATTTCTCTTCTAGCGCCTTCTGGCTTCTCTTCCGACCACTCTCAAGCTGCTTTCCCTCTGCCGATCTACCTGTTGTTACATTGGACTCGCTCAAGAGTTTCGATTTCTATCTCCTAGGTTTATTATCGGCCCAACAGCAACAATTCCGGATTGATTTGGCGCCTTTCAGCTCCTGATAGGATTACAGCTCGAGTCTGGGCATTTTCCAAGCATTCCTGTTGTCATGACGACTACTGGTCAGTAATCTGATATTTTAAAAGTGGAGTCAAGCATTATCTTTGTATTGTCTTCTATTCACTGGGATTCTGAAATCCTATTTCATGATTTATATGCAATTCTGGGGTACTGCTGTCCGAATTGCATACTTGCGGAACTTAGAAATGTATAGATATAGAGAACCGTAAATTTGAGTGCGTTTTCTCATCAATAGAAAATGCACTTGCTATTTTGCTATGTATGAATAGTTGTCTGTATCTTTACTCTATGCACTGAAACATAAGACATGATTCTATGTTTTTACACTCCACTCCATTTTTCATACAGCGAAGAAAAGCATCTGGAGCTCAAGTTCCAGGGTCTGAAGCTCGAAGCCCAAAGTTCAAGCCTACAGTTCAAGGTTAGATAGATAGATAGATAGATACATTTAAGGTCACTAACGGCCGATCCGACCCGGACCTCATGAGCCGAGCCAAAGACCTCTCAGTCCCATCTACAAGGCCCAAGCTTAATTACAATGATAGATGCCTTCCACCGAGGCGATATTATTTTGATTTACAATGTTTAAAGCCTCCTCCCCCTTTTCTGGTCAGAGGTCAGCGTTTAACAACAGTTTGACTGCTGCACATGGTCGGGTCTCTCCCGGGTTGACTCTCAGTCTCCCCCGTGGAGTTCGATGCCCATTGCCTTGTATAATTGTTCGTGGTTGGTGATGATTCGTCCTATTGCCTCTGCTGCTAGCATAGTGTGTTCCTGGTTTCCCTCCAGGATGTCCTTTAATTCCCCTGCCAGGGTATATCAGGGTGTCCTTCCCTGATATGTTGCATAGCTGGGCACCATTGTACTATGTGCTCCTCGTCCTCTATCTCTTCTTCCATGCACAATTGACATATTCTGTCTTCCCTTTTTTCGTTTTTCCACCTTCCCCTTTCTATTCTCAGATAGCGTGTTCCTGTTCTGAATTTTGCCAGTTCTATTATCTGCTTTCTCGACAGTCTGTTATCTTTGTATATGGTAGCCCCTCCTTTTGTGTGACCGTAGGTGTTGATGTAGAGTCTTAGCTTTTCACTCATATGTAGATCATACCATTTATCCATTGCTATGGCTGTATCTGTCTCAGTCAATTCCCCTTTGTCCATTATGTTATTTAGCTGTATATTCAATTTCTCATTCCACTGAAGTATCTCCCTGTACCACCCGGTCTTTCACTGTCCTATATTGCTAGATTGACTAACCTTTCATTGTCATCTTCTGTTCTTTTGACCCTTAGTAAGTACCTGACTGTTCTGGCCCATGCACTGATTTGCATCGGGTTGTTGCCTGTTTCCAATAACATTATGGCTGTTGGTACTGTTTTCCTCAGTTTAAATTCTCTCATGTGTAGTTTCCTGATCAGCCAGTCTATTGTATCCTTGGTTGAGTCAGACTCGGCCCCCATACTTCTGAACCATACAGTAAACTTGTTGTGACCATTGCATGGAACATGTGATTTTTGATATCCCACCTAGTCAGTCTACCTCTGTTCCATCTAGTCTACAGTTCATAGTAATTTGTTGTGGCTGCTGTTTTCCTGTTTCTTACTCCTTTGGTCCATGTACTAGTTCTGTTTGTTGTGTATCCCAAATATTTGTAGACTGAGGTCTCCCTTACTATCTCCCCATTGAACTTGAATGCTTTCCTTGGATACTTACCATAAAAGCACAACATATATGTCTTTGTCATGTTGACCTTGAGTCCTGTTAGCTTACAGAACTGCTCTAGTACTTTTAGAAGCTTTTCATTCCCATGATGCTCAGGTCCATGATTACTAGGTCATCTGCATATAACATTGAGCTGATGTCTATATTCCTGAGTGTTGGTGGTTCCAATTGTACTCCATTTTTACTTTTTGTTGCTATGAACTCCTCTAATGCATCAATATATAGACCAAACAATGTTGGTGATAATGGGCATCCTTGTTTCACCCCCTGGTCACAGTTTATTTGTTGGGATTCTTCATTTATCTTGGCCCATACCTTTTCATATAATCTTATTATTCCCTCTATTAAGTCTGTCGGAGCTTTTATTTCCTGCAATCTCTCCATCAGTTTGACTCTTGGTACTGTATCAAATGCTTTCCTAAAATCCACAAAACAGCAATACAACTTCTTCTTCTTATGTCTGACCCTTTCCAGAATAATCCTGAGTGTGAGCAGGTGGTCTGTGGTAGAGTGGTGTGGTCTGAACCCTGCTTGCCCTATTGCTCTTTTCCCATTGATTTCTGCCCAGCTACTGAGTTTTCTGTTTAGTAATTTGCCATACCACTTAGCAAATATTGAGCTTACCATGATTGTCCTATAATTGCCTGGCTCATTGATATCTCCACTCTTGTGCAGTGGTATAATTTTGTTATATGTCCATTTGCTTGGCATTCCTCCTCCTATTATTCCATTAAATATCTTGGTTACAGCCCCTATTATTTCTTCTTCCACTGCTTTCAGAATCTCTGAAGTTAACCCCAGGAGGTTTGGTGCCTTATTATTTGCTAGTGCTCTTAGTGGTAGGCTGACTTCCTCTTCTGTAAAGAGTTCCCTTTGCTGACCATTTGGCATTTCTAGTGGGGTTGCTCCTGTATGGTATAGTTTTTCCAGGTATTCGGTCCATTGTTTTTCTTCTATTCTGTTCTCACAACCAGCCAACTGTTTGATTTTACTCCAAAATTTTCTTGGGTTTATCTTCATGTCTTTTGCCATTTCCCTGTTATACCTTTCATTATATTCTCTTTTTTTCTTTCTTATCATTTTCTGTATTCTTGACCTGATATCGGGTAAAAGAATGCTACGGTGTCCTACATTTGGCCTGATGTAGGGTAAGGGATGTATCACATTTTTAATACATAACGGTTCTTTCCCTATGTACATAATAGCACTGTTAAAGAATCTATTTTTTGGAGCTATTTGCCACGTCAACAACATGGCAATCATGAACCGGATGTTACTGCCACCCGCTCTAACAACTCCAAGATACAACGCCTGTACGTTGGAGGATTTCCCACCTTTCTGGCTAAAACTTCGGCCAGCTCCAAAATTTCCCTCCTTCTTGCCAAAATTCCCCCAGAGCTTCACCCAGCTACAGGATTTTCCTGCTTCTTGCCGGAATTCCCCCAGCCGAACTTACTCCACGCAAGAACTATGATGAATGGCGAAGGAAAGGGAATGGCGCCAGAAGGTCGCAAGGGAAAAGTGACAAAGAAAGTGAAGCGCAAGCTTGATGACATTGTTAAATTTTTATCTGATCAGGCTCAAGATTTACGTCCTGTGCAAAGAAGGGCTTTAGCGATCAAAACTGTTCAGATGAAAGACTGCGCTTCTTTTTTGAACCTGCCATTGGAAACCCAGCGCAAGCCATTGTGAAGGACACCATGCTACAAAACATTCGAGAAGGTTTGCAGGAAGTGAAACGAGCAAACAACAATGACAAATTAGCAACTAAGCATTCCCTGCTATCAATGGTTGTTGGTGAGAATGGAAAACTCAAACAAAAGGGGGTAGCCTCCAGGCTTCTTCAAGTGCACGCAAGAAACCTTACAAAAGCTGCAGTTAGAAGAAAGCGCATGTCATTATCAGGTGCTAACATGTGGGCACTGGCAGGAAGGCAACCCAGGTCAGATGTGCTTCCAGAATCAACCAAACAGTTGGTAAATGATTTTTGGTTAACCCACACCAAAACTTCTCCAAAATACAGGGATGTGAGAAAAAAAAGGACACTTCCAATCCAGTTTCTGGACATGCCCCAGGTCAGTTTTAAGCTTTCTAATTCCCTTTGTTGCAAGCTCGATAGTAGACAGCAATTCTATACCCTGGAAATCCTATCTGCATTGCAAGCAAGCGATGTATCTGATATACTTTTAAGTACATCCAAATACATTAACCACATAACTAAATTTGCAAGAGACCACTGCATATGATTTGACAGGAAAAGTATTTGAATGTACTTCCTTTTACATAAAATGTGGCAGAAAGCAGAGAATATGTTGAAAAATAAGCTGGTTTCTATGGTATTGGTTTATGTAGATCCGAAGTACATATAGTACATTAAATGTGCTTGAGAACTCATCATGCTATGTGAAGAATAGATAATACATAGAAGTATTAGAATGTACTTGAATTCATATGAAAAGTAATGACTATCTACATTTGTTACACTGTAACACTGTTTGTGGCCTGCTTGCATATTGAGTTTGATATGTACATGTTGACTGCATTTTATTACATTATCTACATGTTTATACTCATCATGTACATATGATGTATGATAGTGTGCTATAGTAGTTGAATGTATATCAAATCATGGCCTAACATCTTTGAATTCTTAAGCTGTTTTAGTTTAAGTTTTACTTACACATGCTGTTTATTTTCCTTGCAGAGTGA
Source organism: Isoetes taiwanensis (assembly GCA_021234155.1). NCBI lineage: Eukaryota > Viridiplantae > Streptophyta > Lycopodiopsida > Isoetales > Isoetaceae > Isoetes > Isoetes taiwanensis. Next base: position 2,755,286 of record JAJEKV010000059.1, on the reverse strand, counting down.
ATTATACGAGATGTTCAAAGATGAGCATCCTGAAGTGAAGATTAGTGGCAGAATGTTTGAGCTGCTTAAACCTACATGTGTGAGAAGGTTGAAGGAGAGGAACACATGCTGTTGCGTGAAACATGAACAAACTGAGCTATATAGGAAAGCAATTTCATGCCAATTGTACGTGTTCTTGTGATGTTTGTGCTGCAGATGAGAACAATGGAGTCTGCCAAGCTTCTTCTAAGACATTTCAAAATGTTAGCTCCATGTGGAGAGCTACGGTCTGCGACAAGGAAGGTGAAGAGTGGCACAGTTTGGACTGTGTTAAGGGCGAGTGCCAGAGCTGTGGCAGTGATAATATTCAAATCTGTCCTAAGGAGACAGAATCAGAGAATGAGAACATTGAATGGCAAGTTTACAAGTACGTAAACGAACCTTCAAAAGCTGGCACTTCAAGGAGGCTGAAGCTTGTTACAGAAAGCGGGAGTCCAGGTACATTGCTTGACAAGATGTTTCAGCACCTTGCAAAGTTCACTATTCATAACTTTTCAGCAAGTTGGCAGAGCAAGCAATTCAAGAAGTCAGTGCAAAATTTGAGGGATGATTCTGTTTTCTCGGTAATGGACTTTGCAGAGAACTATACTCTGCAGCCACTCAGGGAGGTTCAGTCCGAGCATTGGAACAATGATCAAATCACCATTTTGGTGCACATAACCATGATGAAAGTAAATGGCGAGCTGAAAAAAACTGTTCATTTGTATGTTTCTGATGTTATGAAGCATGATGCTTTCTTTGTTCAGGCTGCACTTAAGAAACACCATACTTGGATGATGGAAAAAGGTTTTGGGCACATCAAATACCACGTCATGTAGTCTGACGGGTGTGCTGCTCAGTTTAAGTGTTCTCGAGGCTTCTATTTGAATGTGGCCCAGTATTATAACAGGTATGGAATTAGGATGCAGTGGAATTATTTTGCTCAGGCCATGGGAAAGGAGAACATGACGGACAGGCTGCTTTGGAGAAAAGATTCCTTGCAGATGAGCGAAGGAAAGAGAATGGTGTTCTGATTTTGGGTGCCAACTCTGCTTGTACTCTGCTCAGACAAAAGAAGTGCAAAATGGACAAGGTCGTATGGGAGGTCGTGGCAGAAGACATTAACAGGGACCCTCGCTCAAGTTGCAAGACATTGCCTGGTACTCTAGCTATACATTGTGTGTCTGCTATTAATCCAGCTGACCCAACACTTGTCATGTATAGACCCTTGTCATGTTTTTGCAATGGTTACTTGAATTTCAGATGGGGAGATTGTGAGAATCTCCAGCATTGTGGTACATGGAAGCTGCACAAACTGGAGCCTAATTCGGCCCAGGTTGAAGAGCAAGAAGACTTAGCTGGTGTATATGCAGCTGATGTGCAAGAACTATCGGACGTACTCCAGATTGGAGACATATTTGCATCTTTTGCTGCTCCAGGGAATCCTGAAAATGTTCCATACTTTGTTCTCCTATGCGTGAAGGAGATGCATATTCTGCAGGAAGACGTGGAAGATGACTATGGAAATAAAATGCTTGCAGGTGACAGGGTTATATCAGGGCATTATTATCAGCTGCTGCAAGGAACAAAACACAAGTACAAGTTGCTGGATGACAAAACAGTACTGGTACCTGCTGAATCTATAATTGGAGCAAAGTTCACCATGCCACAGGTCAAGCATAAGTTGAAGGGGGCGCGTACGGCATACATGATCACACGAGAGGTGCATGACATGCTTATATCGAGCCTACCTGAGATTGTTGAGTGCATATGACCAGGTTCTCTACAAAGAAACTTCCATATTTGCTATCTTCTGTTAAGTTTATAAAACTGCTTGATTGGTGCAATTAGATTCTTGGTTACTTATTTGATATTGTGAAGCACATTTGTCTACTTCAAATTCAGTATCAATCAACATCTTTAGCCTGGAAGCTATATGTAAACCAAAAAGTATGAGATGTGTATCACATATAGTACTAAAAATGTTTGCAACCTGTTATTTATGCTCATAAAACTGGTTGATTGGTCCAGTTATCTTCTTAGCTACTAATTTGATAGTCTAAAGTACATTTGTCTACTTTAAATTCAGTATCATTCAGTACCTTATGTTTGCAAGCTAAGTGTAAATCAGAAAGTATGAGATGTTTATCAAATTGTATTAAAAAAGTTTGCAACCTGTCACATGTGTTCATAAAACTAGTTGATTGGTCCAATTATCTTCTTAGTAACTTATTTGATAGTCTGATCCACATTTGTCTACTTTTCATTCAGTGTATTATTTTTGCAAGATAAATCTAACTAAAAAAATAATGAAATGTTTATCAACTGTTGCATATGCATGATTTGCTACCCTGTAACCTTGTTCTGTTATATAGTTAATCAAAGGTTTTTTTCTTTTTTTATTCATGAAACAAAGCAGAAATGCAACATGTAAATCGATGTATGGGGACAAAAAACCTTTGTATTAGATATCTCTGCAAAAATTACAACCTGGACACAGTCCAGAAATATACAATTTACAACCTGTTACTTAAAATTTATATGATATTTTACAAAATCTGGTACAACAGGTACAACATTTAGTATGTCACTTCCTTGCAGTCTTTCCATAGCCTGGCCATGCCTTCTGCGTCCTTGTAGCCCGAACAAAGCATTTGCCTCCACACAGCTTGACTTAGATTGTCTGATTCATTGATTAAAGGGTTCTTCTTGACATACTGTTGCAGGTCTGCTGCTGAACACAAACCTTCTAGCCATGGTTGCAAAACTGTCAACAGACCCATGTCTTCCACATCCTGTTCGGACCATGCAGGTGGGCATATGTAATTTCCAGAAGGATTGAAAAGCATCTTGTACTCGGAGTCATCTACTAAAAGTGTATTACTCTCATTCCATTCTGGATACCTCTTCCATATACACTCAATTGGCTTGAGATACAAAGGCTTATCTTCAAAAGGTGCAACCCGGAAAGGCAGCTCTAAACAGTTGCCTCCATCAAATGTAAATCTTAAGTCCTTTATCTGCCCCATGGTGAAGATTCTGTCCAATACTCTTGACAGGTTCCATGGAGCTATTGATGACCAAATTCCTACTTCAAAGTAGTGAAATACAAATTCAAGGAATTCATCTAGATTGGGCCTTAAGAACAACACTTTCTTCCCTAATATTGCATAGTTTCCAACTAGCTGATCATCTGGTACCAGGGTCCTATGTTTTTGTTTAGCCAAAACATTATTGATATCAAACACTATCAACCTTTTTTGTACACCTGCTATGAAAGAACATGCAATTAATCAATACAATATGGTGGAGTCAAATAAAAACAGATTTTATTCATCAATTACAAGAATTTTTATTCATCAAGTAAATGTTTGTTGAACAAATCGAGAGTTGTTTAGCAGTGGCAAAGGGGATAGGCTTTCTCAGCCACATTTAGTAATACCAGCTGGTTTAATGGCTTGGGTTGGAATCTGAATATGATCAAACTCATGAAGTAGTGCTCGGACGAGAACTTCACGGCGATCCTCCGCATATTTTGGCAAAAACCAGTTTTTGTTAATCTGCAAATACAAATAGTCATACTTAGATATTGGAAACCATTTTTTTGCAAGACAAAGAAGTATCAGGCACTCACTGTGGTAGTTTTACCATACACAATCATGTCGACGAACTTCTGCATGTAAGCACACACATAAAGGCCACATGACTGGTCATCTCTCTGCTGTGGACACTTATGAATCTTCACAACTGGTGACGGGTTTTGCCCATGCTTCAAGAAAGAGGGACACTCGAGACAACCACGTGCCATAGTCTGGATATGAAGCCTGCAAAAAACCGTATCAACTCTGTAGCAAGTGAATGACAAAAGCTGCTAACATGGTATTTAATTTACTCCATCTGCATTAATGAAAGGAAATGTGAAACACAAAATACCTTTTAAGTGTAGGAATGTCAACATCAATGTCTTCGGCAGAATTGAAGATCTGGATATTTATGGTATTCTTACTCTTACTAAGGCTCATGTTGAAGATGGCCAAAGTGTGATGTTCATAAGATAACATTGGAATCATAATCCATCTGCACTTGAACCAATTTATCCCTACAAGAGCTCCCTTTACTATATCTCTTCCACGCTCGGAGGCTGCCTGTGATTTATCTTTTTCGCTTGCCTTACAGTGTGCTGCAAATTCCATGAAGCTGTCTAATGGGAAGAACCAGATGTCGGCTTTCTTATCTGCAGGGACACAGATCTACAAGTACCTATAACAATTTGAAAGAAATGAAATTACTAACAGGTGAAGCAAAATTACACACAAACCAAATTATGTCAAAGTTCAGTACCTGGCATACATATCCACATGCCAGTTGGTAAATTTTCCATCCATGTCCGCCACATCTTGCTCAAATAGATAGCACTCCTTTTCAGGCAAAGAACCAGGAAATATTTTTGCCTTCTTCAGCTGCATCATTCGGATTTGCAAAGCATCATATGGCCTGTATTCATCACTGCAAGTCCGGGTTCAGTGAGAAGTACATTCATACAAACTCATCTACATTCGTCTACTATCTTTGAACAATTTGGATAAGTATTTGATTGAGATACTAAATGTAAATAAAAAAATAAGAAATGTAGATCAGGTTACCTGTAGAGCTCGTTCTGATGCTGTTCTGACACTGTTTTTTCAGAGTCAGTATTCTTCCCTTCTTCTTGGGTTTCCTCGGTTTCCACAAATTCAACCTCAGGAACTTCAACCTCTCTAGATACATCAACAGCAATAGATGCCACATTGTCAAATGTATCCTCCTCTGTATCTTCACGCTGCGAAGATTCTTCTTGATTAGCAGGACCTGCAAACATGAATGTCATGGACTTCTCAATTGTTGTACCCTGGAAAAAAATGCACTCATACCTATTGTTAGTGTGCCTGTTCTCTTCTTCTGTGCCTTCTTAGGCGTGGGCTTCTTCTTAGGGGTCACGTTTTGTACTGCCTTCCCTTTTATAGATGTGGCATTTGCCTGCTCTCTCAATCTCGCGAGTTCCTCCTCATAATCTGGAACCTCCTCATAATCTGGAATGGCAACCTGTTTACTTGAATTGCCACAATCCTCAACCTCTACCACGGTAGAAGGATTAACTTTGCTTGTTCCTTCTAATCCTGCATTGTTTTCCGTGGCTACATCTTCCAGCAGTTCAACTTTTTTTGGTATCTCCAAAACTATGCAAACCGAGCCAAGAATCAGAAATCCCAACACAATGCAAAACATTATTAAAACAAGCTCACCTGATCTGTGGTGTAGCTTCTGCTCAGCTGGCTTTTTGTCACTTTGAAGCTCTAAAACTACACACATAACAGTCAGCCATCACTGTTTAACTAGTCTGTTAGACAATGGAGGTACATATTTCTACATCTGATCTACATTGAAGCACTATAAGTAAATAAAAATGTAAACAACTAATGATATATATGTAATGTACATGTCAAGTATATAAATGTGCTTCAATGTATGCACATGTACATACAAGACAATTCTATTACATAACGGACCTCTAAATGTGCTGCCACAAAACTCAGTACACAATGCCTAATTTATGTATTAATGTCTTACATCCATTCATTCATGTAAAAACATTTCTGTAGAAAGTCATGTATGTAAGGAACACATTTATGTATGACATGCAAGCCATGGAACTATAAGTAGAAGGACTAGTACACTCCTACATGCTACATAGCAAAACCTTAAGTGCAGCAATGTTACATTAACAGATTCTAACTACAATAACCCTGGGTGCAGCAATGTAGTAAACATAGATTAGGAAATATTGCTTACCTCCAGTGTAGACACCCAAGATCTTTGAAATGTTTTCGTCCCATTTGCATGCTTTTGGGCAACGTAGTCCAGCAGAAATAGAATATGAGAAACAGAATACGTGAAACGAATGCTCGCATGGAGCAAGTAAGATAGGCTCATTGTTGGCAAAGCCATTGCTACAGAAAACACATCCATGCACAGATATGAATTTATCTTGAGGTGGAGAGATCACTAAGCTTGTTTTGGGCTGAAGGAGAATAGCTGCAGAGTGCATCATGTACTTGTGCATGTCATCAAGCCTTTTGCAGCACTCAAATTGAACTTTATGAGCCTCCTCAAGCTCTACAATCCTCTTTTCACATAACTCCTTTTCCTGAGTAGCTTTCTCCAACGGTTCTTGAATTTTCTTCAACATTTCTTCCTTCCTGGCTCTATCCCTCATCAAAAGGTCAACCTCCTGCTGGACAGTCTTGATGTCTCTTTTGTTTTGTTTAGCATCATCAAGAACAGTGTTAATGTCTTCCTGAATCTGTGCTAAGTCCTCTTCATGTGCATCTTTTCTTCCAGAAATCTTATTTATTTTGTCACGGAGTTCTGCCTGCTGATTTTTTAGTTCTGATATCTTGGAAGTGCTGCTAATCACCTGTCCATGACATTGCTGCAACAGAGTTTCTGCAAAATGGAGATCTTCCTTAGGGTAAAAACTCTGATGCAATTTAGGAAGCTTTGATGTGGATTTAGAGGTCCCAATTTCCTCTGTGACAGCAGATTCCTTTGCTCCTCCCTTTGCCAAATCTTTTGCCAAAACTTTAAAACTATCCCAATCTACTTTTTTACCGGTTAATTGAAGGGCAAAGGCACGAGCAAAATACTCAGGTACATGGCGGTTGGTTACCTCCCGCTTGCCAAAAACCAGTTCATAGTGATTGTAAAATTTCTCTGACCATTCTGGCTTTACGCTAGATTCTTTAAACCCGCGTATATATCCTTTGACCCCCATTGCTCGTCCATGATCTGTTGCAAATCTGGAAAAATTTCATCTGCATTGACGCATCTTACATGCTTTGCTTTCACAACAGCAGGTTCTTCACAAATCAGCCATCTCTTTGCCCCTGGTTCTTCAGATGTGTTCCCTTTCCTCTTGATTTTTTCTGATTTCTTGCTAGCATCTCCTGTTTTCACATTCTTGTTGATTCTGGGTGACTTGCGGGTGTCCATTTCTTGGTTTCGGCACAGGATTTCAATAAGGAATCACAATATTCTTTCGGATTGCTTCTCTAATTCTCTGTAACACACAAAGAATCAAAAGGCGGGCAAATTTTTTTCTGAAAGAAAACACCCTTGCGATCTCCCTCCGAAAAAACACAGCTACGTAGCACTGCCTCTCATGATTTCAAATGGGTGACGTGGCAAATAACAATAATACCAATATAATTTTAAATCTGAACTAACTTTAATTTGAAATTGCCCTACATTGCCCTACATTATACATAATGTAAGGGCACTTTTTTTTACCACCGTAGCATTCTTTTACCCTATCCTTGTATCCTGGCCTTCCTACATGAAGTTTGACAGTTTGTTTCCCCTTCTCGCATTCCTTGTCCCACCATTTTGACCTGAATGGCCCTGTTCTGTGTGACTTGTTCCCTTTTTTACAGTATTCCTGACAGGCTTCTATTATTATATCTGTTATTGTGTTTCCTGCCTCTTCATTGCTGTGGTATTGTTTCATCCTCTTAGCAGTCTCTTCCTGTATGTATTCTTGCATACTTTCTAATTTATCTGAGTCTATTTTGTATTTTATCCCCCCTCTCTGTGTCCCCTTATTTCGTTTGTCCTCATCTTCTGTTGCTATATACAGTACGACCTTTAGTGGTTTGTGTGTTCCCCTGGTCAAAGGTGACCATTCTAGTAGACTGAATTCTTTAATCAGTTTTGTAGTCTTCTTGTGGAGGAGCAGATAATCCACCACACTGTTTCCATTGCTCGTGCTGCATGTGTATTCCTTGGTTGTTGGCCATTGCTTTGTGCCATTTGCTATAAACATCCCAGTCAGCTCACACATTTCTATCAGTGCCCTTCCTCTTGCTGTCATAGGTTTTGTGTCCTCTGATTTTCTGCTCCATCTTTTGTTTTCTGTCTTTTGTCTCTTTGCCTTGTGAATGCTGGTCCCCCTTCCTTCTAGTAATGGCTGTTGTGTGTTGGTTCTTGCATTGAAGTCTCCTACGATCATTATCTTGCCTTTTTGTTGCCACTTCATTATGCTTTCACCCAAGTTTATTAATATTCCAACATCAGATTTCGGTGGCAGGTACACAATATACAAGTACAAATTAAGTTTTCCATTATTGAACATAAAATTTACTACAATGAAGTTTTTATCATTATCCTCTTCTACTACCATTGCTCCTGCTGCCAATCTGCTCCTGATGTAGCATGCTATTCCTCCTTTACCCTGGGAAGCCTTTTTTTTTTTTTTTGTTGTTCCAAATTGAGTGCTTGATGTATCCTTGAATTTCTGGTAATCTCCCCCCAATGTGTTCCCATGTTTCCACTAAGCATATGATGTCATATCCTTCAAAACATGTAAGTCCTTTCCCCATCATCCCAGGGATAGCCCATGCTATTCCAATATCCTATTTTAATTTCCCCCTCGTTATCATTCCTGGCATGAGGTTCTTTGGTTGCAGCTGCTGACGGCCATATTCTTTGCCTTTTCTCGTGGCCGTGCTCCCTGGGGTTATTGTAATACTCAAATTCTGTGTTTGTTGTATCCCCATCGGGGTGCTTGCTTCTCTTCTCCCCCCTTTTTCCTCTCTTGTGTTGAGTCTGTTTGATTTTTCTGCTGTTGCTGGGCTGTTCTGCCTCTCTGATGTGTACTGAGGCCTTGGTGCCATCCTTTGCATCAGATCCACAGGTGGCCTCTTCATATATATTCTGCCACCTTTCAGCCCCACATTCTCCCCTGACTGTTTTCTTTTCTTGTATTCTGTCATTTCTTCCCCCATCAGTTTCCTTTGTTTTACAGTTAGATTTTCCATTACTCTTTTCCCTTGTGGGGCTTTCCATGCTTGAGTCAGTATTTTGATCTTGGTCTGCTGATCCATGAGTGTTACTAAAATATGTCGGGCTGCTTCTGCTTTCCTCCTTCCCACTCTTGTAGCTCTTATCACTGTTTCTCGTTGCACCTCCCAATGAGCAGCCAGGAAATCTGCAGTAATTGCAAATATATCCTCAGATTCATTTTCTGGAATGCCTGTGATCCTAATGTCTAACTTGATTTTCTCTTGATATTGCAACTCGTCTATTACTGCTTTAACTTTATCATGGAATTTCCAAGACTCACTACTTGATTCTTTATCTAGTCTATTAGCTAACTCAGTGATGTTATGAATTTCAGCTCTCATTTCTTGCCTTTCCATTCGCGCCTGTTCTGTTTCCCTGAGTAGCAGTTGGGTCTCAGATCCTACTCCTGCTACTTTCTGCTGCAATTGATCCACCATGCCCACCGTCTTCCTCATGTCTTCCTCATTTTTGTTCTGGATTGTTTGGTGGAGATTCCTCAACATCTCTTCGATATCCCTTTTGGTTGCTGGTCCTTCCATCTTGCCATCGATTGGTGCGTCTGCTGTTCTCTTTCTGATCTTGCGGTGCCTCTACTTGCTGCTCTTGCTTCTGCTGTTTTTGAATCCCGATGATTTTGAATTTTGAATCCCCTTTGGCGTCCTACTATTTCGGGTGGCGGTGTCATTATTTCTGTCATTATTTCTGTTAGTGGGTGAATGTTGTTTGATACTCTGTAACATACTTTTTCGTTATAACTTATGTCGTCATTTTTGGGATTGTCATCTGTTGATTAGCTATAGTTGTTACCCCAACTTAAGTTGGTTAATTTTGTTTATATTTCTGTTGTACCAAGATGGTTCTCCTCAGATCACCATCCCCTCTGCGAGAATCTCCACAACTATGGTGTTTCTGCGACCCTAGATGGGGTCTCCATACCATAGCTGCTTTGCGATTCTCTATAGGTTGTGTGACTGATTGCCCAACATGGGTTGTCTTCCATAGGCAGGGTGGCGAGTTGTTCGCCACCTCGAATACTTGTGTTTTTGCAATAGATGTTGTGTTCTTGTTTCTGTTTTTTTGGGTCGTCTGCGTATGTCTCCGCCACGTGGTGCCACGTGGTTTCTGTGACAGTACTCCGACCCGTGCTTATTCTTTTTGGTTGGCCTCCACCTGGCAGGTTTCTGCGGCCCCCCTGGATCATCTACGTACGTCTCCGCCACGTGTTTTTACGTGGTTTCTATGACAGTACTCCGATCCGTCGGGAGATATTCACCTCACAGGCTTCTGTGGCCCCCTTTGTCATGCTTGGTTACATCTATTGTTGTCTCACATGTTTTTTGTCCGTCGGTCCTTATATACTCATGTACCTGTATTCCCTTATGTGATTTTACATACTTATCTCGTACCTTCTCGTCCCATAGTGTGTATCTATATTGTATTTGTAATACCCTACTGTCCTTATTGTGTCATATTTCATCTATAGTTTATTCCATAACATGAGTGTAACATGACTATAGTATAGCTAAATTATATCACTAGTACTATAAACATTTTTAACAATTATTCTACAAGTCTTTTACATATAGTGTCTAGGAATGCAATCCTAATTATATTATAATGTATCACCAATCCTGAGCTGTGATTTGTAAGCCATTTGTCATAGCTATATTTCGAGTGTCAGTCAGACATAAGCAATGGTTAGTTTACCTATTCTTTAGTGTTTCCCACATCTTATGACAATAAACACAATTCTATTCATTAAACTTTGAGTACAAAATTCTTCCATAGCACATGGTGCTATTCTTGGAAGTTTAGTTGCCATAGCTATTCTAATCATTCATGTGGAGGTCCCTGATATATCACCATATCCTGAACTGTTAGTTGACATCATGCTCTGCCCATATAACTGTAGTTAAACAGGCTTGCACAGCTGCTGGCTATTTAGATCTCAATTTATAGATGAGTGATTCCGAAAACATCAACATTTAAAACAAAATTCAAAATCAAAAGAAAATTTTTCTCTAACTATCCCGCCTCCTCCATGTCTGTCCCTTTTCAGCACCCCTCCTGCCACGGATCAACTTGTTATGTCTTCATCCTGCAATACAATGGTCTGTTGTAGGATTTATCTTCTCGCATACCACGCACCTCAAGAAACTAATATCTGGCTCCCTAGTCGGTTTAACTTCTGCTAGCAGGTGTGTTCCCTCTCTGATGGTCTCCCGGCTCTCGGTTAGCTTATCAAAGCATGTTCTTGCCTTCTGATCTGTTGCTGATACCTCCGCTGCACCCTTCGGCCCTAACTCCTTGTGCCACTCGTCCAGTTCAACCTCTATCCCATTCTTTGCCATCCACTTCGCAGTGTGTATTCTGTAACACAATGAGCAGTGCATTCGCCTGCAATCCTCACACCTAAGCTATAGCAATTCATGGCATCCACAATCTTTACATACGCAGTAAAGTTCTGCTGGCCCAATATCCTTCGGGATCTTCAGTTCACCGTCTTGGATTTGCTTCTTGATACGAATTATCTTGTCCTCCTTTTCCAAACGAGTCCTGATCCTCGTTAGTTTACATGCAACTGACATCTTTGCTAGCGAGCCCCTCTGGTCGCTAATTCTGACCCTCTTGTTCACCTTCTTTTCCATAGCTTCGAAAGATGATTCCAGAGGAAAAGGAAAAATCTAGGTGAAGTTCGGCTATGGAGCCGGAGCGGTCGGGAATTAGGGCGGTATGGAGGCCAATAGTTGATGAGGCTATGGCGCGCCTGAATCTATATATACTCAAGACACCTCAATTTTCATATACATACGAGTATTTGATCGACACCGTTCGATCTATGTAGATCTTATGGCTGTCCTCCTACCCCTCAGACCCATCTTGTCCGTCAAGTCACCAGCCGTGAGAATATTTAAATTTTCCTTTAATTTTGGTATATTCTCTGTCCTTCGTACCTACTAGATATTTTAGGATGTTTAATGTCAGTGTTCTCTATATTAGACATACTTATTACCCCTATATTTTTACCTTTTTTCTGGATAATCCCCTATTAGCTAGTTCGCATTATTTATGTAAATTTTATTTCTTGAATTTTAACGCCGCTGGTCATTATCCGTCTGTTATTTCATACGCATGCCCATACTCAACTGTATATGTATATACCGGTATAGATATTACCGTTGCTCTTGGAACTTTGAAAATTTGAAAATTTGAAAGTCCGAAGTATCACGGCAAGCATGTCCCTCCAATCTTTCATCCCGGAAACTACTGTCAATTAGTCTTGATGTGTCCCTGACTAGTGGATAAATTTTGGGATTTCTGCTAAAGAGTGAATGATCATCTTTTTCCTATGATACCGAATGTTGCTTGGCTGAATCACCTTGAACCCAGTGTTGATGTTGATATATACAGTCCTACCCTCGACTAGGAATTTTACCATTTCCATAAATCATTTTTACTGATTGTTCTAGCGATCTAGCTTGAGACTAACCTTAACCGCATTCCTGGATATCACGCCCGATGTCGCCCTATGTCGCCCGATGTCGCCCGATGTCGCAATAAGACATGCAGCATGTCTATAGCAGGTTAATTCCTTGATCAGAATCTTAGGGAATTAGTCGAGGCAATGGATCCAGACGATGTTTATAGCAAGAATAGCTTTCTATAAACTTCATCTGCTTCCTGTTGCTTCGAATATTTCCTTGAGTTTCTGATCTTGAATGAAACATGTTGTAGCATGCAGCTAAAACATGCTAGACCTGTATAACATCTTGTCTGTTATGAGTTAAAACATGTCTCCAAGGTTTTCCTGATATTGAGTCTTTAAGTATATTTTATAGTCTTTAGGCTATTAGACATCCTCCCGGGGGATTCACCCATATACAATACGGATATGCCATCTGCGTTCCTAGGGTAGCAAAAAAACCCTTAGTATACGATTCATCAAATCTTGAAAAATACCCATGTAGGAAATATACGAGCTCAGAAAGGTGTGAAATGTAATAAAAAGACAGCCCTCTCCATATATTTTCGTACGAAAAAAGTCTAAAAAAAACCCACTTCTTACACTCAGATGGTTCATACGGGATATTAAGGTGAACCCCCCTTGGACATCCTAAGTCGCGCTTAGCGTGAGTCCGCTGTCACCCACCTCAGTCTAGATGATTGCACACCAAGGTCTCTAAGGTTTTCGTGATATTAAATCTTTAAGTAAATTGTTAAGTCTTTACTCTTAGACAACCCAAGTCGCGCTTAGTGCGAGTCCGCTGTCGCCCACCTCAGCATGAGGTGGGTGACCTCCGAGTCGCGCTACGCGCGACCTGGCTTGCATAATAGCTTGAAGACTTAAAAATACGTGAAGTGAGGAGAGAGAAGAGCTAACAAATTAATTAGTAGTTGAACGCACTTCAACTCGCGCTATGAGCGAAATCATAATGCCTACGAATCAGACCAGCCTTTACATGTTCGTGAAGAAGCCGCTCAGCCTCCCACTCGCGCTCCAATTCCCACTCCCACTCCCACTCGCGCTCCGAAGTTTCCGAGACCTGCACGGAGGATTTGGATTCCGAGGAAGCAGATGAAAGGCAGCGTTGGAAGGATTACTTATGGGAGTCTGAGTCGGAAGTGGACGAAGAAGTCTCTTCTGGCGGGGAGAGCTCCCATGAAGCTGCTTCAGATGTGGATAAAGATGCAGCAAAGGATTATCTTGAATTCCGTAGGTGGCTTCAAGGTTGAAGCCGTCGTTGTAAACAGTTTTTTTGTAACCAGTTTGAAGCCAGTTCGCTTTTTTTGTAAACAGATGAAGCAGGCCTTGGGCCTTTCTTCTATTCCTTTAGTTGAAGCAGGCGTTGTGCCCTTAAATGCAAACATCTTTTCCATTAAAATCCTTCAATGTAATCTTTTTAGTTCTCTTGTCGTGCCTAGCGCGAGAACTGGGTGCTCCATGTCTTTTTATTACTTTCCAGAGTAGATTGAAATGGCTAATTAGTTTGTGTTATGAGGAAATAGTATGTGTTATGATCTAATTAGGATCTATTAGTTCTAGATAACCTTATTAATTTTAAATAACCCATGCGAAGTTGTCACTATCAGATTGTGGACAGATAGATAGATATATAGATTGGTAGATAGCCTACATAGGACATTCACCGGAAATTGTCTTCTCCTTTGAAACATGTGGCAAGTAGTCACATCACTCAGTCTCAGCACCCGTTAAATCCGACGTGCCTGCCTGCTTTCTGGGATTCCCGGGTTATGCATCCATAGCGAACCTATGTCCCACCCTATTTCATCCCAGCTGGGGAATCTAGACAACAACCACAGGTTCTCGAATTGCATGGCACGCAAGAGTTGTTGGCCTGCATCCACAAAACTTTTGTAATGGTGATTGTAAGCATTCCTGAAAAACAAGACCGTGCTCCTTTCGCAAGCAGGAATGACTTGCGGTATGAAGTCATTCAGAGAATGGGCCATATAACCATGGAAGAGCACGTCCTTCAACTCTTCCAGCCTTTCATTCAAATCTGGAGGGGGGTCAGTCATGCCTAAAGCAGTGAGACAAAGCATTGCGTGAGTTGGATCAATCCTTCTAAGTGGTATCTGCCGGTCACCATAGCGGCCGAGAATGAAGTTGAGCAGCTGCCTTGCAAGCTCCCTGGTTGGACTGTTGCATTTGCAATACTCCCAGAAGTCGCTACAAACATCGACCAAACCGCGACCATTCGTTTTCGTGCATGATTGCAGGCAGTCCTCCTCATCCCAGCGAGCATGCTCTCGTATAGTCAGCATTGAGAAGGAAGCTAGTTGACAAAGAACAAGAGGAGGAAAGAGACGCAGCCAAGGAGGAGTGACAAGAAGCCAGAAGAGACGAAGACAATGTAATTCGGAGGAAGCAATTTATTGAGAAATAATGTACATACCCTGTATATACACTACGTATATACTTGATGCTAAGCCCAAGACGCTGTGCATAACCGCATGGTGCATGCTCGCGCGTGGCGCGATTACTGCTCCTACAGTGATTCTACAATGCCAGGCATGAGGTACAGTCCAGAGCGTACAGCCCAGTGCCCCTACAGTGCTCCAGTGCACCTACAGTACGACCCCTACAGTGCCCTAGTGTCCTTGCAGTGCCCTTACATTGGGAGACAAAAAAGTAAGTTGCCTCGCGCGAAGCGCGAGGCAACTTACTTTATATATCTTAGTTCTCTATTCAGAAGAAGGGGATTACATACTTATTGACTTATCACATACATAGAAGCAAAAACATATAACAAACAAAATATAATACTTAGCCAAAACATCACGAGCAGTCTATGCAGCATGCGTAGTTCAGTCGACCACAATACGATCATCCGGGTCTAGGCCCAATTCGACCAGAATAAGACCATCCAAATGGAACGCTTGAATGCTCCTCCTGTCATACATATCCATCCACCTGTCCAGATCTTCGAGCGAATAAGGTGTGCTATTCACCAGTTGGAATACCAGATCAGCACGCTTGCTTTTCTCTTTAAAATACATCTGTGTAAAAAGGGGTTTGAAACTGTTAATTTAATTTAATATATTGATCAAGCCATTTAGGCCCCCAGGCCTCTATGGCGAAGAATACAAAATGGTTATCAATACATTGGCACTTAATTCAGCGCGCTGTCAATGTCAAAATTGCTCATAAGAGCAAAAAGCTCAATTATATCTTCTCTTTCCTTCGAAAGGTCTCTAAAATATGAAAACAGAGTATGTGCAGACAAAAGAAATAGTTCACCAAGTGTTGAAGCTATGATGCCATATCGAGCCTGGTCATATGCTGTGCATTTCAAGAGTGCGTGTTCTTCATCTTCAATAGCTGGTTCTAAGCAACTTGGACAAAACCGCTCATTATGAGGCGTATCATCCCATCTACCAGTCTCAATTCGCAAGTTATGAGATGATAATCTCATTTGCGAAATAAGCACTCGCTTTTTCCTGCTGATATTTGAGAGTAGATAAGGCTGCTCTTTGTACTCTGCCAAATCATTTAAATTAGTCAAATAAAATTTTTTCTTCACATCCTTATCATCCTCTACTCTCCAAAGTTTACGAATTGCTCGTGCAGCTACATACTCATGTATCTCTTCAAATTTCCGGGATATAGGCCAATTATCATCGTCAAGCCACTTCCTTGCCCATCGCTTAACATCAGAGTACCAACCGGTTGTGCTATGCATAAGGGCTTGGTGAGGTAACCATTCGGTATCCATATCTAGAACCCTATTAACAAATGAGATGGTTCTGCACAACGCCTCCACCTCAAGAGGTAGTAGACCTGTTTCAGCCAACATCATACAATAAGGAGTTTGCACCTTTACTCCCAACTCACCAATCAAAAATCTTTTCTGTATCTTCTCTATATCACTCCACCCCTTTAAGGACAAGCCTGGCCCCCAAACCGGGCTTCCATACAGAACCACTGTTTTAACTTGTATCCCAAAAAAGGAGCTTCTTTAGTCTCCAATGCTCAAAGTTGTTGATTTTACACTGATTCATCATAGCATAAAATGCTCTAAGACCACCTGATGCACGTTTCTGGGCTGCCAATGTCCACTTATAATTATTGGACACCTCGATTCCTAAATATTTATAATTCGTAACCTGTTCAAGTGGAACACCACCTACATAAAAAGATGTGGTATCCCGACCTCCTAGTACCATTATTTTTTATTTATCGGGATTTATCCTCATGCTTTTTTCTTCACAAAAGCCACATAATACATCTAAATGACGTTGCAGTCCAGTAGGGCTCTTTGAGATCAAAACAATATCATCAGCAAAAAGCAGAAGCTGCAAGGCATATCTTCCCAAATGAACTCCTAACCCTCCGAGTCTCGTCATCCAATTTTCTAGTTCATCTATGAACAACCCAAAGAGAGTTGGCAAACAAGGACAACCTTGCTTCACCCCAATCGTATTTTTGCACCTTTTCTGACCCTGTAAATGGAAAAGACAGTTCTACTAACACCCTTTCATATAAGCATGCAACTGCATAACGGAGTTCCTCTGGAACTTGTAGCATTTCCAGTCTGTATGCAAGATCCTTCCTCTTTACTGTATCAAAGGCCTTAGTAAGATCTATAAAGGCAAGATATCTTTTGTTACCAGCACCCTTTGCACTTTCAGATAATACTCGCAATGTAACCAAATGATCCAAAGTAGAGTGATCGGTTCTAAAACCTGCTTGACAAAAAGCCCGAGCATGATTTTCATCTGCCCATAGCGATAGTTTCCTTTCCAACATAGATGCAAATAATTTACAGAAGACATTGCTTACCAAAATGGTCCGATAATTCCGCACATCATCTTTGCTACCAGCTTTATGAATAGGTACAACTCTATTTAAGCACCACGAATCTGGAAATCCATTTCGTAACGCATCGTTACATATGTCAGCGAGAATTTCATGTAACTTGGATCCTCCCCATTTCAGAAGCTCAATTGTCAGCCCATTTGAATCACATGCTCGACCATTTGCCATATGTTTAAGCGCATCAGAAACATCTGCGTGAGTAAAAAGCAATGATGTCTCTCCACTACGTGTAAAGCCTTCTTCATGAATAGTCTGATATAAAGTCTTTACCAAATTGAAGAGGTCATCCTTCTGTATATTACCTATGCCTGTATGTTTTTTGCATCTGTTAAAAAACTTTTTTGGACTATCTCTTGTTCATTCATAACCGTCTCTTGATGCTGCCGTAGCCATGCTCTTTTCTTCCTCTTTACTATATTCTTATAGTTTTTCAGATCACGCATATCTTTGCTCTGTTTAAATAACCTCTTAGCATCCAAGCATTCTCTATCAAACCATTTGCTATCTCTTTTCCTTTGCCCCTGCGGCCTTGTATACCCAAACACAGAGGACGCTACATCCTGTATCAAGCATTGAATCTGCATATATCTTTCTTGGCTGTCATCCCATATTATGTTTTCCAGTTTTTGCGCCAATCCATCTTCATACTTAGATGCTAGTTTATAGCTCACCTTTAATTTCGGTTGTGGTAATACTGGTACCGGGCTTCTATTACATTTTGTATCCAAACAGATGTGCAAGGGTGCATGGTCTGAGTCCGGAATCCTGTCCATCACTCTAAATCCAGATATGAGATGTGTATTGGCTGGTTCACCAATTAGCAAATCAACGGTGCTACAACCATTGGGCTGGAAACATGTAAATCCTCCAGAGCCAGGATATTTTTGAAGGCCGTTATAGATTATCATATTAAATGATTCGCATAACGCAAGAACATGCCTTCCCATCTTATTGTGCATGCAGTCTACAGACGCTCTTGGCCAAGCATCATGTTCTGCAGTTAACTCATTTGACCATAAATCACTGCCTTCCCCTGATAGCAACGTGGCTTGCATGTAACTGATTCTGCCATTTAAATCACCCGCTAGAAAAACCGATCCTTTTTGCCGATAATTCAAAATGTCAGAGGCTAAATGAAGAAAAGGGTCATTGGCATTCAAGCCTTTTTTTGAATAGACAGCAGCAGGTTGTGGATCTAATGGCGCGAAGTAAGCAATTGCAAAGTATATATCTGTCTTATTTGTGTGAATTTTGAGCCAAACATACTGCGCGTATTCATCTTTCCTCTCCATTGTGACAGATTTTACAATGTTTTTCTTCGCATAGATAGCATGCTATCCCACCCCATCTCCTTCTGCTGTTTCCAATGGGATTCCAAACTGAATCAATAATATCAAATCCAGGAATTGCCAATAACCTGCTGGTCTCTGATTCCCATGTCTCTATGAAGGCCAATATATCATATTCTTGGAACAATGCATCATTACTAATGATGGTATTTTCATTCAATCCATGTACATTTCAAATTAAAAGCCTGGAGGCAGCATTTCCCTATGCCCGGTTACGCACGACCAATCTATTATTAACAATATATGCATTCTTTCCCTCATCTTTCAGTCTACTAACCTCTTCTAAAAGCTGTCTGCGTTCTTTTTGCTGCTGCAACGTTAAATCATCATTTAACCATAGTCTTTGCCCTTTTAGATGATTTCTATGCTGCGTTACCCTTGTTCGTGCTTCAACTGATCCAAATTTCAGCAATATCAGTCTATTTCTGCCCTCTACCTTTTTGCCAAGTCTCCTGCAATATAAGACTCCTGGGTCTACCAAATGCATGCATTCTCTAAAAAACATATCAACAGTGTCGTTTATGGTCTCACCTTCTTCTTCCTTTAGACCAGCAACAATAATGTTCCTTGCTCTTGCAGCCCTTTCTTCTTGCTCAGATAACCGCTCCTGCCCTTGTGCAAATAAAGATGTAACCTTGTTCTCTATATTTGAAGTAATCTGTGCTACCATACTTTCACGGTTTTCAGGTTCAGCTTCTGGCTCTGAGGATTCATCCAGTGTCTCCTTTACTACATCCAATCCTAATTGCACTTCTTTTATGCTGCTTTTGATCACCTGTAATTCATCCTTCACTGTCTTTACCTCAACTTGAACATTTCGTATCTCTTCTCTAGCAGCTTTCAAATCTTCAGCAATGTGCTTCATGTCTTCTCTTGTTGCCTTCAATTCAGCCACCAAAGTCCGGATCATAAGTACGGCATCGTCTTCCTCCTCTAACGGTTCTGCTCCCTTTTGAGTTGCCCTTTTCAGGGACATCGCAAACAGTTAAGCGCCGCCGAACTAAGCGCCTAGTAGAAAGTGCCAAATTTGTTCTGTTGTGAAGCCAAATGTCTTCATCTCTCAGCAACCTCCGCATTATGCTTTTATCCTGTAAGTATACCGTTTCACAGACACAAGGCAATCCTTAACCTCCTCCCAGACGCAAGGTATAGATCTTCCATGGCTGTCACGGATGTTGCGTCCCTCATGCAACTGCTTGTTGAGTATAGAACTGATCTGTTTGTTCTCATGCTCGTTCATCTCGCTTTGCACCTCTCGCTGCAACTGATTTGCATGAACAAGAATGGGCTGAGAGATCTGGTGTTGCATCTCAGCCATAGTACAACCGTGTGCACGCCTTGTTACGACCATCTTGAAGGCGCTGAAATGAATAAAGGCGAGTATTCCTTGATGAAAAACTGAACATAGAGGCACCTCGGACCACGTGAACATATTTCGAGCGACGAACATATTTTGAGCCACGAACATACTCTCGCTAACGTCTGAGTCACCAACGTCTGCCGCCTTAGGTTTTCGTATGACCCGAAGCAGGAAAGCTGGGTCTCCCACCAAAGGAGAACCCAGCAATGACGAAGAGGTCTACAGATCGCTTCAGGAAATCAAAGGAGAACTTGCTCTATTGAGAAATCTGATACAAGACCTTGCTACCCAGAATAGAGAATTGAGAGCACAGAATTTGGAGCTCAAAGCTCTCTTATCCAAACCGGCATGTGACGATTCCTCTACTCTTAATGCCACTATAAACCACTTGCAGTCCCAGCTAACAGATTTGGTAGCCAACGCCACTAAAACACAACTGGATTTTCACCACGAACGTATCTCAACAGAGAGATTGGAAGAACAGACTAGAGTGAAAAATCTGAAAATATCTGGCCTGACAGAACAAGAGGATGAAGATACCAATCAGGTCATTGCACAATTCTTCAAGGAGGTCATGCATTTACATGAACCTCAAGCCATTCATAGCAAAAGAGTTGGCAAGCCAGCGAACTATAATAGACCGATTCTAGTTAAATTCAGCACTGAGCAAGCTAGAAACAGAGTTCTACAGAATAGAGGAGCACTGAAAGGTCAGAAAATCTGGATTGACATAGATCTAACTCCTGCACAACTGGAAGTTAAGAAAAGAGAGTGGGCAAAAGTAAAAGAGGCAAGAACAGAAGGCTTTGTTGCGTACCTTGATAGAAGTGGAAAGGTAGTAGTAACGAGAAAGAAGAAAGACTAGGGATTTGGGACCTTGAGGCTGCTGTCATGGAACGTACATGGGCTCTCGCAAGAAAAAGTAGATGCAAACATGGCTGAATTAAGCAAAATGGACATACTTCTCTTCCTCGAGACATGGGAACATCAAACACGCCCACTTCCAGACATCACAGGTTTCAATCTAGTGGATTCTGTTTGGAACATGAGGGAACATGCGATGGGGCGAGGCTATGGAGGTGTGGCAGCATATGCCAGGGCAGGAATTGCTGCTCATGTGAAGACTGTGGCAAAGCACGAATTTAAACAGCACATGTGGATGTAAATAGAGCTGGAAGATCAACATGTGTTTATGGCAGCATGCTATTATGCTCCTCTAAACATGGCTATCTATAACCAAGCGGTGCTGGACAGAGATAATCCGCTTCATGATCTCACCAAAGAATTTTTAATGTATAGAGATAAAGGAGAAGTACTAGTTGTAGGGGACTTTAATGCCAGAACAAAAGAGACGCAGACGGTATCTTATGTGTAGGAAGGAGATCCACTCTTACTAGAAATAGATGATAGGAGTTTCAAACGACAGTCCACGGATCAAATAAGGAACTCCATGGGAGATAAACTGCTTGATTTTGGTACCACATGTGAGCTGAAAATCATGAATGGGATAACGAGATTCCAACAGACCAATACCAGCACCTGTATCACTTCGATGGGAGAGAGTGTCGTTGACTACCTGCTCATATCACCTGATGACAGTAGCATATTGGAATGTCTTAGACTCCAAGAGAAAGTGCCAGAATCAGATCATGTGGGCCTGTATCTTGAATTGAAAGGGAGATTGAATGAAGCAAGAATACCCATCAGGTTTAAGCCCAAGCTGAAGCTGGATCACACTAAACGCAAGGCTTTTCAGAAACGCCTAGATCAGGCATTATGTCACACTACCTGGAATGGGCAGCTGGGTGCTGATTCTGTCCTACTCACGGATACTATTATGAGAGTGGCAGGGCAATGTTTTGGTTACACAAGACCGAGGAAGATAGGTGTACCTTGCAATGGTTGGTGGGATGCTGAATGTACAGAGGCAAGGGCCCAACTACCTAAAGGGATCAAAGTGAAACCAAAATGGTACAAGCAGCTGATCAGAGGTAAGAAAAGAGAATATGAATTGAGAAGGCAAGAGGATCTTGGAGACTGGTTCCATAAGCATCCAAAAACCTTTTGGAACAAACTCAGTGGTCATATGGAGCACCAACAGCTAAAGGAAGATGATCTCTTATGGCTAATACGGTCTTTATACTATTATGAAGACGCACTTGGGATGGAGTCTATAGCTGTAAAGGAAGACATTTTCACAATTGAAGAGGTAGGCATGGCCTTAGAGCATCTGAAAAATGGCAAGGCTGCAGACCTTGAAGGGCTGACCGCAGAGCTTCTCAAATGGGGAGGTGAAGTCCTCCTCCAAATCTTAACTAATCAGTTAAACACTGCAGCCAGGGAAGGTTTGCCGAGGTCATGGCAATCAAATAAAGTTGTTCCAGTACATAAATCAGGTACAAAAACAGATGTCTGCAATTACATGACCATTATGGTAGGAAGTGTCTATTCCAAACTGTTGGGCTGCGTGTTGGAGCGTAAATTAAGCACATGGGCAGATGAAAATGGGAAACGGGCTACTTGTCAAGCAGGTTTCAGGAAAACGCATAATACTTTGGATCATGCACTCACTCTGAGGGTGCTTATTGAAAAGGCAAAGAGACCCAAAAAGGCATTGTTCCTTGCTTTCATT
The DNA here is from genome assembly GCA_021234155.1 of Isoetes taiwanensis. Taxonomy (NCBI): domain Eukaryota; kingdom Viridiplantae; phylum Streptophyta; class Lycopodiopsida; order Isoetales; family Isoetaceae; genus Isoetes; species Isoetes taiwanensis. The sequence continues at coordinate 2,732,709 of JAJEKV010000059.1, read as the reverse complement.
GATTTCTCCAAAGCCTTTGATACAGTACCAAGGGATGGACTAGGCAATCGTATGAAAGATATTGGAGTCCCGGAAGTAATTATAGGTGCAGTATCTCAGCTATATAAGGAAGTGAGAGCACGGTTATCAGACAACCTTACTGAGATCCAAAGCACAATAGGGGTAAGGCAAGGATGCCCGTTATCACCCACGCTGTTTGGGCTGTACATAGATGAGCTGCAAGCATATATGGAGCATAAAGGGCAGTTTGGGATCCAAATAGGAGATTATGTGATTCAATTGTTACTATATGCAGATGATGTGGTCCTTATGGCAGACACATCCGAAGGCTCCAGGAACACCTACAAACATTGAGCGAGTTCTGTGCATCAAAGAAAATGAAGGTTAACTTGCTCAAATCCAAGGTCATGATCTGTGGTACACTGAACAGACCGCAGTTCACCTATGCTGGAGAAGTGCTGGAGACAGTAAGCCATTATAAGTATCTTGGTCTCGAGTTCTGTGCAAATTATAAATGGAAAGAATGTATCAAGAGATGGGTAGCAGGAGGGAAAATGTCTCTTTATGGTATGCTTAGACGATGCCGTAAAGCATCACTACAAGATTGGAGGTTGAAAAGAATGCTCTTCAAGACTCTTGTCCAAACAGTAATATTATATGGCGCCCCTATATGGGGACCTACACTATCCAAAGGACTATGGAAACAGGTTGAAGGCATTCAGAAAACCTTCTTGCAAGAGGAACTTGGCATCAAGCAGCAAACACCATATCCGATTATGCTTGCAGAAGCGGGTTTGTTTCCACTGGAAGTAGAGGCACTAATCCAGACTATTACATTTGTGAATAAACTATCCATTTTAGATGATGATAGGATCCCAAAGAAAGCCATGGAAGCATCTGCAAATATGGGCTGGTATAGAGAGGTGTTGGACTGGGCTGGAAGTTGGGAGATCAGCATAACAAGCTGGCCGGATTTGGAAGTAGGAGTAAGAGACATGGTACAGTCACAAGCACTGAAGCGCATTTGGCATGAACAGGGGACTAAAATGGCATACTACATGACGGAGGTAAATCCAATGATTGTGTACTCAGATCAAGATTATCTCCAGGCTCAGATCCCTCGATCCCCGAAGCAAACAATTGCACGGTACTGCACAGGTTCACATAAGCTTCAAGTAGAGATGGGTAGATGGGCTGGTACCCCAAGGGATGAACGGCTTTGCACGATGTGCACAGATGGAGCTATTGAAGATGAAGAACATGTGTTTTTGACATGCACAGCATACGCAGGGCTTAGAACCTCATTTGATATCAGCGCTCGTAATTTTCATAGTCTCTTAGATATTGATCCGAAAAAATTAGGATGTTATCTTAAAACGATTGAGTCACATAGATTGCTTTTGACTCAGATACAATCAAATATGAAAAAATTGATGCTCCATGACCTCAAGGTCCTAAGGGGCATGATAATTAAATATTATTATTATTATTATTTCGAGCCACGAACATATTTCGAGCCACTAACCCTTCCGAAGGGTCATAGGATTTTGCATTATTTAGATCCCCAGAGTATATGTATTGCGGTCATTTCTATCTTGTCGCAGCCTCTTCCCTTCTTGCTCCGTCTTCTTCATCCCCATCTCTGCCTTTGTCTTCTGCCCTTGTCGGAATGGTTGGGGCCCGGGGGATGCACTTAGTAATAAAGGGGGAAACCATCTGCGTTCGTAGGCTGGCCAAAAACATCCCTAATATACTGATCTTTGAAAGCTAATTTAACCCCTAAAGTATATATTTTGCCTCAGATAATGGTGAAAAAACCCCTAATGGTAAGTATACAAATACTTAAAGGGTAAAAAAACCTCCCTTTATAGCACGCACGTGTCTTATACTACAAACACTACTGAATCCCCCGGGGGTTAGGGTAAGCCGCGAAGCTGCATTTCTACTGGGCGAGGCGAATGCGCTGCAGCATGAGGTCCGGAACGAACTCCAGGCCAAGAATTTGAATGAGATGAGGAATCGGCTTCTTAAGCTCCGTATGGAGGGAAAAGAAAGAGAGCAGAACGAGGGGCTTTTACTAGAACGAGGAGACATGATGGAGACCATGATGTATCTGAAAGCCCGCATTTATAGGGCAAAGGCGCTGCGGAGGCTGATAAAAAGAGATGAGCTTTAGACTCACAACAATCTCAAACCGGTTTTCAGGAGTCTGTTGAAGAGGGAGGCTGAAGACTGCGAGGCACTGGCAATGGTGTTGCTAGACCACACAACATACCCAGCCAAGGATTTGGATGGCTGGCTGTCTTCAAGTTTGAGGGACAGGGTTCAGGAATTCAATATTCATGATCTAGTCGATGTATGGCTAGACATGGAATGATCGGGCTTGAACCCATGGTTTTGTTTGATGTGCCTACTGTTTGACAAAAGTAATGTACGCCTTTTATTACATGAATGAAATGTCCTCTTTTATGTGTACATGTGGAGTAGTGAATCCGTATGGAGCGAAGAGAAAGAGAGCATCACGGTCCCGGCTATGAGAGTCAAGATTCAATTTGTAGCTTTGTGCTTGCCTAAATATTTTTTTTTTCGAAGGATAAAATCAATTTAATTAATTATTATAGAAAAATACATGGAGAGCGATATAGGGAGCTCTGTGAAGGTCTCCATGACTCATCTGGCAGGTTATGGAATTAATATATTCAGGATCAGGAAGCCGATACGCCAACGGTCCCGCGCCGCGCGCAGGCAGTTTTAGGTTTTAGGGTTGAATATTAGAATGCAATTACTCAACGTGTGCCACACGCCTAAGTTTTTTTCGTATGGGCGTGTCCGAATTTCATAGGATAGATTATCTTCTGAATTTGGAGTGCTAAATTGTCTTCTTATGTGAAAATGAAAAAAATGGCAAGGCAACTGTAATTGAATGGTTAGTTCCATTGACTCTCCTTGATCCTCTATGTTAATTTCTTACAATGTGGGGTTTTAGATTTAACTTTGATATGGAACAGGATGGTTCCATGGTGCAGGAAATACATTTATTTGAAGCCTAAGCTGGAAAACTTGCTGTAGAGTTTTATCCAAAGTCAGTCTCATATGAGAAGTAAGGTCAAATAATAGACATATGTTTTGAGTCCATAGTTTAGGAGCTCTCAAGGTGCCTATTGCTTTCACATCCACAATGCTGCATGATGCAGCACCAAGTTCTATTACGTGGATGTTACTGCTGTATCGAAATCGTTGGTAGGAATCACAGTTATGTATTACTTAAAATTTCATTCTATTGCAAGTATACAGGCCTTTCTAAGTAGTTCTTTTTGCAATCTGCACCTGGTCAAGAAAATGCCAACAATTCAGGTCAGCATTGCTTTCAAAGCTTATAATTGTTGTGCAGGTTGTATTCCATATTAACATTGTCTATTATCCTTTGATTAAAGCTATGGAAGAATAATGAGTTAACAGCAGAGGTGATTGGGGGCATCAGGCATGGTTGGTTCTGGATGAAATTTAAGAGATGCTGAAGCAGAATGCTGGATAACCTGTTTTCAAATGTAAGCTTGGGAGGAATTGGTGAAGTATGTTCAGTGTTTGTACTATAAATGAATATCTTATTTCTAGTGCTCATGCCTTGTATATTGTATATGAAGATCTGACTATAGTCACAAGTACATAATAGGGTTGTCTAATTTGCCAAGACATTATGCTAAGCAATAAACATCCTTGAGCATGCCATTATGGGTGAGTCTGGCCTAATAGCCATTCCTCTTCATGCATATTTTGCTAACAATCAGCATTTGGCCTTGAATTCAAGGGCTAAAGGAACATGAGATTTTTTAAATGGTATTTGAGTGTGAAATAATGGAAAATATCCACATGTTGGCTCTCCATAGCGAGCGTAGATTACATGGCAGGATACCGAATTTAGATCGAAAAGAACACAAGAAATTGTGCTACTGCAATTTACATTGCTATGAACCATTTCTTCATTATGTTTTTTCAAAAGTTGTTCCTTGATTTTTATGGCATTTGAAAGGGATTTATAAGATTGTGTAAAGCTTTTTGAATTACAGGAGGTAGACTGGAGGGGCATTCTATAATCTTGTGGTGGTGGGCTTTCTATAACTATGTGGGCTATAAGTCTAATGCGCACTAATGCTCTAACGCACACCAGGTGCTATGCTTCCATCCATTTGATTCCGAGCCACCCCTCCAAAATTGCATAGCTAAGAACCACCAAGCAAGACCATTTTGAGGCCAAATTTAGTGTTTATGGCTCAAATTCGTGTGCCAAATTCACCCTCAATCCCATCAAGCAAGATGGAAGAACACCTTAATTGTACATGATCTTTAATGGGAAATGATGATAGACATAAATGTTACCCCTTTTTTTTCACTTTTGTGTACTCCATATAGAATGTAATGTAAATAGACTCGAAAAGATCACTGCAAATGACAAAAATGGTAAAACATGTATGCCACAAAATATTTCTGCCACTATTTGTTGCCTGACCATTTGTACGCAGCTCATGCTCAGGTTAAAAGAAATGCTATAAGAACGTGTATGTGACACTGTTATATATGAGAACATCTGGAGTGGAGACTATGATTTTTATGTTGCAGCTCGAGTTATGATGCAGTCTCTTATTCACTTGAAGGTTAATGCCGATCTGGTAGCCAGAGCTTTTCCACATCGATGGGCTCAGACATTGAAAATAATCTATAACCATGCCTTCCTTTCTCATTACTGAAAATGATCCTTTAGTTAATTTGCTCCACTATTACGTTTTTTGTTTACGTTGATCATGTCGGAAGAAGATCAACATGATCAGCTACCAGAAAAAAATTTGAGGGCCATGGCAAAAATAGCGAGGGCACGCGTTAGCACGCCCGAGCCATTTTTGCCATGGCTCGAAAATGGTCATTGACCACAACAAAGTAGGTGGAGAATAGGGGGTTGAGAAAGAGAAACGTTCGCGGCGGCCTTGGCCGCCGCGATAAGTTTCTTGTAAGATAAATCATATTGTTATCATGAGTAAGGCTTCTTGAATAGATGTAAATGTAATTGATATAGGTGGGATAAGATTGCTTGTGCAAGGATGTTAAAGTGGAATTATGTGGGCCTAAAGAAATAATATCGACACTTGATATTTTTGTGGGGCCATCCTTTCAATGTAAAAGCTTGGATTATTTGTGGCATAGGATATTTCTTTGTGGCCATCCAGAAAAAGCTTGAGTTATTTGTGGCATGGCTATCGAAGGCTGACCACCACGTGAGACACCTCACGCAACACCAAACTCATAAGGGCACCTTTATCAAAGGCCTTCCTTTCAAGGGGAAAAGCATGAGAAAATTGTGGCATGGGAACGATGGCTGAGAAAGATAGCACAAAAATTATTTGGGGGCTCTAAAATCGATGAGGACCATCCAAGTAAAAATTTTTTTATATAACTACTAGAGTTAGGGTATACGGTTATTTTGCATATCATTTTTCATATAGAGCATGCCGAATTTGTGAAGGCGGCAACCTGATTGATGGAGATACTTCGTGGCCAATCTGCTGAATCGGTTGTGCTCAGATGGCTAAGGCCGTTGTTTATCTGCAGAGTTTGCAAGATCAAAAGGCATAATCCATAACAATGCCTTGACAAAATCTATTCTCTGTCATGCTATGATCTAGTTATGCAAGAGCAAAAAAAAAAAGCCAACTTGAAGCAAAAGGATGCTGTGGTATTTAGAGGCGCCTCTACTCAGGTTAGCTGTGATCATTATTTCTTCTTAAAGGTGACATGTTATTAGGGTTTTTTTGAGATCACAAAAAGGCCTCCAAAACATGCCAACTAAGCCAAATGAAGATAAATGAACTACCAATCAGAAATCAGAGCCTGACGGGTCCAGTCAGCAAAACTGTTATAACTAACTCACTGAATCACATTTTCTAACATAACTGTTGATAAAAAAGTCCAAATGAGCTCTCGTTTAGTGGAATAGATAGATCTCATCGAGATCTTTCCAATCTTGGGTGCTTTGCATATATTTTGACCACTTGTGATTGTCCAAACTCCAAAAAACCGTTGTTTTTAGCATTTTTTACTATCTTATGGGCCTAAAAGATATGCAAACCATCCAAGGTTGGAAAGATCTCAATGAGATCTATGCATTCCACCAAACAAGACCTCATTTGGACTTTTATATCAATACTTATGCTAGAAAATGTGATCCAGTGAGTTAGTTATAACTGTTTTGCTGACTGGATTACCAGTTCTGTCTTTTGATTGGTAGTTCAGACAGCTTAATCAACAGTTCTTAGAAGGCCTTTTTATGATCTCAAAAAATCCCTCAGTCAAATAGCTCAATTGGGGTTTTCCATGTATTAATCTTCAAGAGAAGCAATGGTTGATTCTGGTAAGGAATAGCCAATGGTTATGCCTTTGTCGCTTCGAATAGTGTCTGCCATTCTTAAGAATGCGAGAATATGGCACAGTGGTTAAAAATTCTTTAGCAATATTATCCTGGAGACCACATAGTTTTAGTTTGGCCTTAATGAGATGATGATTGAAGCCAACATTTTGCTGGATCTTCATAAACATATTTGCAGCCTGCTTATAGTTGGCTTATATGGGTCGTAAGGGTTTTAATTGCTGATATAGAATGCTAAATCGATTACAAAATATGGTGCAGCAAATTTATGATAAGGCTAGATGTAATAAATATGATAAGGCTAGATGGATAAGAGATTATGTGGCATGTTTAGATTTAAAGGAAGGTTATGGATCTGCAATAGGTGGAAAAACATATGATAAGACAGGTTTAAAACACTAGATGTATAAATAGTATATTAACAAGATTGCTTGTAGTACGTAGGAATTAAAAAGATGTGATTTTGGCACATAGAAAGGTAAGATGGAAATGGTTGAGATTTTCCAGAAGTTGCTAATACAATACTATGAAGCTGTGGTAAGCAGCTAGAGCACATAGAATTAGATAGGAGTAGATATGATAGGAATCACATTCACATGATGTGTTAAGGCACAACATGATCAGCTGGTTAAATGCTGAGGTAAGTAGCATGGAGGTGGCTATTTTATGTTAGTGTACCTCAAGTTAATTTCAGTCCTAAATGCATTTGGCTGATTCTCTAAGCTATGGGGCTGGTGTAAGCAGCCTTTATATAAGTTTATAGAATGCATGATACAATGTTTTCATATTTCTTGACATTATTTCTAAGGTGTAGGGCGATGAGCTAAGATGTCTTACAGCTTACCTTTTGGCCCTTGCATCGTTACCAGGTCTACTGCTAACGTTTGCATGGTTGGCTGCAGGTAACCAAGACATCTTCTCCTTGGAGTCTTGTCAAGGTGTCGAGGCTGCATAAGGATGCAGCAAATGTGTTGAAGCTACATAAGGATGTAGCAGATGAAGAATTGGTACAGATTATTATGAGACCATTGGAACTAATTTGGTGAGATCACTATGATTTGATTTGTTGAAAACTATGATTGTGCTTGTTATATGATAATTAATGAAATTATATATGGAAATTGAGTATGGAGGAAAATTTTAGAGTTTATATGTACTTGAACTTGAAGATTATGAAGAAATTAAATATAATTAGTTTGTACCTTTGATGATTTATATGGCTAGTTCACTTGTATTATGGAGTTGTAAGTAAAATGTGGAATTTAGAAGTGTTATTGATAATTTTTAAGACCCATTTGGTTGATTGATACCTTAGAAATGTGGCCTGGCCTAAAAAACCAGGGTGGACCCATGGATTCAACGTTTTTACTCTGAATGAAGCCATATCTGCTGTTTTTTAACACAATATGGTGGCTATCTCTGTGAAAACGTCTCGAAGAAGGAGAAGGAAAAGGAGAAGGAGAAGAATTTTTTAACGTCGTACCACTAGGCGGCATCCCCGAGGGATATACAAGGGTTTGTACCTCTTCTACGCCAGTAATTACGTACACGAGAAACTCGTGAGCCGTCGCCCTTTTTAATGTCACCCCCCAAGAGGTTCGTACTGGAGGGTGTAGAACATTGGAAGATAAATAAGGCTGCACTTTGGCGGCTATTTTTCAGGAAGTCATCCCTGCAAAACGAAAAAGAAAAGGGAAAACAAAAACGTACGGTCTTTCTTCAACAAATCTATCATGAAACTACCGGAGCAGAGTAACTGTTTGTCTTCCTTTTCAAACCCTAAAGAAATGGAGCTACTTAGCTTGGACATTCCCGCTTCAAATGAAGCCAAGCAGCCACAAGAACGTAAAAATAAAGTCCTTGAATACCTTTCTTGTCAATCGGCGAAGCCTCGAAGCAAACTTAGCAAGGCATGGCAAAGGATCATCCGGGAATGAACGGCCTCTGTAACTCTTGCAACTACAGCATTAACTTGTTTTTCGACAGCCATGCTTGCAGCCCTGCTTGCCCTGCTCAAATTTGAGTGATTCCAGAAAAGAATTTGGAGAACGAATTTCAGATCCATCTATCTATCTATCTGTGTAGGGTAACCCTAGAACTGAAGTGCTTGACCTGTGCATGTCGAGTTTCAAATTTGCTCACAAATGCCCCCAAATTTTGATCATCAATTAGGGCATTAGAAAAAAGTCTCCATTGTACACCCATAGATTAGTGGGAGATGGACTAGATGAACGGTGCAGATAAGGCGCACTCTAGAAATATCAAACAATACACATCAACGAATACAGGCCCAGAATCATAGTAAAACCATGCAAATATACGTATAAAACCACAAAAAAGACCCCCTGTGATAATGCTAGATACTATGCATCAATTTGGCATACTTCTACTCATAAAGCTTAAAAAACAAAAATTTGGATTAATGGCTTACTTCTTTGCAAAGAGAGTTGTTGCGTGCATCACCAAAAGACATGCTTACATGTAAACCATGTTTTCCAGGACCATTTTCACTGTAGGATTGCCCATTAAACAGCACCCATCTTTTGCATTAATAAGTGTCAGCAAATTGTCCAGTGCATTGGGACAAAACCAAAAGATTCAAAAACTCAAGTCTATTATGCACAGAACATGAGTAAGGCAGTAGTAGTAGGATGACCCATAACAAAATCACCATCAGCAGCAGTGCAAGTAGTCTCGCCATCAACAGAAGAAACTTGAGCAGGTTTACGAAGGGAAGGTGCAACAGTGGTGGCTCTGCGAATTTCCTAGTCTAAAGTTCCACACCTCAATTGAAAATGTAACGGTCCTAGCCGCTAAGAGTCCAGTTTATCGTGCATATTTGCATGTAAGAAGATTATTAATAATCTTCTTACATGCAAATATGCACGATAAACTGGACTCTTAGCGGCTAGGACCGTTACAGAAAAGCACCAACTATGAGACTAAAAGAATGCTTCAAGAGCACTTGAGTCCTCTTAAGATAGAAAACGAATTTAAAACATAATAGATTCGCATTTTCAAGCTGTGCACCATCATTGAACTGATATAGATTGAAAGAGAATTAGAAACGGTCTCTTTAATGCTATATAATTGTAGTATGCCACAAATTTTTGTTGCATTATTGTCTACACGACTATTAGTTCTTCTGTTTATATCATAACCACCTCCTATTTTTACATGCAAGGCGAGAAAAATATCATCATCTTGAAGGGGAGATGCAGCAATCATGGCAGAATATAAAATATTTTCTACTTATTTTGCCAACTATCTTGAATGCATCCTAAAATTCTGCATTCTTCTATACATCTGGATAAAAGCATTCCTTGCAACTGAGTGCAAGTACATACAGCAAGTATAGAGTTCCATGAAATCACAATCCAAGCATGAAGCAATTATGAACAAATACACTGCCTATAAATATGTTGAACTAATAATTAGAATTCTATTAGGTGAGAAACTATGCACTAATTTTGAATTTCTCAAAGCACCAAGCAATGTAGATAGTCTCCATCTGTTTGACCATGTTGCAAACAATTGGCACAAGAGCAAAAAAGAATAAGGTAAAGATGGGCTAATCAACCAAAGATGGGCAATAAAGCAAACATCCAAGTTTAACTTGTACCTTTGCATCATTTTTCCATTTCCTGCCATTGGGATAGTTCAGTTGATCTCTTGATTGACTGTCATTTCATATTAAGACTGTAATTGAAGGCATCACTCTGATATTGGCATGCAACCTACTTCCCCAGGCACTAAAGGTGGTTGTAACCTTCTACAATCAAATCTGCTAGCATCAAAATATGGACCCACATGCCAACAATCTATATTTATCTCTGTTTGGACTGACAATCTACATTGGCTAGTGCATTCTCCACTCATATGGTTTTGCCATAGTATCCAAAGCCCATACTTCTGCTAGGTCTGGTTTTTATCAGTTAGTACTATGGAAGCTAGATAAGAAGGTTTAAAACCTGTCCAAGCAAAGCCCCGTACTATAGATCTGGGTCACTTCCTTGGACAACTAGCCTGACGATTGCGAGATAATACTTCATGTCTTTGGACACCATTCTAAGAATTTGCAGGTACACCTGTGCCATCTTGGGCTAGTTTGGGCACAATAAAAACAATTCATTAGGAACACCAATTGCATGGAACCCTTGGTGAAATTGCATCCATTTCCTGCATATGTAGAATGCTTGAGATAAAAACCTTGAAGACATAAGCATTCTGATTAGTTTGCATCGCTGAACTCGTAGCTTGCACATACATTGCGTGTACTACAAAATGACGAATTAACTGCGCTTGCTATAATGGGACCAATATGAACAATATTCCCCATTTGATTATGACCACCATATTTAAAAAGGCTTTTAATTTAAAAGAGCAAGTTTCTGCAAAAGAATAATCCATTAACCAAAGAAAGCTGTAGCACCTTGATTATATGTTACATAATATTGCAAATTGCAAAATGATGTCCACAAGTAGAACTTGAGGAGATACAACCATGTATTTATGCATACTGGAACATTGTTTAATTCAAAATTCCAATGCAAAGGATGGCAATAAGAAACAACTATGCTTCCTAACCTTTAATATTATTGTTTAACCACTTGCATGCAAAGCTAGAAAAATACCATTTGAAAGAGGAGATGCAGCGATCATGGAAGGATAATAAAACTCTTTTTACTTATTTTCCAACTATCCTACATGCATCATCGAATTCTGCATTCTTCCATACATGAGTAATTCCATCCATGAAATCACAATCCAAGCATCTATAAATAGGTTGAACTAATAAATAAAATTGCATCAAGTGAAAAACTGTGCAGTGAAAAACTGTGCACTGATTTTAAATTTATCGAAGCATCAAGCAACATAGATAGTTTTCATCTGTTTGACCATGTTGTTGCAAACAATTGACACAAGAGCCAAAAAAGTAAGGCAAAGATGGGTTAATCAACCATTCTTACTATAGCATGGCTATTCAAAATCTTCAAAGTTAACTTTGTCCATCTGTATTCCCTTCTGCCTATTAAAAAGAAAAAAAAAAACTCTAAAGTAAGTAATGCTACTTACTAAGAATAAAAAACTAAGAATAAAAATTAATAATAAAGGCTCACCTTTGAATACCTATCCCAATCTTCCACCGAGATCCATCTGAGTTTTTTTGGATCTAAAACTTTTAACAAGGAGATACATTCCTCCTTGATACTTCCTATTTCCTTAAAAGCTAAAGCCAAAGGTGCTAAGCTATTTATTGGTTCAATTTTCTCCAAGAGTTCGTTGAGGAGGTCAATGCTTGATTTTCCGACTGCTTTCTCTGCAATCAGATGCTGCGCATGCGGATGAATGCTAAGCTTTGCAAATATAAAAGTGAACCTGCTAGAGCTCTTCGTCAGCTTCTCACGAATGGTGCGAGAAAAACGGCACCGTGATGCAGCATTGAAGGCTGCAAGTAACCTGTACAATAAAAATCATAAAAAAACTTAAAAAACATTAAAACAAACAAGTTAAGCAATAAAAATCATAAAAAAACTTAAAAAACATTAAAACAAACAAGTTAAGCAATTAAAGCACTTACTTGGCAGTGCTAACTTGAATATACAATACAGAATCAGCAGAATCAACAGCAGACTTTTCTCGTTCTTGTTCACGTAGATGACAGCCAATCTAAAAATTAGATACAAATTAGTATAACATCTTAAAGTAATAAAATTATCATAAAACAAGTAAAATTAAATTATTACCATGAGATGATCTGCGGCATGAATCATCATGGTCAATAGCTCTTCACGTTGAGACCAGTCATCCATGGTCTCCGAATCCCTCCAATAAAATTTATACAGTGTCCCTCCTACCAAGCCAAGAGTAGCAATGGTAGCGATCCCAAACTCCCAAACTCCCATGCTACATTAAACCAAGGTTTTAAACCGGAGTTTGCACGACACTCACAAAGCAGAGAAAAGAAACATACCTTGTATTTTCTTGTTGTTGCCAAGTTTCTTTCGACGTCCTGGATACTTAGACACCAGCTGGTCACATAACCTCAGAACTGTAATGGCCAGGTCTCCTCTCATTAGTTAAAGATTGAAGCTGGCCAGGCCAAGGGCAGGGCACGTGAACAAAGAATCTGTCAAATGTGCAAATTAAGGGCGGTGGAATCAGAAGAATACTTTATCTTTTTGTGTCCAGCATACTATGAAATAAGAGGAAGATATTACTGTCTTTCCAGGAACCCAACCAAGCTCATGAACTTTTTCCAGACAAGAAATGTCTTGCTTTTTATGTGTACAAACCCACCAAACTCAGAAGAAACGTGCTTAAACAAAGGGAATTTGATTCGAAATTAGAGCAAACAGTGCTGACTTTTCTTTTAGTACTTGATCTGACACCAATCACCAGTAATAGAAAAGAAAGAAAGAAGCCTCAGACAATGACCGAAATGGTCAAAAATGACAGTCCCGAAAGAAGCAAAGGGGCCATAGGCACATACAAAGCATAACAGAGTTTTTTCAGACCGTATAAGGGGGTGCATTAATGAACACTCATAGGATACAGAATCATTGATAAGCTTTAACGCAAAGTTAGTTTTTCTTCTTGTAAAACAGCTGGTGGACATCCGTAATGGCACATGAACACCTGCTGCAAGAAAACAAAGCTGAATATATCCTGCTATCAACAATACACAACGACACAATATCTGTAAAACACATTATATATTGGGCACTTGCCTTCACTGGCCTCCTCTCAGACACAAGAGTATTGCATCAACTAGGCTTGCAGGAAAAGGACGGGAATTGGCAGTATCAGGCAAGGATGAGGGTTTTGAAGATAAAAACAGATTAGTGACTGGACTGCTTAAAGGCTCAGGAGCTCGTTTTTTGCTTAGCTAAGGTGACTCAAACAGAGTTATGGCAGCAGCTATTTGTAGTACTGTTGTAGAAAGGACCATGGGATGAGCATATCTGTAAAAGCAGATTATGAGCCTGCAGTGTAAGGGCAGCCTGAGCCTGAGCCTGAGCCTGAGCCTGAGCCTGAGCCTGAGCCTGCTGCTCCAGAGTCCAAGTCCCTTTGGCTTTTAGCCTCCAACCCATTTCTGCCATTCCCTTTACTTCCCCTTTCAAATGCTTGTGTTAATTTAGCAGCTTTAAATCATGAAGAGTTGATACATCTGTTAGTGGGCAGCATACTTAACCCACAAATGATAAATGTGAAAAAAAAAAGATTCATTGCACAGGTTTGTGGCTAAGGAAGACGTTTATCCTATCAAGCTGTGCTTGTAGGACTCTAAGAAAGAGGAAACTATCAAACTAGAGCAATTACACCATTTATGATCTATATACAGCAGAATGAAGAGAGAAATTGGTCACATTTCCACTTTAACAAAGAGAAAATGAAGAACTAAACTCTAACCTTGAACAATGAAAAGCTTGAAGTTCCCCTTGACAGCAGCAGTATCTTCAGACCTTTCTTAATAAGTACTCTTTTAAAACTAAAAGAAGCTTGAAGGTAAATTTCCTGCATTCGACAGCAAGGATATGCTGGTAAAGAAGCTAGTAATTTGGTGCTGCTAATTGCTTGCATGCATGAAAAGAATTTTCAAAATCAGAATTGTGGAAAGACCCATGCCTCTATCCAATCGAATCCCTGTTGTTGCTCCCCTGGCTTTGCTGCCCTGGTCTCTCCTGAGTCTTTCCAATCCAAGAGAATCGAAATCAGCAAAATGACCTGTGGCGGAGAACGGAGCGGGAAACAGGTCCTCTACCTTGGACGACTGGTTCGCAGGAAAACCTAAACGCAGTTTTTTTTTTTTTTGGTTGCCCCCGGGGAGGGGGGAGGCAAAACCTTTGATTGTGTGGGATTTTGACATATTCTTAGAATATGCTTGTGACCTGCCAAAACTTGTTGGTGCCTGTAAACAATGGGTCAGTTGTGTTGCTACGCGGGGGGTATGAAACTGGGTAACCGGAATATCCATCGAGAGATCATGTCCAAGAAAAGAAGAAAAGAGGCTTAAGGGTTTTTCTTCGGATCGAATTCCGGGCTTCTAGCAATGGGTTCGGGAAGAAACGGAGTTGCATGTGTTTCATTTGCGCTCATTTTCTTCTAAAAACACGACTTCCTCCGAAATCCGGCCTGTTGAGTCGATTTGCAGAAGCCAGGTACTCATCTCATTAGGTCTATTGTGTCTGATGCAAATATTAGGGCGCAAGATGTCATATTTTTCCGTTCCAAGTGGCAAGCTTCTCAACAAAAGCTGTTGAGAAGCATTGCCCCTCAGTTCTTGGTCTATCAGTTCTGTCAATAAGAGTTGCAGCTTAGTTCCAGATGCAATTACACAAGCAGATCAAGCAATAAATTTGGACTCCAAAGATGCAGCTTCCTTTGGCTCTACAGCATTTAGGCAACCTCCATTCGTCAAAGCCTTGGCTCTGGAGCATTTAGGCAACCTACTTCTTCCATTAAGGTATTTATTATTGCCATTTCTCCTCCTAGGGTAAATGAAGTGCCAAAGGTATTGTAGAGAATTTGCAAGAGTGCTTCAAACTTGGTGATGGGAACATTAGAGCTCATGAGCGTTTATGGTTGTGTTCTGGAGATTGAAGATGAAGGATGAGGTTTATGAGGAGTTTAAGTATGTCTTGGATATGAATTCCAATTCTGAAGAGCATCATGAGCAGACTCTTTGCGAATCATTTTTGCATATTTGATTTTGTTTCCTACATGAGAAAACTCTTTGCAATTCATTCTTGGCATGCAAGGTCCAAAACTACCAACCTTTTTATGAAAGGAAGCTTCTGAATTTAACGTAATCTACCGTGTTTGTAACCTTTTTATGAAAGGAAGCTTCTGAATAATGTAATCTACCCTGTTTTTTCTCTTTTGAACTTGCGTGCATTTACAGATTGCATTTTTATAGATTGACGAATTCCATTGTGCAACTGACCTCTTAGAGCTGCCATTTGATCCTTCATGGAATTTCTGCAATCTAGAGTAATTGTGTTGCTTTGAAAAAACCATGCACATGAAAGCGTAAGCGTAGACTGCCTTATTTGAATATCTAATCAGTCCACTTCAAAGGTTGTAGCGGTACAGCATTTTGCTGTAGGTCTGTGATTGAGTGAACACAATTCCACCTGTAAGTACTCAATCAAATTGATGACTGTATTGTTATATGGATGTAAAGTGCTTTTGGTGCTTTTGGGTCTTCCAAGGAATCCAGTGATGCAGTTAAAGGAGGGAGGACTAGTTGGTATAGGGCATCTTGTGGTATAGTGCACCCATGCAATGGGGAGACCTTTGCTAAGGGAATCATCACAGCAGTTGATCCAAGTGATTGTGTGAATGATGAGGCTCTGGGAGATGATCATCTGGGTGTGGGAATAGTCAGCATGCTCATAATATATGAGAATAGGTTGACAGGTGTTAGTGCTTCCAGTGATTGCCTTGTATGTTCAAATGTTGTTGAGGTTGGAACTCAGTTAAGATGGCCTATTGCATACCTCAGACAAGACGATGGTCAATGTCTGCAAGCCCCCAATGATGGAGGCAAGCCACCTGTGGAGCATGCAGATACAATAGAGGAGGGCTCATGTAATTTTAAGCATGTCCAGATTAGGAAGAGGAGATATACCTTTCATGTCAGGAAGACTGGGAAGAAGCAGAAGACCATGATGACCCTGTCTAGAGAAGAGAAAAGGGCACCTACAAAAGACAATATGAAGAAGATTAAAGAGAAGGCATGTTGTAGTCTCAATTGCATCTCTCCGTACCCAGTAAGTGAGCTCATTGACATTAGAATAAAATTCTGGGGAATGTCACATGAACGAAGGGTTAACTCAATGTATACAATGTTTGGTGCTTCACATTACGACAATGTGACAGGAGAGCTGTTGTATCCATGTGGGAGTAGGAAGGTGTGTTATAAAGCACTAATATGGATTACGTGCATAGGTAAAACCTCTTTCTATAGATATAAGGAGCAGTATGATGATGGTACAAGGGTGTATATGCACTCGAACCAATTGACCCAAAAACCCAGATCAAATACCTTGCTAGCAGTGAGCGCGTTCGAGCATTTTGTCAGATTCATGGCACAATCTATGCCACACAAGCACAAAGTGAATGAGAGTCAGATCCGGGTTACTCAAAGGGTATTACCACAGCACTACATTCAGAAGGAGTGCCTTGCCGAGCTCAATGCAATTCTACCATCATTAGGAGGACGGGAACTATCACAGGCCGGGTTTAGTAGAATGTGGGCTAAATATTTCCCGGATGTTGTGGTTGCCAAGTTCATGCCCTTCTCAAAGTGCAATTTATGTATCGAGCTCAAAGAGTTGCTTGCTTCCACCCAAGTAGAGTATGAGAGAATGTGTATAAGGCAGCAAATCACAGATCATCAGATTGAACAGAAGACATGCCGGTCTTTATACTGGCAGTGCAGAACATTCTCAAAAATGAAACCGGGCCAGTTTCTATGCATTATTCATGACAAGATGGACCAGCACAAGACATTTCTACCAAGGCTTGATCCCATGCCAAAGTCATGTGGAAATGCTTTTCAGTTGAAGGTTAGCCTGGCTGGAATGTTGACTCATGGTCATGGAGCTGGTACTTATGGCCATTTTGTCCTAGACATGTGGGAGGATGGATCTAACTTCCACATAGGATCCATTTTCAAGTGTCTAAGAAATCTTGAAAGAGGTAAGGGGCTAGCCCCTTACTTCCGCTTCTCATTGATCAACTTCTAGAGACTGCTTTGGAACACTGCTACAAAACATCCATTTTTGCAAATATCTATGGCAAATAACAAACTCTTTGAAGATTGACACCTCCATTGTCTTAACGAAAAGTGATTGCCAACTCCTTTACACCAGTTCTTTTAGAGGGACTTTGTATTGCATTTTGCAAAACTTAACCACCTTCTTATGTTCGACATAGCCCCGGGGGATTCACCCAGAAGATCCGTATAAACCTAGAGAGTGTATGGAAGGGGTTTTTTTCTCGATGTTTTCGTACGTATACTAGGGGTCTAAATCCTCCTCTTACTGACATTCTAGTGTATTTTCTCCATGGAAGGGGTGTTTTTCCAACACTTTTTCGTACGTATATAGGGGTGTTTCTTCTCACCTTGAGCACGCAGGTGGCATATACTCATATGATAAAGGTGAATCCCCCGGGGACATAGCAACCCATGGAATCCGACAAGGCAGATTATTTGTCGGTAGTTTCTTAGATTTGCAAGGGCAATGTTCTAACTATATAGGAGCTTTGAGCAAGATCACGAGATTCTATTATAAAAGGCTTCCTAAACATATATTGTGCTTACGCTTATTATGTTCCTTTCGACTTCAAATCGTAGAAGTGCATTCAAATCTTAATCAAATGCAGAAGGACACCTTTAAGTGGCAGTTCCTAAAGAAGGGATATGGCAAAGAAGTTCAAATAATTATGTTTCTATAGGAGCTCTCAAAGTGGAGCGTAACTATTTAGGTACGGGTTCTCTCCTACAATTGTCTCTGTTTTGCTGTTAGAGTTGGCGGTAACGCATGGAATAACTGGATGTATAAGAGATGGTATAAGCGGCATTTTGATTGTGACACACATAAGATATATGAACATATTTGAGATTTTTACACTTTATACAGGAATATTTTTGAATGATCTACAGTTTGTACTTTATGACACTTTATACTTACGTTTGAAAAATACAGAATATGTTACGGGTTAAAATTTACATTGTATACTTTATATTTTATGATTTAAAAATCTGAGATTTACAATTTACGCTTTCGAATTTGAGATTTACACATTATGGAATATTTTTTTAAATCCAGGAACTTATATGGGCTAACGGTTTGGAGAGTACCTGATGTGGCCTGGCCTAAAAACCAGGGTGGATATTTGGAAATATGATTTTGCCCTGAACGAGGTTCTTTTAAAGTAATTGTACTTTAACTGTGACTGTAGAAGAAGAGGAAGAGGAAGAGGAAGAGGAAGAGGAAGAGGAAGAGGAAGAGGAAGAGGAAGAGGAAGAGGAAGAGGAAGAGGAAGAAGAAGATGGTGGGGGATTAGCTAGAGCACTAGATAAGGACTTGCTTAGAAACAAAAGAAAGCAAGTTAAAGACATTTTTTTCGCAAAGGAAGAGGAAGGTACAACGCATTGAGGGTTCAGAAGTGCCCAAGGACAAGAAAAGAGCTCCTGGATGTGTACTTAAAAGTAAGGAAGTTGATAGGAGCACAAAGCTGCTGAACCAAATCAATGCTACCAAACGTGTTGTTGACACGATGAGGCTCTCCACAGCTACAATCAAAAGACCTCCTAAAGATGCTTCTGGACAAAGACCTTTGCAAGTTAGAAAGTTGTATGCTTCTCACATTGACATTTTAAAAGATAGAATGAGGGCTAATCAAGAAGCAGTAGTCACTCCTCTGATTGTTATGGTTGACCCAAATCAATGTACATCTCTAAGAGAGTACAATAAGGCTGGCTTTGAGTACTATCGATATTGTGTCGTGGGTGGAACACACAACTATAAAGCAAGGAAGGAACTAATGAAAGAAGACAACAAAAATCCTGCTTGGAAAGTGGTAGAAGCCAAGGTTTATGTTGGTCTAACTGATGAAGAAGCAAAAGTTTTAGAAGTTTTAGTCGTATCTCATAATGTTGATAATGAGTATCGCCTCCAAATGAGTTTCATTGATCAGATACTTTTTATGCATCGGAAAGTCATAAACTTTGAGCAAAGCTACGGTGAAGACTTCAGAAAGAATGGCCCGCTTCTTCAAAAGCTCAAGGAAACTTGTGTAACAGAATGTTGCCTTCAGTATGATAGTGACCTGTTACCCATCCATGCTTCAAAAAGTTTGACAACTATTTTCAACTAGCTTTCAGAAGTGGAAAGGTTTGCATCTAAACTCAAGTTGGCGTGTTTATTGCTTGTGTTAAAAAGCTAGTGTATGAATTCATACTGCGTGCACTTATGTACATTACTTACTTGTCAAAAAAATCTTAGAAGTTGGAATTCCTATAGTCAACAATGGTGTACTATTTGCATCTAGATTACTTAAGGATAGTTCACTCTTCCAAAAGAGTGCATAGATTTGTGGTCGTTGTAATCTTGTGGTTTCTTTTGCTCATTAAAGAAAATCATTTAAATTTAAGGAAACCTTTGGCATTAATAGTTTGCGTTTTCATAGATTTGGGAACTTCAAGAAAAAATCTTTTCCATGTTTCAAGATAATCAACTAAAGACTAAATCTGTGACGGAAAAAGCGCCTAAGGCAAGCAAGAAATTATCTAAGCCTAAGGTGAAGGAGATGACTATTGTTCCATGGATTTCTCTTCAAGGCATTAAGGACAAAGAGCCACTAGTTCATCTTCTGGAGAAAGTCGTGGCTAAGGAGTTTACTCTAGAAGAAATGGCAAATGAAGCAAAGCAGTAAGTTGTTTGCTCTTGAGATTAATCAGTACAAATGTTTTAAAAATGTTTTATTCTCATGTACAGACAAAAAGATCTTGTAACTTGCTAGCTAGAGCTACTAAAAGCACTTAACCTGGATGCTTGGGAAGACTGCAGAGCAAATTATCCGCTGACAACCAGAGATGCTTTGATTAAAGAATATGCCTCGAACTTCAGTAAATGGGTTAGTACTTCAAAATTAGATTATAAGTTCTCAAGTGGGTTTACTTTCTCAACTTCTTTTATTCGGACTTCATAAACATCATGTTCGTACTAAAGAATGACTTGTTTTTGTAGAAAAAGTCTAATGGATTGCCTGCTGGGTTTTTAAAACTTGTAAGAAGCTGTAAAGAAGAAAGGCAAAAACTTAAAGCACAAGCAGAAGGTCAAGCTGCTCTAGCTGCGTCAGCTAATGACCTTGAAAATTTCTATCTTTTCAATCAAGATGCATTATACAAGGCCATAGTTGGAGACTGCAGGATATTGAAACAAGTAGTTCAATCACGTAACTTCACATTATGCGTCGCTAATATACCTTATGGCTTCAAGATAAAGGATAGTCCTTTTGATGATGAGGCTTTTACTTGGAAAGAGGTGGAAGCATTCCTGGAAGGATTTAAAGAGGTCACTACCTCCTCCTACTGGAGAGTAATATTATTTCATTCAGATGTTCAAACAATGTCTGTGATAAAGCCACTATCTATAATTTGCAATGTTGGTTTTGAGGGTTGTGTGTGGTAAGTTGAAACATGTTTCCATTTTGAAATGCACCATTCATTTTTTTGATTTCTAGTTCTTGCAGAATAAAAACAAATGTTAAAGATAGGATAAGATAAGATAAGATAAGATAAGATTTTAACGTCCACGGGAACCCAGCGGGTTATGGGACGAGTACATGCAAGGGGCCGAAGCCCAAGTAAGACCCGGGGAAGTAAACCCGTCATAAGAAACAAGTGGAAAATTGTAACAAAACAAAATAAAACAAAACAAAATAAGATCGTCAGGCAACTATGAATATCCCAACCATGGGTTTGCTGGCCACTGTTCAAGAACAATTGCTAAGCCTCCCCTATATACTGCCCATTTTTTCTCGAACAATCAGTAAGTTAGAGTATCTCCATATTGGATATTATAAACAAGATAACTTATTAAACGGGAGAATAACATTGAAACGGGAGCAAAAGGAATATTCCTCAAAGATTCCCTTTTTTTAATAAAAAAGGGGTCAAAATAGGGCAAAAAAAAGTTTTAAGACATAAAATGATGTTTTGACCCCCCCAAAATAGCAATTTATTTTGTGCAGAGGGAAAAAATACCATTTAAAAGTGACGTTTTTTTTTACAACTTAAATTTTTTTGAACAATGTTTTTTGAGAGAACCCTAAAATTAAGGGAGTACAAGTTTTTACAATAATGAAAATAAAATCTGTAACAAAAATTTCGTATATTCAAAAGTTGAAGATAAAATCTCCACAATCACATATAAAATTTACAACTTATGTGTATTCCAGAATACACTTTGCCCGTCGCGCATGAGGCAAAGTGTATTCCAGAATACACTTTGCTTGCAACCTCTGCACATGCTGCAACCTCTACAATTTAAGTACTGGGCTTTCATGCAATTTTTTAAACATTTTAGTAGGGAGGAAAAAAAATTTTAAAGGGGGGATACTGGGTCGTGGAAACAACGAAAAGCGGAAAACGTATTCCAGAATACGTTTTGTATTCCAGAATAAGTTTTTTGCAGACGGGAGGGGAGGCGACCTTTTTTTTCCTGATCTGGCGATTAGGTGTGATTCGGCCTCTGCTACTTCGGCTCACAAGAAGTCATGATGGCGCATATGGGATCAGAACCTTTGGCTGCTGCTGTTGGTCGATTAGGGTTTAGGGTTTGAA
This sequence comes from Isoetes taiwanensis, assembly GCA_021234155.1. Taxonomy (NCBI): domain Eukaryota; kingdom Viridiplantae; phylum Streptophyta; class Lycopodiopsida; order Isoetales; family Isoetaceae; genus Isoetes; species Isoetes taiwanensis. The sequence goes on along the minus strand of JAJEKV010000059.1, from coordinate 2,710,933 downwards.
TCGGATCATGCTCATCGGTTCTTTGAATCTGGCATGGCTCTTTCTTCCATCACCGAGCATTAAAGATCTAGGAAATTCAGAGCTGGTTAGATCTAAGTTTCATCTTATCACTTCAAACAAGTACTAGGTTGCTTTATGAGCAATACTACAACAATCTTCCTTCTCTTGTCTATTTATTTAATTCTTAAATGGCGTCACATGCAGGATGACTATCTGGACTGCTTTGGTACCCCATAGCTTATTGGGAAGGTGTTGAAATAAGTTTTACTCGTATATTAATTCACTATTCACGTTCTGAACTTCTGATGAACATTTTAATGTTTTCAGATTGGTACTGACATAGAAGATGCAAAATGTTCGTGGTTAATTGTCCAAGCTTTGCAACATGCCAACACTGAACAAAAAGCAATTCTCAAGGTAGGCTTTGAAGCAATCAGTCAATCATGCAGAAATTGCCCTAACATTTGACTGTTGGCATGTTAGGATAATTATGGAAAGGCAGATCGTTCACATGTTTCAAAGGTGAAAGAGATGTACAGTGAACTAAATGTTCAGGTCTATTTTACATGTTTTATGGGATATTTTCAAATCACCTGCACCCCACACTCGTTATAATGGCCATCCTGCATCTTTGGAATCTTTGAAGAATAAATGGAGACTTAGTATGAACCTCAAATATTCAAAAGCCTAAGTCATGGTGTTATGTCCTAGTCTTTGTGCAAAAATAGACATGGGTCTAGAACATGGATGCTTAAGTTTTGTGTAAATCAAAGCAAAATTTTTGACAAAGAGATCAACATTGCCATCTTTTTCACAGACGTAACCCCTGCAACCCCTGCTTCTGAATTTGCCCTTTAACTCTCCCAAACCTCCCAAATTTTCCATGCTTGTGTTCGTGCTTCCACACTATGCTTCCACACTTGCAATTTCCATTTAGATGTTTAACCAGATGCGTGGAAAATGTGGGAAGTTGTTACAGTTTTCAATATCATATTAGTTTCTACTAAAAATGTAATGAGAAACCGTTTTGATATCTAGAATCGTTGGTATTAGTGCTACAACTACCATGTCTACTCCATGAATACAAGCCCATAATTTTTCTATTTGAATTCTTTCCACTTTAGCAATGCATTTGAACTTTTTGCAACTTATCAATCTACAATTCTACATCTTGCAACTTATCAATATTATGATTCTACTTCTGGAGAGATTGGACATTTGGGAAACAGCCACACGATACAAAGAAGAAAATTTTCCGATTCCTGCCAATTCTTCCATCTTGGGATGTTTTTAACAATATCACATCTTAATCATAGTGGAAATAAACTTAAAACTCAGCTCTGCAATCTGGAAACTGACACCATTGCCTCTTCTCGGAACCTATCTGACTTCCAAAACTCATCAAATATGAGAACCAGACACATACTGTTTCATCAAATGACTGTTCATAAAAATACCTTGACAAACATGGTGAGGGGAAAATTCGATACACAAATGGCACTTCACAAAGGAAGATTTCCCTGCGTTATTTGGCTTTTATGTTGATGAACTGGAGTCCTTTTTGCAGACTTTGGGTGGAGAAGGCTCCATGCTTGCACAATCGCGCATCCCAATTTTGCTTATGCTGATAACATTGTGTGGATGTCCGCCTCCAAACAAGGCCTTCAGAATCATTTGATAGCGTTAAATGCATTCTCCAAAGCTAAGCTACAAAAAACATTTGTAAAATTTTTTTAGAGCTTCAGAAATACACAGAATGAGTATGTTTCATGAGCAGTTGAAAAAACGAGAAAAATACGCTGCCAGAAAACGTTTTTCATAAAAGGATGGAGAGATGCAGAAAGTAGACTGAAGGAGTTACATTCAAACAAGAAATTGCTGACATTGTAGATGACCCCAAAGCAACCACGATGTGCCTATCACAATCACAAACATTGTCATCATTTAACCACTAGAGATTAAACTGTTTTGCAGATGAGATTATTCTCTCACTAGAGGAATTCTCATGGATATCTGAAAGTTCTTGTAACTTGTTAATTGTAATACAGAACATAGGCACATCAGGTTTTACATTCAATAAGCATTGCATGCATCATAAGCACACTAAACACTCTGATTGTAAAACATGTAAGCATATGCATGAATCTGGACATGGAAATACACGGCAGAACCTTTGTGCAGAAAAATGAACGCCTCTACTCTCTAGTTTGGAAAATCTAGTATGCTGACAATTTCTAGTGCAATGGCCATGTTGTGCACTTTCATGACTAGCGAGACATCCATTCTAACTAAGCAAGAAAAAAAATTCAGACATTTATTTATTTATTTATTTATTTATTTGTCACGCCCTTTGAGACCCCCAGGTCCATAGGCGGCATAATACAACTAAATGAGGCCTTGAGCCTCAATCTCATCGATATATTGGTTCAAATCTAGAGTTTCCTTTCGGAGCTCCCACCACTCTTGGAGAAAGTCTCCTAGAAGTGTCGGCTCCAATGAAAGAAACTCAGAAAAATTAGCTCCATCAATGTTATACTTCTTTCGCAAGTCCGTAAACATATTACATTTTAGAAAAGCATGATGTTCATCTTCAATTTGAGCTTCACGGCAGCAAGGACAAAATCGAAGTTCACGTGGTGTATTCCCTCTTCCTGCTTCTATCTCTAGATGATGGCTACTTAATCTCATTTGTGATATGAGCCGTCTCTTCCTCAACCCTACATGTGCATGCAAATACTCTTGTTCCACATATACCAACATTGGATTCACTTCCTTCTGATAGAATTCCATCTTAACTCCTGGTTGACTCCATAGTTTTTGCCATGTTTTGTCCATTACTAGATCTCGCAAGCCCACATCACTATCTGGCAAATCTACAAGACTAATGCCCCACCATTCTGACCATGAGACAAGTTGTTGGTACCATCCATTGTGACCTACTGCTGACTGTGATTCTAACAAGGCTTGATGCGGCAAACGAGCTTCATCCATATGTACCAGTCTATTATAATAAACATTGAGGTCTTTACCTAACCATTTCTGCCCTGAAGCTAAGATCTTGATCTTCAACCGCAACAGCCGCCACTGCAACAGACTAGAGCCGCCATCAACACTTAGGGTTTTAGAACACGAAACTGGAGTCGATGTAGATCACCCAGCAGACGCCAGCAACACTCAGGGTTTCAAAACACCAAGATGGAGTCGATGTAGATCACCGAGCAGGATTATCGCCGCATCAAACCAGAGGAGGCGAGAAAAAAAATTCGCCCCCTCTCCCGTCGATAGCAAAATCCTATTCTGGAATACAAAACGTATTCCAGAATACATTTCCCAAATTCTTTTTTGACCATGACCCAGTATCCCTGGTCACCACAAACCAGACAAAGATTATTTAAAATCCGTATTCCCGTATCCCTACAAAAAAAACCAAAAAACTCACCAAGGTCATGTAAATAATCGAGGCATCAAAATCGCAGGCTTATTAAAAATGCCAAAAAGCCTAGTTGATGTTGGTTTATTTTTCTCTTTTGCAATTACAGAAAACGAAGTGTATTCCAAAATACAAAAAAGGTTTGATATTTTTTTTTCATGTCTTTGTTTCTAAATGAAAATAATGATGAGCTGGATCCCTCGTTCAGCAGTCCTCACACTTTACTGTACACTCTAAAGTAGAGAAAAAGTGTATTCCGGAATACACTTGCTCACTAAGTGTATGTTTTGCAAGTATTCCAGAATACACTTTGCTCACTAAGTGTAAATTTTGTGGGTAGTTCTGAAGATTTTATCTTCAAATTTTGAAAATACTAGAACTTTTATTACAGACCTTTTTTCAATTTTGTGTTGAAAACTATATTCCCCTAAATTCAGGGTTCACAATAACCCAGTGCCAGAAAAAATAAAATGCAGTCAAAATGGCATATATTAAATCTTAATCACCATAGTGTTATGGACTTAACCCCTAAAAGTTCTATTTTAAAGTGTTGATTTGTTGGACCCGTGATGAAAAAATAATTTTCTGCTAAAATAGCATGTATTAAATTGTAAATACTATGATTTTTTGGACACGACCCCTTAATGGTCCATTTCGAATGGTGCATATATTTTTTAGAAGGGAATCTTTAAACGGGAGTGCTGGAACACTCTCGTTTAATATGCAACCGTGTTCAGATGCAAAGTTGTCGAGTTGTAGGGGGGCTAAAATTGCATAATATAAATTTTAGTTTTCTCAAAGTGATGAACATTTTCTAAAAAGTGCCACTTTTGAAAGAGTGCCGTTTTTTAGAAGGGAATCTTTGAAACGGGAGCAATGTTACTCTCCCGTTTAATAAGTAATCTTGTTTATAGTCTTGATGGTAAAAGGAGTATGCAGCATTACAATACAACAGATGAAACTCAACCACCAAGCAACGTGTTTTGTTATCCAGCTATGCTTCAAAATTTGAAAGATCCTCAGAGACAGGGACAATAGTGTCACATTATCAAAAGCCCCAGGAGTTAATTTCTAAGCTTATTACTTGGTTTTCAAGACCAGGTGACTGGGTGCTGGATGCTTTTTCTGGATCAGGAACAACTGCTATCTGTGCCCTTAAGAAAGGACGAAACGTTATCTGTGTTGATATTGATCAAGAAAATGTTGGTTTCATAAAATCAAGAATAAGTTCTTTTGAGTCCTTGCATGATGAAAATCAAGAGTTAGGCGACAAAAGCTATAATGGAACTCTAACAGAAACTTTCTCTGAGATTCAGCCACCACCTAGTGGTAGGCCTGATGAGAAGATTGTTTTTGCAGAGCTTGATCCTGCTATTACAATTCTTGAAGAGACTCCCAGGGCTTCATCAACAATTCCTTTGGTAAACATTGGCCTTGAAAAGGAGAAAGAGAAGAATGGAACTGATGAAGAAGAACCTATTGATTATTAAACTAGTTTATCATTTGCTTTAGATATGAAGTCTAAGAACTACTTGTGAATTATCTTTGGTAGTCATTTTACTAGTTTAACATTTGCTTGAAATATGAAGTTTAAGAACTACTTGTTGTAAATCAATTTGCCATTTCTTTGGTGCTTATTTTTCTTTCCTTAGTAACATGTTGGTAATCTTCTTGTTTTAAAGCTTATATTGTGCTTCTAATTTAATGATTCCTAAAACTTGAGTTATTTTGATCATGTCAGTCATCTTTCAACTAGTAAAAGCTTCAAATTACTAATTTGTACTCATTGTTGTTTGATTCATACTCTTTAATAAGAAAAGCAAGAAGAACAACCATTTATTTCTAAACTATTGGAAAGAGGCTAGCACTTCGATTATTTGCTTTAAGTGAACAAATTAAGTAATCTTAAAGATGAATGATTCGATTATATGCTTGTAAGTCTACACAAATCTAGTTTTGATACGGATGAATACGCCTTAGGGCCCTTCAACAATGCTATGTCATAAGATGATTTTTATTGGAGTGATCATGTAGATAGAAAAAGCATGCTAAAAATGCTTAAATTTTAGCTCTTTTTCACAAATAATTTCGTGAATGATTAAAACATGCTAAAAAGTGCTTCTAGAGCCTAGTTGCACCTAGCAACACCCAACAACACCAACAACCATGCTGAAAAAAAGAGGCAGAAAAGAAAGAACCTAAGGACCTCCTCTCCGAGGCTTCACACTGCAGCAGCCAAACCTAACAAGGTACTGACGGACAGGTTGACCTAAAGGCCAAAGCTACTCAAGACCGATACCTACGTACAAGCAACAGCATGGTTGTTGGTGTTGTTGGGTGTTGCTAGGTGCAACTAGGCTCTAGAAGTGTGATTTATCTGCGTTTCGAGATAAGCAGATAAATCCGCTTCTTGAGGCTAGTTGGCGTGTCCCCCTTCGAGTATTTAAGTCTGCCTCCCTCGCCTTTCTCCCCATCAGCCGTTTCGAGCCTTCTCCTCCATCGGTCGCTGGTTCCCCCACCCCTCCCACCCTTTGATGCCTTTGGTTCTCCTTTAGTTTGGCCTTTTCCGCTTTGAGTGTTTTCCTTGTTGGGTCTGTTATTGCTTTCCTTTCTCTGTTCTTGCTTAGAGGTAGCCTCTACTATTTGCATATAGTGGTTCTTTAGGTCCTCGTGCGACGTTGGTGGCCCTTATCTTGAGTCTGGTTTTTGTAGAGACTCTTTGGTAGGTGCAGTAGCTTCCCCCTTTGGACATGCTTTGGTGTATAGGTCTTGCTTGCTTGGAGGGTTTTTGGATGTTGTGATGGCCCTCGTGTCGGTGTCATACCAGTTCTCACGCCGATCAGTGGGGAGGACTTGGGTATTGTGGTGGCCATCGTGCCTTGAACCTTGGCCCGCCTTCTAGGGTTTGGGAGCCTTTGTGCTTGGGGTAGAGCCCGCATGCCCGACTGGTTGCTTTGAAGGCCCTCGTGCCTGGGGGAGGGCCCTCATGCCCGTGGTTGTCGGCCCTTGTGCCCTTGTACTCTTTTGTGCACTTTTGTGATGGCCCTCGTGCCAGGTGGTAGGCCCTCGTGCCTGTGCGGTGGCCTGGTGGCCCGAGATGATTTCTGTTTTGCAGGCTACGCATAGCGACGACCCCACCTGAGGAAGCCACTGGGACGACACATCCCTCCATATAAACCGCTCCCAACCTAAACCTGCAAAACCACCCGTCCAACGACCATCGGGCACGAGGGCCCTTCCCCAGGCACGAGGGCCTCCAAAGCAACCCGTCCAACCGCAGCATCGCGTAAGCCTGCAAAACAGAAATCATCTCGGGCCACCAGGCCACCGCACAGGCACGAGGGCCTACCACCTGGCACGAGGGCCATCACAAAAGTGCACAAAAGAGTACAAGGGCACAAGGGCCGACAACCACGGGCATGAGGGCCCTCGCCCAGGCACGAGGGCCTTCAAAGCAACCAGTCGGGCACGCGGGCCCTACCCCAAGCACAAAGGCTCCCAAACCCTAGAAGGCGGGCCAAGATTCAAGGCACGATGGCCACCACAATACCCAAGTCCTCCCCACTGATCGGCGTGAGAACTGGTATGACACCGACACGAGGGCCATCACAACATCCAAAAACCCTCCAAGCAAGCAAGACCTATACACCAAAGCATGTCCAAAGGGGGAAGCTACTGCACCTACCAAAGAGTCTCTACAAAAACCAGACTCAAGATAAGGGCCACCAATGTCGCACGAGGACCTAAAGAACCACTATACGCAAATAGTAGAGGCTACCTCTAAGCAAGAACAGAGAAAGGAAAGCAATAACAGACCCAACAAGGAAAACACTCAAAGCGGAAAAGGCCAAACTAAAGGAGAACCAAAGGCATCAAAGGGTGGGAGGGGTGGGGGAACCAGCGACCGATGGAGGAGAAGGCTCGAAACGGCTGATGGGGAGAAAGGCGAGGGAGGCAGACTTAAATACTCGAAGGGGGACACGCCAACTAGCCTCAAGAAGCGGATTTATCTGCTTATCTCGAAACGCAGATAAATCACACTTATATTTAAACTGTCATGCATTAACATTTGAAAGTCTTGAAAAAAAAGGGCCCTTTTTAAACTTTGTTCAAATTTTTTAAAGGAATCTTTTAAATGCATTTATAAAATAAGTGCATTTAATTAAAACATTGTTTGGTGTTCTTGCAGGATATTATTGACATTATCCAGCCTGTAGTTTTTTGTGAAGACCCAAGGGTGGTGAAAGGATTGTGGTACCCTCTTGAAAAAGAGAACTTAGAAGAAAACTCCCCAGAACGAGAGTACGAGGAAGAGGTGCCGGTGATGACTGCAGCTAGAAGCTTGTCTTGACCACAGAACCACCTGCGAAGAAGCCCAAAAAAATGAAAGCTTTGACATTAGAGGAATCCATGGAAGCAGCTAGCAAAGCGCCTGGAGCTGACATAGTAGTTAAGCCTGCTGACAGATCAAGTGCCATTCTCAAAAAGATTAACAAGACAAAGCTACATAAGCAAACAATCTCGTTAAGTATAAGCACCATTAAAAGGCCACCTAAAAATGAAGACGGGGTTAGGGTGCTACAGGTGAGAAAACTGTACGCAGCACATGTGCCCATACTAAAGCAGAGAATGCATAGAAACTTGCATGTTCATGTCTCGCCTTTTGTGGTCATGGTAGACAAAAATCAAATACAGTTATTGAGCCAATACAAGAAGGCAGATTTTGAAGACTATACCTATTACCTGCTTGGTGACACACACAGTTACAAGGCTAGAAAGGAGTTATCAAAAGAAGAAAAAAGAAATGAGATTTAGAAAACAGTGGAAACCCACATCTATGTAGGTCTTACTGATGAAGAAGCAAAAGTCATTGCAGTTAGCCATAACCTTGACAATGACTTTGGATTAAAGATGAGAGTAATAGATAAAATTCGATCCATGCACAGGGAGTTTCTTGAATTCAAGAGCCTGAATAGGGAAGACTTTAAAGCGGTATAAATTTATACCATCGAGGCTCGACGGTACTAATTTTTTTACTGTAGAGGCTCGACGGTATAAATTTATACCATCGAGGCTCGACGGTACTCATTTTTTAATGTAGAGGCTCGACAGTTAATTTATACCGTCGGAGGCTTTGCGGTATGAATTTATACCTTTGACGCTTGCGGTGTAAATTTATACCGATGAGGCTTGCGGTATAAATTTATACCGCAAGCTCTATCGATGTAAGTTAATACCTCAAGCCTTATCGGTATAAACTTATACCGCAAACCCTGTCAGTATAAATTTATGCCGCAAGCCCTTTTGGTATAAATTCATACCGTGATCATTAGAGCTGCAAATGTGTGCTTCTTCAGTTGGTTGCTTTACTAAGTATTCCAATTACCTTTTTTAGGCCTGGGACTTGCAAGAAAGAATTTTTTGCATGTAAAGAATCAGAATTAAAGGAGCAACAGAGCAGCACGAGCAAGAAACCAAAGAAGAATTCCGAAGCAAAACAAAAAAGTATGGGCATTGTGCCTTGGACACAACTTCAAGGTATTAAAAGCAAAGAAATAATTGTGAGGCTGTTAGAAAACAGCCAGCTTGCACGGCCTCCACTCGAGATCTTTCTTCAATCTCCGCGTCAAATACGCTTCTTCCCCATGCTCCGTGGATTTGATCCAAAGCTCGCAGTATCGCTTGCGCTTCCTGTAGCTTCATAACATTCATCTTCTCCTCCTCATTTCTACAACGATTGTGTTCTCTAGCAATCTTATTCCGTAGCCCTGGTAAGAGTATATCCTTCCATTCTGTACCATGACCGCTACCTCCTATAACATAACATGACCATAATTAACAAACACGGTGCCATTAGTCACGCAGATCGAACAAACAATTTCAAATACGATAGACGTTGAAGTCATTCATTCCATACAAATGGTTCATTTCCCGACTCGCGAGTCGAGAAACACCATGCCACAACTTTGTGCATGTAATTCCTATACCATAAACGCTGAAGATCATTCATTCCATACAAATGGTTCATTTCTCGACTCGCGAGTCGAGAAAGACCATGCCACATCATTATACAAGTAATTCATATGTCACAAATGATACAGTTCATCTACATATTCCACAATGTTACAAAATAATTACATTCAAGTATCCTTATCACCATAAAATTTCTCGTCCGTGGCTTTCATGAAGGAGATGCGATGCTGGTCAATCTCCTCGAGATTCGGATACCTCCTGATTACATCGGCCACCAGAATGGAAAACCTGGCCTCAGCCAACACTGGAACGAGGTCGTATGCGAGCCAAGTATCTATTTCATATTCTTCTGGTCGATAGCTCTTAGCCAGGATCGTGTTTGTCCGAGTTATGGTAACACTTGTAGGCGCTGTCATCTATAATAACAGTGTTATGTTTACCATATCCCTGGTAGGCCTCATAAACCCTTTCCAATTTTTTTACCATTATCTCCGTGCCTTTTGTGACAGACGTGTCCAGGTCCCTCACAAAGTCTGCCTTTTCTTGGCCCCAGATAAACTTGCACTTCAGTAGAGGGACTCCAATCACCCCGAGAACAAACACCGAGTACATTCCGCTTCGCCATACATGACCAGACACCCACTTCAAATCCCCAGTCTGTGAGGGGCCTTGGAGGATCGTTCTTTTCCTTCAACAGATTTCTAGATATGGTGCGAAGAAGCGGTAAGCTCTTCTTTGATTATGAAGCAAGATCATAACGTTGTGTAACTTGAGGTTTTGGATATGCTAGTCAATCTGCTGCTTGCGGATGGGGCGAAGGTTGCAATCGGGGACGAGCTAGAGGATACTGGCCTGCTCCACTGCAGTGCAATGGAGAAAGGATACTCAAGGATCGCCATAACACAAGTTATAAATGGAGATGCTTTGCTTATAAGGCCAACCGAAGAAGCAACGACCATCCGGAAGGCTGCAGGATCTGTTATACAATGGCCCAAAGAATACTTAAGAAAGAGGTGAGTCTATCCTTCCATATTAGTTAGAACTTTTTAAACGGGTTTAGGGGGTCTACTTCGAGATCTGCTTGGAGTCTGTTCGACTGCTTGTTTCCTTGTTGAGCGTATTTCAGCATTGTCATTGTGGCGGTGCTAGAACGTGCTCAGCAAGGGAACATGCAATCAACGAGGCTGAGGCATGTTCAGGTCGAATTTTAGTTAAGTCATTCCATCTAGAAAGAGCCCGGAGAAAGCTCCCTCTTGCTTCGGTCTTTAGTCCAAAAAGCAAGCTAGAGGTGCCGGCAAGGGAAGGCATGTGTGGGTAGGGAGTGTGGAATGCATGACTCCATGTAGTTTTCTCGACTCGCGAGTCGAGAATAACCAGGACCATCTACTCAGGCACAGGGGCGTTCGGAAGGATTCATCCACCATTCAATACACCTACATGCCTTCTTCCTGTTTGAGAAGATCCCCTTCGGAACATTCGACGCCTATGGTTTGAAGGAGCTCCTCTAAGACGGGAAGTAGGCATGAGTGGGAAGCGAATGTGGAATGCATCACTGGATGATCTATTCTCGACTCGCGAGTCGAGAATAAGGAGGACCATCTATAGACCTTAGGCACAGGGGCATTGGACACCTATATGCCTTCTTGCCGTCTGAGAAGATCCCCTTTGGAACATTCGATGCCTATGGTTCGAAGGAGCTCAACTTATACGGGAAGTAGGCATGAGTGGGAAGCGAGTCTGGAATGCATCACTGGACGACCTATTCTCGACTCGCGAGTCGAGAATAAGGAGGAGCATCTATAGACCTCGGGCACAGGGGCCTTGGAAAGATTCATCCACCATTCGATATACCTACATGTCATCGCCCCGTATGAGCCGATCCCCTTTGGAATATTCGATGCCTATGGTTCGAAGGAGCTCAACTTAGATGGCAGGAAGGCATGTGTGGGCAGCGAGTGTGGACTGCATCACTGGACGACCTATTCTCGACTCAGGAGGCGAGAATAACCAAGAGCATCTACAGACCTCAGTCACATGGGCCTTGGGAAAGATTCATCCACCATTCGATGCACTTACATGCCTTTGCCCCCTCTGAGCCGATCCCCTTCGGAACATTCGAGGCCTATGGTTCGAAGGAGCTCAACTCAGACGGGGGGAAGGCACGTGTGGGCAGCGAGTGTGGAATGCATCACTGGACCACCAGTTCTCGACTCGCATGAGCCCTGTTGGATCACATCGCATGAGCCCTGTTGGATCACATGAAAGGGGCATTCTCGATTGGCGAGTCAAGAATGCTGGTAGATGATGAGAGAATCGGGCATTCTCGACTCTAGAGTCGAGAATGCTGGCAGACGGCGAGAGACTGGGGCATTCTCGACTGGCGAGTCGAGAATCCTGGAAGATGGTGAGAGAGGGGGCATTCTCGACTCGCCAGTCGAGAATGCTGGCAAATGGTGATTGAGTGGGGCATTATCGGCTCGCTAGTCGAGAATGCCGGTTGAGAATGGTTCGAGATGGTGAGAGAAGTGGGGGATTCCCGGCTCATGAGTCGAGAATGCAGTCTTGAGTTGCAATATGGGTGCATTCTCGACTTGCGAGTCGAGAATGCATGCAGATGGTGAGAGATTTGAGGCATTCTCGACTCGCGAGTCGAAAATGCAGATTGGGTTGCAGTATGGGGGCATCGCGAGTCGAGAATGCTTGCAGATGGTGGAGAATTAGGGGATTCTCGACCTGCTGCTAGATAGATTGGGCCTTCCCGACTCGCGAGTTGAGAATGGCCCCTTGCACCCGACAAGCTAGACCTGCAAGGGATGAGAAATTCTACATTAGTAATGACTCCATTTTACTGGAATCTTTGTCATAATTTGTGGAGCTGCAGCTTCCTCTGTTATCGTGGAGCTGCCTTCTTACTATGAATATCTTTCAGTGATGAAAGATCCAACCATGAATATCTCATTGTAACTACCTCGTAAGTAGGAATATCTGTAGCTACCTCTGTAACTATGAATATCAATTGGTTTTTCTCCACAGTTAGACAGATCTAACTTCTTTTAAATGATATTATAATATCAGACATTATTTTTTCTTTATTTAACAGAAAGCAGTAGAAATTGACCTGTCTTGCCTTCACTCAAACAAAGGGACTGGACCTGGACCTGGCTTCTAGCTGTGTAGAAAATATGGGAAACGTATAAAATCATAAAACAGCTTCACCACAGAAAAGAAAAAAGACGTGTATTAATTTTATCTAAAAACAAGGGGCCAGAGGTAATGAACTACCTGTTCGATTTGTTTGAAGAGGCCTCCATGTCTGCCTCTCTCTTCACTTAAGAGTAAACCCTCGAGAATAGGGATTTGTGGGACTGGAAAGCAATAAGAAATAGTTAAGAAACATAAAGGATGAACTAGGAAAGATGGATGCGCACTAAAAAATGAAAAAAAAAAAAAGAAAAAACATGAATAGGAGGCTTAATTTCTTCTGAGAAAGTATCTACTGTTAGAACTCTCAAACTGCGCAAAATCTCGACGCTAGAAGCGTCCTGATCAGTCGACCATACTACTGTCATAAACCGTCGGATTGCTCGATGGAGTAGAGCGAGCACCTTCGTGAAAGCTCGCCGGACTTGGAGGAAGAAAGCTAGAGAGAAGCTTGCCGGGATACCAAATGACAGGAAAAGAGGGATTCAAAAGGGGGGGAGCATGCAGTTATTACTGGCTGCCCCCTCGATTCGGGAGAAAGACGTAATAATGGTGGCGCAGTCCGCGTGACAGGTCAGACGCCTGTTGACATACCACATCATCATTTATGGACACGTGTACGCCAATGATTTGATGCTATCTATTTTTATTTATTTCTTACGGTTGTATACCGATGGTTTGATGTTTACATAAATTTCTATTTATTTGTTATGGTTATATGGTTTGGTGCTACGTATATGGTTTGATTTATTTACTTATATGGTTTGATTTATTTACTTAAATGATTTATCTTATATGGTTTGATGCTATGTATTCTTATTTATTTCTTATGGTTACTTATATGCCAATGGTTTATATTTACTTGTTATGGTTGCTTTTATGGTAAGTATATAACATAATGTTTGATAGATGGTTTCTTTGTCTCCCATAGGTAGCTTCCGAATCTTACAAGGCCCAAGGAAAGCAATGTCCTAGGCTCCAATGGATAAAGATGGAATGCTTATTGGTGCACCCATGCAATGGGGAGGCTTTTGCAGAGGGTATCATAACGGCCGTGGATCCATCCGATAGTGTCAATGACGAGAGGCTTGGAGAGGACCACTTGGGTGTTGGTGTTGGGAAACTCCTTATCCAGCTTGACACAATTATGTCCCAGGGGGCCTCCAGTGAGTGCATTGTGTGCTCGGGATTTCTAGAGTTCCAAACTCAACTGAGATGGCCAATTAAACATATCAAAGATAAGAAAGGTCTCCACCTAGAAGGCCCATCTCAAGATACCCCAAGGAACAACTCTGGCCATGCAGAAGACATGGTAATGGATGTGCATCCTCTGATTACAAGGAAGAGGCGCTACTGTTTTTATAAGAGACAACCACAAGTGCCTAAGAGGCCTAGAAGTGCCAAATACTTGAAAAGGAAAGGAAGCATAGCAGCAACTAAGGAAAACTTAGAGGCAGTGAGGGGACAGGAGTGCTGCAGTCTAGATTGCACAATTAAATATAGTGTGGATGAGCTAGTTGACATAAGGTCACAGTACATTGGTCAGCTCCAAAAGGACATGATTAATTTCGTATGCTCATTGTATAGAAATGCAGCACATCTAAAGACACAGGAATATTACTTTATCTGTTGAGAGAACATAAGGTATGCATGAATGCAATAAGATGGATTCTTGGTCTTAGCAAGACATCATTTTACAGATACTGGGAACAAGTTAAAAGAGGGCATCAGTTGTTCCAGTATGGCAATTACATGATTTTGAAGCCTAGGGCAAACACTTTGAGGGCCATTGCAGTGTTTGAGAGCTTTGTCAGGTACATGTCCCAATCTATGCCACATAGATCCAAGGTGAACGAGCATGGTGTCCAACTAGTGCAGAGGGTGTTGCCACAACATTACATCCAGAAAGAGTGCCTCAAAGAGATGAATGCTATTCTAGAAACTATAGGAGGTCGAACACTTTCACAATCAACATTTAGCAGGATATGGAAAACTCACTCTCGGACGTGGTAGTCTTGCAACAAATGCCTTTCTCGAAGTGCAACACCTGCATTCAGCTGAAGGATACACTTGCATCAACTGCAATAGAGAAAGAAAGGATGGCAATCAGAGAGCAAATGGTAGATCACCAATCAGACTAAGTATCATGTAGACAACTATATTGGCAATGGCGAACCTTTTCACAAATGCAACCTGACAAATACTTGTGCATAATACACGATAAGATGGACCAGCAGAAGACTTTCTTGCCAAAGCTAGACCCTTTGCCCAAGCGATGCCAGAATGCTTTTCAAATGAAAGTAAGCTTGGCAGGTGTCCTCACTCATGGCCATGGAACTGGCACATATGGTCATTGTGCTTGATCTATGGAGAGACGATCCGAATATCCATGTGAGCTCTATTTTCAAGTGCTTGAGAACACTTGAGAGGGGCTCTATAGAGGGAGGAGGTTTTCTCCCTCAGCCCCCATCTTTGATGCTTTGATGGATGACTAGCAGCTCAATCAAAGGCAGATAAATGAGCTCACATCGAAGGTGTTGAAAGAAGCAAGGAGGACTTGGGATGAGTTCCCCATAAATGAGAAACAACTGCCAGAGGAGCTATGTGTTCAGTTGGACAACTGCTGGAAAGAAAACAAGAATAGATGGATGTTTGGGGCAATGTCATACTTGACTGCAGTGGGAGTCTTCAAGATTGTGAAAGTGGGATTCATGATGGTTGGGCACACTCGGGTAAAAGCATGTTAAAGTGTCCCTTAAAAAGTACTTTTTAGGGACTAAAAAAGTACCTAAAAAGGTACCCAGCACTGAGTACTTTTGGAACTATGTAATGTCTAAATAAGTATTGATTTTAAGGGTTGATGCAACTTTTTTAGTCTCTATTAGATTTGTGTTTCACATAGCATCAAATCTCAATGTGTCATAGACATTTATTTTGAATTTTTTAAACTGATTTTCATGAGAAAGAAAAAAGAAAGTACCAGTTTTTGGAGTACCTAGTGTATGTACTTTGGCAGGTTCCAAAAGTGGACACCTTTATCATGCTTTTACCCACTCATGATGATATAGATGCATTCTTCGGAATTTTCTCTGCCAAGCTCAAAAGGGAGAACGTGACAAGTCTCCTCGAACTGATGGATATTTTTGAGAACTGCTGTGACGTTCCAGTATAATATACGCTATGAATAGGTATATTATACATGTGTGTCACTAGTACGTAGTCCAGAAGCCACGTACATGAGACCCACATATGGTTGTAAGCATATACAACCATACCATGGAGATGCAAATATCATATATTTGCATCTAGGGAACCTTAACCTATGAAACATTAACTTGCCAATGCCCCATTGCCATGTGGCAATTGACCAATGGGATCCTTTAGGGCACAAAGCCCTAAAATTCGTCACACAAAAGAGTCAAGAAACTCTAATGCCAAGTTTCATTGCATTAGGGCTTCCTTACTCTGTTTGTTGTGCCTGAGCATACAAATCTGACTCTTTTGGAGGGCGAAGCTGGTTTACAGCATCATTTAGAGTAGTAGCAGCAGCTTTCAGGCAGTTCGACACATTTTGGAGATGGGCACCAACCAGGATGAAGGTATGGAGTCGATTCGAGCCCCAATGCCAGTTTACAGGCTAGCATTGAGGCGATCTAGCATTTTGTTTCATTCTTAGATCCTTCCTAGATCTCCAGATAGAAGCCTCTAAGAATGAACCCCTTCTAGATGATAGGAGTAGTTCTATGGTAGATAGAAGTAGCTGTTATTCTATTTTGTTTCGTGATGGATTATGTTCTTTGTTGTTATTTTGTGATATCTCCTTGTTTGGGGAAGGGGGGTAGAGCCCCAGCCTAGTAGCATGATCCTAGATGCTCTGTTAGATCAAAAGTAGATTCGGCCTGTGCACAAGAGCCCACCTGACTGTGGGTGAAGGGGGCGAGACCGGTTGAGAATGGGGGAGATGTCTAATGATGGGAAGAGACTAGGCCCAATGGCCTGCCACCGCGAGAGGGCAGGGCATAGGCTTGGTGCCGCTTATGGGTGATGCTAGCCATGGGATACCCCGCGGGGTGAGACTGGGGGTAGTCTCAGGCATGCACCGTTTTGAGGTGGTGTGTCATCATAGGCGGTAGTAGCCATAGATGGGCGGTGGCCCTCTAGTACCCCATCATCGGCAGGGTATTTTTTAACCTACCTACATATTTGATGGGGCATAAAATATTGGCCACTACTTGCTTTGGATAAATTGCTAACCGTAGCTTGGCCTGGCCCTTTTTGTAATTGTTACACCGAAGGGTTGTAACTTAAATGGTGAAACCATGGAACTATTTTTTTTTTCAAAAAATTCAATTGGCTACACCTGTATATCCTACATGTAAAGATGGTAACTAGGTCAATATTTGTTGAGGAGCCCTCTTGATCATTGAGATCATGATAGCTCATCTATTATTTTAGAGCCTTCTCAAACTTGTTTTGCACCATAAGTTTTCTTTGTGGTTAGGAAAGAAAATGATAGTCTCATTTTGCAAAGGCTATCAAATCAATATGTGCCAAGGCTCTCAAGTTATCGATAGTCACCTATATAACACACAAGTTACAAGTAAAGTATAATATGATCAATAAGGTCGAAATGAAAGAATCGAAATGAAGAAATGCCATCGAGTAGATATACAATATACCAAAATACTACATTGGCAAACTGGCCGATATATTGAAATGAGAAAATGAAGGTTGACGAAGGTAGAATAGATAGCATAAGAATCTAGTCAGGATACTATCTGTCTAGAATGCCTTCACCAATTTAGGGCTAAACATTAAGCTAATTTTGCTACCCTACAAGTGGCGAAATCCTATCCATACAATTGGCCTATATAGAGCCTGGCCACAATCCTAAAAGCATAAAATTATTCCATGGTTTAAATGGCCACCCTAGCAAATTTCTATTGCGCATAGTATTTTGAAATGGCCACGCCCTACGGGTCTGAAGATTGGGCAAATATCAAATTGGCCACTTATGAAGTAAATTCGATAAATTGGTGTTTTGAACTGGCCACCCCCATTTGGTTATGGTGCGAATGCATCCTACTCCGGCGTGGCCGACTATTTTTCGAAAAATATGAATGTGTGGCCAACTGGCCCGCCGGGGCCACTAAAAAACACCCTGATCATCGGCATGATGCCTCCAGGAAGGGCAACCTTCCTGCCTCATCGGGCCTGGGGAGATGCAACCCAGGAGTAGCTCTTTCGGCTATATCCCCGGCAGGCTACGGTCATGTCCCCGACACTTTTCAGTCTATTTGCAAAGTGTGCACAGGAGGGGTGGATGGATGTGGTACCCTTTAGCCATGTTCTCTATGCCAGCCAACGTCATGTGCCATGAACTCCGTCTGCATTGCTTCTGGTGCCCCGAGCTGTCAGTCATCCTCTACGAGTCTGAGCTATGGGGTAGGAGCTCTTGCTAGATGATGTTAGGATGGATGGATGATCAGATGCTATGTTATGATGTCACCCCTTTGGGGTGGAATGTATATTGTATATGATGTTATGGTTCTTATGTTTGTTTGCTTCCGCTATAGATAGGCTCCGAGGGAGACGGGGGAATGACACGTCTGCTCTTCCCATCCGTGCCTTGACCTCACGTTAAGGGATAGATGTCAGGCAGATGGCCTCAGGTTGGGAGTAGCTCAGCTTGGGGGAAAGCTCCAGTCTATATACGAGTGTGGGCTCGTATACTAGCTGGGGACGTCACAGTGGTATCAGAGCAATGATCTTGGCACACCAAGATCAAGCACTGATCATTATCCCTGTAGGACTAACATTCTAGAAGTATATCCGAAGTTCTGGGAAAGTAGGCGTGAGACTTCAAAATTGGAAAAAAATTTTTCCCCATAGGGAGATTTGAGTAGCTAGCAGTAGTCAAGTTAGCATGAAAGGGGGGAAACTGGGTGCAACTAGCTGACTGTGAGCACTTTGCTTACACTGTGCGCCAGACTCCTAATTGGCATTCCCAACTAGGCGCCCTGTGCACAGTGTGAGTAATTGCCCCTTGTTTGGCTAGAAGGTTAGTTAGTTTAGGAAAAGTAATGTTATAGGTAGAACTACACATAAAAATGACCTAGGAATGCATGTTAGTTCACCAAAACTAATTAAACCTAACCTTAAAATGAGCCAATTACTCACACTATGCACCAGGCGCCTAATTGAGAATCCCAACCTCGACCAACCCGGAAGAACAGGTCGAGCCAGAACCTGAGACACAGCAGCCAGACCAAGAACCAGTTCTGACATGGAGGAGGATCAGCCCAAGAACCCGGAGCAACAAGCTAACCCAGATGAACAGGAAACGCCCCAAGAACCTCTTCCTGATGAAGAGGCACAGGCCAAGAAGGAGGCCAAGAAAAGAAAGCTAGAAGAGAAGAAAGCTGCAAATAAAGCCGCAGAAAAGGAGGCCAAGCGCGCAGCCAAGAAGGCGAGGAGGGCCGAAGAGAAGGCAAGGAAAGCGCAGGAGGAGGCCAAGAGAGGAGAAGAGGAGGAAGCAAAGAGAAAAGAAGAGGAGGAAGCAAAGAGGGAGGAAGAACGAAGGACAAAGAATAAGCAAGATAAGCAATCTCTCAAGAAGAAGAATAGGGAGTTGAAGAAGAAATTGGCAGCTGAGGCAGAAGCCAAGAAGAAAGCAGAGGAAGAAGCCCAGCTTGCAGCTGAGGAAGCAGCCAGGAAAAAGGCAGCTGCCAAAGGTAAGAAGCCACAACTGGACAAGCCCCAAAGGAAGACCAAGACAACCCCGAATCCTAAGGTTGTCATTAGAGAGAGGGCTCAGACGAGCCACTAACTTCATCATCTGATATAGAAGATGATGATGTGAGAGTTCCACGAGAACCAGGAGAAGGCACCTCGGGTGCAACAGAGAAAGATGCAGCAGGAGATGAGGTTCAAGAACCGGGACCCCCACCTTACCCGGTATGGCCAGAGAAGAAGGATGATACGAACTCCAAGAAGAGTAAGAAACCACAGAGAGAATCTTATCAGCTGAAGCAAGATATTGAATACAAGCAGCAGCTGAAAGATTACAAGGAATTTATGAAGATGTATCAGGCCTATGATAAGTATTACCAGAAGCATAGGCCAAGGGTGGTAGCAGGGGGAGTACCCAAAAGAAAGGACACACTAAAACCCCCACCACAGAAACCTGAGCCATCAAAGAAGCCCTTCAAGGGAAGAAGCAGGATTTCAAGAGTGGCTCATGAGCTTAGGCATTTTTAGAACAGCTATGGGATGTTGATACCCAGAGCCCCATTTGTCAGGCTCTGCAGGGAAGTTATTCAGGAATTTAGGAAGGACATGAGGGTCACAGATGGGAGTCTTCTAGCTTTGCAAGAAGCAGCAGAGCAGAAAATTGTCAGAGAATTTGAAGATGCCAGAGCATGTGCAGTACATGCCAAGAGGGTGACACTAATGCCCAAGGACATGAGACTGGCAAGGGATATTAGGAGGGACCCCTCTGAGAAACCCTAAATGTACCTTAAATTTTCCTTAATATAAAAGTATTTTTTTTTTGTGTCAATTGGTAGTCATAGTATGTAATTGCCTTGATTTTAGTAGGTTCCATAGTTTAGATCATGTTAATCTGGCTTGTGTGGAGTAAATTGGACCATTTACTCACACTGTGCGCCAGACGCCTAATTGAGAATCCCAACTAGGCGTCCCGCACATAGTGTGAGTATTTGCCCCCAAACTCAATCAAAACAGCTCCAAACTTGACAAGTGAGTATACCAGTCGATCCAACTCTTCGAGTAGGATAGAATGGACTACTTACTTGTTGAATTTGAGCAGCTTTTCACCCCAAAATGAGCCCATTTACTCACACTATGCGCCAGGTGCCTAATTGAGAATCTCAACTAGGCATCCCGCGCACAGTGTGAGCATTTGCCCCAAATTTGGTCCCTAGTAACCCAAATCTCAACCTAAGACCCTGCTAAGTAGATCCAACTCTCCAAAATAGTAAGATTTCATCCTTTTAGTACCCAAAAATGTCTTAAGCACGAAACCCTAGAAATTTGCCACCTAGATTTCTCTATAAATAGGACCTCAAACCTTCTCATTTCCACCTTGCAATCTTTGCTCTTGCTCTGAGGCGATCTTTCAGCTCCCTAAGACGTTCAACCTTCTATTTGTCATCCTCTACTCCAACTCTATCATGGCACCAACTACCTTCAGGTGATGGTCACTGAGGTAGACATTGAGTCAGTCTTTGCAGTCTTCTGTCATGAGTTTGACTTAGAGGCGACCCTAGCAGCAACACCGTTCTATCAGCAGGTCCTTGATGAATTCCAAGCCAAGGTAGGACCCTACTTGACAGAAGTACCCCCATGCACAGGATACTTTGTACCTAAGCAAGCCCTCTCAGCAGCCCTGAGCCATGTACCTAACATTGCTAGATACCTTAGCAGTCAAGTCACTCGTATGCCTGACTACATGGCCATGTCTGTAAATAGAGTAGGGTACTTCTCTTTCACAACTGCCTTGGCAATCTTCATGAACTATAGGACCCAAGTTGAAGTAGGGCAACCCTCCATTCAACCCTTGGCAGTCGAACCCCTTGCAACCCAAGGGCAAAGGCAGGACATCCTCATGTTGGAAGATGCATCAGAAAGTGAAGAAAGAGGATGAAGAACAGGAAATGGACCTTGAAGAGGAGCAGAGATTAGCTGAAGAGGAAGAGGCAACACTTGATAATGAGCTGCACCAACAAAGGATAGCCCCACCATTAGGGCTAGGTATAACTAGTCTTACCCCAATTATGCTTCAAGGGGAGGCTTACCTCTTCTTAAACGACATCAAGAACTTACCCCAATGCCAGGAGAGGGGCTATAGGCAAGACGAGCTCCTCCACCTCCTTCGACAACAGGATCTAGAGGGCTTCATCGACCGGGAGACACAAGATTTCCCTGCAGAGATAGCAGAAGTGGAGTCCTATAGGGGCCGACCAACTTCGGATATTGAAGCGTATGGGCACCTTAGACAGATAATGGAACAAGCTCAGCTCCCTTCCGAAGAAGAGTTCCTAGCATTGCAAGAGCGGATGGGCATAAGGGGAAAGACAACCAATATATCAAGGGGAGAATCTTCATCAAGCAGACAGGATGATAGATCTCATCATGTGGCTCCAGCAAAACTGACATCACGAGCAACTAGGGTGGAGGACGACCGGGAGTTGATCCAAGTCCCCATAGATGAGTTTGCAGGTCGGCATAGGGCTGCATCGAGAGGAGCAGAAAAGAAGGGTGATAGGACTAGTGCTTTAAAGTACTACCTGCCACTGCTCACCGATGGAAGAATAGCGGTGCTCCACCGACAATCTAGCCCAAGGGGGGAGGAAGCGGTCTTTTCACTCATAGCCCTATCAGGATTTGGGGGACACTCCAGATTGCCAGCAAATGCAGACCATATCATCCTAGTGAAAAGATCAGTTGCCTTGAGTCTTCTCGACTTCGCCATACCGCACGTAAGAACGGGCCGATTAGTTGTGACAGCGGCTCATGTGACTAACCAGGGGCAAGAGCAGATTGAGGCTGCTTTTAGAGGAGGGGCTGCCTCCAACATTATCAGGAACCTAAGACAGCCTCTAGACATGGCCCGGGTTAGGAAATATCTGGAGGACCATCCAGATAAACGACATTAAGTTTTTATTGCATAATATCTTTTTGCACTAAATATGCGGATATTAAATAAAGTTGTGTTTATTTCTTTTTGCTCATATCTATTCATATCTTATTGTAGTATGAAGCAAATATCAGCAATAACAAGGAACACAACTAATGTTGCTCATAATTTAAAAATAAATGCAATATGTGCAGTTAGGTATCCCGATCAGTATGATCAAGAAATCCCCGTAGAGAGGACCCATCCAAGGCAGTTTGCACCTCGCCGGCTATTTGAACAAGAAAGAGTCCTAACACCGGAGGAGAAGATATCTCAGATAAAGACAGATCTGAGCCAAATCAAGGCTCTTTTAGCGGCATCTGCTAACAAGAATGAGGAACCACAAAGGCAGGCCTGGGGACATGATAAGAAGAAGGACAAGAAACGCAAGAGGCGAAGGTCCCCCAGCTCAAACCCAGCTGTTAGTTCCCAGTCATCAACAGATTCAGACTCGGACACAAGCTCAGATTCAGATGAAGGGGAAGCAGATCAAAGGAGATGCCATGGCAAGTCCAAGGCACTTTATCAAAAAAAGGTGGACTCTGCATTAGCAATATATATAGGGCAAAGAAGATGGCCCTATTTTCCGGAACCAGTAGATCGGGGATGGAGGCTGAGGCGTGGTTAGACGAGATGGAAGAGTATGGTAAAGTTTATGGTATGAAGGACAGAGATATGGCCACGGTAGCAACAACCAATTTGACCGGAGCACCCAGGATCTGGTGGAAGGGGTACGCAAAAACTCATGGCATAAGCAGGAACACGTGCAAGTTTAAAAAGTTCGCCAAGGCTTTCAAGAAGCATTACGTACCCAAATAACACAAGAGTGATATGGCACAGCAGTTCTATAGGCTACAACAAGGGAACCGTTCAATTCAGAAATACACCGAGGAACTCATGAAGCTGAGATTGTATGTTCCAAGGATAACAGAACGAGAAGCAGTGGACAGTTATATAGCAGGCCTAAATGATGAGCTGCGGAAGATAGTCAGGGCCATCGACCCGAAAACCGTTGCAGAAGCGGAATGCAAAGCAGAGGTAATGAACATTGGAAGATAGGACCTCATTGTCGGCATGGAATACCTAGGACTGGCAGGTGCCATAATTGATTGTGGCAAAAGAAAAGTCACATTGCATATGCCCGAGGGCAAGATTATTGAAATCACAGGTAATAAGGTTGAACCCATCATGCAATGTATGGTAGGAATAGAACTTTTCAAGAGTTTGATGAAAGAACAAGTAGCGTTCATCTTTAAGCTTGAAATGATAGAGCCTAGAGATGAGCAAGGCAAGAAAGATGACGAGCTACCCAAGCAAGTAAATTTCCAGATCAGATAATGCAACTTCCGCCCCACAGGGGAGTAGAGTGTGAAATAGCATTGGAACCTGGAACAAAGCCAACCAACAAGGCACCCTATAGGATGTCCAGCCAGGAATTGGTAGAGCTTAAGAAACAGTTGCAAGATTTGCTAGACCTAGGGTCCATCAGACCTAGTGTCTCCCCATTTGGGGCACCCATTCTTTTTGTCAAGAAAAAGGATGGTAGCTTAAGGATGTGCGTAGATTATAGACAGCTTATAATTAATAAGCACACCATTAAGAACAAATATGCTCTGCCAAGATCAGATGACTTGATGGATCAGTTGCAGGGAGCAAAAATCTTCTCAAAGATTGACCTAAGGTCAGGATACCATCAGATAAGGATTAAGGAGCAAGACATTCACAAGACAACATTCAGAACCAGATATGGGCATTATGAGTTCACAGTTATGCCATTTGGGTTATCTAATGCCCCAGCAACTTTTATGCGCTTGATGAATGATGTCTTCCGCGAGTTTTTAGACTCCTTTATAATAGTGTTCTTTGATGACATCTTGGTCTATAGCAAGTCTTTGGAAGAGCATGTCATGCATTTGAAAAAGGCATTTGACAAGTTAAGAAGGCACAAATTGTATGCAAAGCGCTCCAAGTGCCATTTTGCGACCTTTATGATCGAGTATTTGGGCTATGTCATATCAGTAGACGGGATAGCAACAGATCCCTGCAAGATAGAAGCAATAATTAAGTGGCCGATCCCAAGGAATATCCATGAAGTCAGGAGCTTTCTAGGATTGGCGGGATTTTATAGAAGGTTTGTCAAGTATTTTGCAAAGATAGCAGCCCCGCTAACCGACCTTACCAAGTCTGGGAAGGTCAAAGATTGGCAAGAACATTGGTGCAAGAAGGCGCAAGCAGCTTTCGAAAAGCTAAAGGAGGCTCTGATAACAGCACCAGTGCTAGTTTTGCCAGCCCCAGATAAGGATAAGCTTGTAGCAACAGATGCAAGTCGCATAGCTACAGGAGCAGTTCTCATGCAAGAGGGAAGAGTCGTGGCATATGACTCAAGGAAAATGAACGATGCCGAAACACGCTACCCAACACATGACCAAGAGTTGTTGGCTGTAGTAAGGGCATTGAGAATCTGGAGGCACTATTTATTGGGCAGGAAGTTTAAGCTTGAGACAGATCACCAGAGTCTTCAGTATGTGTTCACCCAACCTCACCTTAACCTAAGGCAAAGAAGGTGGATGGAATTCCTGGAAGAATATGAATTGGAGATCATTTATAAGCCAGGAAAGTCGAATCAAGTAGCGGATGCGCTCTCAAGGCATCCATTGATTACAAGAGTTCATTGTAATGCAATCTCCACGCTAGTTAGTGAATTTGGCGGAAAGATTGAGGAAACCTTGCCAACATATAAGGAATTTAGTGAAGTTTGGGCAAGCCTCTCTAAGGAGGCAAGAACGGATGCAGAAAGGGAGACCTTCAAGAATTATAAAAAGGAAGGTAAGCTTCTTTATCATAAGAATAAGCTTTGTGTACTAGAATCGTCAGGAGTAAGGAAGTTGATCCTCCACGATACACATAGCAGCCCAATAGCAGGTCATGCTGGATTCATGAAAACCTACTTCAAAATAAGAAGTATCTATTATTGGTCGGGAATGAAGAAAGATATAGCAAGGTATATCCGTGAGTGCCAGATATGCCAACAGACAAAAGCAGAGCAGCTTCGCATTCCAGGTGCCTTGGAACCTTTGGCGGTCCCGAATGCCAAATGGGAAGTGGTGAGCATGGACTTTATCACGGGCCTTCCTAGAACCCAAAGGGGTAAAGATGCATTGATGGTTGTAGTAGATAAGCTATCAAAAATGGCTTATTTTATTCCATGCAAGACCACAGATACGGCATTGGATGCAGCAGCCCTATTTGTAAAGGAGATCTTTAGATTGCATGGCATGCCTAGGGAGATAAACTCTGATATATAGAGATCCCAAGTTTATGAGCGCCTTTTGGCAAGATCTTTTTGCAACAATTCAGACGAAGCTCTCCATGAGCACAGCATATCATCCTCAGACGGATGGGCAAACAGAAAGGACAAAGAGAATAATTGAGGATATGCTCAGAAATTATGTTTGAAACAAGCAATTCAAATGGGAAGAGTATCTCCACTTGGTGGAATTTGCGTATAATAGCACAAAGCAGGAGTCTTCGCAAATGTCCCCATTCATGATCAATTATGGATACCATTGTTTGACTCCTGATACTTGGCACAATCCAGTGTCAAAAGTGGAAGTATCCCAAAAGATGTTGGCAGAAATGGAGCAGCTTGTTGATGAAGTAAGAGGATATTTGTTGGCCGCAAGAAGCCGTCAAAAGAGCATCGCCGACAAGCACAGAACGGTAAGAGAATTTCAAGTTGGAGATAATGTCTGGCTAAAGATTAAGGTGAAGCAAGCCAAATTGAGAATTGGCAATTGCAAGAAGCTTGCGCCAAGATGGGCAGGGCCTTTCAAAATAGTTCAAAGAGTAGGCAATCAAGCCTACAAGTTGGAATTGCCAGTGCATCTTAAGATCCATGATGTCTTCCACGTGAGTCTACTGAAGAGACACGTGCCCAATCCCGAAGAGATATTGGACACATCATAACTTTTAGAGATGACAGAAGAGCACATTGAGCTCGTTCCTGAACTTCTCCTCGAAAGAGATGTTAAGAAGACGAGGAGAACGCAATTCCGTCAGTATTTGGTTAAGTGGAAGCAACTCCCAGTGGAAGATGCGACTTGGGTACTTGAATCAGATTTAAAGAAGCAGTGCCCAGAGTTTATGGAGAAAGGGAGAATCGTCACCGAATTGAGCAGCGACGACATAGTCAATGACGATTCTTGAGGTGAGTGGTTCTTCCAAGGCATGCTCTTTTGCAGGAAGGAAGCGTGCATGTAACTTCTCCAGCAGCCGATGATGAGATTCGTATCGTTTCTCTAGGCCAAGTTGCACCAAGAAACCACACGATGCGCTCCCTTGTATGGTAAAGAGGCAATTGTGGCAAGGATGGGATAAATCCTTAAGATCTTCCCTAAGCCACAAGACACCTCTGGTGCACATGACCATAGGGGGGTCATGTACAGGATAAAGGTGATCACTCGCAAGGACGAGGGCATTCTGGGGAGTCCCTCCGAGCCAGAACCCCCCACGGGAGGGTGATGCACCTGGGTGGGATGCATTAGGGCATGTGTCATATAAGATAGGAAAGCACCTGCTCCTTGCTTGCCGAGGGGAGAGGTGTAGGCTTTAGTGCATTTAGGCATGTTAGTGCATACTTCCTCGGCGATGAAAGAAGAATCATAATCTTCTTAGCCGGGAAGTTATGCTTTCATCCATGCTTAGGCTAATTAATGGGTGGTTCCCATAACAACCAACTTAATTAGTTAAATTAATAGCTTAGTGTGCCGATGCATGTCAGTGAAGAAGACGAGGAGTGCATGGAGTCACACTAGGCGGAGACTCGTGAAGCGAGCAACAACAAGCGGCCGGCAGTAGTTAAATTAGGCTTGTTGTAGTTTGTAGGTGTAAGCAAGGAACTTTTGACCTTGCATAATGTTGTAGGTGTGAACTCTAACTTTAATAATAATATGTTATTAAAGTTAAATGTCTTCTGTTTTGCAGGATGCGAATAGTTGAGGGTAGGGAGAGTTAGAGGGATATGTTCTTTCCAAAGGTGGGGAGACCCGTGATGCTGCGGACAACATCAATTCAAGGTGGGGAGAATGTGACGTTCTAGTATAATATACGCTATAAATATGTATATTATACATGTACGTCACTAGTACGTAGCCCGAAAGCCACGTACATGAGACCCACATATGGTTGTAAGCATATACAACCATACCATGGAGATGCAAATATCATATATTTGCATCTAGGGAACCTTAACCTATGAAACATTAACTTGCCAATGCCTCATTGCCATGTGGCAATTGACCAATGAGATCCTTTAGGGCACAAAGCCCTAAAATTCGTCACACAAAAGGGTCAAGAAACCCTAATGCCAAGTTTCATTGCATTAGGGCTTCCTTACTCTGTTTGCTGCGCCTGAGCATACAGATCTGACTCTTTTGGAGGGAGGAGCTGGTTTACAACATCATTTAGAGTAGTAGCAGCAGTTTCCAGGCAGTTCGGCACATTTTGGAGATGGGCGCCAACCAGGATGAAGGTATGGAGTCGATTCGAGCCCCAATGCCAGCTTACAGGCTAGCATTGAGGCGATCTGGCATTTTGTTTCATTCTTAGATCCTTCCTAGATCTCCAGATAGAAGCCTCTAAGAATGAACCCCTTCTAGATGATAGGAGTAGTTCTGTGGTAGATAGAAGTAGTTGTTATTCTATCCTGTTTCGTGATGGATTATGTTCTTTGTTGTTTTTCTGTGATATCTCCTTGTTTGGGGAAGGGGGGTAGAGACCCAGCCTAGTAGCATGATCCTAGATGCTCTGTTAGATCACAAGTAGATTCGGCCTGTGCACAAGAGCCCACCTGACTGTGGGTGAAGGGGGCGAGACCGGCTGAGAATGGGGGAGATGTCCAATGATGGAAAGAGACTAGGCCCAATGGCCTGCCACCGCGAGAGGGCAGGGCATAGGCTTGGCGCCGCTTATGGGTGATGCTAGCCGTGGGATACCCCACGGGGTGAGACTGGGGGTAGTCTCGGGCATGCACCGTTTTGAGGTGGTGTGTCATCATAGGCGATAGTAGCCATAGACGGGCGGTGGCCCTCTAGTACCCCATCATCGGCATGATGCCTCCAGGAAGGGCAACCTTCCTGCCTCATCGGGCCTGGGGAGATGCAACCCAGGAGTAGCTCTTTCGGCTATATCCCCGGCAGGCTACGGTCATGTCCCCGACACTTTTCAGTCTATTTGCAAAGTGTGCACAGGAGGGGTGGATGGATGTGGTACCCTTTAGCCATGTTCTCTATGCCAGCCAACGTCATGTGCCATGAACTCCGTCTGCATTGCTTCTGGTGCCCCGAGCCGTCAGTCATCCTCTACGAGTCTGAGCTATGGGGTAGGAGCTCTTGCGAGATGATGTTAGGATGGATGGATGATCAGATGCTATGTTATGATGTCACCCCTTTGGGGTGGAATGTATATTGTATATGATGTTATGGTTCTTATGTTTGTTTGCTTCCGCTATAGCTAGGCTCCGAGGGAGACGGGGGAATGACACGTCTGCTCTTCCCATCCGTGCCTTGACCTCACGTCAAGGGATAGATGTCAGGCAGATGGCCTCAGGTTGGGAGTAGCTCAGCTTGGGGGAAAGCTCCAGTCTATGAGTGTGGGCTCGTATACTAGCTGGGGACGTCATAGCTGCACTGACCCCAATCCAATGGCTTTCTTGATGGACGAGGTTGTAGATTGAAAATCATTTGTGGAGGGATACCTTTTGGATGGTAGGGATCAGTTGACAGGCCACACAAAGCCACCTCAATTTAAGTTCTGGGTGAGGGATGGGATACCAATCATGCAATATAAGTGGAGGCCCAGTGACAAGTTGTAGATGCCAGTGCAAGGAATAGGGATGTGGCACAGGGGACCTTCTGGGGAAGTTCTTATTCCTAAGGGAGAGCCAAAGCCACTTCCTCCTTTCAAGACGGTTAAAGACTCTGGCCAGCTAGTGAAGGGCATCCAAGAGTACATAAAGCATTGGGAAGATGTTCGGAAGGGCAAGCATACCTCCTCTCTTAAAAAAAGTCATATGGACTCTCTAATTAGTTACTGGGAGAAAGTTGTGAAATGCCTAGAAACGGAACAGCCATGTGGAGGTAAGTTGAAAGACGGTTTCTTGCTAGAATCTAGATGGCAGGGTTCTCTAGGGGCAAGGCACTCAGACAAAACTAGCTCGAACAATGGTTCCAAGTGATTTGTGGGAAGCAAAGCCTCAAAGCCGAAGTGGTTTGATCTTCCTGAGTGGGATCCTTTCGAGGACATCAAGGAAGGGCATTTTGTGCTGGTAAGACCTGATGATGAGGATTGTCCGATATGGTTGGGGATGGCAATCTCTGATGTAACCACAAGCATGCCTGATGGAGAAGAGATGCGTCCTGGGTTCCAAATTCAGTTTTGGGAACCAGTTGGAAGGCATAAGACGGGAGACTTGAAAGAGCAGTACACCAATTGTTAGGAGAAGAAGTGGAGGGTGAACCTTGCTGATTCAGTCAGGAGAGGGTGGAGTGTGTGGTATGGTCATACCCATCTTGTCATATTACAAAGGACAAGACTCACAAGATCCCGAAAAGGGAAATGGACAAAGCCATGAGCAACCTCCATGCCATAGAATTGTATGAGAACAGATAAAACCATGAGAGTGCCTAAAATCCATGAGGTGGTTTTCAACTCATGGTTTATAAATTCTATGAGGAAAATAGCTGGGGCAGTTGAGAAAAAGCTCGACTCATGAACTGTAAATTCTATGATTAAAACAGATGACCATATGCTTAAACTATGATGTGTATCTCTATCTTATCCTTCAATGAAAACTATGTTTTTTTTTGTATGAGTCCCATTTTTCATGCAAGAGTCTCACACGTCAGAATGAGTCCTACTTTAATGTAATGATGCTTAAAGGTAATTGCAAAGGAGTTCACACTCAACGAAATGGCTAAAGAGGCTAAGACGTGAGTAGCTTCACTATTTGTGACTCTTTATTTCTTTGTTTATTAACTTGTTGTTGTTTGCAGACAAAAAGACATTGTCACCTGCCAGTCCGAACTCATAAAGCAACTTAATTTAGAAGACTGTGGGAAGTGCAGAGCCCTATATCCCGAGCATGATCAAAGAACATGCTGTTAACTTCAGCGGCTGGGTAAGTCCTTCTTGTTGCATAATGGGAAAATTTTATGTACTTACGCTTTCTTTATTGAACAAGAAGAAAGGATTGCTAGCAGGGTTCTTAGGTCTTGTTCGAAGGGCTAAAGAAGATAGATAGATAGATAGATAGATAGATAGATAGATAGATAGATAGATAGATAGATAGATAGATAGATAGATAGGAGCAGATTAAAAGCCGTAGAGCATGGTAAACAGGTTGCAAGTACCAATTCAGAACAAGAGTTTGAATAGTTCACATTGTTTGACCAAGACTGCTTGTACAAGGTTGTGCATAGCGACTGCACCAAGCTGCAGACTGTAGTTCCCAAGCAGAACTACACGCTTTGCATTGCTGACATACCTTACAGTTTCAAAATAAAGGACATCGTCTTTGATGACGAACCCTTCACAAGGTTGCAGGTCAAAGCATTCTTGGATGGTTTAAAGGAGGTCACGTTGTCTCCTAATTGGCATGTAATTATGTTTCACTCCAACTTGCAAACCATGTAGAAGCACTATTTCATTAATTGTGGACTTTTTGCGAGTCCAAAAGTGTCCCGAATTGTCGCAAGCTTGCTCAATACTTGGTTTTGATGACCAAAAATGTGATGCAGATTAAGAAATTGTCCTTGAAATCATGCCTCAAACATGATTCATGAATTGGTCTTTTTATCACGTTGGTAGACAATGTTGTGGGAGTTTGTGCCATGCACGTGTGTAGAGGTATGATAGATTGTTTCGTCTCCATCCATCCTCTATATAATCCCATTTTGCCCAGCGCCTTCCCCATCGCCTCCTGCATCGAGCGCCTTATACCACTCCTCCCTCATCGCCCATCACCTCCTCCATCGCCCATCACCTTCTCTGCCGCCATTCTTTCAGGCTGCGAACATGTTCCCTAACAGCCGTCAAGGTGCTCCTTTGCTCTCCGAGAGGTATGCACACATGGTTCAATCCTTTCTAGTTGAAGCGAATCGCCTGCAGCATGACGTTCGTAGAGAAGTGAATGAGAAAGATACCATGGAGATTAGACACCAGCTCTTTAAACTCCATGAGAGTGGAGCTGATCGGGTGTACAATGAAGCTCTTCGGGCTGAAATGGTTTGAGATACCAGAACACTTGAGGTGATGATGATCTTTGGGCTCACAACGAACTGAAGCATATTTTCAAATCTCTTTATCGGATGGAGCTTAGAAAGCGTGAAGAAGCTGCACTCATGCTATTGTATAACACCCAATACTCCGCCTTGGAGTTGGATAACATGCTTGATCTCGAACATCGAAGCATGATTGAGGAGTTCAGATTATATGACGTATCGTAGGCAGAAACGCAAATGGAATGAAATAATGATATGGCCAATGGCCAGGTTTCTAGTTTTCATGTTTTTCTTCGGCTATGTATCTACTTACTTAAATTGCAGTTGGGTGGGCTCGCTGATGCCGGTGTGCGCATTTTCCCGGCGTGAGCAGCGTGAGTTTTGGAAACGTTTTTTTTTTCCCGGGAAGTATTTCGTGTTTTAAGACGTTTCTTTTCTTCCTTCACCCTCCCTCTGAAACGGCTCTCTTCTCTCAGACCGAACGGCTGATTTATTAGCTACTCGCTGTGATGATAGGTTTTGAAGATGGCGGTTTTTAGGGATTTGTTTAGGGCGCAAACAAGCAAGCGGCAGGAACAACGAGCAAGGGCGCGATTGCAGATTCATCCTAGATGATGTGGGTTTTTTGCCATCAACGATTTTCTATGTGTACGAAATCCTCAGAGCAAGTATCTTAGGCGGTCTGAGCAAGAAGAGCAGTCTAAGAAATGAAAGTAAAACGTGGAGCAGTATGCCGGTACATGGAGCCAAAATGGCTGCCTGCATTCTGCTCATAGAAACATGATTCCAGTCCTTTGCATGAGCAGCTCAGATGCCCTGATGATTTTGATGGGCTCCTTTGCATGAGCAGCACAGATGCCCTGATGATTTTGATGGGGTTTTTTACAAGTTCGGCCAGATGTTCTTAAGATTTCGATGCAGAAGGATTTGGAAGATAAATAGTGGTGTAAGCATGATGCTGAAAAGAGATTGAGCAACTGTATTTCAGATTTTTCCCACTGGTACGCCTTTCCCTTTTAGCGCTTATGTACCAGGCTGGAGCTTCACTCAGCTAAATTTTTTAGCATAGAGATCTGGAATTTTGATACAAATTCATACCTCAACGTGGAATGCTATTTCAGGTCTTTTAAACCCCTATTTCAGTGTTTTATTTTTGCAGCTTGAAGAGTTTGGCAGAGGACTAAGGCTACGAAAAAACATTGAGTTAAACACGAATTTGCTTACTTGGCAACTCTGATATTCAGGTATTTTTCATCATCATTCTTTGATAATCCTGCTCAGGTAACCTTGAGCTTTATTGCATACGTTGAGTACATATAATCTTGAATGTTATTCTCATCTAGATTTTTGATTATTTCTATCTGCTAAATCGGTTCCAAATCATCTTTTTACCAAAGCATTTCATTTTTCTAGCTCCCTATCTAGCAAGACAGAACAGTTGTATCTAGCGAGATAACTCTGGAACTAAGCGACAACACATGACCATTTTGATAGAAGTTACATTTACTAGACAGGTAGTTTTCTGATATCAGTTGTTTTGATGTTGTTTGACGATCATAATTTTTAAGATCATCATGATTCTAAGCTGGAGCCATATGATGTTTGTGAATCATGCTTCAAACTCTAATTTGCATAGTTGGTATCTCCATCTTAAATCAATTTGCATTGCAGAATGCAAGGTCAATTTGTGGCCTTCAGCTGCTAACCAGTCCAATATAATGTATATTCACATAATTTGTAAAATACCTGTCTGTGAAGGAGGCCTGCTACTTTTGAATGCATGTTACCATTTGATCTATATACAGTTGTTGCATGCATACCACTGCATGTATTATTAGATCAGTGGATGGGCTGTGCCATGTGGCAGTTCAGAGTGCTAAGGATTATAGAAGTTGCCTGTAAATCCGGTCTGCTGTACTACCCTTCTCCCACCTGAAATACGGCCAATTTTATTGTGCAAAGTATGCTTATCCAACAGAGGACTAAAAGGCTGGTTTGTGGCTGAGATAGAGTTTAAATTTTCCTTATATGTTTTTGCAAAAATTGATGGTTGTCATGATGAGAACATATTTATGCTACATAATGCTGTAAAATATAAACATTTGATATTGTTCCCCAATTACATTTGTTACAAAAATGAACAATTTTGGTTGAGCCTTTCATACAGCTGGTGTTAGGCATATATGTTGCAGGTATCTTGCTAGCCGAATGTTAGGCATGTATGTTGCAGGTATCTTGCTCGAATGGGATGTTGCTAGCCAAATAGACAGACTCAAAAGATTTGACACATGAAGAAGGTACTGCCTGCATATTCGACATTGTGGTATGTTGAATTAGCTCATAAAGCCAAGTTTGTGCAATTGGATTTGTAATTTGCAATCCATTCACACATTAACTCATTCAAATGTAACAGAGTTGCCATGATTTAGTGCAAGGTATAGATTATTCCTCTCCATGTATGCTACAAATAGTCTGTGCAGGCTTTATCAATATTTTATCAATACTTTATCAATACTTTATTTATTTTTTTAACCAACTAGGTTGTTAGGAGAGGTTGTTGGTAGCAAAAGGGATATATTGCCTTAGAGGATGAGTTGGTTACATATCTCTGAAAACTTGACCATTGGGCTTATAGAGACTATCATGAACCGCAAGACCAAAAGTGCTTTGCTATGCAAAAATGCATATAGAAAATCTCATAAATGGAGAATGTATCAGTTCTTTTCGTGACCTTTCAATGGCATTTTTAATGTGGTTTTGTACCAATCAAGTATATTTGTCATGTATGTGGTTTACAACATACATGTATGAAGTTTCAAAAAATGATGAAAAGGATTAACAACTCATGTAACTTTTCTACAAAGGTCCAAGTTATATTCAAAATAGAGGCACATAGGGGTAAGCATAGTTAATCAAGAAGTTGTCTTATTTATATGTCCTGCTCATCGGTGCTCTAGATTTTGATTTCAATTTATGTGTTCTAGACTTTGAGCTCCATTTATGTGCAGAATGGAATTGATAGCAGCTCTTTGGAGCATTTGCATTTGATGAAGAAGCTATAGTGCTAGACACATTAGATTTAGGATTTATCTCTTTATGCACGCCTCTGAGTTATTGAAATTGGATCATTTTACCTATTTGTACATGGAATTTTTGTATAGATAAGAAGATAATTCAACAAGCTATTGCTAAGTTTTTCCTAGATGGACTTAACCGCCTTTGACATTCCTTATAAAGAAATGCTTTCTCTATTAAAATTCATCATTGAATTGAACTGAATTTTTGCAATGATGAATTGAATTCATCATTGCAAAGTTAATGCATTGATGATGTGTCATTACACAATTTAAATAACTAAAATAATTACAAAGCAACTAATTTTCATTTTTACCAATATCACCATGCAGCGTTGTTGAAGTTGCACATATGGATGTTAAAAAGGTCGAGGTCGAGTAAAAACACAGCGGATATTAGCTCGGCAACGCCAGGCACGCGAGCGTTGTTGAAGTTCACATATAGACGTTAAAGGTGGAGTAAAAACACATGGCAGGATATTAGCCCGGCAACGCCGGGCACATGTTTACTAGTCTTCTTTTTTATTTTGTAGTGGTGTTGGTAATTGTGCCAAGGAAGCCGCAAGTAACGCCGCATGCGGCGTTCCCCCGGCGTTCCCTCCCCCCTTCCGGGACGCTAGATTTCGAACACGATTGAGAGAGGAGGGAAACTTATGTCAGTTCGAGCAAGAAGCGTCTGCAAGGGTGCCGTTGATGCATAGCCGAAATCTTGCTGAGCATTGCAGATCAGTTGATGCATAGCCGAAATCTTGGTGAGCATTGCAGATCAGTCCACGTTCAAGCAAAAAAGTTAAGGGTCATTTGTTGGATGAGGGCTTTGTCGAACGCAATAAGGGCATCATTAGAGAACTAAGCAGGTCGGATTTGCATCAGCGGAGAACCGCGATGCACAAGTTTTCTTGCTCTTTCTTGCCGAAACTGTTTGGGTCTACGAATGCTGGAGAAGGTAACACTACTTGCATAATGTACGTTCTGATTGTTTTCATTATCCTGCTTCCGGAATGATAATGTCAACTGTTATTTCTTTCCTCAACTGGTTTTCATTTTGGTTATTTTCTTTCCTCATCTGGATCGGTTCTTGGAAACATGTGTAGAACATAGCATTGGTCGGATCTTCATAAAACTAATGAATATATTTTTATTTTAGAAGTCCCTTCTCTTGCTTCTGGAGCCAATCTTCTAAGGTAAGATTCGTCATCAGGTTTTATTTTGTTATAAGTTTCAAACCTTTGTTTACCTTTCCAACCAAATCAGATAACTGAAGATCCTTCGAACTCAGACTGTGGAGTTCTTTGTGAAGTTCCTAATCTGGAGCCGATATATTGGAAGGTAAGATTTTCTACCACGTTTTGTGAACTTAGAGATCTTTGCATCCTGCTTTGTTTAAGCGATTCAGAGTTTGACATGCAGGGCCCTATCAGAGCGATATACATGGATTATTATTTGGGTTTCTGAAATTCTACAAAGTACAGATGATCTTCAATCGAAGGCCTATCTGCATTGTTCAACGCCAGGCCTATCTGCAGGTAAGCATTCCTAAGCATAGGTGATATATTTCCCATGCTTGAGATTCTGCTTAGACGCTTTGTACTCCATTGTTATCATTAAAAAAATCGTTTTGCTGCATCGAGTGCTTGAGATTGATGCTTATGTCTGCATACTTATGCAAATATTCTGCCAGTAGAAGATAGATCCAAAAAGAAAAGAAGAGAACCAGTGTTTGTTAGCTGTACTAGCTCTTTTTCATGCAAATATACGTGTTGAGGGTTTAGTTTAGCAGACTTCATTGATGATGTTGCAGAATTAGAGTATTTCCTTCTTTCATGCATTTGCTTCCATTCTTTAAGTTTTTAAATTTGAAATTGCTGCACCTGGATTTTAGAGAGGCATTTGTGTTGGCCATGCATTATTGGCCAGTAGTTTGCGAAGAATATGCTTTCATGTTTGGAACAAAGCCTCATATTTGGGAATTGCTGGAAAGGAAAATACCTCTACAACTATTTTTATCTGTGTTTAAAAGAAAGCACGAGGCCGTAGTTTAATGATATGCTCTATATATCCACTTTTGGGCTCCTATTTTAGAGGATTGTCTACGCTGATGCATATCACATGTCTACCTACTGTCACATTTTCAGATTTTGAGGTTGTTAGTAAAATGAATCAATTATGTAACTTAATTAGATGTCAACCCAAGTTAGAACCGTGTTCTCAAACTGCTGACCATAGAGGGGCCAGAACGTTCTGTACCATAATATGCAGTAGTCTGCAAAGAACACCGTTTTTGTACTCAAATCATCATTTTGCTTTGTTTCTAATGTGTGTTTTTTAAACATGTTGGTGCCTTAAAGCAAGCTTTGTGTGCTACTGTTTGGAGCATAGACATATTATTGGTAAATCACACGTTCTATGGTCACTTCTATTTCTATTGTTTGTAGCTTTAGAGCTCTGAATTCAAATTGCTCTGATTTATCTGTATGGAGTTATACTTATTTGAGGTAAACATCTGTTGATGCATGATTGTGGTCCATGGATAATGATCTGTATTTATGTCCATGGATAATGAACCAAAGGTCTAAAGAAAAGAATAGAACCAAAGGAATAAGATATCTTTGGCAATGTCAGCTTGCATAGAACTGGATCTGTAGCAGTACCTTTTGGTCTATTGAAGAAGAGAAAGTTAAGCCTCTCAAAGATACGAGTAGAGATAAGAGGCTTTTGGAAGGTGGAACAAAATAGACAAAACGTGATCAACCACCTATTCTTCCGCTTATCATTTGTACCATTTTAGCAGCTCTACTTTCCGCTGGAGGCATCGTGTAAGATAACCCATTTCCTGTTTTTTTTCCCTCTTATTTGATTTTCCTTTTATACGGACTAAGTAATTTGAGTTTAGCTATGATACACTTGTGGCTGGAGCATTCCTGCAAGAGGACTAAATTGCAAGAAGTGCTTCTCCATTGTGAAGATAAAAAATTTTAGCTGGAGGTGAGGCATTGGCAAGGTAACATGGTCCCTTTCTTTATTTTTCTATCTGGAGTTCTCATGCTTGAATGGGCCCATTCTATGCAATGAAAAGACAGAGACTTTTTACACTTGAGCAATCTGGTCCGTGTCGTAGTAATCTAATATTTGCCATTTCTTCAGCTAAATCTTCCTTTTGTAAACTGGAGCAATTGAATCTCAGTGTACTACAATATCAATTTGCCGTTCCAAAAGCAGGTTAGATGCAGTCACATCACTGTGTCTTCTATTTTGTCCAGTATCTAATTTGAAAACTTTTTTTGTCTGTGTCGCTATTTTCCATCACCTGATTGCTAACTATTTCTGCTTTGATAACCCACTATTTTCCATCCTTCACTTATTTTGGCGTCATCCTGCTTTTCATATGTGTTTCCATTTTTTAATGATTTCTGTAATTCTGGATTAATAGGGTCACTTGCAGATTTTTTGAAAAGACTTCAGGCATCTTAGGCTGGTTCAGGTAAACATTCCTCTATTTTCCTTTCTTGCATGGATTGCCCCAGGAAATACCGGATCTAAACCTTCAGGTATGATTGCAGTGGCTCTAGCCCAATATTCAGCCTAAGCACACTGGAAGTCTAGGTTGGTGTTGCATCCTCTTACAAGGAGCGGTGGTTTCTGGTTTCTGTATCAAATGTGTAGAGCTACAATAATCTGTTATAAATTTTCATCTACAAGTTTAAAATGGAAATTTTTTTGCTTTTTGCAGAAAAAGGTTAAAGGAAAGCTCTTTGGTTGCTGGGCTGGTTGTATCAGGTAATTGCATCTCAAGCCTAATTTTCTTTCATGGATGAATCTGCCATTTTCAAACGCTCTATTCTTGCCATTTCTAAGTTCATATCCACCTAGGAGTTTTTCCTCACGGCTTAACAACATCCTTTGCAGGGTTATGGCTGCTACTTTCTCAGTTATGTCAGTTTGGTAACCTTAGGCTCTTGGAATGACTAATGTGGCCTTAATTGTGTTACCAAACTAACTCACGTGTTTATTTTTACATGGACGTTCTCATGAATTAGGTGACTTTCTTTTCTGCAAAATTATGGTAGAATCTCAAGATTTTATGGTCTCTTATTAGATTTTTTTCCTTTGTAGGCCACCCCTATTTCAAAAACCCTGACCATGACAGTCAGGTTTTAAGGTTTTCTGAGGCCTTTCATATTCAAGGTGATGGATGGATTTAGGGCCCAAGCTGCTCAAGGCCACTATAGATTGCACCGGACCGGTTTAATGAAAAAGCTCTTTGGTTGCTGGGCAGGTTGTATCAGGTAATTGCATCTTAAGCCTAATTTTCTTTCATGGATGGATCTGCCATTTTCAAATGCTCTATTGTTGCCCTTTCTAAGTTCATACCCAACTAGGAGTTTTTCCTTATGGCTTAGCAACATCCTCTGCAGGGTAATGGCTGCTATTTTCTCACTTACGTCTTCTTCAAATTGCATACACAGTTCTGTAGGTTTCTTCATTAGACTTTAAATGTATTGTGAGTTTTAGTCTTTTGCTACAGAGAACCTTTAATGCAGCTATGTAGCAAGATAAGTTTCGATGAAAACATACTCTGCTATATTAAAGTT
The DNA here is from genome assembly GCA_021234155.1 of Isoetes taiwanensis. Lineage (NCBI taxonomy): Eukaryota > Viridiplantae > Streptophyta > Lycopodiopsida > Isoetales > Isoetaceae > Isoetes > Isoetes taiwanensis. Next base: position 2,671,685 of record JAJEKV010000059.1, on the reverse strand, counting down.
TTTTATGCACAACCATCTATGTTATTAGTAAGTGTAAGGCCTTTAATGTTTGTTTTATTATAGAAAGTCTTATAAGGCTATACACTTTTGGTCTTAATTTTTTGCACTGGTAATCGCAGGAGTTATTTTAGACAAAAATTCTGTCTTTGGATGTATTCCTGTTTCCAGCAAAGGTAAGATCTGTGGCCGAGACAACTATAAGAATTTGTTTTTTATTGCAGTCATGAAAAATAGATCTATTTGGGTGGCTCTCCAAAAGGCACATATTTTAGAATTTTCAAAGGCCTGCCTTATTCAGGGTGATTGATGGATTTACGGCCCAAGCTGCTCAAGGCCACTATAGATTGCACCAGACCATGTGAGATGAGGCGCAGCAACATTTAATTGGGTATTTATATTTGTGTTTGTTCTTATTGAAAACGAGGTTGGTGGAGTTATTTTTTTGAAAAGCACATATATGCAGGTTGAGACCCTTGCTTTAAATCCTGTAGAGAGCTTTTTGCCAAATTTGAGTTGAACTTTGATGTCCGTATTTTTTTTTTGTATGTATGGAATGCATCTCCATTTTGCTTACTGTTATAGATTTTTGCAGAGGTACTTCAGCAATCAAGAATGAAGAAAGAAATAATTGCTTCACCAAAATCAACAAACTGGGCTACTGGCCTTTGTGAGTTACATAGTTGCACCGGAACGTGTTCCTATGCATCTGGAACGAAACGGAACAAAGAGAGGAACGGAACATGTATCGGAACATGTATCGGAACGCTAACGCAAGGGAAAATTTATTTACTAGTAAAGGTTTATCATTATATATGATGCAGAAATTAACATAACAATAGGCCTCACAGCCCAATAACAGTCCAAAACTCATATACTTTGCCCTTTTTCTTTGTAGGAACTGCATGTGCTCGCTCAATCTGGTGAGATTTGAAGTCTGCCCTGCACCTTTCCACAATAGTTGCATTACCATTTTCTTGCTCCAGTACCTGTTGTAGACCTGCAAAAAATACTAGTGTGCTCTCTGAACAACCAATGAAGCTCTTTTCCCATCCTCTTCAAACCCTGGAATTGATCTGAAAAGAGCTGGCTTAGGCAAAGAGGAAAAAAACTTAAGGAATGAGGCGCAGATTGTAAGATTTAGGAAAGATGGGCACTTGCATGGCGTCTGTGGGCAGGGTGGCATCGTGATTGGAGAGCTGAATGCTTTAAAAGAGAGAACGAATGCATTAAAAGAGAGAGCCAGCCGGGAAGCTAAATTTGACAGGATTTTTTTATTGGAAAAGGGCCAAAAGGGGATATTTTTGCCAAAAATTAAAAAAAAAAAAAAAAACTTGTTCCGGAAGGGGTCTGATCCGCATGCATCTGTGGTCCGTTGCTTTGTTCCTTATGTTCCGTTCCGATCTGTTCTGATCCGATGTTCCGGTGCAACTATGGTGAGTTACAAACTTGATGCAGTTTCCTTACTGCACATCAAGCAATATAATATTCATGCAACATCAGTCTCTGCAGATTTTTTGAAAAGACTTCAGGCATCCCAGGCTGGTTCAGGTAAACATTCCTTTATTTTCCTTTCTTGCATGGATTGCCCTAGGAAATACCGGATCTAAACCTTCAGGTCTGATTGCAGTGGCTCTAGCCCAATACTCAGACTAAGCACACCGGAAGTCTAGGTTGGTTTTGCATCCTCTTACAAGGAGCGGCAGTTTCTGGTTTCTGTATCAAATGTGTAGAGCTACAATAGTTTTTAAAGATTTTCATCTACAAGGTCAAAATTGAAAATTTGTGAGGGAGAACCATTGAATTGGACGAAACGTTCCATAGGAGTATTTAAAAGGTTGCAACACACTATGCTATTCCATTTTAAGAGAGGTCGGAGCAACGTATCCAGCATGTGATGCAAGTGACCCTTTTGTAATAATATAGCACACAATTTTCTTTGGAACTCTGAACTTTTATGCATAAGTTTGTTCGATAACCAAATTTATTGGCTGGAAGAATTTACTTAGTTGGCCCATTTTAGGAATGAGCATGTAGTCCATGCCAGGAGGGTTACTAATTTGCAGTCTTCTACCTCGATCTATTCTATAAAAACTCAATGAATTATTACGCTGATATTGGCATAGTTCGTTGTACCATATTTACAAGAAAGTACCTGATACCTGATATTATGAGGTCAATACTGGTTCGAACAAAGCAAGATCTATCAATTTGGGTGAAGTATTTATTTATTTGTAATTTTTGGTTTGTATTACATTGTCTTTTTATAAACAACTATGAATGTCCTATACAAGACAATCTTTAATGGCCTGTTTTCCCATTGCAATGAAGTCAAGTCTAATCACTAGCTTACATTCAAGCCTAAACAATCACAGATTAGAATTAGTGTTATAATCTACATGTGTTTTTTTTTTTTTTTTATAAATTTGGTTGCATTTTACCTAGATGTCAACCTCCAAAATTATGCTTTTTGTGCCAACATCTAGCTCATAGCACAATTTTATTTAACATTAGCGACAAAATAGTGACATCATCTTATTTTATCAAATGCTTTAGCAAATTTAGTATCATGATATTTAGAGGTTCGCTATAAATGACTGCCCTCCATGCATCAGGATGTACATGAAGGTATTGTGAAAATGTAGGACTAAAGATCACATATTAAGATGTCCATGGTGCATGCATGCACTTCATTGATTCACACATTTACTTTGCATTGTACTTTGGCTACTCCATAGCTCTTTTAATGTTTTTTTACCTCCTTAAACCCAAGTTCTGTAATTTTATTCTTCATGGTGAGTCTCCACATCCATTCCCACGAATCAAGCCAAACACCCACCATATCTTTTCTACAAATTGCATTCCTACACATTCTACCCATTCTACATGCCCATGACTAATGCCCGGCATCGCCTGGCACACGTAACAACTGAGCTTAGCATTGAGCCGACAGACATTCCTAGGTTTCTTTGGGACAGGTTCTTCATGATGTGGATCCATTGAGATTGACAGACATGATGTCTATTTAGACTAAGAGTATTTTGTATTTTCGTGTAGACCCAGTATATTTGTTTAACGTTTTGTCTGAACTTCATATTATGTGTACACTTTAAAGGTAAAGTTTGTTCACCTATTGCACCTAGATATACATTGCCTTCAATGCATTGCACACGATCATGACATGTCGATGCCATGACTAACACATATACATGCCTTCACACATCCGCGACTAATGCCCGGCATCGCCGGGCACACGTTTCTAGTATCTTCTGTTTTGAAATAAACGTCTAAATTTTCTTGTGTAATCATATGTATGTGGTCATGGTCGCACGAGTTACATGCCTTGGAATACGCTAAATTGGGCGGGCACCCAATTTCGTACTAAAGGAAATTATTACGAACTTAGGTTTACGTGATAGTAGCTGAACTAGCCAGTATCTTGCACCGAGGCACATCAATCACTTTACCAACCCTTATATATTGAGAGCAGGTATCAACCCTCGTCCTGTCCTCTAGTCGCTCCTAAAATGGTGAGAACTAGGTGCGCATATGGCCATACAATGTCCGAGATGCAGCATCAGATCTCTCAACCCATACTGTGTCATGCTAATGAGGTGCAGTGAGTGGTGCTGTGGGAATTGAATGAGCTTGGCTGGAGGGAGGTATCAGGGATCCTGAGGAAGCTGATGCACGAAGGAGGGTTGATCCGTCAGGGCAATGAGGGAGTTACGATGAGCAGAGTAGATGTTCTAAATTGCCTTAACGCCAAACTTGTAGGACGAAGGCATTGCGCAGGCTACTGAAAGACGAAGATGTTTGGCTGTACAATTTCTTCCGGCCTTTTTTCAAAGGGCTGTATCTAAAGAAAAAAAGCAAGCGATCTGCACACGTTAATGAACTCATCAACAACTGCTATGGTTACACAGTTGAGGAGCTAGATGAATGGATGGTTGGTGTTGATAGGACGAGCATCGAAGCATTCCACTTGGGTGACCTGATTCAAGTTGAACTGGGCATCGACTCGGATTCGGACTGAGGAAACATGCTGCTACGTCATGCATCTGTTTTGTCTAGTGTTATGTCTGCTCCCACTTGGGTGCAAATTGGGCGGGCGCCCAATTTGCGACCAAGTGCGTGGTATGCTATCTATATTACGGAAGCTTCATGTAATCACGATGCATTGAAACAACAAATTGTATTTTCTCCTCTTTGTTGGTAACAATATCTTTACACAAAACACAATATGTACACAATTGCAATCAAATTGGGCGCCCACCGAATTTACGCACTGGCTACGAAGGTCCGGGAGATCCATCGGAGGCTTTATCCTCCTCTAGCAATAGCATGCCTGCATGGGCTTGCTTGATTGCCTCCATCTTCGCGATGAATTCCTCCGAGCTAAGTGAGGCTGCACCATCCTGTCCAAGATCGTTGTCATCGGGAAAGAAATAGTGTACTGTCCATGCACCTGTTCCTGCATCTCCTGGACGCGATCTTGTTCCGCTTCACTATTCTTCGGATCAGGCTGGTCTTGCGACGTCCGCTTCGCTGCTTCATCGACTTGCTTGTTGTATTGCATTTCTCCAAACGCAGCAGTTGCACCCACGACTTCTTGGGTTGTCACTAGATCCACGCCTGCCAACATATTGATGTGCTCTTTTCTTTGTCGAAATGCAGACAAGTCAATGGTGTCCGTTCCACTAGCTTTCTTGAAATGTTCTGCAAGGGCATCTCTGCTCTTTAGCAATGTGGATTGCAATTCCTCCACGGTCTTGGCTTAAAACGGAATGGGAAGAGGTGGGGGAGGAGGTGGTGGTGCGGCCTTCAAGCCATCAGACTTCCTTTTACCCTCTGCTAGCTTCTGTCTTTTTCGCGCTTTTTTTCTGCATCCAACATTATTTCCAGCTGCTCAAAAATCTGCACCAGCTTCATTTGGAGGACTTCGTCGCTCTCAAAGAAGCAGGCTTGGTATCCTTCACACAGAGCTGCACGACAAAATGATCCCCTGAAGAAAAAGTCAAAAACACTGCATCCATCCATCATAAGCTTGCGGACAAGATAAGTGCATGTTTTGGCCGCCAACTGATTGGGCACAAGTGGAGTCCCCCCGCCTGCGGACACTTTCTCTCCCCACGAGCAGTACAGCCAGAAGAGACGTAAATTGGGCGGGCGCCAAATTTCAAAACCTCTTACCTGTGGAGCAGTCCGTCCGGCATATTGTTCTTGATTTCGTCCTCTTCCTTCAAGTGGTGTGGCAGCTTGCAAATCCTTTGTGGATGGTCGGCGTCTATGAAGCATATGTTGAGGTCCTCTACGTCAGGTTTGCTACTTGGTTCCTAGCGATATACATTACCAGCAGCAGACTTTGTAGCTCTCGCACCTTCATCCCAGACGACACCTTCGCCTTGGGGTCCTGGTATGCTCCTATCCAGACCCTACTTCCACCATCTATAGTTTTCAATGCAGACAGTGATTCAGGATATTTGGGCTAATGAAAACAGCAATCTAGTACAATTGTTGGTTCGTCATAATGCTGACTTGGTCGAAGTATTTTTTATAGTCCTCCATTGACCATTTCTTCTTGTTCCTGAGTTCGCATGCAACAAACCGCGCGGATGTGTTCACTGCATCAACACATAGACCGAGCGAACTAACCCGGTAGCTCTTGAAATCTTTTTTGACCTCCACCACAGATCCTCCTAAATATTCGTTTACCTTGCCACCAAACTGTCGGGAAGCTATCTTTTTCCGATTCTTTGCGGCTCTCCGTCGCTATTGGCGAACATTTTCATCAGGTTTTCCGTGAAGATGGGATGAGCTTGTCTAACATCATCCATACTTGTTACTTTCATTTTTTTCACTTCTGTCAGGTACTTTAGCAGCGCACACTCAACGGTGCCAATTTTCTTCAGTTCTGGTGCACAAACCTTCATAGCACGTCCGCCTGTGTATCCCTTGCTGGTCTTAATGAATGTTGTGCCTGCTATTATCTCCCTTAACAATCTTTGGAGGTCCATGGGCTGCATGGACTTCAGTGATCGGCAGGAATTGTTGGTGAACATTCTCAGCCTGTCTTTAACTTCAATCCTGTCACCATTATCATCTTTCAATTGGTCGTCGTAGAAGAGTTGAGCAACTTGCTTGCACATCCTCCACGTCTCTTCGTCAAGGTAGACAAAATAGTCGTAGTCGCGCATGCTACTCTTCTTCAATGTCTGCCTCGCTATGGCCATCCATTCATGTAGGACATGACTGGCGTTAGATGCATGAATGAATGTTAAATCGGGTGGTCGCCCACTTCCACCACAAGCTGTAGAATACATCAACGGGCAGCACTTATGTGAAAATCAGGCAGGCGCCTGATTAAAACAAGGGACATTAATGTAGCGAGCTCTAAATTGGGCATCCGCCCAATTTTCAAGTGTATGTGAAGTAATTTGGGCTGGAGCCCGGTTTAGAGATGTTTGAAATTGGGCGGGCGCCCAATTTCACATTGTGTAGCTGTTAACTAAGTAGAAAGACTAGAACTTACAGAGTATGCGCCTTCTGTTGCCTGACGATGCTTCCCTTTTTTTGGACGGCCATAAAGCGCCCTCAGGTTACGAAGCTGCTGCACTTGCTCGAAGAAGACGTCAGCATGGATAATCTTCACTGTGATGTCATTGGTTTCTTGACTAATATTTACGTACTCCATTGGCGTCAGGCTTCCAGAAAGCACACGTTATTTCCTTTTCGCGTAGAAAAACCTAATGCAATCCTTCAAGTGACTGCTCTTAGGGGGCCAGTCTTCGGCTTCATTCACCAGGATTTGAGCAACGGTCGTAGTATGGTTTCCATTCACGATCCAAAACTTGGCATTGTCCAGATCGCTCTCTCTCTCTTCCACCTAATGGCCTGCTTAGTCTGAGGATCGAAGGGAACAACATCTGCATAGGGAGGATGCATCTGATTGTTCATGAATGAATCATACAGAGTCTGCAGATGTTCCCCACTGAGGATCCTGCATGTCATGTTCGCTGGTGCTATGTGCATCTTGAAAATGTCAATTTCTATTTCAAAGCCTATTCCGAGTGGGTAGATTCTCTCCCTTTCTTTGAGACTTAGCATCGCGGATTGCGAGACATCTCGTCTACTCTCTTCTGTCAACTCTTGAACCCGACGATTTCACAACTTGCAAGTTTCTCTGCTCCCTTGAGTCACTTTCCATTTCACTGTCTGTACCTGATTCGTATGAACTTCCAGGCGATGTTGGACGCCGCATTCTCTTGGACGAGCTGCCTGACTGATCTTTTGTTACTCTCCTCTTTGCAACTCACTTGCCCTTCGCGTCTATTGAATGGTGCGGGGAAGATCCTCCCAAAGGGCTGCTGGGTTCTGGTGTCGGCACCCTCCTTCCCATACCTCCAAGAGTAATCTGGCGTTCCTTAGGCGCGGCCGAAGCCTTCTACTTATACTTATCGGCATGGCGGTCTCAACCTGCAAGTTCTTCAGCGTCTCTATAGCCCTCTCTGCTTCGTCCCTTTTAGAGGCCGCGTAACGAGTCTTCAACCATTTAGTGTCATACACGTCAGGTTTGTTCTTGCCGTGATAATGTGTGAATAAGTTTGCTTGTTATCCAAGATCTATTGTCTCATAGTCTCAAAACCGGCAACTATGTCTCCAGGTTTTCTTAGACCTGAACTCTAAAGGTTGTCATATGATTTCAGAGCCCATCCCTTCGCGGCGCAGGAGTTCTGACTCTGATTTCTGCTAGCTGTCATAAGTTGAGGGTCGTATATAGAGTAGGGCAGCCTGTACGCCGTAAAACACTGCTCGGCAACGTCTTCTACAACAACCTCGATGCGACCGGGTACCTCCGGGCTTACCCCCCATGTCAATGGCTATGCCCGCGTTACGCATGATTCTCGTGCCAGGCCACGCAAAATATAGACATAAGTCCTTGTAGTGGATGGTCTTTGACTGAGGATTAATGTTTCCAATCGCGATACACCATGTATACCGATGAGCAAGTGTCATGAAGCCCTTAGTCTCCACGTCAATGCCGTCGAACATTACAACCCGCTCCCTCGCCTTGGATGCAGCCACTCCCTGCGGTATGCCTGGTCCATAGCCCGAAATCCTAGCAGTCTTCTTGATCCTTGCCATTGGTCTTGCATAAAGTAACCGTCAGCCAGTGTTAAGCAAATATTGAAAAAGGAGTGTGGAAGGCAAATTAGGCGACCGCCACATTTGTTGGCAACACTACTTGTCTAACATCCTAGAGGAAAGACCACCAAGCTATCAAATTGGGCGGGCGCCCAATTAGCAGCCAATGTTCCAGGCAAGAATAACAGAGGCGGGCCCACCTTGCAAGCAAATTGGATGGGTGCCCAATTTGCTTGCCAAGCTTCTAGGCGAGGATACCGAAGGTGGGCCCACAAGTGGGCAGGCGCCCAATTTGCTTGCAAAGCTTCTAGGCGAGGATCCCAGAGGCGGGCCCACCTCACAAACAAATTGGGCGTGCGCCCATTTTGCTTGCAACCCTTCCAATCACTATCCCAAGGAATGATCCAGGCAAGGATCCCAGACGCAGGGCCATCTTGCTTGTTGCCTAACATAAAACAGGGTCTGTTAAGCATGGGTTCATACAGTTACTGGTACGATAACGATAAGTTTTCGATCAGAGTTTTCGGAATCGTGTCGGGTTCAGGAAGTCCTTCTACTGTTGGCAAAGGCTGCAAATAGAATACTTGCAAAGACAGTATAAGTATGAGAGGAAGAGCAGAATAACGAACAGGGATGTTTATGTGGATTATTGAGGTATTACCTTTGCCTCCCCTGCTCGGGATAGCTTCCATGTGCACAGGCACAAACTCTGATAGGGAACATTGATATGGCGCTTTGGCTTAGTTGCTGGCAACGGGAACACGATGAGGCGCCTGCTTCGAAAAGGGAGACGGAAGGCGACAAATAAGGTGGATATGGCGCATGGACTTGGTGCTTCGGCTTCGTTGCTGGCGACAGGAAAAGGTTGAAGCGCCTTCTTTGTAAAGGGAGATGGATGGCGACAAAAAAAAACTCCCTGCGTTTTGGACAGCATGCGCTTATAAGGGGGCATGCAGTGCCGGTCCACGAACCGGTGCCAGGTGGCACTCTTTGGAGAGTTGCTTAAATTTATGTCCGGGAGGCGGGGACTGACAATGGCCCAGGTAGGTCCACAATTAATGCCACCTCTTTTGAAATTTAAATTTGGGCGCCTCCCGCCCAAATGCCCTGTCGTTTAAAATTTAAATTTTACGACGTGAATTGCGTGTCACTTTCCAGGCCAGCAGTTTTAATTTGAATTTTAAATTCTAATTGCGACAGGGACTATAAAGATGTGAGGGAGGGAAAATATTGAACTGATGGTATCATTCTAGATCCAAGCCCACTATTCTCGCCTTGAGGTTCTCAGATCCACCAGGCGCTCAACAAAATCGGCGCTTTTGTTCGAGGGAGTTCATATGGATCCATCTGATTCAAAGGTATTTGTTGGGTTCGACCTACTGTTTTTTTCTATTTGAATAGCAAAATTGTAAGTGCTTTGTTTACTGCTGGCGATTTATTTCTGGCGAGTCTGCTTTGCCTATTCCCAGATGGTAGCAAGTGTTGGTCCATCATAGAAGTTCCATGGATTCTAGAGGTTTTGAAATGTTGCTGGAGAATGAATATGTGAGCTCCCTGTGGCTTGATTTGAGGATAGGAAGCCAAGAATTAGTTGAGGACGAAGTTTTCCCAAAGTTTTTCCACTCCACAGCCTGCCACAGTAGTTACACGCCTGCAGAACAGCGTGTCGTCTCTCCAGAGAGCCTAGTCCTCTCATGCTTAGGGTGTATCCCCATTACCCAGCACCGGCAATTTCACGCAAGAAAATCACAGGCCCAGTCACCGGTTTCTGAAGACCGCCATTGCAATTTTTCAGCCTAATGGGGATGCACTCTTACCCATGGTTTATGTCAGGAGAGTAAACATGTCTGCTCCGAATATGGCGTCTGCCTTGAAAACGGCATCCGCGTAGTCGTGTCTGCCTTGAATATAGGCCAAGGTGACTGCTACACCTCGGCAGCTGTGAAACCTGAATCTTTGCGGCCACTGGTTGTGGTTCTAAATTGGGAGTTCGGCCAAATTTGGTTCGTCGGAAGTCAGATCGTGGAATGGACTATAAATTGGGCGCTCGCCCCATTTGTGTTTGCCGAGAAGCTAACTTGGGCCATGGTGCACTGTAAATTGGGCGGTCGCCCAAGTTGTAGTTCCCCTAGCCTAGTTCCATTCCCCTGAAGTTTGTTGTCACTAAAGTTTATTCATGTTTTATGTAGGATGTTTTCCTCGTCTTGGATGGACGCGTCGTTGCAAAAGATTTTGTGGGTGGCACACAATTATGCCACTTCAGAGCCATTCCCGAGGGGGCTATGAGTGTTGGTGTTAGGGAGGTTTATGAAGGGTCCCATATCCTCCCCTGGCCTACCACGGGTGCAGATACTTTAGGGGAAGCAAAGGGCTCATTCATTCTATGTGGTCTTGCTCTTGCTATATGCGGATGATGTGGTTTTGCTTTCACGTAGTATAGACGGATTACAGAAGCATTTAAATGCGTTGTCTTCTTTTTGTGATGACAAAAGCATGCATGTAAACCTGGCTAAAACAAAAATTGTGGTTTTTGGAGCATCCAAAGTTGATCATGTTAAGTTGTATTATAGGGGTGAGCTGGTAGAGGTTACAGACCACTACAAATACCTTGGTTTGGTGGTAGATAAAAGCCCTAACTGGAATCAGGCAGCAGATCAAAAAATTAATGCAGGGCTTAAAGCCTTATACGCAATGCAGCGTCACTGTGTGAGGGCCGAAATTTGGAATTTTAGCATGAAAAAGATGCTATATAGTACATTGGTAAGATCAGTCTTGCTATACGGTTGTGAAGTTTGGGGGCCAAGGTTAGCTTCAGACACGTGGAAAAAGGTAGAAAAAGTACAAAAAAGGTTTCTCAGAACAGAGCTAGGAGTCAAGGTGCAAACACCATATGATATGATGCCAGTTGAGTCTGGAATGTTAACACTTGAAGCAGAGGCCTTGTGCAGGACACTCAAGTATGTATATAAAATTCTGTATACCATGCCAAATGACAGTTTGCCCAGGATGGCTTTAGAGGAGACGCGTACTAAGGGCTGGTTTGCAGACGTGGAAGTATGGTTAGCAAAATGGGGTATGCACATGCAGGACTTGCTAGTAAATAAAGATGACATAAGAAAATGGGTGTCAGGAAGTTTCTTCCGATGCAGCTGGAGGGATGTTGGGGTGAAGAAGGAATTTTATAAGAATCAGATTATCCCAGTATGCAGATGGGTAAGTATCTGGAGGAACATATAAACACCAGACACAGACATGCTATTTGCAGAATTAGGTTGAGCTCTCACAGACTTGGGGTTGAGGTTGGAAGGTGGGCTAATATCCCACATGAGTTGCGCAGAATTTGACCTTCCAGGCACAACTATGGGACGATATATAGGGGATGTTATGGATTGTAGAGAAAAAAAAATTAAGATATTAAATGTGGTTGAACTGAGTGAGTTAGATGAGGGAGGGACTAATGCACTTCCATCTGAGGATGCATTAGATGAATGGTTGTATAGTTGATGTACTTACGGGATGTCTTATAGACCTGGCGGTCTCACAGACATAATAAATACAATTTCATTTCATTTCATTTCATTCTATGGTCAAAACAGGACATCCGCGATACCAACGTAGAAGATGCCCCATCTAATGCATGAGTAGAATCCGTTTCATTCACGAGGTACACTATCTTGGAGATGGACTGCGAAGTTTGGCATTCATGCGACTCTATCATAGCCGCCAAGGGTTTTATCTCTTTTACTGGTCCAGATAATGTTGTATGCGACCAGTTCTTGGGAATGAAATGTGTTTGTGTTTCCATTACTGAGGGATTCGTACTTCCCGAAAACGTGAATTTTCGTTGCCAGGCATACTTGCAGGTAACCTAAAGCAGGCATGCTTGTACGATGGAGCAACGAGTATGTTAAAGTAAATGGTGTGAAACTGTTCGAGCTTTTAACTGCGAAGCCTGCTGAGGAATCTGATCTTTGATCGAGCCAAGGTAGCTCGGCTATTGAGAAACACCCAAACTTTGAGAGGCGCACGTACACTTTTCACACACGTCAACGCAAGAGGTTAATGAGGAAACCGATGATTGAACGCCTCAGCACAAAAGAAGCCATCGCTGCGTATAGGCAGACCCTTTGCTACAAGAATAGGTGTTGTGCAAGGTTCTCGAGGACCCAGACCATGTTCTCAAGATCCGATTATAGTTATTCCAATAGGAGGAGATAATGAAAGACCCAGAGTAATTATAGAATGACTTGTTAGTACTGTAAGACTATATGGTATCGTACCGATAAGATTACGAAATGATAAGGAAGTGGGAGTGACAGGGATCAGGACAGAGAATCGTTGTTTCACCGGAGATGCACCACTTGTTTATTCGTTCACCGAGTTGCGCGGCACAGGATCGTGAATCATTTCCACCAAGGGTTGCCGTGTGGTACTAAGTATCCCCCATTTCAGGTGACAGAATGAATTAGCACCATGAGAAAAGAATTTCTTTCTATGAAAGCCAGTGACAGGGTGACTTTTGTGTTTGACATGGTGGTCATGCTCAATAGAGATCCATGCTAGGCCGAGATGCTAGGGACGTGATGAACATAGAAGGGTCAACAGAGAAAGCATTATTGCATCTATTAAATTACGCCCTTAGGCAAGAACGTGGCGAAGTATGCATCATTCATTACGTAATTATTTGCAACTAAAACGATATAACTTTTGCGATATGTTTCAATACAGTTAAATGAAGACGACGAAGATGACGAGAGGACAAATTCAGATAGCGGCAATGGCAATAATTAAAGAAGTCGTGTTTATGTCGTACAATTCTTCTGTCTTCAAGTGACTCAACATATTTTGACGTCTCACGTTAGACCATGAAATGAAATGAAATTTTATTCAAGTCTTTGTGAGACCATATTGTGAACTATATTAATGGGCTTTTTTTCTAATTAATGTGATTAATTTATCGTTGTTGATTTCAATTACGAATGTGATTTTGAATTTTTTTATTAATACGAATTTTACTTCTCGCGTGCCTCAGCTGCGGTTGGATTATGAACATGCATGGACTTATGCCCAAATGCTCATAGATGATATGGCAGGAGTTTTGCAATACCCCACCCTAGAGCAACAGACAGGCCAGCTGATTGATGTGCTTAGGACTGCTGCAGAAAGATGCTTTGGGAGAGGCCGCCCTCCTCGGACCTCTGGGACCACAACCTTTCCACGTAATCAATGGTTTGATGCGGAGTGCAAGGAACACAAACGCTGCCTCCGCCAGGTCACAGACCCTACTCTACGCCCACAGGCGGTCAAACAGTACCGTATGTTCCTTAAAGCTAAGAAAGCCAGACACATTGCAGCACGTCAAAGGGAAATGTTCTACCTCCTAGACCATCATCCTAGAACCTTCTGGCAAAGAGTTCTTAGAAAACCAGCACAGCCCACAGGGAACATCACTCCCGAGCAAAGCACAATTTCATTAAATATGGAAAAAACTTGAATTTATGGACCATTTTCTTTTTTGGGCACTTAGAGCACCATTCATAACACTAGTTCACATCTCCTACAAGTGCAGCATATGAATCCGCCACATGCACAGGAATCTTGATAGAACTCTGGGGCTTCCTCTTGTGTGCCGGCGCCCAAGCAAAATCAATGGTCTCTAGTTCGATGCGGTCACTTGCAGTCGTTGACCTCCAACGCCTCTTCCAGCAGTTGACATAGTTGGATGGGTACACCTGATTCCTGACGGGGATTGGCTCCCACCAAGTCACCAGGACGGACTGGAAATTCGCCTTCTTATCATCCATTTGGGGCTCCTCGGTGGTGAACCCTAACCAAGTGGGGCATAAATCATCGTCAGGGCGTACCAATACGAACATACCAATCTTAACATCCTTCAGTGGATTGAATTCGGGAATGGGTTTGTCTTTCAGAGGACCTACGTACGGAGGAGTGCTGCACGCTATTGGCTCAACTACAGCCACCATGTCTGACAATGGTGCTTGCACTTGCCTGGTGCATGGCCAAAAGTCCTCGTAGGTTCCATCGGGACATGAGATTTTATCTAGCTCCGAAAGCAGATCCATCCAGTATTGAATGGTCGCAGTGAACTGTGCCGAATAATTTGCTGCTTCAGGGGAGCCCTGCTGGCTCGTGGATATTGCAACCCAATGCAAGATATGCTTGTGGATGCTGTTTCGAAGCAGGCCAATGTCTTTGATGGATGTTCGAGGGGGTACAAGCTTTGGATTACCTGAAGGCATGAAGGGCTTCCCATCTGTCCCGGCTTTCCACATCTTTATACCTCCTGTAGGTATCCAATCTACATAGCATGAATGGGTTTTGTAGAACATGATTGGCCATTCACCATTCATAGCAAATTTGAATGTGAGTGGCGTTGTGTGCCCGGTCAACCTGTCGTCTCCGTCGGGAATGTACCCCTCTACAAAGCCCTTCCAATCTGGCACTCTATCAACGACATACGGCACTGGTGCATTCATATTACACGTGTGGAACTCGTATAGCAATTCAGGCACGGTAAGGACCTCTGCCTTGTTGAGAGCGGAGGAGAAGTTCCCAAACATGGCATCGATGTCCTCATGCGTGTGGCCAGGCATCATGAAGCCCAATTCTATCGCCTCGAACACACCAAGGAATACTAGATATGAAAGATATGAGAACACATACCTGTTCTTATTTTGACCGGTAGCGTTGTCCAGTTGCAGCATCAGTTTTCGTGGGAGCGCCTTAAACGTAGTACCTTGGCGTTGTGGCATAGCCATAGGGATCTTCTTCTTGGACAATGCTAGCTTTGAAGTTAGAGCAGAGTTATTGCGTATTGCTGCAACCCAGCGTGGAGCTGAATCTTCAGGTTTGGTGAGATGGCCTCCTTCATACTCGTCCACAAGCTCAAGTCGTTTCAGTACACTATTCAATGATCCAACATGGAAGTTGGAGTCGTCCGGCCAGATGTCGAGTGCAAAATTACCGTAACTTCCTCTTCCATGACCATGGGTGAGAGCACCTGTTAGGGACGTCTTCAACTTATCTAATCTCCACAGAGATTTCACACACTGCTGCAACTTAGGAACCATTGTCTTTGCTTGATCCATCTTATCATGAATGATGCATATATAGTCCTTCGGATATCTTTGGGAGTACAATCTCCATGACCAATATTGAGCCCTACACGAGGCTTGCTCCAACCTATGTGCCCTTAGCTGGTCATGCAAAGTCCTCCTTTCAGCCTCATCCTTCGTTTTTAGCAACTTAGTGCGGATTACCTCGCAAGTATCACACTTGGAGAATGCAATTTTTTTAGCAATGCTGACATCCTTGAAGCTGCGTTTCCAGGTTCTGTGAAACCCTGCAGACGAGACTTTCTTTCATGTGAGTGCCGTCACATCCACGTTCACCTCTTCAAGGATACTGTTTTTTGTGAATATCGCAGGTAGCTTCCTTATGTTTTCCCGAATGCCCTCGTCATTCCTCCTGCTGCGGTGAGGCAAGGACTCGCAGTTCTCCCTCACGAACATGGAGAATGCGGCAGCGGATGCTAGGGTTGAAGGACGAGGCTTCAAGGTTTCACAATTGCCATGCTCTGCTTTACGAGCACCTTCCAAGTACTGTGCTTTCCATTTCAGGTACCCTGACTTCGAAATCCCATAGCCTAGATACCATGCTCTCTCGCACACTATACTGCCATGCAGCACCAGACGCTCCACACGACGTCCCCTCATGTTGTTGCCTAGCATGTCGAAGACAAAGGTAATCCGGTCGCTGTATTTCATAGAGAGGAATTCTTTCCTCATAGCAATTACTTGAGTCCTTGTGAATTTTGCGCAGCACCTGCGCTTGCAACAAAGAGTCTGGCGGTAGGCTCTGATCGCTTCATTTGTGCTAAGGCGTTCAATCTTGGGCTGTCTCAACTGCCTCCTCCGTTGACGGGTGTGAAAAGTATACTGTCGTCTCTCAAACTTTGGATGCTTTTGAATAGCTGAACTACCTTGGCTGGAATGAAGATCAGCCTCCTCTGTTGGCTTTGCAGTTAACAACTCTGAAACCTTCACGCCTTGGACCCTAACGTACTCATTGCTCCACCGTACAAGCATGCCTGCCTTAGGGACCTGCAAACATGCTTGGCAGCGGAAATTAATGTTATCTGGAAGTGCAAATCCTTCGGTTATGGAGACTCTAATGCATTTCAACCCCAAGAACTGGTCGCACACAGCATCATCCGGTCCGGTGAAAGAGATGAACCCTTTCGCTGCAATGACGTCGTCACAGGAATGCCAAACTTCGCATTCCATCTCTAGAATAGTGTATCTCGTGAATGAAACGGCCGGCTTTTTGGATTCTTCTGTCACCTTAACCGCATTGCATGGTGCATCATCCACATTCGATTCACGCACGTCACGTTTGCTCCATAGGATAAATGAGCCCTTTGCATCGGCTATTGTCACTGCCTCCGCGGTAGGCCATGGCAGGGTGTGGGACCCTTCCAACACTTGAGTGACGCCAACACTCACAGCTCCTTCTGGAATGACTTTGAAATGGCTTACTTGTGCGCCACCCACGATTCCCTTTGCAACGGGTCGTCCATTCAAGATGAGGTAGACTTCCTGCACAACAGCCGAACCCAGTGTAGTGAAAGGCTGCTTGTCATTGGGAAATAGGGCGCCCGCCCAATTTCGGAACCACCTCCAAGTGAGCCCAATTTTGGAACCACCTACAAGGAATCAAATTTGGCCTTACAGTAAGTGTCAAATTGGGCGTCCGCCGAATTTAAGAAGCACCTCCAAATGAACCCAATTTGGGAACCGTTAGCAAGAAACCAAACTTGGGCTCACTGTAAGTGCCAAATTAGGCGTCCGCCCATTCTGGGAAACACCCTCATACGTGGGCTCATAAATTGGGCGTCCGCCCAATTTCGGAAACACTCTCATATTTGGATCCATTTCAGACCGATTTCAAACCCACCTTCCACCAGCCCATTTTTGGATCCATTTTTGGGCGCTGGTACAGTTGCATGGCCCCGGGAATCGCCCGAGGCAGCTTATATGTACAGGCTCGCAAGACGAATACAAATAAATTCAAACAATTATGCAAGTTCTTCATATATACAATTATGCACAGTGCCATGACATTATTCACCGGAATTAGCAGACAGGTATAGGCAGGTTTGGGGGGAATTTCGGGAGGTAATGTTTAAGTGGAGATAAATATCATGCTGGCTGTCCGAGCAACGCGTGCAGTAGGGTGGGATAACTTCTATGCAGAACATCACATTCCAGACTATAATTTTCACATTTCGCAACATAGCAACCACAAACAAAGGAAGACGCATATGCACCAGGGGAACGCCTGCACAAGTCACACCACAAATAGATCCAAACAGGACGGCGAGGATATCACGCACCTTTGAATTGGCAGTGGCCATTGCAGAACCCCTCGATCGTAGAAGAGCGCCTCCGTTGCTTATCGCGTTGAGGGAAGATTGTCTTCCAAGTAGTCGAAGAACCAAAACTCTCGAGACGAAGATGCAAAACCCCCTTTATAGAACTTGTTTCTGACAACATTTTGAATTTTAAAATAAAGCGGACGGCGGGGAAAGTTTCAGAAGTAGCATGTGCGAGGATAAATAATTCAGTGTGCCTCGGCGGGAAACGGAGAATTCAAAAAAGGCGTCATTATTTATGGACCGTCGCGACTCATCGAACCAAGAGGTGCCACACGTCGAAACCCGGGTACCCCAATCCTGCATGCGCCTTATATGTACAGCTTCGGCGTTTCATTCGGGGCTTTTTGTCTGCTAGCGCCTCAGATTCCGAAGGACCCGCCTCATCGTATGCTGTCGCTAGCGCAGACGTTCACGCGCAAGAAGGACCGGGAATCTTGCGAAGGGGCCTTCTCTATTGCTGTCGGCCGTTGATGGAAGCTGCAGCGCCCCGCGGAGGCAAAGGTAATGCTACAATGATTGGATGAAAACAATAATTCTTGTTTATGATTCTGCATGAGCCATACTATCATGTGTTGCCAAGTATGCTATATCCAGCCTGACATTCAACAGCAAGCTACTGGTTCATTCCATTTCTATACCATTCCTCACCTTGCAAGGCAAGCGGAATGGAAACCACAACCCAGTGCAGTAGATGCAGCCTAAATGCAAATTAAATCCGCCCTAACTGCATGCTAAATGAACCCCATTCACCATGTTCTCAATACGGGGAGCCCACTCACCTGAAGTGCCATATGTAGAAAGATTTGCGGCCGCCCATTTGTCTGGCCCGCGTACAGGGCGGCCATGGATGTGCAAATTGGGCGTCCGCCCAATTTGCATCGCAGCACTTAAAGGCCCCCATACACCCTACCCAGTTGTCAGCTTGCTGTGTTGAAATTGGGCGGGCGCCCGATTTGCAGCTATTCATACTAGGCCGTTCCCTAACCAGGAATGCGATGGACATGTGGAAATTGGGCGGCCGCCCAATTTGGAGCCTTTATACTAACTCTAAACCCTAACCAGGGATGAGATGGCCTTCTGGAAATTGGGCGCCCGCCCTATTTGCATGCCCTTATATGCTTTGGTAACTTCTGTCCTGTTATACTTCCCTTCTCACCCTTACTTACTTTGCAGGCACTATGGCAAGGATCAAGAAGACGGCTAGAATCCCAGGCCACGGACCACGCATAGCTCATGCAGCGGCTGCAGCCAAGGATGTGGAGGATAAAGCAGAGTTTGAAGGCATTGACGTTGTACCAGATGGCATAACACAACTGGCCGAGAAATACAGCTGGTGCATCGAGATTGGCGATATACTCCCTGAGTCAAGCACAAACCATTTGAAGGACTTGTGCCTCTACTTTGCGCTGCCGGGCACATCTGTTGCTAGCAATGCCGGCATTTGCATTGACATGGGGGCAAGCGCCGATGGCCACGGTGACTTGGACGTTGTTGTAGAGGATGTGGCAGACCAGTCCTTCCAGGCATATAAGCTACCCTGGGCCACTTATGATCCCCGGCTGATGACAGCTAGCATAACTCGTAACCAACACTCTTGTGCCGTCCGTGGCTGGCCGCTAAAGTCATATGAGGATCTTCAGAGCTCAGGTTTGAAGAGACGCGCAGATATCATAGATGGGTTTCTAAAAGTCAGGCAGTGGATCCTGGACAACAAGTGGACTAAATCGAAGAGCTTATTCACCTGTTACCATGGGAAGAGCAAGCCTGAGGTATATGATACTCCTTGGTTGAAGAACCGCTATAGGCTCTGTAAGAGGGACGAAGCGGATAAGGGTTCAGAGAAGCAGAAGACCAAGCTAGTTGTACCGGAAATGACGCTGAAGAAGGGAAAAGCGTCGGCTGCACCTAAAGAGCGTCAGATTTCTCTTGGAGGTATGAGACAGAGAATACCTTCTCCAGAACCAGAAAGCCCGACTGGATTGGCCTCCCCTTGGATCTCGGAGGACATCGGGGGCTCCAGAGTGCCAAAAAGAAGAAGAACATTGGATCAAATGGGGAGCTCCTCCAAAAGAACACGACGTCCACCGACGCCAGAGAGCTCGGACGAATCCAGGGACGAGAGTGAAACAGAAAGCGAGGCAGGGGAGGGGAAAAAGGGCTGGCTAGTTGTCAGATCCACGGGTTCGGCAGATTTGACGGAAGAGAGCATGCGCAATGTCTCGCAGAGCGCAATGCTGAGTCTGAAGCAGAGGGAGAGAATCTACCCTCTCGGCGTGGATTTTGAAATAGAAGTCGACATTTTCAAAATGCACACTGCACCAGCAAACATGACATGCCGCGTCCTGAGCGAGGAGCATTTGCAAACTCTGTACCAATCTTTCATTACCATGCAGATGCATCCTCCTTGTGCTGATGTTGTACCATTTGATCCCAAGAGTAACCAGGCCATTAGGTGGAAAAGGGAGAGCGACCTGGCCAACGCCGAGTTCTGGATAGTCAATGGAAACCACACCACGGCCGTTGCTAAGTTGCTAGTTGGTGATGCTGAGAGTTGGCCACCCGAGAGGAGCCACTTGAGAGATCTCATTCGGTATTTTTATGCGAAGAGGAAATGTCGTGTGCTTTCTAGAAGCCTGAGTCCTATGGAATACGTGAAGATTAGCCAGGAGACCAACGATCTCACAGTGAAGACGATCCATGCTGATGTGTTCTTCGAACAGGTGCAGCAGCTCAGAAATCAATGGCAGATATATGGGCAGCCTAAGAAGGGAAAACGTGGCCAGGCGACCGAGGGCGCATACTCTGTAAGTTCTCTTACCAGGCATCACTATGTTTTGGTAGGAAATCTGGCGGGCGCCCAATTTGGTTGGACGCCCGGACTAGTAAATTGGGCGACCGCCCATTTTCGAGCATTCTTTCATTTGAAATTGGGCGGACGCCCGATTTGGGTCTAATGAGTTCACGTCTATGCAGGAATGGGTGGCCATAGCGAAGCTGACGCTGAAGAAGAATAGTATGCGCGATTACGATTACTTCGTGTACCTGGACGAAGAAACGTGGAAGATGTGCAAGGAAGTTGCTGCGCTATTCCAAGACGATCAATTGAAGGATGAGAACGGCGAGAAGATAGAAGTGAAAGACAGGCTAAGAATGTTCACGAATAATTCATGCCGACCATTGAAATCAATGCATCCTTCAGACCTCCGGAGACTGTTGAGAGAGATAATGGCGCACACTACTTTCATCAAGACAAGTAAAGGTTATACCGGCAGGCGCTCGATGAAGGTCCGTGCCCGTGAGTTGAAGAAGATAGGAACAGTGGAGCGCGCACTCGTGAAATATCTAAGGGATGTCAAGAAAATGAACGTCATGGCTATGGACGACATTAGAAGGGATTATCCGATCTTCACAGAAAACCTGATGCTAATGTTCGCAAACAGCGTCAGCGACTGGATAGATAGTCGGAAGGAATCGGACAGGGAAACCCTACCTGGAAGTTTGATAGCCAAGGTTAATGAGTACTTGCGAGGGAATGTCGGAGAGGGGTCTAAGGCGTTCAGAAGCTACCGTGTCAGTCCGATGGGGCTTTGTGTAGATGCTGTTAATACGTCTGCACGTTTTGTGGGGTGTGATCTCAGGTATCAGAAGAAGTGGTCAATGGAGGACCATCAGAAATTGTTCGACCAAATCAGTATAATGACAGACCAGGGGTTGTATTGGATAGCAATATTTGTTGGCCCCGACAAGCTGAATCACTGTCTGTCCGCTATGAAGACCATTGATGGAGGCAGTAGGGTCTGGATAGGGGCATACCAGGACCCCAAGGGGAGAGTGTCACTTAGCTCGAAAGTGCGTGAGTTGCAGACTCTTGTTTTACTTATGTATGTGGCTAGAGATCAAGCAGCTACACCCGACGTAGAGGACATTAACCTTTGCTTCACTGAGTTGGATCATCCTCAAAAGATTTGCAGACTACCACAACACTTGAAGGAAGAAGAGGACATCCAACAAAATTTGCCAGACGAGGAGTGCTCCGCAGGTAAGCCATTCTGAAATAGGGCGCCCGCCCAATTTGCATCCAATGGAGCTAATATTCTATGTGTATGCAGCGTATTGCTATATCGACCGTGGGGCGAGAAGGTTGGTTCGAGTGGCTCTGGCGCGATAGTGCCAAATCAGCTGGCAGCTAAGACCTGCACTTACCTCGTCCGCAAGCTGATGATGGAGGGATGTAGTGTCCTGGACTTCTTTTCAGGTGGTTCTTTTTGCCGGGCTGCACTGTGCGAAGGATACCAAGCATGCTCCTTCGAGAGTGACGAGGTTATTCAGATGAAGCTGGTACAGATTTTCGACCAACTAGAAATAATGTTGGACGAGCATAAAACGGAAGCTCGCAGGAAGCAGAAGCGGGCAGAGGGCAAGAAGAAGTCTAGCGGATCAATGTCTGCACCGCTTGCTCTGCCTCCAAACCCTATTCCCTTCTCGGCAGAGGCTGTCCAAGAATTGCAATCAACACTGCGTCAAAAGATGCCTTCGTTCACGGAGCAGCTGAAGAGTGCTGGCCGTTTGGGAGTCACGGACTTTTTGGTTTGCAAAAGAAGAAAGCCCACATAAATGAACTTGCTGGCATGGATCTGGTCACGACACAAGATGTTGCAGACGCAAGTTCAAAGTTTGAAGAATTGGTACGTAATGAAGACCAGCAGGGCGGTGCAGGTCCGGTAGACACAGGCGAGCCCATTTCGATTCCAACAGTGGGCAATGAATGCCCATCTCATGTCGAAGAAACGCAGGAAGAAGGGGATGCTACGCTTAGCAAGAATGATGTGCCTGCAGTTGGGAAGCCCTCTGATGGATCTCCCCGGCCTTAGCGTCCGTGCTCTCGAAATTGGGCGGCCGCCCAATTTCACTTTTAGCGTTGCAGATATGAATTTGGGCGGCCGCCCAATTTCACTTTTAGCGTCGCAGATATGAAATTGGGCGGCCGCCCAATTTCACTTCTAGTGATGCAGGTATGAAATTGGGGGGCCGCCCAATTTCACACTTTCTGATGCAGATATGATATTGGGCAGCCACTGTGCGTGGTTTGAAAATGTTAATATTGTATTTTGAATACAGACATTATGCGAATTTATGAAATGTGGATACGATTCTTGTTGTGGGACAAAAACATTCACCATTAATTATGAGCTGCCTGGTTACATACTTTGGTCAAAATACCGATGGTGCCATCGGCAACACTGTCAATTTGGGCGACCGCCCAATTTGCCCTCCGGAGGACTAATCATCGCCAAGTTCCACCACAATCAGGTCATCCAAGTGGAACGCATGGATATTTCTCCTGTTCTGCTCTACCATCTGTGCATCCAATTCTTCCAGCGAGTAACCATAGCAGTTATTCAGGAGTTCGCTAACAACAGCCGATCGCTTACTCTTCTCTTTGATGTACATCTCTTTAAGAAGGGGCTTGAAGGAGTTATGCAGCCAGATATCTTCTTCCCTGAGTAGCCGCCTGAGTGCCTTCGTCCTACATGTTTGGCGTTTGACCTCCGTGAGGCAATTTAGAATGTCAACCCAGCTCATCATGTCCCCCTCAGCATTTCCACGGACGAAACCTCCACTGCGCATGAGCTTGTTCAGTATCCCCGAAATCTCCCGCTTTCCGGGCTCATTCAATTCATTCAGCACAACCATCTGCAGTTCATTGGCATGAACCAAAAGTGCTTGAGAAATACTGTGCTGCATCTCGGACATTGTGTGACCGTGGCCCCGCCTTGTTTGGACCATTTTCACAGCGCCTAGACGGTTAGAATGAAATTCAAGAAGCTTAAGCCGGCTCCTCTTTATATAAGAGAAGAGCTGGTGATTGATGTGTCTCGGGCCACTCAACCGCCACCTCAGCCACCTTTTGCGGAGATCGATGTTCTGACAAGTGTCAGCGACTACGAAATAGCGCGGCCGCCCAATTTCCCGAGACAGAAGGCTTATTATTATAGGATATGATAAGACAAGGAGATAATAATTTGTTCTTCATAATAACTTACATATATTACCGAAGGACAATTACATAGAAAAAACTTGGCCTGGACCGGGACACGACAATTCTTTTTTCACAAAGGCGAGCAAACAAGGAGAGTACAAAAACCGAGAGAAAAAATACATAGCAATAACTTGGAGTGGACATAACAAGGGCTTAGTGCATTTGCGATTCTGCCTCAAACACATCCCCCAGTATGAACTCCTGAATCAGGTCACGAGAGTGAGTATCCAGCATGTTATCCAGCTCCAAAGCAGTGTAAGTGGTATGATGCAGCAACATGTGTGCAGCCTCCTCGCGTTTCTTAAGCTCCATCTTATACAGAGTCTTGAAAATAGGCTTTAGAGAGTTACGAACCCAGAGATCATCTCGCCTTAGCAGCCTCTTCAGAGCCTTCGACCTGTAAACATGTATTTTCAGCTTATCCAGGTGTGCTGGTATCTCCATCCATTGAAGCCCAATGGCTTCATAGTACATACGTTCAGCACCGCTCTCACGGAGTTTGGTCAGCTGGTGTCTTAACTCCATCGACTCATCCTCATTCATCTCCCTGCGAACCACATTCTGCAGCGTGTTCGCTTCAACCAAAAGAGTCTGAACAATCCCAGCATACCTGAAAGACACCAAGCCTTGGCCACAATGCTGCCCGCAACCAGACATGACGACTACCCGGAGTAAGATGTGGAAGGTCGCGCAGGCACTTCTGCGGGCAATGGATGATGCTGGGTTCGATCAACACCAACCCACAGCCAGCCTTATATAGTAGAGCGACTATTGCAAAGGTGGGGCTGGAACCCTACAGGTCTTGGTTACACGTGCGGGGCACTCTCCTCGAGGACATGGTTTACAAATATGACTGTTCAGTTAACGCCGAATTGCATATTTCATGCATCAAATGAAGCCCACTTTATGATCGTCTACGTTATTTTGGAAACCCATAACCATGTATTGATGTCATTTCGGAGCATTTGGGATACTTTTGGACTCGGCAAAAGTCCATATTTAATGAAATTGTGCTTAGCAGTGGAATCAATACTTGCGACAGCTATACGACCCTCAGGGTGCACAAGCACCATTGCCCCTGCAAGAAGGCCAAATGCTGGAAATCACAGACTCAGACGTGGAACAAGGCTTACAACGTCTTGCCAATGGAAAAGCACCAGACATGGATGGCATGCAGGCAGAATTGCTCAAGTGGGCAGGGCCGCCCATAGTTCCAGTGCTGACTGCCATGTTCAACAAGGCATTACAGGAAGGCTTTCCACCACAGTGGACCAATAGTAGAGTTGTTCCCATATATAAAGCAAGTGACCCTAACTTCCCATCCAATTACCAAACAATCATGGTCAGTTCGGTATTTGCAAAGCTGCTAGCCGGAATTCTCGAGCAACAGCTGACAGGATGGGCAGAGGCAGCAGAGGTGCGGGCTCTCACCCAGGCAGGATTCAGACCTCGGCACTCAACCATTGACCACATCTTCACATTGCGTACTCTGGTGGAAGATAGCAGGAATCACCGGCAGGACCTATATTGTTGCTTTGTGGACTTTGCTGCAAAGGCCTTTGACACTGTGCCACGAGAAAAGCTGTGGGCGAGACTGCAACAGCTAAGGGTTCCGGTAGATCTGCAGAATGCCATATACAAGTTATATGAGACTTGCTCAGGCCAGTTGCTACCGACAAGCCAACCATTCTCTAGCAGTATCGGGGTCCGCCAGGGATGCCCTCTCTCTCCAACATTATTTGGGCTTTACATTGATCAGTTGGAGAGCTGGCTTGCTGACAAAGGAGGCGATGGTGCTCATCTTCTGCACCATGTCATCAGGCAGCTAATATATGCTGACGATGTGGACCTCTTGGCTTACACTCCGGCAGACATGCAGCGGCATCTTGATGCCCTGGACACATTTTGCCAGGCAACGGATATGCGGGTCAACCTAGCCAAAACTAAGGTGGTCCATATATCATCTTCGCGTCAGCCAAGGACCCCCACCTTCAGTTATCGGGGGCAAAATGTGGAAGTGGCACCTACATACAAATATTTGGGAGTGGAATTTCCCTCTACTATGCACTGGGATACATCCATACGATTGCGAGTGACAGCGGGCTGGAAGGCACTCTACGCAATGCAGAACAATAGTCATAGAGCAGAGCTGTATGATTGGGCCCATCAGTCACACCTGTTCAAGGTCCTAGTGGAGCCTGTCCTTTTGTATGGAGTTGAAGTATGGGGCCCAGTGGTGTCCCTAGCTACCTGGAATGACTTGGAGCAGGTTCAGAAAGCCTTCTTGGCACGGGCATTAGGGGTAAAATCCACAGTACCCTATCAAATTCTATTGCAGGAGACAGGCTACTTGCCTCTTCAAAGGGCAGCCCTTGATCGCCACATTGTCTATTTTCAGAAGGTGGTCAGTATGGACGATACTCGTCTTCCTAACCTAGCTTATATCACGGCAATGGGGCCACAACGCCTCAAGGCCTGCTGGAGGGAAAAGAGAGCCCAATGGCTGGCTAGATGGAATGTGCAGGAACACAGGTGCATACACGTCCAAACAGAGGCAGATCGCCTTAGCTTGAGGCAATATCTTGACGCTTGCTTTCTCAGCAAGCTCTGGGATGCCAGTGCCCTTGAACAGGTCAAGACAGCACACTACCAGCGCTACATCAATCCCACATTGGAAAGGGGCCCGCAATGTTACCTGCGCACCCACTTGCCTATGAAAGGGCGCAGACTTATTGCCTCTATTCGCACAGGTGCCCACCATCTACGAATTGAGACGGGTAGATGGATTGGGGAGCCACGCCAGAACAGGCTTTGTCAGTGCTGCCAAATGGGAGCCATTGAGGATGAAGTCCATACTCTTCAAAGCTGTCCAGCATATGATCACATTCGGATGCACTATTCTGAGTTGATCAGGCCTGGTGAGCCACTGCATGTGATTTTGAGCACGGCTTCAGTACGGATGCTAGGATCATATCTTCAGGAGGTCATGGATATGCGAGCACATCTATGTCCCCGGGCACACACTTAACATGTATATATTTCATGATGATGTATATTGGTACAGTTTGACAGCATTTTTATTACTGCCACGGTTTTTCCCTCGAAAACCCTTCGGGGCGGGGGTTTTTTAACCCGGGTAGTAATAAGTCTGCTGCGCTTCCTTTTTTGGGTCCCATAGGCCGATTGGTCTCCGTGGACGATAAAATTCATTCTATTCTATTCTATATTTTAATTAATACAAAATTATTTTATTTTATTAATATGAATTTTATTTTATTTTATTTTGAATTTTAATTAATTAATTAATTATTTTTTGAATAATTAATTACGTTATTTTTATGTATTTAGACATTTATAAATATATATATTTTTAACTAAGATTTATTATTATTCTAATTTAATTTTTTCTTAAATCAAATCAAAACGTCGATAAACAACGATTCATGCCACGTCAGCGCATAATACGATTGCTGCGCGCTGGCTACGTGGCATTGACGTGGCGTCCCAGGTGTAATCGTCGAAAATCGACGAGGCAAGCCACGTCAGCTGCCACATCATAGGGGCACGTAGCATCGTCAATCATCGACAATTGACGTGGCTGCCAAATCATTGATCACCGACCATCCACGTCCGCTTACACATCAGACGGCCACGTCACAGGCGCACGTGTCATTATCGATCATCGACGTTTCTGAGCTGGCACGAGACTACCACATCATCATTAAACGTCAGTCCACGTTTGCTAACACGTCAGACTGCAACGTCGCAACTGCATGTGGCAAGGCCGATTATTGACGTTTATGAGCTGCCACCCGCCTGCCACATCATCTTCTTCGGCCGATGGCTCCATGCTGCCACGCAAGCCATCCACGTGGCATTTTGTCGAACATCGACGACCGGATGTCGATCATCGACGACGCAGCTGCGACGTTTTTACCCACGTCTAAACATCAATTATCGACGATAAATCATCGGTACAGGCGTCGTTTATCGACAATTTGTGGTCGATTGTCGACGTGTAAACGACGTTTAAACGTCGGTATAAACGTGCTATGAGACATTTTTTTGTAGTGCTAAGACAGCTTAGAAGGGGCTGATTTAGCCCATACAGGTATCCTATAGTGCCGGATAAGGAAGATGGAATATTGTGGCAAGGGATTGATCTACCACATAAAACCGTCCCAGACAGAATTGGTTTCGAAAACAATAAAGATCTCTTGAAAGGACCTGAAATAGGCTAGTTTATCTATGAAATGATCGATTTGATATAGTTAAAGCTCTGGACTTTGATGAAGGAGTTTTCTAGACCGAAAGCAGAGCTTCAAGACGGTGCTGCCACGGCGAGCTGATGACATGAAGGGGGCGGAATACAAGCCAGGAAGGGCCGAATCACTGAGAACAGGCCCTGGCCAGGCCAGATTAGATGCGAGGCAAAGGCTGGATGCCTTCCTTGTTTCGGCGAGTCCTAAAATGCTCGTCGGCCTGTTTGAGTTGCAAAGAATGAACAGTGGATATTAACTATAACATAAAACTCGCCTTAAATTATTAAACTAAGAACTTACAATCACGAAGCTATGGAGGCTGGGATTGCTTTAATTAACATGGGGATTGTGGTCTTCACATAGGGAGGATGTAGCTATAGGGAGTTGGGTATAAAGGCATGAGAATAACAGAGTATGGAGTCCATGGGGACTCAGAGATATGGCTTGGTTATACGAAGTTAATGAAATCTAAGGAACGGGATTATGAAGTCTATATGGGCAAAATTGGCGGGTGAGATGCTCGAGAATCAAAACTGAGAATGGTAAGTGCAGGAAGGGGCTCTCAATTGAAGTAATGTAATGTAAATGGGATACAGTGACGATGTTCCTTAAAGTGTTATCAATAAGAAACATGGTAAGTAAATGGTATTTTAATGGGAAAAACACCCTTGCATAGCTAATGAACTTAAATTCACATAAGGGAAGTGTGAGGGGTAAAAGCATGCTACGGTGTACCATTTAAAGTTCCATTTAGGGAGTGCGAAACTACCCAGAAAAGTACCCAGCACTGGGTACTGGAGCCTTGCATAAATGTCTCAATAAACAATAAGGTTGAGGGTTGATTCATTCAGTTTAGTCTCTAATAGCAAAGTTAACCTCTAATACTATAGATTGACATGTGATCGACCTTCAATTCAAAATTTTTGGATTGATTTTAATGGGAAGAAAATCCAGAAAGTAACAGTTGTAATAGTACCCAGTGCACCGTAGCATGCTTTCACCCTGAGCCTTTCTCTATGGGGAGAAAGAGAGTGGAAGTCCAGGAGAGCTTTGAGAAGCTTATAGGGGCTTCTCGGCATGGTTGGGGCATGGAGTCAGTATATAGAAAACTAGCTATACACAAATAAAGAAAGGGAACCATGGTAAAATGGCAAGATATCATACCTAGTGACTTATTTGAGAAAATAACTATATATGTGAAGCTTCTCCATGTGATATGATTGTGAGGCTAGAGAACCTGGAGTTTTGATGTTTTGAGTGATCTGGAGATGAATCTTATGTTTTGTGCCATTCCTATTGTGTTGATATATCTAGGAAGCTAAGAATTGTAAAGCTTGAATGCTTATGGTTTATAGGTTACGGAACTTGGCTCTAGAATTGCATGTCATGGTATGGCCTACAAATGTTTTACACGTTGATGCGGTTTTTATGGAATGGCATGAATTGTGAATATTATAAGTGCTAGTATGATTTATGCATTGAATTGCTTATTCTTGGTCTTGGTCATACATGAAAATGTCAAGGACATGATTCTGACATGTGAAACCTGTGATGGGAAATTGACTGGTGCATAAGTGCATATCCTCCGGGGCCGGAGTCCATTTGCGGTAGCTTGGACTCGCGGTTGTGTTTGTGCGTGACATCGTGCATTGTTATCCTAGCTAAGCTGGATTCTTTGTCGTGCTACATGGCAAAAGTGGTCCTCCAATACTGGACGCAGCGTGGAAGGGTGTTTACACACGAGGCTAACCCCGCCGGTATGGCTGCACCCCCTGATCATCTCGGGTGGCATGATAGAACCGGAGTAGGCACTACATGCTATGAAATTGCTCTGTGAAAGAGGCATGGTTAATGTTATGGGCATTTGTGAATGTTGTATGCCTTTGCACATCATATCATTGTTTGGGTGTTTATGTGCTAACTATAAATGATTACTATTTGCAGTCGGACTTGATGGTAAGGTATTATGGTTTATTACTTTATGCAATTGCTTGTGTGAATTCGTAGTTATTTGCACGCCTCAAACCCCCACTTAGTCTTTAAGACTAACCCCACGTGTCCATAGTGTAAGCAGTTTTAGAAGGTGGCAGGATGTGGCAGATGAATGGAAGGGCACAGCTGAGTGCGATAATAGGTTATGAGGAATCGAATGTGCTTAGAAAGATTGTGCCAGTGTAGACATTATGGATTGTGGATTGCAAGTTATAGTCTTGTATTTGTCACAATAGTGCTGTAAAGTTATATTCCAAAGATGTGGGTAATTCTAGTTCTAGATTTGGGGACAAAGATTTAATTCTTTCCCAAGATTTCTTTAGTAGCATTGCACCTTATAATTTCTGCATATAAGATGCTTTTTGATTTATAAAGATTGAATGGGATATCGGGTTACCTGGAGGGTTAATTCGGCAGGCCCGTTACAGTTGGTATCAGAGCCAAGTTGGATCAGTCGGTATTAATTGGATTATGGATTTAAGTTGAGGACGTATGATGACAATGTTATTCCTTGGGGAAACGCCGAGATGATGGCTTCAGTGGAGGAGTAACAAAGGTATGTGATATTGGTGGTAAACTTACTTAGTCTGGGTTGTTGTTTTATAATGCGTAAGGTAGAAAAGCTATAGCATAATGCAACTCATCGAGGACTTAGGTTTGGTTGAAAAGTTGCAGAGAAATGATGAGATGTTAAGAGGGATATTCTGATGTGAAGCATGGATAACAAGCCCGGGGTAGCGGTGAAGGTATAATCTATTACATTGCTACAATTTTATATGATTGATAATTGGTTGAAGCGGTAGATCTGTGAGCAAGGTAAATTGTGCACCAATTGTGTGAGTTGCCAAGTATATATCTTGATGTGGACAATGGAAGAGAATTCCTGTAATGTTGAGATAGCTCACTTGTATTTTCATTACAAGTAGATACTTCCCAGAAATTGAGATTTTGGCACACCCTGAGTTTAAGATAAGCATTTGCATCTTGAGATGGGTTTAGAAGGCTATGTTGAATGAAGACATTGCAGTATAGTTGAGACACCAACTTGAAACTGAGGGCAAGTATGCTTGAGTATCATTTGGCGTCATATTATGGTCAAGGAGACATGATGGCTGCTTGGGGAACGTGTGAATAAGAGCAATATTGATATAGAAGGAAATATCACAGTCCCTTCACCATCACCTTATCTGGAGGATTTGTAAGGATTCTTATGTTGCTAAGGATATAAGAAAAGATTTTTTAGAGCCAACAAATTTGCTTATAGAAAATGGCAAGAGAGGATCAAATTGTGGCAACTTGAACAATTATTTGAAGCATTGAGGGAATATAAAAGGGAAAGTAGATTCTTCTATTGGTGCACATTAAATAGAATATCAGAGTACCAGGTGGTAGTAAGCAGCTGGAAGTAAGCTCTAGTGAGCAGCTATTGCAGTTAGAGTAGATATATGGCTAGAACTAAATTACATCTTATCAGACCTAAGCTATGGTAGAAGGCAATCTTATAACGATGAGAAGTGCCATATTCATTAGTTTAATTCAGAATAAAAAAGGGTTAGCATGGCATTCATGATCTTGAGCTTGTTACCCAGAATTTGTGTAATGTCTATTGAATAGATTTGATTTGCACTTCGAAACAATGACATCTGATGACAGTCAATATTTAAGTCCAGAGGTAGTACGACAGGGATAAAGGGAGCTTTAGAGTTCTGAACATTTTCGAATTTGTAGAGATGCCATGTTCATTAGTAGGCCAACTGAAAGTAACAAGGTATGATGTGCCAACTAGAAGTATAGAGGCAAAAAGAACATATGGTGAAGATGATGGAAAGGTAAGGTTATTTCAGCTGAGAAGCAGGAATCTTGGGCACATAGGAAAGAAGCTTGGGGATTTTAAAGTATGAGTATAATTATGTATCTTGTTAAGTTGCCTTGTGCATTTGTCATAATCGCGATAAGTTACTCATCGACTATCCAGGTAAAAGACACAAAGTTTGTTGGAATGATGTTATAGCACTGAGCAACACTTTGATTTGTTGGAAATGGTTCCATATATCTTGGGGAAGTGTCAGTGAACTGAGTTGGTAAAGCCAAATCTAATACAAGATCTTTAGACTGGAAGCTATAAGGATAGGATGGAAATGGGAAGTATTGTGCAACAATGGTAGTCATATATCATGAAAGAAAAGAAAGTAAGAGATTCCATACTTTGAGTAGGGGCAGTGCTCGTGAGCAAAAGTAATGTGTTTATAATCTGAAAATTGATTAGAGGGATTGTAATAGATATATGGAAGCAAGTGAACAATATCTATGTAGGTTCATTTATGTCTTAGGGTACTTTTGACTTACTCTCGCATAAGAATACGCTCCTCTGAGATAATTTGTGGTCCACTGATGTTATAATTCCTTGCCTTTCTTAACTTAACTCGTGCAAGTTGTATACTTATAAGGTACATCGACTGGGGAATTAGCCTATGTATTTTACTTGTTATGTTTGGACTGGCCACCCAGAGGGTTTCAAGTAATTACATGTCTAATCGGAGCTGGGTATCTTTATTTCCATGGTGGGCTTAGCATTCCGTAGGAAAGGGTAATTTCTGATTGATGCTCTATGATGTTTGACATATTAGATTGCATGTGCAAAATTCTTTACATTTGTTGCATTGGATTGCACCAATGCATCGTGCCTAGTTAAAATAAGTGAGCTTGATTGCTAGTTAACTCAAATTGTTATGTTATGAAGCTAGCTGGGCAAATGAAGCCTGAAAAGCAGGGCATTGCATAGAAGAGACAATTGTTGCCAAGGATGGAGTAAATTGAAAGTACCTCTAGAGAAGGTAGCTATGGCAACACTACATACAAAGTTCACCTTGACAGGTTAGAACGTCAAAAGAATGGATGGTTAGACTAATTTAAGTGGATGGTTAAGTTAAAAAAGTCTTTGGCAATTCAGGCAGTAGGCAATCTGCTCCAAGGTAGATTGATGATGTTTTATGCAAGCCAGAAGAATGATATGTCCTGTTAACACATGAAAGGTAACAAAAAGAAAAAGTAGTTCCTTTGATTGGACCATATGTTCTCAGCTCGCCCATGAGGACATGGGTCGAAATTTTGAAGGGGAGAAAGTGACGAACCTGGCGTGTTAGCTGGCATGTCAATATAACTACCCGATATTTGTCAGATATAAAAAGCAAAATTATGGTGGTCATTCATTGAATATTAAATTGGCCAGTATATACGTGATATGTATAGAGATATGGGGAGGTTATACAGATACAAATCATAAATGTATGAATCAGTAGATCATTTTGGGGCTTTTGCTGGGAGCAACAGTGAAGGAGGAGGAGGAACTCTGGCTGTGAAGAGAATTGTGGAGCTCTATTTGCAAGCAAGGACACAATAAAGGTGGGTGGTTTTTAGCTTTTCATCGGGGATGTTCGTAGTTGCTTTATGCTTGTAGACTTGATTAGGGTGTTATGATGATTTTTAAGGCTTTAAAGGATTGCAAGCATATACGATGGATGGATGTATGCAATCATCTGGGAAAGAGAATAAAGAAGGGACTCTCTGTGGCCCAACTCCAACTGATCTGTAGCAAGCAGGGGATTGGACAAAAATGGATTCATAGTATATAGAAGCAGGAGATCAAGAGTTATTTTATGGGAGGCCTTGGGTTAAAGTATGCAGACCCTTAGAAGGATCCAAGACAGCTTAAAAGGGGCCGATTTAGCCCATACAGGTATCCTGCAGTGCCATATAAGGAAGATAGAATATTGTGGCAAGGGATTGATCTGCCACATAAAACCGTCCCAGACGGAATTAGTTTCTTGAGAAAACAATAAAGATCTCCTGAAAGGACCTTAAGTAGGTCAGTTTATCTGTGAAAGGATCGATTTGCCATAATTAAAGCTCTGGACTTTGATGGAGGAGTTTTTCTAGATCGGAAGCAGAGCTTCAAGACGGTGCTGCCACGGCGAGCTGACGACCTGAAGGGGGCGGAATACAAGCCCCCTTCAGGCCACGGCCAGGCCGGATTACATGAGAGGCAAAGGCTGGATGCCTTCCTTGTGGTTGTTCGGCGAGACCTAAAATCCTCGTCGATCTGTTTGAGTTGCAAAGAATGAACACTGGATATTAACTATAACAGTTTTTAAATTATTAAACTAAGAACTTACAACCATGAAGTTATGGAGGGTGGGATTGCTTTAATTAATAACATGGGGATTGTGGTCTTCACATGGGGAGGATGTAGCTATGGGGAGTTGGGTATAAAGGCATGAGAATGACTGAGTATGGAGTCCATGGAGACTCAAAGAGGCTATACGAAGTTAATGAAATCTAAGGAATGGGATTATGATGTCTATATGGGCAAAGTTGGCGGGTGAGATGCTCGAGAATCAAAACTGAGAATTGTAAGTGCAGGAAGGGGCTCTCAATTGAAGTAATGTAACATAAATGGGAAACAGTGACGATGTTCCTTAAAGGGTTATCAATAAGAAACATGGTAAGTAAATGGTATTTTAATGGGAAAAACACCCTTGCATAGCTAATGCACTCAAATTCACATAAGGGAAGTGTGAGCCTTTCTCTATGGGGAGAAAGAGATTGGAAGTCCAGGAGAGCTTTGAGAAGCTTACGAGGAGAGCTTTGAGAAGCTTACGGGGCTTCTCGGCATGGTTGGGGCATGGAGTCAGTATATAGAAAACTAGTTGTACACAAATAAGGAAAGGGAACTATAGTAAAATGGCAAGATATCATACCTAGTGACTTATTTGAGAAAATAACGTATATGTGAAGCTTCTCCATGTGATATGATTGTGAGGCTAGAGAACCTGGAGTTTTGATATTTTGAGTGATCTGGAGATGAATCTTATGTCTTGTGCCATTCCTATTGTGTTGATATATCTAGGAAGCTAAGAATTGTAAAGCTTAAATGCTTATGGTTTATAGGTTATGGAACTTGGCTCTAGAATTGCATGTCATGGTATGGCCTACAAATGTTTTACACGTTGATGCGGTTTTTATGGAATGGCATGGGTTGTGAATATTATAAGTGCTAATGTATGATTTATGCATTGAATTGCTTATTCTTGGTCTTGGTCATACATGAAAATATCAAGGACATGATTCTGACATGTGAAACATGTGATGGAAAATTGACTGGTGCATGAGTGCATATCCTCCGTGGCCGGAGTCCATTTGCAGTGGCTTGGACTCGCGGTTGTGTTTGTGCGTGACATCGGGCATTGTTATCCTAGCGAGCTGGATTCTTTGTCGCGCTATATGGCAAAAGTGGTCCTCCAATGTTGGATGCAGCGTTGTGGACACATGAGGCTAACCCCGCCGGTATGGCTGCAGGGCCTGATCAGCCCAGGTGGCATGATAGAACCGGAGTAGGCACTGCATGCTATGAAATTGCTCTATGAAAGAGGCATAGTTGATGTTATGGGCATTTGTGTGTGTTGTATGCCTTTGCGCATCATATCATTGTTTGGGTGTTTATGTGCTAATTATAAATGATTATTACTATTTGCAGTCGAACTTGATGGTAAGATATTATGGTTTATTACTTTATGCAATTGCTTGTGTGAATTCATAGTTATTTGCATGCCTCAAACCCCCACTTACTCTTTAAGACTAACGCCACGTATCCATGGTGTAAGCAGTTTCAGAAGGTAGCAGAATGCAAGGATAGGTTCAATACTTAATACGTTTTATACGTAATACGTATTTTTCGTTTGATACGGCATCAATTTGGCGTATAATACGTTAAAAATACGGCAAAAAACTTTTCCGGCCCTGAAACTTTTTCGCTTACGCGAAACTTTTTTCGCGTAAGCGAAACTTCAGTTTCGCTTACGCGAAACTTAAATTTTTTTTTTTTTTTTTCCGCGTAAGCGAAATTAGGGTTTCGCTTACGCGAAACTTTTTTTGCGTAAGCGAAACCCTAATTTCGCTTACGCGAAAATTTTTTTTTTCGCGTAAGCGAAATTAGGGTTTCGCTTACGCGAAAAAAGTTTCGCGTACGCGAAACGAAAATTTGAATTTCGCGTAAGCGAAACTTCAGTTTCGCTTACGCGAAACTTTTTTCGCGTAAGCAAAATTGAAGTTTCGCTTACGCGAAAAAATTTTTTTCCGGCCGGCAAGGGAAAAATACGAAAAATATGTATTTTACCGTAAAATACGTATTTTTCGACTTTATACGTCAAATATTTTTCATTTATACGTACAGAACCTATCCCTGGCAGAATGTGGTAGATGAATGGAAGGGCACAGCTAGGTGCGGTAATAGGTTATGAGGAATCCATATGTCCTTAGAATGACCGTGCCAGTGTGGACATTATGAATTGTGGATTACAAGCTATAGTCTTGTATTTGTCACAATAGTGCTGTAAAGTTATATTCCAAAGATGTGGGTAATTCCAGTTGTAGATTTGGGGACAAAGATTTAATTCTTTCCCAAGATTTCTTTAGTAGCATTGCACCTTATAATTTATGCATATTAGATGGTTTTTGATTTATAAAGATTGAATGGGATATCGGGTTACCTGGAGGGTTAACCTAGCGGGCTTACAAAAACATTAGAATGCAACCTCTGCATATTCCTCTCAGATACACGCCTACGTATGCCAGATTAGCTTTTGGCAGGGGTGGAAGAAGAGGAACAGAAGAGCTAGCATTACCGGCTAGACCACAGTTTCAGAGCAGCCGTCCATCAAGAAGGGCAACCGATAGTTTACAACCTACAACACGTTTGGAGCATTGTTTGGCATATTTTGGTCATATACCAGCATCTACTAACAATATGCCAAAAACCCAGATAAGCAAGGGATAGGGATAAAGATACGCGCCAGCAATCAAACTCGTGGAGCTCGTGTGCAGAGAGTTCAGATTTGGTTGCCATATCCTGGAATGTCCTTTTACAGGACATTCCTGACGTGGAAAAAGGGCGACAGGCGTCAGCGCAGAGCCCTTTTGACATGTCAGAAATGTCCTGTAAAAGGACATTCTAGTAACATGGACGACACTTATGTATCATCCTGCGTGGCATCAAAAAAAAAAAACTTTGTTCTCCTTCCCTCTGTGTCGGCGGCGAAAACCAGCACCGAGGCGCTTGAGCACTGAGGCGCTGAGCCCATTCTTGTGGAGCACTAAGGCGCTCGAGCTGGCGCATTTCAGAAGTTTTGTGAAGATACTTTGAGTTTTCTGGAGTTTTCGTGGAGATTTTTCGAGTTTTTTTGGTGAGCATCGACTGTTATAGAGTTTCTTTGTATTCTGGCCATAAAGTTCTATTACTAGCTTCTTATTTTTGTATATCTTGTTCTTTAGGTGTTCTTGGTTATATTTCTTGGCGAAGAATCGTGGAAAGAGTGAAGATTCTGGTATTTTGAAGATCGAAGGTAGAAGGTCAAGTTCTTTTAGATATTAGGGTATGCATGTAAGCTTTTTACTGTATCTCGGACCTGCATACAAGCTTTTTGATCTATTGTCTGGCATATCAGACCTGGTTCTCATTTAGTTTCTTTAATCTATTTTGTATGGCAGATCAGACCTGGTTCTTAGCCATTCTTGCTGAAGATTCGTGAGAAGACGATTTTTAAGGGAAATTCTGACCATAGAAGGTAAAAATGTTACAGATATTTGAGATGTTATTGTGTCCATGCAAGTTCTTTTATAGATTTTAAAGTTCTGTGTGTTTGTTTTTCATTCTTATATGATTTTAGAGTTCTTGGACTATTTTTCTTTTTGTTTTATACAGGAAGAACATGGTGCTTGAAAATTCTAGAGGTTGGATCATGAAATTCCATCTACTAGTTCTTACATGTGCATTCAATTATATGTTATTTCCTAGTTCTGAGCATGCTGGCTGGAGGCTTGCAGGCATGGGTTCGAGCATGCTTTGACCTGCATATTTCTCAAGCTGGTGGCAGTTCAGAAATTTCAACTTTATGTGATATAACTAACTTGCAAGATGAAGATGTTAGCTTTGAAGATGAGTTTTGTGAGGAGGCACTCACGAAATATCTTGAAGAAGCAGAATCTAATGGCCATCTAAGTGTGCTTGTTCCATGTGAAGCCGAGAAAGAGAATGCTGGGAAGCAACCAGCAGTTCCTTTCCTGGAATTAGATAAGGATTTACTGCAAGAAGTTTGGAACGGCGGGATTAGCAAGTCTGCGGCAAAACTTTAGTGGGCAAGGAGGCGGTTTGATAGTTGGAGAGTCCATTCAAAGATTCCTATTGAGAAGAAAGTTGAGGAATTGGGTTTAAAAGAGTTTGCAGATATGTTGGGAGTTATTCATCCTTCAGGTTGTGAAGCTAGATGGATCTTTGTACTCATCTGAAACATAAGTTCTAACATTTGATTGAAATTCTTTTTTGTATAATTCTGACATTCTTTTTTGCAAGGCTTCAAGATTTGTTTAGAAACTTTGAAGTCATGATTCGACGTCAGCAGGAACGCAGGATTGCAAAAACTGGTGTAGAAGAATTTCCATTTCATATTAGATTCAATGCTTTGTTCACACGGGCAAGGCTTGCATGTGTTGCTGCAATGAGAAGATCAAAGATGACGCCAAGGGTTTGTAAGAAAAGAAAGAAAGTAGATGAAATTTCTTTTGCAAATGAACAAGCGCTTTTATCTGATGTCGACCATGGAATACATCATTCTATCAGTCTGCAAAAAAGGTTGTTGTTTTACTGTGTTTGCAGATTTGGTACTAGGGGTCAGGAGGAGTTGGAAGATCTAAAGGTGGCAGACTTTGAGATAGGAGTAGAGAATGGACAGGAGTTTGTACTATATAATGAGAGGCTTTCAAAGCAATATGATGTGAGCATGGATAGGTACCAAGAAGAGGCCTTTCAGCTGCCTCTTCGTGTTTATGAAGATGATGTGATTGCGACATTCAAGCAATTCTTTTGCCACTATCCGTACACAAGTGCTGATGAGGATTGGTTATTCAAACAAGCAATAGTTTCACCACATAAGACGGTAAGTAATTTGCTTTTTGTATTTTCTCGCTGTTTTTTATTGCTGAATTCTTTCTGATATTCTGCAGGCATGGTATAATGTGAAGCATAAGGTTAGTGGGCGTAAGATGTCAAAATACATGATGAAGATTATAGGAGTCGATGGCGCTTTCAGTGGAAAGAGTAGATGAACAACACTGGTTTCTAGGCTGTCGCGAGCTGGTGTACCCATTAATATTGGCATGAAAGTTACAGGACACTGCACTACAGAGGCATTTCAAAGGTAATTATTTTCATTTTACTTGTTTTTTAGATAGTTAAAAGTAGTTACATGCCATTTGTTTTTCATGTAGTCATTGAATTGATTGTACAGGTACTAATGTTTCTCTATTTATGTAGGTACGATAAAACCTCCGAGTTGTAAGTGAAGGCTGCAATGAAGATAGCTGGCAAGCCATCTGATGAAACTGGTCGAAGAAGGATGTTTGAGCATGCTTATAAAGAAGAGCTGGAAAAGTATGATAAAGGGCAATTTAATACTAAGACGGATGCTCCACATGGTAATCCTTTATCTTCTACATCTGCTTCGTTACCATCTGTTCCAGTGTCAGCTTCTATGTCAGCTGTAGATGTTGTCAATGTAGTTCAGCCTGCTGTTAGTGTCGATGCTCCAGGACCTATAGTATCACATGCAAGTGTACAAGACAAAGAATTTGAAGATGATGCTTTTTTAAATAGTCATTGGAATGATTTAGAGAAGCAGGTGGCAGCGCATCAATTTCGCGGAGTTGTAGGGAAGACTTTCCACAAATGTACTTTTAATTTCAAGTGAAATACTGCACCAAATACGTTGTGCCCTGTTCTGATACAATTCTGATAAATGGTGGCCTGTTTTGATACAGTCTTATGGAATGAACACTGTTTTGGATAGTTTCATATGGATATTCATATGTTTTGGATAGTTTCATATGGATAACCAGAATATGTTTTGATACAGTTTTATGGAATATGTTTTGATACAGTTTTATGGAATGAACGCTGTTTTGGATAGTTTCATATGGATATTCATATGTTTTGGATAGTTTCATTTGGAATGCAAGCAGATAACCAGAATGCAAGTAAGAAAACCAGAATGCAATTAAAAAAAGTTGAATGCAATCAAACAAGCAGAAAGCAAGTAAAAACAGAATGCAAGTAGATTTAGATCACATTCTCGGAATAGAAACAATGCCACGTGTCAAGATCCCATTGGAAGTTAGGGCAGGATGACACGTAAGTGTCGCTTACGGGAAACCGATTTTAGATTTTGTCCACGTGAAAAAGAGCTCAAATCCGGGGCTAATTCTAACAAACAATGCAAATAGAATGAAATATCAACCATTGGATTATATAACAATCTGAAGAGTCCACATTATCTGTGATGGTGTTTCATCCAGATAAGATGGATTCTAGAAAGAAAGGGAGGCCAGAGTGGGAGAAAAGGACCTTTCTTGTGACGTTCCACGTATTTGTATGCTATACACACATATAAATATTGTGTATACATACTGCATACCGTGACACGTCACGTATAAGGCTAGTACATTTTCTTACGTAATCAAAGGTAGTTAGTTAGATGTTATATTAGAATAGTTACTAACCATTGGATTATGGGGAGACATGGGACACGTGTCACATGGTTGACCCGTCAGGTATGGTTGACCAGCGCATGTGCCACCTTCAAGGGAGGGGGGTACGTGACCAAGAATAAGAAAAGTATGTAAGTTGACACAGTTGACCAGCTAGGTAAGGTATCACATGTTGATGGCCACCTAGTTTACCCTGGTTGGCCAAAGGATAGTTGCCAAACCAAGCCTGGCTAGGCTCTTCCCAAATCGACTAGGTGAATTCAGTATAGTCTCTCTAGTTCTCCAGCTGATAGCGCCTCAGACCAGCTTGTGCTAGCCCAACTCAGTTCAATTACCAGCTTAGAGATGGAACCTGTTCAGGACTGCAGTCGAGATGCTGGTAAGTAGACATAGCTAGTTGAAGATTTTAGTAGACAGGAGTCTTTGATTGAATTCTAACCCTTCTTTGCTTAGATGAATGGTTAAATTCAATTCTTTTGTTCTTTTGAAATTATATGAATGCTTGATGATACTACTTTATGGATGGAATGTTTCTTTTCTGCTCCTCCTGTAAGAAATGGGGTTAAGGGAGGGTAGAGACCTGAAAGCTAGTAGTTTAGAGATGCTCCTAGCTAGAATCCCTTAGATCCTATTAAATGCGGCCTGTGCACAAGAGCCCACCTAGCTGTGGGGGCTATGGGGTGACTTGTACTTTAAGAACGGACATCATGGTGAAACGGGGGTGGAGCCTTGCTGAGCGCGGCTACTGGGGCTCCTACAGTGTGCTAGTCTTATGGTCGGTCACTGCGTGTGGGCCGGGTATGGGACTGACACCTCCTGTGTGTCAGGTCGGAATTGGGTCGGCACTCGGCAGGTGCGGTGAAATCAGATGTGGTATCATCCGGCCTGTTTTTGGGGGGTTCAAGTCGGGTACGGGTAGGGCGTCGCTGTATGCGGCACTACTCTCTAGCACACCCATGTAGCCATGATGATCCGGGGAGGGGATTCGTCCCTGACCTGCCTCAGCGCAACTGGTGAGATGCAAGCCGGAGTAGTCTCATAGGGTGATTCCATGAGATTGCGCAACGCGGAAGGCTATAGTCATTCCAGAGCTCGATTCAGCTTATCTGCAAAGTGTGCACAGGAGGGGCGGATGGAGTGGTCAACCCTAGCCATTGTCTTAAGCCAGCCAATGCCATTGCCATGAATTCCGTCTGTTGTTATCTTGAGGCCTAGCCGTCAGTTGATTCCCCATGAGTCAGAGCCCAGGGTAGAGCTATTGGGTGGGTGTAAATGTGTTATTTATTGTATGTTGTTGTTAGGGACTCTCGGATGAAGGTATGTTATTCTTATATGTTATTGGTTGCTAACATGTATGCGCGCTTCCGCTATATAGGATTCCCATTGAAGGCGTGGGCTGAATGACACCTCCGTGTCCTTCACTCCGACATCTAGGTGTTATCCAGATGGTCCGAGTTAGACGGAGGGCCTTTTCGTGGTGATGGAGTGCCATGGAAAGGGGATTTCCTGTATTTATACGATGGGAGGATCATATAGATTCAGGGAGCGTCACAGTGGTATCAGAGCGATGATTCTGGTAGACCAAATCGTTGCACTGGCCAGAAATTAGCCTAGACTAACTCATTCCCTAGAAACCCTAAAATCGGCGCTCTCATCAATTTGACGTCATAGAATTTGAAATTAAGACCCCAATTTCATCAGAGCGCCGAAAATTCTAAAATGGCCCTAATTTTTCCTAGGTAGCTCAGATCGATCTGATTTTAGTTCCATTGGAATCAGCATCCTCAAATTAGCTTAGGGGACCTCTTCATCAAGTCAAATTCCAAAATCGGCGCTCTCATCAATTTGGTGCACTAGAATTTGAAATTAAGACTCGAATTCCAC
This sequence comes from Isoetes taiwanensis, assembly GCA_021234155.1. Lineage (NCBI taxonomy): Eukaryota > Viridiplantae > Streptophyta > Lycopodiopsida > Isoetales > Isoetaceae > Isoetes > Isoetes taiwanensis. Next base: position 2,629,315 of record JAJEKV010000059.1, on the reverse strand, counting down.
CAGAGCGCCGAAAATTTCAAATGGCCATAACTTTCTTAGGTAAGCTCAGATTGACCTGATTCTTGCTCCATTGGAATTAGCATCCTCAAATTAGCTTAGGGGACCTCTTCCTCGAGCCAAAATCCAAAATCGGCGCTCTCGTTAATTTAGCACCTTAACTTTTGAAATTAAAACCCGAATTTCACCAGGCCCGAATTTTTCACAGCGTTTTTTTTCCCCAGATTTTTTTTCCTACCAGATAAAAAGTTAAGATATAAATTTTTAAATTTTAGCCGGTATAAAGTTTTAACGGTTTTCTTTTAGGTATTCTCTTTTCCTGAGTCGCTCAGCGCTTGCCCGCCATAACCGCTGTGTTTCCAAGATCGACTCGCCCTAGTTGCATTCACTCCCCTTCCTTTAGCTCTTTCTAGCGCCTGCTTATACTATCATGGCCCGCATTAAACAGACCGCATCCTTGGGCGAATGTACTGTGGCCCAACTTCTTGCAGGTATAGGTCAAGAGCTTGGCAATGATGGAGACCTGGTTAATATATCCTTAGATGTCTTGGCCACCCGTTTTGAAGAAGGCCATAGTATTCCTTATCCTATCTTTGACCTCAATGAACGCTTCCTTGTGAAGCTGAACAATAGAGGAGCTTCTTACACTATTGTTGAACAGCCTGACCATGTTCTCGCCTTAGTTCCCTACCATCCTGAAAATATTGATGCTCTTGATATTCCTGACGCTAAGCGAGCTGAGGCAGAACGAGTCATGGGCATGGCTCGAGCAGTTGATATCAAGGAGAGAGAAAAGGGTGAGCCTAAAGATAGAGGCTTCTCCTTCTTTTACTTAGGTGAAGGCCAATTTTTAGCTGAGGGTGCCCTCTTTACCGTTCCTCCCTACCATCGTGTCGAGGGTAAGGATGAATTTCAGTGGGACCAACCACCTCAGGATATGCCAGACTCTGTCCTAGCTCGCATCGAGCTAGATATGATGCTTGAGGTTGATAGGTACAATGAGGAACTCCGCCGGCGACGCCAGTGCCAACTTGAGGAGGAGAAGAAGAGGGTGGAAGAGGAGATTCACAGGCGAGAGCGTGAAGTGCCGGATCAGCCTCCACCCGTGGATCACAATGCTCAGATCCCTGATCCACGTGAGGGTACATCAACGGGCGCCGCGGCGACCCGTAGAAAAAGGAAGTTCACGGCACCTGTTAAGGGAGGAGAAGAATACCAGAGGAAGCTTCGGATGGGAGGTAGTAAGCATGTTGCTGAGAGCAATACCATTCGAAGAGACGTTCTGCGTAGCACTACAGGGGGCAAGACTCTTCCTGTAAATCCACGACCCCAGCCAGCAAGGAAACCCCATAGGTACCGCCCTGGCACTGTTGCCTTGCGAGAAATTCGCAAGTATCAGAAGTCCACGGAGCCCCTTCTCCGTAAGTTACCTTTTCAGCGGCTCGTCAAGGAGATAGCCCAAGAATTTCGGACGGACCTCCGGTTCCAGGCTTTTGCTATTATGGCACTCCAGGAGGCCGCTGAGGCTTATCTTGTAGCCCTTTTTGGTGATGCAAACCTCTTAGCTATCCATGCTAAAAGGGTAACTATTATGCCAAAAGACTTGCAGCTTGCACGAAGAATCCGGGGTGAACACCCTTGACTCCTGCCGCTTGGGCTACACTTTTGTAATCCTGTAAATGTATTCTGCATTTTTGAATATAAAATACTTTTTTTGCTTCTTCATGATTGTCTATTTAAAAAAAATAAAAATAAAAATAAAAATAATAATAATAATAATATATATATTATGGGACCCACAACTGCGCTGACTGTAGTGACGTCAGCCTAACCCTAAACAGTGACTTTATAAGTCCTCATTTTGTAGAAACCCTAAACTTCATTTTGTGTGCCTCTTTATGTTTGCAGCTCTCCGCTTCCTAGCCGCTATTGTCATGGACTTCGCCCGCCTTAGTGAGTGGTATGCTCATGGTGAGCATTGGGATCCTCAGGTTCCCTTTCACACTGTTTACCCATTCTTATTGAAAGAGGTGGATCTTCTTTCTAATATGGCAAGGAATCCAGCCTATCAGTTCTTCCACACTTTCTATATGGAAGAGATACTTCCTCACTGCATTCCCCAAGGTGAGCCTTCTCGCCTCTACCTTGAGCGCGACATTTTATGGCGCATGCTAGGCCACGACAAGCACGGGGATGATGTTCTTCGGGGTGTTCAGCGACGAGCTCCGCATGCCCCAATCTTGCGCATTGGCCGCCATTATTATTATGAGTCTCGCTATGCTTTGTCCCTTCTCATGGACGAGTACTGTCCTCAGAGTGAGCTTCCTGAAGAAAAAGCTTCTCTTGCTGAGCCTTCCGATTCGGATGACGATGACCTGATTAGTTTGACCGATCTTGATCGTCTCCGACGCCTTGCTATGGAGTTACCTGTCCCACGCAGCCGTGGGCATAGGCTTGCAGGTTTGGACAACCTCGTTGTCATTTATGTTGAGGAGCAGGAATATCTTTTGCTTGATGACATCTGTGGGCCTATAACATCTTAGGACAGCCACCCAAGCGCACAAAGGCCCATATCTTGTATGAACTTGCTGAGTATTGTCAGGAGGATCTTATTGATTTTACTTCCCAGATTGAACCTTCCCCCATTCAGCAGCTCTTGCAATACCACCAGTCTCAAGTTGAACCTGCCGAGACTCTTCTTAGCCTCCGCCAGCTTCTCTTGCAAGACATTCCTTCAGCCCCACCAGAAGATGCATTTGTTGCTATGGGGCCACATGTCCCCAATATTAACGACGTCAGTGTTTCCATGGAACTCGACGAAGAAGGGGAAGACTTGCATAATAATAGAGAGCATCTTCAAGAAGACAAACAGGAGATGCAGGAGGAGGAGATCATTGTTAATTTAGAGAAGGAGCTTGCTCCTACTGGGGTGTCTGCACGAGGATCAGATAGGGAGTACCTGACCCGTTTCTTTCTTTCAGCCTTCAAGTATGGCCAGGTCCTCTTTTACCCTCGAAATCTTGGACCTTCAACTTATGCCTCGTATGCTGCTATACGAGCCTTGTCTACAGGGGCAGGACATAAGAGGGTGCAACCCCAGGCAGTGTCCCTGATTTTAGTTCGACGAGATCTTGCACTCGCTGCTTTGGGCCATGAGATCGGTGCATGGATGGGCATGAAGCTCCTTGTCGCTGCGCCCTTGGCAACCGCATTTCCCCCGCACATTGTATCCGCAGCTGCCCAGACCGTTGACCCTTCGGTCACATTGCTCCGTCATCGACCTCAGCCCGACCCTTCTGCTTCAACCTCGACGGCCGAGGGCAATACTTCTTAGGATCTTTCTCTTTATTTCATTTTATGTATGCCTACGGGCTCTTACAATAGTTCTATCTCCAAACTTCGGAGACTTCGACACTTTTTTTTGTACTCCCATTTCTTTATATGTATAAGGCTCTCTATTTTTGTTTCTCTCTTTCATCCTATTCACTATGTTTTGTTTTTCCCTTTATACTTTTCGGCTATTAATCCAGCTTTCTATAGATACTCGTGGACGTACCACTCCTCAGCACGAGTTAGCTTCCCGAAAGCGCCAGATGGCCGATGTTTATCATCTTCCTAAGGCAATTCGTGCACAACTCAGGAAACACAACGCTTGCTTCCATTGCTTCCAGCCTGGTCATAAAATGTTGCACTGTCCTTATTTTCTACACACTCCCTGCACAACCCCTGCAAATAACCCGTCAAGCGGTTTATCACCCCCACCCAGCACCATTGCATCCCCTGTCTATTCTACCGATGCATCTCATCTTGACACTGAAACCCCTCTTGCACCGCCTGCCAAGGATGTTCCAGTTTCACAAACCAGCAATGCCCACATGATCCAGCAGAGGCACACGTGGAGATAATATTGTAATAATCAATGATTCTCAATCTCATGAGAATGATGGCCAAGGGGAAAAGAGTGGACAAGTCCAGGAGCCAACCCAAGCTTCATATGGTGTTATTAGCAATGCACAAGATCTAGCAGATCCAAAAGTGCAACATACCATTAATTTTCATCAGGGGAAATCACTTACAAGCGCTGATCAGGAGTCCAGCATGCCCACTCGAACCACACAGGTTTGAGGATATTACATGTCATAGCTTCAAAATATTTGATTTAAAGCATTAGTTGTAGGAAAGCCAAAAAGCTTGCTGATAGCAGAGATGCAGGGCTGTTGCAAAAATCTTTTATCTAGGATATAGGCTCTGAAATATATCTAATTACACCGTAGATCTAACACATTGAATTGCAGCATTCACAATTATGACAGAAAGTAAGTGTGTGTTGGATATCTTAGACCAAAGTCACAAGTATTGATGAGACTCTAAATGCCAAAATCTAGCAGCACTGGGCAGATTTGATAAATTACCACATATCCAGTCTATATGTTGCATTTATTGTTGGCTAATATGTAAATCCAATATAGGAGAAGGTAACTAGCTAACAAATGGGTATGTGATCTGACATTTTACCTTTCTCAACTGCTTGTGGTTAACAAGCAGGGTGAAGGGCTGCTACCACGTTCAATACAACCATACTAATGCTTGTTTTTTGTTCTTTGTGGTGCAGGTAACAGGAATTTCTGCTCCCTGCAATGTTTTTCCGTTTTTTCATGACATTTATGCTGAGGATATTCTGGAGGTTGCTAGAACATGCGATTAATACGCATTTCAAATGAACATACGGTTTCATCTACATGTCTTTTTTATATTAAAGAATTTACCACTGTTTTTGACATTTTGAAAGTTTTTTTGTACTTTGTTCAGAATAATGATATATATAAAGCTTTTCTTATTAAGATTTTGGCCAGGTCTCTGCCCATACATAATGTACACCTGCTTATGTATGGGGTTGCTAATTGTAGTTGTTTTAGATCTAAGTCTAAAAGACTAAAAATCTGGGAAAGTCCTCGATTTTTCTTTTTTTTTTTTGTAGTCTAAAACAGAGGTTTCGCTTACGCGAAAAAAGTTTCGCGTAAGCGAAACTGAAGTTTCGCTTACCCGAAACTTTTTTTTGAATTTCGCGTAAGCGAACCTTCAGTTTTGCTTACGCGAAACTTTTTCGCGTAAGCGAAACTGAAGTTTCGCTTACGCGAATTTTTTTTTTTCCGGCCGGAGAGTATTTAATACGAAAAATACGTATTTAATCAAAAAATATATATTTTTGGACTTTATACGTCTAATATTTTGCTATTATACGTATAGAACCTATCCCTGGTAAGTATCAGTAGATTGTAACTCTAAAACATAAGCTACTTGGTTCACTCATGGACACACATGTATTGGTAAATGAGTAAACATGCATCAAGAAATAGGTGCTGAACTGATTCAAAAGTACTTATTTGTGCCACTTTACTTACTTATAACCAGGTCACATGTGAATTGTGAAAGATGCTAGCATAAAGTTGTGGCACCTATATCTGCATGTAAATAGACTCCGTGTGCCTCGGTTGGGCAAGGAATTACACGAGGCTTACTAAAAACTCTTGCACTTCTTTTTAATAAGTGTAAAGTCAGTCAATGAGTAGTTTGGTATGGTGGCACCTCGTGAATAACATGAAAGGAATAATGAAGGTTTTGGGAAACAAGGTAGGAAAAATGACCAAGGGGTTGTTTGCAATAATACACTAATGGCCACAGTATGGCAGATACTCCAAGATAGCTCAAAGTCTGATTTATGGTGGAACACTAAGGAAAATGAGTATGTCGTTTCTTTTGTAGTAAACATAGCCTTGGTCTGCATTAATTTGTGGATGAAAGTTTGCAAGAAATATATAGGATATTCCCATAAGGATATTTCCATATACAGGGGGCGCACAGAGCAGACATCTTGAGGGACTCAAGGGGCTAATATGGGAGACGTGTGCAACTTTTAATCCAGGTTAATGAATAGATAAAACTATGAGAATAGGGCAAATTATTGCATTGTGTCACCTAAACCAATCACGGCTGAGAAAATAAATATGTTTAGTTAGGTGAAATAAGTTAGGTAAACATATTTTTTTACGAAAAAAAGGTATACATATTATAAACATATTTATAAAATTATAAACATATTTAGTTAGGTGAAATAATCGCTTAAATTCACGAACCCTGAACTTGTTTAGGGCTCAGTCCAGCCGACGGCTATGGCTAAAGCCGGCACCATCCAGATATTTCGAACCCTAAACTTGGTTAGGGTTCAGTTCAGCCAATGACGGCGATGGCCAAAGCGGGCAGCATCCAGATATTTTTGCCGCAGGAGGTAAGTGCTTACAGACGTCATTCGAAGCAGGAATCTTCCTGCAGATTGTCTTCTACAACCATATCAGATTGTCACAGACTTGGAGGATTCTAAATGCTAGATCATCATCCATGCAGGAGGATTCTAAATTTTCGATCATCCATCCCTGCAGGTTGAATCCATATTTTACAGGTGAAGATTGTATCCAAGAGTGCAGTCTGTGTATCTTTGGCAGGGTACCAAAGCCTTTTTATTATGAACTGCTTCGCCAGATTTTATGCATGAAGATACTTCGGGTAGATCATTGGCAGGGTTATGCATTCTAGTGTAGCAGCTTAATGATGTCTTGGTCTGTAAGCTGCCAGCATTTTGCAAAACTGTGTATCACAAGCATTGGGAGGTTAGATCTTCAAGCTGGTTGTTGATGCGTCCCTTGTAACTGTAAGCCGAATGTCTATATTGAGTCCTTTTAAAATAGTTCTATTTTTGTTTATGTCTGCAACATCTTTAGCCACTTATTTGTTGTCAAATGCAGGAAAGGTGGTTCTTGGATGCATTTGCATGTCGATGTAAAGAAAGGTGTAAATGTATCATGCGGGGAAGATGTTTCTGGCTTTATTTGCATGTGTTATAAACCAAATCGTGTAACTATAGCATTTGTGGCACTTTGGGAGCTTTTCTCTGGAGAACTCGCTTCTTATCATAATAGCACAGTGTGATCGTCTAGTAGAGGTAAGTCTGGTAATCTATAGATCCGGTAAGGTTTCTGAATTCGAGTTCAGGCCGCTTTTCATTGTGCCTAGTTATTATAATGGGAACTCACATGCTATCTCAGCATGAGCCTTATTGAAGACCAGACAAGAAACCAGAGTTTTGTCCTTTAACTTCTGCTGAAGAGGAACACAGTTGATTTCTGGTTGCTTATTTGCATATTGTGCGCAGAGCCTCGTTGGTGCGGCCACATTGGCAAAGTTGGCTGGTAATGTGTAAGTCCAGCTTCATTCTAAAGCTTTTCATGCATTACGTTTGGTCTGCAATGAATATTAAGCAAGGGATTTGCAGAGGTTCTTTGTTACGGGTGCTTCCAGGGGTGATCGTTTTCACGGACCCTTGACGGAATTCCATGAGCACGGGAGTACCGCCGGTAGTATGCCAGGGGCATGGGAACTGCACGGCGGACCATAAGCCCGTAATCGGGTTATGGGGACTATACCGGGGTTAGTAATGTTGGCCCTAGGGGCGCAATATAATGTTTATTAGATAAACATTAGGTATGCAATTTAATTAATGGTTTAAAATGCATAGGTGGCACCTTGTGGTTGGTTAATGTGGAACCAATAGGAAAAAGACTAAAATAGTTCGAATGGATTGGAAAAAGGCACGAGCCTTTTCTTCTGCGCAGACCAGTCCTATTGAATCGAACTATTATCTAATTAAAGCAGATTGATCTTCTGGAATTGGTCGGATCTGCTGGAAATAACTGGGCGAAATAGATCTAATCTATTTCGGGTCCTTCAATAGCGATCTGGAGAAGTATTTAGTGGCTGGAGTTGCAGCAGAAAGTTTTACCCGGGCTGTTGCATCTGAGCTGAGCGTCTTCAGTTTGTTTCTATCCCTAAATCCGATCTGAGCAGGTCGGTTTGCTGTCAAAGATATACCTCTGAGGTGAGTATTGTATCCAAAAGCCGTTGTAGGACCTCTGCCAGGCAGATTTGCCCTCATACGGTTTGATTGTGTTGTCTCTTGGCAATACTCTGTTACTGAGTTGCAGTAGCATTGGTTGCGAGTTGGGCTTGCAACTTGAATTAACTCAGGGAGTTAATTCTCTGGCTTGAGTTGAGCCAGTCTATCCTTTGGAAGGATTCAGAGAAAACCGGATTTTCTCTAGTTAGTCTCTGGGAGGCTAATCTAATAGTCGTGGGGATCTCTGGGAGATCAAGGTGTGGGCGGTAGACTATTAGTTTCTCTTTATTGTTTGATCGCTTCCGTAGTTTACCCCGTGACATTTTGGTATCAGAGCCATGTCGGACCATGGACCTGAACAACCGGAGTATGGACCGGAATATGTTCCACCGCGTGTGGATGGTCTGCCAGTAATCCAGCATGATGATGGATTATTACCAGCACTCCAGAATATTCATCTGGATGATGAACTGCCTGAATTTGAGTTTGAGGCAGAGGTTGAGGCGGCCAAAAAAGATGCTCCCAATAAGGGACCTCAGGAAGTGGTTACCAAAGGAGGGAATCCTCAGGGAGGAGAACCGTCTTCTGGTACTAGAAAGTCTTCTGGAACTGAGCAACCGTGGGAGCAAAGATTCCGTCAGCTTAGCGAGGAGTTTAAGAAAACTCAGAATGAGCAGGTGAAGCTCAAAGAAATTTTGACAAAATTTCAAGAGCAGTTAAGCACCTGGGCTGCAGGTGGGGCTATCAATAAGCAACTTGGAGTTACGGAAGAGAGCACACCTATGAATATAGGAAGTCTTGACGGAGTTAACCCATCTGAGGATACTCTGGGAGTATTGTCAGAAGAGGAGATTAAAGCTCTAGAAAGGGTTAAGATGCCGGACTTCTAAGGCAAGGATGTTACTCCAGAGCAGGCTATGCTTTGGTTTAACCAAATGAAGTTATACTTCTCGGCTACAAAGAAAAGCGAGCCAGCTCGTTTATTGTATGCCACACTTAAGTTAAAGGGTCGGGCGGCTGAATGGTGGGACACCCTGTTGCCCATTTTGGGCAACATGAGGACAACATCTTTGCATTGGACCTTTTGTTCATTCATACTTCCTCTAAGGACAAATTCTAGGCCATTGAGATCCCATTAGAGTTTGGAAGACATTTGACCAAGTTTGGAAGATATCAGGGATCCCCTAATATAGCCTAGTCTTTCCTTGGGGTAAAGTAAATTTCTAAAACTTATCTGTTTGAGCATTTTTCTTCTAATTTGAAGACCAGGCAAAGGATATAGCAAGTTTACAAGGAGTATAAAGCATTTTTGCCAAATTCACTTATATGAGCTTGATATGAGTTACATCAATGTTTTAGAGGTCACACTTTTGAGGATGCCACTTTGGAAGTGAAATTGCTCTCATTTTGGCCTTGAAATTGGAAGACCCTTTTAGAAGATTGGAAGACCTCTAGGCTTGAGCAAAGTTATTTTTCACTATAAGGTATGATTTGAGCTTTTGAGTAATCTGAAGTAAGATCATGTGCTACAGGGGTTTCCATCCTTTTCTATCCCATTCATTCCATATCTTCCCATACATACTCAAAAAACCCCCAAAAGGCCCCTTTTCCATGAATTCTTTCACTTTGATGCTATTTTACTACACATATTTTATTTGATCCCACCTCCACTTTTGAATTGCTCTTAAAAGATCTTGGAAAACCTTAAGAGCAAATAAGCTTGGTTTTTACCTTCATCCTATCCTCATAAACCCTACCATAGCCTATTTTCACCATTTTCCCATTCTTTTCCTATGATTTTTCCACCATTTCCAAGTTTGAAAATTCATTGACCATGGTCAAAAGGGCCAAAATTTCAAGTATTTCAGCTTGACCTGAAAACACTCCAGATTTGAAGCTTGATAAAAATAAGCTATGTTGGCCTTTTAAAAATCCAAAAAAGACCTTGGGAAGCCTCTCAAAATTCATTTCTTGGAATGCGTGCCAAAAATTAAAAAAAAAAAAAAAACCTATTCTAGCCTATCTACCCTATTCTCTATTTTCCACATCAGCCTTAAATTCCACCTCAGCCCCCCCCATTGGTCCACGTGGCAGCAGGGCAGGGCCTCCAGAACACGAGCTGGCACAACCCCTCTGCGTGGCACGCAAATTCGAAAGGGTGACTCAGACTATTCTTTATATATCCTTATCTCCCAAACCCATTTAGGCCTGTGGGATATTTCGAGCCTCAAAATTCTTCTGTAAACCCTAAAAACTGGGATAATGCTAAATCTGGCAAATTCGTGCCAAAATTGGATTGAATCCCGCCCTTTTGCTCCCGAAATCATCTCCTGAACCTTTTCCGAGACCTCTGGAACCCCCTGTGGCACTTGATTTAAGGAAATTTGCTCAAATGAAGCCTGAAATCACTCAACCGAGCTGGTTTTTGGGAAGGACAGTTTTTAATCCAGGAAAACAGAGCATTTTGACACGACCCCTCAGAGAAATACCTCTGTGATCCTGGCGCATTCTATTTTTATGATATATTACTCTGTTTTGCTCAAGAAACCCCGACTCATTCTGCTCGAAGATTGAAGATTTGTTATACTGTGACCTGCTGTGACCTGCTGTGACCTGCTCAATATCGAATGACTTTGATTCCGACTCAAGTTCTATGACTGATCATGCTTTATTGATAATTTGTGAATTTTCAGAAACTTGTGATGCCCTGAGATTTATTTTCAGGCATCATTCCTGGGTATTACTTGCTGAAACTCTTTAATTCCTGTAACATTTCTGCTATAATGCTTATTCCTTGCCTGGAAAACTAGTGCCATCATTTCTTTATGTGATATTGCTGTTAGAATCAAAACCAAACACAAAAAACTCAAAATATAGGATAGGAGTATTTTTCTTAGATTGCACCCAAACTAAATGTTTATATTTCATCCCCAACATGGTTGTATTAGCATATACATCTAAGGGAAGTAAGGAAAACATAAAAATTAGTTGTTCCCTATGACTGTTACAGACTGTGACAGAATTTAGCACTGTGGTCTTTCTCAGACAAAAAACATAACATCTTTTTGCCACTTAGACCCTATGCACGTGATCTAGAGTCCATTCTGAAGTTGTCTACCCAAATCTCAACCCAAAATTCCTCACCAAGTTCCATCTGCAGATTTTGACTCTCTGTTTTGGCATTGACCAATTCTTGACTCGAGTTTGACATTGATTTTCCTGGTCTTCCCTTATTCAAATTGAGTCAGACTTTCACCAGTAGCTTCTTCTGTTTGTGGATCAACCATACCAAAAATCAGAACTCAAAAATTCCTAAGGGTGTGATTGCTAGGCTGATTTTTGCTCTGACAGTTTTTTCTGCTTCAGGGATTTCAGTGATTTTGAGAAAACTAGTATAACATCTCGAGTTTTTTTGTTTTATATATCTAAGGATTGATCACCCTAAGTGATCTGGAGGTCCTGACCACTTGGTTTGCATTTCCTTTGAGGTTAGGCTAAAATTCCAGGTTTTAGGCTAACATTTTTGGAGGTCCTACCGAGATTTTTACCTGGAAGTTGAACTCTATGGCACCCAGGAAGATTTCTGAGTCCTCTGAACCTGCTGAAACACCTGAAGTGGCAAATCAACCAGAAATGGTTGGAGTCAGCATGAGGGTGGCTACCAGATCTACAACAAATGCTGCCAATGCTTCTACTTTGCCTACTCCTCCACAAGCTCTCTACCAGTCAACAAATATTACAAATGTGTCCACTCTGCCTACCTCTTCACAAGCTCCTAATCTTTTTGAGCCAAATGTCCCTACTTTGCCTATTCCCCCACCAGCCCCTTATCATTTTGAGTTGACTGTACCTGTTTCTCCTCCTTGCTATGATTCCTCCATGAATGCCAACCATTTCTTAAAAAACTTTGAAGATTATTATGAAGAACATGGGAGAAAGAAGGGAACCAGGTTTGCAGAATTCATCAAATGCATGAAGGGTGATGAGGCCAGGTCTTGGCTTGATTTTGAGCTGTCAATAGGTACCAGAGGAGATGAATTGGAACAAAGGTTTCTATCAAGGTTTGGTAAGGCCACTTCACCCCAAGATCTTGTCTTTGAACTCAACTCATTTTCTATTAGATCTGGTGAAAGTATGAAACAGTATGTGGAAAGATATAACTCTTATTTGCTAGTGTGTAACAGAAACCAAGTTTTCCATCCAACATTGCACCTAGTTGCTTCATTTATCAGAGGTTTGATGTCTAGGCCTCGGATCTATAGAAAATTATTAAAACTACAAAAGCTTGGTGAGCTAGATTCTATCCATAAAACATTTGTAAAAGCTGTAGATCTGGCAGAACTGTTAAGCTATCTGCCTGATGAAGAGATCAGAGATCCATTTTATCCTCCTCATCATGGAACTGAACAGGATTTACATTTTGCTAATGCTGCCCCTGTTTATGCAGTACAGAAAGAGAAGAAGAAGCCAAAGGCTGAAGAATTGGACCCTCAGGTTTCAGAGATGAAATCTGAGATCAGTAAGGTATCTGAAGCACTTTTGGAAGTTACCAAACAACTTACTGAATTAAAAAACAGTAAAGATGCCCCACCTCCTGAATGCACAAACTGTGGTAAGCCTTACCATAGGGCTGAGCACTGTTTTGCAAGGCCCTGTCCTAAGTGTCACAGAAGGGGTCATTTTGGTAAAGAATGCCCTATTTGCTCTTTTTGCAAAGAAATAGGTCATGAAGAGAAGTTTTGCAGTGTTAAAGCTTATCTTGAAAAGCAAGATAAAGGTAAACAAGTGTCAAATGTAAGTTTTATTGAGACTTGTGCAGGAGAGCAAGAAGAGCAAGATGTTATGGTTGTGCAGACACGTGCCAGGGCTCATTCAAATGCATCTGCAGGTTCTGTTCCACCTCATAAGGTAACATTTCAGTCAGATCCTCAAAATATAGCTCCTCCTCCTGCTCAAAGGTATAAACAGAAAGATTCTGAGCTTGATGAATTTGAATTGCTTATGAAAAATTTTAAAGTTACTGTAGATTTACTAACTCTACTGAGGATTGCACCATCATACAGGGAAAAGTTAATCAAGAGTACTCCAGATATTGAAGAGATTGCTGCTGAAACCTGCAACAATATTTCTGTGGCCTTGCCTGAACAAACTGAAGATCCAGGTGCTTTTACTTGTAGTGCTACTATAGGAACTTCTCATCTAGACAAAGTCTTGCTGGATGGAGGTTCTTCTCTAAATGTCATGCCTTATCATGTTATGAAGGCCCTGGATCTCAAGGTAGAAGATAATACTTCCATTGTTCTAAAATCTTTCTCCAATGCTAAAGTAGTGCCTAAAGGAATAGTAAGAAATGTGTCTGTGAATACAGGGGGAATCATTGTGTTGGCCACATTTGTGGTTGTTGATTTTGAAAATGTTAACCAAGCTAACATCTATGATCTATTATTAGGAAGAAGATGGATGAAAACAGTAGATGCCAGACCTGTATGGTCTGAAGGCACTTGCACCATTTCAAATGGAGCAACTTCTGTCAAATTGGCAAACAAAACTGATCCATCTGCCAACATTAGGTTCATAGATGTGGACATACTGCAGGAAGAAGATTTAGGTGTTTACAGTTTAGGCCTAGATGCTAGTATACATGAAGAGGTTGTCAACTTTGCTCATATGCATGTTGAGTCCCCTGATCTGAAGGTAAAAAAAGCCTATCTCTGGTTTGATGGAGGTATGTCAAAAAAACTGGGGATTGCTTCTTCTGCTGCTATTCTGAAGGATGCAGATCTTAAGTTGATGACTAAGATAGGGAGAATTCATCCTAATATTTCCTCTAATGCAGCAGAGTACAAGGCCCTCATTGTAGGCTTACAAGAAGCAAGGTTTATGAATATTTCTTATATTGTTATTTATGGAGATTCACAACTTGTTTGCAGACAGGTTTTGGGAGAATATCAAACCAAGCATCAAGACATGGAGGATCTGAGTGCCCAAGCCAGAGAACTGCTAACTTTTTTTGATCATTGGGAGATTTCCCATATTCCTAGATCTAAAAACTTTGAGGCTGACTCATTGTGCAGGAAAACACTTATGGAGTATTTGTCTGAAGGAGCTATCCAAGAAGATGTCTTAGATGAAGAGGAGCTCTCCCAATTCCACCCCATCTTAACTATCAACTTAGCACAAGAGGAATCACATAAAGAACTTGAAGTGCATAAAGGAGGTATGTCCAGGACCCTGCAAATGGGAGACTTATATAATGAAGATGATCAAGGTAAAATGATTGAGTTATTTGAGGATTGGGCGGATGTTTTTGCTTGGGAATATTCAGAATTGAAAGGGGTTGATAAAAATATTTGTGAGTTTGAGATAAAAGTTCGAGAAGATGCTAAACCTGTTATGCAGAAATTGAGAAGAATTAATTCTTCACTTTTGGATCTTATCAAACAGGAGTTGTTTAAAATGCAGGAGTCAGGTTTGATAGTGCCTATTGTGAACCCTTCCTGGGTTTCATGCATTGTCCCAGTCTTAAAAAAGAATGGTTCTTTGAGAATTTGTGTAGATTATAGAGATCTTAATAAGGCTACTATTAAGGATTGCTATCCTTTGCCTTTTTTAGAAGAAATTCTTTATGCAGTAGCTGGCAAATCCATGTACTCATTTTTGGATGGTTTCTCTGGATTTAATCAGATAAGTATCAAACAGGAAGATCAGCCCAAGACATCCTTTATCACTCCATGGGGAACCTTTGCAATGAAAAGGATGCCTTTTGGTTTAATGAATGCCCCTGCTACATTTCAGAGAGCCATGGACACTGTCTTTGCAAGCATGACTCCAGAACAATTTAGAGTCTTTCTGGATGATTTATGCCTAGGTACTGAAGTAAGTGACCATATTTCAGAGCTAACAAGGATATTTATATTGTGCAGACAAGCTGGAGTTAATCTAAATCCCAAGAAGTGCATCTTTTTATCATCCAAAGGCCAACTGTTAGGCCATGAAGTTTCTGCCCAGGGTCTTCAAGTAGCTGAAGAAAAAATCATTGCCTTAAAGAAGCTTCAAACTCCCAAGACACTTAGAGATGTCAAGGAATTTATGGGGATGACTTCTTTTTTGAGAATTTATGTGCCTAATTTCTCTCACCATGTTAGTCCTATCTCCAAACTAACCAGAATAGGCCATGTTAGTAAAAAAGAAAGTAAGTACAGAGCTGTTGTTTGGACTAATGAATGTGAGAAAGCCTTTGTGCAGATTATAGAAGCTATTTGCCATGCCACACGTTTAAAAACTCCAGATCTCTCACTGCCATTCACAGTCTATATTACTGTTACCAAAAAAGCTGTTGGAATTGCTATTTTGCAGGAAAAGCACCCCATTGCTTTTGCAAGCAAACAATGGTCTCAAACTGAAGAGAGGTATGCCAAGATTGAAAGAAGTGCAGCTGCTCTTATTTTTTTGATAGAAAGACGGGGGCATCTTCTGCAAAAATCTCAGACCACTGTCTACATGCAGCAGAATCCTATGCCTTATTTATATGGTAAGAAATTGGCAAAACCCAAGCTTCATAGATGGGCTTGTAGGCTCCAATCTTATGATCTAAAGGTAAAAGTTATCCATGTTGTGAATAACCCGAGTTTGTATTTACCTGCTGCCTATTTTGAGCATGAAGAAGTTGTACAGGAAGGAGAAGAAATGGCTAACCTTGTTGTAAATGAACAAGACCCTTCAGATAAACAGGTTCCAGGCTGGCAACAATCTATTAGGAGGTTTCTTCAGTATCAGGAGATACCTCCTGAATTTACTAAGAGCCAAGCCTATAAGTTTAAGCTCAAATGTTTAACTTACACCTTGGTTGGAGATATTTTGTGCAAGGTAGCAGGGATGGAGTTCTTTTAAGGTGTGTTGATGAAGATGAAGCTGCCCTAGTACTTGCTGAAAATCACAAACGAGTCTGTGGTGGTCATTTTGCAGCAGATACAACTGCCAAGAAAATACTGAGGTCTGGTTATTTTTGGCCCCATTTGTTCAAAGATTGTTATGATATTATAAAAACTTGTCACCAATGTCAAATCTTTGGTAAAAAAGTTTTGCATCCTGCCCCTCTCACAGGAATTGTGTCCCCAAGTCCATTTCAAGTATGGGGGTTAGATTATGTTGGTCCTATAAATCCCCCATCTTCAACCCAGCATGAATATATAATTATAGCTACAGATTTGTTTACCAAATGGTCTGAAGCAGCACCTTTGAGAAAAGCAAATGCATATACCACTGCTAGATTTTTGCATGAGAACATTTGCTCTAGGTTTGGCATTCCCTTTAAAATTTTGACTGATAGAGGCTCCACTTTTATTAATGATGTTATTAATTTCCTTGTCTCAAGTCTCAAGATCAAGCATGTGAAAAGCTTAGCCTATTATCCTCAGGGAAATGGCCAAGCTGAATCTACTAACAAAGTGCTTAAGGGTATTTTGCAGAAAACAGTTTGTCAAAACCAAAGGGATTGGCACTTGAAGTTATATGATGCTCTTTGGGCTCATAGAATTACCTCCAAAACAGCTACTAATGCTTCACCTTTCAGTTTGGTTTATGGAGTTGAGGCTGTCATACCAGTCGAGGTGGAGATACCTTCCCTAAGGATGGCACTCAAATTGGAATTGGAGTTCTCTGAAGCCTTAAAGCACAGGTATGAAGTGCTGTTAAAACTAGATGAGGAGAGAATTTCTGCAGAAAATTAC
Source organism: Isoetes taiwanensis (assembly GCA_021234155.1). Classification (NCBI taxonomy): domain Eukaryota; kingdom Viridiplantae; phylum Streptophyta; class Lycopodiopsida; order Isoetales; family Isoetaceae; genus Isoetes; species Isoetes taiwanensis. The sequence goes on along the minus strand of JAJEKV010000059.1, from coordinate 2,612,641 downwards.
AATTTGCTGAAAAAGGCCAAGAGTGCAGCAGCTTTCAAAGCTGCTCACAAGTTACAGGATAAGTTTGCACCTATGGAATTAGTGTTAAAATGGAATGCTGCAGATGAGGGGAAGCTTTCTAAGTTTGAAAATCCTTGGGAAGGCCCTTATCAGATTTTAGGAGAGGCTGGTTGCTCATCTTATAGATTGATAGATCTCAGTACAGGTTTAGAGTTGCCCAATCCTATTAACATTCAGCATCTTAAAAGATATTGGCCTCAACATGCATGTTTGGGCCTATTTGCTTCCATATAGACACCTATTCTAGCTTAGAGTAGGCTAATTTTAGTTAAAGTTGAAGATTTAAATTTCTTTTGATTGGATTTGCTCATTTCCTTTGAGGTTTAAGCTTTAGATTTCTGTTTGTTGGATTTGCTTGATTGATTTTTGGTTTAGTTGTATTGAAGTTTCCTTATACTTGTGCCATCAAGACCATTCTTTCCTTTGAGGTGAACTAATGTGTAATTTTTTTGAAGCAGAGATATTTTCACAGACCAGACAATTTCAAAAAAAAGAGCAAGAAAATTTTTCATTAATCAGAAAAGGTACACAGGTTACAAATGAGTAGATCCTCTCAGAGAGAACCAATACTATCAGTATTTCTTGAAGGGATGGTAGGGATCTTGTTTGAAGGGGATCCATCTGCTGCATCCAAGAGACTGTTATACCTTGCAAAAAAGCTGTCCATAGTACCAAAAACATAATGTTCTTCTTTCCAGAGGTTCTCTTGGAGTAGCTCAAAATGCCTATTTTTTACCATCAGGAGCATCAGAGAACCATAGCTGTCTGTTAGCATCCTGTGAGAATAATACAACTGCCTATACCTGCTGAATTGGGCATCTGTCATCTCTTGGTGATGTTTACATAAAAAATAGTAAACATGGAGCATCTGTATAAATTCCCTTCCAAAAATCTTGGCCCAAAGAACCTTAGTGTCTCGGTACCTGTTCAAAGCTGTCAGTTTTTCTCTGTAAGTTTCTTGTCCAAGAAAATTGCACATTGCATGGTGCTCATGGTTTAAGTTTCCCCTGTATAGTTCCTTCTCGAAATCAGGAAATGCTATGTCAAAACTGTTACCTCCCACTGCCATACTCTGTTTCAAAAATGCATGTGCCATAGCCAGATTTGAAGCTGGTAGAGGTTCTCCATTGATCAGGATATCATCCCATTCTGCATCTGTATGAATTTCCTGCACTGGCCTGATCACACCATAAGGAATTGGAATACCTGTTGCTGGATCAATCTCGGGAAAAACTCCTAAATGGTTTGGATCAGCTGTTAAATTGTCCCAGATGGGTGTTTTGTAGGAAAATGGAGCCATGATCAGAGCAGGAGTTCGAGTTTTTTGAGCACAGAACAGAGTGAGGTGAATTAGGGTTTAACTCGATGGTTATCAGAAATTTTTTGAATTTTGGATGTTTATAATGGTCTAAAGGTTTGTGTGTGAAACTTCTAAGGGTTATGACCTAGTCAAATAAATAGAGGTTTGCTATGCTTTAACAGATTTGAGTGTTGCCATTTCAGGTCCATTTGCTCACCATTCTCACTTGTCTTCAGTTGGCCTCTTTCCACCTAGCCCTTGCTTCCATATGAGATTCTAAGAGTGCAAATCCTATATTCCTACTCATCATTTATTTAGCACTCATGCTAACTTGCTTTTATTGCCATATGCAGGTTCACTTGTTTTGAATTCTCACTTGTCCTAAGTTGACCTGCCTTTCCATCTAGCCCTTGCTTCCATATGCAATCCTAAGAGTGCTAATCCTATATTGCCACTCATCATTTATTTAGCACTCATGCTAACTTGGTTATCATTGTCATATGTAGGTTCATCCATTCCTTCTTCTCCATATTCACCTGTCTTGAGTTGTCCTACCCCCCATTTGATCTTCTTCTCCTATTATCTACTTCATCATCCTATACTCTGCTTCATATTTTCCATCACTGCAAAGAGATTCTACACCTTACACCACTTGTTGGCATTCTGAAGACCATTCAATTAGCATTCTTTCCTTTGAGGCTGAGGGGACCAGCCTCCTTCTTTCCTTTGAGGAGATGTTGCCCATTTTGGGCAACATGAGGACAACATCTTTGCATTGGACCTTTTGTTCATTCATACTTCCTCTAAGGACAAATTCTAGGCCATTGAGATCCCATTAGAGTTTGGAAGACATTTGACCAAGTTTGGAAGACATCAGGGATCCCCTAATATAGCCTAGTCTTTCCTTGGGGTAAAGTAAATTTCTAAAACTTATCTATTTGAGCATTTTTCTTCTAATTTGAAGACCAGGCAAAGGATATAGCAAGTTTACAAGGAGTATAAAGCATTTTTGCCAAATTCACTTATATGAGCTTGATATGAGTTACATCAATGGTTTAGAGGTCACACTTTTGAGGATGCCACTTTGGAAGTGAAATTGCTCTCATTTTGGCCTTGAAGATTGGAAGACCCTTTTAGAAGATTGGAAGACCTCTAGGCTTGAGCAAAGTTATTTTTCACTATAAGGTATGATTTGAGCTTTTGAGTAATCTGAAGTAAGATCATGTGCTACAGGGGTTTCCATCCTTTTCTATCCCATTCATTCCATATCTTCCCATACATACTCAAAAAACCCCCAAAAGGCCCCTTTTCCATGAATTCTTTCACTTTGATGCTATTTTACTACACATATTTTATTTGATCCCACCTCCACTTTTGAATTGCTCTTAAAAGATCTTGGAAAACCTTAAGAGCAAATAAGCTTGGTTTTTACCTTCATCCTATCCTCATAAACCCTACCATAGCCTATTTTCACCATTTTCCCATTCTTTTCCTATGATTTTTCCACCATTTCCAAGTTTGAAAATTCATTGACCATGGTCAAAAGGGCCAAAATTTCAAGTATTTCAGCTTGACCTGAAAACACTCCAGATTTGAAGCTTGATAAAAATAAGCTATGTTGGCCTTTTAAAAATCCAAAAAAGACCTTGGGAAGCCTCTCAAAATTCATTTCTTGGAATGCGTGCCAAAAATAAAAAAAAAAAAAAAAAAAAAAAAAAACCTATTCTAGCCTATCTACCCTATCCTCTATTTTCCACATCAGCCTTAAATTCCACCTTAGCCCCCCCCATTGGTCCACGTGGCAGCAGGGCAGGGCCTCCAGAACACGAGCTGGCACAACCCCTCTGCGTGGCATGCAAATTCGAAAGGGTGACTCAGACTATTCTTTATATATCCTTATCTCCCAAACCCATTTAGGCCTGTGGGATATTTCGAGCCTCAAAATTCTTCTGTAAACCCTAAAAACTGGGATAATGCTAAATCTGGCAAATTCGTGCCAAAATTGGATTGAATCCCGCCCTTTTGCTCCCGAAATCATCTCTTGAACCTTTTCCGAGACCTCTGGAACCCCCTGTGGCACTTGATTTAAGGAAATTTGCTCAAATTAAGCCTGAAATCACTCAACCGAGCTGGTTTTTGGGAAGGACAGTTTTTAATCCAGGAAAACAAAGCATTTTGACACGACCCCTCAGAGAAATACCTCTGTGATCCTGGCGCATTCTATTTTTATGATATATTACTCTGTTTTGCTCAAGAAACCCCGACTCATTCTGCTCGAAGATTGAAGATTTGTTATACTGTGACCTGCTGTGACCTGCTGTGACCTGCTCAATATCGAATGACTTTGATTCCGACTCAAGTTCTATGACTGATCATGCTTTATTGATAATTTGTGAATTTTCAGAAACTTGTGATGCCCTCGAGATTTATTTTCGTGCATCATTCCCCGGTATTACTTGTGAAAACTCTTTAATTCCCCGTAACATTTCGCTATAATGCTTATTCCTTGCCTGGAAAACTAGTGCCATCATTTCTTTATGTGATATTGCTGTTAGAATCAAAACCAAACACAAAAAACTCAAAATATAGGATAGGAGTATTTTTCTTAGATTGCACCCAAACTAAATGTTTATATTTCATCCCCAACATGGTTGTATTAGCATATACATCTAAGGGAAGTAAGGAAAACATAAAAATTAGTTGTTCCCTATGACTGTTACAGACTGTGACAGAATTTAGCACTGTGGTCTTTCTCAGACAAAAAACATAACATCTTTTTGCCACTTAGACCCTATGTACGTGATCTAGAGTCCATTCTGAAGTTGTCTACCCAAATCTCAACCCAAAATTCCTCACCAAGATCCATCTGCAGATTTTGACTCTCTGTTTAAGCAGAGTTTCATTAAAGTTGGAATTCTGAAGACAAGTTGGAATAATTTTTATATAGTATACCTTGGAGGGTTATGTATACCTCAATACTTATAGTATGGTTATGTGTATTACAAAAGGTTATGTATACCTGTTGCATACTAGTATACCTCAATACATATAGTATGGTTATGTGTATTACAAAAGGTTATATATACCTGTTGTATACTAACACAACCAGATTACAACAAGATGATAAGTACTATTATTCTTCTACTCTTACGATTCTGAATCATCAGAACCAGCAGAAGGCGCTCCAGAGATCCTTTCGATCATGAACATTTGATGCTCTCTATTCCATATAAGATGGATGATAACATCGAAGGGATCAGGATAATGGCGAGGATTGAGAGCAACAGTGGTGAGCCAGTCTTCAAGCGGTATATGTCGCTCACGGCACTGCTTGAAGTCCTCATGATTCATCTTGCAAGTGATAGAATCACGTTCAGGACCAGAATGCGCCATAGTTAGACGGAGGCCAATGTTGCTGCACTCGGCAATTTGATGTATATTTATACCCACCAAAATTATTGATGGTATATACATAGAAATTATTGGATCATATACATACTTGTACTCGTATAATGGCAATGTACACCAATAATTCACATCAATCATTTTACTTCACTATAAAAGCAGCTCCATCCGGTGGTAGAGCTCATTCATCTCCCATGGCTTCCGATCGTCCAGAGAACATCCGATCCTTCACGTGCTACCTTAGCTATAATGATCTGTGTGAATGCTACACAGATGGTGTCAAACTTGATCCATGGCTGCAGTCCAAAGTACATGGTCCTGCGAGTGCTTGCAAGAAGCTCATTCGTGTTAAGGTCCACCTTTATTGGCTTCCTGATCAGAAGATCTTTGAGCTGAATGGCATCACGCAAATTGATGTTGATGATGAGTGAATCTGTATCTGCTAAGGATATAATAATGACATGAGTACCTATGAACTATGCAAGCTGTCTTTTATTTTCAATCACACCTATATTAGTCAAGCAGCAATGACGAGTGAATCATCTATGATATGTATACCTGTTAAGGATATAATAATATAAGCACTTATGATTTGTGTATCTGTTAAGGATATATGTATAATATAAGCATAGTGAATATTAGTTGATGTATAGAATCTGAGTACATGATAGAATCATACCTGAGTACATGATACTTGTATACGCTCAATGATGGCGCTACAGTCCACCCCAATAATTCACATCAATAATTTCTACTTCACTATAAAAACAGCTCCATTCGGGGCTAGAGGTCATTCATCTCCCATGGCTTCCTTGCCTTCTTCTATTCACCACATCGAGGCGATCAAGTGCTCAATGAGCCACTCTGATCTTGTTGGTTGCCTAGATAGGCATATTATTCTTGATCCCTACTTGCGAGAAAAAGCTTTGGGCGCTGAGATTCATTGCCCTGCATCAATTCGTGTTATGATCCATCTGATATGGCTTCCTGAGCGCATGAGCTATGAGATATCAGGGATCACTACTACAGATCCTGAAGATGATTGAATCACCTGTTCAACATATAAGCACTTCTGACCATCTTATCTATGAATCATGTATGCATTTATATATTAAAGATGTAAGCAGTTATATATGATCAGAAATATAGTAATGTACAAGATCTTATGTATTAAGATGAAAGATATGTATTACAAGTACAAGATCTCATGTATTAAGATGAACAATGTGCTATGTCTTTCCACATGTCTACAATATATTTCGAATTTGACTTGTTTCGGCCTCTTGCCATTGGCATCCCAAGCATAATGAATGGCATCTAAATTTTCGTACCTTGAAGGATCGGAAGGATTAGGCCGCCAACGCTTAGTCAAGCAGTCTTTGTAGTCCCTTCCAGTAGGCTTCCACCACGATACAAAAATATGGCCAAAATATGTAGATTCTGGATCAAGAATAGCATTTTCCTCTGCATATCCTAACCAAGTGGCAGTGTTATCATCTCCAGGTCTGACTAGAACAAACATACCCTTTGTCACATGTACGTGAGGATCAAACTCTTCAAGAGGCAACACTGGACGGCCATCTGACGGGCCACAATAAGATGGTAAAGGTCGTGTGACCAAGGCAGATACGTCGACCTCTGGAACAAATGGTGTTTGTTCTAGAGGAGCTTGTCTTGTTTGTGGCCAAAATGCATCATTTTGAGGACGTCCTGGAGCAACATCCTCCAAAGAGATAAGAAGCTGGCTCCAATACTCAACACTTGCCGTGTATTGCCTTGCAAACAAGCTACTTTCTTGATTCTTACATATGTCCTTCCATAGGGAGATGTATTTGTTGATGCTATCCTTCAACCCTGGAAGATCTTTCAAGGTTGGTCTAGGAGGAATATTTTGTGGCACACCACTTGGTATCATTGGCTGACCATGTTCATCCTCTTTCCACATTCTAACTCCCGGAGAATCTGGCCGGAAGCCACTCTTTATGTGTAGGACGATTTTGTATTGCATAACAGGGCCAATCTCCCCGCCATCTTAAATTTGAAGAGCAATGGTTCAAGATGCCCAACCAAAGGTTATTCCTTATCGTGGATGAATCCCTTCACAAAAGCCTTCCAATTTGGAACTTCATCAATAAAGTATGGAATTGGAGATTTCGCATTGCACTTGCTTTAACAAGTAAAGTAGCTCGTAGTGTCAAAGCATCCGATGAACTCATCAAGGTTGAAAAATTTCCAAATAAAGCATCAATATCATCATGGGTGTGGCCGACCATCATAAAGCCCACTTGGATCTCATCAAAGACCTTAAGCCAAGTCAAATAAGATAAGTATGAAAAGACATACCTATTTTTGTTTTGCCCCGTGCATTATCAAGTTGCAAATAGAGATTTCGGGAGAGGGTTGAACACCTCAAAGATTCGTTGTAGTTGAAGCATTTGGCAATACTTACGCCATAGAAGCAAGTTTGTTCTTCAAAGGATTGGTATCCTTGATCTGCTTGCATCCATCTCGCAATCTGGCAGGGCTTACTTCCACATAAGTCACCTATCTTGTCCTCTTGCACCAATTCCAAGTTATGCAATATCCTAGAAAGTGAACCAATATGGAAGTTTGAATCATCTTTCCATAAATCAAGTGAGAAATGACCATAGGCACGACCACCATGCCCATGAGTTAGAGCTCCTGTCAAACTGCTCTTCAAGCGGTCACCTCTCCATACGATTTTTGCTAGATGATGACTTCTAGGCACTAAAGTCTTAACCTGATCCATCTTATCATGTATTATACATAGATGATTTTCTCGAGACCGGCCAGACAATGCTCTCCAATGCCAATATTGACTTCCTGCAAGAACGCTCCTTCTAGCATATGAGCCCGACGTTGAATTGCAAGATTTCGCCTCTCTCTTTATATCTTTTGTTTTTTCGAAGCTTTTGCTTAATTACCACGCTTGAGATGTTGCATTTAGAGAAGGCTGTATTTTTTGCAATGCTAACATCCGAAATTCCCTTTTCCATATACTATAAAAAGAGTTCAAGGCTACAGCTTGTTCCCGTAAGCTCTTCAACCATTTTTCCAACTTCTTTATGTATAAGCTTCTTATTAAGAATGGAAGGAAGCTTATGTACATTTTCTCTTACATCATCTTTGCCTCTTTTTGCTCCTATGGCGATGGGAATACTTTCAAAGATTCTCCTCGATGAATCTGTCTAGCACACATTCAAAGGGCTGCTGTAGTGGATCCGGGCTTCTTAGAGCCAAGATTACCATGTTCACTACCCTTGCACCCGCTTCATATCTCTTTCTCCAATTGTAAAATGTTGATCGACCGATACCTAAAGCCATGCGCCACCCAAATGCATTGCAATTCCATCCCCTTGAGCACTATCCCCGTCCTCTCCTTCTCCTGTGTAAGTCACACTCAAAGACGCCAAAAAAAGGTAACCCTTGCATTGTATGGTTGGGATAAAAATTCTTTTCTTAATTCAATGCACTTGATGCTTGGTAAGTTTCTTGTTGCAAGTATTTTTGCAGCAGCTTGACTTCATGAACTTATTGATTGAAGTTGTGGAGCATAGCCTTTCCTCTTTGCTTTTCCCCTTGGGCTCTCTTGGAATCCTATGTGTGTAAGTATACTTCCTCTTTAGGTTTGAATTGAGCCCGAATGTTGTCCTCAAATGATTCAAGCTCAGATCCTCATTTTCTTTAGCTTCTCGAGCTTGCGATGTGTTGTGAGACAGTCCTTCCATCCAAAGAAAGATCACATCGCTATTTTCCCAATCAAACAAGTGCATTCTCACTTGGCCTTTCGCACAAGCATGACATCTCGGATCCTCTTTCATTAGTTCTCGAAGCACCTTTCCAACACAAAGGCCAACCTTTGTGTCTCCTAAGAATTCATCATCAACAAAGATCCCGAGGATCACCGAATAGAATTATAGCTTCGTGATATTTAGTTCTAGTACAAGAATGGAGAATGTGGCACTGCATTTCCAAGAGTTCTGTTCTTGAGTAACAAGGTGGTGGCTCATCATCATCTGATGGTATTCTGCGGGCAAACCGATAGCTAAATCCACTGATGGATCAATCTCTTCATCTGCATCTGATACTGCCTCCACAGATTCTATGTATGAGATGTATGAGGTAGGTGTCCCCATGTCTGGTCTTGGTGTCTCATCATGGGCTGCATCAATGCCATGAAAACGTATATCGCTTCGAGGCCATTCGATGAATGTGCCCACAGCCTCTGCAATATTATCTGCACCCGCACATGCAATCGGAAGCACCTGAGTTGGCACCACAGCCTCGGTAACTTGCACAACCACGTTCTGTGCATCCACATCCTTCCCATGGATGCTACTTCTATTCAGCCAATGACCTCTGCCAACAACAATATTATCACTGCATAAGTTCACCAAGTTCTCCGTGTTGCTCATTGGCTGAGATGAAGGAGAACTGGGTGATGACGAGGAACTACTAGGCAGGTTGGGAGTTTCCGTCTCAGATGATGATACAGGTGAAGCATCTGGACAGGTTCTCACGTCAAGTCTAGGCCATTCGATAAATGTGCCTACGGCTTCAGCAACGTTATCCGCACCTGCACATGGAATGGGAAGCACATGGGATGGAATTATGGCTTCAGTAACCTCAACGACGGCGTTCTTAGAGTAGTCAATGGTCTTTCCATGCAGGTGCAATCTGTGCAGTTCATGCCCCCTAGCAACAACCACGTCCCCACAGAGGAAGTCCCGCAAGGTCCTTTTCCTGTAAGCATACAATGACACACACATTGTTAGAAACCCCGCGGAAATGACCACAAAATATTCACAAAATAGGCAAATGGCGCGGCTGCGCTATTTGATCTAATGGCGCACCAGCGCCATTTGGCTTTCTTAAGAGTGTTTAAACAGGAAAAATTTAGGACAGCAGATTACACAGTACAGAACCTGGTTTCTGGTCTGGAAAACACTCCACATTCATACTAATCTTGCAGACGAGGAAATCACTACATCACATAAACTTAGGCTGAAGCATAATAGCTGTGCTTAATCAGTGAATTGATCATAGATCGCTCTCAATTCAATTATGATCATTTCTCTTATTAAGCAAAGACACTATGCTTCAACCCAAAGTTTATGGGGTGCAGTATTTTACCTAATAGGTGCTGCGTGTGACAGATTACTACATATAACTACAGGATACAACAGATTATTGAGGATTACAGATTACACGTTAGTGGAGATTACTACAGACTACAAGATTATTACAGATTGTTACATATTACTGCAGATTACAACACTCTACAGATTATTTCCTGGATTGTTACAGGTTACTACAGATTACTACAGGGTAGAAACATCATTCTGCACTTATAGGAGAAATTGCTGACAGTTAAACTAAAACAGAACAGTCACTAACCTTGGGATCATTGTAGATCGAGAATCTGCCATTGAAAGAAGGGAAGAGCCTTGAATCAAGTAGGCGCCTTCAAAATAAAGGAAGCGCCTGCAATCAAATGAAGAAGCGCCTGATAAGAAATGAAGAAGCGCCTGTAACGAACTAAAGCGCCTGCAACTGAAGGTAGCGCCTGCAATGAAATGAAGAAGCGCCTGCTAACCAAGAGAAGCGACTGCAACTGAATATAGCGCCCAAAGAAGCGCCTGCTGGACAAAGAAAGACAGCTCAAATTTTAAAATTCAAGACGGTGGTGGGGAAGGCTGGCGACGCAAGGGCGAACGGCAATTTAAATTTTAGAATCAATTGGCGGACGGGAGGGAAATTCAAATTCAAATTTTAAAATTCAAGCGGCGGGCGGGCGGGCGGCCGGGCGGGCGGGCGGGAAATTCAAATTCAGATTTTAAAATTCAAGCGACGGACGGGCTGGCCGGCGTGCCAAGTCCTGTCGCGCCATTAACTTCGAGGGGTTTATTTTCTCTTATTTCATTCCTTTCATTTCAATTTCAGCCCACCGCCTTCCGCCTTCCGCCTTCCGCCTTGCGCCTTCCGCCCAGCGCCCAGCGCCTTCATAATTCTCTCTCTAGCGCCTTCGTAATTCTCTCACTAGCGCCTGTTGATCCGGGAGCTCGAGGGAAAAAAGTGGAGTAGAATTTATACGGTCCCTGTACGGTATCTGTACGGTCGCATATACGATGGCATCGGGTTCAGGTTAGTTCGTTTTTAGCTGTTTTCTAGGTCAAGGGTATTGAAATAGCGCGACCGCGATGTTTCATGTAGCCATGTGTCTAGGATAGTGAGTTTTTTATGGTTCCGTCTGAAAGAAATAGCGCGACCGCGCTGTTTCATGTAGCCAGGTGGCTAGGATAGTAAGTTTCTTGGATAGTAAGTGTAGAATAGTGTAGTGTAATGTAGTGTAGTGTAATGTAAATGGCGCCACGGCGCCATTTGTATGCAAATGGCGCAGTGGCGCCATTTCTTGACTTGCGAGTCGGGCATCCCTCAGCTTGCCAACAATCAGAAAGTATACAGGCCTTATTATCGAATCGCGCGTCGAGAATGCCTCGACTCGCGAAGCGAGAATAAGGAGTGTATACTCTGGATTGTTGGCAGGCTGAGGGATGCCCGACTCGCAAGTCAAGAAATGGCGCCATCACTTTTGTATATACAAATGGCGCCCGTGGCATTTCATGGAAGCCATTTGTATGCAAATGGCGCAGTGGCGCCATTTCTATGCAAATGGCGCAGTGGCGCCATTTCCATGGAAATGGCGTAGTGGGTCGGGTTTGGATAGTAAGTGTAGAATAGTGTAGTGTAATGTAGTGTAGTGTAATGTAAATGGCGCCACGGCGCCATTTGTATGCAAATGGCGCAGTTGGCGCTATTTTGGAAAATTTCGCGGCCGTCGGGCATCCCTCGCCAACAATCGGAAAGTATACAGCCCTTATTATCGAATCGCCGAGAATGCCTCGACTCATGGCGAAGAATAAGGAGTGTATACTACGATTGTTGGCGTGTGCCGAGGGATGCCCGACCAAGAAGTCAAGAAATGGCGCCATCGGCGCCATTTGCATACAAATGGCCCGGGCTTCATTTACGGGAAGCCATTTGTATGCAAATGGCGCGATATATTTCTATGCAAATGGCGATGGGTTTCATTTCCATGGAAATGGCGTAGTGGGTCGGGTTTGGGTTTCATGATTTGAATGTTGTTTTGTTGTTTTCTTGTGCAGCTTCGATGGCCAAAGCCCAAAATGTTGTGACGGAGAAGACAGTGGTCATGACTGGAAGGCCATGGTGCATGGAACTTGTCAGGGCAATTCCATTGAAGCCAGGGGTCGACCCAACAAAGGGGGACAAGCGGAGAGAACTTTGCCTCCTGATAAAGTCGAGAAGTGGTGAGCAAGACGTTGTCAGTCAGCTTGGCATCATTGTCAACATGCGGGAGGTGACAAAGAAGGGAAGATCAGACCTCCTTGGTTGCACAGTGGAGGATCCCGAACGTGGCACCATTGATCTGTGCTGCATGGACTGGCAGGCTTACGATCCACAGATGATGGAATCTAGCATCAAGGATCAGCAAATCTCTGCCAAAAGAAAAGGCTGGCTGCTGACTTCATACGAAAGCAGAGAGGCAGCTGGTATTAATGGCACGGGCGAGCTACTTAAAGGGTTTACCATTCTCCGTTCAGCTATGGACGCATCAAAGAACAGTGTGTCGCATATTGTCAGGGCCAAGACCTCAGGTAATATGCCTACTCTAATGGACAGCACTTGGCTTCGACAGGAGATTGCAAAGAAAAAGGCAAACAATAGGCAAGGCAGGCAAAGCCAAGACAAACCAAGGGAAGAGACAGAGCATGCGGCAGAGAAACAACAGTCTCCTCCCAAGTCAGCTCCCAAGTCTCCCAAGTCTCCTCCTATCAGGATCGTTACTCCTCCCAAGTCCTCGGATAAGCAGGATTCTGAGAAAACCTTAAGTGATAATAAATCCTCTCTGAAAATGACAGGTAAAGGGATGATATCGACGGCTGAAAGCAATCCGCATAAAAGGCGGATGGAAACAAAGAAGGAGATGAGGGACAGAAAGAAGAAGAAAATGGAAAGTCTGGAGGTCCCACCGGAGTTGAAGATGGACCGTGATGAAGAGGAAGACTTGGCAGATGAAACTCTGAGAAAAATACAGCAGCACAGTCACATGTTTCCTCTAGGTGTGGATTATGTCAGAAGAATATCTATCTGGGATATGGAAGAGGCACCTCCTAACATGACAGCACGAGTTGTAAATCTTGAACATGTTAAGGATCTGTGCAAGTCATTTGCTCAAGATCCCCATACAGTCTTTACGCCGGCAGATGTGGTGCCATTTGATCCAGATACAAAGCAGCTAGTACCCTGGTCGCAAGAATCTGACCTGCGTGGTTGTAGGTACTTCACTATCAATGGCAACCATACACTCAAGGCCGCTCAGCTCGTGTGTCAGAAGTTGGGTACAGAAGATGCCAGAGTAGAACTCAGAAAGATTTACACTTATAGAAATTGCAGAGTTCTCTCTGGAACATTGAGTGACTTGGACTATCTTCAGCTCAGCGTGGATGTCAATGACATCGTAGCCAGGACAGTGTTTAAGGAACCCTACGCAGATCAGATACACCACCTGCGTAGGCAATACGAGGAGTGCGGCAAGCCAGCACCTCCTGGAAAAGGCCAATCAAGAAGCGACGAATACAAGGTATGTACCCTCGTAACAGCCAAATGGCGCCGCGGCGCCATTTGAAACTGCTTTGCTGCATTCAAGCTCTAACATATTTGGTTTGCCTTGCAGCATTACCTTGAAATGGTTGACAAGATTCTCAGGAATAAGCATACCAAGGATGTCAACAGGTTCGTCTTCATGCCAGACGATATTTACGCTCTCTTTCGCCAAATGTGGAATAAATGGAAAAAGGGGGAGCTGAAAGATAACAAGGGCCAACAAATAGCAGTCAATTGGGCAAAGGATAAGGACTATTTCAGCGAGAACTACCTCAGATGCATGAGAGGCCTAGATTATGAAGATTGCAGAACTGTCCTCCAGGAAGCCATCAGAGGGGACGTTTATGTTAAGGTCACATCGGACTATAAGGGTGATAATTTTTTCAAGACGAGAGCACAGAACTTAAGGATTCTTGCTTACATGAAGAAGGAGATTCTCAGCTACATCCATAAGGAACTTGGAATGAAGTACAGAAAGTTCGAGGACTTGAGAAAGGTGTCCGAGGGATTCTCAGACAACACCCTCCTATCGTGGGGTGTGGTGCATAATACGTGGGTCACTGAAGGCATCCTGAAAGAGGGTGTCCATGGTAACGTGCCCTTCTCATTAGGCAGAGCCATCAAGAAGCTTCTAAAGCCCGAGGCCGAGGAAGACCTCAAAAGATTTCGTGTTGAGTGCGTTTCTAGTGGTGGGATTGTACAGGATCCGGTCGTGTTGCCTGCCAGCCTGATCTGTTTGGATGCGAGGCAAATTAATCCGATTTGGGATTCCGCCACTCTGGCCAAATTCTTTGATGCTGCTTCGAAGATGACAGATGTTGAGACATACTGGCTAATATGTTTTGCTAGGCCAGAACATACGAGTCTTCTCTGCAATGCCCTGGAGAGACTAGAGTCCAGATCTAGAGTCTACGTAGGCTTTTACGAAGAGGAAAGTGGGTGGGCACCAGGTGGTGGCATAAAAGAGCCAAGAGCGTTGGTTCTAGCCACAAGAATCTCAGCCCAAGCACAGCCTGATGAACACCTGGATATCAGGTTTTATGGTGATCATGCCCGGAAAGCGCCTGAAGTTCCTAAGACCCATAAAGATGCAGTTGATGTCGTGCCAGAGAATCTGGTTCACAAGCTCATGAGGGAAAGGTTCAAATACGGTTGGCAGGATATGGAAGGGCAACACTTGGTTCAGAATCAGGTTGGTCCTGCTACAGCAGCATACCTTGTCGATAAGCTCTGCCCTCCAGGTAACTTTGTTCTGGACTTTTTTTCTGGTGGTGCTTTTACTAGGGCAGCATTGCAGTTAAAAAGGTGTTGTGTGGCCTATGAGCATGATGGAAAGAAGATCCAGTGTATGCTAGGGATTCTTGGAAGAATTGACAACATCATCAATCCCTTGCTTGATCCAGCAGCCATGGCCTCTCGTCGACCTTTGCCACTGACTGGGCCGACTGCAGGAGAGACATCACATGTTGGAGGAGGAGATGGGTCACATGGTGGTGGAGTGGAGGGGTCACAGGCTGGTACAGGAGAGGCCACAGGATCCGGGGAAAAAGTGGTGGAAGAGACAGAGTCGCAGATTGATCTTAGTAAGATTAATCCGGATGATATTGCTAAAGCAGATGCTAGTGCTTTTGGTGATGAATATTGAAATGTGATTTGCATATCATACTTGTATATAAGATTTACCTTTGTGTCATTGATGCTTACTGTAATGATTAATCGTTTGAATACTGATTACACATACGATCTTAATGTATTTGCCCCTTTTGTATATCTTACTTGTAAAAGCAAATAGCGCAGCAGCGCCATTTGCAATATGAATATATTGCAACAGACTGCGCCGGCGCGCTATTTGTTTGCTTTTTCCAGTGTATTGTCCTTGTTATTCAGTTCAAATGGAGCGACTTTATTGAATTGTTTCCACAGTTTTTACTCAAATGGCGCAACAAGATTGTTTTGCCCGTCGATTTTCGCCCCATTTCGTGTGAAATAGAGCGGTTTTCAGGGTAATCCTTGTGCATTTTTAAGTAAATAGCGCAGATTTGATAGCTGAATGTGCGAAAAAACAGCGAACAATTTCATTTCGAGCGAAAATGGAATCACGAAATTTCCAACTTTAATGAAACTTTGCTTTGTTTTGGCATTGACCAATTCTTGACTCGAGTTTGACATTGATTTTCCTGGTCTTCCCTTATTCAAATTGAGTCAGACTTTCACCAGTAGCTTCTTCTGTTTGTGGATCAACCATACCAAAAATCAGAACTCAAAAATTCCTAAGGGTGTGATTGCTAGGCTGATTTTTGCTCTGACAGTTTTTTCTGCTTCAGGGATTTCAGTGATTTTGAGAAAACTAGTATTACATCTCGAGTTTTTTTGTTTTATATATCTAAGGATTGATCACCCTAAGTGATCTGGAGGTCCTGACCACTTGGTTTGCATTTCCTTTGAGGTTAGGCTAAAATTCCAAGTTTTAGGCTAACACACCCATACTGAGGATGGGCGTAAGATTAGAACTTGGGCTGACTTTTGTAGATTATTTAGGCAAGAGTACGCTCCCCACTATGACCGACGACATGCTTTAATCCAGTTGAAAGAGACTGTGCAGACTGGGACTCTGCAAGATTATGTGGCAGAATTGCGAGCATTGTTTTTGCGTCTGCCTGATTTGACAACTGGGATGAGAGTGGATCATTTTGTGAATGGTCTTAAGGATCCCAACGTTCAAAAACATCTGTTGCAAGTGGAGCCTGCGAGCTTTGAACTTGCAGTAGAACTAGCTAGGAAGCTAGTGGGTAGAGAGGAATCTCGTAAGGCCCAAAAATATGCTCATTGGAAGGCAAAGAGGGCCGGGAGTGCCTCTGAGACCGGGTCTCCTTCCAAAAAGCAAAAGAACAATCCGGCTAAGGAAAAGTGGCTGGATAAGCCTAAAGAGGCTAGCGCTAAGACTAAGACATCCAAGGGATGTTATAATTGTGGAATTGTAGGGCATTATGCTCGTGATTGTACAAAACCACGAAAGGACAAGAAGGTTTTAGCGGAAACCTCTAAAGGAGACGAAAAGGTGAAATCATTATCAGTCACTGCTCGGGAGGAGGACATGGTAAGTCCTATACCCGCCTATGCTGATAATGTTATAAGGTTGTTGGGTAGAATCAATGGTAGGGATTTGATTGTCCTAATTGATTCGGGAAGTACTCACAACTTCTTGTCTGCAGATGTTGTAGAGGAGTTGGGCTTGGCCCTGAGCGACGTGACTCCATATGTGATCGAGACTGCGGCGGGGTCCCAGACTCAACATCATCATCAACAAGCGCAGGGCGTGAAATTGAAGTTGGTGGATAAAGCATCGCAAGAAACTGCCTCTATGGTTATAGATTTTGACATAGCTAAGTTGAACCGATATGACGTGATTCTGGGAATCCAGTGGTTGCAAAAGGCTCAGCCGATAATTCTATGGCCATCACATACTGTTATGATTAAGGTTTCACCTAAGAAAACTGTTACTCTCCACGGCTTGCCTTATGTGAGGCCTGGAAAATTATTGTCAGCCACTTCGGCAAAACGTTCTTTTAAAGTTAATAGAGCTAGTTCTTTCTTGATGTATGTAATGACTAAAGATGATTTGATTAAATATTGTAATTCTATTGATGTTAATATTGAATTGAGTTCAAATAGCAATCAAGAATTACGTGAACTTTTGAAAAGGTTTAAGGACGTATTCCCGGAAGAGTTGCCACAAGGGCCACCGCCTTCGCGGGGAGTCGAACATGAGATTGTGCTTGAACCTGGGGTTAAGCCAATGGTTCGTGCTCCATATCGTCTTAGTCCTCTTGAATTAGAGGAAGTCAAGCATCAAGTCAAAGAACTACTGGTACGGGGATTTATTAAGCCTAGTAAATCGCATTTTGCTAGTCCAGTTCTACTTGTTAAGAAGAAGGATGGGTCTATGCGGATGTGTATAGACTATCATGCGCTTAACAAGGCGACGATCAAGGATCGTTATCCCTTACCTAGGATTGATGATATCTTGGATCGACTTGGTGGAGCTAAGTGGTTCACCAAGATTGATTTGCGTAGCGGATATCATCAGATAAGGATACGGGAAGGGGATGAGCCCAAGACGGCGTTTAGAACTCATCAGGGACACTATGAGTTCTTAGTGATGCCATTTGGTCTCACGAATGCTCCCGCAACCTTTATGCAGTTGATGAATCAAGTATTCTCAGAATACTTGGATATGTTTGTCGAGGTATTTCTTGATGATATACTGGTGTATTCACAAACGTTGGAAGAGCACTTTACTCATTTAGAGAAAGTCTTACAGACTCTTCGCACCCAAAAACTTTATGCTAAGATATCCAAGTGCGATTTTCTTAAGCAAAGGGTTGCCTACCTGGGACACATCTTTCGGGGGAGGGAGTGTCGCCGGATCCAAGTAAGGTGCAAGCAGTGCAAGACTGGCTACCACCTGAAAATGTTTCCGAGTTAAAAAGTTTTTTGGGTTTGGCTACGTACTACAGGAAATTTGTTCCGAAATTTTCAAAGATAGTAGCACCTCTCACGGATCTTTTGAAGAAAGATCGTGAGTATGTATGGGGAAAGGCACAGCATGAAGCTTTTGAGCTTGTCAAGAAGCTGTTGATTAGTAGTCCCATATTAAAAGTTCCTGATCTCAATGAATCATTTGAGGTTCTTGTGGGCAAGCAATCGGAGCTGTGTTAATGCAGCAAGGTCGGGTCGTGGCTTATGAAAGCCGAAAGCTTAATTCTGCCGAGCGGAATTATGCGACGTATGAGCAAGAATTATTGGCAATAGTTCACGCTCTAAAAGTATGGAGACATTACTTGAGAAGTGGTACTAGTAAGGAACCACGTAAGTTTGTCGTCTATACGGATCATAAACCCTTGAGGTTTCTGCAATGTCAAGCCGAGATTAGCTCTAGGCAAGCTAGATGGCTTGATTTTCTCCATGAGTTTCACTTTAGTATTGAGCATACACTTGGGAAGAATAACCCAGTAGCCGATGCTTTATCTAGGATTAAGCATGTGAACGCTCTTATGGAAAATGACCTTTTCCAGAAGATTAGGGATGCGTATGCAAAGGATCAGCAAGACCCTGCAGTCACCAAAACTGGGGATTGGTGGACTGAGCAAGAAGGGTTGTTTTTCTACAAGAGTAGAGTATATGTTCCTTTGTGCGATGGGTTGAGAGAAGCAATCATTCGCGAGCATCATGATACTCCACAGGCTGGGCATGGGGGTGAGTGGAAAACCTATGAGCTGGTTAAAAGGCAGTATTATTGGCCGGGTTTGCAAGATCAAGTGAAACAGATGGTTTCACATTGTTTGGTGTGTCAGGCTGTGAAAGCGGACCATGGCAAAACCCCGGGTCTATTGCAGCCCATTCCGGTACCTAATGAGCGGTGGGAATGTGTGTGCATGGATTTTATAGTCTTGTTACCCCGGACTGTTAAACAGCATACCCAAATTTTAGTGATAATTGATTGCTTAACTAAATATGTTAAGTTTATACCACTAAGGGGTGATGCTACTGGATTCGACGTAGCTACAGCTTATATGCAGTACGTGTTTCCGACTTTTGGTTTTCCGTTATCTATCATAAGTGATAGGGATACCAAGTTCACAGGTCAATTTTGGAGAGACCTGATGAAGGGGTTAAAGGTTCGGTTGCGCATGAGTAGTGGAAATCATCCGCAAACTGATGGACAAACTGAGAGAATCAACATGATCTTGGAAGATATGTTGAGAAGTTTTGTTCATGAGAAACAGACTAAGTGGGAGGAGTATTTGCCCTACTTAGAGTTTGCCTACAATAATAGCCATCATTCAGGTATCAAGATGACACCCTTTGTGGCTATGATGGGTAGGAATCCGAGAACTTACGCTGGGATGCATAAGTATCTCAAGGCGGAAGCAGCTGTGAGTATGCTTCATGATATCGATGCAATACTGCGACAATGCAAATTGAATTTGCAAAGAGCTCAGGATCGGTTTAAGTCTAGTGCTAACAAGCATAGACGTGATGTCTCCTATAAGGAAGGAGATTATGTGTATTTGAGAGTGGTCTATCCTTCGTCACTAAGGGTGAATACCTTACGACCCTTAGTGAAAGGACGGGTGCTTAAACTTACCCCGCGTTATGCCGGACCATTTAAGATTCTAAAACGAATCGGTCCATTGGCATATGAGTTCAGCTTACCACAGGACCTTGGGATACATCCTGTGTTTCATGTAAGTCAACTGAAGCGTGCTATACTAGATACGGATAACGTGGTTAGTCCTGAGAGTATACCGCTTGTCTTAAACTCCTCCGTAACGCCAGAACGTCTATTGGATAGAAGAGTGCGGCAGCTACGCAACAGAGATGTTGTAGAACATTTGGTCTTGTGGCGAGGCCAGACTCCCGAGGATGCCACATGGGAGTCGGATGAGTTCGTGCGGCGGTTCCTCACCTGAACTAGTTAAATCACCTTGAGGGCAAGGTCCTAGAGGAGGGAGGAATTGTTACAGGTGCTTCCAGGTGTGATCGTTTTCACGGACCCTTGACGGAATTCCATGAGCACGGGAGTACCGCCGGTAGTATGCCAGGGGCATGGGAACTGCACGGCGGACCATAAGCCCGTAATCGGGTTATGGGGACTATACCGGGGTTGGGGGTTTTTGAGGATGTTTAGGGTTTCGGCAGCGGCTTAGGGCAGCCGCCTATGGCGGCAGCCCACTCTCGTGCAGGGATCTCTAGAAATCGAGGCTGGAAGGGCCTGACTGGCCGGGCTTGCAGCTAGTCCCCCTCTCGATTTGTTTTCCGGTCTCAGTTTGTATTTGAGCTCTGGTGGCCGGGCTTCTTGTGCAGGTTGTTGAGCACAAGTTCTCTGATCATCTGAAGCTCGCCTGGTTCTGGAAGTTCCTGAGGCCTAGCCGTAGGTCGTCCCAGAGGTAAGCTCGTCTAGGTTTCTTTTGCAAAGGGTTAGGATAGTTGGAGGCAATGATATCAGGGCTGGTTTTGCTCCAGAAAGGCCTGCACTCACTGCAGGTCGCTTGGCTCAGGGTTTTCTAGCTTCTTAGTTCTTTGTAATCATTCTGAGTTAATAGTCAGGTTTGCCTTTGGGTTGAGATCAAAGTCTTTCCCCTTTCCCAGCGGGGGCAAGATTAGGATGTAAGGGCGGATATTCATGATGGACAGTTGGATTAAGGGAGAGCCAAATGGGGAAGCATGGGGCGGGATACCAGGCTTTTTCTGCAATTGCTCACTCAGTGTCTATGTTTCTTGCGTTCCTTAGGGAACCTCAAGCATGGATTTCTGTCTGAGCTGAAATATATTGAGGTTGAAGTATATGTTGGCAGGTGATAAGGCACTTGAGAGCGAATGGACACCCCTTCTGGGGCAGGCTTGTCAGATCCTGCACTGTTAGAAGAGAGTGCATCCAGGCCCTTAGTACAGAATTGGAATTGAGGTATGGCCACTTGTAGTACAGCAGGGTAGGATGAAGCTACAGGCCTAGTTAACGCGCAGAATGATATTTGCGGTCGGGTGCTCTTCTTCAACTGCTTTCATCTTGTGATGGAGTGCTTCAGATGGCTTCAACTTCAGATCTTAAAGGGATCTCTTCCTTCTTTATTCAGCTGGAAAAAGTGATACTTGTTCTTGGATTTCTAGTCTTGTGGACTGATGTGCTTTACTGAGTAATCAGGTAGACCATTGAATGTGAATGTATTATTTGGCCTATTGTGGAGCCTGTTCCAATAAGGTCTTGTACCCTGTTTTATTATCAATAGAAAATAAAAAAAGCTTGCCTCCAAAAAAAAAAAAAAAACTATACCGGGGTTAGTAATGTTGGCCCTAGGGGCGCAATATAATGTTTATTAGATAAACATTAGGTATGCAATTTAATTAGTGGTTTAAAATGCATAGGTGGCACCTTGTGGTTGGTTAATGTGGAACCAATAGGAAAAAGACTAAAATAGTTCGAATGGATTGGAAAAAGGCACGAGCCTTTTCTTCTGCGCAGACCAGTCCTATTGAATCGAACTATTATCTAATTAAAGCAGATTGATCTTCTGGAATTGGCCGGATCTGCTGGAAATAGCTGGGCGAAATAGATCTAATCTATTTCGGGTCCTTCAATAGCGATCTGCAGAAGTATTTAGTGGCTGGAGTTGCAGCAGAAAGTTTTACCCGGGCTGTTGCACAGTCTGTTTCTATCCCTAAATCCGATCTGAGCAGGTCGGTTTGCTGTCAGAGATATACCTCTGAGGTGAGTATTGTATCCAAAAGCCGTTGTAGGACCTCTACCAGGCAGATTTGCCCTCATACGGTTTGATTGTGTTGTCTCTTGGCAATACTCTGTTACTGAGTTGCAGTAGCATTGGTTGCGAGTTGGGCTTGCAACTTGAATTAACTCAGGGAGTTAATTCTTTGGCTTGAGTTGAGCCAGTCTATCCTTTGGAAGGATTCAGAGAAAACCGGGTTTTCTCTAGTTAGTCTCTGGGAGGCTAATCTAATAGTCGTGGGGATCTCTGGGAGATCAAGGCGTGGGGGGTAGACTATTAGTTTCTCTTTATTGTTTGATCGCTTCCGTAGTTTACCCCGTGACATTCTTAGAGAATACTGGCAGGGAAGTCTCTGGAATGCTGGCAAGGAAGTCTCTTAATATGTGTTGTGTCAACATGGGCAGGTGCATATTTATAATAAGCTGTATTTGCCAACAACAATGAGAACAAAGAACTCTACTGAATGCAATTGTCGTTATGCAGGCATTATTAGATATATCCAACACGAACTTGAGTCTTGAACAGCATCAAAACACAGTGGATTAATGCCCAATGAAATCATCATATGCAATAGACTTGGAGCGGATCTGCACAAAGCCTTGTTGCATCATTGAAGGATCTTGAACTTGACTATCTGATCATGGCCAGAGACTTGATCATGGTCAGAGACTTGAACTGCCACTAGATTTGGACAATTGTAGTAACTAGGTTTGTATGTAACACAACCAACATGTGTTGTATACTAAAGTCATATGTTGTATCTTAAGCTCACATTTTATTGAATCTTACGCAAAATTTGTGCTTTGATTTCCTTTTTTCTTTAATTTGTGATCTTTGAACACTGAGGAGGATCTTTATAACTCATAATATAAAGGGCACTAGTTGTGAGGGAGTATAAACATTGCATATGGAAAGGGAAAGGGGGTACAAATGGAGAGATTTTTTGAGTAAGGGGATATATTAAACTACAAAATCACAAAAGGGGAATTGCTAAGAAAATGGGTATTAACTTGATTAAGGGGATATTAAACTACAATAAGGGAATGGTTCAGAAAAGGGTTATATTAAACTACAAAAGGGGGTTGGTTGAGAAGAGGGATATGACCTAAGAAAAGGGGTATATTAAACTACAAAAGGGGATGGTTGAGAAGAGGGGTATGAACTAAGTAAAGGGATATTAAACTACAAAATCAAAATGGGAGGATTGTTGAGAAAAAGGGTATGAACATTGGTTGTCGAAAATGGGATACGATGTCAGAAATGGGGTACGAATAAAGAAAATTTTCAACTGGGGAATTAGATTACAAAATTCGCAAAGGGGGGATTGTTGGTAGAAAGGGGTATGAGCAGAAGTTGTGAGAAAAGGGGTATGAAAATTGCATATGAAATGGGGGATATAAAAAAAATTCAAATATGCGGATATTAATCTACAAAATCACCAAGGGGGGATTGTGGCCAAATACCCCGTTTCCTAAAATCATGTCCATTCCATGAAAAGGGGGATTTTGAGGGGTTTTTTATGGGGGATTTTAAGGAGGATGTGGGCATCATTTTCGATGTGTTTAAGGCCTCTACATTCTGCATCAAACCACAGATTGTGGGGGAAGGTTGTGTTCTTCGATGCCGCCCGAGGACGGGTTCTACCAAAGCATGTGTCCGTGGCATTCAAGAGCAGTGCAACCAACTAGTCGGTTTGCTGCTATAGCGAGGGGAGGTGCAGGATCTCCGGTAAGTCAGATTCGAGCATCTGAGCATAGTTAACTGCGCGCTCATAATCCAGCTGCAGCCGTGGGAGGTGAGGGGCTGGACCACATGTGGTCCGTGCAGACTGCCAAACTAGTCGAAGGAAAAGTGGTCGAAGGAAAAGTGCAGAAGGACCATTGTCAAAGGGACTATTATCTAGCAAGATCTACCTTCTAGCAACATTTGTATGGAATCTACCTGCTTTTGAAAGCTCTTGCTGGAGCAAAATCAACTGTGGACCATAGTTATTAGTTTATTTGAAAATTGCTGAAATTTCGTGCTGTCTGAAGTAACTAGTCGGAAGTATGTTGTTTATGTCCTTCATAAAAATGTGCCAATGTCTATTTTAACAAGATGCATCTTTTTGCAACATTTTTTAGAGTTTATATGGCTACCCTATGTGCCTTTAAATGGCAGGCAAGGGACCCAACTTCTACAACTTGTATTTTTTATCAACTTATTCAAATAGGCTAAAATATTGATATACATAAACAGATAGGCGCCATTCTCCTCTCGCATCCTAGCCTATGCTCCCACGTGGCACTTCTGACCCCTCTTCCTTTTCCGAGGAAATTCATTTACTAACATTTTGTTTTCTTACTTGACTTTCTTGTATCAGCCGTTGGATTGGCAACATGTGGCAAAAAATGGACGCCTATCTATTATTCACGTAATAGAAAAGTCCATTTACTTAACATCTTTCTTCTTTATACCTCTTCTGTTATTCTATTACAGGATGAACCTGGTATTTCTCAACCTCTGTCATGTTTGAACCAAATAAAATAGACCGTGTTTTCGTGGACTTAGCCAGTAAACAAATAAAATACACCGTGTTTTCGTGGACCTAGCCAGTTTTCGTGGTTCGAACATGCTCGGAGGTTGAGAAATACTCTACTAGGTTAACATAGGAATACAGGCACTCTTGTGCAGCACAATAGCAGAGCATTGCATTCGTAGTGAGCAACCAAAATAGGATCTGGGAGCTCAATAGGATGACCAACACCTAAAATGGGTTCAAGTCTTATAGAGACGTGTGATCTTAACACTAGAGTGGTCCCGGGGACCATTCCTGATCCATGGACCAGAATTGGTCCAGTTGACCCACTGCCACTTAAACCATTATATCTGAGAATAGATATTCCAATTTTACAATATATCACCGCCATATTAATCTTTACTTGATTCTTAATGACCTTTAAGAATCTCACAACCAATGAGCTCACCTATACGTTGTGGTGATTGTCCAAAAGTTAGAGAATTTGGCAGTTTCTGCAACAGTCCAGAACTGCATTCTTGGGTTTTCCTAGCATAAGATGACCTAAACATTGTTAAATTTGGAAGTAATTGCCTATTTATGATAGAACACTTTAATTTGTATATTTTCAGCTTTGGTTGCTATCATCTAACATCTGTGGAAGCCAATAAACCCCATTTTGTTAAAAAATGCTGCTTGCGGTTTCGGAATTATTTCTCTCTTATTATTACAAGTTTTGACTTAATTCTTGTGGCCATGAGTTGTTAACTATATGAACTACAATCTCATGTTTTTTTGGAGTGTTCATAAGTTATATCAACTTCCAAATTTTATAAAGAATTATATATACAGAATTTTGGACAAAATTATATGTTAAAATGCTTCAAAATCACAATTGTTAAGTATCACTAGGGCAATGAATGATGCATTCTACTTATATCTATATAGAAGATTACTTTATCAACTTGCAAGTAGTGTAGTTAGTGTTTAATTGTGCAATTAACTGGATTTAAAGATTATGTTCAGCAAACAGGATTAACACATTAGAGGTTAAATATGTGAGTTAATTCTAAAATTATAGGCTAAAGACTGAGCATTTACATAGCTAGTGATGTTTATTGATGATTGGAAGTGAAGATCTTGAAGTTCAACTATGAGAATCAACAATAAGACCATATGACCTTTGATGTGTTCTTATTAGCTTTGTAGAGAATACGCTACATTCCTCCAAATATGCCTTCCAAATGGTTCAAAATATGACAAGGGACATATATATAGGTCCACTATGTAGGTTGGGTGGCCTTCTTGCAAAAAAATACGGAGAAACATTGTTATTTCTTACTTGTATAGAACTAGTATATCCATTGCTGCTACAAAGCATTGGAGTTTTTGTAGGATAACATTACATATAGGTCATCTTTCATGTACATTATTTTTTCATGAATGCGGGCCTTCCTTTGCAATACAACTCTCTAATTTCATAATGAAATAACATGTTATTTGGAAGCTACGAATATAATTCAGCATGGACCATTTATGGTCCACAGCTAGACCAATTGTATAGAGCTTATATCTCTCTCTAGCCCTATCCATTTTGTCCCTATAATAATACCATGGTTTCTTACCTTTAATAACATAATTCTTGAAAGGTGTGAGTGGAACTCCATGTAGATTCAATTGGTGAATAAGTGCCTCATAAATCCACAGTTGTTTGTGTTTAAACGTTGCCCTCAAATTATGCAAGCTCGCTTAACCAACCAATTTTATCCTATAGAGAATTATATGCATAACATATATTCCAAAGTTGAGATCAAAATTGATTAAGATGTTGCCTCTATTAATTTTTAAACTTTTAGTCCTGTGGACCAATAATGGTCTGCAAGTAGAACTGCACATAGCATTCTAACTTGACTTTTTATGGTCATAAACTTTCATATTTTTCTTTGAATCTTTTTGCGTTGATCTCATGACATGGGAAATTGTATGAATATGATTTTTCAAAGTCATATCTCGAGACATAAATCTAGAATAAACATAGAAGACATATTTGAAGCTGATGCTATAAAGATTAATCCAAATCTCAAGGTTATGATCAACAAATATTTTCATTTACTCAAGTAGATCGACTATGTTTTTAATTTGGACTTCTTTTGCTTCAACATATGCATGTTGTTATTTTTCAAGTGAGTCTAGGTTCTGTGGACCAGTTCTGGTTTGCATATAGGACTGCAGACAGAAACCTTCTATGAATTATTCAGAGCATATGCTTGGGTCTTTTTCTGTGATTTTTTTTCCATTTGTCTAATATCCTTCAACACTTTCATGCTATGATTTTCTCCTACACCACGTAAGGTATTTTTTCTTCCAAAGAGAGGTTTTTATACACTTTCACAACTTCCCTCAAATTCAAATCGAAAAGGGAAAGGCAAAACTACAATTTCAAGACCAAACATTATTTTTTGTTTGTAGAGGTACTTGTGTACTACTACTATGCCAAATTTGAGCTCGAAATTCAAAACCTTGCAAAAGTTCTTGTTTATACAATGGAACTGCCTTCTGGGAACCAATACTGGTTCCCTGCAGACAGTGACCCTGTCATGTTTGAACGGCAATATCTCCCTTACTAGAGTTCGGATTGGCATGATGATTTTTGGAACTTTCTCTCCATCTCCCGTAGAAAAATCACATGACAATCAAAAAAATCAAAAAAATCTTTTTGCCAAGACAGTTTCACTTTGTTTGAACTTGAAGGATTTTATACTTGACCCCCTTGAGTTTGCCTAAGCATAAGTCACAACAATGGGGTCGGCTACATTTTTAGGTATTTTTCCCATGAAGCACAACTGCCATATATGATGTCCCAGGAAGGGCTTGACAAGATTTTACACAATCGATTTTATATGATTTTTTTAGTGAACAGTCCAAATGGACCATTTCTGGTCCATCACGGGACCAATCTAGTGTTAACCCAGCTGAGCTTGAGAGTATGATCCGCGATATTGAGATGGGATCCAAGGCACCTGTAGAGGTTATCCGTATGTTGTTACAACGGGAGGTAAGAACTGCACCTGATATTAGATCGAAAAGTTCTAATTTATTCATAGCTGCATGCCATAAAGGCATTGAAATCTGCTTAAAATTTAGATGGGAAGAAAACATGCTTGTGATATTGGTTTATGTTGTAGATATATATATCTAGCAACATATGTAATGACCCATTTATATTAACCCATTAAAATGTCATACCATTGTTCAAGGATTCTACCAAAAAATGCACTAATAAGCAACATGGCCCCAGCAATACCCATAGCAATGACCATATAATTTAATTTACGTGCAGACATTCTACCATAAATACACCCGACAGTTTTTTCCCTATAATCAAATACAATTCCCAAAGCACATCCACCAAGTTTAAGATCCAGCAGCCCATACTTGTACATTGTATTCAATTTCCATGTCCATATACATTCCTAATCCAAGCCAACAGGGCAAAGGAAGAACTCGCGACCTCTTTGCATAAATTTTGAGAAGCATCCTTCCCTTGATAAATAATGTCTCCATAAAATAGACATTTTCAAACCAGTGCCATGGTATTCCATGGAATAACTGAATATAATGAATTCTTATTGGAAGTTTGATGAATCGTGAAGATGGCAGTATGCCACTTAGCCTGTTATGGCTAAAAGAAGCCCCTTTATGCAGTCACTTTTGCCATAGCGATCAGGAATTGTTCCAGACAAGTTGCTGAACCCAAGATAAAGCTGAGTAGTCTTGTGAAATGGATTTTGCAGCTACAGAGGAGACATTCCATGCAGCTCCATTGCAGCAGCCACATAAGGAGACATTCCATCTAGCTTGGCTGTAAACCCTGCCATACCATTACTTACATGAAAATGAGAATCTTAACGCACAAGTTAAAGCATTACGAAATAATATCACATCATTTCTGGCAAAACATGTGATCGAACCTATTGTTGTAGCTTTGTTGCAATGCTAACCTTGCACAGCCAATCTATTATGGCAATGAACGAAATGATCTGAAAGGCATCATCATTTAAATTGCAGCTGCTTCACTTATGTGCACCTACAAATGCAGAGAATTGAGAACGTTGGGATCACAGCCAACTTTAATAGAAGAAAAGCTTTTTATACCCACTGGCAGTCACTAGAAACTGGCAGTCATTAGAAATTGTATAGACCTTGGCATTTAAATTTAACTCCTATGAACTCTTCCTTGAAGATGCAGTCGGATGGCTGTATTTAGAGTCCGGGATGTGGTATTTCCAGACATCCGTGATCATCCACTGTGAACTTCTTAGTTTCAAGCGCAGAACGAACGGTTTTGGGGCATTTTTTGATCAATCCGGCTCTATCTGAGCTCAAATCACTTCCTCTCTTCATCAAACTAGCATTAAAGAGGTTGGCAAAGTGATTAGAAGGGCTTTTGAAGCGATTCAAGCAGCCCACGGAGCTGCAAGCATGATCTGACCAAAGATCCGGGATGTGGTATTTCCGGCCGCGCAGTTTCGCGCTTGATTTTTTGGCCGGAAATACCACCTGGTATTTCCGGCCGTCCGGAAATACCACTCAAAAAGGCCGGAAATACCACCTGGCTGATCACGGATGTCCGGAAATACCACTGAAAAAAGGCCGGAAATACCACATCCCGGACTCCATATACGGACGTCCCAGTCGCAGTCGATGCAGTCAAACTTTTCCAGCAAGAGCTCTCTAGCTTTTTCAAGTACCTAAATTACAGTACCTGAACCTGCAGCTCCAATCTACTAGCCAAGCAACTAAAGACATACTTCGCCATCTGCCCCACCTGAGACAAGCAGATCACAAAAATCTAACTACCACTTACCTCTGTGATCCGTCCGGCACTCAACTACTCCACCAAGCAAACACAGGTAACACAAACCGGTATTATGGATCTAAACTAACAAAGCTGCCCACAGGCGGCATGCCGACACTACGATATCTGCCCAAGAAAGGCATCTGCTCCTAGACCATAGCAAACGCAAAAGATACAACTTATTTCTTAACCATTGTAGGTTAAGTACGCGTACGGTACCCTTGAAGTACCTAACATACCGGTCTGGGACGTACAATACGTACGGTTCAAAAAGATGCACGTTTTAATTCTCTTTTCAAGTTGGATAACGTACGCGTACGTTAATCAAATATAAGGTACCGTACGCACTATACGTATGGTACGTACGTTAAAATAATAGGAAGTTAAAAAAAAAAAATTTCGTAAGATCCCTTTTTTTTCCATAAAAGTGTTAGGTTTATTTCCCAAATGGTTTTTCAAACCCTAAATGCTGCCTCGAACTTCTTTTCGAAACCCTAAACTCCTGCGACCTCGGACTTCCAGCGGCCATGAACGCTCAGATCTCCATTGACAATTATTTCTTCAGATCTTATTCAGTAGCTATCTGCCATATCTGGTAAAAAGAGAGCACAAGCAGCAGAGTAGAGCACAAGCAGCAGAGCAGAGCATCAGTCTTCATCATAACATAAGGTAAAATCAATTTCGTATTGTTTATTTTTTGTGGAAGCAGTTTATTTCTGTCTTTATGCTGATGCATTCCTTGTTCTTGTTTGTATAAACTTGGACTGTTAGAAAGAAAGAATGCCTGCTTGATTGAAGGCATGATTGATGGGGCATTGATTGAAGACCTTCCCTTGCATGAATATCATCTATATTCCGGTAAGCAATAATCTCCCCAACAGTTTTTACAGAGTTTTGTCCATTTCCTGTACCCAGCCCATCTGCTGCCAACCTCCTAGCAGTTTTTTCATTCTTTTCACGTGCAAGCTCTTTGACGAGCTCGTTTTTATTTATCAAAACTTTGAAGCGTAAACTAAAGGCGAACGAGAAGCTTGTTTGAGGTTGCCAATCTTGGTAACCGACGTGCGCTGAGATCAATATTTTTAAAACATGCCTCACGTGCAACGTTAAATGATGCATAATTCTGCAACTCAGGAGCCCCTTTGTATAGCAACAAGAGGCAAACCAACCCAAAAGTGACCCAGAAAGGAGAGGGTCTTTCAACCCAACAAACTAAATAACGAGCCAGAATCTGGTTCAAAAGGCTCCAAAGCTTGGATCTAGTGCCATCAAACTTCTCCGATAAACTAATCTTAGGCTATAAATAATGCCCTCCTTTTGGAGCTAGAGGCTGACTCGCGAGACACTACCCGTCTTCTAAGCTCTTTATTATCTAGCTGCAATTGCTGGCATACTTGAACAATCTGCTAGACTTGATGTAATAAGGATGAAACCTCCTCCATAGAGACAAGAAACACCAAAACACCAAATATGGATAGACAATTACTTAGGCTCATAGCAAGCAAGAATGATCAAGACATTCTGGTTCAAACTGTCATGAATCTACGCTAAAAAAAGAGATAAAATATGCAAAGATTATGTTGGAACACATAACAGAGCAAATACAAGGGCTCGAGCTAGCAGACTCAAGACTGGCATTCAATGGAATGGTTCGGCAAGAATGAGATGCTTCTATATGTATCTAGACCAACAGTAAGGATCGCGCCACTCCAAAGGGTGAGTTCACGCCAGATGTCGTGCATGCGCTTAGGTTCTAGAATATTCTAGAGACTCCTAATGAAGAAGATGCAAGGAAATGTCTTCAAGGAGTGGTGGTAGCTTAGTTGACAAAGGTGTGTGCGTCACAACAAATGTAGTAAATTCAAATTCTATAGAGTTTTTCTATTGACACACACCTTCATTATATTTCCCCATGGATGTTGCCAATGTGGCATGACGTAAACTATACTGTCTGTCTGTCTTTCTGTCTGTCTACACACATTTCAAAATTTGGTGTCAATTGGCACACTAAAATTTTTGCATCTCATTTAACGCATTTTAAACAACATTGACACACTTATTTATAAGCTATCAAATTAAGAATTACCTTCTATATTCCAAAGCAATAATGAAAGAAGAAAAAAAAGAAAGGGAGAATTTGGGAAATGTCTAGTACAAAGTTTATATAATCTAATTCTCCTTGTTTTACCTTATTTGTTAAGTCATTTTAATAAATTTCATGGCAATCAATGCACTTATAGGAATCTGGCAAATAGGAGCAAGAAATCTACTGTGCAACATAGGAATAGGATTTGCAAAATTCATTTAGATATATAATTGGATATGTTATTCGAACGCAATGGGAGAAACTGATGTATATTAAAGGCTTTTCCATATATATCTAGAACTTATATAGACCATATGTGAATAGTTTACATGTAGCCATGTAAGCTACCAGAGGCTATTCTAGCATTTACATGTTTATTTATTTACTTGTCACCCTTTTCATTTTGTGATGTACAAATGACATATTCCGGACATTTTGATGTTCTACCATAAAAGGTACATGTTGGAAAATAGGTGAAAGATACAATAAGCGAAGTGCCTTTTATAGAAAAGGCAAGACCAATATAGAAAAGGCAAGCAAGCTACGTGCCTTTTAACACTTCTTATATAAAAGCTTGCTCTTGTATGCTTGGACTGTATGCTTGGACTGCAATATGGATCCGGTAGTGGTGGTGGGGCTTGATTTTGGCACCACTTATTCTGGTTTTGCATTCGCGCATAGAAATGATCCTTACGATGTCCACGTTTTGGAGAATTGGCCTTGCTCTGATGATGCCGCAGGAAAAACGTATTGCAAGACCCAAACGAGCTTGTTCTACACAAGAGCAGGGAGGTCGCTGGACCTAAAAGCTTGGGGCTGGCCTGCACTTTTGGAGGCGGTTCAAGGGCAAGGCACTGCCCATGCACCAGCGCAGCCAGGATTCGGTGAAAAAAACTTTTCCGGCCCTGAAACTTTTTTGGAGGTGCTCGAAGATTCGGTGCAGCCAGTCACTGTATTCGGTGCAGTCAGTGACTGGCTCCGAAGATTCAAGCGCAAGTCACCGAATACACTGTATCAAATTCAAGCGCAAGGCAGTGCCCATGCTGGGCTCGAAGATTCGGTGCAGCCAGTGGGTGAACATTTTTTCGTTACCAGATTTAAGTTATGGCTCGCTCCTGGTGTTGGGAAACCAGATTGGCCTCATGGGCTCTCTGCCCAGAGGGTTATATCCGACTATCTAAAATGCATGTCGGATTTTATCCTTGATCATCTCAAGGAAAAATATGGAAAGCATTTTAAGAAGCAAGATGTGCAGTGGTGCGTAACCGTGCCTGCAATCTGGGATGAAGCTGCCAAACAGCAAATGCAAATCTGCTGTGAAATGGCCGGAATGATAAAAGGCAAATACTGCAAGGATTCATCTGCAAGCCCTCATAGTTTGCAAATAGTTCTGGAGCCTGAAGCGGCGTCCATTTACTGCCAGAGGCAGCTTCATGACATCTCTCTACAAATTGGGGATGAATTCATGGTTGTGGATATTGGAGGTGGAACGATTGACCTAGTTGTGCACAAAAAAGCCAACCATAATCTCTACCAAGTGCATGAAGCTGGGAACTGTGGCGAAATTGGTGGAGGTACATTTGTAGACAATAATTTCTTTCGTTTTCTTGCTGACAAGATAGGCTGTTTTAAAAGTTTTACCCGGGAAGATCCAAAGTTTCTTGTTAAGGTTCAGAAATGGTGGACTGGAAAAAAATGCTCGTTTGATGGCTCTTCTTCGTCTGTGGGAATGGGTTGGGACATTCCATCTAGGCTTGCCAGTGCTTGGAAAGCATATGACAAATCAAAGGGCATTTTTAGGCCAGAAGATGAGTACGAAGAGCTGCAGATAAGCACCCAAAAATTCAAGGAGTTATTTGACACCGAGGTGGAGAAGACAATTCAGCTAATACGGCAACAAATGAAATTGTGTCCCAGAATAAAATGCTTGCTGGTTGTAGGAGGGTTTTCTGAAAATGCATACATGGTTAGCAGAATAAAAGCGGAGTTTGGCCATGAAATTAAAAATATTATTGTTCCGGTGAATCCTGGAGCTGCTGTTTTGCATGGCGCTGTCAGATTCGGTTTTCAATCGAATCTGGTGCTCTCCAGGAAGTCGAGAAAGACCTATGGTATAAGAGCAGCGCATAAATTCAATGATTGTCATTCTATGGAACATGTGTTCAAGGGTAGAAAGGGAGTGAAATATTGTGATGACATTTTTAAAAAGTATGTCCAGAAAAATCAATCTGTATTAATTGATTCTTGTGTTGAGCACAATTTCTCTCCGATCTATGATGACCAGAGACAGCTGCGCTTGGCCTTATATTCATCAGATGAAGAATGTCCAGTTTACACAACTGATGCAGGTTGCGTAAAGGAATGTAGCTACAGCTTGGATATCTCAAAGGGCTTGCACCTGGGCAAAGCAAGGAAGGTAGAAGTGAAAATGTATTTTGGACGCAGCACAATTGAAGTGTCAGCAAGACGAGTTAATTTTGGGGATCCAAAGCCAGAAAAACTGTACTTCGTAAAATTTGAGACAGCCTGAACTCATCACATGTACTGAATTTCCATGTTCTTAATCTTAGCTTTTGTCAAACATATTCTGAATCGCTAAATTGTTCAAATTTCAACGTTCTTCTAACAAGCACGGTCTATAATTTGCATTTTTTCTTTCAATGCTTCTTAGAAATCCATAAGTTACCGGCAGTTTAAAGAAATATCATAAAAATGACAAATTCTCCACAACACACATGCTCCAAAGAGAGAAAACTTGCATAAGAGGGTGAAAGAAAGCTAGGGTGTACCATATAAATTACCTTATAGTAGTACAAAACTACTCAAAAAAGTACCCAACACTGCTTAATGGCATGGTCGGAAGAGCAAGAAAGTTGGCATGGTGGTAGGGATCACCTTGTTATTTGTGAAGATCCAAACACACTCTACTTGATTAGGGAATGGACCAAAAAATGCGTGCTTTTACTCTTGATTTTGGAAGTTTTGCTCCTGATCAAGCTTCTTTTGTGAAGGATGTGGCGCTACCATACTCCCGTTGGATAAATACCTATATTTAAGAAAACAACACAATGAAGAGGGATACCCTGCTGTTCTTTATGGGTATTGTTATAAAAAGTGATAATTGCTCATCAGATGATCTGTGAAGCAAAAACCATTCCATTGCTTCTATTTAGGTACGAATACGTAGAGAATGGACAGTCATGTTGATAAATTGCTACTATAATGTGAAATGCCCTTAGATTTTTTATGGTAAAGAGAAATGTTCACGGTCGCCGCGATAAATTTCTTGTATATATAACCGATATATTAAAAAAGAAAGGATCATGAGTATGTTGCAATAATTTTGAATGGTATTGGGAGGAGGTATTCTGACAATGGTTGGGCCTTGATTTTGGTGTTGTATAGTAGAGGAAACCGTAGATACAGAGTATATTTGCCAGAATTTGAGCAGCTTATTGGCAGGCCAGCTTATTGGAAGCTTATCGAGTGCAGGTGGGAAGGCTGCCATGATACAGGTTTAGAAATATGTTGCTATGAAGACGTCTGTGCCGTGTGCATGCCTGCTTCTTGGATTTCTGCTGTCCAAGCTATGGCTATCACCTGACAGCGAGAGAAAGAGGGACTGGGCGGCGCCTCTTCAACCTTCGTGTATGCTCTGCTCAAAAAACGGCTGCCATGCATGGCCCTTCTTGCTCATGCCTCCAACAACCAGAGGGAGCCTCTGTCTCTTACAGTGCAGCAGGGCATGTTTACGGTGCAGCAGGGCTTTAAACGCGAGATTTGAGGGCGGGATTAGGGCGGGATTCAAGAGCCCATCCTCCGGAGTTGAGAGAGACAGAGATTCAGAACAGAGAGAGAGGGATCAGATGGAAACAGAGAGGGGAAACAAAGAGAGAGAGGGTAGAGGTGCGATGGGCAGCTGCCGGCGATGACGTCCGGGAGCAGTGTGGGAATTTGACACCCCAGAGGGTGTCAAAAGCAAAAAAATATGTCAAAGAGACACCTTCCCTAGAGAAAATGTGTCAAAAGAGAATATTTAGTTCGATAAAATGCGTCAAAAGAGACTTTGAAAATTTTTAAATGTGTCATTTGACACACTCACAAATATTAAGTGTGTCAAAAAAAATTAAGAGTCACAAATGCACTAGAGTTGCTTTGTATAGACCTAATGTATGTGTATACTTAATAATGTATATATGTAAGGATGCTACCAAATTAGATTTCAAGTTATTTATGCTCACAAAAGCTATGCCATTAAAAAATTTCCCCCTAATTCAATTTTCTCTCATTTAGAATAATGTGTTTCCATTCTGTTTTCCTATTTGCTATTGGATTTCTCGAAGGAACCGCTTACCATGGATATTTTTTGTCTTAGATTTCTCTAAAAATTGGCCTACCATGGATATTTTTTTGTCTCAAATTTCTCTAAGAAACTGCCCACCATGGGTTTTTTGCAATCGGATCTCTTTACCAAAGGTGCAAAAACCCCATTGGAAGCAAAAAGTAGATGCAGAAATCCTATCGATGCAAAAGTAGATGCAAAAACCCATCGGATTTTGTCCGGTAATCCTTTGTCAGTTGATCTTTTTGTTAGGTAATCCTTAAGGGGTGGTTGATTGGCATAAATCTATAACATTTGGCTCAATGAGCAAGGCAAAGCAAGGAGAATAAATATTCAGTAGAATTTTGTATTTGACATTTTTCTTACTTATATAAACTTATCTTTCAGAGCATATTTCATTTTGTTGTGGAACTTTGCATTATTTTCTTCGTATGATGATGTAAAAAAAATGTGTGTCAATAGCGTTCGCAGCGCATCAAATGAGACAAAAAAAAATTGGAAGTGTGTCAATTGACACATCCATTTCTAAAAAGTGTGTCACAAAAAATACAACAAATAAATTGAATTTCCCACACTGTCCGGGAGAGCTTGCTTCTCAGACCATGGTTCTGGCAAATGCGAAAACAGACCATAGGTTTTGGCAAGCGCTTTCTTTGTCAAAATTCCAATGGCAGTGGATTTGGAACAATTCCAGGAATATGCTCCAAATCTATGGCCACAAATCAACGTGCACACAATATCCCACTAAGATAATTGATAATTGATAACTGATAACTTCATTCATATGCAATAGCTATCTTCTAATACCATGCTTGGATCATATGAAGCTATGGAAGTAATAGACATAATAAATGCAAAAAGTGATTAGAAGCTCCATTCTCTGTACAATAGCTGATATTTTGCCAATCTATGGCCTTCATAAAGGCATGCATATCTCTGACCAGTTTCTCCAATGCTAGTATATGATTGTCTTCCATCTGCAATCATTCATTTCTATTGGAGGTCATGGGTCAAAACTCTTGTGTTGAGAAGATCACAGCTACAACAAATTTCGACCGGCTCATACTGCCCTTAGCTATAGTAAAGCATGTTTCCTAAGCTCAATTCCTATCAATCGATGCCTTATGTGCTCACTCACATGAAAAGCTCATATCTGCCCTTAGGTATAGTAAAGCATATTTCCTAAGCTCAATTCCTATCAATCGACGCCTTATGTTGCTTTAAAGCCATTAGCTTCTATACTAACTTCAGATTTAGCTTCATTTGCTCTTCATCTTCACCTTCTGCCCCTAATTCATAACCCACATCTTTATAACTCTTTGAGCAGCTTGCTGTCACATTTTCTGGTCCTTTGTCATTCACAATTACAGTACCAGCAGCAAGAAGAATAGAGAAAACCTGTGTTTTTCGATTATTAGTTTCAGGCCTCAAAAATATGAAACTCAAGATTCACATTAAAGCACATGCCAGCCTTAATAATTCTTTAATTTTTTGCATTCAAAGTCAGCCCAGACTTCCTAAACTCAACTCCAATTTCTGTTCCAGCATACTTGGTAAGGTGGTCCAAAAACTCTGGTGCTTCTGCCTCTATGACAGCATAAGCAGCCTTGTACACTGCTGACAGGGGGCTCCCAGGATCAGAAAGGTAATGCTCCATACTACGTGAATTTCTGAAATTTCCAACTTTTTGTTGATTCTAAATAGTTGATTGATAACAAACACAAGTTTGATAAATACAGGTTATGCTACTGTTATCAAATACATACAGGTTCTAAACTCTTGGGATGTGTGTGCACAACAAAGGAAAATGTTTTAAACTATTGAATTGCTGAGTTTAATATTTGCTTTAAAAAGTAGTACTAGAATTCTGAAAATTGACAATTGATTTTGGTTCTTATGGGGCTGTAAAATGAAAACAAGGCTGATATAATGCTATGCATAATGTCTGAATTTAATTTTAATGCATGCACAATTTTAAATCATACAACTAAAAAGTTATGATGTTTTACAACTAAAAAATTATGAATAACGTTGACAACCTAAACTATTGAATAATGCTAATTAATGAAAAATGGTTACCAATTCAAGGTATTTTATGATAAATACGTACTGTACGTATTTTAAGTACGTTACAGGTACTGTACCTTGGATTTTTTCGCAAAAAAATAAAAATTCGGTACGTTTCCTTTGGTCCCAGAACGTTACAAGGTACAGTACGTAAAATACGTGCCGTACAAGTACGGTACGTCCAGTACGTGACAACACTGTTCTTAACCCCGATGCCACCGTCAGAATTATACGGCTTGGCATATGCCACAAACCATTGAAAACCATACCATATAAACATACGGTTTTTTATAGTGGCAACGTTATCAAAATTTAGCCCATTTGAATAATTTAGACAAAAAAAGGCCTACCCACCTTTTCGCACAACCTATGACAGCAAGGCAGATGCACATCCTACAACAACCATTCAACCCTTCAAGAGGGGTTTGATGTGGGAAAAATAGGTTGTACACATCATACTTATTCAATTAGGCAGATGCACATCCTACGGCAGCCCACGTGGCATCTGAAGACCTCAGCCATCTGAAGAAACGTGTACTCGAGATGTTTGAGAAGAAGCCGGATCCCTTGTTGGGTTATTTGAAGAGGATATATGAGGTAGGCGGACGCTGTGGTCTTGTAAATATTCACGACATTGAGAAAACACACCTGGAAAGTGGTTCTTATGGAGTGGATAACACCCTGGCCAGAGGGTGTTACTGAAAAAAAAAATTGAGGGCCATCAAAATGGCGAGGGTGTGCGGCGTAGCGCACACCCGAGCCATTTTGATGGCCCGAAATTTTTTTTTTGAAGTAACACCCGTGCAACAATGATTCCAGATTCCATGGCAGTGCCCTTGGTATGGATTAGCAGATCAACGGCCGCTTCCCTTGAAATCTCTGCGGCATGGCGGGCCTTTTTTGTTACACAACCATTGAAAAACATATTCTTATTGCCTTTTATTTGCCAAAGCTAAGGATAGTGTTAGAAAACCATTGGAGTAACATATTATTCCATGACCTTCATTTCCCAACGCTCAATTAGTATTCATAACATAACAAGATAAGGTTAAAAAACAAATAAACTAAAATTGTCCGACCTTTCAATAACTAAAAGAAGAACTTGGAAGGCTAAAACAGGAGCGAATTTGCTTTGCTCCCTGGCAAGAATCATATGAAACCTAAAAGCATGCAATTCAGACAACTGTGCTCCCAGATGTTTCCCAAGCAACACTAGAGATGGCAGAGTCAATAGACGCATAGAAACTACTCAACTTCCTATGAATTCTAGTGAAGCTGCAATCCTATGAGCTTCAGTGGCAACTTGAACAATACATGTTATAAATTCTTCTGCAGTAAACAACTCTTCACCCTTTGGAGGATATACTATAGGATCAGGACGAGATGCAACTTATAACAGAAGGGTCCAGCCTGAAAACGGGATGGCCCGTCTCCCTTTGTCGACTGCTCATCGCCTTTCATGCTAGGCCTGCAGCAAGCAGTCATAACAAGAAGACCCCACTGCTGCCAAAGCACTACAGAAGACACAGGGTTCGGCATACACACAGAAGCCCTTGCATCTCAACCCTTCTAGTAAAAAACAAAACAAGAATGCAATAGCAACACAATTCTGCGTACACACAGAAGACACAAGGTTCGACATACACACAGAAGACGAACATGCTCGCCATAGATAACAACACTGTTCTACTTCATACATGCACTGGGCCATAACCACACACAAGCACATACTCTTCCCACAAGCTCAAGCACAAAGATGCCTCCACAAGAAGGCCGGATCATAAGACCTAGTCCTGACCTAGTCCACACTGCCAAATCACAAAAATCTAACTACCACTTACCTCTGTGATCTGTCCGGCACTCAGCTACTCCACCAAGCAAACACAAATAACACAAACCGGCAGTCTGCATCTAAACTAACAAAGCTACCCGCAAGCGGCATGCCGACACTACGACACCTGCCCAAGAAAGCCATCTGCTTCTAGACCATAGCAAACACAAAAGATACAACTTATTTCTCAACCGCGATGCCACCGTCAGAAGTATACGGCTTGGCATATGCCACAAACCATTGAAAGCATACCATATAAACATATGGTTTTTTATAGTGGCAACGTTATCAAAATTTAGCCCATTTGAATAATTTAGACAAAAAATACAAGTTATAGAAGTTGGGTCCCTGGCCTACCCACCTTTTCGCACAACCTATGACAGCAAGGCAGATGTACATCCTAGAACAACCATTCAACCCTTCAAGAGGGGTTTGATGTGGGAAAAATAGGTTGTACACATCATACTTATTCAATTAGGCAGATGCACATCCTAGGGCAGCCATTCAAGAAGGCTTTTCTGAAGATTTTGTACTAGCTTGAATAACATACAATGTCTCAACAAACACAAGTTCAACTAATTAGAATGATCTCCAAGCTAGCTTAGATATTGAGTTCTCAAGATCTTCAAAATATATTCAAACCATCATTCAAAATCTTAGAAAAACACTATTAATATGGTCATTGACCATATTACTGTAGCAGTTTTGACTGCAACCTCGGGCTGCTTCTTCCGGTCGATCTGCAACACCTAAGAGATCAAGACACTTAGATTAGCATTTACATCCTTCTTATAGTTGGTTTTGCACCGATCCGAGCAATCTGTCGGACCGATCTCGTCTCCAGACGAGCTGGCATTAGGTTGAGCTTATATCCCACAGGCATAGCTCGAAAACTGCATTTTCTAATTCCAATGGTTAAACCTTAGCAAGATAAACTTCATAAACATTTAACCTTGCACCTAGGTTAAACATTTAACTTCAACCTTCAAGTTTATCTTCAAGCTTCTCTCTCAATTGCACTTGAGTCTGGCATCTCTGGAGTCTGATATGATTGAATATTTACATGAACATAATAATTCCTTCATCCCCCTTCATGTAATATTCAATCTAACCTGATATATCAGAGCAATTAATCAGGGTTCTGAGTTCTTCAAACCTATAGACTGGTAATGCCTTGGTCAATATATCAGCTTTCTGAAACTCTGTTTTAATATACTGCATCTCAATTTCTTTTTTTGCAACCATATCTCTCACAAAGTGGATTTCCAACTCTATATGTTTAGACTTCTCATGCATGACAGGATTTTTTGTCATTGCAATACAACTTGTGCTATCACAATATAACAGAGTTGGTGTATTTTGCAAGAACCCTAATTCTTGCAACAATCTCCTTTCCCAGACAATTTCCCTAGCAGCCAAGGATGCTGCATTATACTCAGCTTCAGCAGTTGATAATGCTATGCTTTGTTGCTTTTTACATTTCCAAGCAACTGGAGCTCCTCCTAACATCATTAAATATCCTGAGGTTGATTTCCTCTGATCCAAATCCCCAGCCCAATCTGCATCACAAACGCTTTGCAAATTCAAATTTTCTGCATCATATAATATACCATATGTCATTGTTCCCTTCAAATATCTTAAAATTCTTTTTGCTGCTTTCCAATGACCTATTCCAGGATCATTGTTATATCTGCTAAGCAGATTTACACTATAAGCTATATCAGGCCTTGTACAATTTGCAACATATGATAAGCAACCAATTAGTGGCCTATAGGGTATTTTTGGGTTGCCCCAAGGGGGGGGCAAACCTCTGTTTGGGGGGATGTAGGTATATGCTTGTAATATACCTGTTGATGGCCAAAAACAGGTAATAGCAGGTAAACCTGTGTATGCATGTGTATGCAGAAGAGCACAACCGGTTGAACCGGTTTAGGGAAGCGCAGAAGAGATGAACGACAACGGACTGGGCAAAGCATGGATGTTTCGTCCTGCCTCGCACCCCTGCCGCTGATATGCTTGCTGATAATAAATTGAGTCTTTGCTAAAGATAAAACA
The DNA here is from genome assembly GCA_021234155.1 of Isoetes taiwanensis. Classification (NCBI taxonomy): domain Eukaryota; kingdom Viridiplantae; phylum Streptophyta; class Lycopodiopsida; order Isoetales; family Isoetaceae; genus Isoetes; species Isoetes taiwanensis. Next base: position 2,571,146 of record JAJEKV010000059.1, on the reverse strand, counting down.
GGTTTTTGCCATTCTTGCTTAAAATAAAACACAGGTTTTGCTAGTCTTGCATCTATTTTGCTTAAGGCAGTTGGATAGAATTTCACTATTAGATGGACTAAGCTAAAGGGTCGTTCAATTCTAGGATTTGTATGAGTAGGATGGGAAAGGGCATGGAATGTTAATTCTGCGATAGTACATTGAGGAAGGTAGGCTATTTCCCCATTCATGATTAAGCATTTTGTTTTATGTTGATTTTGTGTGCCGTTTGATTGTAGGGAAGGTTCAAACTAGGCTGGGCAAAATCTTTCTTATTCGAGTATAACAGTTTGATATAATAATCGTTGAAGAAGGTTTACAACTCTTATCTTCTTAAAAAAAGAAGTCATTCTAGTTCTATCTGTTGTTTGGCAAGGCTGTGCTTATGAAGGGATTGCTCATGGTTGATACATTGTGCTGCTGATCTTAATACTGTCCATCTTCTAACTTAAAGACTTGCCTGGATTGTACACTCAGAAGCATCGCATTGGCAGCACAACAAAGACCATGAATATTTCATAGAGTGGCCTGCGTCTCAGCACGCTATGGTAAGGCGACAAGGTACTCTTTCGTTGCAATTGGATGTCGTCTGCTCTTTGCTCAGTATGTAGAAGATAGCACCCTTCATGAGCATGTGAAGCCATATTGTGGATTGCACTAGCTGTGGGATTAAGGACCATGCTTGGAAATAGGTTGGTATCTTCATCTTCTGATCATTTTGTATGTAAAGCCCCACTGGATTGCACTACCTATGGGATTGAGGACCCTGCTTAGAAAATAAATCGGCATGTTCTGATCGCTTTGTGCCCATTTGAGTTTAAGCCATGGATGAAGTCCGATCCTCTCCTTAAAAATGGTGAAGCTCTAACCTATGAAATGTGGTGATGGTTATCAACTAAAATCCAAGGAGTTCTAGGCATCAGAGAAACTTGTTTAGGAAATGGAGCTCCCTTGTTGAAGTTACGGTCTTGTTGCTACTCTGCTGTAAATTTGGAGCAGCAAATGCATTTTGTCATATTTGGCATATCTAGATTAGGAATTTGAAAAATATGTACCTAGCATCTTTTATAGGCTGTCCTTTAACCTTTCCAATGCATGCTCATGTTTAAGAAACGGAGCTTCCTTGTTGAAGTTATGGGTCTGTTACTACTCTGCTGTAAAATTAGAGCAGCAAATGCATTTTGTCATATTTGAGATATTTAGACTAGGAATTTGAAAAGTATATGCCTAGCGTTACTTTTAGGTTTTTCCTTAAGCTCTCAAACGGATGGTCTTGTTGGCGAAATAGAGCTTGCACTTGCAAGGTATGCGAATCTTAATGTGGCGTGGACAAATGACTTTGCATGCATTGAAACTTGTTGTGATTCCAAGGTTATCTAAAGGTTATCTCTGTCTATTTTAGAGTGCCTACAGTTTAAGCACTTATTTGTGGGCTTACATAGCTTGGCTAGAAATCTGGTAAATTGAAAATTGATGTAAGTTCAAGCCTGCTATTGTATTATTGTATTTTGATTCCTTATATACAGCCCATGGTAGCTGTAAATCTAAAATCTAGGCTCTGAAAGAAGCATGTGATTGTTATTCAATGTCATTTGTGCTAAAGAGTAATCTAATCATCTTGCATTCTAGGTGTATGGCAGCCTTGAACCATTTTGCTCATGTTGGCATTGCTTATAGATGTCAAAGAAAACACATGGGAAACCAAGATCGGCCTGACCAATTGTCAAGGATTTGTGCAAGTTTTTCAGCCATGCATGAAGGTAAGTTATACATTTTGAGTTATTCGATTGTAACAGCTGCAGTGTTAAATGCCGAGGATAAACAACATGATGTTTTTATCTGTGGTCAAAACATATACAAATGAGTACTTGGGCCTGCTGGACACAGCTCATGTTCTAGCTCTGTTTTGTGTGCGATTACCTTTGTCATTCAACCATCCTAATTTCATACATTCAGCACAACAACTGTACAATCCAACATTTGATGTATCAGAATAAGGGGGGGAAGTGAGTATTCTAGTTATGAGGTTTTTGCAAGTGTGACCAAATTATTTGTATCAGAGAACACTTGCAATGCCCTGCTTGCCATCTAAGCATTTGTGATGAGACTTTTGTCATTGTTTATAAGCTGATTCAACACTCCACATAATGTGCATGGGTATTTAAGGAGACCTTCAAGTTGTTGTCATGCATTTGGTCAGTTCTTTGGAATACAACGCCATGATGCAATCAATGCACTTGCCAGGGATAGGTTCAATACTTCATACGTTTTATACGGAATAAGTATTATTCGTTTCATACGGCAAGATTTTGAAGTATAATACGTCAAAAATACGGCAAAAAACTTTGTTGGCCCCGAAAAAATTTCGACCCTGAACATTTCCGGCCCTGAAGTTTCATTTACGGGGAAAAAAAAAATTTCCGACGGCAAGTATTTAACATGAAAAATACGTATTAAACTTGAAAAATACGTATTTTTGAACTTTATACGTCTGAAATTTTGCAATCATACGTACAGAACCTATCCTTGGCACTTGCAATTTAAAAGCGAGCTGGTCAACAGGTATAGAGATGATAAATATGTTTTCACTTGGTTTTATTTTCAGAATGTAGTGCGATGGACTTGTTAAAGCAAAATATTATGTCAACTGCAACTGGGGTCTTATTTAAAGTGCAGCATATTACATGCTAGTATTTGTGTAACAACCACTAGAAGACCTTAAATGTCCCAATGCTTGATGCATGACATTTGAAGTGTTCTGTAACAAAGCGGCGTTACTTTTTAATGCAGGCTAAACCACTGGGGATTGGATCTTGCTTGGAGCTTTCAATTTCCAACACTTGAGCAGTTCAGAGAATGTTAAACACCTATGAATTTATTTGCAGTCTTCATAATCCGTTTTATTCACATTCAGTACATTTGCAGATACGTTTTTGATGACGGGCTCCATAATTGTGCTAAATGGCACCGACTCGTAACCATCGCACACATTACATCTAGACCTATGTGAAATGCCCCAGTGAACATACTTCCCCTCTCATAGACACCATTCAAGCGCATAGATGTTACCAATAGATACAATGTTAGATTTTGAACAAGTTTGTATGGTGGCATATGATGGCCTCAAGGCACTATACGAAAGTATAGTAGCATATTTTTTTTACTTCAGCAAACTATTAAATATGCTTGAATTTTTGGAAATGTGATTTTGTAAGCTATAATAAGTTTGGTGCTTAGAGATGCATTAGCATTGAACTGTGGCCTATGTTCATTCTTATACGTAAGGCAGGTCTATAGGATTACGTAGCATGTAGAGACTAGAAGAAAAACCATGGTCCTTTTATCTTGAGCACATAGTCCAAGAAACACGTAAGATTAGAGAAAGAGCAACCCATGCAATCTAGGAGGATGTCAACAATATTTCTAGTTATTCCCCTAGGTTTTCAAATCATAGTGCTCACAGACAAGTGCTACCATTGATAATTTTAAACGAATTAAGAAAAAGGTGCTTTATATTTTTCCCAAGCTTTATGCATCTCTTCTGCTGTGTGCCTGACATGAACTGACATGAAGAGTTGTGTAATCAAAGCTAAATCTTTCAGTTGCTGCTTTTCTCCACCTTGCCACAAAGAACTAAATTATTGTTTAAATGAAATGTAACAACTTGAAAGATGTAACAACACCAACACACACTTAGCAGGCATACTACATGCATACTACACGCTCCGTCCTTAAACATCAGATATAACAACCTTCACGCTTAACTCTAGCAAAACATCAACACGCACAAATTTCAAGACACACTTTAATGAACCATTAGCTTGCACAAACTCGACCCGCATGAACCCTCACTTCTCCACATTCACTATCAGAATCCACATACTACCTTCAACATATCATTCCCCTTCGTACCATAGGAACCTGTTAAGTTAGAACATACATTGTAAGACCGATGCGCCTGCCCCGATTTGCTCATTAGGAACCAGCTAAACTAGAACATGCACCGTAAAATCAATGCGCCTGCCCCAACGGTGCGTAACTTGTATACATATACAGATTTTATTCATGCGTTCAGCTTTCTGGAAGACAAAAAGTAGCTGTGCAGAACTTTAATGAGAAGACATTAGTTTCAATAAGGGATTACTATGAAAAAGATGGTAAATTGTTGCTAACTCAGAAAGGTAATCTCTTTCTAGTCTGTTAAGAAACTCTATTAAGTTTCAGTTCTATTAGTTTCAGTTCTATTATGTCCTTTTCAAAGGAACAGTAGACGAATTTGTTTGCTTTGCCCCCCCTTTTTTTTCGCCACAGAGGGCAACCCTCCGTGCGCAAGCACCTTGTTTCCATATCTTTCTTCTCTTGTGGTGTTTGTGGCTTCTGCAAGTCGGATAATTTCTGGCCTGCTACTATTGGAGAGTTTGCTTGATTGCATTCTCTCATAGCAAATTTCTCCAACGTGTTTTCAATATGAATTCTTTGACTCAAAGCCAGTTTCTTATTTTCCTGTCTCTGAACACTTCAATACCTAGAAATCTTGACAGTTCTCCAAGATCTGTCATAAGAAATCTTCTGCTCAAAATCTCCTTGCAATAATTTAGCGTTTTTTGTCCCTTAGCTATCATAATGTTGTCATCAACATAAAGTGCTATGATGCACCATTCTTCTCCATTTCTAAATCTATACAAGCTTCCATCATTATTCAATTTCTCAAATTTCTGTTCTTGCAAATAGCCATCCATACATTTATACCATTCCCTTGGTGACTGCTTCAACCCATATACAGCTTTGTTCAATTTCCAAACCTTTCCATCATGAGTTTCAAATCCAGGAGCAGGCTTCAAATATATTTCCTCTTCAAGATTTGCATTTAGAAAGGCTGTACTTACATCCATATGATGAATTTCTAAATCATGAGCATTTGCTATAGCAAGTAGAATTCTCAAACTATTAATTTTAACCAAAGGCGAAAAATTTTCATCATAATCATATCCTTTTTTCTGTATAAAACCTTGTGCTACTAATCTGGCCTTGAACTTATCAGGTTTGCCATCACTTCCAGGTTTAATTCTAAACACCCATTTGTTGCCTACAACATTCTTATCTGCAGGTTTATCCACAAGTTCATATGTTCCAGTTCTTGCAAAGGCACTCATTTCTTCTTTCATAGCACTTAACCATTTAGAACCATTTTTACCTTTAATGGCTTCAGCATAAGTTTTTGGCAGTTCTACATTTTCTAAAACAACAATGTCAAATACACAGTTTATCTCACCTTCTAAATGCTGAAGTCTTTTGCTTCTTCCAGTGTCATCTCTACCAAAGTGTTCTATTACCTCTTTATTTTCATCCTTGAGAGTTTGAGCCTCAGACCTTCTTTGCTTCCTTTTTGGTATTTGAATTGGTTCTACAGCTTCATGGCTTTCTCCCTCGTCTCCTTCAAATTCTGGTATAGCATGCGACCTTTGATCTACACCTGTATCTTCTTTATTGATCCTTGCTTCTTTGACATGATCATCATTATCACTGTCACTATCATAATCTGTAATTCTGGCAGTTGGTATGATTTCCCTTTGCTCTACAACTTTTTCTTCTTTAACTGACATATCCTTGCTCCCATCTTATTTTCTATTGTGATTTTTCTGTAGAACTGCTCCTCATTAAATGTAACATCTCTACTGATCACAATTTTTCTTCTTTGTGGATCATACAGTCTGTAGGCCTTTGAATTGGAATCATACCCTACCAAGTAACATATATAAGCCCTATAGTCCAATTTCTTTCTTAATTCTTCAGGAATATGAACAAATGCCAAACATCCATATGCCTTCAAAAAATCAAAGTTTGGTGTTTTTCCAGACCATAGCATTTCAGGTGCTGCTCCTTTTATGCTTGAGGTTGGTAATAGGTTTTGAATAAGCACTGCAGTTCTGACAGCTTCATCCTAAATAAAATTTGGAAGCCCTGCAAACTTGATCATAGATCTGACAGCATCTAAAATAGTTCTATTTTTTCTCTCAGCTACTCCATTCTGCTGGGGTGAAAACCTGCAAGTTAATTGTCTTTTGATCCCATGATTTACACAAAATGATCTGAATTCTTGAGACAAATATTCACCTCCCCTATCTGATCTCAAGCATTTTATTTTTCTGCCAGTTTCAGTTTCAACTTCAGCTTTGAAAGCTTTAAAGGCATCAAAAGCCTGATCTTTAGTTTTCAAGCAATAGCATCTAGTTTTTCTACTAAAATCATCAACAAATTTATAAAGTATTTATTACCTGTCATACTGGTGACATTAATTGGACCACATAAATCTGAATGCACCAAATCCAGAATTCTTTTAGCTCTTGTTGATTTCTTAAAGGGTAGTCTCGTATGCTTGCCAAGAGCACATCCAACACACAGACTTTGGTCTGAGTCCTCCCCCCTTGCAATTATCCATCCACTTTTAGCCATTGAAGCTATATTTTTCATATTTGTATGACCTAACCGTGCATGCCATGTATTAAATGAAGGACATTCTGTTACATTTATACTGGGAATCACATTCAAATCCAAACCAAAGAGATTGCCAACTCTTTTTTCCAAAAACTTTATTTCACTTCCAAGAAACACTTTACAATTAAGTTGCTCAAACAAAACCTTATATCCAAGGTCAACCAACTGGGATACAGAAATTAAATTTCTGACTAAGCCTGGCACACATAACACATCTTTTAATTCTACAACTTTTCCATCTAGATCATATAGCTCCAACACTCCTGTGTCTTCAATCCTTTGCAAACCTCCATCACCTAATTGTACATGTCCTCCTCCAAATCTTTTGCATTTCTTTAACAATTTTGGATTGCATGTTACTGTTTTTTCAGCTCCAGAATCTAATATAACAAAATTGTCATCTTCCTTATCAACATAATCTGAAATAGCAAATAACTTTACCTCTGCTGTATCATCGAGCTCTTCATCTTCTTCTGCTGCCTCCACCACATTCAAAGTTGGACTTCCTCTAAGAATTGATTTTCCCTTTTCATTTTGAAACCTTACATTCTTTCCCCTGCCTCTGCCTTTTCCTGCAGTTTTTGGACTAGGGCATTCTGCTGCTAAGTGCCCTTTCCCTTCACAATTATAACACCTCTTAATAGCACCTGGACAGTCTCTTTTTAAATGGCCATACTGGTTACAATTGTAACATGGTCCCAACCTATTTTTATCAAAGTTTCTTCCTTTCTTTTCTCTGCCAGCATAAAGCACTTCAGTTGCATTTTCCTCATCATTATAACCAATTTTTTTCTGCTCAAACTCAGTTCTTATCATTCTTATGGCATGTTCCTTTGATCTAGCAACATTCCTTATCAAAGTGGCAAGATAATGATTGTGTGACACAGCTTTTGCCAAAGACAAAATCTGATACTGTTCATTCAAAATAATGCCAGCCCCTTCCAGATCAACTATAATCGAGTCAAATTTTTCCAAATATTCAGTCATACTATCTTTTTCTTTAAGCTTTAATCTTTTCAATTGTTTCTCAAGCACTTCTATCTGAGAAGAAGTTTTTACCTCATACTGGTTTATCATGTAATCCCACATCTCCTTTGGACTTTTCCCTCTCAGCTGGAGTTTGATTGTAGCTCCAACTTACTTGTTATTATTGCTTGAGCTTCCATAATCTTCAGCTCATCACTCTGTCCTGCAACCAGGCTAGAAGTGATAGTTTTACTACTTTCACTTCCCTTATCTCCAGAAGCTTTCTTGACAGTCGAACTATCTCCTTCATCATCATTAGAACTTGTCCCTGATACAGTTCTAGCATCACCTCCTCCAATAAGATGCCACAAATTTTCAAACTCTAAAACTTGTCTGATCCCTTGCTTCCAAATCTGGAAGCCATCTTCACCTTTAAACACTTCAATAGAGGATAAAAGGTTAGCTCCAAATCTTGTAGACATCTCTACACCTTAGCTCTGATACCAATGAAGATTTTGTACTAGCTTGAATAACATACAATGTCTCAACAAACACAAGTTCAACTAATAAGAATGATCTCCAAGCTAGCTTAGATATTGAGTTCTCAAGTTCTTCAAAATATATTCAAACCATCATTCAAAATCTTAGAAAAACACTATTAATATGGTCATTGACCATATTACTGTAGCAGCTTTGACTGCAACCTCGGGCTGCTTCTTCCGGTCGATCTGCAACACCTAAGAGATCAAGACACTTAGATTAGCATTTACATCCTTCTTATAGTTGGTTTTGCACCGATCCGAGCAATCTGCCGGACCGATCTCGTCTCCAGACGAGCTGGCATTAGGTTGAGCTTATATCCCACAGGCATAGCTCGAAAACTGCATTTTCTAATTCCAATGGTTAAACCTTAGCAAGATAAACTTCATAAACGTTTAACCTTGCACCTAGGTTAAACATTTAACTTCAACCTTCAAGTTTATCTTCAAGCTTCTCTCTCAATTGCACTTGAGTCTGGCATCTCTGGAGTCTGATATGATTGAATATTTACATAAACATAATAATTCCTTTATTTTCAATATGTCGTCGAATGGGCAGATGCATCTGCCCATTGACATTGCCTTTCAAGAGGCGCTGTTTGGTGTGGGAAGATGGGCAGGCAAGGGACCCAACTTCTACAACTTGTATTTTTTGTCAACTTATTCAAATAGGCTAAAATATTGATATACGTAAACAGATAGGCGCCATTCTCTTCTCGCATCCTATCCTATGCCCCCACATGGCACTTTTGATCCCTCTTCCTTTTTCGATGAAATTCATTTACTAACATTTTGTTTTCTTACTTGACTTTCCTGCATCAGCCGTTGGATTGACAACATAACCATCATTCAAATAAATTGGGAATATGTCAACTCCAAAAGCACGCCAACCTGTGGTAATCTTCTAGGGGGTTTTTGATTTTTTGTATTCTTTTATAGACCTAATAAATCACAAGAAATTGCATTTACCATGAGCCTTTTTAGATACATATTAATATATGCGAAATTAGTAGGCAATTTGCTAAGCTAGGTGACACCAAAAGTGAAGACCATTGAGACGAAAATACTTTGTGAGATGATAGAAAATTGCATAAGTACTTAGGCAATTGCAACCTCGAAATTATGGATACATCACATGAATCTCACAAAAAATTATAACTTATTCCAATAAAAAATTAAGGGACCAATCCATGTTTTTCCACATATTTAATAAGTTGTGGTTCCATGTCAGCTGTTATATCTAGTTCTGGATGTGAATCTAACACTTCATGCACTGTCATCCTCATAGCCAAATTATTCATAATGGGCATGAACTTCACCAGAAAATCATCTGTTGTAAAATCCTTTAGATGATAAGATGGTGGATTCAGGGCCTGCATTTGATAGTAAAAACATTTAAGAGCATCATGTTACTCAAGAGTTTAATGAAGATAGGGTTGGTGAACTTCTATCCATTTCGCCCAGTGCCTCCAATTCCTCATCTAGCCACTTTATTGAAACTGATCTGGAGCCATTTTATTTTTTTTTTGAAAGTCTTGCAAAGAACACTGTCCAGGTAAAGAACACTGTCCAGGTCGAACACCACGATCTTTCTAGAAATGCACAGCATGTTGATACATCAAGCATGATATCCAATCAGTGAGAAATGATAAAGTTGCACACCCTTATATTATAAAACATCGACACAGCAAAATAACGCCAGGCGTGATTTGCTCATCGCGTTAAATCAGCAAAAGCACGGCTAGCACGGTTTTAACAAAGACTAAAGGCAAACTAAATCATGCCGAGCGTGATTTAATCTGGCAATCAAACACCATTAAAGCACGCCAGACGAGATTTCATTCCAGCCAAAAGAGCAAACAAAATCACGCCGAGCGTGATTTAATCTGGCAATCAAACACCATTAAAGCACGCCAGATACGATTTCATACCAGACTAAAGACAAACTGAATCACGCCTGGCGCGATTTCATACCTTTCATCTTGGTTTTCGCCGTTGTCATTCTACAGTGAGTGCGTCAGCGTCTTTGTCATTCTACAGTGAGTGCGTCTGACCAGATCCTTCTTTTGCTTGTGCGTGAACTCCAAAAGCACTTCGCAGTAAATGTCGACCTCCTCCTCACAGGAGATTACGATCCCTTATTTGGTCATCTTGTCCGATTCATTCTTCCTGGAGAAGAGAAGAGCGTTAAGTCTAGCTTGCCATTGTGTTGACCCTCTTCCTCTTTGGCACTGCAAAAACAAACAGAATTATGATTTAGCAAACTTCCCTGAATACGAGATCACGCTTGGCGTGAATTGAAGAAGTGTAGTCATATCTTCTCAGCACTATGCAGGCATATAGCTACATCTGCCCCGATTACATCTGTGGCATGTCTATGCTTGATTTTGAGAACTTGGTGCTCCAATAGTACATTATCATGAGCATCTGAGACAAAATAAACTTACTACCAGCAAATCGGGTGTCCCGAGGTGCACTCAGTAAAAACTGTAGAAAACATGTAAGTGTACGGGACCTTTTTTTTTTTTTTTTTTTTTTGCCAAAATCGTACACCCATATATAGAGGGGTATTTTTCTTGCTTGAATTTCGTATAAATATTAATGAAAGATGGTATTCTATATCTCACAAAGAAACCACAAAAACAGATTACACACAAGAAAAAGCTTGTTTTTTGGTAATCCCGCACTGAAGTCAGTGCATTTTGAAAGCTGGAAAATAGTCGAACATCAAGGCTAGTGCAGTAGATTCATTGTTGTTTGTTGTTTTAAAACTTCCATATGGCAAAACTAAAAGTTATACGGATTGTTAAGCAAGCAGAGTTTTGCGCTTCACTCATTCAGAAGCTCTGGTCTGGTGGACAGTGCACACACTCTATTTCTTTACAAACCCTCATGACTAAAAGCCCTTCTTTTGAATTCTTCCATAACCCTTAGGGGAGTATTACTAATAGTGAAAAATGGACCAATTTTGGATCATGTACATTCCACATCAAAAAAAGATTTCCAAAAACAAACAGGATTCTGATTTAGCAAACTTCCCTGAATACGAGATCACGCTTGGCGTGAATTGCAAGCCCACATTATCTAATTCACGCTTCGTGAATTAAACGCTCATACTAGTCTAACTCCACCATGGCTTAGGGCATCAAAAACGATTTCATGTCAAAAAAGAATTTCTAAAAAATATTCCATCTTGTGGTAAATTGTTCTGTATTCTTTGACAATCAGCAGGTTAACAACTGTCTACTTACACGATCATTTCAATTAGATTATGAATTCATTTTAATTTCACTTCACGTCATATCTTAGTAATAATTTTGCCTACGATTCCTATGATACGTCATATCTTACTAATAATTTTGCCTACGATTCCGAGGATACGAAAATCCTATGGTACCAAAATTCTGGCCTACGACATTTAATTCGCGCCAGCCTTCATCATCTCTTTAAGGTATTTAAGCCCAATTCCAATTCCAATTCCAATTCATCATCTCAGCCGAAGCGACCTCGCTCCGCTCTGTCTCCCCTGCCCATTCCTGCCAGGCCTCCAATTCCGTCATGCCGGAGGCCGCCTCCTCTGCCAATTCCAATTTCAATTCCTCGCCCAAACTGCCTCGCCGAGGTCTGATCACCCTACCCCTCGCCGAGGCTCTGCGAGGTTCTTTTGATCCTAATGTAGCGCCTTCAGAGAAAAACAGCTCAGATCGCAGCCAGGAAGATTCCCATTAGGAAGATTCAACGGATTCATCGGATTCTGAAGAAGATTCATCGGATTTTGAAGATTTGCAGGAGGAAGATTCAGCGGATTCGCACGGGAAAGGTCGAGGGCTGAAGATGAATAGGATGATGAGGAAGATGAATCGCCAGAAGAGGTCACAGGTCCGGAAGAATTTGAGGCCACTGACTCGGAAGAGTTTGAAAACTGGCTTGAAGAGCGCGAAGAATTTGAAGAATTTCTAAACTGGCTTGATTCTTGAACGTAATACCTGAAAGGGCTCAAGATATGAATGAAATCGATGGCCTTGTGCCTTTTTTGGTTACTTTTCATATCAATTTTTCTGTTTTGAGTATCTACAAATTTTTCTACATCTGATTAAAACTAAAGCACAGAAACTGAGAATTTGTAGAAGAAACATTGTAAGAAAGGAATTCAGATACTAGCAACGCTTAACAATATGTAAATTCTAAAAATTTGCAAGGTTAAATACCTGGAGTAGGAGCTTGCTCGGCTACTGCTTCCTCGGCCGCGTCCGCCTCGACCAGCCTCGACCTAGACAGAGCTTGAATTTTATAAGAATCGAAATAGGCGGGGACGAAATCTTCTTGACCTAAAAGTAGTCACGACCAAGATAAATTTGGAAAACCCGTACGACTTGCTTTATTACTTTCAATAATAAAATTCATCCCGCCTAAATGTCTAATCTCCATTCTAATTCGAATTTTTTCGCCCTCCTGCTTTCATTATTACTTTTATCCCGCCTAATCTTTTGTATGATTCGAATTTCTTTTGCCCACTCTAATATCCTATTTCCCGATGTCGGGAGGCTTCGACCGCCTGCGAATTCGAGCGCCTGCGAACTTCTCTGCAAGGTCATGGAATTCCGCTCAGGGATCCAACTGCAAATTGTCATACCCCGCAGGCCAAGAAATCAATTAAAAAGGTATGTACAGTAGGTTAAAGTAAAAAGACAGTAGAGACAAGAAATCGATTGTTAAAAGTATGTGCAGTAGGTTACAGTAGGTTAAAGTATGAGACAAAGCCGTTGGTTGATCACCAATAATGATATATTGATCGCAAATTTTTACAACATTGGATTAAAATCTAGGATATACAAAACTGGGATACAGATCTATTCATGCCTTCCTGACCTTCCTGACAAAATCCATTCCCTACAATACAGATCCAATTTAATCCAACTGAGATACAATATCCACGCCTTCCTGCCCTTCCTGACCTTCCCGGTCAGATTCTGCCTCTGGCTCCTCATTCGAAGGCCCAAGCAACTACCGGAAACCCTGGCACAGGTTCATCTACAGGAAACCCTGGCACAGGAGGTTCATCTACAGGAAACCCTGGCGCAGGTTCAGAAGGAAATCGGGCATACTGGCTAGCCACAAGGAATCGCAACTCAGAGTTCTCAAGTTCTAGCCGTCGGTTGCGAGTATCTAGTTCGATCAGCTCATGAATTGCCTTCTCAAAATGATCACTCAAGACTTTCATCCTCCGTGACAATCCCATGACTTCACTTGCTAATTTAATAGCTGCTCGGCACTGCAAGCATAATTCTCTGAGATGCTCCAAGTAGTGAAGTGGATATATAGGTGGTTCATATCTGGGAATAGGCACTGCAGGAACAATAGGCCCTGCAGGAACTGGAATGCTTGAAGCCTCTTGACTGCTAGGGTCTTCTTGTGGCGCCATCTATTAGAAGGAAGTCAGAATGTTAAGTATTAACATGGAAAAGATACACGCCTAGCGTGTTACACTCACATACATACTCGCCAGGCAAGACAAGAAACAGGCAGACAAGAAACAATATGGAGAGGGAAACAAATTACACGCCAGGCGTGTAACATCCCGCAACACTTGGACAAGGAAAACACGCCAAGCGTGTAACAGCAAATAGGTCATGGACAGGGAAAAGGATTACACGCCTAGCGTGTGATGGCTAAGGGGTTTGGATGAAAAATATGCACGCCCAACGTGTGATGGCTAAGGGGTTAGGATGAAAGAACTGGAGGCTAAGCTAACCTAAAAGATTACACTAGCCTTGTCTTTTCGTGAGATTTAAGACATGTCTAAAAACTCTCTAACCATTCATAATAGAAACTGGGAGTTGACATATATACAATGCATATTTGCTACAGCATATTTGCTTCAAGAAAAATACTGCAAGGATTCACTTGAAACAAAAAGAAGCAGATGAAGTTCATAGAAAGCTATTCCTGCTTTCATGAACATCATCTGGTTCCATTGTCTTGACTGAATCCTGCAGTATTTGTTCTAAAAATAAACGTACTGTTGCTGTTTCTTTTTCTGTTTCTGTTTAAGAAGAAATAAGAAGTTTCTATTTATAGAAATGAAAGTCTTTAAAAAGTTTGAAGACATGAAATCTATTCATGCATGCTACATCATTCATTCAAGAACAAAAAGCAAGGACTTACTCGAGCCAGAAGGAAAGCAGATGAAATTTATGAGAAGCTAATCTTGCTTCCATAAACATCATCTGCTTTCTTCGACTCAAGTAAAATCCCTGGCTTTCTCTTCTTGAAATAAACCTGTAGAAATATCTAACATCTAGAAAGAAACTCACCTCTGTTTTGAGAATGAACGAATCCTGACTTATGTAGCCTGAATCCTGCTTTGAGAACGAACGAACGAAGCCTGCTTCGGAGCGACTCAAAGTTGTTAGAACGCTAGCATGCAAAACCCAGAAGGCGACGGATTGCCGAGGGTCAGAAGGAAGCGGGAGCAGAAGCGTGAATTTTTGGAGCGTGAATTCGGTTTATATGGCACAATTAGAAACTAGGGCAAATCAATTCGTGCAAGTACTTAATTACCTGAACACACGCCAGGCATACGATATACCCGACAGGTATAGCACCTAGGGAATATATGGGGAATATTGTGTTTATAGCATTTAATATTTAGGGTTGCTTTTAAGAAAATCTGGTTAAATGTCTTTTCTCACTTTTGGTTATTTAATATTTAAATACGTTTTGCATTCATTTCCTCGATTTTTATGTCCACATAAAGTGTTTAACAGGCTTTATTAAATTATCAGAATTGCTTGGATATTTCTGGTTTTAACTAATTTCGTCCTTTCCCATTTGTATTAATGTAACTAAATTAGGCATATTACCAAGGATTTTCCTGTGTTTTACATGTTTCGTTTTAACTCTTTTTATGTCATAAATGTACGTATTTTTCTTATGATATTCACATACTCTTTTTTCATTTACTAAAAATGGTGTAATTTCTCTAGGAGTCATTGTACTAGCAGATCCTGGGCAAGCTGTTAATGATGAAAGGCTAGGGGAAGACAATCTTGGTATTGCAATTTCAATGTTGGAAGACAACTGGAAAGGTAAGGGAATGTTTTGGTTGTGTCAAGCAATTGGAGGTTCTTTGCATCATGCCATAGCCTATGAATAGTGTTCAATTTTGTGGAGGATTACCTTTTTCCAGAGCCAGAGGTTGTTGGGGATAATGATTGTCTTAGCAAGAGAGTCAGACATTATCTTAGCAAGAGAGCCAAGTTGATTAGTGATACTACACGTGAGACTATGTTGAAGGTTAGGGGCTTACATTGTTGCTGGGCTAGTTGTATACAATTCTTTACAATAGAACAATTGGTGGAAGCAAGAGCCACTATTCAAGAGTATACTGTTGATGAAAGAAGGACCTACATGTACTCAATTTTCGAGCATGCACTTCTGGATGAAAGAGATCCAAACAATAAAAGATACCCTTTTCTAGGCAAATGGATATGTAAAAAAGCATGGCGGAGTATCCATGCAATTCCAGATTCATCATGGTACAATTATAAAAAAAAAAAGCAGGCAAAAGGGACAAGGATTGCTTTGCATGGAAATAATGGCTTGTTGAGACCAACCGCTAGGACATTGGCTGCAAGGGAGATATTTGAAAAATATATTGAGTTCAATGCAGAGTGTATGCCACACAAAAGCAGAAGGGATGAGAAGAGAATAGCAATTGTTGAGAAAAAGTTACCATCACATTGTACTCAAAAAAGTATTTTGGAGGAAGTGAATTCCCTACTTCGAGAATTGGAAATTCCTCCAATATCCCAACCTAGCTTTAGTAGGCTATGGAAGAAGCATTTCAATCATGTGACCATAGCAACTTCAAATAACTTTGCAACCAAGTCAAAGGGCTAGGATCTAGTGCATAGGTTGGTCCTTCACGTGCTAGAGCTCAAGATCTGCCTAGAAGGCTCCTCGTGCAACTTGATAATTGTGCTGGCCAAAATAAGAACAGGTGGATGTTTTCTTTCCTATTCTACTTAACAGCTGTGGGCATATTTGAAAGAGTTAATTTGGGGTTTTTGATGCCCGGGCATATCCATGAGGATGTGGATGCATTATTTGGCAAGTATAGTTGTGTACTGAAGCAGCAGACGGTGGCCAACTTTCCTAGGCTAATGAAAATTTTCCATGAATACACTACTCCAAACCCTATAGGCTCTCTCATAGAAGAGTGCCTGATTGGAAGTGTTTTGTGGATGGTTATATCTTGGATCTTGAAGGTCATTCTAGGCCTCTTCAATTCACTTTCTGGGTGAGAGATGGGATTCCAATATTTCAATGGAAGACGAGACCTTCAGAGGAAGAGTGGAGAGGAGGGGAGGAAATATGGCATAGGGATGAGAATGGCAAGCCTATGATGCCTCCAGGTAGAAATGTGAGGATTACAATACCTCAAGAGATAAGAAAGAAGGCTATGATATCATTGGGGTTGCTTGAAGAAACTGAAAGAATTATGTAAATTTTCTTCTTCACGTTTTTGCAATGTGTGCTATATTGTCAAGTATTAGCTTGTTTGTGAATAATATGAAATTACATTTGCATACTTTTTGGGTGAAACGTGTAAATTTTAATATGCTACTAAAAAGGCACAATATGAAAACACTCCAGAAATTACGACATATTCCCAATTTAAATGAATGATGGTTACATGTGGCAAAAAATGGACGCCTATCTATTGTTTTTTTTTTTTAAAGGACTTCAAACTTTGATTACCAACCAAAACTTAACAATATAAAATGCAAAGACTGGATTATAACCCCAGCAGACAAACTAATCCAACTGAGCACAACCACCTGTCTATGCATAAGAGCCAATCTGAAGGTAAGTATGCCAAATCAATACCGTCTTCTCCTGATCAAGAGAAGAACACTTATATGCCATAACAATTTTATTCTTAGCCCATTGAAGAAGAATGTCATCTGCAATACCCATACCCTTAAAAATAAATATTCTCCTTCTCTTCCAAATCAACCACAAAAGCCAACCAGACGCAAGATGAAAAGCTCGTTTTCGCCATTTGTGCCACGTGCTAGGATAGATAGCAAGTAGGATTTGCTGACTAGACCGAGACGTGCCAAATAGGGTTAACAACCAAGACCATGCCTGCCGAAGCCTCTCACATAAGAAGAAGCAATGCTCAATACTCTCAACCCTTTGCTTACATAAAGGACAAAGCTCTGAAATCCGATTATCAAACTTATGTACCAGCCTATTGACTCTAAGGCATCGATGAATCACTTGCCACCACAACACTGCCACTTTGGGATGAAGCAACTTATCCCAAACCCACGTCCAAACACTCCTCCACTGTGGCTGGGGGACCTGAAGATGCCATCTATTGGACGGCGGCAGGACATCAGAATGCAGAAGCAATTTATACGATGAAGAAACAAAGCGTTCTGGCTCTATACCCTGATGGCGACCCCATACAATTGCATCAACCTGTGGGGCAATATCCTGTGGCAACAATGCAGCAATACGAGTCCAAATCACCCTATCCCATCTGTACAATAAGAATTTTGTTCTGAATGCTTCCCATGACAAGAGATGACCAGAATCATACCAAGCTGCAATAGTGCTTATACCAGCTGCTACCCATCTACGCTGTGTTTTTGGATGAACAATAACACATAGAGGCACATTTTCAGGAGTGTCTTGGAGAGGAATCCACCAACATGGAGCAGTCAACTGAACACATGCCTCAGGATTGACATGAATAAGAGATCTAACAGTGTCCCAAGCAGCAAGCAACCCCTTTAGAAAGGGAGAAGCGTTAGGATATGGGTGTATATGATAAAGCAATGCCCAAGGAAGGAGCGACTTAATGGTGGCCTTATGAAAAGGAAGACAATGCTGAATTAACTGCTCAAGCAACCTCAGGCCAGGAGAATCGTCCCTACCCATGAGGATCCTCCAAATAAACTTCGAAATCATCACCTTACTCTGGAGGCGAAAATCCAACATTCCAAGACCACCAGCTACCTTAGGCTTAATGCATTTCTCCCAAGCTACCTTGACCACAGCCCTTGCTTCATTTCCACCCCAGATAAAGTTCCTAACAATGCGCACAATCTCATCCATCTTACATTGAGGGGCTAAAAGAGCAGACGCCACATGAACATGAGTATTACTAAGAACACACTTAGCCACAGTTATCCTTCCGGGCATGGATAGTTTAGCTGTATTCCACCAAAAGAAATGCTTCTGCAACCTTACAATTATTTCATCCCAAGCATCTGAACTGGAGACGTGAATCCCAACAGGGATACCAAGCAACCTTATTCACATAATAGAAAATTCATTTACTTAACATCTTTCTTCTTTATACTTTTTCTGTTATTCTGTATACATGAAAGTTTGTTTTGCCCTGATTCTGGGGACGCCTATCTATTGTTCACGTAATAGAAAGTTCATTTACTTAACACCTTTCTTCTTTATACCTTTTCTGTTATTCTGTATACATGAAAGTTTGTTTTGCCCTGATTCTGGGCATGGAAAATGTCGACGCGTGAAGGGTTAAGATCACACGCCTCTATAAGACTTGAACCCATTTTAGGTGTTGATGATCCTATTGAGCTCTCAGATCCCATTTTGGTTGCTCACTACGAACGCAATGCCCTGCTATTGTGCTGCACAAGAGTGCCTATATTCCTGCGAACTTGGTAGACTATTTCTCAACCTCCGTCATGTTCAAACCACAAAAACTAGCTAGGTCCACGAAAACACTGTGTATTTTATTTGTTACTGGCTAAGTCCACGAAAGTACGATCTATTTTATTTAGGTTCGTCCTGTAACATAAATGCAACTTAGGTTGCATTCTGCCCTATCTGCCAATGGAACAATGCCATTGTTGGTTTTTAGCCTTTAATTGGAATGGACACGTGGATGTTGAAATTGGAAAAGCGTGTTTCAGGGAGAAACAGCGAGTATAGGAAAAAGGAAAATAGAACAAAAGGAGGAGGAGGATGGATCTGTGCGCAAAGTAGGAGCTGATTGGCTTTCAAAAGGGGCCGATTCGCATGAAGCAAAGGGGATCGAAAGTGGGCAGGAGAGCTCAGGAGCTTTGGGACTGACTGAAATCAGGTGGACATAGCTTGGGTTGTCGGAGGCATTGCGCAAGGACCTCTTTGTGACCAGGATTGGGATCAACGGGTCTGCCAGAGGTCTGTCATAGGAACTTCTCAATAATCAACAGTGATATCAGAACACAGGTCTGCTCCGTCCATAACATTCTAGAAACAGGAGAAGCTGGTTCAAGTTTGATTACTTGAAGCGTATTAGCAAAGGTAGAAGGGCGGCAATTTGATTCCACAATCTGAGACGTCTGTCACAGAGCATCTCGCAGAGGAATATTTGCAAAGGAGATCGAAATTGGAAGATTGTGTTGCTATTGTTAGTATAGGTGGTTCTGCAGCAGCCGAGGTCATCTGAGCGTGGAGGATCTGACATCTGTGTAAGTTGACCCAGAGGGATTTCCCTGAGGTTGCTTTGGTGCAAGGGAAGGATTTCTGCTGTGAACCGGCAGAGCTGGCAGTTTGTTGTGTGGATTAGGAGGTGGCTGATTAACCATGGTCATGGCAAGTAGACAAAGTATATTGTTACAGTGCCTGAGGGAGAATAGTTGGAGACGTGACTGTCGTTCACAGATGTTTGAATACAAGAAAAGGGAGATAGCACTTGAAAAGTAGAAATTGGCATTGGTTGGAGCAATGGGCAATATGCCAAGGAGTAAGAATGTACTAACCATAGATTCTGGAGCTGAGATTTCTATGGTAAACTCGGCGGAGATGTTGCGGCATTTCAAAACAAACGAAAAGTCTGGAGTAGTCCAAATGGAGAATGGAGTACTTCAAAAAGTTCGTGGACGTGGACAATTGGAATTGTCAAAGGAAGGTAGCAGCTTGCTTACTGTGCCAAACACGTTATATGCACCTGATATGTTGTTCAATCTAGTTTCTGTCGCCAATTTGGTAGATGATACTTTTGAACTAAGGTTTCATAGGACAGGATGCAAATTTATAAAAGATGGTATAAAAACTTTTGAGGCAAAAAGAAATGGAAATTTGTTTGAATTGGATATAGACATTATCAACAAAGTTTCTGTTATAGATGATCGGCATACTTGGCATCTTAGATTGGCACATGTAAATTATAATAGTATTAAGATTGCCAAAAACCATATGTTGCTAGATGGATTGACATTTGATGATGAAGAGCATGGAATGTGTGAGTCTTGCATGCTAGGCAAGCAGGCTAGACCTCCTTTTAAGAATAAAGGACGGCGAGCATTTAAGTTGCTTAAGTTGGTGCATTCTGATGTGTGTGGACCCATGCAAGTACAGAGTCTTGGAGGCAAGTTTTATTTTGCTACATTATGATTTCAGCAGACGCACCAAGTGTTATTATATGCGCTCAAAAGATCAAGTGTTCAATGCCTTCCAGCTTTACGTTGCAGAGGTGGAACATGAGATATCCTCACAAGTAAAATCTTTAAGGTCAGATCTTGAAGGTGAATACAGGTCAAGTGAATTTATAAGATTTTGTCAGATGCATGGAATTAAGAGGCAATATACATATCGTTATACGCCTCAGCAGAATGGTGTTGCAGAGCGTAAGAATCGCACTATTATGGATGCAGCCAGATGTATGTTGAAGCATGCTGGATTACGCAATTACCTTTGGGGAGAAGCAGTAGCCTCTACTTGTTATATACAGAACAGGTTACCAACAACTGCTCTAAAGGGAGGTGTTCCTGAGGAAATATGGTCTGGAAAAAGACAGTATGTCCAACGATTAAAGGTTTATGGATGTTTGGCCTATATGTTAGTTCCAAAGGAGCTGCGTAGGAAGCTGGATAACAGAAGTATTCCAACCTTCTTAGTAGGGAATGACGAGGAAACTAATGGGTATAGGCTATATGACCCAGTAACATATAAAATACACGTTAGCAGAGGCGTAGTATTTGATGAAACAATATTGTATAAAGATAGGAAGTAACAATATTGTATAAAGATAGAAAGTGTCTGACAAAGCAAGAAGAAGCAGAATGGGTGCCAATGGAATTTCTTGAAGATGATACAGAAAAAGAAAAGGAAAAGGAGAAAGTAGCAGAGCAGGCAAACCAGGTGATGGATGATGAGGACTCAGACGCTGAACCAGATGAGGTGCATGAGATCATAGAGGTCAACAGTGCACCACATACACTGGAGATGGAGCATGAGGAGGTGCATGAGGCTTTTGAGGCCGATAGTGCACCGGTTAATGCTCCAGATGACGTGCGTGAGGAAACGCAGGAAGAGGAAAGAAGTGGAATAAGGGAGAGATACACACGCCGTAATGAGGTAGAGTGCCTTAAAGCAGAACTTCCTTTTGATGCAGATCTTTATGGCAGAACAAAAAGAGTTCCAAAGCCAAAGATAATATCCTGTGTGATGGAGCCCAAGACTATGGAACAAGCCGTAATGGGACCAGATTCTCTCAAATGGAAGGAGGCCATGGAACACGAATTGAAATTTTTTGAAGAAATGGGAACGTTTGAGTTGGTACCGCGGCCTGTGAGCAAGAATGTTGTTGGCGGTAAGTGGCTTTTTAAAATAAAAAGGAATGCTGATGGTTCAATCGAAAGGTATAAAGCACGTCTAGTGGCGAAAGTGTATACCCAAGAAGAAGGAGTAGACTATACGGATACTTTTTCACCCCTTGTCAAGGTAACTAGTCTGAGAACGCTAATTGCATTGGCAGTTCAGAATGATATGGAGATAGAGCACATGGATGTAAAGACTGCATTTCTGAATGGAGATCTAGAAGAAGAAATTTACATGGAGCAGCCTGAAGGATGTGGGCAAGGAAGTAATATGGTGTGCAGGCTGAAAAAGGCAATCTATGGCTTAAAACAAGCGTCTAGACAATGGTACGTTTGCATAAATAAGTTTTTGTTTTCTATTGGATTTAGAAAATTAAAAACTGAAGCGAATCTGTACATGTGGACGGAAGAGAGCAAATGCTTGATTATGGCGCTTTATGTTGATGATTGTGTCATAGTTAGTAATGACAGATCATACTTAGAAAAATGCAAAGCCTCATTAAAGGGTCGGTTCCAGATGACAGAATTAGGTGATTTAAAAAAATTACTCCCGGGGGGTTCACCTTTTTAATGGTGGTAGACGTCATCTGCGTTCCTCAAGTTGGACAAAACCCCCCCTTATAAGGATTTCTACCAAGAAAAACGCCTCCCCCCCTTCCCTTATACAGTTTCTATATTTTTTAATTTTAGACCCCTACCTTATATTTGTCAAATAACTTTTTCTTAATTCTGGTAATAATATAACTACTATAATCGTGAGCTTCATGTCCCTATAGACCCCTTCCCTTAGATTTACAATTTTAAAACTAGTAAAACCTTATATAGCTCCTTACATATACATACAGAAATACATAGTAAAAACCCCCCTCCCGACCACTCACATGTTTTTTAAGGTTCAATACCGTGAACCCCCCTTGAAATTACTGGGTATGGAAGTCAGGAGAAATAGGAAAAAGGGGAAGCTTTTCTTGACACAAGAGCAGAATATTAAGAAGGCTTTGATTCAATTCAGAATGGTGGAGTGTAATACATCCAAAACAGGAATGAGAATATGTAGCAATATGTGCCCAAGAAATTTGTTTGAAAAAAAGGAAATGGAAAAGGTGCCGTATCGTGCATTGATAGGTACACTTTTGCATATTGCGAATAATACAAGGCCGGATATCTCCTATGCAGTTAATCTGCTCAGTCACTTTTGCAATAATTCAGGGAAAGAACATTGGATAGCAGCCAAGCGAGTTTTGAGATATCTGAAGGGCACTTTGCATCATGGTATTTGTTTCACTAAAAGTGAAGAAAAGATTGGGGAGGTGACATGGATGATAGAAAACCAACCTCGGGTTTTGTATGTAAACTTGGTAACGCAGCTATATCTTGGGGTTGTAAAAAACAAGAATGTGTAGCCAAATCTAGCACAGAAGCAGAATATGTAGCAGTGTCGCTGGCGGCTTCAGAAATAACCTGGTTACGGAGAATGCTTAAAGAGCTGGGAAGTTCGATAACAGGTGCAACCACACTATACTGTGATAACAGAAGTGGAGTGGCGATGACCAAGAATCTGATTCATCATTCTAGAACTAAACACATTGAAATTCACCATCACTTCATACGAGATGAAGTGGAAAAAGGGGAAATAATTGTAGCCTATAATTCCACAAAATTGCAACAAGTTGACATGTTGTTGACGAAGGTTCTTTCAGAACCAAAATTAGTGGCAGCTAATTACGCTGGTGGTGGGGATTGTGGATTGTAAAGGCTAAGGAGGAGATTGTTGGTTTTTAACCTTTAATTGGAATGGACACGCGGATGTTGAAATTGGAAAAGTGTGTTTCAGGGAGAAACAACGACTATAGGAAAAAGAAAAATAGAACAAAAGGAGGAGGACGGAATGTGCGCGACAGTAGGAGCTGATTGGCTTTCAAAAGGGGCCGATTCACATAAAGCAAAGGGGATCGAAAGTGGGCAGGAGAGCTCAGGAGCTTTGTGACTGATAAATAATAGAAGTCTATTGAATAGAAAACTGGATTGAATAGCCTAATCCTGACTTACATATTTATATTGACTTGAACAGACACATTTCTAGAGACAACTATTCATACTGTAGTGACTCTTCACTTGGATTAGTGAGGTAGAAGCTTGTACATGTATTGTATATGTTAACACTTCCCCTCAAGTGACATACCGAACTCTATCCAAAATCGTCATGTCCAGGCTCATGAGTCAGCTCTCTTTGACTCAGCCGATGTCTTCTTTCAATCCTTCTTGGTTTATTAATTCTGCCTGTTCTAATCTTCTTGTAACATTGCAGAATCATCAAATTCCTTTTCTTCCTACACAGTTCTTCATCTTCTTGATCCAATAATCTTCATTAGAGGCAATATGAGATCTCATTTCATCCCCATAAGAATCCTCCAATAGAATGGCTTCCCTCTGTAAACTACAATTAATGCAGCACCAACAACTTCATAGCTTTCATTTTTCCCCCATAACTTTTAATCCACTCGTCAAAATGTTGCGGCGTTTATTGCATTAGATGCGGAATGAAAAGATCTTTCCAATGATATATAGTTATCATGTATTTCAATATGGCCATATGCGTTAAACTTAAAAAAATACATTTTTTTCTCATTTCTTGTACATTTATATGATTAAATGTATATGAATGGGTTATCAATGGATAGATCTTTAAGAGACGAATCTATTGCTACAAAAAGTGTTCGAATCGGAGTTCTGGATCAAAAGTTATAATGAAAAAATGATACAACGGAAGTTAGTTGGGTCTGCATTAATTACAGGCTGCCACATAATACTGGAATGAAATACACTGAAGCTCTTCTCTTATTGGTTAGTTTAAAAAGCTGAGGTGGCATTTTAAGCATCTCTTAATGGGACAAAATGTGATCTCATATTTTCTCTAATGTGAAGATCATTAGATTCACTGCTCCAATTTTCTGAACCATTATCAATGTAGCCTATATTTCTAATGTCAACTCCAGATCTGTATATTCTTTCATGTATATTCTTTCATTTCCCTTATCTTGTTGAGTTCTACCCCAGGCTACTTGTCCATTTTCCTCTTCATCATCACTCGAGATTTCAATTATTTCTTGATAACTCTCCTTTGTGCTTTCCTTCGTGCTTTCCTCTGTTGTCATCATGTTCAAATCAAAGTTCTGCACTTGCTGTATTTGCTCATCTTCCCCTGCAGAAGTAAGATTTGAACAATTCTGATATCTTTTCCTTTACAACGCTTTCTTCTTGATGATACTGTAGCGTGATGGCCTATAATAGGTGCCGAAAACCTCTAGCCATTCTCTTAACGGTAATGTTACATCTGCCAGTGCCAATGAATGATCTATATCCGAATCCATTGCTTTGTTTCCATGTCTTGCTCGCTGCTGTAAATTTCTTCCCTTAAATCATTTCCACTAAGATCATTTGAACAATCAACCCAATGCCTTCCTGCCATCGTTGCTTCAGTCTTTAATCCGCAGCATCTACTTCGTTGAACACTTCTTTCTGATTCTCCGTGGCTGCTCCTGTGTTGAGGACTAACTTCAACGTCTCCAATAGACGCCGTCCAGACCTGAACAGTGCCCTGATCTTCTACGTCGCCATCAATTTCTCGGCTGCCAGCATCTCTTATGGTGCCATTGTCATCTTCCGCGTAAGCAAAGATCCCTTTCAGCTTGCCTTCATTTCCGCTGTCTGCTACGCCTTCAAGAATATCTGCATGAAGACTCATTGCCAAACCGTCCCTTTCTGATGATGCCTTTATGCACTTCTGGCATACTGTCTGGCTGGCACAATCCAAACTGGCATAGGTACTTGTGTCCACATGTCCACCAGCTCTGCAATTATGTGTCCAGTCGCGATTCCAATATACGCCTTCTGCTGCTCCATCGTCTGCTCCTCTGTCATAATGGCTCCTATCATCGGCCACTTCTCTCATACCATCTGCCATGCCCTCTGCATTTGAATCATAAATCAAGACCCTATCCAAACCTCCGGCATTCTCACACTTCTTGGCATCAATTCCGGATTTGGGTTTTGCAGCCTCTTCAAAGGCAACGGATTCTTCTACCACAAGCCTCCCGACATTCTTTGCTGCATCAACAGCGTCCAAGACATCCTGGTCTTCATCTTCCTTCAAGGCTGCAAGAAAATCCTCAATCACAGCGTCTTCTTCATTCTTTATTTCTGATACCATCTTTTTTCCCAGGATCATTCGCAACATCTTCAAATCATTCCTAAACTTGTGGCACATATCCTTAAATTCCTCTGCATCTTCGGCTATTAATCGCCTCTTCTTTTCAAATTTCTTCTCCCTTGCAAAGTCTTCCATTTCCTTTGCAAAATATTTAACTGCACATGAATGCGTTTGAGTCCCATCTCCACTAGGACTAATCTGGGCAGCAGCTTGTAAAAGCATTCCTTCTTTTCCAATAATTCCAGCACATTCGCACATGCTCACGGCTTCATTTCCTTGGGCATCACCCATAGTTTGATCATTCTTGATCTCCAACTCAGCATCTTCTTTGACCCTTATCCCGGCAACAAAGTTAGCCACTTCGTCTGCTCCTGTGTGCTCTCTTTTAACCATAGAGCCTTCATCAAAGGTCTTCTCCAGACCATCCTTCTTTAATTGACAATTTCCTTCTTGCAGGAAAGTTTGCAATACCATCATCAATCTTATGATGAATTGTAAGAGGAGGATTGTCCATGTCTTCGCTCCTCGCATGATCCTTCTTCGGAAGTGGTGGACAGCCACATTCCAATTACACAACCTACTTCTAATCTCTTGAATGTAATTAAAAGACTCCATATCTCTAACTAAGATACTTACATCTAATCTGGATGCTCTACAGGCAGCCACGTTCTCTCTCTCCCAGGATTCAATCAGAAGCAACCTGCTCTGATACCATGATAAATAATAGAAGTCTATTGAATAGAAAACTGGATTGAATAGCCCAATCCTGGCTTACATATTTATATTGACTTGAACAGACACATTTCTAGAGACATGACTCTTAACTATGGACATGACTCTTCATACTGTAGTAACTCTTCACTTGGAAGCGTGTACATGTATTGTATATGTTAACAGGGACTGACTGAAATCAGGTGGACATAGCTTGGGTTGTCGGAGTCACCGCGCAAGGACCTCTCTGTGATCAGGATTGGGATCAACGGGTCTGCCAGAGGTCTATCAAAGGAACTTCTCAATAATCAACAGCCATGTGGCAAACTTTCTCTTCCTGAATTTGCTCAAACTTAGGCTCAACAGTGATGGATGTACAGCGGTGGCTCACAGCAACGAATTTACATGACATTCTGGGCAGATTTACCTTAGATTCAGCCCTGATTCTGAATTTACATGACATTCTGGGTAGATTTACCTTACATTCAGCCCTGATTCTGGGCTTTTACCCTTGATTCTGAAAGTTTTACCTGCCCACAAATCCCACAGAATGCAACCTAAGTTGCATGCACGTTACAGGACGAACCTAAGTAAAATAGATCGTGTTTTCGTGGACTTACCAGTAAACAAATAAAATACACCGTGTTTTGGTGGACCTAGCCAGTTTTCGTGGTTCGAACATGCTCGGAGGTTGAGAAATAGTCTACCAGGTTCGCAGGAATACAGGCACTCTTGTGCAGCACAATAGCAGGGCATTGCGTTGGTAGTGAGCAACCAAAATGGGATCTGAGAGCTCAATAGGATCAGCAACACCTAAAATGGATTCAAGTCTTATAGAGGCGTGTGATCTTAACCCAGCTGAGCTTGAGAGTATGATCCGCGATATTGAAACGAGATCCAAGGCACCTGCAGAGGTTATCCGTATGTTGTTACAACGGGAGGTAAGAATTGCACCTGATATTAGATCGAAAAGTTCTAATTTATTCATAGCTGCATGCCATAAAGGCATTGAAATCTGCTTAAAATTAGATGGGAAGAAAACATGCATTTACCCCAACCAGTGCGCTTATCTCACCCGCTGTACGCAAAAAGTGGCTGCCTGTCTTAGGAAGTGGCTGAAATTAGAGCATCCAGACACTTGGGTTTGTAGCTCGGCCATGACAGATTTGGTCAACTGTCTCGAGAATGGATTAGATTTTATAGACTCTTGCGGAAAGAAAAATTGGGCGCGTCGAGCTATTTTAGCACTTGGATATACATATAAATCGACCAACGACAACGACTTTCTGTACTTTCACAAGGATTTGAACAGCTTAGTTAGTTTTATAACATCCATATTGGGTGTACCAAATAAGCTGGAAAAGCTTCAGCTGGATGCTCCAGAAACATTAGCCGCTGAAGACCTCAGCCATCTGAAGAAACGTGTACTCGAGATGTTTGAGAAGAAGCCGAATCCCTTGTTGGGTTATTTGAAGAGGATATATGAGGTAGGCGGACGCGGTGGTCTTGTAAATATTCACGACATTGAGAAAACAGAAAATTTAGGACATGGTTCTTTTGGTGAAGTATTTAGTGCAAGATGGATGGATCAGCATATAGCAGTAAAAAAATTCAGATACCAAGACCACCTCTTCGATGAAATAAGAGTATTGTCTGAGGTTTACCATCCTAACATTGTTCAAATGCTAGACTATTGTGAAAGTGACAGCGCAATGCTTTTGGAGTTGTTGGAGACCGATCTTTTCATGGTTCTACGAAGAGAACACCTTTCACCTATAGCAAAGGTAGATATCATGTATGACATTGCTAAGGGCATGAACTATCTACATGATAAGCACATAGTGCATAGGGATCTTAAACCTGGCAATATTTTGATAAATACTATTTCATCGCGTTGGTTAGGGAAACGGTGTATTGCCAAGATCACAGACATGGGAATATCTAAAAGATTCTTTGAAACTGCAATGAGTAACACAATTCGGAGGGGTACATTTATGTACATGGCACCAGAAATGTGGGATGGTGGTACCCAGTATAGTAGGAAGGTTGACATTTACTCCTTCGGGTTAATATGCCTCGAACTCTTAATGGATCGTCAGCCTAAGATACGGGAACGTGACAATTTGCTGGCGTCTTTAAGTAGATCAACGTTTCCTTTATACATGAGATCTATCATGAAGCAATGCCTGCACCGTGATCCTGAATTGCGGCCAAGCTTCTCTGAGATTTGCAATGCCTTAATCTTTTTCAAGCATCAGGTGATCAATGATGGTTATGATGGTCCTTTTATTACAAAAGGTTATCAAGTTGCACAAGACCCTCACCAACAAAGTGAATACGATGACCAAGAAAGTGAATGGGTAGAACAAACATATAAAACAGTGAAAACTGAATGTATAGAAAAATTTGGCCCTCGACATGGCGAAAATGTATTTTCAAAATTTAAGACAAAGGTGCTAAATTATGATCGCCCACGGACTAATTGTAAGTTTTGCTTCCCTTTTCTTGTTGTCATTTATAGAGATGAAGTGTTGTTGAGACTCGAGACATTTTCCAGGCATAAATTTCTTAGACCAAGCAAACCATTGCATCCTACACGGGACTACGCCTCCTTTCAAATTGCATAGTTTTTCTAGCATTGAGGCGATATTTTTTCATGTTCGTGGCATATATCAGGATCTCAAAAGCAGAATGGAGACTATCTCTGTGTGCACTAATCAATGCAAATTTCTTATGGAGACAATCAAATTCGTTGTAGAATGCATGTATGTGTGGCATTCTACAGGCCTGGATATCCACATCTCGAGCGACATTTTAGAAGGGCTGATCGTTTTGTTGTATAAGGTGATCATTATGTTTGCCAAATGCCAAAAAGATGCGTGGTTGCTGCAGGCTGCAGTTGATGAAGAGAATAGACTCACATTTATAGCCATGGAAGGCAGATCACGCGTTAGCCCCAAAAGGCTAACGCGTTATACGTGAGTTTTTTTTGTAACGGGAAATAACGTGTGTGAGTTTTGCCAAAAAAAAAAGTTTAACCCAAAATTGCGCCCTAAATTTTTTCCCCTGTTAGCGCAGGTCCTTCCGCCTCTGCGCCTCCTTCGAACTCGAATGTTGCTGCTCGCCTGCTTGCTCCATCGAAATCGAATCAGTGGTGCTCTGCTGCTGTGCTATCATCGACCACTGTATCTGCTGGCCATGCCTAAGCCTAAATCGACCTCTCACCTCTGTTGTAAGTAGACTCTGCTGCTCAAATGCTGCTGCAATGCAAAGCCATGCCACATGATCGATTGCTGCTACTTTCATCAGTCTACTGCTGCTTCGACTTCTCCAAGATTGATTGAAACCAGGTAAGAGTTTTCTGTAACTGGCTTTTTGTTTAACTGTGTGTGGGCTGGCTGGGCTTCTAAGTTTGACTTTTGCCTGCTGCATTTTAATTCCAATCCCCCATTCAAGTTCCAATCAACACCTACTGCTGAAGATTTATGAAGGGCAAGGCTTTCAACTTTGAATTTGAGAGAAGGTAAGATGTATGTGCACTTGGTTTATGATTTTCAGTTGTAGAAATTCAGCTTGTTTGGAATTACATTTAGTTTGCATTGTATTTATATTTAATGTGTGACTTTTATAGAATGGGAAGGGACCAGAGTGGGATCATGTCCATGTTGTTAAAGAAGCAGCTACTCCATGTTGTAAGCATTTAGAAATTAGATTTGAGATTTTAATAGATTTGAAATTTCTTATATGAGCTTTCTCATTTTAGTTTTTTCTTTTCTATTTTGCAGGAACATAGAGTTTGACGTTTAAGGGAACAAACATCTTTCTCTTTATGATATTATGGACAGCCATCTCTTTTCTTTTGTTTTGGTTTTGTAATCTAGGTTGTCAAAAACAGATGTAACTTTCTTAGGTTATAGTAATAACAATTAAGTTTTTTTAATTATATTTTTATGATGCTTCTCTGCTGCTCCTTGAAGTAAGGTAGATAGACTTGTATTTCTATTGCAGGATAAGCTATGGACATTTAGGAACTGCTAACAAATTCTGGAAAACAGAGCGCAAACACAGGTTTGGATACTTAGGTGCTGTTTCACCATGTTAGAGTAAGCTTTTCAAAATTCTGATTGCATATTTGAATTCAGCATGTTCGGATTAGTCAGAAACAGTTATCAAATTGTTAAAAATTGAATGTTTTTTTCTGACCAAAAAATAACATGTTATCACCTCTGTTGATAACGCGTTACACGTGATTTTCACGTTAGCCGTTAGCTAACTACTAACTGCTAACTGCTAACCATGTTTATAGCAATGCATGAAGATATATGTAAATATGTTGGCCTTATTAGTCTTTTCGTTGCAGATGGAACGGAAATTCCTCAGAAATTACTGCTCCAAGAGGAGAGGAAAAAACGAGATCTAAATTCAGCTGCAGATTCGGATAGGCAACATCTGCTTCAGCTTTTGGAGGCAATGTCCCAAGAGAGTATATTGGCAGCGTTTGCTTACAAGGTAGTGCAAAACAAAAATTTTGCAGAACCTATCATAGAGTATCATGAGTTCAAGAATCAAAGAAATATTGGAAAAGGTTCATCTGCAGTAGTATATAAAGTAGAATGGTTGCAGCAGCAATTTGCAGTAAAGGAGTTTGATGATGTGAATGATGATGTTTTCAATGAGGAACTCTCTGCACTTGTTTCTGTAAGACATCCAAACATACGGCGTTTATTTGGTCATTCTCAAAATCCGCGATATGGATCTCATTGTCTCATCATGGAATTGATGGATATGAATTTGGGACATCTGATCAATGCACGGAAAAGATTGGGAGAGAAAATGGCCCTAGACATATTTCTTCAAGTTGCAAAGGCTATGGAATATCTCCATGAGCACAATGTCATTCACTGTGATCTTAAGCCCCAGAACATTATGGTGTCTTTTCATTGCTCAGATAAACAGTGTGGAGGACCTGTGGACGAGATCGTCCTTGCTAAAGTAGCAGATTTTGGATTGGCTAAGACCAAATTTCAATCCTCAAAAGGTACCTTAGGAAAAGGAACGTATTATTACATGGCACCCGAGTTATTCCATGGCAATGACGGGTACATTACAAGGAAGATAGATGTTTATAGCTATGGCATGACATGTTACCATCTCTTGAGTGGAGAAAAACCATTTGCTAGTATTCTTGATAGCCAACAGGAGCCGTTGATGGAGAGATTAAACAAACTTTCTACATTGTTAACCAGCAGACAGCGGCCAGCATTGAACTCCAATGTTCCAGAAATCTTTCATGAATTACTAGCAAAATGTTGGCATTCAGATCCGTCACAACGACCGCCTTTTAAGGATATTTGCACGATCCTAGAGGATTTGCGCAAGAAGATGCTTCTTAGGAGGACCCGTGAGGTACCTTGCTGATTTAGAACTTCCAACCGTAGATAACAATTTAATTTGTGCTCCCTTTTCCAGGACAGCCCTTCGAATCCCTGTCTCGGACATGAAAAGAGTCTCATGAAAAGATGGATGTCCTCAAACTATCGTGATATTTGATAGAATATGTGATATATGATCATATAGATCAAGGATTGATGACATGGCATGGGCCATGTGACCACGCTGAGGTGGCAATCCAGTAATATGAGGAGTCGTGTCTCTAAGGTGGCAATCCAGTAATATGAGGAGTCGTGTCTCTAAGTAAAGTTGTGTCTATATATTTTTGTATGCCACGTTTGGCTATTCATATTCAATACAAAACTGGCCTATCTATTCTTCACCCATCCTGGAATTCAACATGGTATCAGAGCTCAGGCTCTTGATTTCTTGATTTGATTCAATAAGTGGTCCTGGGAGTAGTAATGAAGAAGAAAAGGAAATTTGTTGAAGAATCTGAATATCCGAATAAGATAGATAAGCCCACAAAATTATTCCTTGAAGAAATGCTTAAGGAGGAAGAAGAAGAAATGCTTAAGGAGGAAGAAGAAATTCTCAAACAGTGCAGGAATTTGCAGCAGGAAGTACAAGATTGGCTGGAAAGTTTGACAAGCCAAGATGAACCAAATAACAGACGCATGGGAGACGTCCCATTGATGGGGGTTCAGAAAAATGATGAGGAATTGATTGTCCAAGAATTTTTGGCAGCCCTTAGGACAGATGCAGACCAAGTAAGAGATGATTATGGAAACTCTGAAGCAGTCTTGGCTTCAAAGAAATGGAAGAAAGAGGCGGAAGAATGGTCGCAGACAGATTTTATTGAGCAAGATGAAAGCAAAATGGTGATAGGAGGCGTCCCATTATTCCAGGAGGAAGCCAAGTTGGATTTAATGCTGGTTCAGAAAGATACCATTCTTGAAGTGATGAAGATTCAAGATAACCAAGATCCAGGGCATGAAGATCCAGGGCATGAAGCACAGGATGTTAATATGCAGGTTCAGGAAGGCACCCATTGCAAAATTAGTTGTAGCAGCAGGTACTTTTAATATGGCATGCAGAGATGGCCATGGTTGTAAAGAAATCAAATTTGAAGGACCCAAATTTGTCTTCGATAGACTCCGTGCTCCAATGGCACCCAAAGACGATGCAGAATTTTGTAAAGAAGCTATGGAATTTCTGGAAAAGGGCAAACCTGCAGACGAAAACTTGAAGGGGAAAAATGCCCAACTTAAGGCAGAGAAATCTGATGAAGATAGAAGCTGGAGTATTGATCAGGCAAACGATCATATAGACCCACAAAAGGATAAAGCAGGCCAGACAATAACTGGAGCCAGAGAGAGAATTTTAGAAGGCTTCCAACGTGCAAAAGATATCACAAAATTTGCAAGACACCAGGCTATAAGAACAGGCAAGGAGATCCAAGGAGGTAGCCATCAAGAATTGCATTATCAGAATGCAAGCTATGATCATATGTTTTGCTGGGATTATTTAGTGGTGGCATATCGGCATCGTGACTCTGAGACTATGTCAAGGAGGGTTTTAAAGAACATTGTCCAGTGTAAGAACAAAGAGAAACGATTGCAGTTTATGAAGGGCAAGGGCAACAGAATGCAAGCCATGGAGTCAGAAGCTATTGGAAATGCCAGAGGAAACAGAAAGCAGAGGGTCGTTGAAGAGAGATTCGCCGATGATGAAGGGAAGCAGGCGATCCACCATGCCTTGGTACCTGCAAAACAGATCCACCATGCCTTGATACCTGTAAAACAGAAGACAGAAGAGAAGGAGATGGAGGAGAAATGTGACGACGAAGAGCAGCCGCAGTTTGGAGGGCCGAAGTTGCAGATCGCAGAAGCTTCTGGCGTATTTGAGAAGACCCTAAATAGGGTAACATTGAAAAGCCACGATTTTTGGATGGTGGAGATCCCTTGCCAAGTGTTGCATTTTCAGACATACAAATTTATGGCACAAGAGTATATAACCAATGGAAATCACAAAGGACTTATGCCAAGGGATCGTATCCGAAGGGATCATGCACTTCTTGTTCAAAGGGGTCGTGAGTGCAATAAAATGCAAGACGCTGGTATAGATCATAAGGATGGAACAATTCCCAATCAGGCTTCCGATCAGACTAAGTCCATTTTAACATGCAATCTTTTGAAGATATATCAAAACATATATAAAGCAGATAGGGCAAAATTCGATTCCTTGATTCCTTGATTCCCCGGTGGGGGAAAAAATAGAAAGAAGAAAATAACCCAGAAAAAATTTCAAAGATGCCACGTTTATCTGCCCCTGCACCGCAGATAAGGATTCAGTGCTCCGAAGCTCGCCAGAGTTAGTTGAGAGGGGGTTTTTGCCATCGCCCTTTGCATCTGCAAGCCGCTTTTCAATCGGCCGAAGTTGAATTGAATTTTTTCATGGAAGAGAAATGTGCTTGCGTTACATTCTGCCAAATGGGTCCTTTGCAACAATGGCTATGGCAGGATTTAGTGGAAAACATTTGGCTACAGCATGATTTAGTGCAGGAAAATCATAATGGGAAATGACATTTGCCCGGAAGAAGCCATATCAAGAGCTTGGGAACAACAGAAAACCATAGCCATAGCTAGACATTAGGAAAAATGGTTTTTTTTAAAGAAGACGAAGAAGAAGGATCAGAAAGCCCATATTAATTTATTTCGGCACCTGCACCTGCAAAGTTTCTGTTAAATTCCAAGCTTAGCTATGAAAACTCCGTTATCCGCACCACTCCGAGATCAAAGCACCTTCTTCCGAAATCCGGTACGGGATGATGACTTCTTGCAGCTGCAAAGTCATCCACAAAAACATTTTAGACCCTGCCGAAATCCAAGCAGTCGTACGTAAGCAAGCAGGTCTCTGTTCTTGACCGCCATAAGAAGGGGATCCCCAAAATAGAGATCCCCAACAAAAAGTTAGATAAAGGAAACTTTCGAAAAACAATTAGATAAAGAAAAGTTGCCCGCTTTTTAATTATTTGCCCTTAACTAGCATTGTTAAACAATGGTGAACAGTAGTTTTATGCAGAAATGCTGACGAATTAGAAGAGTTGTTTAATGCCAACTCTTTGCAGATTCACAACCTTCTGCATACAAGAATGTTTGTTTGGTCCGAATTCTAAGCATGGAAAATGCCACACGAGTGGATTAATATTATTACCATCACAAGAAGGCAGCAGCCTGACATGTTTATATCTTGCAACATTGAGGGAAGAAAACTAAGTAATTGTTTGGCTAATGCAACTTTTGACAGGAGAAGACTTGGGCAATTGTATCAATAATGTAGCAGTGCTATTTATCAAGTCGTGCCATTTAGAGTCTGGCATGAAGATGGTTTTTAGCAAGTCTAACATAAGGATGCCAAAATCATCTATGTGCCGGAAAGTTCAATGTATGGTGCATGTCTGTCGGACAATTCTCATAAACTTGGCGTCCATACAAACTTGAATATCACATAAGCCTGTCTTTGAACCAAATTCATTAAGCAACACAAATTAGGACCAAAACGTAATGCACAATATAACCAAACTAGGCTGCATATTCGCAATGTTGACATGTTGGCACAATGTTATAGTATGTAAATTACTTTTATTTTTTTGTAAACCCAAGTTCCCCTTTGGGTTATTACGCAGCAAGCATTGAACACCTTCTTGACAACAAGTTCGAATTGGCATCAGGTTTGACGTTCATATTTTTCTTGCTGGCACAAATTCGAGGAAGAGAAATGTCCATCGAGGCCGAGGCCCCAGCCGAAGGCCGGGGCCGAGGCCGAGAAACCAAAAAAGAAAAGACGATAATATCAAAAATGTCCAAATCGAGGCGAAGGCCGAGGCCGTCACGAGCCGAGGTTCAAGAGAATGTTTTCGCGGCCGATAGGCCCGCGATAAGTTTCTTGTAAAGGTAACTTTTATTATGAGAGCAAGTTAAGAATTAATGGGGAAAATAAGAGATATAAAAGGAGTTCCTTGTTTAAGGGAAACTCATGTCATGACGAAGGCCCATGCTTATTGGGAAATATTCATACTAAATTATCTACAGTGTTCTAGTAGAGTATGAGATAGTAGTCATAATAATGAGGATCCCATTGTACGATCTTAGCATTTTTCGGATGCTCTAGATCAAGGGGGAGAAATGCCCAATCTATGTGATCTAAGGCATCCTCATAAAGCCTAAAAATTAGAGTTAGATGAGTCTAGGGGAATCCTTTATTATAATGTTATCCTGTAAGTATATCTTGGACTAAACCCTAGAGGCGTGCCATGTCATCAAACCCTAATCCATGTCGAACGTCGCGTACGAAGGCCGATGACGACATGATAAAGAGACGTGGTAACCTAAGGCGTTGATTTGGCGGTGCCTCTACATATGACGTCGTTTTGCTCAGGGACCGCCAAAATCTGACAGGGCCTCTCGGTTGGCATCTAAATAGGTAAATCCGGCTGGGGAACGAATTTGTAGGGCCTGTGGGCAAGTTTGCCTTCAAACCTAGGGGATATAGCCGGAATATGAAGAGGGATAGTCGGATTTGGTGCAGAAAGATTTAGACAGCAGTTGAACCCCTCTTTCGCTTTGATTTCTCATTCTTATTTAAATGACGGCAAGATATGGCGGTGGTTCTTGAAGCTGCTTTTCCTCCGCTGTTGCAGGTGAGGAGTTTCTTTTGGCTATGCCATCACCAAGGCTAGGGTCACAGCTCTGGGTTCGATGGCTATGGCCACCACTCCTTACGGCGAAAATAGGCTTCGATGGCTATGCTGCCACTTCTAGGAACGAAAATGGCCGCTCTGCAGTTTCAGAGGAGCTTGAGGTGATCTTCAGGACGACTCTCTTCAAGCGTTTTTTTTATTTTTCTTCTTTCATACCCTTACCTGATATATTGTATATCTTCTTAATGCAGGAGAGCAACATGTGTTAGCAGCATCATATAGGGATATTCGTGGGCTATTCGTGGGTTGTGAATATGATGTAACTAAACTGCAGGTTCGTGTGTTGTTCATGGGTTGTGAAGATGATTTAGTAAGAATACATAAAGCTACACTAACGTGGAAATGCTGATCATTATATGGCTTCGGTAAATAGGTCTAGCAGCAAAATCTATGTTTATGGTCTGAACATCCCTATTTTAATCCTTGCCATTATTGTTTCACAGAGTGTTTCTATTGCCTGGTACATCTAGGAAGTAACGTCATCTACAACGGTGCATCCCTGGACACAACATAGAGCTTAAACCCTCCATGCAAAGCCCAAGTTATTCTGGCTATTTGTTGAGCATGCCGAAGGTTACATATACATCAGCTACGTCGTTGTCAGCAGGAGTGGTGGGTATAACGATATTGGCTCCTATGACTTTTTACAGTATGTAGACTAACTCGCTTACATTTTTCCTCCAGGTATGCAACACATAAAAAAGCAAAAAGAAAAAAACTAATTTTGCAATCTTTGTTGGCTGGGGGCATTTATATGTTCTTCTGATGCTGTTGGATCTTGATGCTAGCAACATCTCACATAACATTATCCTCTCTCTTTTGTTCTTAGCATTTGAAGGTTTATTAAGAAGGTTCTCTCTCTCTTTTGTCCTTACCATAAGGTCCTGCATAAATCAAAGGAGGAAGCAGATACAGATTTGCTCAGATCTAAGGAGGTAAATTTCCTGTCAAGTAAAATGGTTTAGCACTTGGAAAATCAACTTGCAATGATTTGGAGTACATTGGATAATTGTGAGGTACGTGCTCAACTTGGTCTAATAAGCAGGTAATATTATGGCCACTTTGGCTCTAAATTTACTATTTCTTTGCCCGTAACAGCTCATTATGTTCCCTAGCATAGAGGATGCTGGATAGTAAGTGGCAGTAACTTTCTAGCTTTACTGAAGAGGCCGTTCAGCTATACATGAAGAGGCCATCTTAGTACGGAAAGATCTAGGCACCACTTATGTGTTTGACATATGGATAAGAGTTAAATGTGAAAAACAGCATGCCAACCGTCCAAACACATCGCTGCGAACCAAAACCATCCCAATGGGGTAGATTGGAAATGAGTCGAGGTACTCTGACCTGGCTTTCAAAGAGGAAGCTCCTTTGCCTCATCATAGACATGCTGGAGAGTAAAGTAGATATGGCCTATTTTGCTGATCACATGGAAGAAACCCTTCCACAACAAAATACAAAATGGAGCAAGTGTACCATGTGCATGCAAGAGCCTGCATGTCTTTATTTCCAGATTACGAAAAAGCAAAGCTCACCTTGAATTTTGCAAATAAAGAAATGGAAAAGATTGAGATGGAGCTCACGTAGTGTTTGATATGTATGAGTCTCCTTTGGGTCTATTTAACATCAATGAGCTTGCTTTGGGTCTAGAAAGTAATCCAGGATCCTTCCTTAGCTGGGTTTGTTTGTGAAAGTATCTAGAACAATCACTATTTGTAGTGCACTACCTAGCCTTTTTTTGTGGAAGTATCTCGGACAATCACTATTAGCATTGCATTGAACCACTATTAGCATTGCATTGAAAAACACTCTAATAAATTGCAGTCAATGAGAAAAAATGGTTGAGAAAGAATGGGAAGTAATCCAACATAAGCTGCTTCTACTTGCATTATAGTGCAAGCGATCAAACCACTTAAAAATTCCGAAGAGATCTTGCCACAAAAATCTTGCAGTTTCAATATTGCAATTAAAAGTTCTGCATTGTTAAAATCGTGGAGATAAATTGTTTTCATAAAATATTGGAAGAGCAATGGACAATATGCAATTACTAAATGCCAAGCAAATAAATTACGTTTTGCTAAAAAAAAAAAAGGGATTCACAGATATATTAAAACATCAAACAAGTGTATCAATTGTGCAGGAGTCCTTTCTTCCAACATCATCGATTTATACCTTTTCGGCTACAATCCCATCGAATGCCCACCAACGGTGGGCAATTTACTAGTATCTAATAATTTTCAAGGGCACTTGAACCTCTCAGTTGAGGGGGAGTTATGCCAAGGAAAATTTAAGCCTTCTTGATCTATTGATCAAGGGGGAGTGATAGAATATTGATATATGATCATATAGATCAAGGATTGATGACATGGCATGGGCCATGTGACCACGCTGAGGTGGCAATCCAGTAATATGAGGAGTCGTGTCTCTAAGTAAAGTTGTGTCTTATATATCTTTTGTATGCCACGTTTGGCTATTCATATTCAATACAAAACTCGCCTATCTATTCTTCACCCATCCTGGAATTCAACAATATTCTACATATCATCATACTATCATAGAGTTTGGTTTGCTTTAGTACCATGCTTTGATTGATTTTGGTTTGGTACTATGTTGTTATTGATTACTGACTTCTAGTATATCAATGCAAAGCTTTTTCCTTCAAAACTTTAAGAGACAGGAGTTTTTTAATAGTGATGATGGTGATGGTTGTACTACCATATTGTATGGTCCTATATGGCCTATTTGGCCTATTGGTCTTCATTGGACGTAGTGCTCAAGTAGCCAGAATGGGAGAGAGCATTAAAACTGGGGCATACATTCGTCCGTTGATGGAGCATAACATTGTGAAGACCTTACATCTGGGCATGGGCAATAGTTATAATCAGACATAACAAACTAATTGTGCCATCAATGCCTTCTAAAAATAATCTTGGATATTTTGGCGCCATAACAGAGCTACAAACAATTAAGTCGGGAGTTTAGAGAATATAACCTTCGCTTGCAGAAGTATATCAGCATAGGAAAGAGATTTAGCTCATCAACACTCCACTGAAGTTTCTTTTCTGTTCTGTCATGATCACGCAAGGCATAGAAGCAAGGAACGCGTTGGCCATTCATGACCATGGGCTATGGCGGTCGGAGAAGCTATGGCGGCAACAGAAACAAGGTGCTGCGCACAGAGGGTTGCCTCTCAAGGGTTCATTTTGTTTGATGGATTTGTTATTTTGCACTTGCACTGACTGCTATTTGCAACACAATATTGTGACGTTCCACGTATTTATACGCTATACGTACAAATAGTCGTGATACGTCACGGTATAAGTGGGGGTGCACCTAGGTGCACATATGGATTCTAATGGTTTATTCTAGCTATGTTAACTAATTATCTTATATTATAATGTTATACCGTAAGTAAGTAGTGCATCGAGCCCTAGAATGGATGGCTCAGATTAATCCTCGCCACATGGCATCATCTATGGCGTCGATAGGGTTGGGAGGCTGCGGGTTCGAGCGGAGAGGTCTGGCGGCTATGGCGCTTCTGTGCGAATTTTTTTTGGCCTCAACTGTGCAGTCCGGTGCCGGGTGTATGGTTCCTCAAGCCGGAGGAAGTTCTATTACCATAGCAGACTGGCATCATCTTGCCCTTTCTTCCAGCTTACCTTCCTTTATGGTTTTTCTTCACGGCAGGGTAGGAGCAACAAGAATAGGCCTAGATTGAACGGACTAGGCTTCTTTAGGGTCTTAGCTCTCCAGCGGCAGGCTTCAAAACTCAGTAAATCTTGTAGTGCGGCCCAGCTTCATCGCCATAGCTTCATTCCGTTGGTTTATGTTGACCACAGATTCGAATCTCTTCATGTTTGGGTATTTTTTCCTTGGTTTATTATTCATTTGATTCTTTGTTGTTAGATAAGACCTCTATTACATGATTCGCTGCAGAGCAGAGAAGCACGAGTGCATATGGCTGCAACCAAGATTGCCTCTTCTTACAGTAAACCGATCAAATCGATAATCTGCCATAGCCAAAGTACTAACAAAAGGGGTTAGCACATGGCATTCTCTCTAACGATATTGCTCTTTTTTGGCCTATTTTGAGCTCAGAAATATGAAGCGAACATAGCAGCATCTTTTTGTTTGCTCTATTGTTTAGCTACAAAATGCGTTGTAGAATAGAGGGCAAGAAGTGTCCACAATGACTCATGGAACAAATTTGACAGTAAGACTGGCTCTCAGGTATGTTTCTCTGCACATATCCATGTTTTATGCTTCACGTTCTAGAGTTTTCAGATTCAAAAGCAGTATATATTTAAGTAAAGGACCTTGAACCTTTCACGCAGTGAATGGGTGCTGGCTTTGTGTTCAAAGGAAGCCAAAGATGGGTTAGAAGATCCTGCATGGCTGAAGTGTCCACTAAGGGCAGAAGGCAGCTAGCTGTAAGTATTTTCAACATTCCCTGTTTAAATGGACATAAACTGACCTTTGTTTTCCATTCATAGTTATTTGTATTTATTTTGTTGTTACAGGATAGAGACACAATGGATGGACACACGTGGACATGGAATAGCTATACAATTGAAAGTAGAAGGCAATTGCAAGTAGTTTCAACATTCCTAATCAATCATCTGCCAGAACACCAGACTGTCTGTAAAATTCGCGGTTTTCTTACTGTGTTTCTTTCCTACACATGATTTTATTGGATTCTGCTTTGCAACAGAGCTGCATGCAGTATGAGATTTGAGATTCGGGTTATGACAGAAGACTATAGATTGTCTACACCATCTAATTGCAGAAATAGCACAATCTAACACAATCTAATTGGAAATAGTTTGCACAAAGATTATATGCCTGCAATAATATAAAGATGAGTGCTGCTACAAAGAAGCTAAACTTTTAGTCAAGAAGTTGGCTTACTAAGAACTAATGCATAATACATCGTCACAGCATCATACATTTTTGCCAGCTTGAAGTCCAAGTTGCTATATATAAAAGACGTACATTTTGCCAGCTTGAAGTCCATATCAGACCAAATGGTTGCTCCACATAAAGCTCAAGTAGGGCCAAACAAGATGCTGCTTTCAATTGCTTGAAAGCTTGCTTTTAATTGCTTGAAAGCGTGATAAATATATGATTATATAAACATTGCAATTTCTTTGCTCTTGAATTTTTATGCACTAAGAATATTTACTATGTTGAAAAGCAACAACATAAAAAAGAATGGTTAATTTGGGAAACGGACATTGTGCTACATTACAATACACATAGAAAAATATTTAAAAACATATCATTACACTATCTATGTTAGAGAATGGTTGAAATGTTCAATAGTCTTGGCTTCTCGATGGCTAAAATACCTCCATTCAAATATAACTTGGCTATATTCAATCCACATACCACATGTAGACAACATAACTTCTAAGTAATATGTCATGAATTACTACAAACATTTTCAGGCTTTTCGTTTACAGGTTTTCAACTTTTAGAGAACACAAACATTGCCCAGCAGCGCTGGGCACTGTTTCTATTTCAATTAATGTGTTTCAAAATTGGAATGAGCAGAATACCCAAACATGACCACACATCATTGTCAATATTGCTTGCAAGCATAAATGGGCATGGCCATGATGCCATTCATCTTTTATCTAAATAACTCATTCCAGATATTTATATTACGCAATATATAGGCTTTCAGATTGCATGTTCTAGAGTATGCATAATGGAGTCCTCCTTGGTATCATTTAGCAGTTCCAACATACGCCCAACAACTCATAGACATCAACAACTCATAGAGGCACTTGCAATCTGCCGGTTCCCAAAATGATCCAATGGTCAAAACTTATTGTACGCAAGTGCACAGTTCCAATGGCCTAGAAGTTAATGTATATGCAAATGCTTAGGTTCCCAACATTTACATGTTCCAAAATTATGCCCAGCAACGCTGGGCACCATTACTAGTATGTTAAATAATTAGCTAAGGTTAAGGTTAGATGCCACCTAGCTTAGTGTGATTAGTTAGTTAGGACCTGCAAATTTGGTATGGCAAGTGGGGATTTAAGCCCAAATCCAGTTAGGGTTTACAAGGAAGCAGCACCGTTGACCCGCCGTTGACCCGCCGTTGACCCGCATTGACCCGCCATTGACCAGCGCCTTGACTGCGTAGACCCATGTTTGACCCAATTGACTTGGAGATACAGGTTAGTTTTAGGAGTCTTTGTTGAATTCTAACCCTTCTTTGCTTAGATGAATGGTTAAATTCAATTCTTTTGTTCTCTTGAAGTTATATGGATGCTAGATGATGATACTCTGTGGATGGGATGTTTCTTTTCATGCTTCTCCTGTGCTTGGGGTTTAAGGGGGGTAGAGACCTAAAAGCCATTAGTTTAGAGATGCTCCTAGCTAGAATCCTTTAGATCCTATAAAATGCGGCCTGTGCACAAGAGCCCACCTGGCTGTGGGGGCTATGGAGTGACTTATAATTCAATAACGGACATCATGGTGAAACGGGGGTGGAGCCTTGCTGACCGCGGGTACTGGGGCTCCTACAGTGTGCTAGTCTTATAGTCGGTCACTGTGTGAGGGCCGGGTATGGGACTGACACCTCCTGGGTGTTCATTCGGGGCCCCAAAAGGGCTGTTTGGCACTCGACAGGGGCACTGTGGTGACCTGTGGTTTTTGGGGGGTTCAAGTCGGATACGAGTAGGGGTCGCTGTGGTGGCACTACTCTCTAGCACACCCATGGAACCATGATGATCCGGGGAGGGGACACTTCCCTGACCTGCCTCGGCGAAACCGGTGAGATGCAAGCCGGAGTAGTCTCATAGGGTGATTCCATGAGATTGCGCAACTCGGAAGGCTAGAGTCATTCCAGAGCTTGATTCAGCCTATCTGCAAAATGTGCACAGGAGGGGCGGATGGAGTGGTTCACTCTAGCCATTGTCTTATGCCAACCAACGCCATTGTCATGATTCTGTCTGCTGATATCTTGAGGCCTGACCGTCAGTTGATTCCCTTGAGTCTGA
This sequence comes from Isoetes taiwanensis, assembly GCA_021234155.1. Lineage (NCBI taxonomy): Eukaryota > Viridiplantae > Streptophyta > Lycopodiopsida > Isoetales > Isoetaceae > Isoetes > Isoetes taiwanensis. The sequence goes on along the minus strand of JAJEKV010000059.1, from coordinate 2,527,407 downwards.
GCCCAGGGTAGAGCTATGGGGGTATAAAGTGTTTATTTGTATGCTATTGTTTAGTTATTGCCTTGGATGATGGATGGGCCACCCTTCGTGGTGGTATATTATTGTTATGATATGTGCTTGGTGCTAACATGTATGTACGCTTCCGCTATAGGTTCCCATAGAAGGCGTGGGGCGAATGACACCTCCGTGTCCTTCACCCGGATACTCGACCATCCTGAGTAGTCCGAGGTAGTCGGAGGGCCTTTTCGTGGTGATGGAGTGCCATGGAAAGGGGATTTCTTGTATTTATACGATGGGAGTATCGTATAGATTCAGGGAGCGTCACAGTGGTATCAGAGCGATGATTCTGGTAGACCAAATCATTGCAATGGCCATGTCTAACTCGTTAGATCGTTAGTAAGAGAGAAAACCCTAACATAGAAGCCACGCAAATGTGTATAAATTAGTTAGGAAAGCAAAACCGTAGTCGAGCATGGTTTTGGACACCAGACCATTGCACTGGCCAAAAAAAATTGACTTAGAATAGTTTATTTTCTAGAAACCCTAAAATCGGCTCTCTCATTTTTTGGGTGTCTTAGAATTTGAAAATAAGACTCCAAAAACACCAGAGCGCCGAAATTTTTCCAGCTAGGGTTTTCAATTTTCAAATGGCCATAACTTTCTCTAGGTAGCTCGGATTAACGCGATTTTTGTTCCAATGGATCGGGCATCCTCAAATTGACCTAAGGCACCCTTCATCGGCAAAAATTCGTCATAGAATTGGCCTAAAATCAAAATCGGCTATCTCACTTTTTTGATGTCTTAGAATTTAAAAATAACACTCAAAAATAACCAGAGCGCCGAAATACGTACACGCGTATTTCCGCCGTATAAGAAAATTTTTTCGTATAAAAGTTCTATTCTCATATTTGACGCAACTGTAGTTTTAGGGAGTTGAATCCATGACCTTCCAACTCTAGCCCTATGCACTTACCAACAAGCCAAGCCTGCTTTTGTGTGATATGCATGCCTTTACATATCTATTATCCTTTTCAATGCTCTGTTTTCTCTACGAAAACACATTCTATAAAAAAAGTTATTGCAGCGTTTTGAACCCATGACCTCACAACTGTAGTTTTAGATGCTTACCAACATGGCAAGCCTCCTCACATGGAATATATTTGCCTTATGATTCTAATATCATATTTCATACTCTGTTAATTCTAGACCAAGCCATGATGTTAAAAAGGTCATTGTAGGGACTTGAACTCCTGACTTTCCACTTCCAATTCCAAGCGCTTAACATTACGCCAAGTCCTTCTTGGTAGATTTAGATGCCCCGCATATTTGTTATTCCTATTGTGGTCTGCTTTGCCTTGTGCAATACATTCTTCTAAAAAGTCTATCGTCAGGACTTGAACTCCCGACCCCACACCTCCAAGACGAGGGTATTTACCCCCATGCCAAGTGCCTTTTAATGTTGCATATTTGTTTTACGTCCTTCTTATAATAATACCTAATATTCTGTTTGCCTAGAGTAGCACACCCTTCTACAAAAGTCTATTGCTAGGACTTGAACCCTTGATCTTCTACCACCAAGCCAAACTCATTTACCACGTTATAGCTTTTGTTCTACTTCTCTAAAGTAACTTCGTCTTCTATTTCAAAATTGCCCCAGTTTTTCTCCTTTGGTTGTGGGCCTTATTCTTCAAGGTCACCAACCTAGTTAGCCTTCCGATATTCTTAGCTTCATGTGGGCATCCATGCCACTTGTGTTTGCCATCAGCTGTAAATGTCTTGTTTCAAGGCTATAGTTATGCACACTCCATTACCATTATGTTCTTTAGGTCGCGTCTCAGTGGGGATTATCAACCCACATTGTCACCCTCTACAAATGTTAGTCCTTGGCATCTTTTGTCATAATGTTATGCTGCTACTGTAGCAATACACGTGACTTGTCCTCCTCATAATATGCCATTGTCATTATCTACTTTAGACATTGTGCAATCTTAGGGTTCATAAGTTACCTCCAGCCATACTTATACCTTAAGTAGCCAATGCACCTAGAGTCATCAGGGCGCCTGAGTTGCACTTTGTAACTCGTTATAAACCACCCATGTCTGATCTAATTCGGACATATCTCTAACTTATGCATCCGTGTAACCCAAAGGGTTATCTTTCCCTGACTCAATCAATTGTGTAATTTAATCTTTGGTGTCTATGTAAGACACATTTTGAGCTTTAGTAGGTAACTGCTATCCGCCACCTACCCTCAACTTATACTACTGTATGCTTCAACTTCATCATCTTAGGCTTTATTCTCCGGTGGTTGACATTTATTTTTCAATGCCAACTACAATATCCTACTGTTAACTTGTAGTGGATTGACTTGCACAATCCAGACATCCTCCAAACCCTCACTGTCAGTTTGGCCTTCGACGTGTCTTTCCCTCTCCATGTCACTGTCAAGCTTGTTTCACCAACATGTTTACCGTATGTGTACATAATACGTATGTGGTCAACATATAAGCTTTCCTCCCCAATGCTAGAGTTCTGCTCTAACTTGGCTTACGTGTAACCTTGATAGTTCCTTCAAACCAAACCCATTTTCGGTCTGCTTTTCTATTTTGGATGAGCCGCCGGTTTCTTTCCATAGAGAGTGGCCAACTCTATGTTGGTGTAGATGCTGTCCACATTTTGATGGGCTTCCCGAGTAGTTCCACCATGCCTTTTGAGCCTCTGGCTACTTTAGTACGTCAATACCCTGTGATCTTTAATGCGGTTACAGGAAAATCTCCAAACGGTATTACCCCAGTCGAAGAGCTTTTCCGAAGGCTCCTTCCGCTTTGTCACCTTTACCTTACTCACTTCAACTTTTGATTAAATTTAATTGTTGTCTTTGGACCCCTCATAATGAGACGAGGGCGTTGCTGTCCCAATCTCATACCATACACCCTTATGTCCGCACCTTAGCGTTACGCAGAATCGCCATAAGGATATCCAATTCCTTGACCTCTTATGGGTCTAAAAGTCATAGCCATACACGGTGTAGACCTTCCCGTCCGGATCCTTTGTGTCTTCCATTATTGGACAGGACATTACATATATCTTTTGTTATTCTCTCACCCAATAGCTATCCTCAGCGTCTAACTACTGATCAGCTCATCGGTATTTAGACATTAGAAACATTAACCGGTTCTTTCACCTTTGTTCTAGCCATCCTCGGGATGTTTGTTCATATAGCATCACCATATATGCTAGATTTACTCTAGCTATATCCTTCACTTAAATTTCTTATCTCGTGTATATCATACCGGGGCTAAATTGTTTTTTCATCTATGCCCCTATTAGTATCTAGTATGAATTCGAATGCCAAACTCGACAGCCTTCCCGTATCAATCATGTAGTATCTCATACTACTAAAGTCTAGTGTCGTATAAGATTGCTAGACATAGCCACATAGCTTCGTTTATAGTCGTTGACTATATAGTACGATCCTCACCAACCATATGTTTATACATGTATTTTGCCATGTATACTCTATTTCCAGAAAGTCATCTTAATCCACTTTCATACGACAAATTAGTGGATTATCTAATCCACGCCATCAGTTCAACATCTTCTCCTCTTGAACCTATTTCTTGGCTTGTTATCTTGTCCTACATGGGTGTCGTGGTTTTTACCACCGCTTCACAGTGTCTATCATAAATCCTCATATGCAAAGCCTACTTTGGCTTGATCACCGAGCTCTAGTCACATCATCCACAATTGTGAACTCATGTTCCAAGTACGCATCTACCACCTGGACGCTACTCCTGGAGAGCCAAGTCACAGTACCCCGTCTAGAGGACATTCTCCTTGGAAAGTTGTCCATCAGGTACCTACCTTGTCGTATTCCACACCTTGAGTTATTCAAAGTGTCCCTTTTAATCTCCTCTATTTGAAATGTTGTTTATAACAACTACCATGTTTACCTATCATTTCTTGGAGATCACCCTCCAATGATAATATGGCGTCACCGCACCACTTACGGCTTCTGGACAATTGCATCATCTACTGCGGTGGTCTTTTTCCGCCTCTTTGGCGTATAAGCGACCACTTCTTGCCTTTGCTTATTTTCGCCTGCAATTCTTTCCATTCTGTGGATACACTATGTTCCACACTCTGGCCACCTCGCCGGAATGGACGTGAATATAAATTCATCGTCTAAAAATTACGTTCTTATTTGTCCAGACCCGTACCCTTGCATCTACGTTGTAAATCTAAGGAACTTAGACGCAAAATTTGGATTATTTAATAATCCATAATTCATGAACCGCCGTCGTTACACGACATTCATCTTCATTTTCCAATGAATCATACCTCAAATCAATCGCAATAGTTTACAATGTAGCATTGGACTTCTATATTTTTGCCACCATTATCGGAGCTGTCACTTCTAATGAATTAGCTCGTACCTTGGTACGTTACCCCTGTAACCTGTCGTATGGCCCTAACCCTTGGCCAATTCACTCTCACCTGTATGGTGGTATATTTAGTATCATCATAAAGCGACTCGTATCCTCTCTATCAATGGCCAACTTAACGCACCACCAACATCGTATATATATGCCAAATAACCACCAGATTGCCGTAACTATTAAGTATCCCTTCTCAGATCCCTTCAATTCCAGTGATTCCATGGGATCACACATCTTATGATATCCATTTCTTTCCCTGCAATAAAGATCCACGACGGATATATTTCCACTCGTTATTCCAAACCTCTAGTATTTTAACCAGATTACCGATCTATTAATGGGATATTTACTATACCATTTAGTCCTCAGCCCTTAGTAAAACTTCCTACCCTTCCGCTTGCAGTGCAGTATGGCGTACTATAGTTGTCGCATACCAACTCCTGCCCCACTCTATCTATCTAAACCACCTGTTCTCGTCAATGGACCTTTCCCTGTCTACACGTATGATTGCCACCATGAACTACATGGAGTTATATTACCTACCATCTTATTTACTCCTTTACTTTTCCTCTTGCACTGTTCGATCTCAAACTAGCTTGAACCTTACATGTGCATTTCTATCGCACATTTCCATTAAGTTGTATGCCGTATTACCTATAAATTGCACATGACAAGTCATTTCAAAATTGATCACTTTGAACATGGCGACTTCTGTGTGACTTATAACCTCACATCACCTCTTCAAGGAGGGGAGACCTTACCGTCTACCTCGTCACCTGTCCATGGGAGCGTTTCGTGACCCTGGCTTACCCTTGATGCTGAGGACATCATCATTTTCAAGGAGGGGAGAATGTGACGTTCCACGTATTTATACGCTATACGTACAAATAGTCGTGATACGTCACGGTATAAGTGGGGGTGCAGCTAGATGCACATATGGATTCTAATGTTTTATTCTAGCTATGTTAACTAATTATATGTTAAATAATTAGCTAAGGTTAAGGTTAGATGCCATCTAGCTTAGTGTGATTAGTTAGTTAGGACCTGCCAATTTGGTATGGCAAGTGGGGATTTAAGCCCAAATCCAGTTAGGGTTTACAAGGAAAAGGGCCAGCGCCTTCAAGCAGCACTGTTGACCCGCCGTTGACCTGCGTTGACCCGCCATTGACCAGCGCCTTGACTGCGTAGACCCATGTTTGACCCAATTGACTTGGAGATACAGGTTAGTTTTAGGAGTCTTTGTTGAATTCTAACCCTTCTTTGCTTAGATGAATGGTTAAATTCAATTCTTTTGTTCTCTTGAAGTTATATGGATGCTAGATGATGATACTCTGTGGATGGGATGTTTCTTTTCATGCTTCTCCTGTGCTTGGGGTTTAAGGGGGGTAGAGACCTAAAAGCCATTAGTTTAGAGATGCTCCTAGCTAGAATCCTTTAGATCCTATTAAATGCGGCCTGTGCACAAGAGCCCACCTGGCTGTGGGGGCTATGGAGTGACTTATAATTCAATAATGGACATCATGGTGAAACGGGGGTGGAGCCTTGCTGACCGCGGGTACTGGGGCTCCTACAGTGTGCTAGTCTTATAGTCGGTCACTGTGTGAGGGCCGGGTATGGGACTGACTTTCTCTAGGTAGCTCGGATTGACGCGATTTTTGTTCCAATGGATCGGGCATCCTCAAATTGACCTAGGGGACCTTTTCATCGGCAAAAATTCGTCATAGAATTGGCCTAAAATCAAAATCGGCCCCACACCTCCAAGGCGAGGGTATTTACCCCCATGCCAATTGCCTTTTAATGTTACATATTTGTTTTACGTCCTTCTTATAATAATACCTAAGTTAGCTATTATTATAAGAAGGACGTAAAACAAATATGTAACATTAAAAGGCACTTGGCATGAGGGTAAATACCCTCGCCTTGGAGGTGTGGGGCCGATTTTGATTTTAGGCCAATTCTGTTTGCCTAGAGTAGCACACCCTTCTACAAAAGTCTATTGCTAGGACTTGAACCCTTGATCTTCTACCACCAAGCCAAACTCATTTACCACGTTATAGCTTTTGTTCTACTTCTCTAAAGTAACTTCGTCTTCTATTTCAAAATTGCCCCAGTTTTTCTCCTTTGGTTGTGGGCCTTATTCTTCAAGGTCACCAACCTAGTTAGCCTTCCGATATTCTTAGCTTCATGTGTGCATCCACGCCACTTGTGTTTGCCATCAGCTGTAAATGTCTTGTTTCAAGGCTATAGTTATGCACACTCCATTACCATTATGTTCTTTAGGTCGCGTCTCAGTGGGGATTATCAACCCACATTGTCACCCTCTACAAATGTTAGTCCTTGGCATCTTTTGTCATAATGTTATGCTGCTACTGTAGCAATACACGTGACTTGTCCTCCTCATAATATGCCATTGTCATTATCTACTTTAGACATTGCGCAATCTTAGGGTTCATAAGTTACCTCCAGCCATACTTATACCTTAAGTAGCCAATGCACCTAGAGTCATCAGGGCGCCTGAGTTGCACTTTGTAACTCGTTATAAACCACCCATGTCTGATCTAATTCAGACATATCTCTAACTTATGCATCCGTGTAACCCAAAGGGTTATCTTTCCCTGACTCAATCAATTGTGTAATTTAATCTTTGGTGTCTATGTAAGACACATTTTGAGCTTTAGTAGGTAACTGCTATCCGCCACCTACCCTCAACTTATACTACTGTATGCTTCAACTTCATCATCTTAGGCTTTATTCTCTGGTCGTTGACATTTATTTTCAATGCCAACTACAATATCCTACTGTTAACTTGTAGTGGATTGACTTGCACAATCCAGACATCCTCCAAACCCTCACTGTCAGTTTGGCCTTCGACGTGTCTTTCCCTCTCCATGTCACTGTCAAGCTTGTTTCACCAACATGTTTACCGTATGTGTACATAATACGTATGTGGTCAACATATAAGCTTTCCTCCCCAATGCTAGAGTTCTACTCTAACTTGGCTTACGTGTAACCTTGATAGTTCCTTCAAACCAAACCCATTTTCGGTCTGCTTTTCTATTTTGGATGAGCCGCCGGTTTCTTTCTATAGAGAGTGGCCAACTCTATGTTGGTGTAGATGCTGTCCACATTTTGATGGGCTTCCCGAGTAGTTCCACCATGCCTTTTGAGCCTCTGGCTACTTTAGTACATCAATACCTTGTGATCTTTAATGCGGTTACAGGAAAATCTCCAAACGGTATTACCCCAGTCGAAGAGCTTTTTCGAAGGCTCCTTCCGCTTTGTCACCTTTACCTTACTCACTTCAACTTTTGATTAAATTTAACTGTTGTCTTTGGACCCCTCATAATGAGACGAGGGCGTTGCTGTCCCAATCTCATACCATACACCCTTATGTCCGCACCTTCGTTCGCAACTTCCATAAGGATATCCAATTCCTTGACCTCTTATGGGTCTAAAAGTCATAGCCATACACGGTGTAGACCTTCCCGTCCGGATCCTTTGTGTCTTCCATTATTGGACAGGACATTACATATATCTTTTGTTATTCTCTCACCCAATAGCTATCCTCAGCATCTAACTACTGATCAGCTCATCGGTATTTAGACATTAGAAACATTAACCGGTTCTTTCACCTTTGTTCTAGCCATCCTCGGGATGTTTGTTCATATAGCATCACCATATATGCTAGATTTACTCTAGCTATATCCTTCACTTAAATTTCTTATCTCGTGTATATCATACCGGGGCTAAATTTTTTTTCATCTATGCCCCTATTAGTATCTAGTATGAATTCGAATGCCAAACTCGACAGCCTTCCCGTATCAATCATGTAGTATCTCATACTACTAAAGTCTAGTGTCATATAAGATTGCTAGACATAGCCACATAGCTCCGTTTATAGTCGTTGACTATACAGTACGATCCTCACCAACCATATGTTTATACATGTACTAGAAAGGGCCCGGCCTACCGGGTCTTTTTTTTTAGTTCCTATTTCTCGTGACCCGGCCCGCCTCGCCTCGATTTGGACATTTTTTATCCTTGGCTTCGTCTCAGCCTTGCCTTGGTCATACACACTTACTACCAACACCTAGTACCAATTGTAATCTCCTCGGCTCGGTCTCGGCCTTCGGCCGAGGCCTCGCCTCGGTTTGAACAAAAGCACGCCCATCAATGGCATACTTATCTAACTTAGTTTTACCTACCTACCTAAAGGGCCTGCCCCTTTTCTTTTTCATCATTGTGCCCACCGTTGGTGGGCATACACACATGATCCATAACTTTCGATTACTCAATGTATATATGATGCATCATTGTCAAACTTCAATTAGGGTTATTAACAGTAGATCCAACATCAACTATAACAGAAGATGCGTCATCATCATCAAAATGATATTTCTGCGAATAATATAGGTTACGAAACAAATCCAAGATGAGCTCCAATATCGCATCTTTCGGCACAAATATTGGTGAGTTAGCAAAGGTGCTAACCCACCATTCATAAAAGTCATCTAGACTTATCTCAATAACGTACTCTTTTTTTATCTGTGACATCTCTGCAGATGTGAAAACATAATTGCAAAACATAAGTTGTAATACCACACAACAATAAAAGGCACACTGAAAAAGAACACGATGTTCGTTGCAACTCACGATGTTGCTCACAACGAAGAGAAGCACGGGTATTAAGAAAAAGCGTGAGAGCAAGACAAAAGCAATATACGTAGGGCGAGCAAGTAAAAGCAAAAGCATGGTTACACCAAACAGGTCCCTAGAAAATGAGAATTTATCTTGATCCGGACCTCTGTTAATGTAAAATCACTATTACCTGCCTAAATGCAAGCATCTAAGCCTATAACTAATTCAACTGGACAGAAGAATTACCTTGTTTACAATCGTAGTCGGGCCCAATCAAGATACCTTATTACTGTATGCCGGAGCAGCTAGGCAAGGCTGGACAGAGTAGCCAAATTTGAAAGCAGACGAACTGGCAGGAGCTATCGGCTTTTTATATGTGCATGCTTCCAGAAAACATGGTAGGAATGCTCATACTTGCCTTTGAAGGCAAGAAACGATGTCAGATATCAAGCCCACATGTAAACACAAAAAACGTGGCCGAGATCGCGCCACGTGATACATGTTTGCCTTGCAAGGCAAGCAAAAAAAAACACGGAGGGTCGAGATCGCGCCACGCGGCGCCTCCTCCACCGTCTATTAATGGCACATGTCACATCAAGGTCACGTATTAAATGGCACATGTCACATCAAGGAGATGTCACATCAAGGCACATTTATCAAGGTCATGTATTAATGGCACATGTCACATCAAGGTCATGTATTAATTAAATGGCACATGTCACATCAAGGCACATTTATCAAGGTCATGTATTAATGGCACATGTCACATCAAGGTCATGTATTAATTAAATGGCACATGTCACATCAAGGTCACGTGATAAATGGCACATGTCACATCAAGGACATGTCACATCAAGGCACATTTATCAAGGTCATGTATTAATGGCACATGTCACATCAAGGTCATGTATTAATTAAATGGCACATGTCACATCAAGGCACATTTATCAAGGTCATGTATTAATGGCACATGTCACATCAAGGTCATGTATTAATTAAATGGCACATGTCACATCAAGGCACATTTATCAAGGTCATGTATTAATGGCACATGTCACATCAAGGTCACGTATTAAATGGCACATGTCACATCAAGGACATGTCACATCAAGGCACATTTATCAAGGTCATGTATTAATGGCACATGTCACATCAAGGTCATATATTAATTAAATGGCACAGGTCACATCAAGGCACATTTATCAAGGTCATGTATTAATGGCACATGTCACATCAAGGTGATGTTGTATTAATGGCACATGTCACATCAAGGTGATGTTTGCCTTGCCTTGCAAGGCAAGCAATCCAAAAAAAAGAAACAAAAAACGTGGCCGAGGTCGCGCCACGTGGCGCCCCCTGCACCGTCGATGGGGGCGGACTTACTCACTTACTTACTTACTTACTTACTTACTTACGGACACTATTTTTTCATTATAATAGATTTTGCCATGTATACTCTATTTCCAGAAAGTCATCTTAATCCACTTTCATACGACAAATTAGTGGATTATGTAATCCACCATCAGTTCAACATCTTCTCCTCTCGAACCTATTTCTTGGCTTGTTATCTTGTCCTACATGGGTGTCGTGGTTTTTACCACCGCTTCACAGTGTCTATCATAAATCCTCATATGCAAAGCCTACTTTGGCTTGATCACCGAGCTCTAGTCACATCATCCACAATCATATGGGTTGTGAACTCATGTTCTAAGTACGCATCTACCACCTGGACGCTACTCCTGGAGAGCCAAGTCACAGTACCCCGTCTAGAGGACATTCTTCTTGGAAAGTTGTCCATCAGGTACCTACCTTGTCGTATTCCACACCTTGAGTTATTCAAAGTGTCCCTTTTAATCTCCTCTATTTAAAATGTTGTTTATAACAACTACCATGTTTACCTATCATTTCTTGGAGATCACCCTCCAATGATAATATGGCGTCACCGCACCACTTACGGCTTCTGGACAATTGCATCATCTACTCTCAATTGGTCTTTTCTGTAACATACCTAGTGTGCTACATATTCGGAATCCAGTAAGATAATGGAAACAATTTGGACTCAGCAATAAATGCCTTTCTATTCATCTCAAAAGCTTTAGTACAATGGTCTATTGCCCGTATTCGGGCCTAATTCAAAGCTACACATAATCTACGCTTGGCATCACGACTACCCCTGGCACCTCCCCTCGCACGACGTTTTAACTCCCAACTCTATCTGTAAGGAAGGAAAGGGGGTTAGTCACGACGGACTAAGTGGGCAACCTTCACCTTGACCTTGGAAAACTGGAAGAAACAAGCATCAACCATCAACATCTCATTAACAAGATCAATCAACACCATTAGTACTTAAACTTGTTCTCCGGGGGTGATCAAGCCCCTTCCGCCCGGGAATTCACGTATTCCGCTGCGCACCACGGTCATACGTACCACACACCTATCCTGGTGTGCGCGATGCTCAACCGCTTCATCCCCCGGCATCGACGAGGGGCGGGTTCCTTCATTCACACAACAACCTTATGGTTGTTGTTCCACAGAACATTCAACATAGCATCCATAAATAACATACAACATATCAACATACTATTAATCATGCAACGCAACAATAATCATCACAACCATGGAGAACTGCACCAAGCAATTAAAAAGAGCAAAGATCACAATGCAAAAAGGAAACTACATAAGCACAAAGAAAGAATGATATGGTCAACCAATGCATATGGGTCGTTCAAGGAAATGTATGGCTTAGAGTAAAAACATCAAGGAAATGTATGGCTTAGAGTAAAAACATGGCAATGGTAAAAATATGCTCCAGGCTGGAATCGAACTCTAGTCTTTGGGACAAAACTCATGGGGTCTAACCAACTAGACTACAGACGTTTAACGGTTTAAAAGGCAAGGACATCTTAATTAAACAAATTGGAAGGGCTTAAAGACAACAAAACAGAGGCTTTATTGACAGGAGCGAATAACGAGCTGAGGAAGGGCGGACGGCCAGGCCAAATGCTAAAGGATCAGGCCCAAACATCAGATTCAGGGTCGGCTCTGGCTGCGAAATGCTCCTACAACAGGTTAGAATCGGATCAACTTCAAGCCAATCATGGAAAAGAATCAGAAAACAGAACAAGACTTTAACACAGAGGCGTCTGCGAACTGGGTTTTAGCGTTGGCATGGAGGAAGGCGACGAAAGCTTATAGGTTTCTCTGTAGGCATTTGAAAAGAGCAGAACAGAGGGCTTTTGAGCAGTAAGACCATCACCAGCCAGTATTCAGGTGTGAACCAAGCAGGGCTCATAGGCAGAGGCCGGATTTTGACAGCAAAATCCTCTTGTCATACTCAGAAGTTCTATTCAATGCAGAGTTTGGGGAGCATCAAGGGCCTATGTGGCAAAGTCTAGCTCGAGCAGGATCCTAACGCCTTGCATGGCATAGCGTGGCAACAGATTCAAGCCAGATTTTGGAATCATGGGCGACTCTATGCTGGCTGAAATCAATTCTGGCAGAACTAATGCTGCAAGAAAGACTAGGCTAGAAAGGATCACGGTCTGTAACAAAACCATAGCAGCGCTTCTTCATGGATTGTCTTGTAAAAGCAAGAGAAACACAGATACACAACAACAGCAGATACACAGATCACAGATGCACATTCCCAACTCGATTCTTGACAGAATCCTTGGCTTCCAGTTCCAGTTACCCACCAGTTCTGCACTCTTCAATCTGCAGCAGGGATTCGGAGATGGAACAAAGGCGCAGGCTTTTGGCAAAAACATTAGAGGAAGAATCCCTTCCTTTATAAAGGCAAAGGTTCCTATCAATAGAAATATCTCCCCTTTTCTTTTGTAAATATCCTAACTATCCCATGGCTATTTAGCTCCAGATATTTTCCCTATTATTGCTTATATGTATTTACCATGTCTGGGGTAAATACCGTATTCAAGGTGAAACCCAACTATGCATGAATAAATCCAAGATTAAATAAGTTGATAATTGCTAACCTAGGCTGTAACCCCCTAGGTATCTCACAATTCTCCCACAATAGAAATTTACCCATGTCCTCATGGGGAAACCCATTATGAAACCCATACCATATGTACCAAAGTTGTTCTGCAATTCTATGTGAAAGGATCTTGGGTTCATGACGTCCAAGAAGACTCTTCTTGTAGAATTATAGGAACAACTTTCATAGGTACATCTTTTGTTCCCTGTCTTTGGAACTGCTAGGACTAGACTCTGGTTGACATCCTACTACATCCTCAATGACGCTAAGAATGAACAGAAGTCAGGTCAAAGCATGTCTAGTAATATTCCCAAGTTTTATCCTAATGACTAACTTAACTTGACTCCCCCTAACTTTGCAAACTCAAGTTTAGGAACTAGGTTGGGATGAACTAAATTTTAAACTCTCCCTAAGGATCGGGACCTAGGCTCTGATACCAAAAATGTAACATACCTAGTGTGCTACATATTCGGAATCCAGTAAGATAATGGAAACAATTTGGACTCAGCAATAAATGCCTTTCTATACATCTCAAAAGCTTTAGTACAATGGTCTATTGCCCGTATTCGGGCCTAATTCAAAGCTACAGATAATCTACGCTTGGCATCACGACTACCCCTGGCACCTCCCCTCGCACGACGTTTTAACTCCCAACTCTATCTGTAAGGAAGGAAAGGGAAGATGGGGGTTAGTCACGACGGACTAAGTGGGCAACCTTCACCTTGACCTTGGAAAACTGGAAGAAACAAGCATCAACCACCAACATCTCATTAACAAGATCAATCAACACCATTAGTACTTAAACTTGTTCTCCGGGGGTGATCAAGCCCCTTCCGCCCGGGAATTCACGTATTCCGCTGCGCACCACGGTCATACGTACCACACACCTATCCTGGTGTGTGCGATGCTCAACCGCTTCATCCCCCGGCATCGACGAGGGGCGGGTTCCTTCATTCACACAACAACCTTATGGTTGTTGTTCCACAGAACATTCGACATAGCATCCATAAATAACATACAACATATCAACATACTATTAATCATGCAACGCAACAATAATCATCACAACCATGGAGAACTGCACCAAGCAATTAAAAAGAGCAAAGATCACAATGCAAAAAGGAAACTACATAAGCACAAAGAAAGGATGATATGGTCAACCAATGCATATGGGTCGTTCAAGGAAATGTATGGCTTAGAGTAAAAACATCAAGGAAATGTATGGCTTAGAGTAAAAACATGGCAATGGTAAAAATACGCTCCAGGCTGGAATCGAACTCTAGTCTTTGGGACAAAACTCATGGGGTCTAACCAACTAGACTGCAGACGTTTAACGGTTTAAAAGGCAAGGACATCTTAATTAAACAAATTGGAAGGGCTTAAAGACAACAAAACAGAGGCTTTATTGACAGGAGCGAATAACGAGCTGAGGAAGGGCGGACGGCCAGGCCAAATGCTAAAGGAACAGGCCCAAACATCAGATTCAGGGTCGGCTCTGGCTGCGAAATGCTCCTACAACAGGTTAGAATCCGATCAACTTCAAGCTAATCATGGAAAAGAATCAGAAAACAGAACAAGGGTTTAACACAGAGGCGTCTGCGAACTGGCTTTTAGCGTTGGCATGGAGGAAGGCGACGAAAGCTTATAGGTTTTCCTGTAGGCATTCGAAAAGAGCTGGCTGAAATCAATTCTGGCAGAACTAATGCTGCAAGAAAGACTAGGCTAGAAAGGATCACGGTCTGTAACAAAACCATAGCAGCGCTTCTTCATGGATTGACCTGTAAAAGCAAGAGAAACACAGATACACAACAACAGCAGATACACAGATCACAGATGCACATTCCCAACTCGATTCTTGACAGAATCCTTGGCTTCCAGTTCCAGTTACCCACCAGTTCTGCACTCTTCAATCTACAGCAGGGATTCGGAGATGGAACAAAGGCGCAGGCTTTTGGCAAAAACGTTAGAGGAAGAATCCCTTCCTTTATAAAGGCAAAGGTTCCTATCAATAGAAATATCTCCCCTTTTCTTTTGTAAATATCCCCTTAATTCTAGCTAACTATCCCATGGCTATTTAGTTCCAGATATTTTCCCTATTATTGCTTATATGTATTTACCATGTCTGGGGTAAATACTGTATTCAAGGTGAAACCCAACTATGCATGAATAAATCCAAGATTATATAAGTTGATAATTGCTAACCTAGGCTGTAACCCCCTAGGTATCTCACATTTTCCGTCCTCTTGGACGTATAAGCAGCCACTTCTTGCCTTTGCTTATTTTCGCCTGCAATTCTTTCCATTCTGTGGATACACTATGTTCCACACTCTGGCCACCTTGCCGGAATGGACGTGAATATAAATTCATCGTCTATAAATTACGTTCTTATTTGTCCAGACCCGTACCCTTGCATCTACGTTGTAAATCTAAGGAACTTAGACGCAAAATTTGGATTATTTAATAATCCATAATTCATGAACCGCCGTCGTTACACGACATTCATCTTCATTTTCCAATGAATCATACCTCAAATCAATCGCAATAGTTTACAATGTAGCATTGGACTTCTATATTTTTGCCACCATTATCGGAGCTGCCACTTCTAATGAATTAGCTCGTACCTTGGTACGTTACCCCTGTAACCTGTCGTATGGCCCTAACCCTTGGCCAATTCACTCTCACCTGTATGGTGGTATATTTAGTATCATCATAAAGCGACTCGTATCCTCTTCATCAATGGGCCAACTTAACGCACCACCAACATCGTATATATATGCCAAATAACCACCAGATTGTCGTAACTATTAAGTATCCCTTCTCAGATCCCTTCAATTCCAGTGATTCCATGGGATCACACATCTTATGATATCCATTTCTTTCCCTGCAATAAAGATCCACGACGGATATATTTCCACTCGTTATTCCAAACCTCTAGTATTTTAACCAGATTACCGATCTATTATTGGGATATTTACTATTCCATTTAGTCCTCAGCCCTTAGTAAAACTTCCTACCCTTCCGCTTGCAGTGCAGTATGGCGTACTATAGTTGTCGCATACCAACTCCTGCCCCACTCTATCTATATCTAAACCACCTGTTCTCGTCAATGGACCTTTCCGTGTCTACGCGTATGATTGCTACCATGAACTACATGGAGTTATATTACCTACCATCTTATTTACTCCTTTACTTTTCCTTTTGCACTGTTCGATCTCAAACTAGCTTGAACCTTACATGTGCATTTCTATCGCACATTTCCATTAAGTTGTATGCCGTATTACCTATAAATTGCACATGACAAGTCATTTCAAAATTGATCACTTTTAACATGGCGACTTCTGTGTGACTTATAACCTCACATCACCTCTTCAAGGAGGGGAGACCTTACCGTCTACCTCGTCACCTGTACATGGGAGCGTTTCGTGACCCTGGCTTACCCTTGATGCTGAGGACAGCATCATTTTCAAGGAGGGGAGAATGTGACGTTCCACGTATTTATACGCTATACGTACAAATAGTCGTGATACGTCATGGTATAAGTGGGGGTGCACCTAGGTGCACATATGGATTCTAATGGTTTATTCTAGCTATGTTAACTAATTATATGTTAAATAATTAGCTAAGGTTAAGGTTAGATGCCATCTAGCTTAGTGTGATTAGTTAGTTAGGACCTGCCAATTTGGTATGGCAAGTGGGGATTTAAGCCCAAATCCAGTTAGGGTTTACAAGGAAAAGGGCCAGCGCCTTCAAGCAGCGCCGTTGACCCGCCGTTGACCTGCGTTGACCCGCCATTGACCATTGCCTTGACTGCGTAGACCCATGTTTGACCCAATTGACTTGGAGATACAGGTTAGTTTTAGGAGTCTTTGTTGAATTCTAACCCTTCTTTGCTTAGATGAATGGTTAAATTCAATTCTTTTGTTCTCTTGAAGTTATATGGATGCTAGATGATGATACTCTGTGGATGGGATGTTTCTTTTCATGCTTCTCCTGTGCTTGGGGTTTAAGGGGGGTAGAGACCTAAAAGCCATTAGTTTAGAGATGCTCCTAGCTAGAATCCTTTAGATCCTATTAAATGCGGCCTGTGCACAAGAGCCCACCTGGCTGTGGGGGCTATGGAGTGACTTATAATTCAATAATGGACATCATGGTGAAACGGGGGTGGAGCCTTGCTGACCGCGGGTACTGGGGCTCCTACAGTGTGCTAGTCTTATAGTCGGTCACTGTGTGAGGGCCGGGTATGGGACTGACACCTCCTGGGTGTTCATTCGGGGCCCCGAAAGGGCTGTTTGGCACTCGATAGGGGCACTGTGGTGACCTGTGAATTTTGGGGGGTTCAAGTCGGATACGAGTAGGGGTCGCTGTGGTGGCACTACTCTCTAGCACACCCATGGAACCATGATGATTTGGGGAGGGGACACTTCCCTGACCTGCCTCGGCGAAACCGGTGAGATGCAAGCCGGAGTAGTCTCATAGGGTGATTCCATGAGGTTGCGCAACTCGGAAGGCTATAGTCATTCCAGAGCTTGATTCAGCCTATCTGCAAAGTGTGCACAGGAGGGGCGGATGGAGTGGTTCACCCTAGCCATTGTCTTATACCAACCAACGCCATTGTCATGATTCTGTCTGCTGATATCTTGAGGCCTGACCGTCAGTTGATTCCCTTGAGTCTGAGCCCAGGGTAGAGCTATGGGGGTATAAAGTGTTTATTTGTATGCTATTGTTTAGTTATTGCCTTGGATGATGGATGGGCCACCCTTCGTGGTGGTATATTATTGTTATGATATGTGCTTGGTGCTAACATGTATGTACGCTTCCGCTACATAGGTTCCCATAGAAGGCGTGGGGCGAATGACACCTCCGTGTCCTTCACCCGGATACTCGACCATCCTGAGTAGTCCGAGGTAGTCGGAGGGCCTTTTTGTGGTGATGGAGTGCCATGGAAAGGGGATTTCCTGTATTTATACGATGGGAGTATCGTATAGATTCAGGGAGCGTCACAGTGGTATCAGAGCGATGATTCTGGTAGACCAAATCATTGCACTGGCCATGTCTAACTCGTTAGATTGTTAGTAAGAGAGAAAACCCTAACATAGAAGCCACGCAGATGTGTATAAATTAGTTAGGAAAGCAAAACCGTAGTCGAGCATGGTTTTGGGACACCAGACCATTGCACTGGCCAAAAAAAATTGACTTAGAATAGTTTATTTTCTAGAAACCCTAAAATCGGCTCTCTCATTTTTTGGGTGTCTTAGAATTTGAAAATAAGACTCCAAAAACACCAGAGCGCCGAAATTTTTCCAGCTAGGGTTTTCAATTTTCAAGTAGCCATAACTTTCTCTAGGTAGCTCGGATTGACGCGATTTTTTGTTCCAATGGATCGGGCATCCTCAAATTGACCTAGGGGATCCCTTCATCGGCGAAAATTCGTCATAGAATTGGCCTAAAATCAAAATCGGCTCTCTCATTTTTTTGATGTCTTAGAATTCAAAAATAACACTCAAAAATAACCAGAGCGCCGAAATACGTACACGCATATTTCTGCCGTATAAAAAAATTTTTTCGTATAAAAGTTCTATTCTCGTATTTGACGCAGTTGCAGTTTCAGGGAGTTGAACCCATGACCTTCCAACTCCAACCCTATAGCCAAGCCTGCTTTTGTGTGATATGTATGCCTTTACATATCTATTATCCTTTTCAATGCTCTGTTTTCAAGGTTATTGCAACGTTTAGAACCCGTGACCTCACAACTGTAGCTTTAGATGCTTACCAACATGGCAAGCCTCCTCACATGGAATATATTTGCCTTATGATTCTAATATCATATTTCATACTCTGTTAATTCTAGACCAAGCCATGATGTTAAAAAGGTCATTGTAGGGACTTGAACTCCTAACCTTCCACTTCCAATCCCAAGCACTTACCATTACGCCAAGTCCTTCTTAGTAGATTTAGATGCCCCGCATATTTCTTATTCCTATTGTGGTCTGCTTTGCCTTGTGCAATACATTCTTCTAAAAAGTCTATCGTCAGGACTTGAACTCCCGACCCCACACCTCCAAGGCGAGGGTATTTACCCCCATGCCGAGTGCCTTTTAATGTTGCATATCACACTGACCCCGATTTTTGGTCCACAGTGGTTTTTAACTTGTACAAAAGTGTTGTTTTATGCCAAAAACAACACCAAAAGTGGCACAAAAAGTCCACTGGCCATTTTTTTCCGGATTTGCTTAAGACCACAGTCCTTATTTGAAAAAAATCTTCACAAGTAGTTTTTTTGTACTTTTTTTAGACATTGTCCTTTTGTTTTACTATTGTTTTTAGTGACGTATAGTTTTTTCTTGTCCGTTGTTTTTGGAGAAGCCACACATTGTTTATCCTGGAAATAACACATATAGATTTGGATATTAATACAGGTGGAAAACCGTAAAAGACAGTTGTTTTTATCTTTTCTATCTGTTTTGTTTTTTTTTTCCCTGTGATATTTTTTAAGTTGCCATTGTTTTTTCCAAAAAAAATATATATAATTTTCAAGATATCAACAGGTTCTTTTCAAGAAATAAGGTCATTTTCAAATGTTGTTTTCACTAATGTGGCATGTAGAAATTAAAAAATAGATACATCATTTTTTTAAGTAGTTGTCGTTTTCACATGTTGTTTTCGTGAAAGATATAAATGTCCATACATCATTTTTTTAAGTAGTACGTCGTTTTCATATGTTGTTTTTGTGAAAAACTTACATGGCCATACGTGGCCTTTATTTAAATCTCATGTTTAACCAATTAAATATTGACACGTGGCATAATTTTAAACAAAAAATCATTTTTATTAGCCAATTAAGTATCAGCACACAATCCTGCTCTTATTTATTTTTAAACCCTTTGGGAATCGAACCCAAATTAAGTCCATTAAGGCATAATATTATTAGAATTCAAATACTAACAATAAATGAAAACAAGTTCAAAACATTAGATTCATGCTTAAAGTGTGGTAATCGATACCACCGAGTAAGGAACTGCAAGAAATTTTGCTGCATGTTTCCAATCAGGAGTGCAAACAATAGCAATCCCAATCCTATTACTCCCATGGTAAACAGAACTTCTCCAGCAAGCAAACATCTTGGGAACTACATTCCCACCAAGTGTGCTGTTTTGCTGCATATAAGGACAATATGAAAATTAAAGCATCTTGTGAGCTTAAAATAGAAAGAAAAAAGCTATGCACCAGAAACCCCCCTTGAATACTGCTTAGCATGTAGGAGATGCTAAGAAGAGCAGAAGCATGTAATATTACTAACAGTCTCCCTGCAATATTGTTCAATAAGGCTTGAACAAAGTGCCTTAAGTTGCAATGGAGCTCCTAAATCGTCTTATCCCAACTCCAAAATCAGACCTAGAAATACAATAAAGCTAAAGAGTTAAAGATGTACTTGGCCATCATCATCTTGACGAATTCCTCATAGTTAACCTGACCATCCCCATCTATATCCGCTTCACATATCATTTCATCAACTTCCTCGTCTGTCAATTTCTCACCAAGGTTTGTCATAACATGTCGAAGCTGCATATGTCAAAAAATTTGGACCATTGAAACATATCCCTGGCAGAAAGAACTGTAAAAATGATACTTGATACTAACCTCAGCAGCTGAAATAAAACCATTTTGGTCCTTGTCAAAAGCTTTGAAGGCTTCTTTGAGCTCTTCTTCAGAATCAGTGTCCTTCAATAAAAAAAAGGAACTCTAGTCATCCAAAGCCCAAAACATACCAACCTAGTAGGACAACAAAAGTGTTGCAATATACAAAGCACAACTAGTTCAGACAGACTAGATTATATAGCTAATAGACAATGGCTTGATAAAGACTGCATTTTCAGTTATTAAGGCCAATCCTATTTCCATCTTGATAAGCCTCATTCGCCATATCCTGATCTAAATATTTCTCCAAGGGTCTATGATACACTAGCAACAGAATCGATCTAGCAAAATGTATAAATCATTAGAAGTGCACCTTCATTTTCTGTGCCATCAAGTTGAGGAACTCTGGGAAATCAATAGTTCCATTTCCGTCGGCATCAACCTGGTTGATCATGACCTGAAGCTCAGCTTCTGTAGGATTCTGTCCTAAAGAGCGCATCACAGCCCCCAGTTCTCTCGTTATGCATCCTGCAAAAACAACAGTTCAACTTTAGTATTATGAGACAAATCCCACAAAAAGGCACCAGCTAAAATGAAAAATGCTTATTAGGTTTGCCAATCCACAGAGTCGAGAGCTAAGAGCATTAGTGCTCAAATACAGCTACAAATTGCAAAGAAAGAAAAGGAAATACACTAAGAGCCGATCGAAAGAGCCAAGCTGAGAAAGGCTGCTTACCATCTCTGTCCTTGTCAAATAGGCTAAAAGCCTCCTTAAACTCTGCGATCTGCTCCTCGTTGAGTTATTCGCCATAGCTAGGGATTAGTAAGGCGCTGGAGCAAAGACGGAAAGCCAAGAAGAGTATTTTAACTAAGAAACAGCTGAAAAGTGATTTGTGAGGAAAAAAGAGAAGTGAAATAATAGCTATAGCACACCGCAGAGTGTAGCATAGCGACATTGGGTAGAACAGCACACAGCAGATGCAGATGCAGATTGCATTTTCGGCAGAGAGAAAGAAAGAAAGAAAGAAAATTTGATCCAGCTTGCAGGTAAGGATAGAAACGACGCTCATCTTGGCTTTGCTGGATCCGCCATGAATGTGTGCTCCAAGATGAGCAGCATGCAAGCGCCCAGGAAAGTGGTGTGAATCCGGAGTCTGGAAGTCTCACCATTCAATCCGGTCGCCTACGAAAAGTGGCTAGGGCGGGAAAGTGCCGTTAATTTTCAGCCAATAGTATGACACTACATGGATTGCAATCTTAGCCATCCATCTTCTATGATATCTCATCCGTCCATTCCATTGGTTTAACCAATAAGATGATAATATAAGGATCACAATCATAGCCGTCCAACTCTTTCAAAATCTGGAACGTTCTACTTAATACCATGGTCCCAACCATTATTTTCTTGTGCCCACAATGTGAGGTGCATGCCCTACATGCTTCAATCGATGCTATATAATCATGTTTTCCTAGATGCTCCCATTTTAATGTTAATCATACCTTTGTTTACCTTCTCAGTAAGATACAAGCCTTTTGTGGCACTACCTTAGCCATTGTAGCATTGCACTGGCCGTTGTGGCATGTTGCTTCTTTCTATTTTTTTTGCCATATCCAGTCTAGTCATTGTGTGTTAGCATGCGGGCTTCTTATTTGATGCCATAGGTTTTGCAAGCAAAGACTCAAATAGTCTAAAAAAATTAAAACAAAACCACAAATATACCTTAATAAAGTGCCCTTGAATTTGGTTTTTTTTTTTATTTTTACCCCTTGTTGGCTTAAATGCCCTTGTGTGCTGTTCATAGTTTCAAAATGTGCTTGCCCTCCATTCCAACCCTTATATGCTTCCTGCGCGTTCTCGATACGCTGCCATCCATACATCTAAAATGGAGAGTTTTCCCCAACGGTCACAAAAATTATTATTCTTGTGCCCCCATGGTTTTGTTCCCGTCCTAGAAGTTTTAATAAAGCTGCATCCTAGGGTGGTCCCACTTTAGTGTTAGTCATAGTTTTGACTACCTTCTCAGATTAATACCACCAATTAGAAAAGGACCATTCTTGCCCCTAGTTGCTGGATCTTGCTTTCGATGCTTACCCTTCCTTTCATAGACTTACCATTTTGTGTGTGGCATGTTTGAGCCATCTTGGGATGCTTGAGCCACCTTGGCATATTGGAGCCTAGGTGGCATGTTGGAGCCGCGTGGCATATTTGAGCCACCTTGGCATGTTTGAGCCTAGGTGGCATGTTGGGGTCTAGGTGGCATGTTGGAGACCGCATGGCATGTTTGAGCCACCTCGGCATGCTTGAGCCTAGGTGGCATGTTGGAACCTAGATGGCATGCCGGAGCCCACATGGCATGTTGGATCCTAGGTAGCATGTTTGAGCCACACTGGCATGTTTGAGCCTAGTTAGCGTGCTTGAGCCACCTTGACATGTTTGAGCCTAGGTGTCATGTTGGAGCATGTGTGGCATGTTTGAGCCAATGTTGGTGGCATGTTGGATCCTAGGTGGCATGGTGAAGCCTCGGTAGCATACTGAAGCCCACGTGGCATAGTTGGGGCCTAGCTGGCATGTTGGAGCCACGTGGCATAGTTGGAGCCTAGGTGGCATGTTTGAGCCACCTCAGCATGTTAGGTGGCATGTTGGAGCCAAGCTGGCACATTGGAGCCCAAGTGGCAAGTTGGAGCCCACCTTGGCATGTTAGATCCTAGGTGGCATGTCGGATCCTAGTTGGCATATTTGAGCCACCAGGCATGTTTGAGCCTAGGGGTCATGTTGGAGCCTAGGTGGCATGTTTGAGCGACCTTGGCATGTTGGCAAGGGATAGAATAGAGGGAAGTTCAAAAATTTAAAGAGTTGGCACCCTTCCCCAAGACAAACAAGGCCAGGACTTGGCATGGCTGCCTCACGAGAGAAGAGAGCCCAGACCCCAGGAGATGGACCCCAAAGAGGTTGCTGAGGCAGTCTTTCCTCACAACACTCCTCCGGGAGGCTGTATGCTAATGTCCCCCCCTCCAGAGCTCGGTTCCCCTATCCGACTGTTGAATCCTCTGTTCAAGCAACCTGCTTTGAGCAGGTTCAAAGGAATTCAAGATAGGTCTATGAGAACTTAACAAACAATGAAGCGTCCTGCCTGCCGACAGTGTAGAAACCCAGGCGTCTTCTCGTTTGGGCAGTATAGAGGCTCCTGAACGACAATTTGACTTTGCCATATCGTCTGGAATGGCGAAATTACTCTAGGGACCAAGTTGCACAGTCAGTTTTGACAATGAAAGAAACACAAACACTCTACATGGCAGTATTCCGCAGCCACTTCCTAGGCCGATTCACTGCGGCTGTGTTGGAGATGAGCTACTTTGGCACTTATCGGAGAAAGGGTGATCTTTTGCCCACGAAATTTGGTTCCTAGGGTAATGTCGGCGTTCTAAGGCCATTGGAAGAGTCAATTCATAGTTCTGGAGTGCAGGAGTTGGCCGTCCATTGCCTTATTGCACTAAGGAGAGGACATGTGGGACAAGATGCTTCCGGAAGGTTTTAAGGGTCCATCTTCTGGCGTCAATAGCCACCCTCTACTTGACAGCAGTAGGCATGATCCTGGTCCAAACACACTAAGATATGGCCTCCGAAACGTAAACCCTGTGGATTCCTAGATTATTGAAGGGTTTACATCATGGAGGTCGAGTTTTGGTTTGTTGCAATTGGGACATGGCCCAGATGTTGCAATTGAAGAGGGGCAGCAATAGGAACTGATGGAACGAGGTCTGGATCTACCGGCCAGGCTGATAATCCCAAACAACCTCTTGCTAGTGCAAAAGCAACACCTGCTTTCTATTTCGAATTAACAGCCTGACCGGTAGTTCTAAACCTCATGGCATAGTTGGAGCCTAGGTGGCATGTTGGAGCCTAGGTGGCATGTTAGATACTAGGTGGCATGCTTGAGCCAACTTGGCATGTTTGATCCTAGGTGGCAAATTGGACCCACCTTGGCATGTTTGAGCCTAGGTGGCATGTTGGAGCCTAGGTGGCATGTTGGATACTAGGTGGCATGCTTGAGCCACCTTGGCATGGTGGAGCCTAGGTGGCATGTTGGATCCTAGGTGGCAAGTTGGACCCACCTTGGCATGTTTGAGCCTAGGTGGCATGTTGGATCCTAGGTGGCAAGTTGGAGCCACCTTGGCATGGTGAAGCCTAGGTGGCATAGTTGGAGCCCACGTGGCATAGTTGGAGCCCATGTGGCATGTCGGATCCTAGGTGGCAAGTTGAAGCCACCTTGGCATGTTTGAGCCTAGGTGGCATGTTGGATCCTAGGTGGCAAGTTGGAGCCACCTTGGCATGGTGGAGCCTAGGTGGCATGTTGGAGCCTAGGTGGCATGTTTGAGCCACCTTGGCATGCTAGGTAGCATCCTTGGAGCCTAGGTGGCATCGTGGAGCCTAGGTGGCATGTTGGAGCCCATGTGGCATAGTTGGAGGCTAGGTCCCATGTTGGATCCCATGTGGCATAGTTGGAGCCTAGATGGCATGTTGGATCCTAGGTGGCAAGTTGGACCCACCTTGGCATGTTTGAGCCTAGGTGGCATATTGGATCCTAGGTGGCAAGCTGGAGTAACCTTGGCATGGTGAAGCCAAGGCGGCATGTTGGAGCCCACGTGGCATAGTTGCAGCCACCTTGGCATGTTTGAGCCTAGGTGGCATGTTGGATCCTAGGTGGCAAGTTGGAGCCACCTTGGCATGGTGGAGCCTAGGGGGCATGTTGGAGCCCATGTGGCATAGTTGGAGCCCATGTTGGAGCCTAGGTGGCATGGTGTAGCCTAGGTGGCATGTTGGAGCCCATGTCGCATAATCGGAGCCTAGGTGGCATGTTGGATCCTGGGTTGCAAGGCTGGACCCACCTTGGCATGTTTGAGCCTAGGTGGCATGTTGGATCCTAGGAGGCACGTTGGAGCCACCTTGGCATGGTGAAGCCTAGGTAGCATGTTGGAGCCCACGTGGAATAGTTGGAGCCTAGGTGGCATGTCAGATCCTAGGTGGCATTTTGGAGCCACCTTGGCATGTTTGAGCCTAGGTGGCATGTTGGATCCTAGGTGGCAAGTTGGAGCCACCTTGGCATGGTGGAGCCTAGGTGGCATGTTGGAGCCCATGTGGCATAGTTGGACCCTAGGTGGCATGTTGGAACCTAGGTGGCATGTTTCAGCCACCTCGGCATGCTAGGTGGCATAGTTGGAGCCTAGGAGGCATGTTGGACCCTAGGTGGCATGTTGGAGCCCATGTGGCATAGTTGGAGTCTAGGTGGCATGTTGGAGCCCACGTGGAATAGTTGGAGCCTAGGTGGCATGTTGGATTCTAGGTGGCAAGTTGGACCCACCTTGGCATGTTTGAGCCTAGGTGGCATGTTGGGTCCTAGGTGGCAAGTTGGAGCCACCTTGGCACGGTGAAGCCTAGGTGGCATGTTGGAGCCCAGGTGGCATGTTGGAGCCCACATGGCATGGTTGGAGCCTAGGTGGCATGTCCGGGATCCTGGGTGGCAAGTTGGAGCCACCTTGGCATGTTTGAGCCTAGGTGGCATGTTGGATCCTAGGTGGCAAGTTGGAGCCATCTTGGCATGGTGGAGCCTAGGTGGCATGTTGGAGCCCATGCGGCATAGTTGGAGCCCATGTTGGATCCTAGGTGGCATGGTGTAGCCTAGGTGGCATGTTGGAGCCCATGTCGCATAATGAGACCTAGGTGGCATGTTGGAGCCTAGGTGGCATGTTTGAGCCACCTCGGCATGTTAGGTGGCATGTTTGATCCTAGGTGGGATATTTGAGCCACCTTGCCATGGTGGAGCCCATGTGGCATGTTGGAGTCTAGGTGGCATGTTGGAGCACACGTGGCATAGTTGGAGCCTAGGTGCCATGTTGGATCCTAGGTGGCAAGATGGACCCACCTTGGCATGTTTGAGCCTAGGTGGCATGTTGGATCCTAGGTGGCAAGTTGAAGCCACCTTGGTATGGTGAGGCCTAGGTGGCATTTTGGAGCCCACGTGGCATAGTTGGAGCCTAGGTGGGATGTAGAATCCTAGGTGGCAAGTTGGAGCCACTTTGGCATGTATGAGCCTAGGTGGCATGTTGGATCCTAGGTGGCAAGTTGGAGCCACCTTGGCATGGTGGAGCCTAGGTGGCATGTTGGATCCTAGGTGGCAAGTTGGAGCCACCTTGGTATGGTGTAGCCTAGGTGGCATGTTGGAGCCCATGTGGCATAGTTGGACCCTAGGTGGCATGTTGGAACCTAGGTGGCATGTTTCAGCCACCTCGGCATGCTAGGTGGCATAGTTGGAGCCTAGGAGGCATGTTGGACCCTAGGTGGCATGTTGGAGCCCATGTGGCATAGTTGGAGTCTAGGTGGCATGTTGGAGCCCACGTGGCATAGTTGGAGCCTAGGTGGCATGTTGGATTCTAGGTGGCAAGTTGGACCCACCTTGGCATGTTTGAGCCTAGGTGGCATGTTGGGTCCTAGGTGGCAAGTTGGAGCCACCTTGGCACGGTGAAGCCTAGGTGGCATGTTGGAGCCCAGGTGGCATGTTGGAGCCCACATGGCATAGTTGGAGCCTAGGTGGCATGTCGGATCCTAGGTGGCAAGTTGGAGCCACCTTGACATGTTTGAGCCTAGGTGGCATGTTGGATCCTAGGTGGCAAGTTGGAGCCACCTTGGCATGGTGGAGCCT
Organism: Isoetes taiwanensis; assembly: GCA_021234155.1. Lineage (NCBI taxonomy): Eukaryota > Viridiplantae > Streptophyta > Lycopodiopsida > Isoetales > Isoetaceae > Isoetes > Isoetes taiwanensis. The sequence continues at coordinate 2,500,003 of JAJEKV010000059.1, read as the reverse complement.
AGGTGGCATGTTGGAGCCCATGCGGCATAGTTGGAGCCCATGTTGGATCCTAAGTGGCATGGTGTAGCCTAGGTGGCATGTTGGAGCCCATGTCGCATAATCGGAGCCTAGGTGGCATGTTGGAGCCTAGGTGGCATGTTTGAGCCACCTCGGCATATTAGGTGGCATGTTTGATCCTAGGTGGGATATTTGAGCCACCTTGCCATGGTGGAGCCCATGTGGCATGTTGGAGTCTAGGTGGCATGTTGGAGCTTACGTGGCATAGTTGGAGCCTAGGTGCGATGTTGGATCCTAGGTGGCAAACTGGACCCACCTTGGCATGTTTGAGCCTAGGTGGCATGTTGGATCCTAGGTGGCAAGTTGAAGCCACCTTGGTATGGTGAGGCCTAGGTGGCATTTTGGAGCCCACGTGGCATAGTTGGAGCCTAGGTGGCATGTCGAATCCTAGGTGGCAAGTTGGAGCCACTTTGGCATGTTTGAGCCTAGGTGGCATGTTGGATCCTAGGTGGCAAGTTGGAGCCACCTTGGCATGGTGGAGCCTAGGTGGCATGTTGAAGCCCATGTGGCATAGTTGGAGCCTAGGTGGCATGTTGGATCCTAGGTGGCATGTTTGAGTCACCTCGGCATGCTAGGTGGCATAGTTGGAGCCTAGGTGGCATGGTGGAGCCTAGGTGGTATATTGGAGCCCATGTGGTATAGTTGGAGGCTATGTGTCATGTTGGATCCCACGTGGCATAGTTGGAGTCTAGGTGGCATGTTGGATCCTAGGTGGCAAGTTGGACCCGCCTTGGCATGTTTGAGCCTAGGTGGCATGTTGGATCCTAGGTGGCAAGTTGGAGCCACCTTGGCATGGTGAAGCCTAGGTGGCATGTTGGAGCCCACGTGGCATAGTTGGAGCTTAGGTGGCATGTCGGATCCTAGGTGGCAAGTTGGAGCCACCTTGGCATGTTTGAGCCTAGGTGGCATGTTGGATCCTAGGTGGCAAGTTGGAGCCACCTTGGCATGGTGGAGCCTAGGTGGCATGTTGGAGCCCATGTGGCATAGTTGGAGCCCATGTTGGATCCTAGGTGGCATGGTGTAGCGTAGGTGGCATGTTGGAGCCCATGTCACATAATCGGAGCCTAGGTGGCATGTTGGATCCTGGGTTGCAAGCTGGAGCCACCTTGGCATGTTTGAGCCTAGGTGGCATGTTGGATCCTAGGAGGCAAGTTGGAGCCACCTTGGCATGGTGAAGCCTAGGTGGCATGTTGGAGCCCACGTGGAATAGTTGGAGCCTGGGTGGCATGTCGATCCCAGGTGGCAGGATTCGAGCCACCTTGGCATGTTTGAGCCTAGGTGGCATGTTGGATCCTAGGTGGCAGGAGTTGGAGCCACCTTGGCATGGTGGAGCCTAGGTGGCATGTTGGAGCCCATGTGGCATAGTTGGACCCTAGGTGGCATGTTGGAACCTAGGTAGCATGTTTCAGCCACCTCGGCATGCTAGGTGGCATAGTTGGAGCCTAGGTGGCATGTTGGACCCTAGGTGGCATGTTGGAGCCCATGTGGCATAGTTGGAGTCTAGGTGGCATGTTGGAGCCCACGTGGCATAGTTGGAGCCTAGGTGGCATGTTGGATTCTAGGTGGCAAGTTGGACCCACCTTGGCATGTTTGAGCCTAGGTGGCATGTTGGGTCCTAGGGTGGCAAGTTGGAGCCACCTTGGCACCTGAAGCCTAGGTGGCATGTTGGAGCCCAGTGGCATGTTGGAGCCCACATGGCATAGTTGGAGCCTAGGTGGCATGTCGGATCCTAGGTGGCAAGTTGGAGCCACCTTGACATGTTTGAGCCTAGGTGGCATGTTGGATCCTAGGTGGCAAGTTGGAGCCACCTTGGCATGGTGGAGCCTAGGTGGCATGTTGGAGCCCATGAGGCATAGTTGGAGCCCATGTTGGATCCTAGGTGGCATCGTGTAGCCTAGGTGGCATGTTGGAGCCCATGTCGTATATCGGAGCCTAGGTGGCATGTTTGAGCCACCTCGGCATGTTAGGTGGCATGTTTGATCCTAGGTGGGATATTTGAGCCACCTTGCCATGGTGGAGCCCATGTGGCATGTTGGAGTCTAGGTGGCATGTTGGAGCTCACGTGGCATAGTTGGAGCCTAGGTGCCATGTTGGATCCTAGGTGGCAAGCTGGACCCACCTTGGCATGTTTAAGCCTAGGTGGCATGTTGGATCCTAGGTGGCAAGTTGGAGCCACCTTGGTATGGTGAGGCCTAGGTGGCATGTTGGAGCCCACGTGGCATAGTTGTAGACTAGGTGGCATGTCGAATCCTAGGTGGCAAGTTGGAGCCACTATGGCATGTTTGAGCCTAGGTGGCATGTTGGATCCTAGGTGGCAAGTTGGAGCCACCTTGGCATGGTGGAGCCTAGGTGGGATGTTGAAGCCCATGTGGCATAGTTGGAGCCTAGGTGGCACGTTGGAGCCTAGGTGGCATGTTTGAGTCACCTCGGCATGCTAGGTGGCATAGTTGGAGCCTAGGTGGCATGGTGGAGCCTAGGTGGCATATTGGAGCCCATGTGGTATAGTTGGAGGCTATGTGGCATGTTGGATCCCACGTGGCATAGTTGGAGTCTAGGTGGCATGTTGGATCCTAGGTGGCAAGTTGGATCCGCCTTGGCATGTTTGAGCCTAGGTGGCATGTTGGATTCTAGGTGGCAAGTTGGAGCCACATTGGCATGGTGAAGCCTAGGTGGCATGTTGGAGCCCACGTGGCATAGTTGGAGCCTAGGTGGCATGTCGGATCCTAGGTGGCAAGTTGGAGCCACCTTGGCATGTTTGAGCCTAGGTGGCATGTTGGATCCTAGGTGGCAAGTTGGAGCCACCTTGGCATGGTGGAGCCTATGTGGCATGTTGGAGCCCATGTGGCATAGTTGGAGCCCATGTTGGATCCTAGTTGGCATGGTGTAGCGTAGGTGGCATGTTGGAGCCCATGTCACATAATCGGAGCCTAGGTGGCATGTTGGAGCCTAGGTGGCATGTTGGAGCCACCTCGGCATGTTAGGTGGCATGTTGAATCCTAGGTGGCATATTTGAGCCACCTTGGCATGGTGGAGTCTAGGTGGCATGTTGGAGCCCACGTGGCATAGTTGGAGCCACCTTGGCATGTTGGATCCTGGGTCGCAAGTTGGACCCACCTTGGCATGTTTGAGCCTAGGTGGCATGTCGGATCCCAGGGGGCAAGTTGGAGCCACCTTGGCATGGTGAAGCCTAGGTGGCATGTTGGAGCCCACGTGGAATAGTTGGAGCCTAGGTGGCATGTCAGATCCCAGGTGGCAAGTTGGAGCCACCTTGGCATGTTTGAGCCTAGGTGGCATGTTGGATCTTAGGTGGCAAGTTGGAGCCATCTTGGCATGGTGGAGCCTAGGTGGCATGTTGGAGCCCATGTGGCATAGTTGGAGCCTAGGTGGCATGTTGGAGCCTAGGTGGCATGTTTGAGCCACCTCGGCATGCTAGGTGGCATAGTTGGAGCCTAGGTGGCATGTTGGAGCCCATGTGGCATAGTTGGAGTCTAGGTGGCATGTTGGAGCCCATGTGGCATAGTTGGAGCCTAGGTGGCATGTTGGATCCTAGGTGGCAAGTTGGGCCCACCTTGGCATGTTTGAGCCTAGGTGGCATGTTGGAGCCTAGGTGGCATGTTGGATCCCATGTGGCATAGTTGGAGCCTAGGTGGCATGTTTGAGCCACCTCAGCATGTTAGGTGGCATGTTGGAGCCTAGGTGGCATGTTTGAGCCACCTTGACATGGTGGAGCCTAGGTGGCATGTTGGAGCCCACGTGGCATAGTTGGAGCCTAGGTGGCATGTTGGATCCTAGGTGGCAAGTTGAACCTACCCTAGCACGTTTGAGCCTAGGTGGCATGTTGGAGCCTCGGTGGCATGTCGGATCCTAGTTGGCATGTTTGAGCCACCTTGGCATGGTAGAGCCTAGGTGGCATGTTGCAGCCCACATGGCATAGTTGTAACCTAGGTGGCATGTTAGAGCCCACGTGGCATAGTTGGAGTCTAGGTGACATGTTGGAGCCTAGGTTGCATGTTTGTGCCACCTCAGCATGTTAGGTGGCATGTTGGAGTCTAGGTGGCATGTTGGACCCTATATAGGTGGCAAGTTGGAGCCACCTTGGCATGTTTGAGCCTAGGTGGCACGTTGGATCCTAGGTGGCATGTTGGACTAGGTGGCATGTTGGAGCCACCTCGACATGCTAGGTGGCATGTTGGTGCCTAGGTGGCATGTTGGAGCCTAGGTGGCATGTTGGATCCTAGGTGGCAAGTTGAAGCCACCTTGGCATGGTGTAGCCTAGGTGGCATGTTGGAGCCCACGTGGCATAGTTGGAGCCTAGGTGGTATGTTGGAGCCTATGTGGCATGTTTGAGCCTTAAAAACCACACCGATTTAGAGAACTATACATCCTTTAAAAAATGCCTTCTTAAAAACTACACTTACTTAGAAACCACGTTTCAAAAAAATACACCTCCTTAAAAACAATGTAACCTCAAAAACCAAAAACCATAATTCTTTTAACAAAAAACATACCTCCTTAAAAAACCACATCTCCAAAAAAATAAAAACCACAACTCCTTGAAAAAATAACTGTGGACATTTCGTGTCCACTTTAAAAACAACACCTTCAATCAGCAAAACCACACATCCACAGATCTACACGTAGGTTTTTCTGTGATCTCTGAATAAAGTATGTGTGGACCAAAAAAAACTAACAGTTTCAACAGTGGACCAAAAATTGGGGTCAGTGTGTATTTGTTTTACGTCCTTCTTATAATAATAATACCTAATATTCTGTTTGCCTAGAGTAGCACACCCTTCTACAAAAGTCTATTGCTAGGACTTGAACCCTTGATCTTCTACCACCAAGCCAAACTCATTTACCACGTTATAGCTTTTGTTCTACTTTTCTAAAGTAACTTCGTCTTCTATTTCAAAATTGCCCCAATTTTTCTCCTTTGGTTGTGGGCCTTATTCTTCAAGGTCACCAACCTAGTTAGCCTTCCGATATTCTTAGCTTCATGTGGGCATCCACGCCACTTGTGTTTGCCATCAGCTGTAAATGTCTTGTTTCAAGGCTATAGTTATGCACACTCCATTACCATTATGTTCTTTAGGTCGCGTCTCAGTGGGGATTATCAACCCACATTGTCACCCTCTACAAATGTTAGTCCTTGGCATCTTTTGTCATAATGTTATGCTGCTACTGTAGCATTACACGTGACTTGTCCTCATAATATGCCATTGTCATTATCTACTTTAGACATTGCGCAATCTCAGGGTTCATAAGTTACCTCCAGCCATACTTATACCTTAAGTAGCCAATGCACCTAGAGTCATCAGGGCGCCTGAGTTGCACTTTGTAACTCGTTATAAACCACCCATGTCTGATCTAATTCGGACATATCTCTAACTTATGCATCCGTGTAACCCAAAGGGTTATCTTTCCCTGACTCAATCAATTGTGTAATTTAATCTTTGGTGTCTATGTAAGACACATTTTGAGCTTTAGTAGGTAACTGCTATCCGCCACCTACCCTCAACTTATACTACTGTATGCTTCAACTTCATCATCTTAGGCTTTATTCTCTGGTCGTTGACATTTATTTTCAATGCCAACTACAATATCCTACTGTTAACTTGTAGTGGATTGACTTGCACAATCCAGACATCCTCCAAACCCTCACTGTCAGTTTGGCCTTCGACATGTCTTTCCCTCTCCATGTCACTGTCAAGCTTGTTTCACCAACATGTTTACCGTATGTGTACATAATACGTATGTGGTCAACATATAAGCTTTCCTCCCCAATGCTAGAGTTCTGCTCTAACTTGGCTTACGTGTAACCTTGATAGTTCATTCAAACCAAACCCATTTTCGGTCTGCTTTTCTATTTTGGATGAGCCGCCGGTTTCTTTCCATAAAGAGTGGCCAACTCTATGTTGGTGTAGATGCTATCCACATTTTGATGGGCTTCCCGAGTAGTTCCACCATGCCTTTTGAGCCTCTGGCTACTTTAGTACGTCAATACCCTGTGATCTTGAATGCGGTTACAGGAAAATCTCCAAATAGTATTACCCCAGTCGAAGAGCTTTTCCGAAGGCTCCTTCCGCTTTGTCACCTTTACCTTACTCACTTCAACTTTTGATTAAATTCAACTGTTGTCTTTGGACCCCTCATAATGAGACGAGGGCATTGCTGTCCCAATCTCATACCATACACCCTTATGTCCGCACCTTCGTTCGCAACTGCCATAGTGATATCCAATTCCTTGACCTCTTATGGGTCTAAAAGTCATAGCCATACACGGTGTAGACCTTCCCGTCCGGATCCTTTGTGTCTTTCATTATTGGACAGGACATAACATATATCTTTTGTTATTCTCTCACCCAATAGCTATCCTCAGCGTCTAACTACTGATCAGCTCATCGGTATTTAGACATTAGAAACATTAACCGGTTCTTTCACCTTTGTTCTAGCCATCCTCGGGATGTTTGTTCATATAGCATCACCATATATGCTAGATTTACTCTAGCTATATCCTTCACTTAAATTTCTTATCTCGTGTATATCATATCGGGGCTAATTTTTTTTTTCATCTATGCCCCTATTAGTATCTAGTATGAATTCGAATGCCAAACTCGACAGCCTTCCCGTATCAATCATGTAGTATCTCATACTACTAAAGTCTAGTGTCGTATAAGGTTGCTAGATATAGCCACATAGCTCCGTTTATAGTCATTAACTATATAGTACGATCCTCACCAACCATATGTTTATACATGTATTTTGCCATGTATACTCTGTTTCCAGAAAGTCATCTTAATCTACTTTCATACGACAAATTAGTGGATTATGTAATCCACCATCAGTTCAACATCTTCTCCTCTCGAACCTATTTCTTGGCTTGTTATCTTGTCCTACATGGGTGTCGTGGTTTTTACCACCGCTTCACAGTGTCTATCATAAATCCTCATATGCAAAGCCTACTTTGGCTTGATCACCGAGCTCTAGTCACATCATCCACAATCATATGGGTTGTGAACTCATGTTCCAAGTACGCATCTACCACCTGGACGCTACTCCTGGAGAGCCAAGTCACAGTACCCCGTCTAGAGGACATTCTCCTTGGAAAGTTGTCCATCAGGTACCTACCTTGTCGTATTCCACACCTTGAGTTATTCAAAGTGTCCCTTTTAATCTCCTCTATTTGAAATGTTGTTTATAACAACTACCATGTTTACCTATCATTTCTTGGAGATCACCCTCCAATGATAATATGGCATCACCGCACCACTTACGGCTTCTGGACAATTGCATCATCTACTCGCAATTGGTCTTTTCCGTCCTCTTGGACGTATAAGCAGCCACTTCTTGCCTTTGCTTATTTTCGCCTGCAATTCTTTCCATTCTGTGGATACACTATGTTCCACACTTGGCCACCTCGCCGGAATGGACGTGAATATAAATTCATCGTCTAAAAATTACGTCCTTATATGTCCAGACCCGTACCCTTGCATCTACGTTGTAAATCTAAGGAACTTAGACGCAAAATTTGGATTATTTAATAATCCATAATTCATGAACCGCCGTCGTTACACGACATTCATCTTCATTTTCCAATGAATCATACCTCAAATCAATCGCAATAGTTTACAATGTAGCATTGGACTTCTATATTTTTGCCACCATTATCGGAGCTGCCACTTCTAATGAATTAGCTCGTACCTTGGTACGTTACCCCTGTAACCTGTCGTATGGCCCTAACCCTTGGCCAATTCACTCTCACCTGTATGGTGGTGGTATATTTAGTATCATCATAAAGCGACTCGTATCCTCTTCATCAATGGCCAACTTAACGCACCACCAACATCGTATATATATGCCAAATAACCACCAGATTGCCGTAACTATTAAGTATCCCTTCTCAGATCCCTTCAATTCCAGTGATTCCATGGGATCACACATCTTATGATATCCATTTCTTTCCCTGCAATAAAGATCCACGACGGATATATTTCCACTCGTTATTCCAAACCTCTAGTATTTTAACCAGATTACCGATCTATTAATGGGATATTTACTATTCCATTTAGTCCTCAGCCCTTAGTAAAACTTCCTACCCTTCCGCTTGCAGTGCAGTATGGCGTACTATAGTTGTCGCATACCAACTCCTGCCCCACTCTATCTATATCTAAACCACCTGTTCTCGTCAACGGACCTTTCCGTGTCTACACGTATGATTGCCACCATGAACTACATGGAGTTATATTACCTACCATCTTATTTACTCCTTTACTTTTCCTTTTGCACTGTTCGATCTCAAACTAGCTTGAACCTTACATGTGCATTTCTATCGCACATTTCCATTAAGTTGTCTGCCGTATTACCTATAAATTGCACATGACAAGTCATTTCAAAATTGATCACTTTGAACATGGCGACTTCTGTGTGACTTATAACCTCACATCACCTCTTCAAGGAGGGGAGACCTTACCGTCTACCTCGTCACCTGTACATGGGAGCGTTTCGTGACCCTGGCTTACCCTTGATGCTGAGGACATCATCATTTTCAAGGAGGAGAGAATGTGACGTTCCACGTATTTATACGCTATACGTACAAATAGTCGTGATACGTCACGGTATAAGTGGGGGTGCACCGTGGGTATAAGTGGACATGCCGCAAACTTTTTGGATTTTATTTTCAGGTAAGTTTTCTAAGGTCTAGGAGCTTCTACCGGCCGGAAAAATTTACAGGTATTCCAAAAATCGGGTTTGTGGATTTTCATATGATTATTAAATTTAGGTTTTGGGATTGCTCGATCCATTCCGAGCCTTTAGCGGATGCCTTTATCCGTCCTTGCAGCTCTGGAGGCATGCATGCTGGCCAATTGGATTGGCATGCGTTTAGATTTCTACTCCTTTAAGTTTGATGAATTTGTTGGCAATTTGGTTTTCTTCATGAAATGGGTAGATCCGAATTGGTGTCGGCATCCTTCTGAGCGTCATCAAATGTCAGATGTCTTTGAGGTGATTGCTTGGATTTGACAGTAGGGCTTATCTCCTACGGCAAACTATCAGGACTGAAGGTTGTGTTTCGTATTCATCCAACAAATGAGGTTTCGGCTTCCCTGCTATGTCTGATTTATATATCTATTATTATTGCAGGTATACCATATTCAAGGACGGGCTTTTGCTCTGTTGTATAGACCTCTGAAGATTTGCAACTCTTTCTTGCCTCTACCTCTGCTTCTTACCCAGCTTAATGGTATTCCTTTTCTTCCTTCTTTTCTTCCGTATGTTTGATAAGATGGAATACTTGAAGGCTTTATGTTGCATAATACTAGAGTAATCATATTCAATACAATAATGAGAATCAAAACCGAGTTTTGTAGTTGTCGGGATGTGCAGTTAAGAAAAATGCTGACAATGTTGTGCCTAGAGTTCATATCAAACAGACAATCTTACTCACTGCAAGGGACATGTTTTTGGACATGGGGTTTAGATTATAGCAGGAACTTCGAATAGAGAAGGTATATGACCTTTGCAGCCTGAAAAAGAGTTTCATAGGTGAGAATACAAATAGTTATAGAGTTTCATTATTAGTATCTATGCAGTTGCGTCCCCACTTTTTTTGAGTCAGACAATATTATATTTAGAGGAGGCTTTTCACATGTTTGTAAGTTTCAAATGCCTGCATAACCTAATGTACCTTCATATCAATAGATGGCTTTGATTTTCAGGTTCTGATTTTCAAGTTCTGAACCATTACTTCTTATCAGGTTGGACCGTAGCTGAGAAGGTCAATATCTTTACTTTTTGTGCAAGTTTATTATGGACAATCATTGTCAATATTGTTGCTGCATGTCATTTGTAATTCTCTGTGAAGATAAGTATATGAAAAGACCTTCAGCATTGCTCAATGGTTATGGCAGTGATTTCTTACATTGAGTCTGTAGAAGGTTTTTTTGGAGCATGTCTCTTGGATGTTGTCGATATGATGATTTATTTTGCTACTTTCAACACATGCACAGAAAGACTATGCTTTATTTTTCTACTTTCGACACATGCATATGATGACTTTCATGTGATAACTTTGACCTTAATTTCCAGCATCCTTTGCTTTGCACTTTTGGTCTCATGGCCTTGGCTCCAGAGGTACTATTAGATGGCCCAGGTATGTCTTGGAGTTATTTAATTGTATTTGGACCTTGATCTATGATGATCTTTTTGCTGTTTAGATAGTAATTTCTTGGATTCCAATTGTACAACCGTCTCTATAATAGGAACCCTGCTTCCATGTTAAACTCTAACTTCATTCTATCTTTTTGCAGCACCTCTAGAAGCATGTACCCTTTGGCTGCTCAGATAAACATCTTGATGCTATTCTATAGAGCCTAGGTGGCTATCAAGTACAAGTACCAGTGCATTTGTAATGAACAGGTATGTCTTTTCTTATGTAACATTTGCAATAAAGAAATCATTAATTTTCTTAGTAGTTCCTCTTAGCATCCAAGTGTTTTAATGAAGAAGCTAAGAAGATGTGGAAGTCAATGTATTTTCTTGGTCACAGAGCACAATGAGGTAGATCTGTATATTCGAGTCCATAACTGAGGTTTTATGGTTCTTATTTGAGATGCCCACGTTGATGCTTTCCTTTCTATACTCACTTTGATGCTTTCCTTTCTATAAAGACAAAATATATCAGATGCAAAAACTGAGTCTTTTGAGTTTGAGGTTTCCATTAGAGGTATCACGCTGAAGCCTTCCAGGATATGAGAGATGTTTTATCTCTCTTCGTCCAAAAGAGCAAACACATCATGGTTTTGTATATTTATCCGACGTAAAGGTAGAGAGCAAACCACTTCAAACTTTCATGTCTTTTAAGTCATTTGCTTTATTTTGCATGCAGATGGGTCAAATTTGTGATATTTGATCCTGCAGGAAAGAATATACATGGTTTTTTAATTAGGCATATAAGCTTGGCCGTGATCCTTGAAAAAACGAGAATCTTTGCTGCTGCAAGTCACATAAGGTGAAATGTATTCATTTCTCGAGGGGCATCTGTTCTGAGAGTTTTAAAATCTGAACATTATCCTATCACATTTTCTTAACGACAGTGTTCAACCATCATTCAAATAAATTTAGAATATGTCGTAATTTTTGGAGTGTTTTCAAAGTGTGCCTTTTTAGTAGCATATAAAAATTTACCCGTTTCACCCAAAAAGTATGCAAATGTAATTTCATATAATTCACAAAAAAGCCAATACTTGACAAAATAACACATATTGCAAAAGACGTGAAGAAGAAAATTTACATAATTCTTTCAGTTTCTTCAAGCAACCCCAAAGATATCATAGCCTTCTTCCTTGTCTCTTGAGGTATTGTAATCCTCACATTTCTACCTGGAGGCATCATAGGCTTGCTATTCTCATCCCTATGCCATATTTCCTCCCCTCCTCTCCACTCTTCCTCTGAAGGTCTCGTCTTCCATTGAAATATTGGAATCCCATCTCCCACCCAGAAAGTGGTGAATTGAAGAGGCCTAGAATGAGCTTCAAGATCCAAGGTATAACCATCCACAAAACTCTTCCAATCAGGCACTCTTTTACGAGAGAGCCTATAGGGTTTGGAGTAGTGCTGCTTCAGTACACAACTATACTTGCCAAAAAATGCATCCACATCCTCATGGGTATGCCCAGGCATCAAAAACCCCAAGCACAATTATTGGGTTGCACGAGGAGCCTTCTAGGCAGATCTTGAGCTCTAGCACGTGAAGGTCCAACCTGTGCACTAGATCCTAGCCCTTTGACTCTGGTTGCAAAGTTGTTTGAAGTTGCTATGGTCACATGATTGAAATGCTTCTTCCATAGCCTACTAAAGCTAGGTTGGGATATTGGAGGAATTTCCAATTCTCGAAGTAGGGAATTCACTTCCTCCAAAATACTTTTTTGAGTACAATGTGATGGTAACCTTTTCTCAACAACTGCTGTTCTCTTCTCATCCCTTCTGCTTTTGTGTGGCATACACTCTGCATTGAACTCAATATATTTTTCAAATATCTCCCTCGCAGCCAATGTCCTAGCGGTTGGTCTCAACAAGCCATTATTTCCATGCAAAGCAATCCTTGTCCCTTCTGCCTGCTTTTTTTTGTAATTGTACCATGATGAATCTGGAATTGCATGGATACTCCGCCATGCTTTTTTACATATCCATTTGCCTAGCAAAGGGTATCTTTTATTTTTTGGATCTCTTTCATCCTGAAGTGCATGCTCGAAAATTGAGTACATGTAGGTCCTTCTTTCATCAACAGTATACTCTTGAATAGTGGCTCTTGCTTCCACCAATTGTTCTCTTGTAAAGAATTGCATACAACTAGCCCAACAACAATGTAAGCCCCTAACCTTCAACATAGTCTCAGGTGTTGTATCACTAATCAACTTGGCTCTCTTGCTAAGATAATGTCTGACAACTGATACTTCTCCCCGTTTGCCTAGGTTCAGGGTACCCACTGCCAATGGATCAGGATCAAGACAATCATTATCCCCAACAACCTCTGGCTCTGGAAAAAGGTAATCCTCCACAAACTGAACACTATTCATAGGCCATGGCATGATGCAAGGAACCTCCAATTGCTTGACACAACCAAAACATTCCCTTACCTTTCCAGTTGTCTTCCAACATTGAAATTGCCCCTAGCCTTTCATCATTAACAGCTTGCCCAGGATCTGCTAGTACAATGACTCCTAGAGAAATTACACCATTTTTAGTAAGTTACCAAAGAGTATGTGAATATCATATGCAAAATACGTACATTTATGGCATAAAAAGAGTTAAAACGAAACATGTATAAAACAGGAAAATCCTTGGTAAAATGCCTAATTTACTTACATTAATAAAAATGGGAAAGGACGAAATTAGTTAAAACCAGAAATATCCAAGCAATTGTGATAATTTTATAAAGCCTGTTACACACTCTATGTGGACATAGAAATCGAGGAAATGAAATCCAAAACATATTTAAATATTAAATGATCAAAAGTGAGAAAAGACATAAAAAGTATCTTTTTGGCAGTTTATAAAAAGCAACCGTAAATACTAAATGCCTTAAATGCAATATTCACCATATATTCCCTAGATGCTATACCTATCGGGTATATCGTACGCCTGGCGTGTGTTCAGGTAATTAAGAATTTGCACGAATTAATTTTGCCCTAGATTTCTAATTGTGCCTATATAAACCGTATTCACGCTCCAAAAATTCTGCTCCCGCTTCTTTCCGACCCTCGGCAATCCGTCGTCGCCTAACAACTTTGAGTCGTTCCGAAGCAGGCTTTGTTCGTTCGTAATAAGTCATCAAACTCGACTTTCAGGCTACATAAGTAATCAAACCCGACTGTCTACAAAGGTTTCTACAGGTTAGATGTTTCTACAAGTTTATTTCAAGAAGAAAAAGCCAGGGATCTTAATCGAGCCAGAAGGAAAGCAGATGATGTTTATGGAAGCAAGATTAGCTTCTCATAAATTTCATCTGCTTTCCTTCTGGCTCGAATAAGTCCTTGCTTTTTGTTCTTGAATGAATGCTGTAGCATGCATGAATAGATTTCATGTCTTCAAACTTTTTAAAGACTTTATTTCTATAAACAGACTTATTTCTGATTTGGAAATGCATGTCTACAGCAGGTTTATTTTTAGAACAAATACTGCAGGATTCAGTCGAGACAATGGAACCAGATGATGTTCATGAAAGCAGGAATAGCTTTCTATGACCTCATCTGCTTCTTTTTGTTTCAAGTGAATCTTTGCAGTATTTGCCTTGAAGCAAACATGCTGTAGCAAGCTTGATGCATTGTATATATGTCAACTCTAGTTTCTATTATCTATTAGGAATGGTTAGAGAGTTTTTAGACGTGTCTTAAATCTCACGAAAAAACAAGGCTACTATAATCTTTTAGTTTAGCTTAGCCTCCAGTTCTTTCATCCTAACCCCTTAGCCATCACACGCTGGGCGTGCATATTTTTCATCCAAATCCCTTAGCCATCACACGCTGGGCGTGTAGTCCTTTTCCGTGCCCAAGGGTTGCGGGCTGTTACACGCCTGGCGTGTAATTTGTTTTCTTCTCCATATTGTTTCTTGTCTGCCTGTTTCTTGTCTTGCCTGGCGAGTATGTATCTGAGTGTAACACGCTAGGCGTGCTACACTTTTCCATGTTAATACTAACATTTTGACTTTCTTCTAATAGATGGCGCCACAAGAAGACCCTAGCAGTCAGGAGGCTTCAAGCATTCCAATTCCTGCAGGGCCTATTGTTCCTGCAGTGCCTATTCCCAGATATGAACCACCTATGTATCCACTTCACTACTTGGAGCATCTCAGAGAATTCTGCCTGCAGCGCCGGGCAGCTATGGGATTAGCAAGTGAAGTCCTGGGATTGTCACGGAGGATGAAAGTCTTGCATGATCATTTCGAGAAGGCAATTGATGAGCTGATCGAACTAGATACTCGCAACCGGCGGCTAGAAATTGAGAACTCTGAGTTGCGATTCCTTGTGGGTAGCCTGTATGCCCGATTTCCTTCTGAGCCTGTGCCAGGGTTTCCTGTAGATGAACCTCCTTTGCTAGGGTTTCCGGCAGAGTTGCTTGGGCCTTCGGATGAGGAGCCAGAGGCAGAATCTGGCCGGGAAGGTCAGGAAGGGCAGGAAGGCGTGGGTAATTTATCTGAGGTGGACTAAATTGGATCTGTATTGTAGGGAATGGATCTGTATCCCAGTTTTGTATATCCTGGAGTCTAATCCAATTTTGTAAAATTTTGTGATCAATATACATTGTTGGTGATCAACCAACGGCTTTGTCTCATACTTTAACCTACTGTAACCTACTGCACATAATTTTAACAATCGATTTCTTGTCTCTACTGTCTCTTTTTACTTTAACCTACTGTACATACCTTCTTGGCCTGCGAGGTATGACAATTTGCAGCCGGATTCCCGAGCTCGCATTCGCAGGCGCTCGAAGCCTCCCGACATCGCGAAATAGGATATTAGAGTGGGCAAAAGAAATTCGAATCACACAAAAAAATAGGTGGGATAAACGTAATAATGAAAGCAGGCGGGCGCAAAAATTCGAATTAGACTGGAGATTAGACATTTAGGCGGGATAAAAGTTATTTTTGAAAGTAAAAATCAAGGCGTACGGGTTATTTTTAAAGTAATCTTGGTCGTGACTACTTTTAGGTCAAGAAGATTTCGGAACCCCCTATTTCGATTCATATAAAATTCAAGGTCGAGGCTGGTCGAGGCGGACGCGGCCGAGGAAGCAGTAGCCGATTAAGCTCCTACTCCAGGTATTTAACCTTGCGAAGTTTTGGAATTTACAAATTATTTGCATGAATCTGAATGAAAAGCCCAAGAATCCGGCTACATTGGTGAAAAAAACATTGGCTACAAAAAGTTCTTGCATGCATGTCTTTGCATGTAGCCGGGTATTTCATGTCTTTGCATGCATGTCTTTGCATGTAGCCGGGTATTGCAAAGCCAATGTAGCCGGATACTAGATTCTAGCCCTGAATTCCTTTCTTGCGATGTTTCTGTGCTTTAATATTAATCAGATGTAGAAAAATTTTTAGATACTCAAAACAAAATTGAAATGGGAAGTAACAAAAAAAGGCACAAGGCCATTGATTTCATTCATTTTTTGTGCCCTTTCGGGCTATTACATTCAAGAACGCATCCAGTTACAAAATTCTTCATAATCTTCGCGTTCTTCAAGCCAGTTTTCAAACTCTTCCGAGTCTGAGGCCTCAAATTCAGCTGCTGGCGATTCAGCTTCCTCATCATCGTCCTCTTCCTCTTCTGTCGATTCAGCCCTCGACCTTTCCCGTTCTCGGGCTTCTTCTGACTCCAGCAAATCCGTTGCAGTCGATGAATCTTCATAATCAGAGTAGTCCTCTGAATCTTTAGAACTATCAGAACTATCTGAGCTGTTTGTTTCAGAACTATCAGGATCAAAGGAAGCTCGCAGAACCTCTGCGAGGAGTGGGAACCTCGCCGAACCCTGCTGAGCCTCGGCGAGGGGTAGGGTGATTAGACGGCGTTTGGATTCAGGAGAGGAACTGGAATTGGCAGGGGAAGCGGAGCCCTCCGGCATGACGGAGTTGGAAGCTTGGCATGAAGGGGAGCGAGCGCGCTTCGGCATGACGGGCAAGGAATTGGATGAGATGATGAATTGGAATTGGAATTAGGCTTATATAAATACCTTAAAGAGACGATTTAGTGGCGCGAATTAAATGTCGTAGGCCAAAATTTTCGTACCATAGGATTTTCGTATCACAGGAATCGCAGGCAAAATTATTAGTAAGATATGACATATCATAGGAATCGTAGGCAAAATTATTAGTAAGATAGGGCGTGAAATGAAACCAAAATGAAATTCATAATTTAATAGTGACCGTAAGTAGACAGTTGTTAAACTGCTGATTGTCATAGAATACACGCCAAGCGTGTAAGCTTTCAATCCTGTTTGTTTTTTGAACTCTTTTGTTTTATGTGGAATCGTTTTTGATGCCCTAAGCCACGGTGGAGTTGGACTAGTATGAGCGTTTAATTCACGCTAAGCGTGAATTAGATAATGCGAGCTTTCATTCACGCCAAGCGTGATCTCGTATTTGCTAAATCATAATTCTGCTTGTTTTTGCAGTGCCAAAGAGGAAGAGGGTCAAGACAATGGCAAGCTGGACTTAACGCTCTTCTCTTCTCCAGGAAGAATGAATCGGACAAGATGACCAAACAACGGCGAAAACCAAGATGAAAGGTATGAAATCGCGCCAGGCGTGATACAATTTTGTCTTTAGTCTTAAATGAAATCTCGTCTGGCGTGCTTTAATGGTGTTTGATTGCCAGATTAAATCACGCTCCGCGTGATTTAGTTTGCTCTTTTGGCTTAAATGAAATCTCGTCTGGCGTGCTTTAATGGTGTTTGATTGCCAGATTAAATCACGCTCCGCGTGATTTAGTCTGCTCTTTTGGCTTAAATGAAATCTCGTCTGGCGTGCTTTAATGGTGTTTGATTGCCAGATTAAATCACGCTCCGCGTGATTTAGTTTGCTCTTTTGGCTTAAATGAAATCTCGTCTGGGGTGCTTTAATGGTGTTTGATTGCCAGATTAAATCACGCTCCGCGTGATTTAGTCTCCGCTTTTTTTGGCTTAAATGAAATCTCGCCCCATGCGTGCTTTAATGGTGTTTGATTGCCCGATTAAATCACGCCCGCCGTGATTTAGTTTGCTCTTTGGCTTAAATGAAATCTCGCCCGGGCGTTTTTAATGGTGTTTGATTGCGGATTAAATCACGCCGGCGTGATTTAGTTTGCTCTTTTGGCTTAAATGAAATCTCGTCTGGCGTGCTTTAATGGTGTTTGATTGCCAGATTAAATCACGCTCCGCGTGATTTAGTCTGCTCTTTTGGCTTAAATGAAATCTCGTCTGGCGTGCTTTAATGGTTAAAACCACGCTAGCCGTACTTTTCCTGATTTAACGCGATGAGCAAATCACGCCTGGCGTTATTTTGTTCCGTCGATGTTTAATACAATGCTGTGCAACTTTATCATTTCTCACTGACTGGATATCATGTTTGATGTATCAGCAGGCTGTGATGTATCAACACGCTGTGCAAAATGAAAGTGGATATATCCGCGGCCACACTTGAAGGAGATGCTAGCTGAGGAATTGAGAAATATCAAGAGATACTCTGGATAGAAATGGATCAACCAAAAGGTCTTGAAGTTCACCTACCCTACCTTCATTAAACTCTTGAGTAACATGGTGCTCTCAAATGTTTTTACTATGCAGGCCCTGAATCCACCATCTCATCATCCAAAGGCTTTTACAACAGATGATTTTCTGGTGAAGTTCATGCCCATTATGAGTAATTTGGCGGCGAGGATGACAGTGCGTGAAGTGTTAGATTCACATCCAGAACTAGATATAACAGCTGACATGGAACCACAACTTATTAAATATGTGGAAAAACATGGATTGGTCCCTTAAGTTTTTAGTGGAATAAATCGTAATTTTCTGTGGGATTCGTGTCATGTGTCCATAATTTCGGGGTTCCGATTGCCTAAAAAATTATGCAATTTTCTATCATCTCACAAAGTATTTTCGTCTCCATGGTCTTCACTTTTGGTGTCACCTAGCTTGGCAAATTGGCTACTAATTTCGCATATATGAATACGTATCTAAAAAGGCTCATGGTAAATGCAATTTCTTGTGATTTATTAAGTCTATAAAAGAAATACAAAAAATCAAAAACCCCCTAGCAGATTCCCACAGGTTGGCGTGCTTTTGGAGTTGACATATTCCCAATTTATTTGAATGTGGGTTGTTCGCATGTGCTGGTTCATTGGTGATTTTGACATTAAATATGTTTAAGGTTTTCTTAATTAGCTGGTGATTTTTGACATTTTGGAGCATGTGTCTTGGATGTTGTCCATTTGGTTCTTCATTTTCCTACTTTCAACACATGCATAGAAAGATTGACCCTTACATGTTTTGCATCTGCAGTAAGTACTGACCCTTACATGTGTGTCTCCTTGATTTCTTTATATTCATGCCGTACATTGATCATCTCATAATTTCATGCAGTATTTAGACGTCTTTAGACGTCTGTCACCTCATAAATTTGTGCAATATGTTGACCCATCTCATAAATTCATACAGTATTTGGAGTTGTTTGTGACTATTGTAAATGTATATGATATAATTGTAATACAGTCCCTCAATGCAGTATTTAGACGTCTGTCACCACATAAATTTGTGCAATATATTGACCCATCTCATAAATTCATACAGTATTTGGAGTTGTGTCTGATTCTGCGATTACATGTTTTGCATCTGCAGTAAGTACTGACCCTTACACGTTTTGCTCCTTGATTTCTTTATATTCATGCGGTACATTGATCATCTCATAATTTCATGCAGTATTTAGACGTCTGTCACCTTATAAATTTGTGCAATATGTTGACCATCTCATAAATTCATACAATATTTGGAGTTGTGTCTGATTCTGCAATTATTGTAAATATATATGATATAATTGTAATACAGCCCCTCCATAGTTATGATAATGATAGTTTCTAAACTTCTATTTTTTACCAAGTCAGTTAGTTTTTGTATTTCAGTGAGTAGCGAGTTGTACTCATGAGATGGATCTGCTTGAAGCTTCTTTTGAATAGGGAACTGGCTTGCTACTAATCGCAGTATATACCATACCTTGAGCATAGTAGATGAGGTTCTGTTTTCCATATTGCATCTTTCCATGCATATCACTATGGCAGTTGTCTTAACACGCATATGAATAATACAGATGTCCTATAGATACGAACGACCAAAAGGTCGTATTTCATGAAGAGATATAAAAGAAGTGCTTCCAAATTATGTCCGCATATGATGCCAGCTCATTAGTGTTCTTGATGTTATAAGCAAACATGCTCATCTTGAAACAACCTCAATTTCCCATCAAACATATATAGTTTGTCATAGGACTAGAGCTATTAATTGTTCGTCCAAAATTGTGACAAGCATCAAAGGCCGGTTGAAAATTCTTAATTGCGTTTAATCTTGGTTCAAAAGACGTGGACATGACAAGTCCCTTTGTTCTCACCACTTGGACAAGGACTTCAATCTATTTTAGCTGGGCATTGTAAGCTAAACATGTTTTCCACCAGCATTAGGTGATTTAGATTTGTCTTAGGATGTGAAGAATGTCCATCACTTGCTTAGATCATATGCCTTTGCATGCTATAACTCAAACAACAAAGGATATTCACCAAATATGGAACCAATATTAGTGTGCACAAATTGGGCTCAAACTAAATATGGAACCAACAAAGTTTGCTTCCTTTTTAATATATATTTTAAGTTTTATGACATGGTACCGCATCACCCAACTAGGTTGTAAGATACCATTGTATAGGTCCCATGCCTAAGCTTACAGGTTTTAAGAAATTCTCAAAAGTTGTCTAGAATTGTGACTAAACCCGTAGTCTAGGCCTTCAATAAAAAGAGACACGTATATTGCATGTGTCTTTTTGGCATTTGTGTTCCATCTCTTCACGACCACTATGTTGAGGATTGACACTTGCAACCAAAGAAAAGGCCTTTCATTGTAGTTGTCACAAGCTCCACGCTAAAACATTTTTCTACGTGGTTGCGTTTACATATGAACCTTGCATAGAGTTAAAGGAGTAATTTCTTAATGTATTTCCAATTCTTGAGCTAGCCAACACAAAACATGTGTTAATGCCCCTCACACTCACACCTCTTTTCCTTTAAAACTAATGTCCAATGCCAAAGCAAGTTAATATAAAAAATGCAAGCTCAATTAATTACCTAAATGCAAGGAATCAACCCAAATACATAGAAATATAAATACAAAAAATTGCAATTATACACCTCTACGAAAATCTACCACGCAACCACATAGTTATATACATACATCAAACTCACAATAACATGCAAGGCACTAGGCTGCTCCTTGCTAAGGATGCATACGTACCACACATGTTTAACAAAATTTTGTCTCTACAATAAAACTATATTTATGCCCGGCAACGCCGGGCACCCGTTACTAGTATGGATTCTAATGGTTTATTCTAGCTATGTTAACTAATTATATGTTAAATAATTAGCTAAGGTTAAGGTTAGATGCCACCTAGCTTAGTGTGATTAGTTAGTTAGGACCTGCCAATTTGGTATGGCAAGTGGGGATTTAAGCCCAAATCCAGTTAGGGTTTACAAGGAAAAGGGCCAGCGCCTTCAAGCAGCGCCGTTGACCCTCCGTTGACCTGCGTTGACTGCCATTGACCAGCACCTTGACTGCGTAGACCCATGTTTGACCCAATTGACTTGGAGATACAGGTTAGTTTTAGGAGTCTTTGTTGAATTCTAACCCTTCTTTGCTTAGATGAATGGTTAAATTCAATTCTTTTGTTCTCTTGAAGTTATATGGATGCTAGATGATGATACTCTGTGGATGGGATGTTTCTTTTCATGCTTCTCCTGTGCTTGGGGTTTAAGGGGGGTAGAGACCTAAAAGCCATTAGTTTAGAGATGCTCCTAGCTAGAATCCTTTAGATCCTATTAAATGCGGCCTGTGCACAAGAGCCCACCTGGCTGTGGGGGCTATGGAGTGACTTATAATTCAATAACGGACATCATGGTGAAACGGGGGTGGAGCCTTGCTGACCGCGGGTACTGGGGCTCCTACAGTGTGCTAGTTTTATAGTCGGTCACTGTGTGAGGGCCGGGTATGGGACTGACACCTCCTGGGTGTTCATTCGGGGCCCCGAAAGGGCTGTTTGGAACTCGACAGGGGCACTGTGGTGACCTGTGGATTTTGGGGGGTTCAAGTCGGATACGAGTAGGGGTCGCTGTGGTGGCACTACTCTCTAGCACACCCATGGAACCATGATGATCCGGGGAGGGGACACTTCCCTGATCTGCCTCGGCGAAACCGGTGAGATGCAAGCCGGAGTAGTCTCATAGGGTGATTCCATGAGATTGCGCAACTCGGAACTCGGAAGGCTATAGTCATTCCAGAGCTTGATTCAGCCTATCTGCAAAGTGTGCACAGGAGGGGCGGATGGAGTGGTTCACCCTAGCCATTGTCTTATGCCAACCAACGCCATTGTCATGATTCTGTCTGCTGATATTTTGAGGCCTGACCGTCAGTTGATTCCCTTGAGTCTGAGCCCAGGCTAGAGCTATGGGGGTATAAAGTGTTTATTTGTATGCTATTGTTTAGTTATTGCCTTGGATGATGGATAGGCCACCCTTCGTGGTGGTATATTATTGTTATGATATGTGCTTGGTGCTAACATGTATGTACGCTTCCGCTACATAGGTTCCCATAGAAGGCATGGGGCGAATGACACCTCCGTGTCCTTCACCCGGATACTCGACCATCCTGAGTAGTCCGAGGTAGTCGGAGGGCCTTTTCGTGGTGATGGAGTGCCATGGAAAGGGGATTTCCTGTATTTATACGATGGGAGTATCGTATAGATTCAGGGAGCGTCACAAATATCAATATATGAACTTAAGTGTAGAAGTTTTTCAAAAAGAATGTGAATTGCTTTTTGTTACTAAATAATTGCCCTACTATAAACTTAAAGAAATAGAAATTTGAAAGTCAAATTTGCATTGCAAGCCAATGGTCACCCTAGTGGGTAAGGTCAAATCAAACGTCAAGCCAAATTTGAACCCAAGTGAAGGAGTCAAACCAAAGCCAAAGACATCCAAGCCAAAGTCATTCTAAGTAAGTAGGATCGAACTTAAATTTAAATAAGGGAATCTTAGAGAATCTAATGGATATGCAATTGAACGAATGTACTTTATTATCCTTTTTTATCACGGCCACACTACGCAGAGCTATGTTGTTATCGCAGCCTATTTCTGAACTACGTTTTGTGTTCCGGTTTTCTTGTGGAGGCTTGAGCTTGTTTTGGGAAGATTATGCGGTTATGTGGGATTGTGGCTCTATGGGAAGATTTTGTGGCTCTGTGGCGAGCAAGGTTGGCCTCTGAGTGTATGTCAAACCCTGTGCTTGTTGTTTTGTTCTTCGTGGTCATAAATTATATGGTATATGGGTTTTTGGCTATATGTGCGTGCTGAATCCTCTTTGTTCTGTAAGGCTTTGGCAACAGTGGGTTTTTCCTGGTCGTTGCAGGTCTAGCATGGAAGGCGTTGACCAGTCGACAAAGGAGACAGGCCATCCCGTCTTCAGGCTGGAACCTTCTGTTATAAGTGCTAGTATTGATGCATCTCGTCCTGATCCTTTAGTGTTTCCTCCAGAGGGTGAAGAGTTATTTACTGCAGAAGAATTCATAACATGTATTATTCAAGTTGGCGACGAAGCTCACAGGATTGCAGCTTCGCTTAGAATCCTTGGGAGGCAGCTGAGTAGTTTTTATGCATTTATTGATTCTGCCATTAATCTAGTGTTGCTTTGGAACAGCTGGGAGCACTGATGTCTGAATTGCATGCTTTCAGGTCTCATATGAGCCTTGCCCGGGGGTTGCTAACACAGGTGATTCGGCAGCTTGATGCTGTGATCAGGCGTGGAGCATCTGGGGAATCTAGGAATTAGAACTTGCTTCTGTTTTGCTCTTTTTTGAGATAACTTACTTCTGTTGTCCTTTTTATGTAAACTTTTTGAGTGAGGACTTGGCTTCATATGCTGGTGGCAGTTCTGCCACATGTACATTTTTATCTTGTGAATACTAATATTTGTGTTTATGGTTTTTAGATTTATTTCATATCTTTCATTGTTATACTAACACATGTATTGTTTTAGAGGGCTTCAGCCCCCATGCTTAAGGGAGATTCCAAGTTTTGGGATCTCCCTTATGTTTGGATGAGCATTGGCATTAATACTGGGGTTCGACTCCCTAGGCTCATGTATTTATACTTGTATTCATTATAAAATGCATGGTTTGGGTGCAAAACTTCTTGTGAAGTCAACTATAGAAGTTTGACTTACCAGAGACCATATATAGGCGGCCGAGATCGATGCAGATAGAATATCCAGTTAAAGATGCTTCAATCCAATTGCCCATAAAAGATAATAGGAGCCCGAGCAAAGTGGTTCTTGTATGGAGAACCACTCCAGGAATAGCACAAAAGCCTTCTCTATCTCTGGATACAATGCACCAAAGCTTATGTGATGCATGTTCCAGGTCTAAGAAGGATGAAAGCATGGACATGGCCTGATATGAAGCATTGTAGACCCTTCATGTTGCACCTACAGGGCTTTGAAATGGACTTAACCTTGCACACATACCATTCTTATATTGATTGGAAACCAATCTCCTCGAACCCTAAAAAATTATGATTAAAATGCAAGAACCATACCCTGTATGGCCTGAAACGATATGGGTGCAGCATCGTAAGCTTTCTTAATCGCCACAGCCAGAATCTACTCCTAACTTAATAAGGAAAGCCTTGATACGCAAAGCCGGATTGATATGCGGAGTCGAATATAGAGCTAGATCTGGGCTGAAAAACATTAGAATGTAACCTCTGCATATTCCTCTCAGATACACGCCTATGTATGCCAGAAGAGCTTTTGGCAGGGGTGGAAGAAGAGGAACAAAAGAGCTAGCGTTACCGGCTAGACCACAGTTTCAGAGCAGCCGTCCATCAAGAAGGGCAACCGATAGTTTACAACCTACAACACGTTTGGAGCATTGTTTGGCATTTTCTAGACATATACTAGCATCTACTAAGAATATGCCAAAAACCCAGATAATCAAGGGATAGGGATAAAGATACGCGCCAGCAATCAAACTCGTGGAGCTCGTGTGCCGAGACTTTTGGTTGCCGGGAAACCGATTTTAGATTTTGTCCACGTGAAAAAGAGCTCAAATCAGGGGTTAATCCTAACAGACAATGCAAATAGAATGAAATATCAATTATATAACAATTTGAAGAGGCCACATTCTCTGTGATGGTGTTTCATCCAGATAAGATGGATTTTAGAAAGAAAGGTAGGCCAGAGCGGGAGAAAAGGGCCTTTCTTTTCAGAGCGGCGGCCCTCTCTCTGATGCCACTTTGCTTTTCCATCACAATTCTGGCGCATCTTTCAACCTCATCTGCATCCACAAATCCTTCAGCTGTGGCTTCTACTTCAATTCCAATCTTAAGCTCATCCACCACATATCTGCAAACAAATGGCTGATCCCCCATAAACGGCCAGCACACCATCGGAATCCCAGCTATGCTTATGCATTCCACTATCGAATTCCAGCCGCAGTGTGTCAAAAAACCCCCAATTGCAGTGTGCCTTAAAATAATCTGTTGGGGAGCCCAGTCTGTAACAATCAGGCCTTGATTTTCTGTCCTAGCTTGGAATCCTTCTGGAAGCGCAGCTATGGATGATTCTGCGGTAACCCATATAAATGGTTGTTTGCTTGCCTCTAATCCCTTTGCAATTGCAAAAATCTGTGCATCCTCTAGTGTTTCCCAGCTTCCAAAACAGAGGAACAAAACTGTGCGCTCTGCTTTTTTTTCTAACCAATCTAAGCACTGCATATCCCCTTTCTGGCTGCCCTTAAACACAGCAGTAACAGAGAGCGTTTCAAGTGATTTCTCAGGATCCAAAAACAGGGGATCAACTAAAGGCCCTACAGGAAAAATCTGTATCCCTTTTGCTTCTGGCATATGTTGTAGAGCTTGCAAAACCTTTCCATCTAGCTCGTTGAAAGTATTGAGCAAAATCCCATCTGAGTTTAGCACTTGCAAGCGGTTGAAAAACGGGTGGTCCTTCTCCTTCATATAATCAGGCACCTGGGGCCAAGGAATAAGAGGCAAATCCTTCTCAATTTCTAGACTTGTGTGAGAAGCTGGATCAACGCCTTCCAAGATCAAGCTTGCAGATTTAAGCAATGCAGCGAGGTAGAACGGAGCAGCAGGGTAGAAAACGAAGCGTTTGAGATTCAATTTCTGGGCTGGGGATGTAGACCAGCCAACGATCATGTCAGAAATTAAGGCAATTGGTGGAGTTTGCATAGCATGAATCAGATCCTCCAAAGCCTGCTCCTCTGCTGGAAAATCCGTCTTGAGTTTAGCAGCGCTCCCAAAACTAAATTTTCGCACCCCCTTCACTACCAGTCTGGCCCCATCATTCCAACCTTCAATTTCTTGGGCTCCCTCTAACAGAACAAAGGCAATGTCTAGCCCTTGGGCTGGATCTAGATCTGGGTCTCCTTCATTGCCAAAAACAACTGATTTATATGCTGACTCGCTTGAAAATACTACCGTCACTGAGATCCCTAACCTTGCCATGGCCCTTGCCAGATTCACCATTGCAGTTACATGGCCTCGCCCACTTGCTATACAACATACTACATGATCAGATTTTCTCTGGCTCCTGCAATCTATTGCCATATGTTTGTCTGCAATTAGCCCCTGTCTGTACTTTGCTCCTTCACTAACCTACTTATACATGCTTTCCATGGAATGTGATAGCATTTTCCTGGAAATTGACTTGACTTTTAAGACAAGCAAAGCACCACCACTATGCGACAAACTGTGTATCTATCTTTATACACCGTGGATATATAGAGTTTCATGCTTCCAAGTTGTTGAATAGATCCCCTTGTTTCAAACAATGCCAAGGACGTCCCTTTTTCGTAAAGTTCTTTACATATGTTTTGGAGTGTGAAAGCCATTTTTGATGCAAAATTAAATTGTACTAGTAATGGATGCCTGGCGTTGCCGGGCATAACTACGGGTCTATTGTAGGCAATGTTGAAGTTGTAGTGGCGCGCATGTATTTGTGTACAATACGTAACTAAGAATCTTGATGCTAGGTGTATTTTACACATGCCAATTACTTGTAGTGGTAGTTAGGTGTGGAGGGGCATTGCCTGTATAGATTTTAAACAAAACGTGCATCTACAACGTACCACAAAAGTAGCAATTAGATTTTGTACCAAAACTTAAAGCCCCATATTGGCATTTGGAGAATATTTATGGCCATTCAATGGTCAAATAGAACTTTGTATCCTACGTGTTATTTATTCAATAGGTCTTCTGTAGGTTATCATGTTGTGTTTAAAGTAGTCCTATAAGTTATTCTAAGTTCTAATGAACTGAATTCCAATTTGGTTTGCACCACCATCCAAGAATCACAGAAATTTGCCAAAATCATAGTCAAAATGACCTGCAGTGAAGATTTTGAGGAATTTTTTACTAGAAAAAGATATATTAATCAGAACCGTTGCAATGAAATAGAAAGTAGCACTTGTAATTTGCAATCTCCTCACGAAAATTGTAGTTTGAATGTAAATATGAGCAAATTTAGACTATAAAGCCAAAAAACCTTGCAATTTTTAGAGCCTAATGCTATCATAGGGAAAATAAGCAAGTTGTTGACTCTTAATCTCTTCCTGCAGGACAAAACCATCAAGTACCATTTGCATCCAATATTTCGTTCTGCCTGGCACACAATATATATATTTCAAAATATTTCTCTATTTGCACCCAATATTTCTTCCTATTACTACACTTACATAAACCAGGCAATTCCAAGTCCAACTGTTTATGCCACTCCTTGATGTTGCTATAACTTGCAATATCTTATTGGCCTTCAGACCAAATGCTATTTTGAGTACATACCAATGCAAATAGGCAGAAGAAAAAATCAAATTTATGCCTCTCATTGGCTTTGGACATCTACTTACACACAGATATCCATTGCAGATGGCTGCAGTTGTTGCAAACACACATTGCAATTGACACAATATATTTCTTCAGAAAAAACAATAGAACTGGAATTACCCATTATGATGCGCCCTTATTGATGGAGAGGTAGAAGTTCTTGAAAGTCTATAAATTACTTCGACCTACAGATAGATCCAAAGTGAACACATGGCAAGCAGGAGAAATGAGAAACTGCAACAATGGAAGGGAATAATGGGAAACGGGAAAAAGACATGACGTATTGCAGGCAATTCATCAAGGGAGGGAGGGTGAGGGAAACTGGTAGGATAGAGAAGTAGGAGAAAAAGTAGCTCAAGAGAACGCCGATGAATGAAAACGAGAGAAGAGATGGAATAAATAATAAATGTTGAGGAGAGGTGTCCCCATCCAAGGAATGTCAATTCTATTGCTATCACAATAGTTGAAGGAGAGGTGGAAGTTCTTGAAAGTCTATAATTTACTTCGACCTACAGATAGATCCAAAGTGAACACATGGCAAGCATGAGGTGTTGTGCATGCGAAGCATTATTAGATGTGGATAATGCAAATTACTTATGATATTCTCTGGGAGCACACCTCGTAGGTAGCAATCTACTTTGTTGGTAGTTGTCTACTTTAAACTCATCACCTCGACTTTAGTCCAATTACATCCAGCTTCATATGTCAAAGGCACTCACCAAAACATAGAGGAAGAAAGGTAAAAAGGTAAGGTTGAATGTTGCTTGTGTAAAAGAATGTCATATTTCAATATCACATGTACATAGAACTAAAATTCATAACAATGTTTGTCAAGTTGTGGTTTGATTGGTCTTTTAAAAGAAACATTTTTTCTTCTACTAACGTCAAACGTACGTCTATTAAGCGAACTCTCTTCCAGTGCAAACTCTCTTTTAGTGATGTTACAAAGCATGCATCTATTAAGCAATGTACTTATTTTATTGACAACGCAAAGATAAAATGAACTTTTTGTTAATACACTATCCTGACTTCAAATGATGCTGTTTCGACTTGTTCAATTAACTACTGGGATGAATTTGTGCAACTTTAGTTCAAATTCTGGTTCTTTTTCCTGCTTAACAGCCAACAACCCTCAGCTATTTGGCTTAATATTAATGGTCTCGTTGTGCTCATCACAATTGCCTGCTTACCATTTTTAAACATTAATTTGATCCTACTCATTACATTTGCATACAATAATAGTACATGTTGCAATAACAGCTCCTATTCATCCCTATGTAAACAAAAAAATCAGCCTGATCATTATTAATTTTTGGCAATAAATAAAACACTTTAAGTTTGATTCCCTTGTTGTTGGAACTTTTGGGATTCAACATCTAATGCTGCATCTTTTGCACACAAGGTCTTCTGCAATTCTGACTTCAAAGCAATTTGATATATTCTCATAATCACGTAAGGTGGTAGAGAATACTTCCATACCAAATTGAAGTGCCCATTCGTTATGGGCACATCATTTATATATGCCATCCATCTACTGCTTTCTATAATGGAAGACAACCACAAATTAGAATAGCACAAATGAGATTCAAGTCATGCGCTCTCTCCATAAGGTGGCACAAACATAGGTTAGGAACATAATATAAGACTACAAGATTAGAACATTCTATAACTTGAAAGGCAACTTCTTCTGGACAATTTACATTCACATGTGTAGACATAGAAACTTCAATAGCATTATAATTAAAGGCATGTACTTGAAGCTGGAAATAGAAAAGACACTTCTTTGTCAAGTCTTAGTATTAGTATGTTCTCTAACTCACATCAAAATAGGCTAAGCTGTTGGAGCTTTTCGATCGTGAAGCACATTTGTAATAAATGAACATTAACAAAATGTCATAGGCAGGTTAACAATGTCTTCGAAACGAAGGTGTCAACCTCTGACCTTTAAGAAGTCTAAACATGTTGTCCCCTTGCCTGCACCCAAGCAGCAAGATCACAAAAGTATTCTAGCACAGGCTAGTTTCAACTCAAAGACATGTTTTGAGCAAAGTTGGCTTCTCTATGAAGCCTAGCACGAAAAAGAATTAGAATATAGAAGAATCAAAAAGCAAGGAACAAAGTTCTAAACATAGCAAGCAAAGTTCTAGACATATCAAACGTATTTTGTGCTTGTACCACCATGTTGAAGCGCAAAGAACAGGCTCGTTATAGGATTGGTTTATGCCCTGGGCATTTTTTCCCATTTGGACTGGCTAATTAAGCAAATAGAGCGCTCTAGGCTGAAAGGGAACTGTCACATTCTAGAAAAAGGGAATTTTTGGGAGGGTGCATAGAGGACAACACCAACCCATTTTAGAAAAGAATATGGTTTATTCCCACAACGATTCACACTCTGCCTTCCTGCAATCATATAATGACCCTTTTGGATTTAAAGTTGCAAATTATATAAAAGCTACGTATTTCTAATAGAAGGCACCAAACAACATGAAAATATTAACAATCAGTATCTTCTAGAAGGAATTCAAGATGCAGCACATACAAATGGGCCAAGTAATCTAGAATGCAGCCTTAGGAAAAGGGAAGTGGCCTTTTACAACAGTAATAGAGGAATGTAACCGATTTGAATAGCTATTCACTGCAGTTACAGGGACAACTTGGATGCATTTTGTAGATACTTGTAACAAAGATTGAGCTCTACCATCTTAAGAAGGAACAAAGCATTTTATGACTGATATTGCAAACCTTCGGCACTTCAAATGCAACTTCTGTAAAATAGTGTTTACTTTTGTTAGCAACCCATATCTTCTAGAGGAAATTCAAAATGCAGCACATACAAAAAGGCAATTAGGTCATTCTATAAGGTTCCCAAATGGTTTTTTCGGGGTTTTTTATTTTGGGAAAAAGGGAAATTGAAAAATGGTTGTTTTGTTAGCGTTGTGGACCATTGTAAAAGGAAAAAAATAGACAGCTATGAAAGCTATAAAAGATAGAAGATAGGTTTTTTTTTGGATGTTAGGTTTTCGAAACGGCTAGGGCAGCGGCTATGGCCGCTCCCATTTCTGTCAGAGCAGAGTTCCTGGGTCATTGCCAGAAGGATAGGAGTCTTCGCATCACTGCCATCGTCAAGCTTGAAGCAGCTGGGGTCGCTGATACTAGTGGCGGAGTTCCTGCTTTGATTTGAGCTAGGTAGAGCACAATGCTTTGTTTCTGCGATTTAAGTGGGTCTTCTCTCCCCTTCTGCTTCACAGTGCTTTGTTTCTGCCCCTACCGAAAATGATGCAAAGTTAGCTGCGTTTTGTCGCAAGACATGGCGATTTGCGATGGGGGCCGATTGGGGGCTGGGGGGGGGACCGTTAAAACGAAGTCTAGTAGTAACGGATATGATGATGGCTTGGCATTTGTGATGATTTTAATGCTCTCATGATTCATTCTTGGCAGCAGATCTGATCAGTCAGCTATTTTAAGCAGACCTGACCTGGGCTTCTGAGTCTGAGAGGTATTCTCAATGCTTCTAATAGAGTATTATCAATACAATTGCAGAAAGTGTTCAATGATTCTATAGCACAGGATACTAAGAATGAACATAGTGAACTCAATGGATATAGCAGAGAGAATCTCCAAAATGAAAGAAATGGAAGGATATTATAGAACCATGTCAGATTTGGCTGTCAAGACTTTGTTGTGGTTATTTTTTAAAGTTTCGAGCAGTCAGTTTATTAGTTCCTTTAGAATGGCACCACTGCTGACAATGTTTGGGTGGTTGGGATCTTGAACCAGAGCATTTATAGGAGCAGTTAGTTTGTACCTTATTAAGCTAAGTAACTGGTAACACTAAGCCCAGTTTGGCCAGTGTGTCCTACAAACTTGTATGAATCGAGAAAGTTTGCAGCAATGGTTCTAAATGGCTTAATCCAGCAGATAGTGCGAGTTATTATTGCCTAATCGCTCCAATTTATAAGGAGCTTCTTCGTGGAACCATGAGAACATATTATCAGGTCCAATTTTCAAAAGCTTCGTCTGTGTATCTATTTTGTACTCGCCAATACAAGAGTAATTGTGAGTAAAATTTTAAACACACCAAAAAAAATTTAAACACACAAATAAAATTTAAACACACAAAAAAAAAATTTTATATATCTCTTTTTTTTTTTTCCAAATCAATCTTGTTAATTTGGGATTATCCGGTCTGGCTAAAAATGTTTTTGGAATTTTTTTTTACTTGATTTTCTAAGATTTCAAGAACCTTGAACGGCCGGAAAAAGTTCCGAGTATCCAAAAATCGAAAAAATCAATTGTTATGATTTTGGAATATGTTTTGAAGGGATGTTTAACTCCACATTCATCCGTGGAAAATCATTTTCTGGGTTCGAGCATAGACCTCGGGAGGACAGCGGTAGCACTTGCACCCTGGTTCCTTCCAACGCCGCAACATCTTTGGCTGCTATGATCAGATCAATAAGGTTAGAGCATAGGCATCAGTTTGATACTTAGGTTAGAGCATAGGCATCCAAAGTTTGATACTTTTCATCTCACTTTTCATCTCACAGTCAGACTAATCGGCTGTCGTTTAGGCGTCGTGGGTAGCCTTCCTGATGAAGGATCGTTTCGGCGGACAAACCCTATTGAGCCCATTTCGGCAGCTCCAAAACATATTTTGCTTGCAGATTGATTTGGATTTTCCCTTGCCAATTCATCATGCCAGGTTTGGAGCTTAGAAATATCATGTGTTTCTGGCTAAAATGATGCTTTTGAATGAAGACTGAAATAGTTCTTCTTCAGGTATTTTTGTTGAAAAGAATTAATTCATGTCTGCACAGAGGTAATTTGTGAGTTATTTTGCCTGTTACTTTTAGCCTAGATGGTTCTTCATTGCCATTGAAGAGGTTAAAGAGTCTAAGAAATTTGCGAGTTATTTTTCCTATGGTTCTTGATTGCCATGTTATGTCCTTGCAGAACCATGTTTACAGGAATTATATCTATATTCCTAAAAAACCTTTGAGGGGTTTAGATTGAAAAGCCGGCGAAGTAGAGGTTTAAAAGAAATGGAGGTAAGGTGTTTTGCTTTTAGCCTAGCTGGCTCTTGATTATAATGTTCAGTTCCCTTGCAAAATCATGACATTATATTTCTATAGGAATATTTAGAAAGTCAGAGGAAGACGAAGACGAAAAGTAATCTATTTATTATTAGAATCTCCATCTCCATTTTTGAAGATGATTCCACTTGGCATCTTCAGGTGCAGGTACCTGCACCTACTGTGTCCTTTTGTTTTCGGATATCCATCTCTGATGGTGGTAACAATAAGGTAATCCAAATATTGTCCTGATATTTAATTATAATGTTCTGTGCCTTGCAATCAATACTTTGTGTTTCACTCAGCAGGATGGAATTTTTGCTTGGAAGTGGATAGACTGCTCAGACCAGGAGGCTATTATGCATGGTTTTCAACCCAGCCTATCAAGATGATGAGGATGATAAGAGAATTTGAGAAGCCATTAAAAATCTTACTAAGTGAATGCGCTGGACCATTGCAGCAAAAGCGGGCCAAACTGTGATGTGGATGAAACCCTTTACAAATCAATGCTACAAAGAGCTAAATGAAGGTTGGTTCTTGGTATTAGAAATGTTTAAAAGATATTTCATCGTATAAACATGTTTCTTCGTATAACTACTACTTCTAGCTAATGTTCGTAAAGGACATTAGGTTGACTTGAGAAGTAAATGAACATGATTAAATCATCTGTAGCTATAGCAAAGCTATCATTTTACGATCACTGAATGTTTTCTAGGTTTATTGCTACAGTTGTAAATGCGTCAAGCCTCAGAAGGCGCTAAAACAAACTGAGAAGATTGAGGACAGTGCTCCAATTGAAGGTATTCTGTGGGCAGAACCAAAATGCTTATGCTTTTTACAAATCTCTAGCTGTAAAATCTCTTTCTTTTTTAAGCCTTGCAGTTTTGTCCCTTATTCATTATTTCATGTCATAGTTTAAGGGCCTTCAGGAATGTAGATGGCATAGATTTCAGCACCCAATTCAGAGTAAAATTAGTTTTAGAAATGACGCTTTTCATCTACATCGTTGTCGATGTATTAAAATACATGTTCTTTTAGTACTTCACACTGTGGGGCTAAAAAAAAAGGCAGAGATTGAATAAAGGCTACATTTAATTACTCTTGGACTTCTACAGATGGTTTATTTATACATATTGCGTTTCTGCAGGCATCCATGTCTAACGCTCAGGTTGGCAGCAGGGAGGTGTTAAAGAGCATAAGACACCACCAATTGTTTGTTTGCATACAAGCATTTTTGTTCTCATGGAAGAATTATGTTTCTCATTATCTAAAGGCTGTCTCATGCATGCATAAAGATTAGGATATAACATGTTCTTTGTGAGTGTTCTGATGAAAGATTTTTCTTATAGGCAGTCTACTGTATGTTGTATTAGAAAAATTTCATGCTAAGATACGGCCTTGCTGTTTAGATTGCTAGCAATGTTGTTAAATAGATTTTTCGAGACATTAATGTTAAACTCCAGGGTATCTAAGGACACAAGCAGCAAGGACGTGTTCTTTTTCCCCAAGATGATGATCTATATTTGTATGCTCAGGGCTCACCCATATCATGTAGTGATAGACAGTGATTGTGCAGCCGAAAATGGAACAATAATGCATTAGTATAAACATTCCTTCTTCTTTTACCTTGCAGGAATGGTGGCATTCATGCAATCATGGGATTTTGTAGATGGGTGTCAGAATTAGTAAATGTTTCTACTCTTGGCATGCTCATAGAAGCAAGCATGTATTCCAGGTTTATCGATGAATCAAATATTCAGCTCACCAAAACAGGAAGCTTTTTTATGAAAATGTTCTACTGGAAAAATGTTCTGCTGAGACATAGATGTTATGTAAAATATTTTTTCTGAATTGTGGGACATAAATCTAGGAATGTGATCCCTTCAAATTTGTGAACAAATAGTTTTTTCCAAAACAGGTCTGGAACTGTTAGGGTCTAGGTTAAACAGACAATCGAAAATAGTCTTTTCCAGGATGTTTTGTTTGTGACAATTGATAGGTCCAGCCTTTGCTTGGATGTTTTGTTCGTGAATTGATATGTCTAGCCTTTGCTTGCTTTCGATGTCATGTCTTGGTACCTCTATTTCGATGAACGAATCCTTCACTTGCATAGCCTTATAGAGGAACAATTAAGTAGATAAAACCAATAAATGCCTTGCTCGCCTCTATTGATATTTCATTAAATTGGTATAATTTATTCCCTAAACTATGGGGAACCTCTACCAAACTTGCAACAGAAGTGGCTACAAAATCCACAACGAAATTTCAATACACAATCCACAATGAAATTTCAATTTTGTTCTCTGCTTTTAGTTGAAAATGCAAAGCAATAGCCACTAATGAACACAAAGGCAAAGCAATAGCCACAATTGTTGAAGTGGATGCAAACGAACCCATACACCATAGCAGAAGGCAATGCAATCCATGCTTTTTACATGATGATGTAGTCTTCATGCTCAAAGAGTAGTTCTTCAAATTCACAATTTAGCCTAATCTGGTTTAGAATTTGAAACCTTAACAAACGTAAGCTCCGGAGACTTATGTGTTGCTTGGCTCTATAAAATTGAAGAAAGGTATTTGCAAAATATGCATTAGGACCCATGAGGAGATGTCGCCAAGCATGCCTCTCTAAGATTAAAAAAGGATAAAGATATAAAAATGCTATGAAAAGAACGTGCCACGTACATATTTATGTTGACTGATCAGTCAAATACATTAGCTTTGTTGAAAAAATAATCTAGTGGATTTTGCATCTTCACAAAGTGAAAAGACATAATGCTCGGTGGGCTTAGCTTCTGGACATAATGCTGGGCTGAAGCTGAGTTGAATCATAGACTCTAATCCTTTAATGATTACAACATGCTATTCTTTTTATAGAACTTGGAGTTGCTCATCCTTCAAGGATTAGAGGCACATCTAATAAAGATGGCACCAAAAATACTTTCCAATAAGAGCATGGGCATTTCAACTGCTGATCATGTAAAACCAGAAGGAATTGAAGAGTCTATTGTCATTGCATTACATATAATCTATTGTTTTAATATTTGTCCACATAAAAATATACCCATAGTCTAACCACAGACTTTGTGCAAAGTAATCTGAAAGCAAACGAACAACCAACCTTTCAAATTCTACTAAAGCCCGGCAACGCCGGGCACCATAACTAGTCTTTGTTTGGGTGTGTTATGGAAGATCTTGTGTTTTCTGTTAGGAAAAAAATCAAAAAACACGATGTGTACACCATTATATGAACAGTCTTATTAATGGTTTGTATGCTACACATCGTGTTTTTTGATTTTTTTTTGCTTCCAAGCAAAAAAACACAAGATCTGCCATAACACACCCAAACAAAGATTTGGAAAAAAAAAAAAAAAAAAAGATATATAAAAAATGAATCAGCCTTTCAGTGTAAAAATAGACAAATCCATCAGATTTAAATAGCTATTCAATGCATTAACATGATGGACAACCTAGAAATATGTCAACTTTTTCCATGCATTTTTGTTGAAGATGCTTGTAACAAAAATTGAGCTCACCCATTTAAGTAAGAAACAAAGTATTTTACCTCCGACTTTGCAAAGCTCCAACACAAACCCAGAGCTCCGGCAGCCTGGCGAATGATAATGCCAAAACTATAACTTCGACCGCTGCAAGAAATACTGCATAAAATTCAACATAAATTGCAGAATACTACTATTTTTTGTGTTCTAGATGTTTCTCATGCCGAATGCCAATTAGATGCTCATCATCCCTATTCTGCCATCCATATCCAGAAAACCCCAAGTCGTTAAATACTATCTCTGCATAAGTTTGAGGAGATTGGATTCCAATCAATATGAGAATGGTATGTGTGCAGGGTTAAGTCCATTTCAAAGCCCTGTAGGTGCAATATGAAGGGTCTACAATGCTTCATATCAGGTCATGTCCATGCTTTCATCCTTCTTAGACCTGGAACATGCATCACAAATAAGCTTTGGTGCATTGTATCCAGAGATAGAGAAGGCTTTTGTGCTATTCCTGGAGTGGTTCTTCATACAAGAACCACTTTGCTCGAGCTCCTATTATTTTTTATGGGCAATTGGATTGAAGCATCTTTAACTGGATATTCTATCTGCATCGATCTCGGCCGCCTATATATGGTCTCTGCTAAGTCAAACTTCTATAGTTGACTTCACAAGAAATTTTGCGCCCAAACCATTCATTTTATAATGAATACAAGTATAAATACATGAGCCTGGGGAATCGAACTCAGTATTAATGCCAATGCTCATCCGAACATAAGGGAGATCCCAAAACTTGGAATCTCTCTTATGCATGGGGGCCGAAGCCCTCTAAAACAATACATGTGTTAGTATAACAATATGAAAGATATGAAATAAATCTAAAAACCATAAACACAAATATTAGTATTCACAAGATAAAAATGTACACGTGGCAGAACTGCCACCAGCATGTGAAGCCAAGTCCTCACTCAAAAAGTTTACATAAAAAGGAAAACAGAAGTAAGTTATCTCAAAAAAGAGCAAAACAGAAGCAAGTTCTAATTCCTAGATTCCCCAGATGCTCCACGCCTGATCACAGCATCAAGCTACCAAATCTCCTGCGTTAGCAACCCCAGGGCAAGACTCATATGAGACCTCAAAGCATGCAATTCAGACATCAGTGCTCCCAGCTGTTCCAAAGCAACACTAGAAATGGCGGAATCAATAGATGCATAGAAACTACTCAGATGCCTCCTAAGAATTCTAAGCGAAGCTGCAATCCTGTGAGCTTCGTCGCCAACTTGAATAATACATCTTATGAATTCTTCTGCAGTAAATAACTCTTCACCCTCTGGAGGAAACACTAAAGGATCAGGACAAGATGCATCAATACTAGCACTTATAACAGAAGGATCCAGCCTGAAGATGGGATGGCCGTCTCCTCTGTCGACTGATCAACGCCTTCCATGCTAGGCCTGCAACAACCTGGAAAACCCACTGCTGCCAAAGCCTTACAGAACAAAGAGGATTCGGCACACACATACAGCCAAAACCCCATATATCATATAATTTATGACCATGAAGAACAAAACAACAAGCACAGGGTTTGACATACACTCAGAGGCCAACCTTGCTCACCACAGAGCCATAAAATCTTCCCACAGAGCCACAATCCCACATAACCACATAATCTTTCCAAAACAAGGGAAGCTCAAGCCTCCACAAGAAAACCGGATCACAAAACCTAGTTCAGAAATAGGTTGTGATGACAACATAGCTCTGCGTAATGTGGCCGTGATAAAAAAGGATAAAAAAGTACATTCGTTCAATTGCATATCCATTAGATTCTCTAAGATTCCCTTATTTAAATTTAACACTAGATTGGTCCCGTGATGGACCAGAAATGGTCCATTTGGACTGTTCACTAAAAAAATCATATAAAATCGATTGTGTAAAATCTTGTCAAGCCCTTCCTAGGACATCATATATGGCAGTTGTGCTTCATGGGAAAAATACCTAAAAATGTAGCTGACCCCATTGTTGTGACTTATGCTTAGGCAAACTCAAGGGGGTCAAGTATAAAATCCTTCAAGTTCAAACAAAGTGAAACTGTCTTGGCAAAAAGATTTTTTTGATTTTTTTGATTGTCATGTGATTTTTCTATGGGAGATGGAGAGAAAGTTCCAAAAATCCTCATGCCAATCCGAACTCTAGTAAGGGAGATATTGCCGTTCAAACATGACAGGGTCTCTGTCTGCAGGGAACCAGTATTGGTTCCCAGAAGGCAGTTCCATTGTATAAACAAGAACTTTTGCAAGGTTTTGAGTTTCGAGCTCAAATTTGGCATACTAGTAGTACACAAGTACCTCTACAAACAAAAAATAATGTTTGGTCTTGAAATTGTAGTTTTGCCTTTCCCTTTACGATTTGAATTTTAGGGAAGTTGTGAAAGTGTATAAAACCCTCTCTTTGGAAGAAAAATACCTTACGTGGTGTAGGAGAAAATCATAGCATGAAAGTGTTGAAGGATATTAGACAAATGGAAAGAAAATCACAGAAAAAGACCCAAGCATATGCTCTGAATAATTCATAGAAGGTTTCTGTCTGCAGTCCTATATGTAGACCAGAACTGGTCCACAGAACCCAGACTCACTTGAAAAATAACAACATGCATATGTTGAAGCAAAAGAAGTCCAAATTAAAAACATAGTCGATCTACTTGAGTAAATGAAAATATTTGTTGATCATAACCTTGAGATTTGGATTAATCTAAATAGCATCAGCTTCAAATATGTCTTCTATGTTTATTCTAGATTTATGTCTCGAGATATGACTTTGAAAAATCATATTCATACAATTTCCCATGTCATGAGATCAATGCAAAAAGATTCAAAGAAAAATATGAAAGTTTATGACCATAAAAAGTCAAGTTAGAATGCTATGTGCAGTTCTACTTGCAGACCATTATTGGTCCACAGGACTGAAAGTTTAAAAATTAATAGACGCAACATCTTAATCAATTTTGATCTCAACTTTGGAATATATGTTATGCATATAATTCTCTATAGGATAAAATTGGTTGGTTAAGCGAGCTTGCATAATTTGAGGGCAACGTTTAAACACAAACAACTGTGGATTTATGAGGCACTTATTCACCAATTGAATCTACGTGGAGTTCCACTCACACCTTTCAAGAATTATGTTATTAAAGGTAAGAAACCATGGTATTATTATAGGGACAAAATGGATAGGGCTAGAGAGAGATATAAGCTCTATACAATTGGTCTAGCTGTGGACCATAAATGGTCCATGCCGAATTATATTCGTAGCTTCCAAATAACATGTTATTTCATTATGAAATTAGAGAGTTGTATTGCAAAGGAAGGCCCGCATTCATGAAAAATATAATGTACATGAAAGATGACCTATATGTAATGTTATCCTACAAAAACTCCAATGCTTTGTAGCAGCAATGGATATACTAGTTCTATACAAGTAAGAAATAACTATGTTTCTCCATATTTTTTTGCAAGAAGGACACCCAACCTACATAATGGACCTATATATATGTCCCTTGTCATATTTTGAACCATTTGGAAGGCATATTTGGAGGAATGTAGCGTATTCTTTACAAAGCTAATAAGAACACATCAAAGGTCATATGGTCTTATTGTTGATTCTCATAGTTGAACTTCAAGATCTTCACTTCCAATCATCAATAAACATCACTAGCTATGTAAATGCTCAGTCTTTAGCCTATAATTTTAGAATTAACTCACATATTTAACCTCTTATGTGTTAATCCTGTTTGCTGAACATAATCTTTAAATCCAGTTAATTGCACAATTAAACACTAACTACACTACTTGCAAGTTGATAAAGTGATCTTCTATATAGATATAAATAGAATGCATCATTTATTGCCCTACTGATACTTAAAAATTGTGATTTTGAATCATTTTAACATATAATTTTGTCCAAAATTCTATATATATAATTCTTTATAAAATTTGGAAGTTGATATAACTTATGAACACTCCAAAAAAACATGAGATTGTAGTTCATATAGTTAACAACTCATGGCCACAAGAATTAAGTCAAAACTTGTAATAATAAGAGAGAAATAATTCCGAAACCGCAAGCAGCATTTTTTAACAAAATGGGGTTTATTGGCTTCCACAGATGTTAGATGATAGCAACCAAAGCTGAAAATATACAAATTAAAGTGTTCTATCATAAATAGGCAATTACTTCCAAATTTAACAATGTTTAGGTCATCTTATGCTAGGAAAACCCAAGAATGCAGTTCTGGACTGTTGCAGAAACTGCCAAATTCTCTAACTTTTGGACAATCACCACAACGTATAGGTGAGCTCATTGGTTGTGAGATTCTTAAAGGTCATTAAGAATCAAGTAAAGATTAATATGGCGGTGATATATTGTAAAATTGGAATATCTATTCTCAGATATAATGGTTTAAGTGGCAGTGGGTCAACTGGACCAATTCTGGTCCATGGATCAGGAATGGTCCCCGGGACCACTCTAGTGTTAAGTTCGATCCTACTTACTTAGAATGACTTTGGCTTTGGTTTGACTCCTTCACTTGGGTTCAAATTTGGCTTGACGTTTCGATTTGACCTTACCCACTAGGGTGACCATTGGCTTGCAATGCAAATTTGACTTTCAAATTTCTAATTCTTTAGGTTTATAGTAGGGCAATTATTTAGTAACAAAAAGCAATTCACATTCTTTTTGAAACACTTAAAGTTCATATATTGATATTGTGTTGCAAATAGCAAGTCAGTGCAAGTGCAAAATAACAAATCCATCAAACAAAATGAACCCTTGAGAGGCAACCCTCCGTGCACAACACCTTGTTTCTGTTGCCGCCATAGCTTCTCCGACTGCCATAGCCCATGGTCATGAATGGCCAACGCATTCCTTGCTTCTATGCCTTGCGTGATCATGACAGAACAGAAAAGAAACTTCAGTGGAGGTGCTGAGAGCTAAATCTGTTTCCTATGCTGATATATTTCTGCAAGTGAATGGTTATATTTGTTTGTAGCACTGTTATGGCGCCCAAA
Organism: Isoetes taiwanensis; assembly: GCA_021234155.1. Taxonomy (NCBI): domain Eukaryota; kingdom Viridiplantae; phylum Streptophyta; class Lycopodiopsida; order Isoetales; family Isoetaceae; genus Isoetes; species Isoetes taiwanensis. The sequence continues at coordinate 2,459,122 of JAJEKV010000059.1, read as the reverse complement.
ATATCCAAGATTACTTTTATAAGGCATTGATGGCACAATTAGTTTGTTATGTTTGATTGTAACTATTGCCCATGCCCAGATGTAAGGTCTTCACTGTGTTATGCTCCATCAACGGACACATGTATGCCCCAGTTTTAATTCTCTCTCCCATTTTGGCTACTTGAGCACTACGTCCAATGAAGACCAATAGGCCATATAGGCCATATAGGACCATACAATATCGCTCAAATTATCTACCCCCAATTAGGGTTGGAAAACCGATGCAAGTGGAAACCCTTCCTGTTTTCAATAAAACCCGGAAGGGTTTCCACTGACAGAAAAAAATCACAGCAAATTTTTTGGTGGGTGTGCCAGTTTAATTCCTACGGCTGCTAAGCTGGAGTCTTGGATTATCTCGCCTCGCTGGAATGGAATGGAACAACAGGAACGCCACAGACCGGAATACCAGTGCAGGTCAGAGTTTTTCCAGTTGTTTCTTCAAACAGGTCGATATTCTTCAAACAGGTCGTCTTTTGGTGCAGGTCATAACAGGGTATTTTCTAACCTACCTACATATTTGATGGGGCGTAAAATATTGGCCACTACTTGCTTTGGATAAATTGCTAATCGTAGCTTGGCCTGCCCTTTTTATAATTGTTACATGAAAGGGTTGTAACTTAAATGGCGAAACCATGGGACTAATTTTTTTCACAAATATTCAATTTGGCCACATCTGTATATCCTACGTGTAAAGGTGGTAACTAGGTCAATATTTGTTGAGGAGCCTCTTGATCATTAAGATCATAATAGCTCACCTATCATTTTAGAGCCTTCTCAAACTTGTTTTGCACCATAAGTTTTTTCTGTGATTAGGAAAGAAAATCATATGCAAGACTTAACAAATCCAAAGGGCTCTATTTGTGCACAATTATATTGCGCATTTTGGCATCATGTAAATATGGATGGGTGGAAATTGTTACTAATAGATGCACAAATCATATTATATCTATTTAGTTTATATATATTTTTTCAATTTATATTATAGTATCAGTAGTTTCATTTTGCAAAGGCTATCAAATCAATATGTGCTAAGGCTTTCAAGTTACCCATATTCACCTATATAACACACAAGTTACAAGTAAAATATGATATGATCAATAAGGTCGAAATGAAAGAATTGAAATGAAGAAATGCCATCTAGAAGATAGTCGATATTCCAAAATACTACATTGGCAAACTGGCCGATATATTGAAATGAGGAAATGAAGGTCGAAGAAGGTGGAAAAGATAGCCACAAGAATCTAGTCGAGATACTATATGTCTGGAATACCTTCATCAAGTTAGGGCTAAACATTAAGATAATTTTGCTACCCTACAAGTGGCAAAATCCTATCCCTACAATTGGCCTATATAGAGCTTAGCCACAATCCTAAAAGATATAATTATTCCATGGTTTAAATGGCCACCCTAGCAAATTCTTATTGCGCATAGTATTTTGAAATGGCCACGCCCTAGGGGTCTGAAGATTTGGCAAATATCAAATTGGCCACATATGAAGTAAATTTGATAAATTGGTGTTTTGAACTGGCCACCCCCATTTGCTTATGGTGAGAATGCATCCTACTATAGCGTGGCTGACTATTTTTCAAAAAAATATGAATGTGTGGCCAACTGGCTCGTCGGGGCCACTAAAAAACACCCTGGGTCAAAATTTTCCCAGTTGTATCTTCAAATACTGAAATCCTAGCTTCGGTTTTGCTTCTAGGAAAGCCTGCTCTGGTGGAAAAGCCCTGCTTTGGTTTTTTATGTGAAAGCCCTGTTCCTGTCTTTTTTGGTTAAAGGTAGAAGATGCGAAAAGGAAGAAGCAGAGAGTAAAATTTGAAGGATCCGAGCTTTAATTTTACAAACCCTAATGTGCTTCTGGGTTTTTCTGAGTTGACATTGCGAAACAGGAATTGCAACTTGAATCGTTTTTCATCTCTAAACCTTGTCTGTGTTGATACAGCAGAGAGTAGGTAAACTTGAAGGATCTGGAATTAAATTTTCTGAGTTGGAAATTTTCTGAGTATTAGTTTGTTGCACCTTTTCTAACTTCTGAAACTGGTGATATATATCATAAAGCACTTTACAGTTTGGTTGTGGAGGTCTGCCATTTGCTTTTGTATGTTTCAACATGTGTAATTTTCCCTCTACTCTTCTTGAAGTATCAGTCTTCAAATGTCTGCAGATACGTGGCAAAATTGAAGCTTTTATAAAAGGTGTCTTCAACGTATATTCAGGTGTATTATGTTTATGAAAATGATGAGATCATGAGCATGGCAGTTTGCAATTTGTTAGTTTCACATTCATCTGTGGCATATTTCATTTGGTTCATAAATTCGCTATGGTTCAGATAGCAAACTATATACATAAAAAATCTATCCATGTAGGCAAGTTATCATGGCATTAGTGGATATTGCAAATGGAAAGCAGAGACATGTTCCATACCGTGACTCCAAACTCACATTTCTTTTGCAGGTATTGTAGGAAGGGGAGTTAATTCAGTTTATCTGCTTATTCATCCGAAAAGTGGCTTTATGCATGTTAGCCTACACAGGGTAGAAACAATTTAGCTTTTGAGGTGCTCAATTTTTTTTGTCCAATCTATTTTTGTCCAACTTTTGAGGTGCTCTTTTTTTTTTTTTTTTTTTTTTTTTGTCATAAAGCTATGTTGCTTGTTTTGAATGTTCATATTCTCGTTATTTATTTTGCTAATCTTGTTTCTATGGATTGTTCAGGTGCAGATTCATGGGCTAAACCTTAGTTGAATTATGCAGAATGCCAAGACCTGAAATGTATACATTCTGCCCCCCCAAACTGAAGCAGGTGATGCTGTTTATATCTAAGCAGGCCGCCTTGAAGCAGCTGCTGATCTGTTTGGACTGATACCAGAGCCAAATATTATGTCTTGGAATGCCATGATCACAGCTTATGCCCAGAATGGCAATATACAAGAGGCATGTTTTCTGGAATGCCTGAGAGAAGTGTAGTTTCATGGAACACCATGATCACAGCTTATTCTCAATGGAAATTTGCAGCAAGCAGTTCAACTCTTTTACCAGATGTCTCAACATAACAGTGCCTCATGGAATGCCATGATCACTACATATCTGCAGTATGGAAGGCTTGATATAGAGCCCTTGCCTTGATTTATGGAGTGCCATGATTGCAGCATATTCTCGGCAGGGATTTTGAAAGGAGAATTTCCAAATTTTCCAAAAAATGCAGGTAGAAATTTATTTCTTTTGGTTACAGAAAAAGGATATCTGCATTGATATAGACCCATTTAATTGTTGGATTTTTAAGTGTGTGCCTTGTCAGATTTTGGAATCTTTTTCATTGATAGTTATATTTCCTGTTTGTATCATCATCTAAAAAATCATATTCTCGTGCTGCGACTCGCATGACACAATGGATGGGGCTTTTCTATTCATCCCAGCAGTATAAATACAATGGTAGAGAGTGGGTAGCTGCACATCGCAAGCTACCCACAAAAAACAAAAAATAAAGGGAATATCCAGTTATAACACTTGGACCCCAAAATACAACAGTATACTATAGATGTTGGCTAGTGTACCTGCCTAGGGCTTATCGTCGGGATTAAAAAACCCTGCCCTTTCGGGTTTTCGAGGAAAAACCCTAGCGATAAGCCCTAAGCAGTGGGCTTAGACAATACCGGCTGCTAAATTTCCCAAAAAAACCCACGCTCCATAGAGAAACCAACGTCATGCATCACTCCTGTACCTGCACATCACCACAAAATGCAATAGAGAAGAACAAAAAAACTTCGAAAAAGCGAGGGGCTGATTAAAGCGCGTGCCACGCGAACAACATATATAAACAAAATACTTAAGGGAGGGAAAGAGGGAGAGCATAGAACATAACCTGAGACACTGCTGGGAGAAGAAAAAGCGCCGATGAGAAGCTGGAGGCGAACTCTGGAAGAAATAGCGATCCCCTAACTGGATGAACGACCCAAAAATGTATGCAATGCATGCATGCAAGGCATGCAACGCATGCATGCTCATCTTGCCTGAGAGTCTCGATCCGTCGGATCGATCGGCATTTGATAAAAATGATGTTCAAGCCTTATAGTTTGGATGTTTTAGAATGAAGTCTAAGTATGCAGCCGAATGAAGATTTATATCTTTGTCATATCTCTTATGCTGTCTTTACTCAATTTGTGGATGTAAGAACCGTGTTTCTGTTTTAACTGGGTTTATTTGATGTTCAGGTGTCAAAGAGTTGGATTTAATGTTCTGAGAACGATTGCTTTGGAATTATTGGAACTATTGTGAGCTGGTAGCTCCATTATAGTATGAAGGAATTTCTTGGTGAAGGGACGAATATCTCAACAACTGGAAGCCGATGTTACATAATGGTAAGAAAAAAGGTTTTTGATTCTTTGGAATGTCTAGGGCAAATGCTCCATGATGCTAAGAAAGAACATTCTGTAAGGAGGAGTTCAAAATTCTGTAAGAGAATGGACTTCAACAACAAAGGCGAACAAAATTGTTTTAAGGACTAGGAACAGGCACATGCAGTCTCGAATACTTTTATGCAAGGTTTTTGGATTTAAAATTGTTGATTGAGTTCGATAGTAGTTAACATGTGGTGAGATCTTTCCTTGCTTCTGTCTTTGAAGAATGTACAAGCAAACATAATTTTACTTGGAAATAGTTCTTGATTAACATGATTAAAAATAGCTACTTACAGATTTGGTCCATAATATTTGGATACCATTTACTATTTTGGCCATGTTGTTGATTATTTTTTAGCATGTTGAATATGACTAATAATATGATCTGGATTTTGTCAATGAAAGTGGTTAATGTGTGTTTATTGTATAAAACAGGCTGCATGCATGTAAATTTACCATATTATGGCATCTCATTGTTATTCCGTTCAAATGAGCTATACTTATGCACATGATGTTTTTTTAGTCAATCATCTTGAGTTAGGAAATTTGCAAGCAATAGCTAGTGTATGTATTTATACTGGCATTAGAAGACTCAAATTATGAATAACATACACCTATTTGGCGTGCTTGTTGGCGTGCTGTTGAGGAGTGCTGAGCTTAATGCTATGTCATTGAATAAAGGAAATTAAAAGATATTGTATACCTTGATCTCATGCACAATAACCACATATCTTATAGGTAAACTATGCAAACGGTTATAAGACAATTTTTAGATTCCTAGGCAGAAGGCTCATAAACTTGAAGCATTGAACACTGAATTCCTTGACTTGAAGCATTGAACGCTAAATTCCTTAACGCTTTAAGCTCATTAACACCAATACAAAATTAATATGGAGATACTAGTTCTGACTCGAAATATGTACACACTAAGGGCTAACAATATGACTAGAAGCTGAATAATTGGAATCAAACTTGGACTCAAATCAATATCAAGATCTTGATCTCAAATGAGATCTAGACATAGAACAAGTTCTAGTGTAGAAGCAAGATCTGAAAAAGCAATGTAAACTTAGAGTTAATGCTCGAGAGCATTGGAGGGTCTAGCACTACAGTACATAGACCAGGAGCATGGGTGGAAGTAGGAGTAGAATCAAGAAATAGCGCGGAGACTGGAACATGATCTAAAACTGAAGGAAGCACTATTACAGAAACATTTTAAATAGTAGAAACTGAAATAAAGACTAGGGATTAGAGGGATTGGAACATAAATTAAATTAATGTAGAATCAAGGCTTAAATTCAAATGCAAATGCAAGCTGAATTCCATCGTGGAGGTGGACATAGAATAGAAGGCGCCACCATAAGCATTTCTATAGCAATTATATGATCATGAACCAGAATAGATATTGGAATTGCTCCCGTGGAAGCCCTTCTTGTTTTCCTTGACAAGGAAACTCGGAAGGGTTTCCATTTAAAAATTTGAATTTTAGGATGACGTGCCATCTTAATGGAAGGCGTCCGTGTCGAGAAGCGTGACCCATAAAGGCTCACGCGTGTGAACATTTTATAAATAAATTTTGTGGAAACCCTTCCGGTTTTCCATGGAAACCCTACCAGTTTTCCAAAGTGGAAACCCTACCCTTCCGAATTTCAAACGCTGGAAATACGGAAGGGTTTCCATGGAAAGCCAACCCTTCCGGCTTTCCATGGAAACCCTTCTGGGTTTCATTACCGGAAGGGTTCCCATGGAATCCCGGAAGGGTTTCCACTGGAGGGCAACCCTAATCGGCAATATGGTAGTACAACCATCACCATCATCACAAGAATTAAAAAACTCGTGTCTTTTAAAGTTTTGAAGGAAAAACCTTTGCCTTGATATACTAGAAGTCAGTAATCAATAACAACATAGTACCAAACCAAAATCAATCAAAGCATGGTACTAAAGCAAACCAAACTCTATGATAGTATGATGATATATAGAATATCATGATAGTTTATTAGGACATCCATCTTTTCATGTCATGAAACTCTTTTCATGTCCGAGACAGGGGTTCGAAGGGCTGTCCTGGGAAAGGGAGCACAAATTAGATTGTTATCTACGGTTGGAAGTTCTAAATCAGCAAGGTACCTCACGGGTCCTCCTAAGAAGCATCTTCTTGCGCAAATCCTCGAGGATCATGCAAATATCCTTAAAAGGCGGTCGTCATGACGGATCTGAATGCCAACATTTTGCTAGTAATTCATGAAAAATTTCTGGAACATTGGAGTTCAATGCTGGCCGCTGTCCGCTGGTTAACAATGTAGAAAGTTTGTTTAATCTCTCCATCAACGGCTCCTGTTGGCTATCAAGAATACTAGAAAATGGTTTTTCTCCACTCAAGAGATGGTAACATGTCATGCCATAGCTATAAACATCTATCTTCCTTGTAATGTACCCGTCATTGCCATGGAATAACTCGGGTGCCATGTAATAATACGTTCCTTTTCCTAAGGTACCTTTTGAGGATTCAAATTTGGTCTTAGCCAATCCAAAATCTGCTACTTTAGCAAGGACGATCTCGTCCACAGGTCCTCCACACTGTTTATCTGAGCAATGAAAAGACACCATAATGTTCTGGGGCTTAAGATCACGGTGAACGACATCGTTCTCATGGAGGTATTCCATAGCCTTTGCAACTTGAAGAAATATGTCTAGGGCCATTTTCTCTCCCAATCTTTTCCGTGCATTGATCAGATGTCCCAAATTCATGTCCATCAATTCCATGATGAGACAATGAGATCCAATTCGCGGATTTTGAGAATGACCAAATAAACGCACTATGTTTGGATGTCTTACAGAAACAAGTGCAGAGAGTTCCTCGTTGAAAACATCATCATTCACATCATCAAACTCCTTTACTGCAAATTGCTGCTGCAGCCATTCTACTTTATATACTACTGCAGATGAACCTCTTCCAATATTTCTTTGATTCTTGAACTCATCATACTCTATGATAGGTTCTGCAAAATTTTTGCTTTGCATTACCTTGTAAGCAAACGCTGCCAGTATACTCTCTTGGGACATTGCCATTGCCTCCAGAAGCTGAAGCAGATGTTGCCTATCCGAATCTGCAGCTGAATTTAGATCTCGTTTTTTCCTCTCCTCTTGGAGCAGTAATGTCTGAGGAACTTCCGTTCCATCTGCAACCAAGGGACCAATAAGGCCAACATATTTACATATATCTTCATGCATTGCTATAATTTGTGAGTCTGTTCTCTTCATCAACTGCAGCCTGCAGCAACCACGCACCTTTTTTTTGGCATTTGGCAAACATAATGATCACCTTATACAACAAAACTATCAGCCCTTCTAAAATGTCGTTAGAGATCTGGATATCCAGGCCTGTAGAATGCCACACATCCATGCATTCTACAACGAATTTGATTGTCTCCATAAGAAATTTGCATTGATTAGTGCACACAGAGATAGTCTCCATTCTGCTTTTGAGATCCTTATATATGCCTCGAACATGAAAAATTATCTCCTCAATGCTAGAAAAACTATGCAATTTGAAAGGAGGCGTAGTCCCGTGTAGGATGCAATGGTTTGCTTGGTAGGTGTGCCGTCATTGGTGCACACCTTATAATGGTGAACACACCATGGCTTATCTTTTGTTTTATACGTGTATAAAACTTTGTTATTAGGCGTATCTAGTCTTGGTCCCCCACCATTTCCTTTGACATTTGTCTTTAACCTGTAAAGGCCACTATTAGCTTAAGTAACCGTATAAATTTATACCATGAGGTTTAGAACCTTACCAAATACAATTTTCAAAACCAACGTTACACACTAAACCCATTGGCATTAAGACAGACATGGTCTGCAGGTCAGAGTGGAAAATAACGACACGCCAATTATCGGCCTCCTTCAGACCCTCAAGAAATGCTTTGACCTGCTTACTACTGAAAGCTTCATCATCAAACATGCTGTCCTTTATTTTGAAGCCATAACGAATATCTGCAATGCAAAGGGTGTAGTTTTGCTTTGGCACAAAATTCGGCAAATTTTTGCAGTCCCCTAGTACAACTCTGTACAAACAATCCTGATCGAAAAGGGTAAACTTGTCGAACTCGTCCGTCTAACTGCTTGCAGCGACCTCTTTGCCTTGTTCTATAGCTTTAAGTCTAGCTTCTTCTTTTGTCCGTCGAACAAGACCTAAAAGTCCTGCAGGTAGCCCTTTTTCTGGTTCTGTCATAAAAAATGCTCAGTAAGAAGGCACTAAGGAAATAAGAAATTAAAATCACCTACCTAGCCGTTAAAGTTAACAGCGTGCTCTCTAATAACATTGTCAGCAATGCTGCCTGGATAAAGAGCTCTGCATTCTTCCCATTCTTCAAGGTTAAGTTGCTGCATGAGCTCTGTCTGATAATCCATTATATCCTTTTGACTGCACAAAGAAGAGTTTAATCATAAAAACCTAGTTAAAACATTGCTTAAGGTTAATGCTACTTACGTCTTTGCCTTCTTTGCCATTTCGTCTAAGGTGAACTGCCCTGACACTACTTTCTCAAGAAGCCTAACTAGTATTTCTTTACTTTTGAGGCCCTGAAGCTGCGTCCAGGGCACGATGCTCATATTTTTTTGCTTCGATTCTCCTCCTTTCTTTGGCTTCTTACTTGTACTTCCTTGTTGTTCCTTTAGTTGACCATCCTCGAACATGCAAAAGATTCTCTCTTGTAAAACTTACACCTAAAATGCCAAATGCTAGTCAATTCTCTGCACACAAAGATTAGCAACGAAAAGAAGGTATAAATTTATACAAGAACGGGAGTACAACCAGCTGAAATACCATTGCAGCTGCAGTTTAATTATCTACAGCGTGCCTCACGCGGTATAAATTTATACCGCTTACCCGAAGCGGTGTAAATTTATATAGCTTTGGGCGTGCGGTATAAATTTATACCGAAATCATCTTGCAGTATAAATTTATACCGCTTGCACGAGGCGGTATAAAAATATACCGCTTGAGGCACGCGGTCCTACCATTCTAAAACGAAGCACACACAAGCCACCACTGTCTCAATGTTATTCAAACCAATGGTTTAGTCTTACCTGACCATCTCTAAAAGCAAGCTGGAAATAGTTATCGTACTGCCTTACAGCCATGATAGGAGTTTTCTCTGTGTCGTAAGACAGGCAGCACTCTGTAATGGGCATATGCATGCTACACCCTACCATTTTTGGAACCTGCCAAAGTACCTGGACTGGGTACTTTTGGATTGGGTACTGTTTCCTTCTTCTTTTGGTCAAAACTAAGTCAAAAACTCAACATAAAATGTCAAAAGCATATTAATGTTCAAGGTTAAGATAGAGACAACACTATTGAAGGTCAAAATCAATGCATGCAATTTAACTCTTGCAGTTATTGAGACATTAAAAAAGTACCCAGTACCCAGTCTTGGGTACTTATTTAGGTAGTTTTATGGTTCCTAAATGGTACTTTTTTTGATAGGGTGTAGCATGCTTATGCCCTAATGCACGCCTCCCTGAGTTCCTGTGGCTTATTTTTTTTGCTTTTTAAAATCTTCTCCATGAAGGGATTTGAACTCTATAAATTCTCTATGCATAAACCTTATCTTATCAATGAGGCTCATCCTCATTCTAAAATCATTATTAATGTTGTGGCTAACAACAGCGCCAATTTTAGCTTCTTCATCAGTAAGGCCCACGTAAATGTGGGCCTCGACAGTCTTCCACACCTCATTCCTGCTTACTTCCTCTGATCTTGCCTTGTAGCTGTGTGTGCCACCCAGAACATAGTAAATATAATCTTCAAAGTCAGCTTTTTTGTACTGACTAAGCTCCGGACATTGTTCCCTGTTTACCATGACAATAAGGGGCGAAACATGTGCATGTGGATTCCGTCGCATTCTTTGCTTCAATAAACCCACATGTGCAGCGTACAGCTTTCGGACTTGTACCCCACTTTCATTTTTTGGTGGCCTTATGGTGTTGATGCATGAGAGAAATTGATTCCTTCACAAGTTTCGTTTCGGCCACCTTCTTCAAAATTTCACTTGCCTTGTCTGATGGTTTCACGTTCATATCAACCCCAGGTGCCTTTTTGAGAGCATCTTCAGATTCTTTCTTATTCAGTTGCTTTGTTCTCCGAGGTTTCTTCACTGGCGGTTGTGTGTCTACCACTTGAGATCTTTTTTTTGCAGCTGTCATTTTATTTTCTTCTGGCTCAGACTCCTCTTCTTCTACTTCCTCGACAATTACTTTATCGTCATTTTTTTCTTCATCTTGTTCAGGTTCCACAGGATACCACAAGCCTGGAATAACAGTAGGGTCTTCACAGTTAACAATTGACTGAATAACGTCCACAATGTCCTGCAATGGCACCAAGGTTCAGTAGACATTCGTATAAATTTATACGGAGAAGAAAAGAAAAAGAGGAAGCTTACATGGCCTTCCGATAAACTTTCGTCGAGGTAGTCGTAGACATCTTTTTGCTTGCACAAGCCCATTTGCAACATGGTGGAGTTGACAATGTACAAAATGTCCCGGCCGTTGTTTGTGCACTTTGTTTTGATCTCGTCATCCTCTCCTGTGGGCATGATACAAGCGAGTTCCCCGGCCGGATAGAATTCGGACGCCTTGAACTTCCCTTTCGCTGAAGTTTTAGCCAAGAAGAGGTAGACATCTATAGGAGCTCTCTTCCTTGCACCTCTATGCACAAACCATTGGAGATCTTTACAATCAAAGGTCTCCACCTCCGGAGTAAGAGTCTCAGACATTCTAGGCATTTTGAACTTCATGGTGAGTTGCTTTGAGCTGCATTCAAGTAAACATGACGTATTTGATGTTTAAGTACAGAATTCAGCAAAATATCGTGTTTTATACGTTAATTTGGCCTTCAAAATAGCGTTTTCTACAACACAATAAATACCAAAACCTACACTTTAGAAAGCAGTTTCGAACACTTCCTGTGCCTAAACTACGGTAAATTACACAATATTCTAGCAAGATTTGTCAAAATGGTATGAATTTATACCGTGTCGAGTCCATAACGATATTCTTCTGTGGCTGACTACGGTATAAATTTATACCAAGATCAAGGTTAAAGGTTCTTTAGTTTTTAAAAACGAACAGATGGCATAAATTTTTAACGCGTCCAAACGCTCAAACTGTATAAATTTATACCGTGGCGTAAGGCTTAGACATCTAAGATTTTATACCGTGTTCTGTAACCCAGCCACTTAATTGGTATAAATTTATACCGATTAGGTGTCGTGTTCTAACTTTCTACAATGTAGAAAGACAAAATGGTACAAAATTCTACCATGACGTTAACACCCATGTCAAAGCACTCACGAACTTACCACTGAGCGGTATAAAAATACCGCTCGAGGACACAACAAAACGAAAACCTAAATAATAAAAAATAAAAGCCGTACGGAAACGCAACTTACGTGGACATGTCCGGATGCAGATCTTTATACGCAAGCTGGAGAGCAAACAGGGGCAGGTATTTAAGGCAGAGCGGCTAGCGCCTCGATTCCATTACTCTTATGTGGGAAATGAGTGCGCCTTCGCCGGCTTTAAGTACTTCGGTTCTCTGCCCTTTGGTAAAGCGTCTGTCCATAGCATTTCATATACGTCATCCTCTGTCTTTCCTTCTTGTTTAGTCTTCTTATAAATTTATACGGTGTTTTGTTACTTAAGTCTATTTTTCCAGAGCAGACTGCCCGCGGTATAAATTTATACCGACCACTCCTTTGATCCTTGAAATGTCTGGTGTTAATAGTGCTTCAGAACATCCCCAACCGACTCGTAGACTTCCTCCACCTGTGTTATTCACTTCTCCTGATTCTGATTCCGAGAGAGAAAGCCCACCTCCTGTGCCACATAGACTCCCACGACCTGTCCAGTTTACACCACCGGAACCTCCCGGACGCGTACTTCCTCCTTCGAGTTAACACCCCCACCTCAAGCTGAACGTAGGCTCCTTCGCCTGTGCAATTCACACCTTCAACACAACCAGAACAGAGAATGGATTCTTCAGCTACACTACCTTCAGCACGACTACTTCAGCGCAGACTACCACCGCCAATACCATTAACACCTTCCCCACCTGACTCCCTTGCCCCAATAGCAGCTCCCAGCAGTAGCACTCAACGTCTAGCTACTCCTTTGTATGAAACTTCTGGAGCCGTTGAACTAAGACACTAGCCGAGACTGTTGTTTCCTTGGGACCGTCCTTCTCCATTTTCCATTGACGAGCCCACACCAAATGCCACACCAACAGCTATTGAACCTTCTGACGAAGAAACTCCTCGTGTCACACTCTCAGATGATGACTTACCTCAATGAAAAGAGTACTTGTTCGAATTTAAGGTTCCTGCTAGTCACAAACTTGAACGGAACCTTCAGAAAAAGGCATGTACAACACAAAGAAGAAAGAAACTGATGGATGAAGGCCACTTACGGGCAACACATACAAAACATTATTATTATTATTATTATTATTATTATTATTATTATTATTTTTTTTTTTTTTTTTGAGGGCAAGGTTGTATTTTATATTTATGGAATAAAAAGTACAGAGTACAATGCTTCAAGTTTTATTGAGGATTACTACAGGAGTAACCTCAACATCTTCATCCTCTTTGAAACTGAAACTTATTTAAAAGAGAAGCATAACATCAAAAGAAAGAGATAGAAATCCGAGGATGCCTGACCTGCGCAATGTCTTCTGAAACGATCCATCAAGGAGCCCATACATCCTTGATTTCCACAGGAGCACCGTGAAACCAAAATCACTAGCATTACTATCATATAAATCTTTGATGTGGGGTAGGCAACCTTCCTACACCAAGCTACCTCTGCTTATTCTTACCATGCTACTAAATGTATGATCGAGGAAAAAAACAGTGTTAGAAGAGCAACCTGCCACTTTGCTCATAGAAACTGCCACTGTTTCATGAGTTCCAATTTCCCCTCTTATAACCAAGCATATCTGTAAAATAAATTGAATCAAATGCTGCATTGTCGGGTTAAGCATTCAACCTGGCGCTGAAGCTGGCTAGAAAAAGAATATTTCCATCCGCCAGACTTCTCCCTTAAAGCCCGGTGCAAGATAGGTATCAGCTTGTCCCTAGCTCGGCAATCCAATCCAAAATAATCTACTCAACCTGCTTGTATTACAAGATAAAGAAACCAGAACTGCTTGGGTACCTGTTTTTTCCTGAACCACATATTTAGTCTTCCCGCCAGTAGGAAAGGGTAAGAATAAACCAGCAAATTCCAAGAAAGATCCACGATGCTTCTACTGCAGATGAAACCTCCACAGAATAATCCAAGATTCAAACTGCCACGATTTGTAAGGCTTGAGCTACAATGTACCTCATTCCCAGGTCGACCCAGACTCAAGATTGCATTTACCAAAGGCCAGCAAATGAATTCTTAAGACTGCAAGGAAGATTCAAGAAAAGCAGAACAAAGCTAAACAGAATCCAAGACCGCCAAAACAGCTAGAACTCGAAAAAACCTGGGAAAGATTTTAAAAACTGCTCACAGATCGATTCCCAAAACCCTGGCCTGGCCTCTCACCGATCACTGGTCTCCTTCAAGAATCCGGTGTTGTACCGGAGGTAGGGTGGGGAGGCAATGGCCTCACCCTAACCGTCGCCCAGAGCGCCGCATGCATCGTCGGTAGACTATTTTTCAACACATACAAAACATTGTTGTTCTCTACGCTGTTTGTTTCATAGGACTATTCTTAAAAAAGAATTAAGAGCCACAATATTGTAAACTTCAAAATTCTTTGAAGGCACAAATTTCTTATATGGATTAACCACTTCAGCAAGGTAAAGGTCATCTAATGCATTTGATTCTAATGCTCAGTGTTCTAGTCGGGCCTGCATGATCTCATCTGTGATATGCCCCTTAAATGCTCAGCCATCAAAGTCTTTTGAACTTGGACCTGTTGCTTGTTGCTGCAGGTTGAAGGCAATCTAAGCAAGCTGATTAACATTGTCAAGCACCTGCAATACACTTTCTACAATAAAAACTAAGCAAGCTGATTAACATTGTCAAGCACCTGCAATATACTTTCGACAATAAAAACTAATGGTGTAGTGAAAATTCAGTAAAAGAAGATTAGATTATACTTTACCATGAGTACAAGATGTAACAAGTGCAGTCATTGCCTGCCAGTCCGCAATTTAATGGTAGAAATTTAATCTCAACAAGCATAACCCGCTAGCACGTGCAATGTACTTCCAATAAGAAGTTAATACTAGTAAAATTAAGTAATATCAATGAAAATAAAGTCATGAGCAGAAAGTAAGAAAAGAATATTAATGTACCACGAGTTTGAGGTGTCTCTATGTAAGCTTCAGCTCCATCCTCTTGATCTCCATTTGTAATCATCCACATCATTTGATGTCGTATGTCGTAGCCCCCATCTGTATTAGCTACAACACCTGTTGCACCTGCTAATGCCCTTGCAGCCAATCTTTCCTACTCTATTCTAACTGCCATAGCTGTTGCTTGAACCTTTTCTGGTTCCTATGGCAAGTGCTTCAAGAGCTTCAAGAGCATGGTTTGCAGAATATCAAAGTGCAGATCAGCCTTTCTGATAGAGAAGATCTTCAATGAAATCTATAATGATTCAGGGGCCCATGATTCAGGGGCCTTGACAATTTTCTTTTCAGCATTTGTATGCTTTATAGCAGAATTAGTGCTATGGCAGCTGGAAATCCAGGATTGGTGCAAAGGCAATAATCCTATTAATCTAAGATTGATTTAAACAAATGCAATCAATGGGCTGGAAAGCAAATGCAATATGAGATGGACATGTCTGGGTTCACAAATCAATACTCCAGGAAAAAGCGTGATTGCTTTGATTCTTTAGGCCCTATGCACATCAAACAACATCAGAATGCTTGCATTGAAGCCCTGAATTAACATCAAATTTAAAAAAAAAAAAACTAATACCTTCGCTTTTCAGTGCTCTTCGAGATGCAGAAGCTTGTCAAGAAAAAACCACACACGCTCTAAGAGCTTGAGCCCTATTTATACCTGCAGGAACAAAAAAAATGGCATTACAATGCATGCATTGAAGGATAAAAGCAAGGAAACAATGCATCATAGGCCCTGGAACTGCCATGTCAATGATCCATTTGATTTGCAGCAGAGATCATGCCATGTCAGTGATCCAAGGTTCATTTGCATCTCAAATCATGGGAAAGAGGCGCTAAATCGATGAAAAGCCTCCAAAGTTTGGAGGGAAACCTGCAAGAAGGCGCAAATTACAGAAGCACATCATATCCAATGGTCGTTGATGCCAAAAACTCCAAAAAAATCCACGATATGCGATCCCTAAGGCAGAGATGCGAGGGCCATTAATGGCCCCAAGACCACCAACGGATTCCACGACCTTAACCACCATGGATCTTGATGCCGCCAAGAGAAACCCAAACCCTCGCCAAAAAGGTGCAAAAAAGGCAAAAAGGCCAAAAAAAAAAAAAAGGGCAAAAAAGGCAAAAAGAGCAAAAAGCGCAAAAAAGGCACCCTTCCCTTCCCTATAAAACAAGTTGCGTTTTGTGAGAAATTCCACAAACTCAGCTAAAGATGAATACGATCTCTGCAACTTGTTCTTCCGTCAAACAGACAAATGTTCGCAAGCTCTTTACTCAGGCGATTAGCATTGGTATGTATGCTCATATCAGTTTTCTTTTATACTTTTTTCAGCTGGTTCCTTATGATCTCTTCAACTAAATTCCATTGTCAGGAACAACGCTTGCAACAGCGTTGATCATATGGAAGGTTCTAATTTGTGTCACTGGAAGTGAAGCTCCGGTGTCACTGGAAGTGAAGCTCCGGTGTCTGGAAGCATGAAACCTGCTTTCAAAAGGGTGTGTAAACCTAAATGCCATTTTTCTTCTCACTATGGCTGCATGGACTTCTGATTTTGTTAAACTCTTTTCTGCAGGGTGATATAATTTTTTCACATATGAGTAATTTCCCAATTCGAGTTGGAGAGATCGTTATTTACCGCGTTGATGTATGCCTCTGTCATTTTATTTGTTTTAGGCTGTAGTGTATTTTATGCTGATTTTGTTGGTCTCTTCGCAGGGTCGTGAAGGTGAATCACCTAATATTGTCCATCGTGTAATTGAGGTAGGTGTATCCCTTATGCTTAACAAGCTAGTTAAAATTTTTAACATGGTATTCTTCTTATGCCAATTAGTTATGCATGTTACTATACATGCATGTATTAGAATAGTTCTCCTAAAAGCTGATGAAAATCATCTCTATAAGGAAGCTGAAGGTGCTCCAGTTAGGTGGCCGGCTTGACCTGAATTTTGTTGCTTGTGCCAATCTTGATCTCCCAAAGGCAGGATCAATGGTTTTGCCTTATTCTAGACCAGAAAAGAGAAAGTGAATACGTCTTTTGGACCAATTAGTCTTTTGGACCAATTAGTTTTTCTAATATGGATGAAATTGTCTCGCTGTCACTCAACCCCAACTCCAGAAGTAGTTAGCTCAAGTTCTAGGAAGAAGTAGGTGCTACGTTCATCTTCATCTACATTTTGTTGGTTATGTTGGCTACCACAAAGATTGTTACACATATATCTTAGTTGGCATGTGATAATTTTGACGTCACCATTTTGCCAATGCTCTAACTAATTCTTAAATTTTATATGACAAGTTGTAATCTTACCCTGACCTGCCAACATAGGGCAGGTCATAAGGTAAGATTAAAATTTCAATGTTGATGGGCGCTGCTTTGTGCATGCAGTGTAGTGCTCGAGGCTGGGATGTATAGTAGAGAATCTTGAAACCTCTTAATGGAAAACTTAATAATTGAATTTCATATTGCATTGCAGGTTCATGAGCATAAAGGAACGGGTGAGGTGGATTTGCTGACGAAAGGTATAATCTAGTTTAATTGTCAAGTACTTCTTGTGGCAGTACAAGTTTGACTTTATCTTTATGGCCGAAGAATATTTTGCATAATAACATTTAGGGATTACATGGATATTGCTTCTTGTCATTTCATCATATTTGAAGCGTATCAAAGCCTAACTGCACTTGGATCTTCAGGGGACAATAACACTGATGACGACCGAGTTCTATATGCTCGATATGCTCCAGGTCAACAGTGGCTTCAATGTCGCCATATCATAGGACGCGTTGTCGGGTAATTATGTTGTTCATGTTTGCTTTAACAGGGTTAGTTTTTTCATAACAAGCTTAGTTTACACGAACATGTCAAAGCAATTTTTCCATTAACATTACTGGCCTTTCCTATTTAGTTTGATTTTACTTTCCTATTTAGTTTGATTTTACTTGACAAGTTAAGAGGAAAGTGCTAGTGTTCATAGACTAGATGCAGTCTTTTCAGCAACGAATGCTCTATTTATTTTCTTTCCAATATTACTTGTCCAAGATGACCAAGTCCTTGTGCTATGCAGCTTCTTACCATATGTTGGGAGCTACCATTTGTCAAGGTACTTTGAATGAAGGAGTGTGTTCTTTAGGGAGTTAACACACTAATAACCGCTCTCACGTTTATGTGCAGTTCATCATCTTTGGAGCTCTTGGACTACTGGTATTACATCAAGAAGATTAATGTACACTTACCAATAAGGAGATTTTAAATTTATCATTTTTAACTAGTGCATACGTTTACTGCACTAGTCAATTGTAAGAAAATAACAACTTCTTAAAATAGCATTTAGCCAAATATGATAAACATTATCAGGGTTCTGGGAAACTTTTTAGTATCCAAAGCGAGTTCTTGAAATAGCATTTAGCCAAATATGATAAACATTGTCAGGTTTTGTGAAACTTCAAAAGGAAGATTTCTTGTAACCTTAAAGAGAATTTGTTAAGTACTTAATCTTGCCTACCATTATTTCCTGTAACATTAAAACCAAAAAGTTTTTTTCCCTTTGACCATAGAATGCAAATGGAAACGTCTTTATCTTTCAAAATAAGACTATCAGATATAACAATGCCACAAGGTTCCCTATAAAGATTCATTAAGTGGTTGAGCCCTTCCACCCAAATTGTTTTAATTCCCTTGCAACCCTCGGAACAAATGCTGGTGAAAGGATCTTAAAACATGCTAGATTTTCTTGCTTAGCAAACCTTTCATCTAAAGGATCTAAGACACATCCAAAAAATACCTTCTGAAATTCAATGGCATCTAGTAAATCATGTCCTTCAACATCTCTAGTTAATTCAACCATTTGATACATGTTTCCTTTGATGGCACCTCTAAGTGGTCCAAGATAGCCTTTCAAGGTGGCAATATCATGAATGACTGGATAGCGTTTGTTGTCTTTCAAATACCCATTTTAAAGCTAAAATGTCTACCTTGTCTAGGAATTTTCATTCAATGTACTTCTTTGTTGTTTTCACGAGGCTGCCAGTTGTCGTCACATGCACCCAATCTTTTTGAAAATTTAAAATCAACATGGACAAATTGCTTCATAATGGCAACCAGAAAATGTAATATATGAACAACTTTGAAAATTCTGAGCTCTTGCTAGATATTAACAAAATTGTATTTGAATACCACCATAACATGCTCAAATACTTCACATAGCTTTTGGACAGCGGTCTGTTGAGCCACCTAGTTGTGCTAATATTCTCAAGTCTGAGTGTGGAATATGCAAGATCCTCTTCAAATTCTCTTAGATAATGTCCCCTTCAAGTGTTATTTGAGAAATAAGTTGCTGCTCCATTGATAAGCTTGATCTTCTCACAAATCAGCTTGTAGCTTAGATGCCTGGCAATTGAAGCAACACATAAATTGGTTCTATGCGCGACACAATGAATGAATGTCATGTAAGGATGCTGCTCCCTCAATCTAGTCGCCACTCTACTTTTGCAACCAATCATGGCAACAACTCCATCAGGCCCAAAAGCAACAATCTTTAGCAAATCTAAGTTGTTTTTTTTTTAAGTATCATGAATGGCTAGTACAATAGTCTTTGCATCAATTTGTGGCAGGGACAACATGCTTAAGAAAGCCTTCCTTGGCTGGAATCCAACTAAATAAGTGGCATAAAAAATTCAAGTCACATCAACATCAATAAACTAATCCACCATTATGCCAAACCATGGGCTTAATTTTATCCTCTCCAATAATTTTTCTCTTCTAATGATTTACTAATGCAGTTCAAGAAATTGCTGCAAGCTTTATCATCATTGTAGAGTAATGGAGAACCAATTCACAACCCCAAAGTAAATGTACAATAGATACAAAAATTCTATAAGTCAAGCTCTTATTTTCTACGAAATAAGCACATTTAATTACACTAACCATCTCTTTATCTCTCGATAACCCTTCTGGGCGGGGGTTTTTTAACCCGAGTAGCAATGTGCCTGCTGCTTCCTTGTATTGGGTTCCATAGGCCGATTGGCCTCCATGGATGATAAAAGTTCTATTCTATTCTTTTTTTTTCCTTTGACCATAAAATGTAAATGGAAATGTCCTTATCTTTCAAAATAAGATTATCAGATATGACAATGCCACAAGGTTCCCTATAAAGTTTCCACTAAGTGGTTGAGCTCTTCTACCCAAATTCTTTTAATTCCCTCGCAACCCTCGGAACAAATGCCGGTGAAAGGATCTTAAAGCATGCTAGATTTTTTTGCTTAGCAAACCTTTCATCTAAACGATCTAAGACACATCTAAAAAATTATTTTGCATAATAATATTTAGGGATTACATGGACATTGCTTCTTGTCATTTCATCATATTTGAAGCGTATCAAAGCCTAACTGCACTTGGATCTTCAAGGGACAATAACACTGGTGACGACCGAGTTCTATATGCTCTATATGCTCCAGGTCAACAGTGGCTTCAACGTCGCCATATCATAGGACGTGTTATCGGGTAATTATGTTGTCCATGTTTGCTTTAACAGGGTCATTTTTTTCATAACAAGCTCAGTTTACACGAACATGTCAAAACAATTCTTCCATTAACATTACTGGCTTTTCCTATTTAGTTTGATTTTACTTGACAATCTAAGAGGAAAGTGCTAGTGCTCATAGACTAGATGCATTCTTTTCAGCAACGAATTCTCTATTTAGTTTCTTTCCAATATTAGTTGTCCAAGATGACCAAGTCCTTGTGCTATGCAGCTTCTTTCCATATGTTGGGTGGCCTACTATTATTATGACTGAGCTACCATTTGTCAAGGTACTTTGAATGAAGGATTGTGTTTTTTATGGAGTTTAACACACTAATAACCGTTTTCACGTTTATATGCATTTCATTGTCTTTGGAGCTCTTGGACTATTGGTATTACATCAAAAAGATTAATGTACACTGACCAATAAGGCGATACTAAAATTGTCATTTTTAACTATACGTTTACTGCACTAGTCAATTGCAAGAAATAGCAACTTATCAAATAGCATTTAGCCAAATATGATAAACATTGTCAGGGTTCCGGGAAACTTTTTAGTATCAAAAGCAAGTTCTTAAAATAGCATTTAGTCAAATATGATAAACATTGTCACTTTTTGGGAAACTTCAAAAGGAAGATTTCTCGTAACCTTACAGAGAACTTGTTAATTACTTAATCTTGCCGACCATTATTTCCTGTAACTTAAAACCAGGAAGCTTTTTTTTTTCCTTTGACCATAAAATGTAAACAG
This sequence comes from Isoetes taiwanensis, assembly GCA_021234155.1. Classification (NCBI taxonomy): domain Eukaryota; kingdom Viridiplantae; phylum Streptophyta; class Lycopodiopsida; order Isoetales; family Isoetaceae; genus Isoetes; species Isoetes taiwanensis. Next base: position 2,438,013 of record JAJEKV010000059.1, on the reverse strand, counting down.
AAAGGTCTTTATCTTCCGAAATAAGACTATCAGATGTAGCAATGCCACAAGGTTCCCTATAAAAGTTCACTAAGTGGTTGAGCTCTTCTATCCAAATTCTTTTAACTCCCTCGCAACCCTCGGAACATATGCTGATGAAAGGATCTTAAAGCATGCTAGATTTTCTTGCTCAGCAAACCTTTCATCTAAAGGATCTAAGACACATCTAGAAATACCTTTTGAAATTCAATGGCATCTAACAAGCCACCAAGGCTGTGAAATCAAAAGCCATCAAAAACCATTTCCTCCAACATCTTTAGTTAATTCAACCGTTTGTTACATGTTTCTTTTGATGGCACCTCTAGTGCTCCAAGATAGCCTTTCGAGGTGGCAAAGTCAGGAATGACTGGATAGCGTTTGCTGTCTTTCAAATACCCATTTAAACCTAAAATGTCTACCTTGTCTAGGAATTCCAATTCAATATGCTTCTTTGTGTTTTTTCACGAGGCTGCCAATTGCCGTCACATGCACCCAATCTTTCTAAAAATCTAAAGTGAACATGGACAAATGCTTCATTATGGCAGCCAAAAAATGTAATATATAAACAACTTTGAAAACTATGAGCTCTTGCTAGATAATAACAAATTGTATTTGAATACCAACATAACATGCTCAAATACTTCACATAGCTTTTGTACAGCGGCCTGTTGAGCCATCTAGTTGTGCTAATATTCTCAAGTCTGAGTGTGGAATATGCAAGATCCTCTACATTTTTTACGCCGCCCTAACAGAGGACGCTGCCCTAACACAGGCGCTGCCGCTCTACACAGTTTCGATCATAACTCCCTTCTCGGTTGTCAGAATTTAGTGATTTTTGGTGTATTGGAAAGCTGGTTTCAAGGGCTTTCTAACGGTGTGCTGCATCAGGTATTTCTTGGCCTGCTTCCCTGCCCGATTTCTGGTTTTAGATTTTGGCCACTGCGGTACACCATCGGACTTGTTTTTTTCTTTCTTTATGCAACTCTCCCTTTCAGATTTCTCGCCTTTCTGAGAAGCTTTCTTTTTCATAATCGTATCTATTGATTCGTCATGCCTCCCAAACCAAAGCCCTCTTTGTCTGCCATGCCTTTCAAGTCTAAACCACCTGAAATAAAGCGCATGGCTAGAGAAACTCGCAAAGCCAAGAATCTGGTTGAATTACCTGATCAACCATCTAGCAAGGTGTATGATTCTAATATACAGGCCTATCTCCAGAAAGCTCCTTCCATTGGACCCCAGCGACCACTTCTTGTGCACAACACCCCTCCTCCAGATGAGTCAGCTTTGTGGGCACAATGGAAGCTCAATCTGCCACCAGATGTCAGTACAAAGCTGCAGATAATTTGGAACAATGTCAGCATCACAGGCAACACAGTTAAGTTGTCTTTGAGAGGTTGGACGCAGCTCATGCAGTTGATGGTAGATACAATCAGCCAGGGTCCAGTTCAGCAGCCAGAGGAAGTGATGCGGTCAGAGGATAGTCCTATAGAGGCCGACCTAGCCAGAGAGTCTTCAAAACCACAGTCTGTGGCTAGGGTTGACATGTCTACACAGACATCACTGGAGGACATCCGTGCTAGTTGCATTGCTCCAAGTATGCCACCTACACATGACTAGCAGATCTCGTCTTTGAGTCTTCGTATTATAGGCCTGCAGGAGACCACAGATCACTCGGCCTGCGAGTTTCTTTACTGAACAGATGCACCTTTCAGCAGAGGGCATCATCTCTGCCCATAGGGTTGGAGCGGCACGACCAGACCGACCCCGTCATCTATTAGTCTGTTTCCAGGATGCTCTTACCAGGATGCAGATTTTGAGGCATGGAAATCACCTTCGTGGAACCAGTTTTTCAGTTCAGGAGGATTTGACGCCGTTACAGTTATGCAGGCGGAGGGAAGAGTTATGTAAGGTCAGAGAGGCTCGCCTACAGCGAAAGTGGGCAGTTTATAGAGGGGCACAGGCTATTATTCGGGATCAGTGACCTTCTGATCCATGGTCTATTTCAGTGTAGTAGAGATGCGGTGTAACAAACACATGTAGCGGATATAGACAGCACATAATGGGTGGCGGCCACAGAGAAGCATTGCGAGCATGTACAAACATTGGTTAATGGCAAAGGCGCTCCGATTCTCCACACAGGTGCTGTAGGTTCAGGCAGCTTCGGTCAACCGCTTTGGCGATTGGGTGTTGTAGGTTGCAGTTGGGACCGCTCATCTACGTTCAGTTTCGGATTCCTGTGTACTTACTCTCTTTTTTGTTCTATTTGTTTTTGTGCGGGCATATGCCTGTGGTTCTGTACGGGCTTAGGCCCATTACTTTTGTTCTTCGTTCTTGTTGGGGTTTACGCCCAGTGCTGGTCACATGTCCAAGTTGGATGCTGCCTAGTGGCGTGACACTAAAATGTACTTCCTTCCTTCCTTCCTTCCTTCCTCAAATTCTCTTATATAATGTCCCCTTCAACTGTTATTTGAGAAATAAGTAGCTGCTCCTTTGATAAGCTTGATCTTGTCACAAATCAGCTTGTAGCATAGATGCCTGGCAATTGAAGCAAACACATAAATTGGTTCTATGCGCGACACAATGAATGAATGTCATGTAAGGATGCTGCTTTCTCAATTTAGTCGCCACTCTACTTTTACAACCAATGATAGCAACAACTCCATCAGGCCCAAAAGCAACCTTTTTTAGCGAATCTAAGTTGCTTTTTTTTTTTTAAGTTTATCATGAATGGCTGGTACAATAGTCTTTGCATCAACTTGTGGCAGGGATAACAGGCTTAAGAAAGCCTTTCTTGACTGGAATTCTACTAGATAAGTGGGCTAAAAAATTTGATACACACTAACATCAATAAACTCATCCACCATTATGCCAAACCATGGGCTTAAGTTTATCCTCCCCAACAATTTCTCTCCTAATGATTTACTAATGTAGTTCAAGGAATTGCTGCCAGCTTTATCATCATTGTAGAGTAATGGAGAACCAATTTACAACCTCAAAGTAAATGTACAATGGATACAAAATTCTATAAGCCAAGCTCTCATTTCTACGTAATAAGCACATTTAATTAGATTAACCATCTCTTTATCAATAGATTCCTTATTCTTTATGCAATGCACTTTTTCTGATGTTGCCACCAAAGAAGCATGTCTATGCTCAGCATGTTCTCTAAAAGCAGACGTCCTTAAGTTAGGAGAACCCTTCTTATCAAATGCACTTCGGCATTTTTGATATTCCTCACAATATATGCAGTAAGCTCTCCCATTGTCATGATCAAACTGCAGCCAATCATTATCATTTAATCAATACTCCTTCCACAACTTTCTGGATTGTTTTTTCCTTTGATGTTCAGCATTAAGCTCTTGACTGTGAGCTACCATATAGTACTAGCATCATCAACAAGAGGTGTATGAACTAATTCCATGGCCTGAACATCTCACTTAAATTCTATCATTTCCAGAAGAAATGTTGAGTCTTTTTTCTGGCAGTTTCATGTTGCTGTACCATTGTAGAATATTCTCAAACAAGAAAATACATGCCATGAATATGCCATTGAACAATTAATGCTGCTCATTCTACAATTATTTGCCTGCAAAAGTACAATATATAAATACAAGAATACAAAATGAGTAGTATCTATCAGCAAGCATAAATAATTTTTTCCCATTCTTGTGTAAAAAATGTATAGGAGAAATGCACAAGATCCACGAACTTACCCCAACTCCAGGAAAAGTAGTTAGCTCAAGTTCGAGGAAGAAAATAGCTGCTATGTTCATCTTCATCTACATTTTGTTGGTTCCGTTGGTTACCACAAAGATGTTACACCTATATTTTAGTTGGCATGTGATAATTTTGACGTCACCACTTCGCCAATGCTCTAACTGTTTCTCAAATTTTATATCACTATTTTTTATCTTCCTTTGACCTGGCATGACAGGGCAGGTCATAAGGTAAGGTTAAGTTTCAATTTTGATGGGCGCTGCTTTGTGCATGCAGTGAGTGCAGTGCCTGAGGCTGCCTGGGATGTTATAGTAGAGAATCTTGAGACCTCTTAATGGAAATCTTAATAATTGAATTTTATATTGCATTGCAGGTTCATGAGCGTAAAGGAACGAGTGAGGTGGATCTGCTGACAAAAGGTATAATCTAGTTCAATTGTCAAATACTTCTTGTGGTAGTACAAGTTTGACTTATCTTTATGGCCGAAAAATATTTTGCTTAATAACATTTAGGGATTACATGGACATTGCTTCTAACCACGATTTAACTATTTTGGAATTATTCCATGATTATGAAACGTGCAAAACCCAACAACCGAATATTTACACCTGTAAATTTACATGCTACCTTTTTTTTAACAACCTTGATTCTAACAGGTATCATCTACAACTGAACACGCAGTTACTCAGCCTATGTTCCACAGAGTGATTTACATGTAACTCTTAACATTTATACTCATAAGATTTACATAAGATTTACACTCACAAGAAATAGGAGTAATCAATCAAGAGTTTTATATTATCCTTCATAAGAAATATAGAGGCCTGGGGGCCTAAATGGCTTGATCAATACAATTATACTATTATCCTTCACTGAATTTACCTTCGTACATCATATTCTCTTTTCAGCTAGCTTCGCCAATGTCAATAAAACTTTATTCTTCACAGAGATTTGGAATTATTCCATGATTTTGAAATGTGCAACAGGGTCAACACTGTGTGATTCCAAACACTGTCAGTGTGTGATTCCACAATGTGATTCCAAACACATTGGGAGGCACAATTCCAACCTATTTGAGCACCCTTCTTTTGATTATGCCTGAATCTCCAATAGGTAGTGGCTGATATACCTAGTATGGTTTTCACACCGCACTACTGCATATCCATTTCCCACCAACAAGAAATCCCCTGTCCCTAGCATCAGTAGATCTCCCAAATGCATGTTCTATAATGTTGTAAATATATGTTTTTCTAGCGTCATGAATTTTCTCCTTCTAGATTGATCTGGCTTCCCCAAGTTCTTGCACTATAAATCCACCAAAGCAGTTGTCTGGGCAACCACAGTCTCCCCCTCTTATAGCTTGCATGGTCTCATCACGACAGTCGCTAGCACTCGGAGCTTCCTAGCTTTTTTGCCTCTTCATCTTCCTCTTCCTGTTGATGAAGTTGTATGGCCTTTCTGGTATCATTACATCCAGAGGGGGTCTTGATGGAATGTCATTTTCATCTGGAAGAACAATATTTTCTCCAACCTGATATACTCTGTGGTGTAATCCTTTTCCTATAATCTCAACACAGTCCACTAGCCAGAGCAACAAGGCTGGCAACTCTAAACAACTTAACCTCAAAACTGAATTTCTGTCTCTGTATTGATGAAATGGAGACTCCCACAAAGTCATCACCTTATTGTTTGCATTATTCTCTGCGTCATCCTTGTTGTGCACATGGTCCTTCAGTGGTTGAGGTTCTTTGATCGAGTGTTCCTCGGCAGCAGGTGTATAAGAAAACTGAAAAGCAGAGAGGAGGATAACATGAAATAATAAGCAGTAAAAAAGCTTTCAGGAATACATAATCGTTCTCCGGGCGACCCATAACTAACTAATGAAATTCCAAAACAAATCCAAAAACGCGCTACGCGCGAGTAAGCGCGCGAGACGTCGACACATAAAAACTAGACCACGTATATATCGAACACTGAAAAAACATCTTATGCACTGCCGAGAGAAAAAAAAATTGGTACTGCCTTACCGCGCTACGCGTAATTAATGGCGCGACACGTCAGACACCAGGAGAATTTGTATCTGCTCAGGCATTACAAATGGCGCATTTTTTAGTTTGCGCAGCTATACTCTGCGGAATGGGTGTTAGAATAGCTTACAGCTGACGAAGGAACAAATATTAGCATGAAATAATAAGCAATAAAAAAGCTTTCAGGATTATATAATCCCAACAAAGGCACGTGATCAGTCATAAGGATCACTACTTGATGAGCTAAACCATCATGACTTCCCAATTCACCTTCGCCCTTCTTTAAGCAATGGAGCTTAGACAATATCTAAACACCATTATTCAAAGAATGAGGGGGAGGAAGAACTGGGAAATCTTGATGCTTCATCTCATTCATGTTTTATATATTCCTTTTTTTTTTAATTAAGATTTCTTAAGCAAGTATCCAGGTAATCCTAATGTGACTTTCGCTGCTACTATGGTAATTTATGACATAATTATTTTTATTCCAAAATAAGAATGTTTCGCAGGGCTTTGTGTGCCTTACGAAACTTCGTCTTCGTCGAAATCGACGGTGATTATCTATAATTCACTTGATTTATAGATTGCCACATGCTCAAGCTTATAACACATCAACACGAATGCTATTCAGAAGTGATTAATGAAGAGCACTTGTAAAGAACATTTGTGTTGATGTGTTGAAGCTTGAGCATGTGGGATCAAATAAATCAAGCGAATTATAGATACTCACCGTCGACTCGGACGAAGACGAAGTTTCGTAAGGCACACAAAGCCCTACGAAACATTCTTATTCTGGAATGAAAATATTTATGTCTAAAGTACCGTAGTAGCAACGAGGGTCACATTAGGATCACCTGGATACTTGCTTAAGAAATCATTATTTAAAGAAAAAGGAATATATAAAATAAAAGTATAAAGGTATTACAACCATTGGAATATGAAAATAGCCACAAGGAAATGGAAAAATAAAAAAGAGAAGAAATTAATTATGCAAGATTATTAGAAACCCATCGAATTAATTAGAAGCAACTTAATGAAGAAGAGATAATGATTAAAAGCATTCTAATAAAGATAAAGAAGAACGAATTAATTAAAAGCATCCTAATAATGAACAATGAATTAATTAAAAGCAAGCTAATAATTAAGAAATAGTACGATGAATAACCCGACACAGCTTTTTAAAAATTCATCGTACTCAATTAAGAATCAGAATTAATGTCGGAATCAGACGATTGTAGGAATGAGACTTAATGAATTAAGCTATAAATATGAGGAAAGAAGGAAAGAAGGAGGAATCAGGATGGCGCGAATGAATGAAGAAGGAGGATGCCGAGCGGTAGAAGGAAGAAGAAGAAGGAAGAAGAATGAAGGAAGAAGGAGGATGATGGCTTGGAGTGTTGCGGCGCCTTTCAGCTGCCGGGAAGCAAAGATTATGAAGGAGAAAGGAATGGAGTGCTCGCGCAGCGTCTTGAAATGGATCGCGCGAGCACCACAGGCCGAAGTTCGCTATCTGGAGCAGAAATTCGTGCAGGAAGGGGGAAAGACTGTTTTCAAGCAGCTGTGGATGGCGACTCGTCGAGCTTAGGTGTCTACTAGCCACATTTTCTTGCTGATCCAATGTATCTATGTCCATAGTCAGTCAGAGAAAGACCATTTTGTAAACAGTTTTCTGTAAAAATGTCCAATGGACAAAATTTTGGTATAATATGAAGATCATAGTTTGAATCTGTGGCTGTAAAATGTTTATTTTAAGAATAGGCCACTGTAAACTGTTTATCCAAGAAAATGTAAGAATAGGCCACTGTAAGAATGTTATTCAAGAATCTGTGGAATGCAATAGGTAAGTTACCAGCAGAGAAGGGGCAGAGAGCAGAGTTAAAATCCAGGGATACAAACAAAATATACACAAATACAGTAAAGAAAATTTCAGAGTGAAGAGTAAATTTGTTGTTGAAAATTTAAAAGAAAGCCAATAACGCGCTATGCGCGGCTCCGCGCGCGACACACATGAAAGTTAATCAACGTTGAAAATATAAAAGAAAGCCAGCCAACGATCTACGCGCGACTCCTCGCGCGGCACGTCAAAACAGAAGAAACTACCTAAAATTGAAACCCTAAACCCTAAACCCTAAAACTGCCCGCGCGGGCGCGTGACCTATAAATTAGTGTAACGAAGTCATCTCTCTGGAATCAGATTGTGCTAGCGCTGAGGTCAAAGCAGGGCTTGGTTTACAGGTTGCAGGCACTTTGGCATCTAATCTGTGGTCTCTGATGGCAAGATCTGGAGCGGCACCGTTCACGTACCGGCTTCCTGATCCTGAAAACGTTAACTCCATAACCTGCCAGATGAGTCATGGAGACCTTCACAGAGCTCAACAGAGGGGTATTCCTTTGAAAGACTGGCTTGTTATGGAATCAGAAAGCCTTCTAAGCCACCTTCTTATCTCCATCCGGTTGTGATCTTTCTGGAGTGGATTCCTTCGCGTGGGAGATATGAAATCGAGAGGATAGGAGGTCATCCTACTCATGATGGGTGATACTGCTACTGTATAAGTTCTAATGCTATTCTATAATATATATGTTGTTCCCTGAGTCTGTTATAATATCTTCAAGCAAGTTCCAGTTTGCATCTATGCATTTAGGCTTTTGATACTAAACTATTTCATACATGGAAATGCTATTGTATATGGATGTGGATAGAAGTCTCATACCTCTCCAAGCAAGTTTTATGGGCCAATTCTCCTTGTGTGTCTGCTCTGCATGTGTTCTTGGTGAGGGATGATTTGCAAGATGGCAGTCCGTTAATCCTATTCGAATGTAACCCGCAAAATTGTGTTAATGAAAGTCGACTTGAGTGTGAATTACATTCAGACAGTAGATACCTGGGACGTGGACGCTTGATCCAGCGCTTCAGCAAGCCCTCTTCCTGGAGACGGAGCTCCTGTGTTTTCTCCAAGCGCCAGCAAAAATGATCCAAGAATGAACTGACTGAGAAACGAATGCTGTAATGGGCGGGAGAATTAAAAAAAAAGCGGTTTTTGAACACGCGTGCAAGAGACCGACCCGGGCGGGACAATCTTATTTAAAATTTGAAATCAGCTTTATAGCGTCCGTAGTCTAGCCCTAAAAGTTACTTTACCTTCATATGCTTCCTAATTAGCGTACATTGATACGCATCTTTAATAGCGTACGTTCGCCATTACGAGACCCTTTCTTCGTGTCTGGCGATGTTTCTCTTCTAGCGCCCTCTGGCTTCTCTTCCGACCGTCTCTCACGCTGCTTTCTCTCTGCCGATCTACTTGTCCTTGCACTGGACTCGCTCAAGAGTTTCGATTTCTATCTCCTAGGTTCATTACCGGCCCAGCAGCAACAATTCCGGACTGATTTGGCGCCTTTAAGCTCCTGATAGGATTACAGCTCGAGTCTGGGCATTTTCCAAGCATTCCTGTTGTCATGAGGACTACTGGTCAGTAATCTGATATTTTTAAAGTGGATTCAAGCATTATCTTTGTATTGTCTTCTATTCACTGGGATTCTGAAATCCTGTTTCATGAGTTATATGCAATTCTAGGGTACTGCTGTTCGAATTGCATACTTGCGGAACTTAGAAATGTATAGATACAGAAAAATCCATAAATTTAAGTTGGTTTTCTAATTACTAGAAAATGCACTTGCTATTTTGCTGTGTATGATTAGTTGTCTCTATCTTTACTCTACGCACTGAAACACAAGACATGATTCTATGTTTTTACATTCCACTCTATTTTTTATACAGGGAAGAAAAGCATCTGGAGCTCAAGTTCCACAGAATTCAAGTTCCAGGGTCTAAAGCTCTGAGCCCAAAGTTCAAGGCCTACAGTTCAAGGTTAGTTTTCCTCCAATAGGACATGCAGCATGTCTATAGCAGGTTAATTCCTTGATCAGAATCTCAAGGAATTAGTCGAGCCAATGGAACCAGACGATGTTTATAGCAAGCATAGCTTTCTATAAACTTCATCTGCTCCCTGTTGCTTCGACTATTTCCTTGAATTTCTGATCTTGGATGAAACAGCTTGTAGCATGCAGAATAACTTTTAACTTCTATTTTTAGTTAAAACATGCTAGACCTGTATAACATCTTGTCTGTTATTAGTTAAAACATGTCTCCCAGGTTTTCCTCATATTGAGTCTTTAAGTATATTTTATAGTCTTTAGGCTATTAGACATCCCAAGTCGCGCTTAGCGCGAGTCCGCTGTCACCCACTTCAGTCTAGCTGATTCTAAGGGCTAGAAAGAAATGAAATGCATACCAAGGTGTCTAAGTTTTTCGTGATATTTAATCCTTGAGCAAATGGTTAGGTCGTTAAGCTATTAGACAACCCAAGTCGCGCTTAGCGCGAGTCCGGTGATGCCCACATCAGCATGAGGTGGGTGACATCCGAGTCACGCTACGCACGACCTGGATTGCATAATAGATTGAAGATTAAAAAATACATGAAGTGAGGAGAGCAAAGAGCCAGTTTGCTTTTTTTGTAAACAGTTGAAGCAGGCCTTGGGCCTTTCTTCTATGCCTTTAGTTGAAGCAGGCCTTGGGCCTTTCTTCTATTCCTTCAATGTAATCCTTTTAGTTCTCTTGTCGCGCCTAGCGCGAGAACTGTGTGCTCCATCTGTTTTTATTATTTCCAGAGTAGACTGAAATGGCTAATTAGTATGTGTTATGAGGAAATAGTATGTGTTATGATCTAATTAGGATCTTTACTTATAGATAACCTTATTAATTTTTTGATAACCCATGCAAAGTTGTGACTATTAGATTATGGACAGATAGATAGATAGATAGATAGATAGATAGATAGATAGATAGATAGATAGATAGATAGATAGATAGATAGATAGATATATCGATAGGTAGATAGCATACGTAGAACATTCACTGGAAATTATCTTCTCCTATGAAACAAGTGGCAAGTAGTCACATCACTGAGTCTCATCACCCGTTAACTCCGACGCGCCTGCCTGCTTTCTGGGATTCCCGGGTTATGCATCCAAAGCGAACCTATGTCCCACCCTATTTCATCCCAGCTGGGGAATCTAGACAACAACCACAGGTTCTCGAATTGCATGGCACGACAGAGCTGCTGTGCTGTATCTACAAAACTTTTGTAATGGTGATTGTAAGCATCATGGAATAAATTACTACTTCTCTATTTTTAGTGTAGACAAATAGGTTTAGCTAAACTACCTTCAAATTGGAGCTAGAAGTTTCTAACACTTGGCTAATCTAAATGGTTTTTCTGCATCATGGTTTCTTGCCTTTGGCTAAACTTTCACAAAATAAGGAGTCAAATATTAGCCATCACACTATCCTTATTTTAGAAGATCCAAGCCTTCAAACAAAGACAATTACTGTTATTACAATGTAATTCAATATAGAAAAGTAAATGACGCATAATGTAGTATAAATGACGCAATTATAATCATTGTTATAACTTCCTTTTTTATAAAAATAACACAAAGACGTGTTCAAAGCTCAAAGAAAAGTGCAGTGTTCCTTCAAGATGTGGTCCTCCCTTTGTTAATTCAACTTTATACTTGAAATAAGAAGTTCCTACTTTAACTTCATGGTTCTTTGGTGATTTTCTAAAGTCCTTATAGATCTTGGTGTCGACTATTTAGGCTAATCCATCCATTTTTCCAATTCCAATCTTTCTTAGGTTTGGCTAATTGTTGTCATGGTGGAGTTGTCCGGAGGTGGAGGTTTGGCTATTCAATCTAGAAACTCACATAGTTGGCAAAAAAATTGGGCTAAAATTTTCTTTTTCTAGGCAATTTTTTCCATTTACTTTAGACATTTTTCTTGGCAAAAATGCTAAAAAATAGCCATTTGGCTAAACTTAGCCGTTATTTTATTCCATGGTAAGCATTCCTAAGAAACAAGGCCGTGTTGCTTTCGCAAGCAGGAATGACTTGCGGTATGAAGTCATTCAGGGAATGGGCCATATAACCATGGAAGAGCACGTCCTTCAACTCTTCTAGCCTTTCATTCAAATGTGGATGGGGTCAGTCATGCCTAAAGCAGTGAGACAGAGCATTGCGTGAGTTGGATCAATCCTTCTAGGTGGTATCTGCCGGTCAGCATAGCGGCCGAGAATGAAGTTGAGCAGCTGCCTTGCAAGCTCCCTGGTTTTTACTGTTGCATTTGCGATACTCCCAGAAGTCGCTACAAACATCAACCAAACCGGGACCATTTGTTTTCGTGCATGATTGCAGCCAGTCCTCCTCATCCCAGCGAGCATGCTCTCGAGTCAGCATTGAGACCCGCAGCAGGTTGACAAAGAACAAGCGGAGGAAGAGACGCAGCCAAGGAGGAGTGACAAGAAGCCAGAAGAGACGAAGACAATGTAAATCGGAGGAAGCAATTTATTGAGAAGTAATGTACATACCGTGTATATACACTACGTATATACTAGACACTTTATGTATGTATAAGAAAACAGTCGCAGGCTTTCGCTAAGCCCAAGACGCCGTGCATAACCGCATGGTGCATGCTCGCGCGTGGCGCGAATACTGCCCCTACAGTGATCGTACATCACCAGGCACGAGGTACAGTCCAGAGCGTACAGCCCAGTGCCCCTACAGTGCTCTAGTGCCCCTACAGTACGACCACTACATTGTCGGAGTAAAAAAAGTACGTTGCCTCGCGCGAAGCGCGACTTACAGCATCTTGGCCCTTTATATAACTTGGTTCTCTATTCAGAAGAATGGGATTACATAGTTATTGACTCATCGCATATGATCATCCGGGTCTAGGCCCAATTCGACCAGAATAAGATCATCCAAATGGAACTCTTTAATGCTCCTCCTGTCATACATATCCATCCACCTGTCCAGTTTTCCTGTACATAAATCTGTTCAAAAGGGGTTTGAAACTGTTGTGAAGCCAAATGTCTTCATCTCTCAGCAACCTCCGCAATGCTTTTATCCTGTAAGTATACCGTTTCACACGTACAAGGCAATCCACAACCTCCTCCCAGATGCAAGGTATAGATCTTCCATGGCTGTCACGGATGTTGCGTCCCTCACGCAACAGCTTGTTGAGTATAGAACTGATCTATTTGTTCTCATGCTCGTTCATCTCGCTTTGCACCTCTCGCTGCAAATGATTTGCATGAACAAGCATGGGCTGGGAGATCTGGTGTTGCATCTTAGCCATAGTACATCCGTCTGCACGCCTTGTTACCACCATCTTGAAGGCGCTGAAATGAATGATAGAGGCACCTCGGACCTCGGATGAAAAAATCGAATGATAGAGGCACCTCGAACCACGTGAACATATTTCGAGCCACGAACATATTTCGAGCCACGAACATATTTCGAGCCACAAACCCTTCCAAAGGGTCTATCCATTAGGGTCATAGGATTTTGCATTATTTAGATCCCAGAGTATATGTATTGCGGTCATTCCTATCTTGTCGCAGCTTCTTCCCTTCCTGCTCCGTCTTCTTCATCCCCGTCTCTGCCCCTGTCTTCTGCCCTTTTCGGAATGGTTGGGGTAAGCCGCGAAGCTGCATTTCTGCTGGGTGAGGCAAATGCAGTGCAACATGAGGTCCGGAACGAACTCCTGGACAAGGTTATGAAGGAGATGAGGACTCGGCTGATAAAGCTCCGTATGGAGAGAAGAGAAAGAGAGCAGCCGTCCGTTGGACTACAACGAGGAGTCATGCTGGAGACCGTGATGTATCTAAAAGCTCACATTTATAGGGCAAAGGCACTGCGGAGGCTGATAAAAAAAGATGAGCTTTGGACTCACGACAATCTCAAACCGGTTTTCTGTAGTCTGTTGAAGAGGGAGGCTAAAGAACGCGAGGCACTGGCAATGCTGTTGCTAGACCACACAATATACCCAGCCAAGGATTTGGATGGCTGGCTGTCTTCAAGTTTTAGGGACAGGGTTCATGAATTCAATATTGATGATCTAGTCGATGCATGGCTAGACATGGAATGATCGGGCTTGAACCCATGGTTTTGTTTGATGTGCCTACTGTTTGACAAAAGTAATGTATGTCTTTTATTACATGAAGGAAATGTCCTTTTTTATGTAAATGTGGCGTAGTGAATCCGTATGGAGGGAAGAGAAAAACATAACGGTCTCGGCTATGAGATTCAAGATTCAATTTCTAACTTTGTGCTTGTCTAAATATTTTTTTTTTTGTGGAAGGATAAAATCAATTTAATTAATTATAGAAAAATACATGGAAGAGCGATATAGGGATCTCTGTGAAGGTCTCCATGACTCATCTGGCAGGTTATGGAATTAATATTTTCAGGATCAGGAAGCCGATACGTCAACGGTGCCGCTCCAGATCCTGCTTCGAGCTCAGCGCTAGTACAATCTAATTTATACGACCCGCGCCGCGCGCGGGCAGTTTTAGGGTTTAGGGTTTAATATTAGAATGCAATTACTGAATGTGTGCCACACGCCTAAATTTTTTCGTATGGGCTTGTTCGAATTTCATAGGATACATTGTCTTCTGAATTTGGAGTGCTAGCAGAAAATGTCGAAGAGATTGGCGCCAGCAACAGCTCCCGAAGATCAGCAATCTTCTCCAAGGCGGAGAAGGTTGCTGATTGTGCCCTTGTCAGAAGCATTGGGCATGGCTCTGATGCAGGTGCCCGGGGCAGTGGTCGAGGCCCCCGGAACCATGTCCTCCTCCTCCTCCTCCTCCTCCTCCACCTCCTCCTCCTCCTCCTCCTCCTCTGATGAAGAGGAGGAGGATTCCTATGATTCCGATTACCTCTCTTGTGAGGAAGAGGAAGAGGAAGAGGAAGAGGAAGAGGAAGAGGAAGAGGAAGAGGAAGAAGAATATGATTCCTCTTACCTCTCTTGTGAGGAAGAGGTTCTCTCGGATGGCTTCTTTTCTTCCTCTGAAATCGAGGAAGAAAGAAGCAATGATACCGAAGCCTCTGAAGTCTCAAATTACTCGGATGATGAAGCCGAGTTTGAAGAGCTTAAGAAGATGATTTCTTCTTAAGTTAAAAGAAATGGAAAGTTTGTAACATGCCCGCGGGCTTTTTTGAATAAAGGTTTTTGTTTGTCCAAAGGTGTCTTTTATTTTTGTTAATTTTTATTTTTAATTTTGTGAGGAAGAGAAGAGGAAGAGGAAGAGGAAGAGGAAGAGGAAGAGGAAGAGGAAGAAGGAAGCAATGAAGATGAAGCCTCTGAAGAATATGTTTGAATATGTTTGTAATATGTTTGTAATGTGTTTGTGATATGTTTGTAATATGTTTGTAATGTGTCTTTCATTTTTTGAATTTGTTATTGTATTAAATGTTCTAACCCATGGTGATGTAGCAGAGCCCATGGTGTGTCTGAGGTCTGGGGTCTGATGTCGAGGGTTGAATATTCATATTAATATGTAGGTATTAATTTGAATATTCATAGTTATATGTAAGTTTAAATTTGTGTGCAAATGCTAACCTCCTATGTAATGTGCAGCAGAGAACAGTGATGTAGCAGAGCACAGTGATGGTTTTCTTATGTAGCAGGCCAGACTTGCAAGGAAAACCATAAGCTCCGAATGTCAATTTGTTTGTAAAAAATTGTTTTCAGTGGTATTCCACTCTTATTTGTGGTCTGCATTTGCATATGTACATATTTTACATTAATGTAAATGATGTACTTTTTAATGGAGAGTCATGAGGGTCTCGTCCTCATTTCTTCTTTCCACTTAATTTTTTGCCATGATTTTATTGACTATCATTTTTACAAGACCAAAAAAATGGTGCATTTCAGCCGCAAAATTGGTTGCCAAAAAAACATAAGTCGCAAATTCCTGCTAGAAACATAGGTTAAAAATGAGAGTTAAAAAAAAATGAACTGTGGAATAATTCCAAATTTCCGAAATGGTGGTTTTCTTGTCATTTCATCATATTTGAAGCGTATCAAAGCCTATCTGCACTTGGATCTTCAGGGGACAATAACATTGGTAAAGGGGTATAAATTTATACCACTTGCCCAACTTGAGAAGAGCAGAGAGATCAAAAAACACAGGAAGCGCATTATAGCGTTGCATTTAAAGTTTATTTACATTTGTCCTATCTTACAAAGTTATATTTCGCAAGCAATATCAGGATGCATTTCATCCTCTGACTCGTTGACCCCTTCATTTTCTTCATCTTCTTCACTCTCAAAACTTGAAGTACTTGAATGATCTTCTTCATCACTGTCTACCAGTGAATCATCATTATCATCATTCTGATCAACCTTCTTAGGTGTTTTACCCAAACCAAGTGCCGATCTTATCAAACTTTGAGTCACTGCACGTAACTTGCTAGTAGCAGTCAAAACAAAGTCATATGCTAGTACTCTCACTTCACTTAGATCGAGGGTAGCTATTATTGCCTTAGTCTTTGCTCTTTTTCCAACTCCTGATTTCATCATTTCCAAATTGTAAGTGCCACTAAAGGCATTGGCTGCACTTGTTCTTATCCAGTGTACTTTTAATTGTATTGGAATTCCATCTTGTCGTGTTACATCCAAGACCTTAGCTAACCAAAAGGTTTACCTGTCTCATCATCATCAGCAGGAACATCTACTAGCATTCCTTTTTGAAATTTCAGATACCGATCCAGAAACACGAGCAACTTGTAGTTTTGTTTTTTGTGGGCCAGTGTACAAGACCCTGTCATCTTCGTCTGAGACAGGCTCTAGCAGTACATATTCTTCTTGATTGATATCTTGCACTGGCAGAGCTTCTCTAGAAGGCCAGTTGAAGTTAATTGGTCTTCTTTGTTGAGACATCAGGTGTGCAGTAGTTCACGTTGTTGTTGAAAGAACTGAGGCCACCATAAAGCATCCGCTTCTCCAAAATGGTTAGAGCAGGACATAATACTTGTTTCAATGTAGTCCAAAGATTTGCTTGAGCCAATTTTTCTGCCCTTCTTTTTACTCTTTACTACTTCTTTCAAGCTCTTTAAAGGCATTTGCTCTGCAGATAGCATAGTAGTAGTGTCAGGGATGAAATGACTGAATTGAATGCCTTCAGCTGGCTGCCACTGCAAAGTTGTGGCATACTTCTTGCCCTGTAGGGTGGCCTTGCCATCCTTAAGTGAGATTTTGATCTGATGCTGAAATGTAATATTTCTTATAGGCTCAATAGCACTTTTGCCTAATTGGTCTTTACGGAATATCCACTCTTTAAAGTCGTACGTTTCATCCAACAACTCAATTTCTTGGCTTGGATTGTAGGAATCTTTAATAACCTCAATCATTGCTGGTAGGCTGAGAGCTTTCTTTCGCGAAAGACGCTTTGAGAATCTGCTAAACATCTGATCGATTTGATCATGGGTGTGACCGACAAGCGCGAAACCAATCTTCATCTTCTTGAAGATTTGCTGCTCAACTAGCATTGCACAGTAAGTGAACAGAGCTTGATTCTTGTTTTCTCTTGTCGTGTTGTCTAACTGAAGGTAGAGTACTGGAGGTATGTGCTACAGCCCGGACAAAATCTTATGCAAAATTGTAATAGTCAAATTTGGATCACCGTGAATATTTGGGTAGTTCAGAAAGGTCTTGCAAGAGAGTTTGCCATCAAAGACCATGGCACCAACGACATGCAAGTACACGAGATCTTCTTCAGGAGCATCCTTGGGCACATTAATGAAATGAGGTAGAGTTGTCTTTTTCTGGTCCATCCCATCGATGACAACTGATAAGTAATTGAGTGGTTGTTGTTCTAATGCTTTCTTTCTGTGCTTTGTCAACTTTTTTCTTTCAAGTGATTGCTGTTCTCTGTGCTTGTTTAGTTTCTCTTTCAGTGCATCTGTAAGAAAAAAATGTTTAGCCAACAAAGACTAATCAAAGAGACCTTAGTATAAATTTATATTGCATTGCTTACTTTTCGTGTGGAGCGTCCTGACATTTTGTCTTTGAGCTTTTAATTCAGAACATGTAGCACAAACAGACATTTGATGCTTTCTTGGAATTGATACGTTTGAAAACTCTTTCTTCCACAGCACTGTGAAGTACGAGTCAGGGATAGGTTCTGTACGTTTTTTTCCAAAAAAACGTATTTTTCATGTTTTATACGTTTTTTTGGGAGTATTATACGCTGGCCGGAAAAAAAACTCCGGCGCGGACGCATGTTCCTTTAAATGCGGAAGCGTATACAGCGAAATTATAGCAAAGTAAACCATATGCGGAAGTAGGCATCTTGCGTCCGCGAAGTAGGCATCTTGCGTCCGCGAAGTTGGTGATTGCGGACGCTGTAGCGGATAAACGCGGCCGCATTTTTGCGTCCGCAAGGTAAGTAGGTCGCGGCAGCATAAAGACTGTTGCGGCCGCATGTTAGGGTATAAGCGGCAGCTCGACGGTTTATAAAAAGAAGCGGACGCAAGGAGAGGGGTTGCCTCATCCAAAACGGTGAGCGTCCCAGCCTTTGCTGTGCAGCGTGCGGCCGCTAAGGGGCATATAGGCGTCCGCAAGATGCATGATGCGTCCGCGTGATCATATACAAGCGGACGCATAGATGCGTCCTCGTCCTTTAGCAACTGCTTTTCGCAAAAATATACGCGTCAGCAACTACGTGCAGATGCTTCCGCGCCATTTTCCGACAACTTTTCGATCACCAAAAGTTATATTCGCGTATAAAACGCGTTTTTTTCGAAAAAAGGCCTACGTATAAAACGATTCATACGTTTTTCGTATAATACGTATCATACTTCGACCCTATCCTTGGTACGAGTAGCACACATACTTCTGACCAGCCTCATGACACATGTCTTTGTAATTGTTATAGACCTCACGTTTGGTGAAGTTATCACTTAAATGGTACATGGGGCTGTTAGGAAGCTTTTCACAAGACTCTTTGAAGAAACCTTCTATCCAAGAAATGCATTGGAGTGCATGCATTCTTGTGATAGGTAATGAATGGCACTGCTCATTAATGCTAGGGTTTTTGTCCAGCCTTTTTTGAAGTTTGCGAAACCTTCTACTTCCCATTGCATGGACCAATTTAAATGCTGTCTGACAGACAGTGCAGCCATCAACTGTGTAACTGAACTTGTCATCATTGCCGGGCCTCATGTTGTAGGCTAAGTAGCCCCTATGGTCCAATAAAGTCATTGAACTATAACTATCATGAATCAACCTTAATTCTCTTAGGGTCTATTCAGACCCGCCGTTAAGTTAGGTTAGGTTAGCATTTTTAACTACAATGCACTTCACACAACAAGTTAAGTTAACATAATAAGAGTTAGCTATGGTTAATTATTTTTTAACCGAGAAGCTTAAGTAAATGTTCTTTTCACACCCGACATCGCAGTTAAACCTGTTAGCATAACTTTAACTGTACTGTTAACCTAGCCTATGAAATCGTAAAACTTATTGTGACCTCGACGAGGTCACAATAGCTACAGTTAAAAATGGCGATGCTGGGCGGACGAACAGTGGCGATGTTGAGCAAACGAATAGACATGGATGGAGGAGCTCGAGGGCGCTGTCGAGTTCGTGGGCAACAAGTCGAGTTTGATTGTCAACATGTTGAGAGGGCTTTTGATATCTATAAATCATCACTGGACCAAATTCGTATCTTAGGTTGTGGTTGTTTGTAGATGTCGTATCTCATTGGCTTTCTCTGTTACTGTGTTCGTTTTGCAGCAATTTAATGAACTGGGCATGCTATATTGGCCGATTGAGTTTGTTTCTTATGGGCATTCATGTTGCCCACCCCCAATTGGGAGAAGCACATTACCCAGCATATGCAATCTCTTTACAAAAGTCTTGTTCAGTGCCGAGGGAAATGCTGTGAAAGTTGTATGTTGAATGTGTTCATATCATAAACCTTATGAGCAAGACAGGACAATGTGAGCAGTTTGATTTATACAGAGAAACCCTAAGAGATTAAATCTCAAAGCAGATGAAAGGGGTAGCACATTCATGATTTATAGATTGGTTGAATTTAACAATCTATGTTGCATGAATTTTGTGCTAATCAAGTGGCGAAGTTTTAACCTTAATATGAGGTTTCAAAGGTTTGATTTATTTCGAGGCATATTTCCTTAAACCATTGAGCTCAAAATCTTATGGGCACGTTTTATTCATAAACGTATGTGGGATAAATGAAAAGATCCGGCAAACGGCAAGGCATGTTTGTAACCGTGATTTCGTGCAGAATAAACATCTGTAAATAAGAGCTAACCAACTGCATAACCGTCGGCATTCTAAGATTAGAAAACCTGTATATATAAGGCAAACAGATGGATTGAATTCATTCATCTGGGAGCAGTCGAATGTGTGCAGAGACCATTCGAGTTGAATAAAGAAAGCGAGACTATTTCATTCAAAAAGGTTCATTAGCATTTTGAACTTGAATATTTGTATTTGAAGTTTTGAGCAAAGTATTGAACCTTTGTTGAGAAATAATCCTTTGACAAGTTATAATTTGAGTAAATTGCTTGACATATAATTTGTGATCAATTAATATTGACAAATTGTAGTTTATTTCTCACATTGGTATCAGAGCTAGCATGTCAAGCAGGTTTGGTGCAGCGTTGCTGAATGCAATCGATGTGGAGATTCTGGTTTTCAAGTGTGGAAGGAAAAGGTGAAGCAAGTTCTGCAGGTAGAAGATCTGTGGGATCTTATTGAGCCCAATGGAGAAGAATTCCAAAACAAAAGTTCTGGAAAAAAAGTAGCTGTGATTGTGACAGAGGGAAGTTCATCCACTAGTGGTGAAGTTGACAAGCAGGAAACCAGTTCAAAGGTTGCTGAGGTAAAAATTATTGATGCAGCCAAGATTAGGGAGGCACAGGGCATCATCATGAGCAAGGTAAGCTCGAGCATTGTGCTGAGGCTGAGGGGACTAAGTCCAAGGCAAATGTGGGAATATCTATTGTTAACTTATGAGGAAAAAACTTCCTCACAAATAGATGTACTAGAGAATGAGTTGAGGAGACTCAAGTTTCATGAGAAAGGCAATGTCAATGAATTCTTTCAGAATTTTGACAATGTTGTATCAGACCTGGAAGGAGCTGGAGTATTATACACTCAGCAGCAGCAAGTTCTGGCTATTTCTCGAGCAGTTGTAAGTCTTGGGAATATTGCCACATTTATAAGAACTCTAGCCAAAACTAGGATGGAGGCTGAGAGGATGCTCAAAACTGAACTTGAGCAGAATAGGGTCATGGAAGATGAGGAGACATCTCAAATTTTATTTGCAAAAGGAAGAGGCAAAGGAGATTCTCGCCAAAACAGTAAAATTGGTCCATGCTTCAATTGTGATCAATTTGGTCATATCAAAATAAACTGCCCAAATGTTTCAAAAGAAATATATTGCTAAAACTGTAAGGGGAAAGGACATTATGCATCAACATGTTCTACTCCAAAAAGTAACACCAAAGGAAGAGGTCGAGGATGTTAGCCGCGTGCCGGCTAACTTTGGTCACACAGGTCTATACCTGTTACACGAGGCAGATTCCAGACCACAGGAGACAGGTCAGCCCTCCCGTGGGACCAAGAGGCCGCGTGATGGACCCTCACGGCCGGTCGCCATCAGTTAGCAGAGGCTGTTTTGCCAGCGCGGACTCCAGGTCCGGTACAAGAGTAGTGGAGCCGCCCTTTTTGCCATCATAGCCAGGACGAGGCTGTTTTCCGATCCGATTCCGGCTCTCAGGCCGTTGGTTGTACATATATATACTAGTGGTTTGCCCTAGTTTTGTTTTAGCTCTTGTTTTGGTTGCTTCAGGCCGGACATATAGTGTCGCCTGGTTGCTCGTGCTTGAGCTCTGTTTGTTCATCCTTTGAGATCAATGGATTACCGACTGTCTCCATCTCTTTTGTTCTTGTTTTGTTCTGTCTTCTGTTAGCAGATTGTTCTCTATTTTCAGTTGTTCTTGTTGTTTTTGGCAAAATCCCGCGTGACACGTTTGTTCCCCGGATCTGCCCTGCCGGACTCCATAGATCTGTCTTCACGCAGATCTGTCCTCCAGGCAGTCCCGAGCCCGGACACAAAACACTGGCGCCTCTTGCCGGGTCTGATTGATAGATCTTGCTAGAGTAATGACTAATCCTTTCTTTACAGCTGCAGAGATTCAGCAACAACGGGAGTCTAGACGACTCCGCCACGATAACAGGGCGACCTACCGCCATTCTAATTCAATGGATATGCGCACTGGATCGGATCTTTCCTCTCCGAGACCAAGAGCACAGTCAGTTCCACCAACAGCAAGGCAACCAGAGTCGCCTTGGTTCGAGAATCACTTACCACACTCACTCCTAGATCGGAGATGGGCCAATTGTTTGGAGAATATTCACATCCGCCGTCTCCTCAACATGGATCGCAACATCCTGAGATAACGGCGTATCTTGAAAATTTATGTAATGCTTATGCTATGGGACATATGTCTTTGGGACAGGAGGCTGCCACGCTCCCTCCTCTGTCCATGCCGCAACCCACAGTCAGTTTCTCAGTCCCAGCAACACATTTTATTCCCGTCACTGCTGTTGTTCCAACACTTCCGATGTCTACCTCACCATTTGTAAATCTCTTTCAACAGATGCCGACATTTGCGTCTACATCCAGACCAAATCCGTCTGTATTTCCATTTCCTACAAATCCCAAAAGTCCTCCGAGTAGTCCTAAGAGTTCTAAAGGTTCTGGACACAATTTCAAGATCGCGTATCCCCTTTTTGGAAACACAAAGGGTAAAGCTATTGAACAAAGTGCACAAGCACACATGGAAGAGTTTGAATCCTTAGCGGTTCTAAATGGTCATGACGATCCGAAGATAAAATTTCATGTATTTTCAACATCTTTGCGTGGCGCCCCGCACCAGTGGCTCCTAACAAACAAAGGAAATTGGAAACAAGATTGGAAGCTCATGCGTGAGTCCTTCCTCTCACATTACAGTCCATTGGCTGATGATCAACAGCTATTGAACCAACTGAACACTATCAAGCAGGACACCAATGAGTCTGCCAGAGATTTCTCAGATCGACTGCAACTCTTGGTTAACAAACTCAAGGAGTACCCCACGCAGAGTCAGATTCTTGTCTGGTTTCTGCAAGGTCTCCCAAAGAACATCAGACTCATGACTGAGTACTTGAGACCCAAGACTCTTCAGGAGGCAATCGAACTCGTGAATCACTCTGTACATGTTTCAAGTCGTGGAGATCAACCAACGATGCTCCCATTTGCTCAACCAACAACCACGCAGCCCACGACCACGGCAGCTGCGCAACCACACAGAAGTGAAGTATGGTGTCATTACTGTAATTACCCAGGGCATTACGGCAATGAATGTAGTTCAGTACTTGGTGTCAAGCATTGCATCAAGTGCAACATGATCAATCACACTACGGAAGAATACACAAATCCGAATCCACAACCAAGGCGCTATCGGATGAATCTACCAGTTCAGGCTGTACAGACACAGCCCACGCAACAACAACAACAACCTGCAGCATAGCCACAGCAGCAGCAACAACGTGGACCCAACTCACGCTCCAACTTTGATCCGAACAAAAGTCAGTGTTTCCACTGTAAGCAATGGGGACATCAATATGCTGATTGCCCTCAACTTCCAGTCGTTCGTATACCCATTCAAGGTACCAATCAAACAATGGATGTGCGCCTCACGCCATTCCAAAACTGGCTTGCTACTGGAAAAGTAGGACCACGCCCTACCATGAGACCACCACGAGCTCAACAACAACAACAACAGCAACAGCAATCTGCACAACAACAACAACCAAGGCAGCAACCACAAACTCAAGCACAATATGACAATCAAGTTCAGGAAGAAATACTACTTGCAATCAACACTCTACAGTCTTCAAATTGGATCGATATCCTTCCTCACGCAGAATCAAAAAGGCATGTTCACCAAGCTTTTGCAGCAGATGCAGTTCCACCCAGGGATAGGTTCAATACTTAATACGTTTTATACGTAATACGTATTTTTCGTTTGATACGGCATCAATTTGGCGTATAATACGTTAAAAAATGCAAAAACTTTTCCTACTGAAACTTTTTGGCGTGGCGAAAACCTGATTTAAACGCTGAACTTCTTCAGTTCGATTTAAACTACGGAAACATTTTTCACGTAAAGAACTTCAGTTTAAACTTACGCTGCGAAACTAAATTTTTTTTTTTCACGAAGCGAATTAGGTTTTAAACTGCTGGAAACTTTTTTCAGCGTAGTTTAAACCCTAATTTAAACTCGATTTTTTTTTTTTTTTAAGGCGAAATTAGGTTTAAACGCGAAAAAAGTTTAAAAAGAAGCTCGAGGTTTAAACTTTAAGCGAAAATTTGAATTTTGAATTTAAAACTTAATTTAAACTTCGCTATTGAAACTTTTCACAGCGAATTGAAGTTTCGCTTTACGCCGAAAAATTTTTCCGTGAGGGAAAAATACGAAAAATACGTATTTTACCGTAAAATACGTATTTTTCGACTTTATACGTCAAATATTTTTCATTTATACGTACAGAACCTATCCCTGGTTCCACCAGCACAACAAAACAAATCAGTCCGCTTTAATTTGGATCAACAAGCACCTCACCTTATGCCTGAATTGAAGGAAGCACTCCTCAAAATCATGCAGAAGAATGAAGGCCAATGTCTCAAACCAATAAATGCAACCACAAGATCAAAAGCCACAGCTCCAAATCCAACGACCACACCAGCTTCTACTACAGTTGCTCAAGCTTCGACCTCGACCACGACACCAGCAATTGACATTGCTGCGGAGGTGGAACTACTCAACCAGGTTGCAGCTTCACTCCCAAAGGAACCTGCACAACTTGATCCACTAATTAACACGGAAATACCACTGGAACTTCAACAGGAACTTGCAAAGATCAAGATTCCACTCAGTCTTGCAACAATTTTGCAGTTGTGCCCTGCACTCAAGTTACAACTGCCAACACTGCCTGTTTTGCCTGTCAACAATGTCAAGACTTCAACACCCACGGTGGATGCACACGTGGGCACGCAAACTATCAACCATGTTCAGATAGATGGTGGCAGTGCTGTCAATCTAATCACGGATAACCTCCGCAAATGACTGGGCATCAATAACCTTTACCCAGCTCCGTACGACATCAAGCTGGCCAATGGTCACATCACGCGACCACAAGGGATCACGCAACCAGTTTCTGTCAACATTGGAGATCTGAAGTTCACCATGAACTTTGGAGTTTGGAAAGCAGGAGAAGACCCAGGTGATTATGAAATGCTGGTTGGGAGACCCTTTCTCCGCAACGCAAAAGCCATTCACTATTGGGCTACTGACCAACTTGTCATCACGGACGATAATCTGACAGCAACTATGGATCTGGTTACTGGACAGATAATCTCGGTTGAACACGCTGAGACACCCATGTCGGATAGTGATTCTGAGATAGTTCACAACACGTATCAAGTGGATGCTACAGGCTTGCCACTCACGGCATACCCTGAGTACAACCATCCGTGGGATGATATGGATGTTGACAAAGCAATAGCAACACTTATGGACCCTTACCTGACATCTTGCAATCAGGTAACTTTGGTACCACGAGATGATCCCACTAACACAGCTGCTTCTCCCATTCCGGAAGACAGCAAAGCTGTGAACTGTGGTACACCATTGTTTTTTAAGATAGGGCAACAAGAACATCCTGTGCTCCTTCATGAGCCAGCCCATAATGTTCAAAATGATCAGGTAGTCCCGCACATTGAGACACCTGAGATTGATGTAATTGATCTTGGAGAAAAACAACACATTCGGTTGGCTAGGAATCTTTCCAACACCTCCGTCAACAGGCTATAAAATTACTCAAACGCTTCAAGCATGTTTTTGCGTGGAGTTACAAAGACTTGCGTGGAATCAAAAAAGAATTGGGAGAACTCTCAATCCCAACCAAGGCAGATGCACGACCAATCTAGCAACGACAGTACAGGCTCAACCCAAACTATAGAGAACGTGTCAAGGCAGAAATTGATAAACTCCTTGATGCAGGACTAATCTATGAGGTCAAACATTCGGAATGGGTGAGCCCAATTGTTATTGCTCTCAAACACAATGGCAAAATTCGAGTTTGTGTGGATTACCGAAAACTGAATCAGGCCACGGAGCGGGATCACTTCCCACTTCCCTTCACTGATCAAGTATTGGAAGATGTAGCAGGCCATGAAATGTACTCCTTTATGGATGGATTTTCTGGCTACAATCAGATATCAATCAAGGAAGAAGATCAGTTGAAAACAACTTTCACAACACCTTGGGGAACTTTTGCCTACAAGGTGGTGCCATTTGGTCTATCAAATGCACCATCAACATTTCAAAGAATCATGCTTGCTGTTTTCCAGGAATTCATGCAAGATAAACCATTTCTGCAAGTCTTTCAAGATGACTTTTCTGATACAGCAAGGCCAAGACTCACCTTGCTAAGTTGGAACTTATCTTTCAGCGCTGTGCTGAATCAGGAATAAGTCTGAACCCAGAGAAATGTACATTTTGTGTCACCTCTGGTGTACTTCTAGGCCATGTCGTCAGCCGCCATGGTATCACCACAGACCCAGCAAAAATTAGTTGTGTACTCAAAGCACAACCACCTGCGAATATCAAGGAGACACGATCTTTCCTTGGTAAGGTTAACTACTATGCCACCTTCATCCCGGGGTTGGCACCGATTGCAGATCCAATACACAAATTAACAGGCAATGAGTCCAATTGGTCCTGGACTCCAGAAGCTGATCAAGCGTTTCAGAAACTAAAGGTTCTTCTCACACAAGCACCTGTGCTCACGCCACCACAATGGGACAAACCTTTTCATGTACACGTGGATGTTTTTGCATTTGCAATAGACGCTGTTCTTGCACAAGAACATGCTCCACAACAAGATAAACCTGTTAGATTTGCCAGCCGGAAACTCAATCCCGCTGAACGAAACTATTTTGCAACTGAGCGTGAAGCTCTAGGTCTGATCTTCTGTGTTCAAAGATTCAGACATTATCTTCTGGGAAGTCACATTAAGTTTTTCGTGGATCATCAGGCACTCCTGTACCTCGTCAACAAATCCACGCCCACGGGACGCATTGCTCGTTGGGTTTTGCTTCTCCAGGAGTTTGCCCCCTTTGAAATAATCCATAAGCCTGGACGTGCACACACGGTCCCAGACTACTTGTCACGCATACACACGGATGATCAATCTGAAGGTGTTCCAGACACGTTTCCAGAAGAACAACTCTTTTTAGTCACGGCCACGCCGCATTGGTACAGTGACTACCGTAGATATCTTCTCACGGGAGCAATCCCGCAACCTGACCCGACGCTCTCTCCAGCACGTCAACTCATTCAGAAGCAACAAATTTTGAGAGAAGCACGCGACTACACGATGGTCGCAGGACACATTTACAAACGAGGGAAGGACAATGTCCTAAGAAGATGTGTTTTGCCTCATGAAAGGCGTGACATAATCAAAAATGCCCACGAAGGTCTTGGTAGTGGACATTTCAGTGGAGAAAACACGGCCAGGAAAATTCTCCTTGCGGGATACTACTGGCCCACGCTGTTTAAAGACACTCACAAATACACACGCTCGTGTGATATTTGTCAGAGGCTAGGCAGACCCACGCCCCGTGACGCTTTGCCGCTCACGCCAGTAGCCACGCCTCTCCCATTTGCAAAATGGGGTATGGATTTTGTAGGTCCCATGGATCCTCCCGCACTTAACACGCGAGCACGGTACATTTTGGTATTCACGGACTACGCAACCAAATGGGTTGAAGCCTGTGCCCTCACGGACAACACGGCTGCCAGTACGGCCAGAGTTCTCTACAAAAACATTATTACACGCTTTGGCTGCCCATTGGAATTAGTTAGTGATCGAGGTGTTCATTTTGTCAATCAAACAATTGAAGCGCTCACTAGCTATTTGCACATCCACCATCGGAAAAGCACGCCATATTACCCACGCGGTAATGGTTTAGCCGAGAGCACCAACAAAACTCTCGTAATAATTTTGAAAAAGATGACCCAACACGCAAAGATTGGCAAGACAAACTACCAACAGTTCTATGGGCTTACAACACAACCTACAAAGTTGCAACAGGGCAAACACCCTTCAAACTTGTTTATGGCCAAGAGGCCTTAATGCCTTTTGAATTTGTGCTTCCTGCACTAAAATTTCAATTGGCAACACAGGAAAACCCTTCTGCAGCACTACAAGAACGAGTTTACCAGTTGGAGAAATTAGATGAAATTAGAAAAAACATTGCAAAAAAAATGGCATGACAAACATATCAAAACCAAAACTTTTCAAGTTGGAGATTTGGTTTTACTCTATGATTCTCGCTATCAAAAATTTCCTAGAAAACTCAAAAAGCGCTGGCTTGGACCATACAAAGTAACGCAGATACAACATCCTGGTGTTCTACAGTTAGACTACCTTGATGGAACACCCTTTTCGACCCTTGTAAATGGCTATCGTCTCAAGAAATTCAGAACTGAGCACGACGACACAGATACAAATTCAGAAACTGAAGAAATACAAACAAATACAGAAGTTTAAAAACATCAGCCCGAGCTTTTTCTATTATGTACAAAATTTGCCCGAAGGCTACATCGTTAAGGGATTTTTCACCCAGAAGGATCCTACAGTTAACAAAAATTGGGGTTAACACCCCCTAAGCACGATTCTCCTCCGGTGGACACTCCACCCGCAGAATTCGGTAACCACACAACGGTGCCCAATCAACATGCACAACAACCTCGGTGTGATAAGAACTCCAGTCCGGCGTTACGGCTCGCGCAGCCAACCAAGGATCCATGGGGAACCCGCGGTTCTTCAACCGCCAAAGATCAACATCATTCATCTTGCACGTCAAGTAATCAGTATACGGCATCGCAATAGGATCAACGGCCTTGGACGACATAGCTGCTTCAAAACAAACACGGCAATTCAAACCCTTGGTTCTCTTTTATAGAACGACACCACACGCTTGAGCTGATGTGGCAACCTACGTGGAAATTCGACCAGCAACGGAACGTCAAATCGACCATCTTCAGAATGATGGCCCGCAAGATATTTTTGTACATTCAAAGGCTTTTTAGCCCCTTTTTTTAAATTATTCTGACAACCGTAAGCAGTTAATAGCGTCCGGTAATAACTCTTCGAGTATCACATCAACGGTTCTACACGCAAACCAGATACGCTCTAAATTCTGGGCAGTTATTGCTACATTGATATTCACGACCATGCGACACCTGTCGACCATCAACGCTTCGGATTCCAAAAAAAAAAAAAAAAAGGGTACCTTAACCCCGCTCGTAACCAACACTCTTTTCACTCCGTCTTCTTCGACTTTGCTCCGCCTTCGCAACTTTCCGACTATGGCCTCTTCTCGAACAACCCTTACCGCCACTGAGCCGATGGATGTCGAGGAGTTCAAGAAACTCAAATTCTCGTCTGCGAATGTTCTTCTGCCTCTATCAGATCAGCAAAATATGGATCTTATAGAGAAAGTAGGCTTGCTTCCTTTTGCTGAACAGGAATTTCCAAGCCCAAATCCGCCGCAGTTAAAACAGTTTCTGGCAAATGTAGTACTCCATGACGGAGAATTGATGACATCCATAGATGGTAACCCCATCAATCTTTCGCAAAACCAACTCGCCCTTACCTTTCGTCTGCCACAACCCATAAATTCCTTGAGTCCTCAAGCTGTTTCCGTTTATGATATCAAACCATTCACAGCAATACCTTATTCTGCCAATACCACAAACATCCACAACTTTGATATTCCACACACCCCGTTTATCAAGTTCCTCTGGCGCAAGTTCTTTGGTAAGTCCCTCAAAAATAGCCAAATCAATACCAAATTTCATGCCCTCTGTCAGATCATCATCCACACAGACCTTGCAATTGATTGGCCACAATACATGCATCAAACTTTCCTTGATGAGTTAGACAAACTCCAGAAAAATGCAGGCAAAGAATACGCTGTTGGCAAAGAACCAGATACATCCATGGGAGGCCATTTCCAAGCAGTCATTGATCGACAAATCCCTCCTGCTCATTCTGCTCAACTCAGCTCTCAACACAGAAATGTTATTTCGGCTGTCCGAGGAATGTTGTCTCCTCAACCCTCACTCCAACAATCAGCACCAGATAGACCATCCATTCCACAAAAACCACGCTCGAGGTCCAACTCTGAGCACTCTGTTTCCCACTGCCAGCAACAGCAACCAGTACACTCTGTCGCCCAAGTCCATCAGTCTCCCCCAAGAAATGTTGAAGAACAGCCACGACAACGATCACATATCTCTGTGATCAATCTTGAACAATCGGAACCATCCTTTAAAGATGCCAACTCTGAAATCCAGCATGCATCTAGTCACCCACAGCAACAGGCTCCGCAGCATCCACGCCACGTTATTTACACTTGCCAGCGTGATATGCAAGAATGTGCAGCTCGGTTCCAAGAGTTGCAAGAACACCTTGTTAATTCTGTCAGTGTAGAATTAGACACAGTAGATGCTCTCCGCAAGGAGATTGAAGAACTAACAAAGGCCTCCATGACCTTTGATGATCAGTTACAAGATGAACATGCCAAAAGGCTTCGGGTACTAGAAGAGTCTAACAAACTTAAGGCCGAAGTCAACATACTGAAGGATTCTATGCAGCAAAGGGACGCTCAGTTCCTAGAATTGAAAAAGAATTTTCAAGATCAGTCCAATGATTGTGATCAGTTAAGAGAAAAGAACACACAGCTCACGGAACAGGTTCACACTCTGGGATCTAGAAACCTAACCTTGGAAGTAGATAACAAGGCTAAGGACCATCACGCTGTGACCCTTCAGTCAAGAATTGACCATCTGGAAGCACAAGTCACGGCAGCCACAACAGAGATTGCAACTCTAACGGCCAGTATAGAAGAGGTTCATGCTACAGACTCTTCTGATCCCACACCTACAAAGACAGATCAACCATTTCAAACGTCAGCTAGCAGAAAAAGACCGTGTCATTCAAGATCTCAAACAGCAACTGCGAGATGCTGAACAAGCAGTTGATGCTGTCAACAACAAAGCTGAAGTCTCAATGCAACTTGCACAGGCAATCATGCAAGATTATCAAAAGCCAGCAAGTTATTTTGACTATGTGGTCTCACGCAGGTCACTATTTAAACTGCAGCTACATCAAGCTACAGTTGATTCCACGGTGCCACTGACAAACGAAGACATTGATCAGTTGTGGCCCGAACTCACGGCTAGAGACCAAGGCACACTGTGTGCATTGGTTAACTATGGTTTGCTCACTGTTGCAGATCCACATTATTTTGTCATTCGCACAGTAGCACCAATGGCATATGTCATTCATGACCATTACCTTGCTTTTCAAGAGAACAGTCATGACAATCACATGTCTGAACACTTCCACGGTGATGTCATGCAGATGCTACTCCTCAAACAGGACAGTCCTTATCTTAAGGATTTTGAAGAGAAAGTGAAACAGGAGTTCATCCTGCCCTTGCGTGATAAAGTAAAACTTTGGTTGCGAGAGCTAGATGCAGTTGTTCGAACTCTCCTCAACAGAGATTTGGGAATTGGCATGGCACAAACTTTTCTTCAAAGTTTGGCAACTTTGAACACGCTAGATGTTCTTTTGACACAAAACATAATTCCCACAGGTTGGACACCTCCACTGTTGGATCAACCATGTACAGGCACCCAATGGCGTGACATATGCAACCAAACACCAGAGGCATTGTTCAAATTCTTTGAAAGCCAGGTTGATAACCCACGGCACCACTCTCCTCCGGAAATCAGTCCGTTAGCAGACTTTGGAGCACTTGCTAAACCCATGCATGTAGTCTCTACATGGTGAAGATCATTCTGGACACCATGGATGGAGGATCATGAAGCATGGACGCCACCAGCAATAACCAGGGATATCAGATGGGACCCACGCTTCATCAGGCGTCGCCTCTTCCGTGATAACGAAACCCTGGACAACACTACCAACTGGATCTATATCCCAAATGAGCACACTTGGAAGAAAACCGAGGATTTAGCAGGACTCACTGCTTTCATAGATATTGCAAGCAGATCACCTGATCCCTCAGTCTACCGCCAAGCAACCTACTGTACCGCCTTGGTTGCTATTTTGCAGAGCTCAATAAACAGGGGACGAGTCATTCTATACTGCAATCCCAATGCCAATGTGAAGTCTTCTGATTTGGAAACATTGCTGTGCATGGAACTTGGCCAGCTCCCAGCAAATGTCCATCAAGTTTTTGAGGACATGATCAACACGGGATTCCTCATAGGAGCAACACCTGCACTGACTGGCAGCACGCAAGAAGATTTGAGACAAAGACGTGAGCAGTTCGCTGCCTATAAACAGCATCCACGCCCTCACGGTCGACCAAATGACATGCAGTATGTACAAGGCTTCCCGCCAAAGGAGTCCTTGCCCCCGTTTCTTCACGGCAAGTGTAGTTTGGTGAGGGGGAGTGTTAGCCGCGTGCCGGCTAACTTTGTTCACACAGGTCTATACCTGTTACACGAGGCAGATTCCAGACCACAGGAGACAGGTCAGCCCTCCCGTGGGACCAAGAGGCCGCGTGATGGACCCTCACGACCGATCGTTATCAGTTAGCAGAGGCTGTTTTGCCAGCGCGGACTCAGGTCCGGTACAAGAGTAGTGGAGCCGCCCTTTTTGCCATCATAGCCAGGACGGGGCTGTTTTTTGATCCGATTCCGGCTCTCAGGCCGTTGAGCTGTACATATATATACTAGTGGTTTGCCCTAGTTTTGTTTTAGCTCTTGTTTTGGTTGCTTCCGGCCAGACATATAGTGTCGCCTGGTTGCTCGTGCTTGAGCTCTGTTTGTTCATCCTTTGAGATCAATGGATTACCGACTGTCTCCATCTCTTTTGTTCTTGTTTTGTTCTGTCTTCTGTTAGCAGATTGTTCTCTGTTTTCAGTTGTTCTTGTTGTTTTTGGCAAAATCCCGCGTGACACGTTTGTTCCCCGGATCTGCCCTGCCGGACTCCATAGATCTGTCTTCACGCAGATCTGTCCTCCAGGCAGTCCCGAGCCCGGACACAAAACAGAGGAGGCAGAAACAGTGCTGGTTTCAGGGGAAGGGGCAGGGGCAGGGGCAGGAATGCAAGCATGGAGGCAACTGTAGCAGAGGAAGTAAAACTGGAAAAGAAATTGGAGAAGACGAAGAGGTAAGCAAATCTAAGGTTTTTTCAGCTTGCAAAAGTAAACGAAATCATGAGGATATGTTGATTTTAGATAGTGGAGCTGAAAAGACAATTGCCTGCTCAGCAAAAATCTTGAAGGAAAAAAGGGGAAGCCAAGGAGGGCATATTCAAGTAGGAAATGGAGATTTACAGAAAATTGAAGATGTTGGAGTTTTGGAACTTTTGATCTTAATGGAAAAGTTGTAAATCTGCAAAATGTACTTTGTGTTCCAAGTCTTGTGAGGAATTTAATATCAATTTTTCAACTTGTTGACATGGCCTTTAAAGTGATTTTTGAACAATTACATTGCAAAATTTATGAAGGAAATGAGCTAAAATTCCTAGAAAGGAGGATTGGAAACCTTTTTGGAATAGATGCTAATATTGTTGGAAGTGTAAATCTGGCAATAAAAACAAGTCTGGAAGTGTGGCATGAAAGACCTGGACACACAAATCTGAAAAATATAGAAACAATGATCAAAAATGGATTGATAGAATCGGATGACAAGACAACTGAAAACTTTGTGTGCAAAGGGTGTGCTTTGGGGAAACATTCCAGACTTCCATTCTCAAGAAGAAAAAGAAAGCCAAAACGAATTTTAGAATTGATTCACACTGACTTATGTGGCCCTCTGAATGTTACAGGGATCACAAGAAAGAGGTACTTCATCACATTTGTTGATGATTACAGCAGGAAGACTCGGGTGTTTTGCTTAAGGTCTAAAAATTTAGCATTTGATGCTTTCAAAATATTTGCTGCAGAGGTCGAGTGTGAACTGGAAAAAGAATCAATGTGTTTGATCTGATCGTGGAGGTGAGTACTTGTCCTTTAAATTTAAAAGGTATTGCATAGAAAGAGGCATAAAAAGACAATATACTTGTAGTTATACTCCTCAGCAGAATGAAGTAGCGGAAAGGAAAAACAAAACTATTTTGAATGCTGTAAGATCTATGTTAAAACAAGCAGGCCTACCTAATTTCCTATGGGAGGAGGCAGTCAAGACTGCATGATGATACAGAATGTTTTGCCCTCTAGTAGCATTGATGGAGAATGTCCAGAAACATTGTGGTCTGGCCATGCCCCAAGTTATCAGAAATTTAGAGTGTTTGGATGCTTGGGATACACTCATATTCCAAAGGAATTAAGACACAAATTGGATGATAGATCCATAGTGACATATTTGGTGGGATATGATGAACATTCTAAGGGCTATAGAATGTACAACCCTATGAATAGGACTGTTGTAGTCAGCAGAGATGTAGAGTTTGTTGAACAAGAATTATACAAACCAAAGGTGAACATTGATAACTTAAAATTGCAGGAAAAGGAGTCTACAACAATTGCTAGTGAAAACTCAAAGTAGAAGACCGTGATGACCACAGATTTAGAAGACAACACTGAAACTAGTAATGAAAAGACTGTAAACAACAGTGATTTAGAACAGGGTGAAAATAATGATGAGGTTGAAAATGTTCAAACTGCTAAACCTAGCTCAAAGCAAAGGGGAAAAACAAACAAAAGAAAGACTGAAGGTGAAAGACTCATGGAGGAGGCTAAATTAAACATGGAATTTTATGGCAGAAATCAGAGTGGAAAGAGCAGCAGACTGCAGCATAAAAATGATGTACCAGAAAAGGCATTAATGGTTTTAGAAACTGGAATACCAGAGTCATTTGAAGATGCTGTAGATTGCACAGAAGCTAAGATGTGGACTGGTGCCATGGAGGAAGAAATAAATTCATTTGAGAGAACTAATACATATGAATTGGTAGATTTGCCAAAAGGCAAACAGGCCATTGGCAACAAATGGATTTACAAGCTCAAACAAAATGCTGATGGAACTCCAAAGTATAAGGCAAGGCTGGTAGCACAAGGTTTCTCTCAAAAGAAAGGAGTGGACTTCGATGAAACATACTCCCCAGTGGTTAAATTAGCAAGCATTAGAATGATCATTGCCATAGCTAATGCTTTAAATTTGAAATTACATCACATGGATGTTTGTACTACCTTTCTAAATGCAGATCTTGATGAGGAAGTTTACATGAGGCAAGCTCAAGGATTTGAAGAGGGAAAAACCAAGGTATGGAAATTGAAAAAGGCAGTATACGGATTAAAGCAGTCACCTAGACAGTGGTTTATGTGCATAGACCAATTATTGAAAGAAAAGGGATTCATTGAACTTCCTAGTGATGGTAATGCATATGTGTTGAAAAAAGAAAATGACATATGTATTTTGGCAATTTATGTTGATGACTGTATATTAGCAACCAGCAACATGAGCTTCAAGCAAGAGTGCAAAGAAATGCTTAAAGGGAGGTACAAAATGACAGACTTGGGCGAGCTTTCCAAATTTCTGGGAATTCAGATTAAAAGAGACAGGAAAAATAAGAAAATAGCATTATGTCAAAGCAAATATGTGGATACAGTGTTGGAAAAATTCAATATGGAAGAATGTAACTCAGTGAAAACACCCGTGTCATTGGGAACCAAATTGTCAAGGGAAATATCTCCTGTAACAGATCATGACAGAAGAGAGATGAGCAGGATACCATATAGATCATTGATTGGAAGTTTGTTGCTCATTGCAAACAACACACGACCTGACATATCCTACATTGTTAATGTTCTCAGCAGATATAATAACAATCCAGGATATAAGCACTGGTTGGCAGCAAAAAGGGTGCTTAAATACTTGAAAGGTACAAAGAACACAGGTATTATTTTTTGCTCAGAGGATTTGCAATTAAAGGGATACAGTGATGCTGACTGGTGTGGAGATCCAGATGAAAGAAAATCCACCTCAGGGTATGTTTTATTGCTTGGAGGAGGACCAATCAGTTGGAGAAGCAAGAAACAAAATGCAATAGCATTGTCCATAGATGAATCAGAATATGCAGCTACCACATTGGCAGCAAAAGAGATTGTTTGGACCAGGAGATTATTGGAAGAACTGGGGATCAAACAAGGAGACAATACAGAATTGTTTTGTGACAACCAAAGTTGTATTGCAATGAGCAAAAATCCAGTGTTGCATGAAAGGACCAAACACATAGAAATGGAAATGCAAGGGAAATGATCAGCAAGAGAATAATACAATTGAAGTATGTTGCTACAGAAAACCAGCTTGCAGATATTTTCACAAAAGGTTTAGGAGGAAAACAATTTCAGAGTTTAGCAGCACACTTAAGTTGTGTAAATATTGAAGAGCATTAATCTGATGACAGGCAGAACTGACAGAACTTGCAGGTTGTTTGACATTGAGAAGGTGAAATGTACAAGTCCTTACAGGTTCAAGTTATTTAGAACAGTATGATAAAGGTGATAAGGTTTATGATCTGAAAGGGGAATGTGAAAGTTGTATGCTGAATGTGTTCATATCATAAACCTTATGAGCAAGACAGGACAATGTGAGCAGTTTGATTTATACAGAGAAACCCTAAGAGATTAAATCTCAAAGCAGATGAAAGGCATTAGAGGCAATATGAGATCTCATTTCATCCCCATAAGGATCCTCCAATAAAATGGCTTCCTTCTGTAAACTGCGATTAATGCAGCACCAACAACTTCATAGCTTTCGTTTTTCCCCCATAACTTTTGATCCACTCGTCAAAATGTTGCGGCGTTTGTTGCATTACGTGCGGAATGAAAAGATCTTTCTAATGATATATGGTTATCATGCATTTCAATATGGTCATATGCGTTAAACTTAAAAAAATACAATTTTTTGCTTATTTCTTGTACATTTATATCATTAAAGGTATATGAATGGATTATCAATGGATAGATCTTTAAGAGACAAATCCATTGCTATAAAAAGTGTTCAAATCGGAGTTCTGGATCAAAAGTTATAATGAAAAAATGATACAACGGAAGTTAGTTGGAACTGCATTAATTATAGGCTGCCACATAATACTGGAATAAAATACACTGCAGCTCTTCCCTTATTGGTCAGTTTAAAAAGTTGAGGTGGCATTTTAAGCATCTCTTAATGGGACAAAATGTGATCTCATATTTCCTCTAATGGGTAGCACATTCATGGCTTATAGATTGGTTGAATTTAACAATCTATGTTGCATGAATTTTGTGCTAATCAAGTGGTGAAGTTTTAAACTAAATATGAGGTTTCAAAGGTTTGATTTATTTCGAGGCATATTTCCTTAAACCATTGAACTCGAAATCTTATGGGCACGTTTTATTCATAAACGTATGTGGAATCAGCATCACTGGGGTTCTTGGAGCGCTAGGATGAGCGCCTAAGGGGTTTCTTGATATGGAAACTCGAGTGAAGGAAAATGTGAATGGGCAAATCCAGAAGAGGGATGGGAGACAGTGTGGGGCACGTGTTTCGAGGGAAGGAACAGGGTACCAGCAGCAAGGAAATTGTCAGCTGAAAGCAGACAATCAGGGGAATGTGGATGATGGGGACTCTTTAACCGATAACAGGAAGATTCTGGAGCAAATTTTTGGGAAGCTGTCTCAAAAAAAACAGGGCCAAGTTGTAGACTTGATTAAAGAAACATTTCAAACAGGGGAGTCTTTGGCTCGAGGGAAAACTGTCCATTTCGGAGATTTTCTTGTACACCTCGAACCTGAGAATTTGGATTCCGGCAAAATGGTGGAAACGCGAAGGCAAGCTGGTCACGCAAGAGTTGAGATGCAGTCCCAAATCGCTGAACCTATCTTGGAGCATGCAAATGAAATTCAACGAACTGTTTTGCAAGAAGTGAATGACAACGGAAAGCGTGAGATCAAAGGTATAAAGCCTGTCTTGAATCACATTTCTGTTAAGGATAGGTTGAATTACTTTGCATCCAGAGCCTTGATTGGGTGTGTCAGGCATGAAAGAGTAAGGCTTTTACAAATTAAAATGGGTCTGGAAGCTATAAGCAGAGAAGTCAAAATAAACAAAATCTACTGGATGGAATTCCCATATTTTATGATAGAATGTGGGAATGAAGCGACCGGAACCATTCTTTTGAAACAAGGTACCATTTTCAAGGCGGATACACAGTTCTTTTTCCAAAAGTGGAGCCCGGGATTTGACCCCCAGAACCCAAAGCAACTTTTCCATCCTGCATGGACCTCGGCTCAAGGTCTTAACCCGATGTACTGGAATGAGGAAATTTTCAAGAACCTTTTTGGAGGAGTAGGGGATTATATTGGCATAGAATGGATACCAGAACGAGCGCCCAAGGTGTGGGTTCAATTAGATCTCCATAAGGAAATTCCTGAATGCATTAATTATGTTGATTTTTTTGGATTGAGTAAGCAACTCAAAATACAATGGACAGGGTTGCCCCTCCCCTGTAATGTGTGTGGCCTTCGTCTTCATGGTGGAGGTATTTGTTTGGGTACTGATAAATCCAAACAAATTGAGACAGAGGACTTGGAAGGGAATGACAAACTTTGGATCACGCTTGGTGAGAGAAATAAGACAAGCAGGAGGAATGTCAATGGAAGTGTGAAAAGAAAGAAAAGGCAACAACAAAAAAAAAAAAGAGGAAGAACAAAAAATGAAGGAATCATACAAAGCATGGTATCCTAGAAACCGTCCTCAACAAGACCACACAGTTAAGGTTTTAAATAAACCAAGCCAAGAAAAAAGGCAAGAAAAAATGAAGCAGCCAATGGTGGATTCATTCAAGGAGAAAAAGATGGTACACATAGATCAAAGAGCCAGGGCTAAAAAGGTGATAATCAGTGAACCACATCAACCTGTTCCAAGCTCAAAATCTGATTCTGATGAAGACGTTCCAGCTGGCATGTATAAGGGGGAATGCTCAAAATTCTTTGAGGTATCCCCCCTCATGGCTCAGGATCTTTTCTCGGCAAAAGATAAGGAGGATTCTGCCCAAGATGTTGGAAAAAACAAAGGTCAAGAAGAAGAACCAAATTTGGTGGAAAAAAGGCCAGCGGTAATGGAAACTGAAGGAGTTGAAGGGATTTCTAGCTTCCTTGAGAAATCTCCCCAGATGTCACATGTCTTGTCTTCTGTGAGAGACAAGACAAAAGATGTACATGAGGTTACAGAAGATTCTTTGATTCAAGAAGAGAACATAATGGCAGGTCATCCAGGGGTCCCTGTTTCCCAAGTTGAACAGGGCTTTGTTTCACATTCTGACCAACTTAGATTGTGAAAGGGTCTCTTTGGCTCAAAAGAAGACACAGAAGATTGACATTCCAGGGAACCCTGCTTCTCAGACAATTAAAAATCTGGTCCTACCTCCTGATCAAGAAGTTGCAGCAGAGTTGCAGTCCCAGGTTTTGCTTCAAGTACCAGATTCTGAAGACTCTGAAGATCCAGATGAATTACACCAGCAGGATATAGAAGTGGTCACTTCTACCCCTGAAGCAGAGGTGCAGCCAGCACAAGTTGAAGAATTCTTCACTCCGGTACCAACAACAATCTGTAAGTCTAGAATGAGAAGAACTTCTGAGCTTTTTGGAAGTGGTCCAGCATTTCATACCAGAGCCAAAACTCAATGAAGATCATCACTTGGAATTTGAGAGGAATTAAGGGTCCACTCAAAAGGAGAAGGGCTTTAGTTGCAATGAAGGATTTGGAAGCTGACATTCTATTGCTACAGGAACACAGGCTGCCAGCTTTTGAAGCCTCTAACTTGGGAAAGTGGGTTCATAAGGACTATGATTCAATTTGGTCACCTGCTGTGGGGACTAAGGGAGGAATTGCTACCATGTGGAGAGGAATTGCAGCAACATGGAGTGTTTGTGCCCCAAATAGTAGGTGGTCTTGTGTTTTTCTGAAAACAGAGGATGGTATACTTGGAGTCTTAAATGTATATGCTTCTACTGAACCTAAGGAGAGAGAGGTTCAATGGAAGGACATGAGAACTTGGATGCAGGGTCAGCAGGTTCACAACTGGATTTTGGCTGGAGACTTCAACAACACACCTGCATGGGATCAGAAACTTGGGAAGAAATTAAACATGTCCAAAGGAGAAAGGATGGAATGGGAAAAATTGACTTCTGAGTTAGTCTATCAAACTCCTTCTTCTTCGAATGTATACTCGTGGAGCAATAAAAGGAAGGGGGAAAAAAGAATCTTCTGCCTCTTGGACAGATTCTACATCAAAAATCCATCATCTAAAATGCTGACAGGTGCCACCGTTGCATCAGAATTTGGAAATTCCATCTCTGATCATTTTCCTCAGGTTTTGCTTTCTAAAGAAGTCATCAATAGAAGGAAACACAAGGGTTCTACTTTTAAGTTCAACACTTCCCTGCTCACAAACAAGAACTTCAATGAAGATTTCAAAAATTACTTTTTTACTCTTCCCAAGATTGGTAATAGTGGCTGCATGAAGAGATTTAAAGACAAATACAAACTCATCACCAATTGGATGAAAGAATGGGGAAAGAAGTGGGCTCAAGGTAGAAAGATGGAAAAGAATGAAATCTACAAGCAGATGAAGGAGACAAGGGAGGCTCTCTTTCAAGACAAAAATAATGCTGCTCTTCAACAGACTGAAGAATTTTTGGAATGCAAAGTCAAACATATTGAGGAGGAGGAGGCGAGATCTCTAGCCTTGAGGAGTAAAACTCTGCTCACCAATTGCATGGATAAAGGGAATAACTCACTTTTCTTCAGATTGGCTAAAAATAGAATAGCTAATAATGGCATTCTCCAAGTTAAGGACGATCAGGGAAGGATTCTCAACCAGGAGATAGACATCCAAAATTATTTTAGGGAGAAATACATCAAGATTTTTCAGGAGGAGAACATGAATGAAGAAAAGACAGATGCCTTCTTTAAACAGATTGAACAGTCTGCAGAAATAAATGATGATGAGCTGTTGGAAACTCCAGAAGAAAAGGAAATTGAAGATGTTCTCAGAGGAATGAAGCAAGGGAAGAGCCCGGGACCAGATGGGTTGCCTCCAGAATTCTTTACTCATTTTTGGGAGCTAACTAAACATGACCTGATAACTTTGATCAGGGGAGCTTGGTCTGCAGAATTTCTTCACCCATCCATTAATGCAGGACTAATTACCCTCATCCCTAAAGTGGAGAACCCTATCTCTGTTGGAGACTGGAGACCAATTTCACTCACCAACACGACATACAAGGTGATTGCAAAGATTCTGGCAGAAAGGTTAAAAGGAATTTTGATGAGGATTATTGATCCTGTGCAATCTGGTTTTCTCCCAAACAGAAGTATTCTAGATAATTATGTCGGAGCTTTTGAGGGTTTGCATTGGAACAAGCTTTCCAAACAGAATTGTGTACTTCTGAAACTAGATTTTAGAAGAGCTTATGATTCCATTAAATGGCCATTCTTGTATAACGCCATGACTAAGTTGGGCTTTTCAGAAAAAGTAATTCAGAAGGTGCATGGTTTTAATCAATCAGCAGGTTCATCAATAGTTGTTAATGGCTCTCCTTCACAGTTCTTCCCAATTCAAAAAGGAGTAAGACAAGGATGTCCATTAGCTCCATACCTTTTCCTCATGGTAGCAGAAATGGTGGCAAGATTAACCAAGTTCATGTTGCAAAAGGGAGAAATTCAAGGGCTTCAGTTACCTCAAGATCGAGATATGATGACAATAATGCAATATGCAGATGATACGTTTTGTTTTTTGAAGAATGATGGTTATAGTGTTAAGAATTTCATTGGAAGTCTGAATTTGTTTGGTGAAGCCTCGGGAGTGTTTCTGAATTTGGAGAAGTGCATAATATTAAGTGATTCTGAAGAAAAACAGATTGAGGGAATACAGTGTTTGCAGAAAGGAACAGCTACCAAATTGCTCGGGTTACCATTAGCTTTGGACATGAATTTGCATGGTTTATGGTCAGGGATAGTTAATAGAATCAAGAAGAAGTTGACCAAGTATCCTAATACTTTATCCTTAGCTGGGAGAGTGGAGATAGTGAACAGTGTAATAGCAAGTACACATGTGTATTTTTCATCAGCAATTGTGGCAGACAAAAAATCCTATAATGAGATTGAGATGGCTCTTAGGAAATTCATATGGAATGGACAGCATAAGGTAGCTTGGCACAATTTAGTAAGAGCGAGGAAAAAGGGAGGATTGGGCTGTAAAGACCTGTTTCAACAAGCACAAGCATTAGCTGCAAAATTGGTATGGAGAGCAATAAAAGGATCACAATCACCTGCTATGAAATTCATCAGATTCTGGATTATAAAGTCTTTACCAGCTGGGAGAAGAATACCTCATCAGTTACCTGAATCAGCATTTGTTCAATTCAATCATGCTCCAAATACTTCCCCAATTATGAAAAGAATTTTTAATGCTTGGAATCAGATTTCCTCATTTTTTAGAGAAGAAGATTCTAATATTGAATGCCCTGATTCACATTTCTTTTGGCATAGGGGTTTCACTAGGGAGAGAGAAGGCTGTCTGGCTCTTAAGCATCCTCAGAGGTATAAAAAATGGACATTGGCTGGAATTGAAACTTTGCAAGATTTGAAGAAGGGGGATGTATGGAAAACATGGGAAGAGGTCAAGCTAATACTGAATGGTAGTGAGACAGATAGGAAAATATATAAGAGCATTATGCAGAAGGTACCAGAAAATGCTGAGCTGGAGATGTCAGATATTGATTGGTCAGTTCAGGGGAAAAAGGGCTATAAAGTTAGTAGAGTTTATCCTTTGCTTTTATCCTTCCCATCTTTAAAGGTAGCAGATAAATGGCATTGCACACAAAAGAAAGCCATCAAGCTAGTCAAGCAGGGCTGGAAGCAACATTGTGCCAGGAAATTAGTTTTATTTAGATGGCTGGTTCTTAATCAGAGTTTGTCATGTAATTCCTCTTCGGCCAGACAGGATGACTTAATAGATGAGACATGCAGGTCAGGTTGTGGAAATGAAGAAACCCCTTTACACATTTTTCAATGTCCTTGGCTTCAACCATTTTGGAATTGGGTAATAAGCTTGACTGGAAAACATACTGGAAGTACAAGTAACAGTTTCTTAGATTTCTTGGAAGAAGGTGACCTTTTCATTTCAACTATCAGGACGATTGCTTTATGGTGTATCTGGCTCCATAGAAATAGGATCACCTTTCAGAACCAAAATCCAAGTCTTAGTTGGTTGAAAGGCCAGTTTCTTGCTAAAGTTGTGGAAACAGGGATGGCTCATAGAAGAGAAAAAGGAATGGAGTATGATAAATCATGGGACAGAATTGGAACATTCCAAGGGCTCTTTAATTTTTTTTCTATTTCTTTGCAGGAAAGAGAAGGGTCTTTGCAAACGGTTCTTGATCATCAAAATCCATGGCCTTTGCAACACTAACTCCAACTTCTGTATTGCTTATTGCAGCACAGTATCGCAAACGGATCAATCAGGGGATTCTCCGGACCTATAATCCAGAAGACCGTCTGTCTATGGAGGAAATTGAAGGCATTATGATCTCTCTGAAATCTTATATGGTCAGGGCAAAAGCACTGAGGAGGATCTTACGTGAGGAAGATTTATGGATTCATAATTCCCTGAAGCCGGAGTTTGAGAAGCTGTACAAGGAACAGAAGTATAAGAGAGGAGTGCTGGCTGGAAAGTTACTTTTCAACACACCATATCCTGTGAAGCAACTTGATCAGTGGTTTCAGGTGTTTGGGCGACACAACATCGAGCTCTTTGATATGGGGGATCTGATACAGGCTGAGTTTGAGGCCTTTGAAGATTAGGAGATTTAAAACTGAGACTGAATTTCCTTTTCGTCTCGTTCTAAGTTTGCTGCTATCCTTAAACTACTTTTGGGATATTTTGGACAATTGGCATATTTCTGTTTTTAGCCTTAAGGTTTAATTTTGGTAACCTAGTGAGCCTATCACTAAGGTATGCTATTATTACTTTTTTACATAGGTTGCTTTAAGCATCCTTTAACTATGTATTTCATGTCTTAATGAATACAAATACTTCTGCCTTGATTTCAAAAAAAAAAAAAATAAAAAAAAATAAAAAAAAATAAACGTATGTGGGATAAATAAAAAGATCCAGCAAACGGCAAGGCATGTTTGTAGCCGTGATTTCGTGCAGAATAAACATCTGTAGATAAGATCTAACCGACTGCATAACCGTCGGCATTCTAAGATTAGGAAACCTATATATATAAGGCAAACAGATGGATTGAATTCATTCATCTGGGAGCAGTCGAATGTGTGCAGAGACCATTCGAGTTGAATAAAGAAAGCGAGACTATTTCATTCAAAAAGGTTCATTAGCATTTTGAACTTGAATATTTGTATTTGAAGTTTTGAGCAAAGTATTGAACCTTTGTTGAGAAATAATCCTTTGACAAGTTATAATTCGAGTAAATTGCTTGACATATAATTTGTGATCAATTAATATTGACAAATTGTAGTTTATTTCTCACAAATGCCCCAGGAAACAGCCTGGAATGGGATTCTGTAACACTGCCCCATGCAGCCGCTGTCTGTAACACTGCCCCATGCAGCCGCTTGGAGTATTTAGAAGAGCCAGATGAGATGCTAAAGGAGAAGAGGATAACATTGTTAAAGAAGGATATAATGGAGATGGAGATGAGATTGAAGAAAGAAATAAAGAAGAGCAGCAGTATCATGTTTATTTGCCCATTTTGTAGGCATGTAATGCTGAATCAATAACATTTGGCTTCAATATTTTTCCTTAACAATTTCCAACTTTCTACCTTTCACTGGTCATCTTACCTACTGATCACCATTGAAGAACTCTGCATCTTTTCTATTACATCATAACTTTGGGAAATGCAGTCTTGCTCAAGAAGGATATTTTCTAATAGACATACAAGGTATTGAAGTGCAATAGTTCTTTCTAAACGTTTGGTGAAGGCAGTTAGGTCATCTATTTAATGTAGCAGACTTTAATACCCTGCTCATTGTCGCTTTGCATGTGATGAGACGAGATTGCCTGCACAGATGCACCATAGAGATCTCATGGATTCTTGCAGAAAAGCCAATGCCATCA
The DNA here is from genome assembly GCA_021234155.1 of Isoetes taiwanensis. Lineage (NCBI taxonomy): Eukaryota > Viridiplantae > Streptophyta > Lycopodiopsida > Isoetales > Isoetaceae > Isoetes > Isoetes taiwanensis. The sequence continues at coordinate 2,393,094 of JAJEKV010000059.1, read as the reverse complement.
TAAATTATACTACCTTTTGTGTTTAGTTTTATTGTTGTTGAATTTGAAGAACGTAGTGGAATTTTGAAAACTAGTAACAGTTTTGCACATTCATTATGGTGCAGGAGATGGCAAAGTGTTGACTTGGGGGTTTGGTGGCCACGGTCAGCTTGGACATGGCTCAATTAATAGTGTGAAAGTTCCTACTATTGTTGAAGCTCTAGAAGATGAGCATATTGTGTACATAGCATGTGGAAGCTCCTGGGCGGCTGCCATTACAGGTTTAGTTGCATCAATCTCCACACCTAGAACTCTAGTCATTTCAGAGTGGCCCCCTTCACATTTTCAGAGGCATTTTCTACATTTCGCCTAATTTTAGTCTTTATCTTCTTCAGCGGTTTAAGATCGGCGTCTGCATCAGAGTTCAATGATCTTTTTCCCTCCAGCTGCAACAACTTCTGAAGCATGCTGTTGATGTTAGACCTGGCAACGAAAAAGCTACACGAATGGTTTTAGCAAATTCGTTGTTGGTCATGCATATCGGGCTTCTTATTTCGGCGCCAAAATGCTGGTAATGCGGGCTTTTAGGGCAAAATTCCTGCTGATAAATTTTTCCTGTTTTTAGCACCGAGGCTATAGATCTTTACAGGTTCTGCAGATATTTTAAAAAGTACCCCGGCTTTCGTTACTCTGGGAACTCCAAGGCACATTGGAATACAGAGACTTTCCATACAGAGACTCAGAGAGGCAGCAGAAAAGGCAAAAGTTGAGTTAAGTTGAGTTGTCATGTACCACCCAAGCTGAATATTAATCTTCCCTTTGTTACAACAGATGCATCAGGTGTCAAGCATTTAAATATGACCTTAACATCTAAGTTTGAAACGTTACGTTGGTGAATGACTTAATTGGAAGGACTAAGCATCCTTGCAAGGATTGCATGAAAGATGCTGGCATAACTGCTAAGGACATCAATGAAGTGCAATTAGTGGGAGGTATGAAGAGGATGCCCAAGGTTAAGGTATCATCTATTCAATCAAAGGTTTTAAGGTACTTCATGATTTACTCTCTTAGATGTATAGCCTTTCTAGGAGTAACGATTTGTTGGTGGTTTTATATAACTGCCATGACAGATATGAGAAAGAAAGGAAAGACTAGGTAGGAGAACTCCGGAAAGCTACTGGTTGCGCATGATTAGATGCGTATGACCGTGCGGTTTATTGAGTCCTGCTTCAGGTAACATAAAAAGATGTCATCTCTGATCAGATGTAAACTTTCAGTTTTTGAGACTCATATGACCTTTTTATGCAGTTATGCAGTGGGAGCGACGGCAATGGCATTGGAGTCTACGCACAGTTAGCGTTTTCTCTCATAGATACTACTGTTTCAGATGATGTGCCTCTTTTACCATCTGGTTTTCATGTGATTCTACTAGTAAATGGCCTGGTAAGTATGATAAATTCCATTGAATCATTATTCCTGTTATGCAGGATTTAATTTCTACATAGCGGGACGTATAAGGTCGTTTATCCCTCAACTTGGACTTATCATCCACTCTGGAAAGTGGGGAGTAGCAAGTTTGCAGATGATGCAGCTGCGACATCAAGAAAAAGTGCAATATGAACATTGTCCAAGTTATTAGCTTGATCCATAATAGAGAAAAGTTGCCAGCCAAAATAGGAGGAGTTTTTAGCCAGCATGGGAAGAAATGCGAGCCAAAAGAAAGCCTCTAATTCTTGTTCTAAATCAGACAATTGCCTATGGTGCCAAATTTTTATTCTAATAGTGGTTCATGTTCAGTATATTGCCACGATTCTCTATTTGGATCAAGTCATATTTCTCACGTGGTCCACAAAAGGATTTTTTTGTGATTATATGTGCATTTGAGGAGTACGAGTTTACCTCGTATTTTGACTATTGCAACTCTCCAATTTCTTTCCAAAAAAGTTTCCAATATAGCTTGACATACACTCTTAATGGTCACATACTTGGTTTTGTGACAAAAATGTAGCATCTCTATTTTTTTTAAGGAATGTTAACTTGATCCACTATTGGTAGACCCCCTAGTAAAATTCAAATAGATATGGGCAGCGTACTGATACCCTGTCTATAATTTTCACTCAGATTTGGCTAGGTGTCCTGCCAATAATGTGCTTGAATCATATGCAGCCATGTGGTCTGCTTAGAAGATCTTTGTTTGTTTAGGTTGGGGCATCGTACTGATATCCCCATCATCCACGAAAGATGAATTTGTTGGCAAACAAAGCATATGAAATAGTTACCCTCCAGCAATGGAGGCTGACTTTGGGGAGTAGGCTGAAGTGTATAAGACTCAAATTTAGCTATTGGGCTATGGAACCATAGCATTCAAGTTGACTGGTGCATATCTAGCTCTTGCAGCCAATGGTTCCTTGCAGCACAATGATGATGATGAAATGCTTTGAATATCCCTGTCATTAAAAATAGTTTTGGCAAGTGTAGTCTTACCAATGCCCCCTATTCCAAACTAACCAAAAATACTATAGCCGGTGATCTTTTCTGACTCTATTAACCCTGTTTTTAACTTGTCAAAATATTGCTATTGTACATTGTGATTCAAGAAAGAAAGAAAAGACAACATGGATACTTCTAACGTTTAAGAAAAGTTGTGCAGATAAATTTAGAACGGATTGCAAGTTTGGTACAAGTACTTACGTTTTCTCCGCCGCCAGTACAACTGCTTAGTAAGTATAGTATGTATGTCAGCAATTTGTGATGATGGATTAGGGTAAAAGCACACTGTGGTGTCTCACTTTGGCTGTCCCCTCTGTCCCCCCAAAATGTGGTCGCGCATCTGCCACTTTTGTGGTGTGAAACTACAATTAATGCGGCCGATTTGTGCGGGAAATTTTAATTTCAAACTAAAATTCAGAAGCACGCTGCCAGTCAATTCAAATTACTGTTCTTTGTCCCCTGCATGTTCTTTGCCTCCGTCATCTAGTTTGTCTCTAGTTGTCTCCCTGCTGTAAGCTCCAATCCATTCTGGCAGTAAGCTCCAATCCATTGTGGGTATGGATGTGAACGAGATAATCCATTCACAACCCTGCAGTTCAGACAGTAGAAAACGAAGAAGAACCAAGGAAGAAGAAATGCTGAAGAAAAGACGCCAGAGGAAAAGAAGAAGGGAGGAAAAATTGGAGCTTGCAGAATTGGCGAAAGGATCCGGTTTATCAAGAAGTGCAAGCACTAAACGTCGTGTTGTCCTTAATTTGCTAACATCTTTCCACAAGCAGACCAAAAGATCTGAGGATAGCACGAAGAAAGAGATTTTACTTGAATTTTTGAAAGATAAAACATTGGACAAATTGATAGGTGAAGAATTAAAGCATTTGGAAGCCAAGAGCATTGTCATCAGGAGCCTCTGGGACTCCATGCAGACTGTGAAACACTCTTCCAGCAATGACTGCTTAGCAGCCAAGAATAGCTGTCTTGCAATGTCTGTAACACGCCTTGCAGATTCAGGAACAAGTGATATAATCAGCCAGAGGGATCTTGGAAAAGTATTAGGTGTTCACCCAAGAAACCTGCAAAAGGCAACGAAAAAGAGGGCAGAGATCGATTATAATGGTGGAAAATGGGTTTTTTTTAAGAGGGCTAAAAGATTCGATGCAATGTCGGATGAACAGATAGAAACGATTCAAACTTTTTGGATGGAGAACACCAGAGTGTCTCCAAACACAAAGGATGTTAGATTTAGAAGACTGGAGAAACATGTAAGACAAGAACATGCTGCCCACTATTTGGAGGAATCACAGGTTAGTTTTTGAATTCTGTTATTCTTAGTTATGGTGCTTAGTGTGGTGGTTGATGTGGTGGTTTTGAATTCTGTTATTCTTAGTTATGGTGCTTAGTGTGGTGGTTGATGTGCTGTACATTGTTTGTGGTGTAATGGTATGCAGCATAGTTCTGTGTGTAGCTGACTGGACGAGATAAATGAAATAATCTAATGTAAGTCATTGTCATATTGTTCCATGACAGACAGACCCAGTAATAATTTTGGTCATGTATACTATATTCCTTCACTGGATCTGTCTGTGTGTACAATATATGACAATGACAGATTAACTGATCCCAAAAGTTTAGTTCATCCAGAGACCTATATGTGAGCTGAAAGTATACTGAACTGTTTGAAAATATATTATATATTATTTAACACTAGATTTGGCTTTTCAAGTTTTGCTTAGAGCAAGATCCTCCCATGAGTAAATTCACGAGAGTATGGGACCTTATATAGCTTGCCATGAAACATAACAGGTCAAAATTATAAGTTCAACTTAGAAACCCAAAAACATTACTGTTTGTAATGTAAACAAGTTACTGTGCATCTATCAGATCTTGTATGGTCAGATAAGCAACATCTTCCCTTCCGAAGAGAGATAGTGCCAAATCTAATTGGGGAACAGGGAGGTTAGTAAAGTCCAGCAACACTAGGACCAGAGCTTCCCTTTTTTGTTGCCAAGAGTGAAAAAGGTTCAAAAAATATGGCCTGAGATTATTGAATCTCCAAGTCTCCCTCTGGTGCAGCAGTTTCTCGATAGCCATGGCATGAATCATGGCTTCCTTGAGCTGGACGATTCTGTCCTCCATTTCCACCAAACCAAGAAGGCTGATGTCCTCTTCTGAATTGGAGTGGACTCCCATTGCTCTAGCAGCTGCTCCTTGTCTATTCAATCTCCTCTCCGCTACTGTGCAATACATGAATGATCATTTGTTAGCTTTAAGACATGAAACTGGTACATACTCTCATCCATTTACCTTGGTAAACTCCTCCCCACTTTCAGCAAAGTCTGAATGGAGTTTGTGCTGCAACATTCTACCACAAAAAAAAAAAAAAAAAAAAAAAAAAGAGAAAACCTAACCAATATACTACTCTGATCATATAGAGCTTTACTCCTTCATGCCTGATACATCCAATAACTGCCTTGGATTGTAACTGCTTTAGTCTATCCGGAATGGAAAGAGTGCTTAAGAGAAGGAATAGCTTCGAACTCCCTTTCGCATCGTCTGTTTAGGATGGCTCTCTGCTCTTCATTTATCTGGTCCAATATCGGTTGCACCAAACTCCTCTGCATTAAAATAGGAGACATTGTTTGTGATCTGGTTCTCCTGCTCCCTTCCGCCATGTTCCGGAGCAACCGGTTTCCACACACAAAAAAAGGACTTTTTAACTCTGATTGATACCTTTTCATTTCTGTCCGTTTGACCTAAGCCGTATGTCCATTGTCCCATTCTTTTGACAATCTCGGATACCAAAAAGCCTGTCTTATTACCCTAGGAATTTAGTAAATTCTGTCAGGTTATTATTGTGTGTAACAATATAAGACAATGACAGATTAACTGATCATATAAGTTTAGTTTCAGCCGAAAGTATATTGAACTATCTGAAAATATATTATACATTATAGTGTGTTACAAACAAAATTTGGCTTTTGAAAGCTCTATACAAAGCCAACATCTGGCTACCCTTGAAAACATTTCAGTGACCTGCTGGAGGAGCTGGTATTACAGGTTCTAACGCTGGTGCATCCAGGATTATCGTTTTTTGCACTAAAGCAACCAAGCTCTGTGCGGTCATGCCAGAAGTGCATAGTATGAGGTTAGCCAAGGCTTCCTGCATTCCCTCATAATAGGTCACCAGGTCTGCCAAATTTGCACGCTGTTGGCGAGTCAGAGGCCAAAATATGCTAAGTACCCATTCTATTCCGGATTTGGTTGCTGCATTCAGCATAAGATCATGGACCCTGTCTTTTAGCTCTCCTGCCATCATCGCGACCCCAAAGGAAAGTATATCAGGCCCAGCATCCACTCTGCTGAATGCATGCAATTTCTCTTCGAAATCTGCAAATAATGTTGCCTTCTTCATATCCTTCACCAGACAATGGTCGCGGGCCTTGGTAAGAGTACGTGTGATGCTCTCCACGTTCATTCTATATTGTCCATAATAGCTTCTGTGCATTGCCATTGCTGCCGGAATAGAAGTCCAGAACAGAATGTTTAGGCGCGAAATGAGAAATCTAGTGCTGCGAAATGAACTAGATACTTTACTTTACTATTAGAAAAGGTATATCATTATTACGAGGGTACGGATTCAGAAATCAAATGATAGAAAAGTGATGTGTGGTGTGGGGTGTGGGTGTGGGTGTGGTGCGTGGGGTGTGGTGTGGTGTTGAGTGGTGTGGGGTGGAGTGGTGTGGTGCGGCGTGGGTGTAGAGTGTGGTGTGGGGTGTCTTGTGGGATGTGGGTGGTGGTGTGGTGGGATGTGGTGTGGTGGGAGTGGTGTGGTCTGGTGTGGTGGGGTGGGGTGGGGGGTGGGGTGAGGTGGGGTGGGGTGGGGTGGGGTGGGGTGGTGTGGTGTGGTGTGGTGGGTGGGTGTATTGTGGTGTCGTGTGGTGTGGTGTGGTGTCTTGAGGTGTGGTGGGGTGGGGTGGGGTGGGGTGGGGTGGGGTGGGGTGGGGTGGGGTGGGGTGGTGTGGTGTGGTGTGGTGTGGTGTGGTGTGGTGTGCACATCCTAATAGTTCACCATTTCATGCAGATGGTACTATTCAAGAGGTTCAAGGACCAACATCCAGAAATTAAGATTCGTCTTCGAGCATTTGAGAAGCTAAAACCTTGGTTTGTTGTGAAATTGAAGGACTTCAATAGTTGCTGCTGCATTCAGCACGTGAGGATGCAAATGCTAGTGGATGGACTGAATGGCATGAGGGCCAAGCATCCAAAGGATTGCACTTGCACCTGTGACGTGTGCAGATCACATGAACATGGTAAATGCATGGCACACCAGCATAAAGTTGCAATCACTGGAAACCTGTGGAGATCTATATTGTGTTCACGGAATGAATTAGATGAGTTTCACAAAAAGGCGTGCATCCTTGGAGATTGTGACATGTGTGGAATCAAGAAGTTTCAGTGCTGTCCCATGGAAGAAAGTGGCAGTGACAGGAAAGTGAAATGGGAATACATTGATTACGAGAAAGACAATATCTCCAGTTCTGGTAGGAGATTGACTCATCAGTACAAAGAGACAGAACCCAAGGAGCTTTTAGATAAACTGAAAGAACGGCTAAAAATATTTCCACTGCATAATTTCAGGTACCAATGGCAGGCAAAACAATTTAAGGAGCTTCTGGAGAATCTCCCAGCAGATGCATGTCTTTCGGTAGTGGATTTTGCGGAGAACTACACATTCAAGGAACAAGAGGAGGTCCAGTCTATGCGCTGGGTCAATAACCAGATTACCATTTTGGTTCAAATAACATATCAGTATGACTTAGTGGCAGATGACATCATTAAGGAAACACATTACTATGTTTCAGATGATAGGGAACACGATACTCTCTTCGTGCAACACTGCTTCATGAAGCACCACAAATATCTGGAGCAGAAAGGAAGGGTGCCACAGAGACATTATGTGTTTTCAGATGGCGCAGCTTCTCAATTCAAGGCTTCCAGGCCATTTTACTTCGTGGCTAGGTACACAAACGACACTAAAGTCCACATGATGTGGAGTTTCTTTGGTTCTAACCACGGGAAAGGTGAACATGATGGCAAGGCTGCTGAGTTGAAGAGATGGTTAAGACAACTACAATTAAAGCACAGCAGCATAAAATTGGGTAATGCTCATGAGGTGGTCGAAGTTGCTAAAAAAATGTTTACTTGTGGAACATCCGAGTGGATGAACGCACCCGAAACCAGCAAGAGAAAGAGCATAAAAAGGATCTTTTGGGAAGTCAAAGTGGATGATATAGACAGAAAGAAAGCATTCGGTGCAGAAAGGATTCTGGAGACTAGGCAGATCCATTGTATGCATGCGTTCAATCCTGACTCTCCAGTGCAGTTGCATACGAGGGAACTTTCGTGTCTCTGCAGCTATTGCTTGGATGGCATCTAGGACAGTTGTGTGAACAAGGACTATGTTGATGATTGGAAACTTCAAGTTGTTGTGCCATCCTCCAATGTGCATGCTGACATTGGGGAGGACCGTAAATCCAGCAGGTCCTTGTACTCCTCCAATCCCACAATGTTAGCAGAGGCACTTAGAGTTTGGTGATAATTTTGCTGTCGTTGCTCCCAAAGGCAATGATGAGGGTGCTGAATTTTGGATCCTGGTATGCACAAAACCAAAATGGATAGTGGAGAAAGACTTCCAACTCAATGGAACATGGTACCTTGCCGGAGAAAGTGTCGTAGAAGGTATGTATTACAAGAAGGGCGCGAGATCAACCGTCAGCTATGATCTTTGCAGTAAAGATGCTAAGGGCATAGTATTCACAACACAGATCTGTGCAATTAGACTTCACATGCCACCAACTAAACGTGGGAACGAGACTGTATATAGGCTGGATCCCTTAGATGAGGAGAAAATTTTACAGAATTTACCCGAAGTTCTTTCTGATGACGACGATGAAATGTAAAGCCTGTTATTGAGTTTGTATTGAGTTTATTTTATGCCACAGGTGAGTGTGATTCACTTCAACTTTTTGTATTGCAAGAAAAAGTCAATTTTACCATTTACTTATAAAAAGCCAAGTACAGCAATAACATTCTACTGTTACAAGCATATATTTTAAGAGTGGTAGTGAGATACCATCCTAATCATACAAGTGATCAAATCTGCAGTCTTCTGTCTTCTAATCTGCTCCATATCAGGAACCAAGAAAAGCATTCCTCTTTAGATCTCAGGTTTCAGAGGGGAGATGAATGGTTCAGCAAAGGCAACAGAGTTGAAGTATCTGTTAAATGGTTCAGCAGTTCCAAATGTATAGTGGTTTAGAGGTCATTCATTCTTATAGAATAACCTGGAGGTATCGCCATCTCCAAACAGAATGAGTAGAGAACCATGTAAATCTGCGATTAGCCTATGATTGTAGTACATGGTTCTATACCTTGTGAATTGTCTTTCTGACATGACAAAGTGGGAGCTGTCAAGAAATCTCCATAAGCAGTATAACTATGATGACCTCCCTGCAAAATATGCGTGCCCACAAGTCATCACTGTCCTTGTCATAATCCAAGAGACCATTTCTCATCATATTAGACTGTTTCCTAGTAGCCGTGGTATTCTTCATCAGACCACGGTTCTTAAAAAGGGAGAGCTCATGGGAATCGATTTCACAGTCAATCTTCCCCTCTCCTTCACCTCTCAGAAAATCAAGGTAACCATTGTATATGTCTCCTTTCCGATCCTCCGGGGGCAATCTTCGCTGTCTTAGAAGAGTATCTAAAGCTTCGTCAGAGAGATTTTCGGACGCTCCATGGTCAATACCGTAAGGTACAGGTTTTTCTGTAAAAGGATCAATGGGATGAGGAACATCAAACAGGTCGGGATCAGCAGAAAGATTGTCCCATATGGGAACATGATGGGATATCGGATCCATAGGGCGTCTTTGACGGGAAGCTGAAAGCTCGGCAGATGAGTGGAAGAAAGAGTTTAGGGTTGAAAGTGGAATCTGGCTGTCATTGAGTGGGAGACGTGGGTGGGTGCAAATCCCACCGACCATGCCTTCAAACACGAGAAGGGGGAAATGGAGCAGAGCAACTTGAAAACATAGCTTTTTCATATACCAACGCATCGTTTAAGTTCGTATGTATACCAACACATCGTTTAAGTTCGTATGTGAAGGCTATCTGGAAAGCAAGGAAGGACATAATAACTTTATTTGAAGTTATGAAAGATTTTGATTTAGAATGTGCTCTAGGTTGAGCGTCTTGAATGAAGTATTGTATTCTTTTGCCATAGAGGCCTGGGGGCCTAAATGGCTAGATCAATACATTTACATTTACATTTTTTACTATATAATATAATAGAATATGAATATTCATTCAAATGAATCGAGGTTACAATAACAAATATGTACAATAAGGAAGAAGATATAGAGTGATTTGAAGGCACGAGGTGACTCATGCACCTACATACTTTCCAATACATATGTTCCTCTCAGTTCCAGCCTTTGTTGCTTCTAATCTCAAGATTTCAAGCATAAACACTCTAACATCAACTAGATCCTGGTCTGATATGTCCACAACCTGTAGTTGACCACACTTTGTCAATAACAGAGATTGGTTTGTCTGCTAAATTCCAGATAACTTACTAGATTACGCAAGAATATATTCGCTCCTTTCAAATACCCCCGCACAAATTTGTGCAAGAACGAACATATGGCAGGGCCACAAGAATGACCATCGGTTTGAAGAGGCATTCTGGAAATTCTCACAACATCCGAGGCTGTGAAGCTGAAATTATCGTGTCCAAGCAATTCCAGGAACCTACATTCAAAGTATATTCATGATTGTGTGACAATGCAAACTGCATTGAGACCGCACTAACCTCTCAATATGTCTGTTTCTGCTGTGCAAGCCCCTGCTATCAAAGTAAAAGATTCCTAGTTCATATCTCTGTGGGAGACATGCGCGGCTTACAATCAAAAAGCAGGTCCAGTGATGTCCATCACAAGCTGGAACAAACATGTACTGGCACTTATCGAGATTCACATGTTTCCTTATTGTTTTATAACTATTTGTGTTCCTGGACAATGTCGAGTGAAAAAGAGGGTCAAAGAAATAAAAGCGATGGCTCACTCCTTTGAGCGCCAAGTAATATTCCATGTACCTGCGAATATGTGCATAAGATGGCATATTCCTGGTGATCACAAATCAGATGAAAGTTCACCTTGAGAAAAGGAGGATCAACTGATCATTGAACCACTGCGTATCAGATTCCAAAATTTTGATGTCGGTGGAGCTAATCACAACAGTTTCACTTCCACTCAGCAACACTTCGACATGATAGACAGGAACTGCCGAAGCTCTATCATCTCTAGTTCTAAACAAGCACGAGAACATTTGCTCACAAATCCATTCAAACATATTTTAAATTGAAAAAAGTAGAACACGACAAAAAACAAGTTTACTTTTATTGACTTTCAAAGATTTTTTATACAATTCTGTAATAATGCTTGTCAAGTATTTTCATAGCACTGCGAGATTTGTCGGAATCCCACATGTTCCACATTTGATTTTTCTTCACATAAGCAGGCACACTTTCGGCTTCCAGAAGTCTTTCCAGCCATGGTTTGAGTTGCTCCAAAAGGAAATTATTATCCAATCTATCAGGAGCGAAGCTATTTGGACTGGTCATAGTGTTTGGCTGGTTGCCATAACCCTTGTATCTGCTGTCATCTATCAACAGTGTGTTTGCCACTTGATATTTCCAATCTGCACGGTACACCATGTTCAGATCCTTAAGGAAAATTGGCTCCCGAGCCACTGTTAACGATGTGTTGGTGCAGTGATCCTGATTCCAAATTAAATAAAATTTGTCCTTATATTTATGCAGCAACTTTCTCACCAACAAATCGACATTACTCTTACACATGCTGGACCACAATAGAATCCGAAACTTCGAGAAACACCAATCTAAGAACCTGTTTAATCCAGGCCTGGGAACTGCTAGCTTTTGATTGTTCAATTTCACGACGGTCACTCCTGGCTCGGCAGAACCAGGGATCCCCTCTTTCATGTCATAAAACTTGCCCAAAACCCCATTAAAATCCAGAACAAGGAGAATATCTGTTAACCTCTTCTTGTTGGAATGGCGGTTACTGGACTTGATGAGTTGGCTGCATCTCCTTCACGCTCCTGGCCTGGTGTCGCAACTTCACCATTTGCATCCGCCTGTGTATCATTTTCAGCACCAACACTTTTCTCTAAAGCCTGTGTATCATTTTCAGCACCAACACTTTTCTCTAAATTGAGATCGGGGCATTTATTTTTCCCCTCTCCAACAGTTGCGTTGGGAATCTCTTCCTCATGCCTTGGAGTAGGATTTGGAGTAGGATTTAAATCTGTAACATAATTGACATGAGGAAGACTAAAGAGAAATGTGAAAACACAAATCATTTCTGTGGCATTGCTACTTACCTAACACGACATCATCCAGTTGAGTTTGCAAATTTCGTTTTGGTTCCTCGTGGCTATCAGCAGCTGAGATTGTCTTTGAAGCGAATCCTGTAGTGAATTCTAGGTGGATTCGGTTGGTGTCTTCCTTTAACATATTTGATGGAGGCGTTGTCATGACATGGGAAAACCCCATCTCAAGTACCTGCAATGCTGCAAAGACAAGTTAGTAGACCCGTGACAACATCAGGAAACATTAGTTAGTCACTTACTTATGTTTGTTGGTTCTTGTGGTACCACACGAACACCAAAAGCCAAAAGTCATGTCTCAGACATGATGTGGGCACAAGTGGGGCTGCAGCAGGTTCTAGATTGCCTGCAAAACAAGTCCAATATCAATAAAGTCTGCAAACAAGGCTACAGATGATGATGTTTACCTCAAAAGGTGTGACAAACATGGAATGTGATACTGGTGACTGTATTCTGCTATCACAACAGGCAATAATTTACCCTCCCATTGCAGACACCGTCCACAATATGGACAACCTTCACCACCCTCTTTTTCTGCCTCGGGAAGCATTGGAAGCGCGGGATCTAAAGGAGTGTCATGGCAACTACGTTCACAAAAAATCTCAAATCTTTGCATTCGAGGACTCAGCTCCAGCAGTAACTCTTCACATGCCTTTATCTCAATTTCAGTGGAGGCTAGTTCCTTGTTCAATTCACTCAGCTCAGGCAACACTGTACAATTTAGCTCTTCCTCCTTCATCTCGCTTACAACCCGAACCCCCTCTGCTGCTTTCGGATTTGCCCTCATAATTGACTGCCATCTCTCCAAATCAGCTTTAATTTCTAATGCTTTATGCTGCAGAGACTCAATCTTTCTATTGATATCACTCTTTCTATCCTCGTTTGCTTGCAATTGTTGCTTGCATGTATAAAACCTAGCTGATGTTGCAGCCAACCATTCCTTCACAAGTCTGCCATAGTCTGCAAAACAGAACAAAACATGCACCACACGCCACATGTTACCATTGTCACCATGACTGGCAGCACATCAGCCTACACCACTTCACTGTACACCAGACCACAATGATATACACCCACACACCACAAACCACATGATGCCCTTGGCACCATAATTGGCAGAACGAGACGCTTTACCATATCACACAGCACACCACACACCACACACCACAGAACACGATACACACGCCACACCCACCCCACCATACCACACCACACCACACCACACCACACCACACCACACCACACCACACCACACCACACCACACCACACCACACCACACCACACCACACCACACCACACCACACAAACCACACATGAGGTACACCACATCACACTACACATGAGGTACACCACACCACACCACGCCACGCCACGCCACGCCACGCCACGCCACGCCACGCCACACGCCACGCCCCCCCACCCCACCCCACCCCACCCCACCACACCACACCACACCACACCACACCACACCACACCACACCACACCACACCACACCACACCACACCACACCACACCGCATGGCACAATAACATACACCACACCACTCACCACAGTAGATAGTACACAACACACACCACACACCACACTATACGGAACACACCACACAACAGAGGACACAGTGCACACCACACAACACGTTGTACACCACAAAATAGGCTGCACCATAACCCTACACCACACCACAGTGGTACACCACACCTCACTTGTGACTACTGTCACCCGACATAAACCAGGCACCACAATGTAGCAGCTACCATTGGCAGCACAAACCACTCCACCACAACAGAAACACACCTCACCACATGGTGTAGCATCATTCTCATTACACACCACACCACACCACTCCACCACGACAGAGACACATCTCACCACAAATGCTAGCATCATTCTCATCACTCACCACTCACCAGACCATCATCCATCATTGTGGCAGCCATTGAACAAAATGCAATGGCAGCACAGGACACATGCAAGATGGTATTAGATATACCTGATTCTTGAACTAAGCCTCCCCTATCTGTACAGAAACAATGATGGTCAAGCTTGAGACTCTTTTCTAATGCAATACAACTAATAATTGATCATACCTGCAATGGTATATTTTGCTCTCAGAACATTGCTCTGCTTTTCTGTTACATTAGATTGAAAGCGTGGTATAGAGGAACCTGACTTGGTTTTGTCTTCATCATCATCATCATCATCTTCATCATCCCTACTATTTTCTACCTGCTCAGTGTCGATTGTCTGATGCTTTCTCTTCCGTTTAGAAGAATTGGCCTCTGCTTTTTGATCGGAAGTTTTATAATAATCCGAGAAGCTCTTCCAATTAACAGCCTCTCCTTTTCTATGCAGATAATAAGCCACTGCCCAGGTTCCAGGAGCCATTCCACCCCATGTATGGGGCTTCCCTGTAATTCTCTTGTAAATTTGCATGAATTCCTTATATTGTTCAGCGCTCAGATTCTTCAACCTGCACAAGAAATCTTATGCCTTAAGTTTTTAGTGTTTAACAAAAATTTGGGGGGAAAACATCTGTAGCCAGATTTATTCGGCACTTTCTCACCCCAAACCTTCTTTAGATCTTCGTCGGGCACAACACCTTGTTTGAGGAGAGATTTCATCGTGTAACCAGTGGCGTTCAATTCTGCCTCCATTCTAGGGTTCAATCGGCAAGAAAAGAAGCGGCAAAGAAAACAAAACAGGCAAAAGCACAAAAAAACAGGCGATGACTTTCCTAATTCGAAAAGGTAGACGATGATGTGGCGTAAATTCAAAATGTACGGGCGCTCAGTAACTCGCGCTCCCGCGATTTTCGCTAAACTAACGCCACCACAAAGAAGGTGCCAAAATGTGGTGCCAAAATGAACGATTTTGATACACCTTAGCGTGCTTTTACCCATTATCTTCCTTCGACTGGTCATTGAGAATAGTGGTCATAGACGCCATGTCAGGATCATTATGATGTTTGAGCACAATCTTGTGCAAGGTTTGGGTAAATAGTGAACCATTCATCGGGTCTCTTATAGACTGATATCCAACGTTAGTAGAGAAAACAGTGAAGACATCTAACATGTCATGCAAATGACTTGTCATTCTTTCCATTCCGTAACTAACTGAATGATATCAAGCTTTGTGAAGACATATCTGAATGATATCAAGCTTTGCAAATACATATCTAAATGATTGAAGTATTGGGGAATGATTGAAGCAATGTTACTCATACGCATATGTTTTGGGCATACGAAATTATGATTATATGCTAAAACTCGTACAATTGTAACTTTATGCCAAAAAGATGTCCATATTTCTTTGATAGGCTTCAAATATAGTATAGTATATTTTGTTTGGCATACAAAGTTTATATTATTGTAATTTATGTCTAAAAAGTAGGTAAATAAAGCAAAATTCTTGAAATAGGTAGATAACTTAACTAGAACATGTGCGAGGGCAATGGGTTAAGTTAAAGTAGTAAACTTAACTACACCGGGTCTGAAGAAATTCTAGTTTAGTTAAAAATATAACCTAACTAATAACGTGTGAAGGCATTTTGGTTACTACTAACTTAACAAGACAAGGTCTGAACAACAATCCATGTTGTTTAGTTAAGTTGAAATTGTTAACTTAACTATGCTCGGTGTGAACACATTTTGCTTGTTCTAGTTAAGTTAAGTATAATAATAGAAACTTAACCCTTTTAAGTGTGAATAAAGATGTTATAGTTAAGGTAGATTAGCTAGTTTTTTTTTTTTTTTGAAATTAACCTAACTTAATGGCTGGTCTAAATAGACCCTAATTTGAACATCTCTTTCTTAAAGTTTTAAAACTGATTTATTCCATTAACCAATCAAACTTTCTATTTTGCAGATTCTCCAAGTGGTAGTCATGACTGCCTATGTGACTACCCAATCATGACTGTGAACCTGTTTACAGCATGACCAGACAATCTTTCAGCACTTTTAAGTGGTGAAGTTGAGTGGAAACCAGTGGGGTTCAAATCTCTCTGAACTTATTGTCTTTCTAACTGTTCATCAGTTGTAGTATTGAGGATTTTGCATTGTGGATAACTGTCACCATTAGGGTGAAATAAATGTGCAGACTGATGGTCTCACTATCACCATTATGGTGAAGCAAGCACACAAGCAAAAGATCTGGATTGTACCATATGTGTAACCTATGTGTAACCTACACTCACCATTAAGGAGACCTGCCTCACATTATTAAAATGCACCATTGCAGAAAAAGCAACCATTAAGGGCTCTAGACCCCCTGAGTTTGATGGCCTATTATGACTTTGGTTTTCTGTTTTAGGTTGATGCATAGTCAGATTGTGGTTTAGCAAGTCCTAGAGCACATGTTTCTGCAAAGTTTTCAAGATTTGCTCTCATGTTGTGAACTTGTAGGATGTTTTTTGCTTAAGTTCACCATTGGTGGGGACTCCATCTCCGACGGATTTTTGCAAGCTAGAGGGATGGTCGGAAGGATCCACCCTGTCAGATCTCACAGATGTGAGTGAGATATCAGACATTTTTCTTTTTACAGTGAAGAGCTTGCTCTGGATATTTGTGCTGGGCGATTTGAGCTTGCTCTGGATATCTTGGATATCTTTGCTGGGCGATTTGCCACTTATTTTGCTCTTAAATATAAGATTTGCTACAAATAACCTGGGGCCGGTAGTGGGCTTGGTTTGCCTTGTGCAGACTCTGAATACAGCCAAAATAGGTATAGACTATCCTTTTGGCACGATTGATGTTGAACTCCATTTCATGGCGCTCATAAATTCTCATGAAGTACCACTAAAGTATGGTCATCATATTTGGTGTTGCTGGTCACCATAAGCTTTACTTTTCTCTAAGTTGATATATTATGGTTGAGGTTTATATTGTTAATTCCTGGCCTTCAGATTATAGAAGATTCTTTGGAATCTTCTATATCGAAGGCCAACATTTTTTATCTGTTAAAAACTCTTGGACAAGTCAATGGTTCCCGCCGCACCAACACTTCCTTCCGGAACCCACCTCCTTGAGTCCTTCCGCAGTCCCTTAAAACCTGCCGAAATCCCCTTCAAACCTGCCAAAACCCCCTTAAAACCTGCTAAATCCTGCCCACCTTAGATTCCTCCCCCTGCAATCCGCCTCTGCTCCAAGCCGCCTCTGCTCCAATCCGCCACTGCAAGATGCTGCTCCAAAGCTCCTGCCTTTGCTGTGTCAGAAGGCTCCTTTGCTGCCTACTGTAATGAAGGCGCAGCCACAGCCCAAGCATGCAAGCAGCGCCTAAGGAAACAAGGAAATCCAGCTTCAACCCACCCTGGCCATGAGCGGCAAACCAGAGGCCTCCAAATCGCTCTCTTGTGGCAAATCATGGAAATGGTGGCAAACCATAACCTACATACTCTAATCCGACCTCTATTGCAACGAAGATCTGCCTGGAGTTTTGCTCCACCAAATCCACCGTGTTGCCCATTTTGGGCAACATAAGGACAACATCTTTGCATTGGACCTTTTGATTATTCATATTTCCTCTAAGGACAAATTCTAGGTTATTGTGATCCCATTAGAGTTTGGAAGACATTTGACCAAGTTTGGAAGACATCAGGGATCTCCAAAAATAGCCTAGTTTTTTCCTTGAGGTAAAGAAATTTTCTAAAACTTATATTCATCTGTTTAAGCATTTTTCTTCTGATTTGAAGACCAGGCAAAGGATATAGCAAGTATACAAGGAATTACAAAGCATTTTGCCAAATTCACTTATATGGGCTTGATTGAGTTGCATCAATGGTCACACATGTGAGGATGTCACTTTGGAAGTGAAAATTGCTCTTATTTTGGCCTTGAAGATTGGAAGACCTTTTTTGGAAGATTGGAAGAACTTTAGGCTTGAGCAAAGCTATTTTCACTATAAGGTATGATTTGAGCTTTTGAGCAATCTGAGATAAGATCATGTGCTACAGGGGTTTCCATCCTTTTCCACTCCATTCATTCCATATCTTCCCATTCATACTCAAAAAACCCTCAAAAGGCCTCTTTCCATCAATTCTTTCACTTTGATGCTATTTTCACCATTTTACTACACATATTTTTATTGATCTCACCTCCACTTTTGAATTGCTCTCAAAAGATCTTGAAAAACCTTAAGAGCAAATAAGCTTGGTTTTTACCTTCATCCTATCCTCATAAACCCTACCATAGCCTATTTTCACCATTTTTCCATTTTTTTCCTATGATTTTTTCATCATTTCCAAGTTTGAAAATTCATTGACCATGGTCAAAAGGGCCAAAATTTCAAGTATTTCAGCTTGATCTGAAAACACTCCAGAATTGAAGCTTGGCAAAAATAAGCTATGCTGGCCTTTTAAAAATCCAAAAAAGACCTTGGGAAGCCTCTCAAATTTCATTTCTTGGGATGCGTGCAAAGAAATAAAAAATAAAAAAAAAATAAACCTATTCTAGCCTATCTACCCTATCCACTCTTTCCACCTCATTACCCGATTTTCCATCGTGGCGTGAGGCGGGGCCTCCAGAACACGATCTGGCACAACCCCTCTGCGTGGCACGCATTTTCGAAATGCCACGCTGGCCTTTTCCTTATATGCCTTAGTCTCCCAGACTGGTTCTTGCCTGTGGGATATTTCGAGCTTCGAATTTTTTCTGTAAACCCTAAAACTGGGATAATGCTAAATCTGGCAAATTCGTGCCAAAATCTGATTGAATCCCGCCCTTTTGCTCCCGAAATCATCTCCTGAACCTTTTCCGAAACCTCTGGAACCCTCTGTGGCACTTGATCTAAGGAAATTTGCTCAAATTAAGCCGGAAATCACTCAACCGAGCTGGTTTTTGGGTGTACAGGTTTTTAATTCAGAAGAACAGATCATTTTATCACGACCCCTCAGAGAAAAACTCTGTGATCTTGGCGCATTCTGATTATCCTCTATTATATTACCTGAATTTGTAAAACCCGGCTCTGTTTTTGTCTAAAAATGATGACTCACTGAAGATTGACTTGATCTGGCGAAGACCGACTGTTCTACATCAAAAGAACTCAGATTTCTACATATTTGATCTGCATTCTGCCCTCCTTGGGTATTTATTTGGCTTCTTGCATTCAGATTTGCTTGAGAGTAAAATCTCGAGTATTTCTATATGGTAATTTCTTCCGAACCACTTTGGAACTCCCGAACTCCTTGTATTACTTTGCTACCATAAATATTCTTTGCTTGGAAAGGTTCTCGTTATTTTTTCATAAATCCTGTAAGGTTTTGTACTGTCTGTTAAAAGCCAGAAAAGAAAACACCAAGAAAAAAATTAAAATACAAAGTTAGGACATTACTTCCAGTTAGATTTCATTCAAACCAATATACTTCATCCTCAGGAATATCCTAGAAGTCTATACATCCAGAAAAAATGCAAAAAGAGTACACCTGTTCATGACTGTTACAAAACTTGACTGATATTTGAAGCCTTGATTACTCTCAGAAAAATCCAGTCATCCTTTTGCCATATAAACCTTATGCACGTGATCCTGGACTCGTTTTAAAATTGTCTGCACAAATCCCAAGCAAAAATTCCTCACCAAACTTCATCTGTAAATTTGAGCTCTCTGTTTTTGCATTGACCAAAAATTGACCCGAGTTTGACATTGTCTTTCTCAATCTTCCCTTATCCAAATCAAGCCAAATTTTCACCAGTAGTTTCTGTTCCTGATTTATCACCCATATCAAAAAACAAATCACAAAAATCTTAAAGGGTGTGACTGCTAGGTTGATTTTTGCTCTGACAGTTTTTTCTGCTACAGGGATGGTGTGAGAAAATGTGCACTCCAAATTGAGTTTTTTTTTTGCTTCATATAGTTAAGGATTGATCACCCTAAGTGATCTGGAGGTCCTGACCACTTGGTTTGCATTTCCTTTGAGGTTAGGCTAAAATTCCAGGTTTTAGGCTAACATTTTTGGAGGTCCTACCGAGATTTTTACCTGGAAGCTGAACTCTATGGCACCAAGGAAGATTTGTGAGCCCTCTGAACCTGCTGAAACACCTGAAGTCGCAAATCAACCAGAAATGGTTGGAGTCAGCATGAGGGTGGCTACTAGATCTACAACAAATGCTGCCAATGCTTCTACTTTGCCTACTCCTCCACAAGCTCTCTACCAGTCAACAAATATTACAAATGTGTCCACTCTGCCTACCTCTTCACAAGCTCCTAATCTTTTTGAGCCAAATGTCCCTACTTTGCCTATTCCCCCACTAGCCCCTTATCATTTTGAGTTGACTGTACCTGTTTCTCCTCCTTGCTATGATTCTTCCATGAATGCCAACCATTTCTTAAAAAACTTTGAAGACTATTATGAAGAACATGGAAGAAAGAAGGGAACCAGGTTTGCAGAATTCATCAAATGCATGAAGGGTGATGAGGCCAGGTCTTGGCTCGATTTTGAGCTGTCAATAGGTACCAGAGGAGATGAATTGGAACAAAGGTTTCTATCAAGGTTTGGTAAGGCTACTTCACCCCAGGATCTTGTCTTTGAACTCAACTCATTTTCTATAAGATCTGGTGAAAGTGTGAAACAGTATGTGGAAAGATTTAATTCTTATTTGCTAGTGTGTAATAGAAACCACGTCTCCCATCCAACATTGCACCTAGTTGCTTCATTTATCAGAGGTTTAATGTCTAGACCTAAAATCTATAGAAAGTTGTTAAAACTGCAAAAGCTTGGTGAGCTAGATTCTATCCATAAAACATTTGTAAAGGCTGTAGACTTGGCAGAACTGTTAAGCTATCTGCCTGAAGAGATCAGAGATCCATTTTATCCCCCTCATCATGAAACTGAACAGGATTTACATTTTGCTAATGCTGCCCCTGTGTATGCAGTACAGAAAGAGAAGAAGAAGTCAAAAGCTGAAGAATTGGACCCTCAGGTTTCAGAGATGAAATCTGAGATCAGTAAGGTATCTGAAGCACTTTTGGAAGTTACCAAACAACTTACTGAATTAAAAAATAGTAAAGATGCTCTACCTCCTGAATGCACAAACTGTGGTAAGCCTTACCATAGGGCTGAGCATTGTTTTGCAAGGCCCTGTCCTAAGTGTAATAGAAGGGGTCATTTTGGTAGAGAATGTCCTGTTTGCTCTTTCTGCAAGGAAATAGGTCATGAAGAGAGGTTCTACAGTGTTAAAAGTTATCTTGCAAAGCAAGACAAAGGTAAACAAGTGTCAAGTGTAAGTTTTATTGAGACCTGTGCAGGAGAGCAAGAAGAACAAGATGTTATGGTTGTGCAGACACGTGCCAGGGCTCATTCAAATGCCTCTGCAGGTTCTGTTCCACCTCATAAGGTAACATTTCAGCCAGATCCTCAAAATATAGCTCCTCCTCCTGCTCAAAGGTATAAACAGAAAGATTCTGAGCTTGATGAATTTGAATTGCTTATGAAGAATTCCAAGGTGACTGTAGATTTACTAACTCTACTGAGAATTGCACCATCATACAGGGAAAAGTTAATCAAAAGCACTCCAAATATTGAAGAAATTGCTGCAGAAACTTGCAACAATATTTCTGTGGCCTTGCCTGAACAAACTGAAGATCCAGGTGCTTTTACTTGTAGTGCTACTATAGGAACTTCCCATCTAGACAAAGTCTTGCTGGATGAGGGTTCTTCTCTAAATGTCATGCCTTATCATGTTATGAAGGCACTGGATCTCAAGGTAGAAGACAATACTTCCATTGTTTTAAAATCTTTCTCCAATGCTAAGGTAGTGCCTAAAGGAATAGTAAGAAATGTGTCTGTGAATACAGGAGGAATCATTGTGTTAGCCACATTTGTGGTTGTTGATTTTGAAAATATTAACCAAGCTAACATCTATGATCTATTATTGGGAAGAAGATGGATGAAAACAGTAGATGCCAGACCTATATGGTCTGAGGGCACCTGCACTATTTCAAATGGAGCAACTTCTGTCAAATTGGTAAACAAAACTGATCCTTCTGCCAACATTAGGTTCATAGATGTGGATATACTGCAGGAAGAAGATTTAGGTGTTTACAGTTTAGGCCTAGATGCTAGTATACATGAAGAGGTTGTCAACTTTGCTCATGTTCATGTTGAGTCCCCTGATCTGAAGGAAAAAAAGGCCTATCTCTGGTTTGATGGAGGTATGTCAAAAAAACTAGGGATTGCTTCTTCTGCTGCTATTCTGAAGGATGCAGATTTTAAGCTGATGACTAAGATAGGGAGAATTCATCCTAATATCTCCTCTAATGCAGCAGAATACAGGGCCCTCATTGCAGGCTTACAAGAAGCAAAGTTTATGAATCTTCTTTCTTATTTTTGGATAGTGTTGGTATTTGTGCCCGGGAACGCCGCATGTAACGCCGCATGCGGCGTTCCCTTCCCGCTTCTTCCCGCTTGCACCTCCTCTTCCAGGACGCGAGCTGGTAGCATTGATTGTCAGGTTTTGAACTTGGTAGCATAGCCTATTGATTGTCAGGTTTTGAACTGACGGAGCTTTTTTGAATGCTGCGACTCCAAGAACTGGATACGAATTGTCTTCCTCTCCGGGCTTTTATTTGTCGCCGACGATTTTCGAAGCTCAAACTTGAGCTGAATCATGTGCTTTCGTAAGTATTTGAATGAAATGGTAAAACTGTGATTGAATAAAACTGTGATGCATTTTCAGTTTTGAGCATACAGAGTTAATAAGTTTTTTCGGCAGAGAAGCGTCCCAGACGAGCTATGGCGTCGAACCTAGAGGTAAGCAAGTACTTAGGCACATTTTTTCACATCTCTTTAACTATTCGATCTGTTTGTTTTGCAGGCAATCCTCCTCTCTGGTCGAGGATCCAGTGCCTATGCCACGGCCGCTGCATTATGCCATAACTTATACCAACACCACCATTGTTGTTTTTGACGACCTCTGGTATGAAGGAGGATCGCATTCGATGTTATCAACACTATTTGGACGATATATAGCATGCCTGTCCACTCTTTAGAAGCAGCCTGTCCTCTTGGAAGCATTTCTTGATCTCAGCCTTTAAGCTGGGTTCGGTAATTTTCTCATTTATTCAACAAGAAATAACTCCTATCTGTGAGGTGATTAGATGATTGAACAATGCTTTTTTATTTTTACAGGCTCCTAAGGCTCCTAATTCATCTCATCCTTGATAGGTCTATATGATGATAATTATACTCGAGGGAGAGAGGGAGGGAGGGAAGGAGCGAGGCAGTTTATATCTGCAAGGCTGAGAGCTGCATATTTCGTCTTCCGATTTTGCCTTCAGAGTATGCTTCGGTTCGTCTTTTGTTTCCAACAAACAATGCATTAGGTGGACTCTGCATGGTTTTCTCTGCCAGCAAGTTTTGTGCAGCAAACATTTTTGCTTTTGTGGGGCATTCAAATTAAAAAGCCTGAAACTAATCCATCTTTCTTTGCAAAGTTCCATCTCTGGTGAGGGCACTTAGACCCAAAAGCTTTGGTTGATTTTTATAACGATTCATTCAGGCACATAAGTGAAGGCTTTGAATGCAGTAATTAGATTTCATGTGCGTTTTCCAAATCAGGCATAGGCACAAGGTTCAGGGTACGATCTGTTAAAGCAGGGGCCCTATTGTAAGTTCTACAGTTATTGAAGGCAGCGGGGTTCAAACCATGCCATTCAAACTGAGAATACAAGGAGAAAACCATCTTCCTGATCTTTTCAAAAGGAAATCAGTAAACCGCGGTTCCTCTATTCTCTGCTTTGGCTATGCCATTTCTGCCTGGAGTGTATTATCCAGATATGTTAATTTATTATCCAGTTGATCTTCCACTCTGATCCATGCTCTATGGTTTTGAGGTAAAAGTTAAGGGCCTCAAGTTTAAGGCCTGATCTTCTGCAGCTCCAATCATTCAAACGGTTTGTTTCATTTTACATGCAAGCGGGTTTTCTTGAGGTTCATGTTCACGTTTCATTTTGTATAACTGGTTTTGTTGAAAGACTTATACATCATTTCTGTTCCTTTTCTAATATTTCTAATTTGCTTTTAAATTGTGTCTCATGGAGGATTGTCATAATTTCATATGTTGCAGGCAACATCTTCATAGTCTCTAGAAGATTTCAGGCTTCCACAGGCCTCCGCTTCCTATCAGGGTATAAAATCTAACTCCAAGTTTCTTTAGAGTCTATATCTTTAGCAAAAAGCTTCAGGCATGTCAACCCTTCTTTCTCAACTGCATGATTTGATACCGGATGAATCCTTTGTGCATAAAATCCTTTTGCTTTGATGTTATGCTTCATATTTTAAGTTATACTTTGATACATTTCACATGATTGAGCTGCCCATTTGAACAAGCAAAAAATTGCATATCAATAAGTGTTTCTCATGTGCTTCTCCTTTTCAATTTATGTTTTGACACATCTCAATGGATGCTCTGGCCATGTGGTCCATAAACAATTGTTGTATGCCAGGTGATTTTGGTTATGAGAACCTTATTCTATCAGACCATGATGGTGCTTCCTTTTCTCCAGTCATGCTTTGATGCATTTCAACTTAGCTGTAGTATGTCATATAGCCGTAGTATAGCAGACGTGGTTGAAAGCATTTGTAGTTGTAACAATTTTACCAGCTCACAAGCTACATGGTTCACAAAAGAAACGGGAACAAGAGGACTCAGTAATTGACTTATTTTCTGTTATTTAATACCTTCTACTAAAGTTTTGGCATTCCTTGCAGCCACAATATTCTTCTCAAAGCGAATTTTGAATTGTGTTCATTGAGGCGCAGCAATTTCTATAGGCTTTTCCAACTGCATAAAATGTTCAGAATCACTTTATATAGTGAATTTCCATATGCACTGCTGATTATTATCCAAGTAGTTTTTGTGCCTTGAAAGAACAACATGTTGTGCTGAAAAGTGTTCAAGAAAATTGCATAGGCCTGATACTGATTGGTTACTACAGGTTGCAAAAATTTGATGTTATTTTGTGTGCTTGCTTATTCTATGGCAAGGCAGTAATATTTAAAACACGTTTGTGGCATGAAGCCCATTGTCCTATCTTTAACCTAGAAGAATTTTTTTTTTAGAAAATATATTTGACAATGAGGCTTCTATTTGACAATATAAACTATAAAACATGGCTTTTGCGAATATGAATGTGGTAGTACCAATGCAATTCACATCTAATTGTTAAATGCCACATCTCCAAAGAATTTGTCAACCTTGAGCATTTAGGAGATATTACCTCAAATGGGGATTTCTATTACATTGGTCGTATCTAAGACATTGGTCGTATCTAAGTTCAACCCTTGCCTGTGTCTCTACTATTGTTTCAGTTGTTATGCACATTTGTTTCGCATGCCAATTGATTTAAATGTGAGCTCAGGCTAAGAAGAGAAAATAAATGACTACATTTCCCTTATGCACATGTTTTCCCTTAATAATCTCCCAAAACAACAACATTGACTACAAATGTGAGTTTGGTCTCAACTAGAATTTGCCAAGCATGCACTGAACTAGAAGGCAGTGCAAATTTTTTTGATACGCATTTTTCCACTTAGATTGCCTCAAAGGATTTATTTGATTGTCTCTAAGGATCAACACAACTATCTTTGATTGTATCTAAGGATTTATTTGTCATATTTTGTAGATGATGTTTAAACTTTGCTAGGATTTGGTTTAATGGTTTAAATTGACATTTTTTAGTTAATTAGCCTCTAGCCTTTGCACTATACCTTAAGCTTTAATTTCAATATCCACAACTAAAACAAGCATATGGTTGATTAAAATATATGGTAGATCAACAGAGTGTATTGTTATATTAAAAGCGTTAACAACATAATAGATCGTGTTAGAATCCGTTATATTACAAATTTTAGCATAACAGATTATGGTGTCAATGGTATATTTTATAAAATCCGTTATCTTAAAAATTTTAACATAATGGACTATAGTGTGAAGGTATATCTAACCGAACAACATCTACAACTGCAATTACACTCATTTGGACATGAACATCCACATGCTCCTATGCAATTAGCACATTTATCCTACAAAATCAAATAGACGATTTTATTGATAACATTTTATTACACATACTTGCTCTAAATCTATTGCACACGTCCACAATTAATGCTCGGCATCGTCTGGCACACGTTTCTATTGTTATATTAGAAGGGTTAATATAATAGGTCATGTTGTGAAGGTATATGTAATGGAATTCGTTATATTACAAAGTTTAACATAACACATTATGTACTACGTACTACACGCTTGGAAAAGATTCCGGCGTATAATTTTTTGAGGCGGCTGCCGAGTCTGGCGGCCGCCGAGAAAAATTGTACGTCGGAATCTTTCCAGGTGTGCATTACGGGACGTAATGAACGGTTGGCTGAAATTACGTCATTCTAGGCCGACACATGGCATCTATAGCTCTAATTCGGATCTACAGCTTCCGCATAGCCACAAGCTTGAATAGCTTTATCTTTCTTACCTGCTCCCCTGAAGTTGCAGAATGAAGCTCGCAGGTCACAGGCGGCGCCGCTCTGCAAGAGCCGGAGCATGATTACATCGTATAATTTTAAAGGAATAATGCAGTAATTTCGGCCAACCGTTCATTACGGTGTGTGAACAATATATTTAATAAGATCCATTATCTTAAAATTTTTAACATAACGGACTATAGTGTGAAGATATATTTAACGAAACAACATCTACAATTGCAATTACACTCATTTGAACATGAACATCCACATGCTGCTATGCAATTAGCACTTTTATCCTACAAAAACAAATAGAACATTTTATTGATAACATTTTATTACATATACTTGCTCTAAGCCTATTGCACACGCCCACAATTAATGCCCGGCATCGCCGGGCACACGTTTCTAGTATTTCTTATATTGTTATTTATGGAGATTCACAACTTGTTTGCAGACAGATTTTGGGAGAATATCAAACCAAGCATCAAGACATGGAGGATCTGAGTGCCCAAGCCAGAGATTTGCTAACCTTTTTTGATCATTGGGAGATTTTCCATATTCCTAGATCTAAAAACTTTGAGGCTGACTCATTGTGCAGGAAAATACTTATGGAATATTTATCTGAAGGAGCTATCCAGGAAGACGTCTTAGATGAAGAGGAGCTTTTTCAATTCCACCCCATCTTAACCATCAACTTAGCACAAGAGGAATCACATAAAGAACTTGAAGTACATAAAGGAGGTATGTCCAGGACCCTGCAAATAGGAGACCTATATAATGAGGATGATCAAGGTAAAATGATTGAGTTATTTGAGGATTGGGTGGATGTTTTTGCTTGGGAATATTCAGAATTGAAAGGAGTTGATAAAAATATTTGTGAGTTTGAAATAAAAGTTCGTGAAGATGCTAAACCTGTTATGCAGAAATTGAGAAGAATTAATTCCACACTTTTGGATCTTATCAAACAGGAGTTGTTCAAAATGCAGGAGTCAGGTTTGATAGTGCCTATTGTGAACCCTTCCTGGGTTTCATGCATTGTTCCAGTCCTAAAAAAGAATGGTTCCCTGAGAATTTGTGTAGATTATAGAGATCTTAATAAGGCTACTATTAAAGATTGCTATCCTTTGCCTTTTTTAGAAGAAATCCTTTATGCAGTAGCTGGCAAATCCATGTACTCATTTTTGGATGGTTTCTCTGGATTTAATCAGATAAGTATCAAACAGGAAGATCAGCCCAAGACATCCTTTATCACTCCATGGGGAACCTTTGCAATGAAAAGGATGCCTTTTGGTTTAATGAATGCCCCTGCTACATTTCAGAGAGCTATGGATACTGTCTTTGCAAGCATGACTCCAGAACAATTTAGAGTCTTTCTGGATGATTTATGCCTAGGTACTGAAGTAAGTGACCATATTTCAGAGCTAACAAGGGTATTTATATTGTGCAGACAAGCTGGAGTTAATCTAAATCCCAAGAAGTGCATCTTTTTATCATCCAAAGGCCAACTGTTAGGACATGAAGTTTCTGCTCAGGGTCTTCAAGTATCTAAAGAAAAAATCATTGCCTTAAAGAAGCTTCAAACACCCAAGACACTTAGAGATGTCAAGGAATTTATGGGGATGACCTCTTTCTTGAGGATTTATGTGCCTAATTTCTCTCACCATGTTAGTCCTATCTCCAAACTAACCAGAATAGGCCATGTTAGTAAAAAAGAAAGTAAATATAGAGCTGTTGTTTGGACTAATGAGTGTGAAAAAGCTTTTGTGCAGATTATAGAAGCTATTTGCCATGCCACACGTTTAAAAACTCCAGATCTCTCACTGCCATTCACAGTCTATATAACTGTTACCAAAAAAGCTGTTGGAATTGCTATTTTGCAGGAGAAGCACCCCATTGCTTTTGCAAGCAAACAATGGTCTCAAACTGAAGAAAGGTATGCCAAGATAGAAAGGAGTGCAGCTGCCCTTATCTTTTTGATAGAGAGACAAGGACATCTTCTGCAAAAATCTCAGACCACTGTCTACATGCAACAGAATCCCATGCCTTTTTTATATGGTAAGAAATTGGCAAAACCCAAGCTTCATAGATGGGCTTGTAGGCTCCAATCTTATGATCTAAAGGTAAAAGTCATCCATGTTGTGAATAACCCGAGTTTGTATTTACCTGCTGCCTATTTTGAGCATGAAGAAGTTGTACAGGAAGGAGAAGAAATGGCTAACCTTGTTGTAAATGAGCAAGACCCTTCAGATAAACAGGTTCAAGGCTGGCAACATTCTATTAGGAGGTTTCTTCAGTATCAAGAGATGCCTCCTGAATTTACTAAGAGCCAAGCCTACAAGTTTAAGCTCAAATGTTTAACTTACACTTTGGTTGGAGATATTTTGTGCAAAATAAACAGGGATGGAGTTCTTTTAAGGTGTGTTGATGAAGATGAAGCTGCCCTAGTACTTGCTAAAAATCACAAAGGAGTCTGTGGTGGTCACTTTGCAGCAGACACAACTGCCAAGAAAATACTGAGGTCTGGTTATTTTTTGCCCCATTTGTTTAAAGACTGTTATGATGTCATAAAAACTTGTCACCAATGTCAAATCTTTGGTAAAAAAATTTTGCATCCTGCCCCTCTCACAGGAATTGTGTCTCCAAGTCCATTTCAAGTATGGGGACTAGATTATGTTGGTTCTATAAATCCTCCATCTTCAACCCAGCATGAATACATAATTATAGCTACAGACTTGTTTACCAAATGGTATGAAGCAGCACCTTTGAGAAAAGCAAATGCATATACCACTGCCAGATTTTTGCATGAAAACATTTGCTCTAGGTTTGGCATTCCCTTTAAAATTTTGACTGATAGAGGCTCTACTTTTATTAATGAGGTTATTAATTTCCTTGTCTCAAGTCTCAAGATCAAGCATGTGAAAAGCTCAGCCTATTATCCTCAGGGAAATGGCCAAGCTGAATCTACTAACAAAGTGCTTAAGGGTATTTTGCAGAAAACAGTTTGTCAAAACCAAAGGGATTGGCACTTGAAGTTATATGATGCTCTTTGGGCTCATAGAATTACCTCCAAAACAGCTACTAATGCTTCACCCTTTAGTTTAGTTTATGGAGTTGAGGCTGTCATACCAGTCGAGGTGGAGATACCTTCTCTAAGGATGGCACTCAAATTGGAATTGGAGTTCTCTGAAGCCTTAAAGCACAGGTATGAAGTGCTGTTAAAATTAGATGAGGAAAGAATTGTTGCAGAAAATTACAATTTGCTGAAAAAGGCCAAGAGTGCAGCAGCTTTCAAGGCTGCTCACAAATTACAGGATAAGTTTGCACCTATGGAATTAGTGTTAAAATGGAATGCTGCAGATGAGGGAAAGCTTTCTAAGTTTGAAAATCCTTGGGAAGGCCCTTATCAGATTTTAGGAGAGGCTGGCTGCTCATCTTATAGATTGATAGATCTCAGTACAGGTTTAGAGGTGCCCAACCCTATTAACATTCAGCATCTTAAAAGGTATTGGCCTCAACATGCGTGCTTGGGCCTATTTGCTTCCATATAGGCACCTATTCTAGCTTAGAGTAGGCTAATTGTAGTTTAAAGTTGAAGCTTTACATTTCTTTTGATTGGATTTGCTCATTTCCTTTGAGGTTTAAGCTTTAGATTTCTTTTGGTTGGATTTGCTCAATTGATTTTTGGTTTAGTTGTATTGAAGTTTCCTTATATTTGTGCCATCAGGACCATTCTTTCCCTTGAGGTGAACTAATGTGTATTCTTTTTGAAGCAGAGTTATGCTCACAGACTAGACAGTTTCAAAAACAAAAAAGAGTCAGAGAATTTTCCATTAATCAGAAAAAGTACACAGGTTACATTTCAAATGAGTAGATCCTTTCATAGAGAACCAATACTATCAGTATGCCCTGAAGGAATGGTAGGTATTCTGTTTGAAGGGGATCCATCTGCAGCATCCAAGAGACTGTTATACCTTGTGAAAAAACTGTCCATAGTGCCAAAAACATAGTGTTCCTCTTTCCAGAGGTTCTCTTGGAGTAGTTCAAAATGCCTGTTTTTTACCATGAGGAGCATTAGAGAACCATAGCCATCTGCTAGCATCCTGTGAGAATAATATAACTGCCTATACCTGCTGAATTGAGCATCTGTCATCTCATGGTGATGTTTACATAAAAAATAGTATACATGTAGCATCTGTATAAACTCCCTTCCAAAAATCTTGGCCCAAAGAACCCTTGTGTCTCGGTATCTATTCAAAGCTGTCAATTTTTCTTTGTGAGTTTTTTGCCCAAGGAAATTGCACATTGCATGGTGCTCATGGTTCAAGTTTCCTCTGAATAGCTCTTTTTCGAAATCAGGAAATGCTATGTCAAATCTGTTACTTCCCACTGCCATACTCTATTTCAAAAATCCATGTGCCATAGCCAAATTCGAAGCTGGTAGAGGTTCTTCATTGACCAGGATATTATCCCATTCTGCATCTGTATGAACTTCCTGCACGGGCCTGATCACACCATAAGGCAGAGGAATACCTGTTACTGGATCAATTTCAGGGAAAACTCCCAAATGGTCGGGATCAGCTGTTAAATTGTCCCAGATGGGTGTTTTGTAGGTAAAGGGAGCCATGATCAGAACAGGAGTTTCGAGATTTTCGAGCACAGAACAGAGAAAAGTGAATTAGGGTTAAGCTCGATGGTTTCAGAATTTTTTTTGAATTATGGTTGTTTATGATGGTCCAAAGGTTTTGTGTGTAAGACTTTCTAAGGGTAATGGTTTAGTTAAATAAATAGAGATTAGCTATGCTTTAACAGATTTGAATGTGGTCATTTCAGGTCCATTTGCTTACCACTCTCACTTGTCTTAAGTTGGCCCCTTCCACTTAGCCCTTGCTTCCATATGCAATCCTAAGAGTGCTAATCCTATATTGCTATTCATCTTTTAGCACTCATGCTAACTTGCTTCTTATTGCCATATGCAGGTTCACTTGTTTTGAATTCTCACTTGTCTTAAGTTGACCTGCCTTTCCATCTAGCCCTTGTTTCCTTATGCAATCCTAAGAGTGCTAATCCTATATTGCTATTCATTTTTTATTTAGCACTCATGCTAACTTGGTTATCATTGTCATATGTAGGTTCATCCACTCCTTCTTCTCCATATTCACCTGTCTTGAGTTGACCTACCTTCCATTTGATCTTCTTCTCCTATCATCCACTTCATTACCCTATACTCTGCTCCATATTTCCCATCACTGCAGAGTGAGTATACCCCTTAAACCACTTGTTGACATTCTGAAGACCCTTCAGTTAGCATTCTTTTCTTTGAGGCTGAGGGGACCAGCCTCATTCTTTCCTTTGAGGAGATGTTGCCCATTTTGGGCAACATAAGGACAACATCTTTGCATTGGACCTTTTGATTATTCATATTTCCTCTAAGGACAAATTCTAGGTTATTGTGATCCCATTAGAGTTTGGAAGACATTTGACCAAGTTTGGAAGACATCAGGGATCTCCAAAAATAGCCTAGTTTTTTCCTTGAGGTAAAGAAATTTTCTAAAACTTATATTCATCTGTTTAAGCATTTTTCTTCTGATTTGAAGACCAGGCAAAGGATATAGCAAGTATACAAGGAATTACAAAGCATTTTGCCAAATTCACTTATATGGGCTTGATTGAGTTGCATCAATGGTCACACATGTGAGGATGTCACTTTGGAAGTGAAAATTGCTCTTATTTTGGCCTTGAAGATTGGAAGACCTTTTTTGGAAGATTGGAAGACCTTTAGGCTTGAGCAAAGCTATTTTCACTATAAGGTATGATTTGAGCTTTTGAGCAATCTGAGATAAGATCATGTGCTACAGGGGTTTCCATCCTTTTCCACTCCATTCATTCCATATCTTCCCATTCATACTCAAAAAACCCTCAAAAGGCCTCTTTCCATCAATTCTTTCACTTTGATGCTATTTTCACCATTTTACTACACATATTTTTATTGATCTCACCTCCACTTTTGAATTGCTCTCAAAAGATCTTGAAAAACCTTAAGAGCAAATAAGCTTGGTTTTTACCTTCATCCTATCCTCATAAACCCTACCATAGCCTATTTTCACCATTTTTCCATTTTTTTCCTATGATTTTTTCATCATTTCCAAGTTTGAAAATTCATTGGCCATGGTCAAAAGGGCCAAAATTTCAAGTATTTCAGCTTGATCTGAAAACACTCCAGAATTGAAGCTTGGAAAAAATAAGCTATGCTGGCCTTTTAAAAATCCAAAAAAGACCTTGGGAAGCCTCTCAAATTTCATTTCTTGGGATGCGTGCAAAGAAATAAAAAAAAAAAAAAAAAACCTATTTTAGCCTATCTACCCTATCCACTCTTTCCACCTCAGCCCCCCCCATTTCCACGTGGCAGCAGGGCAGGGCCTCCAGAACACGAGCTGGCACAACCCCTCTGCGTGGCACGCATTTTCGAAATGCCACGCTGGCCTTTTCCTTATATGCCTTAGTCTCCCAGACTGGTTCTTGCCTGTGGGATATTTCGAGCTTCAGAATTTTTCTGTAAACCCTAAAACTGGGATAATGCTAAATCTGGCAAATTCGTGCCAAAATCTGATTGAATCCCGCCCTTTTGCTCCCGAAATCATCTCCTGAACCTTTTCCGAAACCTCTGGAACCCTCTGTGGCACTTGATCTAAGGAAATTTGCTCAAATTAAGCCGGAAATCACTCAACCGAGCTGGTTTTTGGGACTGACAGTTTTTAATTCAGAAGAACAGATCATTTTATCACGACCCCTCAGAGAAAAACTCTGTGATCTTGGCGCATTCTGATTATCCTCTATTATATTACCTGAATTTGTAAAACCCGGCTCTGTTTTTGTCTAAAAATGATGACCTGCTGAAGATTGACTTGATCTGCTGAAGACCGACCTGTTCTACATCAAAAGAACTCAGATTTCTACATATTTGATCTGCATTCTGCCCTCCTTGGGTATTTATTTGGCTTCTTGCATTCAGATTTGCTTGAGAGTAAAATCTCGAGTATTTCTATATGGTAATTTCTTCCAGAACCACTGGAACTCCTGGAACTCCTTGTATTACTTTGCTACCATAAATATTCTTTGCTTGGAAAGGTTCTTGTTATTTTTTCATAAATCCTGTAAGGTTTTGTATTGTCTGTTAAAAGCCAGAAAAGAAAACACCAAGAAAAAAATTAAAATACAAAGTTAGGACATTACTTCCAGTTAGATTTCATTCAAACCAATATACTTCATCCTCAGGAATATCCTAGAAGTCTATACATCCAGAAAAAATGCAAAAAGAGTACACCTGTTCATGACTGTTACAAAACTTGACTGATATTTGAAGTCTTGATTACTCTCAGAAAAATCCAGTCATCCTCTTGCCATATAAATCTTATGGACGTGATCCTGGACTCATTTTAAAATTGTCTGCACAAATCCCAAGCAAAAATTCCTCACCAAACTTCATCTGTAAATTTGAGCTCTCTGTTTTTGCATTGACCAAAAATTGACCCGAGTTTGACATTGTCTTTCTCAATCTTCCCTTATCCAAATCAAGCCAAATTTTCACCAGTAGTTTCTGTTCCTGATTTATCACCCATATCAAAAAACAAATCACAAAAATCTTAAAGGGTGTGACTGCTAGGTTGATTTTTGCTCTGACAGTTTTTTCTGCTACATGGATGGTAGTGATTTTGAGAAAATGTGCACTCCAAATTGAGTTTTTTTTTTTGCTTCATATAGTTAAGGATTGATCACCCTAAGTGATCTGGAGGTCCTGACCACTTGGTTTGCATTTCCTTTGAGGTTAGGCTAAAATTCCAGGTTTTAGGCTAACACACCCACACCAAACTGTCCCTGGAGTTCTGCGGGAGCCCTGCCACCACCAAATCCGCCCACAAGCCGCTCTTCCCACCACTCTACTTATAGACATCACTGCACATCATTGTCTAGATGACCTGCAGCTCAATGTGTAGATCCAGTGGCCTCCTCACTGCCGAAAAAAAACACTGCGCAGAAGCCTTTGCCCGCCATACCCCACACCAAGGTTTCCGCACACAGCCTAGCCGTCCCTTTCGGCATGCGTCCCACCTGTCTAGCTTATCGAGCGTTTCATAATAATCATCTTCCCACAAAAGCTGGTCCACAGAGGCCCCAAACAATGCCCACAAGAAAACTCAAGGAAACAAGTAGCTCAAAAACTCCATCTAAGCACCTCAAAGTGAGTATTTGTACGATTCTAAATACAATACCAGCCTAAAATCTTAAGGCCAACCATTGCGTGAAATACCGGCCGCAATACAAAAAGGATTGTGCAAACATATTTGGTGTCTTTAAGAGGCAAATTGCCCTAAGGGGTGCATCCCTATTACGCCCAAAAAGGGCCCGTAAATGTGAGACCTTGCAAGTTATAGACACCGGAGTAGCGTTCCCACTTGGAGTTTAATTTTTAATTTTTGATATGGCATAGAGCTCAGACTCCAATTCAGATGGTTTTGAAAGATTATGAATACCCTAAATTAGAACTAGTTTGTCCTGTAGCAAGATCTAGTTTATCCTCTTTGTGATTTTGTTTGTCCTCTTTCTGGTTGGTTAAAAGTATCAAAAGTGCAATGGGATGGTGGTCTCAGAAACCAGTAGTTGGGACCTGATACGTGCTGCTTGAAATTGACGGTGCTGGCTTAATGGGGATACATCATAAGGGCGCATCCTCGTTATACAAAAACTGGGTTTGCCATGTCATTAGAACTGGGTTCCTATATAATATATCAGGTGCGTACCATTCCCATTACCGTGGTGAACTTCTGGTTTCTTGGCAACAAAAACTGAGCTAGAAGACAAACATAGCTGCTGGAGGACAAATTGAGCTTGCTAGAAGACAAACCCAAGGGCCTGACTTGGGCAATTCGGAAGTCCTTGAAGAAAAGAAAGGGAAGGTGCCTAGACACGTCAGCAAATGCCTTGAACTAATGGGAATGCTTTTTTCCTGGCTTCGCTTGCCATGTGGCAAAGTAGCGCCTGGCTAACAACCTAATGGGGATGCGCTCTAAGTCAGCCAAAATTAACATGCTCCTCAAACCATCGGCCATTTCGGATACCTAATGGCATAGACAACTTCGTAAAAGGAACTAACCGGAAAAAATTTGAGGTTAGCAAGTTAAGGTCAACTCGAGAAGTTGTTTTTTCTTTTTCTTTTTTTTTGGGGTCTAGCCCCCATGTCACGATGCCTTACTCCCCCATCATGGTACCCAAAGTCATGTTTCGCGGGGTCCATTGGCTTGCGAACATGCAATGTGTGCCACCTGACATGTACATTAATGGTACTGCCCGCTGTAATGGGTGCGTGAATGGCCGCTCAAGTATTTGATACTTGACTGTGTCTGTGGGGCATTCCTGATATGGTCGGTGGGGAAATGTATAAGAGCCTAAGAAGGGACCCGTCACTAAGCAATTGCCCCTTTGTCAGGATGGTCAAGGGGACAGGGATAAGGAAAGCATCTCGAGGAGGGGGAGGAATTGATATGGTATGTGGGGAAATGGTATAAGAGCTTAAGAAGGGACCTGCCACTAAGCAATTGCCCCTTTGCCAGGTTGGTCAAGGGGACAGGGATAAGGAGCCTCTTATTAATTCTCGAGATACCAGCATAAATGGATAGAAGTGCTTACTCATACGCGATGGTTTTGCCCAATTTGGTCAAGGGCATGTCAGTTAGGAACGTTACATTTGGTGTCGGAACGGAGATATCAGCATAAAAGGATAGAAGTGACTACTCATAAATGTTAAAACATCTAGATGGTTTTGCCCAATTGGTCAAGGGCATGTCAGTCAGGAACGTTACATTTGGTGTCAGAGTAGATCTTGAGTTTGAGTCTCCATGGATGTCTATATGCACGAGTAATTTGCACAACCTTGGTAATCACAGTGTCACTGCTATATATGGTGAAATCATAGTCTTGGATGCTCAAGGATGAGCATAGTTCTAGTGGGAGAGAATGTAACAGACCCATTGATGTAGCAGACCCATTAACGAACAGGGATAAGGAGCCTCTTATTAATTGCTGAGATACCAGCATAAATAGATAGAAGTGACTACTCATAAACGTCTAGATGGTTAATCCCCTTATACAGAACTTTTTAGAAACTATAAATATACCACCCTCCCATATATGTACACTGTGACGTTCCAATATAATATACGCTATAAATATGTATAGTATATATGTATGTCACTAGTACGTAGCCCAGAAAGCCATGTACTTGAGACCCACACATGGTTGTACCCATAAACAACCATACCGCACAGATGCAATTATGATATAATTACATCTAGGGACCCGTAGCTATGGATTATTAACTTGCCAATGCCCTCTTGCCAAGTGGCAAATAGCCAATGGGATCACTTTTAGGGCAAAGCAACCCTAAAAGTTCGTTATAAAAATGGCCATGAAACCCTAATTCGAGTTTCATGCCATTTTCGTTCTAGAGCCTCATCTGCTGCGCTTGAGCACAGCAGTCTGAGGGATTTCGAGAGAGGAATAGCCCTACCGCATTAGTTGGAGGAGATCTAGCAGCCAAGGAGTAGTTCAACAGGTTTTGGAGATGGGCGCCAGTCAAGAAGAAGGTATTCCATCGATCCGAGCCTCAATACTGGCCCTAAAGTCAGCATTGAGGCCCCGGGGGATTCACCTATATACAATACGGATATGCCATCTGCGTTCCTAGGGTAGCAAAAAAACCCTTAGTATACGATTCATCAAATCTTGAAAAATACCCATGTAGGAAATATACGGGCTCAGAAAGGTGTGAAATGTGATAAAAAGACACCCCTCTCCATATATTTTCGTACGAAAAAGGTCTAAAAAAAACCCACTTCTTACACTCAGATGGTTCATACGGGATATTAAGGTGAACCCCCCTTGATTGAGGCAAGATAGCATTTTATCCTGTTCCTAGATCATTCTTAGATCTTCATATAGAAGCCTCTAACGAATGAACCAGTTCTAGTTGTTTGAGCATAGATCTGTGATAGATAGGTAGGTTAGATGCCTTTCTACTTTGTTCTACGTTGATCTTGGATCTCTGTGGTACATTACTCTGTTTTACTTCCTTGTTGGGGAAGGGGGGTAGAGATCAGCCTAGTAGCATGCTCCTAGCATACTCTGTTAGATTCCGGGTAGTTTTCGGCCTGTGCATAGGAGCCCGCCTGGCTGTGGGCTTAGAGGGTGAGACCGGCCGATAAGGGTAGTCATGTTCCAATCATGGGCTGTTACTAGGCCTGATAGTCTGCCACCGCGTGTGGGCAGGGTATGGGCTTGATGCCCTCTCGAGCAATGCTATTCCAAGGACCTTCCCAGGAAGGGAAAGGTGGATGGGCACACACCAGTGGGTGGTGCATTGCTGGGATGGGGGTTGAAGTCATAGACGAGCAGTCGCTCTCTAGTACCCCATAATAAGCCATGAGCTACCTGGAGGGGGGTGATTCCCTCCTGCCTCATCGGGCCTGGGAAGATGAAACCCAGGAGTAGCCCCCTTGGCTATGTCCCCAGCAGGCTACGGTCATATCCTCGATGCTTTTCAGCCTATCTGCAAAGTATGCACAGGGGGGGCAGATGGCGTGGTCAACCCTTAGCCATGTTCTTATGCCAGCCCAATCCATTGCCATGAATTCGGTCTGCATTGACTTCTGGGAGCCGAGCCGTCAGCCATCCCTTACGTGTCTGAGCCCAGGGGTAGGAGCTCTTTAGATGATGTTAGCATTGTGTATTGATCAGATGTTCAGTAGTAGATGTCACCCTTTAGGGGTGTGTTGTATTGATGATTATATGTTGTTATGTGCTTATCTTGTTTGCTTCCGCTTATAGGTAGGCTCCGAGGGAGACAGGGGAATGACACACCTGTTCTTCCCCATCTGTACCTTGACAAGTGTCAAGGGATGGATGGCAGGCAGGTGGCCTCATGTTGGGGACAGCTCAGCTGAGGGGAAGCTCCAGGTTGTATACGAGCGAGGGCTCGTATATGTTCTGGGGACGTCACAGTGGTATCAGAGCAATGATCTTGGTTGACCAAGATCTGAGCATTGATCATAACCCAGTAGTACTAACATCATAGGAACTGAGTACCAATGGTACGAATTTAGGCAGGAGACCTCGAAATGGGAAAATTTTCTTTCCCCTATAGGAAGAATTT
Source organism: Isoetes taiwanensis (assembly GCA_021234155.1). Lineage (NCBI taxonomy): Eukaryota > Viridiplantae > Streptophyta > Lycopodiopsida > Isoetales > Isoetaceae > Isoetes > Isoetes taiwanensis. Next base: position 2,354,507 of record JAJEKV010000059.1, on the reverse strand, counting down.
AGTAGCTAGGAGTAGCCAAGCTAGTTGAAAAGGGGGGAAATATGGGTAACTAGTCAAATTAGAGTCAATTACTCACGTGGTGCGCCGGGAGCCTAATTGGCTTTCTCAACTAGGCCTCCCGCGCACGACGTGAGTATTTGCCCTGTTTTGGCTAGAAGGTTAGTTAATTTAGCAAAAGTAATTGCATAAATAGATTCATGTGAAAATAACCCAAAATGATATATTACTTAGCATAAAATAGGCAACACAAAGTTAATCTGATTGAATTACTCATGTCGTGCGCCCAGAGCCTAATTGGGAATCTCAAACAGGCTTCTATCGCACCACATGAGTAAATTGGAGTAATTATGCCTTAATAAGATTAAATGTAAGCACCCGTGTTGATAATCTAGCAAAAAGATCAAATTAACCCAAACCCTAATTTTTGTGGCCTATAAATAGCCGAGACCCCCCCTCATTTTTCACCTTTTCTGTTTGAAATTTCACTCCCGATCTCTAAGGCGCTTTTTGGGTGCCAGACCTCCGATTCGAGCGATCTCTTGCATGGCCAGGACGAAACAGACCACTCGCAAGCCTGGGAAAGGCACTTCGCACAGCGCCTTGCTCGACGCCATCCGACGGAAGAAAGAAATGAAGGTGACCAAATCGACTTGGGACGAGTTGTTCGGAGAGTACCTGGAGAAGAGCGCAGCCGAAATGGAGGGCATGGAGGTGACCGTTGAGTACACCGCAGCTAAAAACCCTGAAGCTCAACATCGGCTAAACCGGATGAAGAGATCGGAGCCGAAAAAGACACCCCTGTGGAAGATGCACCTACCGGCACTGATGCAGATGCCTTGAAGAGCACTGATGCAGTCCAGCAAGATATCGATGCAGAGCAACCTCCAGTAAACCAGAATGCCGAACCAGACGCAGATGCTTCCAAGGATCAAGACACAGTCAAGCCTGATGCTGTGCAAGAGCTTGTCACAGATGCAGATGTAGAAGCTGAGAGGAAAGCAGCCAAAAAGAGAAGAAGAGAAGAGAAGAAAGCGCAGAAGAAAGCGGACAGGATGGCTGCCAAGAAGGCCTGAAGAGCGGAAGAAGAGAAGAAGAAAGCAGAGGAGGAAGAGGCAAAGAAGGCAGAGGAGGAGGCTCGGAGAGAAGAAGAAGAGGCTAAGAAGAAAGAGGAGGAGCTAGCCCAACAATCAGCAGAGCGGCGGTCCAAGAACCGCGAAGATAGGGATGCAGTGCCAAAGAAGAAACGGAGGAGCACGCACAAGATAGCCCAAGAGGCGGTGCAGCACCTGCTGAGCAAGGAAATGAAGAAGAAAAAGATAGCCGAGGAAAAGGCTAAGAAGAAAGCTGAGGAGTGTTAAATTGTATTAATCACATGTTGAATATTTGGGATGATCATTTGTCAGATTAAATCTGTGAGCAAGTTACATGTGCAGTATTATAAAGTAGTGAGTGCCTGAAATGCCAAGGTTGCCTATGGTTCACAGATGATACCACATTGGTTTAGCTGTGCAGCATGAATTCACCATGAGATTCAGAAGAAAATTCAATACAGGTTGCTTGATATTCGAAGTTAATCTAAGTTTTAGGGTTGCACATATTATTCTGCCTATAGGTATTGTTTAACCTTTGGAACCATTGGGAAATTCAAAGGTATCAGAAATAGGCAGGTTTCTGTGGGATATTTCGAGAAAACATCAAACCGACTGGCATATATCTTGGATCCATTTCTGGAGGGATTTACACCTGTATTATAACTAAATTAAGCTCATAACCGTCGGAACAGACTGTAAATAGCCGACTGAGCATATTTGTTGATTGATCCGAAGTGTACAGAGTGAGAGGCGATCGATCAAAGTGGAGCCATTGTTCTTACAAATGGTTTTTGAATATTGAGTCAATAACCAATACTTAGTTTGTGAAGTTGTGAATGCTTGACCATTGCAAATCAATATAATGAGTTAAATTCATCTTTGAAGGGCATTACATATAACTCTAAGTTTAAGTTGTGAAATTGGATTATTTCAAGCTAATTATTTATCATTGGTATCAGAGCACTTCGATCCAGTAAATGGCAAGCAGATTTGGAGCTAGCCTTCTTAGCACAGTAGATGTCTTCAATGGGGGTGCAGGCTTCCAAGTGTGGAAGGATTCCATTAAGCATGTGCTGGAAGTAGAAGAATTGTGGGAGATAGTTGATTCAGAAGGGGATTTTGAAGAAATCACTGGAGAAACAAGTAGAGGAAGAAGACTGAGCATTACTCAAAGCTCAGTTAATGCTGGTGGTGGTGGTCCAATTGACAAAACACCAGAGACTGCAGCTGCACTTGAGGTTAAGGATGATAAGAGGTCATCATATGCCAAAGTTAAAGAAGCACAAGGCATCATTTCCTGTAAAGTCAGCCCAACAATCAGACTGAAACTCAGGGGCATGACACCAAAACAAATGTGGTCTTATTTGTTGAAACAATATGAAGTTAAATCTTCATCTCAAATTGACTTGTTGGAGCGAGATTTGAGAAACTTAAAGCTGCAAGAAGATGGAGACGTGGCAGATTATTTTAACAAGTTTGATAACTTGATTGCAGACCTAACAGGAGCTGGAGTTACCATTTCTGACACAAGCCAGGTGCTGCAAATCTCCAGGTCAGTTAATGATAACCCAAATTTGGCTTTATTCATAAGAAACATGAGTAGAAACAGAGATGATGCTGAAAGAATTTTGAGGACCGAGTTTGAGCAGAAAAAAATTGTGAGGGATAGTGAAGAAAATTGTTTGGGTCCGGGCACGGGACTGCCTGGAGGACGAATCTCTGTGAGATCCTTGAAGTCCGGCAGGACAAATCCTAGAACACAATTGTCACGCGGGATTTTGCTAACAGAGAAAAGAACACTAGAAACTCAGATGAAACAGCAATTGCAATACAATGTGAAACACACAAAACACTTGCGAAGAACAAGGCAATCCATTGATCCAAAACAAGTGTACAATGAGAGTTCAAAGGAACACATAACAGGCGACCAGCATGTCTGCTCTGTAGTGAACAAAGAAAAGCTCTATCGAAGGAGCAAAATTGCCTCAATATATAGAGACAAGGAGTGGCCTACGGGCCAGAATCGGATCCTCATCATGACATCGAGTGCTCCACTACTTGAGCACTCGGGTAGGAATCCGAGCTGTCTGGTGCCGTGCTAACAGAATGAAGCAGGCCAGCGTGGATCCTACCTGTTAGGCTTCTGCTTCTTTGAGGAGGTCTGACCCGCCGTGGCACCAGGTGGATCCCTCTTCTTGGTCGCCGTGGCGCCTTGTGGCGTGCCTGAGTACAGGATGTATAGTCCTGTGTTGTCGCCAGGCACAGGACTAACACTCCCCCCCACCACACTACACTTATTGTGGAGGAAAGGTGGCACGAGCTCGGCAGGTGGAAAACTAGGGGAAGTTTGTTGGTCAGAGAGTCGCGCGTGAGGTAGACGTACGTCGTTGTACTTTGCAATCATTTGTCGTCTTTGAGCAAGATCTTCTGGAGTGCGTTGTGCCAAACATTGTGCTGCATTTATAAGGAATCCATCATAGATCATGTCTTCAAGGGCTTCATGAATGTCAGATGGAAGCCTCGTGAGTTCCATGAACAACACTAAGTCAAGGCCAAACTTTCCAGCACTGGCATTCGGATTGCAGTAATGTATCTGGACTTTCCGTTGTTTGGCACTTTGAAGGATAGCAATAAGGGCAGCACAAAATCCTGCTTGTCGAAATACAGATGGATCTGGGGAAGTCTTGGCTCGTTCAATGAAAGCCGTGAGACCATCCGTGGCATCCTGTATTGTTTTCCATGAGCAAGCATTGGGGATATAAATCCAGTTGGTGTTCCTGTCAAGAGTTTCATCTGCACGCCACTTGCGTCTTCGGATGAATCGTGGGTCCCAGCGGATGTCTTGCGCAATGGCCGTGGGCGTCCAGGCTTCATGTTCTCGGAGTACAGGACTCCAGAACGCTTGTCGCCACGCTGAAGTGTTGACCTTTATCAAAGGGGGAGCTCCATATCTTGCAAGTTCACTTGCCTCTGGTGGAGTTTGGTGCCGTTTATCCTTGAGTTGTTCCTTGAACTCGAGCAGAATCTTCTCAGGGAGCTGTTTGCTCACCGTGTCCCACTCATTGGCAGTGAGGAGGGAAGTCAAAGGTACAGGGTCCCAATCTTCAGGAAGGACCTTGTTTTTCAGCATAACATGCAAACAGTGCAGAGATGCATAATGCTGGACGAATACCTGTGCAAGCTCAAGTCCTTGATCTGAGTTGTAGAGAGTGTGAAGGAGTGTGTGAATTTCTGCCAACCAGAGATCAACTTCTTTTTCCAGGATAGGCATATATTCTTCCTGCACAGACTGGAGAAATTTGGTGTCTTTGATATACGGGTTCTCTTTGTGGAGCAGAAGTTGCTTCGTGAGATCCCCGTGGAAATGCTCAATGGTGCGATCCTCATGTGCGTTCGTGACATATGCCAGATAGAAATCATGAAGCACAATTTCATTATAATGAGAAAATATTTGAAAATTGAGAATTTTTTTATTGTAGAGCTTTGCAGGGTTGTATACACGTGTACAGTACCCCTATGGCAGGGGTTGTATACACATGTACAGTACCCCTGTTGCAGGGGGTTGTAAGCACGTGTCTACACTACATGATTATATCAAAAACTTATTAACATGGTAATCATATACCAACTTCCAAACATAAGTGAAGACCTTATCATATACATGAACATGATAGTCATACAATATACATGCTAAGATAGCACATAAGAAAAAGTATATATAAATATACTTATCGAGAACATGAATTAGATTGAGAGCCTTTAGCTGATGCTATGTCCCCCCACATGTCAACAATATATTTTGGAATCTGAACAGTCTTTGGTCTTTTGCCATTTGCATCCCATGCATAATGTATAGCATCTAAATTCTCATACCTTGATGGATCTGATGGATTGGGTCGCCAACGCTTAGTTAAGCAACCAGTATAGTCACGACCAACAGGCATCCACCATGATACATAAATATGACCATAATTGGTAGACTCTGGATCCAGAATGGCATCTTCTTCCGTATAGCCCAACCACGTTGGAGTTTCATCGTCTCCAGGTCGAACTAAAACGAACATACCTTTCGTGACGTGTACATGAGGATCGAACTCTTCCATGGGCAACACTGGACGCCCATCTGCCGGCCCACAATAAGAAGGCAAAGTTTTTGCGACCACGGCAGCTTCATCAACCTCTGGAGTAAAGGCAGCTTGTACAGGTTCTTGCCTTGTACGCAACCAAAAGTTATCATTTTGAGGTCGTCCTGGAGAGACATCTTTCAAGCATGACAGAAGCTCGGTCCAATCATCCATAGTTGCCTTGTACTGTTGTGCAAACACACTACCTTCTTGATCTTTGCAGAAGGAGTTCCATAATGCTATGTATTTGTTGATGCTATCTGCCAGGCCAGGGAGATCTTTTAATGTCTTGGCTGGAGGGATATTTTTAGGCACCCCTATTGGCAATGTTGGATCACCATTTTCATCCTCCTTCCACATTTTTATTCCTTTTTCTGGAATCCACTCCTTATGTGTCGGTCGCATCTTATATTGCATAATGGGCCATTTTCCATCCATCTTAAATCGGAACAGTAAAGGCTCAGTATGGCCTGTCAGACGTTGGCCCTTGTCTGGAATATATCCTTTCACAAAACTTTTCCAATCTGGAACCTCGTCTACGAAGTATGGAACAGGAGACTTTGCATTGCATTTGCTAAAAAAGTAGAGCAACTCAGGCAAAGTTAGAGCATCAGATGAACTCATTAATGTTGAGAAGTTACCAAACATTGCATCAATATCGTCATGAGTGTGCCCAACCATCATGAAACCAACTTGGATCTCATCGAACACCTTTAGCCATGTCAAATAAGACAGATAGGAGAACACGTATCTATTCTTATTTTGACCAGGTGCATTATCCAATTGCAAGTAGAGATTTCGAGGAAGTGGATTGAAACCTTGTTCTAAGATCCAAGCGGGTGCCCAACTTCGGGGCACCTCCTCTTGTGTCTGCGCTAGCTTATGATGCAGTGGTCGAGTATCCTTTACGGCTTGCATTAGTTTGCAATCTGTGGTTTTGCTTCCACATAGATCACCACATCTGTCTTCATCCAGCAACTCAAGATAGTGTAGGATTCTATTAAGTGATCCAACATGGAAGTTTGAGTCATCTTTCCAGAGGTCAAGAGAGAAATGCCCATAAGCCCCTGAACCATGACCATGTGTTAGTGCACCTGTCAAGCTACTCTTTAAGCGATCTCCTCTCCAGACGGACTTAGCGAGATGATGACTTCTTGGTGTGAGTGTTTTGACCTGATCCATCTTGTCATGTATTATGCAAAGGTGACTTTCAGGCGAACGATGTGATAAAGCACGCCAATGCCAGTATTGACTCCTACATGACCTTTGTTCCAACATATGAGACCGTCGTTGAATTGAAAGGTTGCGTCTCTCCCTTGTATCCTTTGTTCGTTCCAATTTCTGCTTAATTACCACGCATATGTTACACTTGGAGAATGCTATATTCCTTGCTATGCCTACATCTGGAAACTCTTTTTTCCAAATATTGTAGAAAGAAGGCAACGTTACATTTTTTCCTGTCAGCTCTTCCACCACGGCACCCACTTCCTTGTGTATGCTCTTCTTGTTAAGGATAGAAGGAAGTTTGCGAACATTCTCCCTTATATCATCCTTTCCTCTCTTACTTCTATGTGGAATGCTCTCTGCGTTCTCATTAATGAAGGTATCAAGCACACTCTCTGTAGCTAGTGTAACCGATCGAGGCTTCTTAGAGCCTGTGTTACCATGCTCAGCTCTTTTTCCACCTAACTCGAACCTCCTCCTCCACCTATAGAATGTGGCCTGAGCAATTCCTAAAGCCAAGCGCCATGCAAGTTGACAGCATTCCACTCCAAGTACTACTACTTTCCCCTCCGAGTGCCCTGTATAAGTTACACTCAACACGTCAAAAATAAGCGTAATCCTTGCACTGCTTGATTGAGAATAAAATTCTTTTCTTAAGGCACGTACTTGCTCTCGTGTGAATTTCTTAGTGCATTCCTCCTTGCAGCACGTGGATTTAAGAGCTTTCTTGATGGATCCGGAAGAACACATCCTGTCCTCCTTGCTATCGCCACTTCTTTCTTTCCTGGGCCTATTTATGTAATTATACTTCCTTTTCCTCTTGAATTGCTCCTGTATGAAACCTTCCTGGCATTGGACTTCTAAGTCATCCTCATCCTGTTCAAGAGCAGCTCGAGCCTGAAGATGCTGGGAAACTGTTCTACCATCGAGAAGCAAAACATCAGAGCTCTCCCAACATACTAGAGTTGCAACAGAAGGCCTCTCTGCACATGCATGACAAGAACTCACATTCTCTTTTCCAATTGGATCTAATATCTTACCCACCGTAAGCCCAACGTTCGATACACCCAACAAGTCATCATCTATGGCATCTTGAGGATCACTGAACACTATGTTTGCCTCTGAATATTTACCCCCAGTGCAGGAGTGAAGAATGTAGCACGGTAAACCAAGTAGATCCGTTCTAGAATAGTTGACTGTCTCTACTTCAGGCTCAACCAACTCGAGGCCAAGAAGGTCGGCTAGGTTGTCATGAGGTCCAATCTCCACAACTACCTCGTCCTCTTCAACCATCTTGCTCGGTTCACTATGGGTAGTGACAGGTGGTTCACCAATCTCCACTACTACCTCGTCCTCTTCAACCATCTTGCTCGGTTCACCATATTGAGTAGCGACGGACGGTGGTTCCTCACAGTGGGTATAGACAGATGGTGTGCCACTGTTGACAGATGGTGGGCTACTAGATGAGTCCTCTTCTGAAGTAGAGGGCAAATTCGGTATTGATCCGGAAGACGTATCACTTGGTATTCGCTCACTCCATCTTACATCCTCCCTTGGCCATTCAATAAGTGTGCCGACTGCTTCACCAACGTTGTCTGCACCTCTGCATGGTACTGGGAGTTCAGCTGATGGAACCACGGCCTCTATAACCTCCACTGCTACATTCGAAGGATCTACATCCTTCCCATGAAGAATGTTTCTCTTGTAAATATGGGCCCTAGCAACTAGTGTGTTTCCAACGAACAGGCAGTATACGGGAAAGTTGAATCTGCACGAAGGAAAGACCTCTCCTCAGTACATATAAATATCAAGAAAATGTCACAAATTTGATCAAAAATGGCGCCATTTAATATACATATTTCAGTCTCAAAAGTACTATCTCGGGCTGAAATGGCGCCGTGGCGCCATTCCAGAGCGTCTGGTTAGTTTTGGACAAGATTTGCAAGTGGGGTCAGGAAGTGGTATTCTACTTGAATGTTGTGATCGGACGAGAAAGTGAAGGTATGCACATTACGGGAACCCCGAGTCAATTAACTAGACAGCTGTGTAGCATTATGTAGATGCAAAATTGAATGAAAAGATGGATCTAAAATGCAGCTCAGTTCAGCAAGGTTAACATCCACGAGGTGCCTATGTTGTGCATTCTTGCTCGTATTGGTATGCTCGGACCAATAGGAGCAGGTATGCACAACAAGGGCACCTCGTGGAAGTTTTACCGGACTGAGCTGGGTTACATTATTTCGATCCAAAAGTGCACTATAACTGTTAAAATGATAAAAGAACAATACAGAACAGCCTAATAAGGCATACACCACTGAAAATGATAAAAGAACAATACAGAACAGCCTAATAAGGCATACATAACTGAAAATGATAAAAGAACAATACAGAACAGTCTAATAAGGCATACATAACTGAAAATCATTAAGAGAACATTACAGAACAGTCTGATAAGGCATACATGGCTTTATTTTTGCTTCATTAATATGATATCAAGTTATCGAGATGTTACACAAGTAAAAAAGCTGGGCTTACTTGATTTTTGAGAGATCCATGGAAGAAATGCACAAAAATGCAGGAAAATTAGCAAGCGCCTTCTGCTAGTCGCTTAGTCGCCCCTCAGAAATCTGCTACAACTAAATTTCCCTAGAGCTGGGCCAACGATATCTGCGAGCGCCAAGAAGGAAGCGCCTGATCGCGTGCATGCGCCTCTGAAAATTTCTTGCAAAGCGCCTGAACAATGCCGCGCGCCTTATGCGTCTTGCAGCTGCAACAACAAGACGAATACGGAATCGCCTGAATCTTATACGCAGACGTCTGCGTCGAGCCATTGTCGCCTTAAATGCAGACAGTGACAAGGACGTGTATTTAAAGGTCAAATAAATTTAAAATAATTCAAACATGGGCGGGCGTTTCAAATTTGGGCGGGCGGGCGTTTCAAATTTGGGCGGGCGGGCGGGCTTTTCAAATTTTGGTTTTTTTTAGGCGGGCGTTTCAAATATGGGCGGGCGTTTCAATTTTGGGCGGGCGGGCGGGCATTTCAAATTTGGCCTTCCAAATTCTGGCGGGATTTCAAATCAGGGCCCGCCCGCCAGCACGCAGCGCCGCCCGTCCGAAGCGCCCGCCTGCACGAAGCGCCACCCGCCAGGCCGCCGCCCGCCCGCCCGCCCGCCCGCCCGCCACCCGCCCGCCTGAAATGGCGCCACCTCTCTTTCTGGGCGCTCATTCTTTCTTCTCTCGCTCTCAGCCGCCAGCGCCTCGCTCTCAGCCGCCAGCGCCTAGCGCCTAGCGCCTTTGCTACCCCTTCCGCGCACTCTTTTTTTGCCCGCAAACGCTCCATTTGCCCCTACTGCCAGCGCCTAACCGACCTGTAAAACCCCCTTTGTTTTTGACCGGAATCGAAGGCGCGCAACATGGAGGGTGCTGATTCTCGAGGAGTGGACACTCCAGCAGCTCAGCCACAAGGTATGTCCCCAACGAAATGGCGCCACGGCGCCATTTGTCAGATATAGATTAAATTTTGCTTTCTTGCATATGGTCAGCAGTTTTAAATGGCGCCATCGCGCTATTCGGTAGAGTTATGGTTTTATGGATTGTTTACTGCAAATGGCGCCACCGCGCCATTTGCTTGAATAAGTTAATTTTGTCTAGGTGATTCTTTCTAAATGGCGCCACGGCGCCATTTGTGTAGTATGCTGTCTTGATGTCCTTGCTATTTAAATAGCGCCGCGGCGCCATTTGCGCGTCTAATGTAAATCACACAGGCACCCAAAGATATCCTAAAACTCGACAAATGGCGCCGCGGCGCCATTTACCTACCAGTGCACCTTTACAGGTCGAACTTTAAATGAAATGGCGCGGTGGCGCCATTTACATGCTTGTGCACTTTTTGCAAACCTTCTTCAAAGTATTTGATGAAGGATGTAGCAAGCTCTGGAAGAAGCCTCTCTGCATGTGTAGAAGTTCTACCCAGATAGGTGCACTAGCATGTAAATGGCGCCACCGCGCCATTTGTTTTGAAGTTTGACCTGTAAAGGTGCACTGGTAGGTGAAATAGCGCCACGGCGCCATTTGTCGAGTTTTAGAATATCTTTGGGTGCCTGTGTGAATTACATTAGAAGCGCAAATGGCGCCGTGGCGCTATTTGCATAGGAGTTTACCTTTACAGGTTGAACTTTATAACAAATGGCGCGATGGCGCCATTTACATGGTGGTGGACCTTTTGCATGTGGAACTTGCTGTAAAGCAGAGAGGCTTCTTTCTTTGTTTGCCGCACCCTTCTTCAAATTATTTGATGGAGGGAGTAGCAAACTTTGGAAGAAGCCTCTCTGCGTTTGTTTATAAGTTCTACCTAGAAAGGTGCACTAGCATGTAAATGGCGCCACCGCGCCATTTGTTTTAAAGTTCGACCTGTAAAGGTGCACTGGTAGGTAAAATGGCGACACGGCGCCATTTGTCGAGTTTTAGAATATCTTTGGGTGCTTGTTATTAATTTGCCACGTTTTTACTAATGATGTTTTATACCAGCTGTGCTTCGCGAGGAAACACAATTTCAAGCTGAGAAGGCCATAACTATGAACAACAGATATTGGGCCATGGAAGTAAATCGTATAAGCCCGCCCGAGCCTTCTGGCTCAAAGGGAGATACCAGAAGAGAGTTATGCCTCTTGATCAAAGAAGCAGATGTCAGTGGAGTTTATCAGTCTGGTATCATTGTTTCCATGAGACAAGCGTCTAAGAATGATCGCGATGATTGGCTTAGAGTTGTGGTCGAGGACACGCGCAAGTTGCAAATACTCGTGTATTATGTAGATTGGCAGTTCTACGATCCGACTCTCATGGCGGCCAGCATTAAAAATCTGGGAGGTTCTGCTAGGAAGACGGGATGGGCACTGCCGTCTTACAAAAGCTTTGAAGAAGCAGATATTAAAGGGACACAGGAAATCTTGCGTGGCTATAACATTCTTCGCGGCCGTTTGAACGAGCACAAAAACCCTGTGTCTCTTGTTGTGAAGGCAATCACCTCGCAGAAGGCTCCTCCGATTATTGACACTGCCTGGCTGCGTTCTGTTACTAAGAAGAAACAACCAAAAGCAGTTGATCAGCCAAGAGACTCATCTTCTGAGACTGAAGCAGGAAAGAATGGAGAGAAAAAAGAGGAACCAAAGGTGGGAAAGAAAAATCCACGAAATGATGGCGGTGATGGCGGGAAGAACCCTAAAAAACAAAAGGGACCTGTGGAAGGGCAGGGGAAGGACGGAGAGAAACCACAGAAAAGGAAGGACGGGAAGGACGGGAAGAAGGGGAAGGACGGAGAGAAAGTTCGGAAAAGACAGAAATTTAGAGCATCAAAAACCGGCCCTGCTATACCAGAACCAAGCAGGGACAGGCAAGAGCCAAGTTCTGAAGAAGAGGACAATCCTCCTGCTAGCCCACCCCATAGCACAGCAATTCCAGAGGCAACAACACCCGCAGCTCCTGAAAAAAAGCAAAAAGTTCCTGAAAAGATTAAACTCAGGATCCAGTCGAGCTTGTTGGAAGCTGCTGACTCTCTGAAGGTGCAAGCATCTCAAGAGGAAAAGATGGCGGATATTACTTTGCAAAAAATTTTTGACCATCGCCATCTATTTCCTATGGGCATTACTTGGACAAAAAGTATTAGCGTGTTCAGACTCTTCCAAGGGCCACCGAATTTGACGTCCAGGCCTAGAAACATGGAACACGTGAAAACATTGATTCAATCTTTTCAGAATGATCCGCATCCTGTGTTTACTCCAGCTGAAGTGATTCCATTTGATAAGAACACGAAGCAGCTCTTGGCTTGGAAAAGTGAAGAGGATCTAAAGGGAGCCCACTACTACATCGTGAATGGTAATCACTCAGTTTTGGCTGCTCAGCTTGTTTGCAGAACATTGGGAACCGAGAAGTCGCAGGAACAAATGTCAAAGATTTACGGATTCCGGACTTGTCGTGTCCTCTCTGGCACTGCTAGCGAGCAAGAATGTCTGCAACTCAGTGTTGAAGTGAATGAGACTGCTGCCAATACTATTTTCAAAGAGCCATTCATTGATAAGGTCACACATCTCAAGCAGCAGTACGCCTTATGTGGTAAGCCGGAGCCCACAGGACGGGGACAGGCGCGCTCAGAATCCTATAAGGTAAGTTGCGTTTATGCTTTTAAGTTATAGTAGGTCCATCGATTGACTTTGCCAAATGGCGCCGTAGCGCCATTTGGCAAAGTCATTCGATGCTGACTTTCATTTCTTTACATGTTCAGCACTAACTTCTGCATTCACTTTCAGCGATATATTAACTTAGCCTCGGTGATCATGCGCAACAAGGCTCCCAAGGACTTCAACAGCTGGGTTTTTATGCCGGAAGACATTTTTCAGATGTTCTTGTCCTTCTGGAGATTGTGGAAAGATAGCCAGCTTAAAGACAACAAGGGCCAGATAATCACGTGCAATTGGGCCAAGGATCATGACTACTTTAGTCAAACTTTTCTGAGGTGCATGAGGGGAATGGAATACGAAGATTGGATGGCAAGACCTTTGTGAAGGTCACCTCTGATTATACAGGTGATAATTTCTTTAAGAAGAGGGCAATGGCACTTCGAACTCTAGCATTTTTGAAGAAAGAAATTTTTGAATACATTAGTGAGAATCACCCAAGGAAGTTTAATTCTTTCGAAGACTTCAGCAAGAAATTCCCCGGGTTCGATGACAAGAGTTTAGCCACCATAGGCACTGTGCATAATAAGTGGGTTACTGAGGGAATTAGCAGGGAAGGAACCTATGGCAACATGCCATCTGCTCTAGCAAAGCTGATACGGAACACGATCTTGGCAAGAGATGAAACTGAAGAGTTCCGTTTTGAAGTGGAGCTGACAGATAGCAGGGGCCAAGTTGTTATTGCACCACTGCCTGTATCCTTGATTGCTGTCGATCTTAGGGCTATAAGTCCTATGTGGGACAAGGATACACTGACAAATTTCTTCAACACGGCAGTGAAGAACACTACAGCTAAATCCTTCTGGATAGTGTGCTTTGCAAGGCCGCACGATAACTTCCTTGTTTCTTCGGTGTTGGATAACCTGGACTCCCGATCAAGAGTTTTCATAGGAGTCTACGAGGATGTTTTCAACAATCCTTCAACCTCAGGTATCTCTGAACCTCATGCACTGGTCTATGCCACGAAAATCCAACCCAGTGGAGGTGATCCTGTAGAGGCACTTGATCTCAAGTTCTGCTTCGCCTCACATCCTCAGGAAAAACCAGCTATTCCACCTTACAATGAGGAGGCGGCAGACGGTGAAAGTGAAAAAATGTGCGAGAAACTGATGCATAGCAGGTTTAGATACAGCTGGCAAGGCTTACCTGGGGACGTAATGATGAGAAGCCAGCTGGGACCTGCTGCATGTTCTTATATTGTGCAGAAACTAGTTCCACCCGGAACTGGAATTTTGGACTACTTTACCTGTGGTTCTTTTTGTCGGGCAGCTTTGAGTGAAAAAAGATTTTGTGTGGTCTTTGAATCAGACAGGAACAAGAAAGAATGTGTGTCTGGGATCCTGGCTAGGATAGAACGTTTGGTGTTTCCAGTTATAGCTGCAGTTCCAGTCACAGAAAAAGATGCTCCTGTCCATGTGGAACAATCAGGTCAGCAGGCCCCTCAGACGCCACCTGATCCGAAAATGCCTCCTGATGTGGATATGGAAGCTATCAAGACTGCCAAGTTCAATCTTGACGACTTGAACGACCCAAATTTTAATGTTGGGGACTTTGATACTTTTACTCCAGGGGCAGGATCGTCTGCTCAAGGGGGCAGTCAGGGAGGTGGTGCAGGGGATGATCCAATTGATTGAATATTGAATTGACTGTTTGAATATTGAAATTGACTGTTAAATTGTGTACATTAAAATCATTGTTTAATACTACATGATGTAAAATTTTGTCCACTTAATACTTCTCTGTTCATTTACGATTAGTTTTCTTAAGTTATATTTTATACGTACTTAATACCATGCCAAAGTCATAGGTGCTCTTCAAATGGCGCCACACTTAATACCATGCCAAATTCATAGGTGTTCCTCATCAAATGGCGCCACATTTCAGTAAAATATAGGGCATAAATGTGTCTTTCAACGTTTTCGTGCAAAATGAGAATCGCTAAATTTCTCATTATAATGAAATTGTGCTTCATGCATAACATAAGCCATGGGGGCTACTGTTCTGAGAGTAAAATGATCTGTATCTGCAACCTGTATGAGTTGGAGACTGACTAAGGCACAAAGCGTGCCTTTCTCTTGAACTTCCATTAGAGGCCAAATCCTCTCAATATCAGCAGCAGTTAGGGGATTGGTGATATCACCCTTCAGTCAAAGCCAAGAGAGAAGGAAAAGAGTTTTCCTAGCTTGCACATAATCATAATAGCCAGCGGGCTTATGATAATCTTGAGGAATTGCACAGGCGAGCTCATAGTTTCGTTCGGCACGGTCTTCAGCTTCGCCAGCTTGTTGCTCAGCTAGTTGTGCACGCAGCTTATGGTCTTCCAGAGAATCCTTTTGTGCCGCAATGGAGGCTTGCTATTCTGCAACTTTCCTTGTGAGGTGTCGGACTTGCCTGGTCTGTTGAGGATCAGTAGAACTGGATGTCGGAGTGGCTTCCAAATCTTTCCTTAGAGCAGCCATTTCGGCAGCATCAGCTACCTGCTTCGCGTGAGCTGGTCCAACTTGAGTTGGAGAGATGCGATGTGAGCATCCTTGTTCTGCAAAGAGGTCTGCAAGTTCTTTACCTGAGACTCTAGTGTCAGGTTCTGAGTTCTGAGGGTGATGTTCTCAGAAAGAGCCGTGGTATGCGTTGATGTAAAATTGTTGTGGCGGAGCTCTAACTCAAAATACTTGTCATCAGCTTTTTGAAGGGACTCCTTGAGTTCCTTGACTATCTGCGTGGAGTCTTGAAGTGTATCTCTGGTGGTCGTGAGCTGGACGAATAAGGCTTCTTCTCTGGCCTCACAGGCGGCCAAGTCGGCCTTCAACTTGGTGACTTCTGCTTGGAGTTGGTCCACTGATTCATTTTTTACCGTGACCGCAGTCATGAAGTTCTGATGATGTTCACGAAGTGTATCAAGAGAACTGAGAAAGGCATCGTGATAAGTGTCCACGGTATGTACTGGTTGAAGGGCACCTGCACATTCTCCCTTGTTGACAGACCCTTGGTCGTGGCCGTGGTGATCCTTGTGCGTGCTCGTGAGATCAATGGGCTGCTGCTGTTGTTTGTGAACTTGAGGAAGAGGTTGCTGTACCAGAGTGATCTGGTTAACTTGTTGCTGCTTGGTTACTTGGGTGTCAACTGGTGGAACAGGGACAAGTGGAAGTGGATTTTCAGGGGGTGGAGATGGAGGCTGAGAAGGATTTCGGTCTTGAGTCGGATTGCGAGACTGTGCATGCTGAGAATGAGGAGGTGATGGGATAATACCCTTCATTGCATCAATGAGATCAGGATGTGTGCTTGGTGGAGAAGAAGGTACTATTTGGAGTTGGGTTTGATGGTTGATCAAGGTCTGGAAATGTGCTCCCATGGGACATTCAGAGTTTGTGCCTGGATTTTTTCGGAGCCTATCAAGTTCCTGCATGAATCTTTGATAGAGAAGTTGGGTCCAATCAATATGGCGAGTGGTTTTGGTGACAATATAATACAGATGATAGAAAACATCATTAATGGAGGTATTTTTCATGGAATACCCCAAAAATTTTCGCCAAAGGAATTTGGGGAAAATGTCATGCTCTTTTGGAAAAGTGGAGAGCTTGGTTTGGGCAGCATTATATGGGATAGAACAATACTCAGTGATATCAAATTTTCCAATGTCTGTGTAGGACATGGGGTTGGGCAAATTTGGAAGTGAAAAAGCAGAGGCTAAGTGTGCAGGAGTAAGATGGATAGGGTTTCCATCGACCTTGGAGACAAATCCATCATCTGTTTTGACCAGATGAGCAACAAATTGCTGTAACTTTTTTGTATTCGGAGCCGGGAGTTCCTTCTGCAGAAAAGGAAGCAATCCTACAGTACCAAAAGATCAAAGTTGTGACCTGATGTCGGAACTTGAGCAGACGAGGAGACGAACTTGATGTCCTCGAACTGCGCGGGATCCATGGGCTCAGTAGCCTGAAGAGTTGTGTTCTTTGAAGTAGCGGCCATGTCGAAGATCGAATTTTACCGGAGTACGAAGGCGGAAGGACAGAGTGGAGAATGAGTGAAAGGTAAGGAGTGGAAGTGACGGTTGAGGGAAGGGTTTTTTTTTTTTTTTTTTTTTTTTTTGAAGAGTCGTGACAGACACGTGTCGAAAGATCGTGACGTTTGGGAATCTCAAGAGACGGCTTTTAAGACCAAGATGCGTGAGGATTTTCTGGCGGGAGAAAAACTTTAATTTCGGACAGTATTAACTGCTGGTGGTTGTCAGAACACTGAAAAGAGGAGTCGAAAAGTTTTCGGGTACAAAATATCGGTGCAGAATGATTAAGGAATATCTGTGATGTGACCTTTCAGAAACTGTAGCTAGGGTTGGCATGTGCCTATAAATTGGGGGTTGCTTTCGTTGAGAAGAACCATATTTGCAGCGATGGAGAACTCAGACAACAGCGGTCCGGTGAGTTTCCGCGATTGGATCACTTGTAAAATGAATGACGTCGATCTGTGGCGTCTCAAGAATCGCCGGATCCCTATGGATCCATGGCTGGAAGCACTGGCCAACAATCCTGAAATCAACTCCATAGCCCGGGAAGTGATTGTACAGCTGGAGTGGTCGCAGCTGTGAGGCTTCCGCATCCTCCGAGTGGAGTGCCCACCGGAGTGAACAGGGGGAATTTCGGCAGCATGTAGGGGTTTACCTCAAATTTTTGTTTAGTGTAGGATTTCTCGGGTGAAAAATCCCACAGCGTTATGTAGCCTTCGGGCCATTTTGTATAAAAAAAACTGTTTGTCAAAAATCTGTACAATGTGTCTCTTGTTCGAAATTTGTTGCTTGTGCTAACGGTTCTGCAGCAGTTGGTTGAAATTTCTTGAGTCGGAATCCATTAACTAGTGTAGGAAATGGAGTACCATCCAATTCTTGTAGTTGTAGAACACCAGGGTGTGGAATCTGTGAAATTTTGTATGGACCAAGCCATCTGAGCTTGAGTTTGCCGGGGTGATGTTGGTATCTTGAATCATACAGAAGAACTAAATCTCCAATTTGGAAAGTTTTGTTTTTGATGTGTTTGTCGTGCCATTGTTTTTGTAACTGTTTGCCTTGTTGGAGTCGAAGGAAGGCATCTCGGCGAATTTCATCCAATTGTTCCAGTTGATAAACACGCTCTTGTAAAGCTGCTGATGGATTACTTTCTGCTGCTAACTGAAATTTGAGTGATGGTAAAATAAACTCAAAAGGCATAAGAGCCTCTTGGCTATACACAAGTCGAAAAGGTGTTTGTCCAGTTGCCACTTTGTATGTTGTATTGTAAGCCCATAAAACAGTAGGTAACTTATCCTGCCAATCTTTCCTTGTAGGATCACAGATCTTCTTCAAAATGTGGATAAGAACCTTGTTTGTGCTTTCAGCCAAGCCATTACCACGGGGGTAGTAAGGCGTGCTTTTTCTGTGGTGAATATGTAGATAGTTAGTGAGTTCAGCAATTGTGTGATTGATGAAATGAACTCCACGATCACTAACTAATTCCAAGGGACATCCAAATCTCGTGATGATGTTCTTATAGAGAACCTTGGCTGTGCTAGCAGCCGTGTTGTCAGGCAGAGCACACGCTTCAGCCCATTTGGTTGCATAGTCCGTGAAGACTAGAATGTAGCGTGCTCTGGTGTTGATTGCAGGTGGGTCCATGGGACCAACAAAATCCATACCCCATTTAGCAAAGGGGAGAGGCATGGCTATTGGCGTGAGCGGCAGGGCGTCACGGGCCGTGGGTCTACCTAGCCTCTGACAAACATCACACGTACGTGTGTATTTGTGAGCATCTTTGAAAAGCGTGGGCCAGTAATATCCAGCAAGGAGGAGTTTCCTGGCCATGTTGTCTCCACTGAAGTGACCACTACCAAGTCCTTCGTGGGCTTGTTTGACTAGATCAAGAACTTCATGGGGAAGAACACATCGTCTCACACACTGACCCCAATTTTTGGTCTACAGTTGTTTTTAAGTTGTACGGAAGTGTTGTTTTGTGCCAAAAACAACACCAAAGTGACACCAAAAAGCTACTGGCCACTTTTTCCAGATTTGCACAATAGTAGGGTGGTTTTCTGAAAAAAAAATCCACTGTTGGTTTTTTAGGACCAGATCCCTTTTTTTGTCAACTGTCCTTTTTTGTCACTATTGTTTTTAGCAATTTTTTTCAACCTGTGGTTTTTTTCTTCACTGTTGTCTTTTGGAGGAACCACGCGTTGTTTGTCTTTTGATAAGACAGGTAGGTTTGAATATTAGTAATGGTGGAAAACTGAAAAAAGACAAGTTTTTTTTCCCTTTTCAATATGTGTTATCTTTTTCTTCCTATAAGTTTTCTGAAAAAAAGATGCATAATATTCAGAAAATCAATATGTATTGTTTTAAAATAATTGTTGTTTTCAAATACTTTTCCATTTTTCTATGTGTTGGTATTTTTGCTCAATATGTAGTTTTTAAAGGGTGCTATTGTTTTTCAATGCTACTAGTATTGTTTTTCTAAAATAAGAACATGTAAAAAAAATTATTATCACACATAGAAAAATGTAGGTGTTGTTTGTAAGGTATCTTTTCACCAATAAAATTTTAACACGTGGCATACTTTTAATTGAAAAATGTAACAGGCCCATGGCAGACCGCTCGAGTTGATCTTGGTGTATGTTCCCGAGACACCGGCATAAATGGGTAGAAGCGACTACTCATAAACGTCTAGACGGTTTTGCCCAGTTGGTTAAGGGCATGTCGGTTAGGAACGTTACATTTGGTATCAGAGCAGGGCTCGAGTTCGAGTCTCCATGGGGGCAAATATGACTTGGATGTCATATGACACGTAATTCCGCCGTGAGGGGAAGTACGGTGTGGTTGTGTCCACAGTAGTCTTTGATGCTCGAGGACGAGCATGGTTCTAGTGGGAGAGATTGTAACAGGCCCATGGCAGACCGCTCGAGTTGATCTTGGTGTATGTTCCCGAGACACCGGCATAAATGGGTAGAAGCGACTACTCATAAACGTCTAGACGGTTTTGCCCAGTTGGTTAAGGGCATGTCGGTTAGGAACGTTACAAAAAAGCACGATCTTCACTAATGAAATATGGACACATGGCACATTAAAAAATATAGATATACCAGATCGGGGTTGTTTTCGTTTAATAGAAAATCCAAAACGTAAGTCAATACAACTTTGACACTTATGAATTTTTTACACATTTATATTGATAATAGTATAAAATTATACAGTCATTGTAGTGAAATCGTCAAAAAGATAAACTGGGAACACATAGTTTCACATTGCTTTACAACAAATATAGGTTGAAAGTCGTTCATGTTCAACCGTTTCACATCAACAGATATTCTGCTGTATGAATTCCCTTGCAACCTGACCAATTTCTACTACAACACAAACAGCATACCAAATGTGTCCAAGCTTCACATTTTTAATAGCATAACCGGAGTACATTTTGCCTTGAGTTGCTCATGATAACAAGGAATTACTGCTTAACATTATGTTGCTGGTTGGATATGCCCCTTATCTGAGCTCCAACCTGTTATGACGTGCCAGTAGCGCACACACAGCTTACCAGGCCTTTCTATGAAGCCATAGTAAATGAAGTGTAGTCTTAGAGCCTACAATTCCATGCTGGTCCATTTTACCATGCCTTGTCCCTTGAATTAGAGACTCTGCACTGCTAACACAGCATAACTCATATTGCCAAGTACTTGCAGATGATGAGTGCCATTTTCCCACTTAGCTTGCATTCTCTCTGAATCATTCTAAAACGATGCAACACCATAAGCTCTGTTATTCATATCATGGCTTACAAGCATATCGTAAGGGTCTTTTCAAGCATATGGTAAGTATGCATAAGCCTTAATGGTGAATGGAACAAGATATTGTAGAATCTATCCTCTTCCCAAGCAAATATGGTGGATATTCAAAATGGCAGATTTGACTGATCTTTTTTCTCCATGTGAAGGAATAAACATAGAAAAACAGAGCTTCTTGTCTTGTCTTGCCATATAAACTTATCTCGTTATAACTGCAACTACATCTCTATATGTATAATAAAAAAGAGGTAAAAATGAGCAATCATGTGCCATTAGATGAAATATTCTAGCTGAACATAAAAGACAAGAATATACACTCTATAGCTAGAAACAAGCATATACCAGCAGGTTCTTAGAGAAATCAGGGCCACTCAGACAAGCATTCAGTAGGTTTTTGCACTAGATTTTATTGCAACGTAGCACGTTCTAGAGTGGAAAAGATTTGAGGCGGACAAATCCAAGGGCGAAATTAGAAGAGCGGAAAACATCTGGGCGGAAGTGGAATACAAGAGCTGGCAGAGATCACCTGGGCCTGCATCAGAACAAAAGATTCTAGTCAATCAGAAGCATAAAAAGTAGCAAGAACAAGCACTCATATCGGAGGCACCTGAAACCTGAAGTACGAGGTAGGAAAAATCGACACAGGAATAACCATCTCCAAGCTTCCTCTTCTACCGAAAATTTCTTGTGCATTTTTTGCACCACATAAGAACCGAACGCCTTGCTGCAGCGGCCAGCCCGTCCATAGCTATAACTCGCTATAACTCCTTTATTTTGTAAGCATGGCAGCTGCTGCACTGAACAAGTGCTGCTTGAAGAAAAGCGGATGTGCATGCGCTTCGCCGTCGCCATAGCTAGAGGAGCAAGATGGAGCGGCCATAGCTAGAGGAGAAAAATGAAGCGGCCATTGCTACCCATCGCCATATCTGGGCACTAGGCGGCATACCTGGGCACTGAGCAAAGCGGGAAACCAAAAACACAGACGCCCCCCTAAACAAAAACGAACTGGCACATTAAACCCAACCAATAGGATGAGAGTGCCTGGATCGAAATCTAAGCCGTTTATCTCAACCCATCTCGGCCGTTATTTATTTTTTATCTCGTCCCATCTCGACCCTTATTTATTTCATTATAAGTCTTAAAATGTCTTTTATTTCTTTATACTTTTCAAGTGCCCCTCTATTTTTCGCATCTGTTGAAATGCCTTTAATTCTTATACTAGTAAAATTAATCAATATGATTAACAAGAAGCCCAAGAAGGGCAACGTGAATTCGTCGCCATAACAGACCTCCTTGAAGGTCAACCCTTGCATTTTTGCATTTATAATGCTGCTTGCTTTTACTTAAGTGATTTTGATGTTGGATTTGTCAATTTTTGCCAACAAAATTTGCCTTTTTAATCTCGCCCATTGCTGGGCCTTATCATTGGTTGCCGACGAAGTTACTATGGAGATTGCAACCTCAGCCGTCCACCTCTGCCAAAATTTAAGCCGTCCATCTGGCTAGTTTTTCCACTGTATAGTTTAATTTCATTTTTACATATGACACCATAATTTTTTGTGGGAAGTTTTCCCTATGGGTCTTGCTATATTCACGCCATATGGGGATGAATCAAGGAGCCACAAGTAACCAATTAACACCATTGTTGGAATCCCAGTGCAGTTTGAAGCCTGGGTGCAAGTTCCCGACATGGAGTGAGATATCACATAAATTACAGGCTGAAGATCTTGCTTGGAAGTTTCACAAAACTTACAGCTCGGATAAACAAAGCATAGATATACAAAGGTTGGAGGTGCAATTTAATGTCAAAGAAGCCCTAATTTGTTGCCAATAGGCCACTAGTTCATGCCAGCAGATCCAGAAACAACTGGATTGGGGAATCTGGACCTAACTCTAATCAAATTGGATTGTAAATTTAACCTATAATGTGTCATTAACGATGACCAATACCATAGAAGTTTTTTATGACACAACCATGACCAACATCATAGAAAGTCTTTATAAACTTATGTGGCAATTTTAGGCACCCATTGACATCCAGCCCCTCTCTTAAGGCAATAGGAAAAGAAAGCCTAAATACTGATAGCATACCAGAAGCTCTGATATCTGCTGATATCAGCCGCTTCTTGGATTTGTACAAAGATAACATGAAATGGTTATGCTGCGTCCGGCAAATGTGACGTTCCACGTATTTATACGCAATACGTACAAATAATGTGACACGTCACCGTACAAGTAGGAGTACATTTGATGTATTAATAAACCATAATGGGGGTAAATTGTCTATGTTAGCTAGTGGAATGTTATTCAATTAGCTAAGGATAGGGTTTTAGGATTAAAACCCTAATTAAGGCCTGACACCTAGCTCAGGTCCATTGGTCACCTATCAACTGCTATTTTGGCAGGAGGATGGTGATTTAGGCTTCCCTTTGAGCTTATATCTGCATAGAGGAGTCTAGCGCCCAACTCCTAGGAAGTTGACCCGCCTTGAGCAGCCGTTGACCCGCCTTTGACCAGCAGTTGACCCGCCTTGACTTGGGTTGACCCGACCTACCCAGTTGACCCCGCTTGACCTTCAACATGATGGATGTACTGAATGATTCGAGCCAGGACACAGGTCAGACTTGATGGTTTCTACTTGTCCTAGCTAGTCTAGAGAGTCTTTGGGTGATCTGACCCTTCTTTGATCAGATGGATGTTTAGACTCTACTTTATGTTCATAGAAGATGATCTTGGATTCTATGTTGTGATGTGTGGTAGTATTCATCAGTTCCTCTGTAGGACTAAGGGCTTAAGGGGGGTAGAGACCTAAAAGCCATTAGATTAGTATGCTCCTAGCTAGAACCCCTTAGATCCTATTAGTTGCGGCCTGTGCACAAGAGCCCACCTGGCTGTGGGGGCTATGGAGTGACTTAGCACCATATAACGGACTTCATGGTGAAACGGGGGTGGAACCTTGCTGACCGCGGGTACTGGGGTTCCTACAGTGTGCTAGTCTTATAGTCGGTCACTGAGTGTGGGCCGGGTATGGGACCGACACCTCCTGGGTGTGCAATCGGGCCCCGAAAAGGCTGTTTGACACTCGACAGGAGGGGCAAGGTGACCTGTGGATTTTGGGGGGTTAAGTTGGGTACGAGTAGGGGGTCGCTGATGCGGCACTACTCTCTAGCACACCCATGTAGCCATGATGATCCGGGGAGGGGACTTGTCCCTGACCTGCCTCAACGAGCCGGTGAGATGCAAGCCGGAGTAGTCTCATAGGGTGATTCCATGAGATTGCGTCCTCGGAAGGCTATAGTCATTCCAGAGCTCGATTCAGCCTATCTGCAAAGTGTGCACAGGAGGGGCGGATGGTGTGGACTACCCTAGCCATTGTCTTATGCCAGCCAACGCCATTGTTATGACTCCGTCTGTTGTTATCTTGAGGCCGAGCCGTCAGTTGATTCCCTTGTGTCTGAGCCCAGGGTAGAGCTATGGATGGGTATAAAGTGTTTATTTGTATGTTATTGTTTAGTTATTGCCTTGGATGATAGATGGGCCACCCTTCGTGGTGGTATATTATTGTTATGATATGTGCTTGGTGCTAACATGTATGTACGCTTCCGCTCTATAGGATTCCCATAGAAGGCGTGGGATGAATGACACCTCCGTGTCCTTCATCCGGATACTCGACCATCCCGAGTGGTCCGAGATAGACGGAGGGCCTTTTCTGTGGTGATGGAGCACCATGGGAAGGGGATTTCCCGTATTTATACGACGGGAGCATCGTATAGGTTCGGGGAGCGTCACAATGGTATCAGAGCATGGTTTTGGGACACCAAGCCATTGCACTGGCCAAAATTGCTTTAGGTTGACTTTTTCCTAGAAACCCTAAACCGGCGCTCTAGTGATTTTAGCATCTTAGAATTTGAAATTAGGACCCTGAAAACCTTACAGCGCCGGAACTTTAAACGGCCATAACTTTTGCTAGGTAGCTCGGATCGAAGAAATTCTTGCACCGTTGGACTCAGCGACCTCGAATTAGTCTAGGGGACCCTTGTCCGACCCAAAACTAGCGACTTTGAAAACCGGCGCTCTAGTGTATTTGTCGCTCCAGAATTTAAAAAGGAGACGCCGAAAACCTTACAGCGCCGGAAATTTTCGCGCGCGTATTTCCGCCGTATAATTTCGCCCGCCGTATAAAAACCCGCGCGTATAAAAGTTCTTTAAATTTTTAAGGTTGACTCTTTTTTTTTTAACGTCTCTTTTCCTAGGTGTGCCTTCCTGCCTTGTCTAGCGTCTGCTCCGCCATAGCCGCCGGACTTCAGAACTTTCTTCGCCATAGCCAAACCTTGCTCCACATAGCCAACCCTTGACAGCGCCTCACTCTGCGTCATGGGCCGCATTAAAATGACTGCATCTCTCCGTGAGTGCACGGTGGCCCAACTTCTTTCCTGTATAGCCCAAGAACTTGGCTTGGATACAGATCTGGTTGATACTTGACTGGATCTCTTAGCTAACCGGTTCGAGGAGGGCCACAAAATCCCTTATCCTATCTTTGACCTTACCAAACGGTACCTGGTTAAGTTGTGCCTTTGGGCCCCATAAAATTTTTTTAGGAAAATTTTGTAAACTTCGCACTTCATGTGCTTACACCTATTAATATACCGCAGTTTTTGTCTTTTTGGGTCTATGTTAGGATATCACAGCAACCCCTTGTTCATGATTCTTGATATGTTTCTCAACTTTCCTATTGGCCTATAGATGGTCCAGCCCGTCTTACTCCCGAACAGGAGATGACCCTTATGAAGCGCCAGATGGCCGACCTCCAAGCATATATTTTGCAGAATCATACCACCCTGACAACAGAAGGAGGGCAGGCCAATGGTAATCAGCAGGGCGCGCAACAGAACCAGCAGCAGCAGGTAGTTCCTGTTAAAACACTCGAAGGTCGTAAGCATGCTCGTAGTCCTTCAACCTCAACCACGGACACTAGTGAATCTGATTCCTCAGACACAGATTCCGACACTTCCAGGACTCATAAGAAAAATTACAAGAAGACGGTTGATTCCGCCATCACTAGCATATGGAAAAACAGAAAGTTAGCACAGTACTCTGGCAGAGATAGGTCTGGGGTAGACGCCGAGTCCTGGCTAGATGAGATGAAGGAGTTTGGACAGTCCTATGGCATGAACGACAGGGATACTGGAAAGGTTGCTACCACAAACCTTACCGGCTCAGCTAGAATATGGTGGAAGGGCTATGCTAGAGCCAAGGGACTAAACCGCTCTAAGTGCAAGTTCAAAAAGTTCGCCAAAGCTTTTCGGTCGCACTATGTGCCCCGGGCACATCGTTGCCAACAGACGCAGACTTTTTATCGACTGGAACAGAAACAAATGTCCGTGCAAGCCTACACTGATGAATTTATGCGCTTGCGCCTCTATGTTCCAGGCATCTCAGAGCGCCGTGCCGTGGAAGGCTACATTGAAGGCCTCACACCAGCCTTGAGGCGAATGGTAAGAGCAATAGACCCTAAGACGGTGGCCCAGGCAGAAGCAAAAGCTCTTAGCCTCGAGGAGGATACTCCCAAGGGTTCTTATCAGCGTCCTTCTTATACGGGAGGAAATAATGGGGGTGGCCGACCATATACACCTTATAAGGGCCAATCCCCAAGCCCAGCACCTCCGCCAAGTCCCTACCCGAAGTCAGAAAAGAAAGTCTCCTTCCAGACTCCTGAGAAACCAGCCAATATTTCAGGAGCCATGCAGCAGGTTCTTCAGGCTATCCCTAAAGAGGCTCGCGAGCAGTTACGCCGTGATAAGGCATGTTACCGCTGTTTTCGACCAGGTCACCGAATGCAGGAGTGTCCCTATGTTACACAAGCTGCGCAGGTAGCCCTTGCCGAAGTACAGTGGGATGAGCTTCCAGCCCTCGCCGAGCTTCCGACCCTGACAGATGAAACGGAAGCGCCAGACTATATCCAAGGTGAGTCACATATCTTTGCTGCTATTGAAACAGGTAACACCGAAGACCAGCCTTCTGTAATTGCTACCGTTGGCCAGTTGGACGGTAAACCTATTTTAGTTCTCATTGACACGGGCAGCACTCATAATTTTGCGTCTTCCCGTTTGGCTGCCATTTTTAAGCTTCCTTTGGTTCATTCCAAACCAAGAGCAGTTACATTAGCAAGTGGTGCCAAACGCCAAACACATGGCCGCCGTGTTACATTGCACATCCAATTCCCGGACGCACCTGTGGTACTTGGCGCCGAAATTATGGACATTGGCAGATTCGACTTGATAGTGGGCATGGAGTTTTTGGCTGGGGCCAAGGCCAACATTGATTGCGAGAAAAGGGCCCTTACCTTCAATGCAGCTAACGGGGCGAGAGTTACCATCACAGGTACACCAACACGACCTATGGTTCAATGTATGTCCCTTCGTCAGTTGCATAAGGCTTTACGTCGTGGCGACATTTTATGCCTTGCTATCTTGGCTTCAGTAGACACAGATGACAAGTATGAGCAGGTGGTGTCTGAATTGCCTACTGAGATTTCTTCATTACTTCGTGCATACCGTGATCTCTTTCCAGATGAGATACGGCAACTGCCCCCTTTTAGAGGAGTTGAGTGCGAGATTGCGTTAGCACCGGACACCAAGCCAACAAGTAAAGCTCCATATCGAATGAGCCCACTTGAATTATCAGAACTCAAAAAGCAGTTGCAGGATCTCCTTAACCTGGGTTTCATTCGACCGAGCGTGTCTCCCTTTGGTGCACCCATCTTGTTTGTTAAGAAGAAAGACGGCAGCCTTCGGATGTGCATTGATTACCGGCAACTCAACAAGCACACTATTAAGAACCGGTATGCGCTTCCGCGGGCTGATGATTTGATGGACCAACTTCAGGGTGCTAGATATTTCTCTAAGATTGATCTTCGGTCGGGATACCATCAAATCAGAATTAAGGAAGAAGACATCCACAAGTCTGCGTTCCGAACGCGTTATGGACATTATGAATTCACGGTGATGCCCTTCGGTTTGACAAATGCTCCAGCCACATTTATGCGGCTTATGAATGATATCTTCCGGGAATATTTGGACGAGTTTGTTATCATCTTTTTCGATGACATCCTCATTTACAGTAAGACCCTGGAAGATCATGCCAAACACCTCCAGTTAGCCTTACAGAAACTGAGACGGCATCAGCTTTATGCCAAATTCTCAAAATGTAAATTCGCTACCACGAAGGTTGACTATTTGGGTCACATAGTGTCAGCCGAGGGAATTTCCACCGACCCCGCTAAGATAGAGGCAGTCAAAGACTGGCCTGCACCCACGAATGTCACTGAAGTCCGTAGTTTCTTGGGTTTGGCAGGTTATTATCGTAAGTTTGTTAAGGACTTTGCAAAAATTGCAGCTCCACTCACAAATCTTACAAAACATGAGAAAGTTAAAGATTGGGTTAGTCATTGGAAAGATAAGGTTCAAACAGGTTTTCAGATGTTGAAAGATGCCTTGACCTCCGCTCCAGTTCTCACTCTACCCGATCCTCAGAAGGATAAGTGGGTGGCTACGGATGCCAGTAAAATAGCCACGGGGGGAGTCTTGATGCAAGAAGGCCGTGTTATTGCCTATGACTCCAAGAAGATGAATGACGCAGAGACACGATACCCAACCCATGACCAGGAATTATTAGCGGTTGTGCGTGCTTTGCGCATTTGGAGGCACTATCTCCTTGGCCGACGATTTCACTTGGACACGGATCACCAAAGCCTTCAGTACATCTTCACCCAACCCAATTTGAATCTTCGCCAACGCAGGTGGATGGAATTTCTGGAAGAGTATGACTTTGAGGTTGTGTACAAGCCAGGCAAACATAATGTGGTTGCCGATGCACTTTCGCGTCATCCCTTGACCACACGTATACACTGTAATGCCATCTCGACGCTCACCAGTGAGTTTGGCAAAACTATTGAACGGACTCTTCCAACTGATCCTGAATTTGCACCAGTATGGGAAAGCCTATCCAAAGAGGCAAGAACAGACAAGGAGAGGGAAATGTTTCGCCACTATAAGAAAGAAGGACCTCTCCTTTATTATAAGGATAAGTTATGTGTGCCCGACTCATCCGGTGTTCGGAAGTTGATCCTCCACGACACACATAACAGCCCCATTGCAGGCCACGCTGGATTCATGAAGACATATTTTAAGATTCGGTCCAGCTATTATTGGCCAAGTATGAAGAAGCACATTGCTCGTTATATACGGCAATGTCAGTTGTGTCAGCAGACAAAAGCCGAACAGTTGCGTATTCCTGGCAGTTTGGAGCCTCTAGACATACCAACCGCCAAGTGGGAAGTCATCACTATGGATTTTATTGTTGGACTTCCACGCACTCTTCGAGGATATGATGCACTTATGGTGGTGGTGGATAAACTATCCAAGATGGCTCATTTTCTACCATGTCGCACCACCGACACTGCTTTCGACACAGCACTCCTCTTCACCAAAGAAATATTTCGGTTACATGGGATGCCCCGTACGATTATCACTGATCGGGATCCCAAATTTGTTAGTGCTTTCTGGAAAGATTTCTTTAGCACTATCCAAACGAAGCTTGCCATGAGTACAGCATATCACCCCCAGACAGATGGCCAAACAGAACGCACCAATCGTATTATCGAGGACATGCTACGGAATTATGTCTGGAATAAACAGTACCTGTGGGCCGATTACTTGCATTTGGTTGAATTTGCCTACAATAGTACTAAGCAAGAGTCGTCTCGAATGTCTCCTTTCATGATTACCTATGGTTATCAATGCCTTTCACCAGACACGTGGCATAATCCTGTATCCAAAGTCGAAGTTTCTCAGCAACTCCTTCTTGATATGCAGGCATTGGTTGAAGAAGTGCGGGGATATTTGTTGGCAGCCCGTAGTCGCCAGAAAAGCTTGGCGGATAAGCATCGCACTCCACGGGAATTCCAGGTGGGGGAAGCGGTATGGTTGAAAATCAAAGTAAAACAGGCCAAACTCAGGATTGGTAACTGTAAAAAGTTGGCTCCGAGATGGGCGGGCCCCTTTGAGATTACTAAACGCGTGGGATCACAAGCCTACGAGTTGAACTTACCCGGCCATCTCAAAGTTCATAAAGTTTTTCACGTAAGTCTATTAAAGAAGCATACTCCAGACCCGGATGAAATTCTGGATACACAAACACTTTTGGAAATGACAGATGAAGCACTAGAGGTTGTTCCAGAATATCTTCTCGAAAGATCGTATAAGAAAACGAGGAGAACACAAATTTTACAGTATCTCGTCAAGTGGAAGCACTTGCCGGTGGAGGATGCTACCTGGGTACTTAAGCAAGATCTTGATAAGACTTACCCAGACTTTATGAAGGAGTCCCAAGGGCGTACTGTCCGTGATACAATGGATGGCACCATCGACGGTAAGGGCAGCGTCCTAGATCCGACAAAGATCATGCATTCTAGGCATATAGGAATGCGATCGTTCCGGCGAAAATGGGAATGAGGCCATTCCTTATGCCGCAACGATTCGCCAGCCTTAGGCATGTTAGTATTCCAAAAAAAAAAAAAAAAAAAACACAATCATTTTATTTAATGATAATCTTATAATACTGATGTATTATATAACTGCAGGTCAGTAGTGGTTACTTGGATCCTGCAGGGTCTTCCGCGAGGGAAGGGAACATGGGAGGACTTGCGAGCCTTCTTCCTGCTTGTTTTATGTTGTTTGTACCTAAGAGTATATGTTATCTGTGGTAGATGGCTCCGGCCTAAAACTTTTATGATGTGAACATCGATGATGGTTTTGTGTGACTATGTTTTGGCCTTTGGCCTTAAACTCTACTGTTCTACTGTATAATATTACCGGTTTTACCTTCCTAAGTCAATTTCTTTTGTTAATCTTTTCATCTTAATGCTGAGGACAGCATTATTCTAAGGAGGGTAGAATGTGACGTTCCACGTATTTATACGCAATACGTACAAATAATGTGACACGTCACCGTACAAGTAGGAGTACATTTGATGTATTAATAAACCATAATGGGGGTAAATTGTCTATGTTAGCTAGTGGAATGTTATTCAATTAGCTAAGGATAGGGTTTTAGGATTAAAACCCTAATTAAGGCCTGACACCTAGCTCAGGTCCATTGGTCACCTATCAACTGCTATTTTGGCAGGAGGATGGTGATTTAGGCTTCCCTTTGAGCTTATATCTGCATAGAGGAGTCTAGCGCCCAACTCCTAGGAAGTTGACCCGCCTTGAGCAGCCGTTGACCCGCCTTTGACCAGCAGTTGACCCGCCTTGACTTGGGTTGACCCGACCTACCCAGTTGACCCCGCTTGACCTTCAACATGATGGATGTACTGAATGATTCGAGCCAGGACACAGGTCAGACTTGATGGTTTCTACTTGTCCTAGCTAGTCTAGAGAGTCTTTGGGTGATCTGACCCTTCTTTGATCAGATGGATGTTTAGACTCTACTTTATGTTCATAGAAGATGATCTTGGATTCTATGTTGTGATGTGTGGTAGTATTCATCAGTTCCTCTGTAGGACTAAGGGCTTAAGGGGGGTAGAGACCTAAAAGCCATTAGATTAGTATGCTCCTAGCTAGAACCCCTTAGATCCTATTAGTTGCGGCCTGTGCACAAGAGCCCACCTGGCTGTGGGGGCTATGGAGTGACTTAGCACCATATAACGGACTTCATGGTGAAACGGGGGTGGAACCTTGCTGACCGCGGGTACTGGGGTTCCTACAGTGTGCTAGTCTTATAGTCGGTCACTGAGTGTGGGCCGGGTATGGGACCGACACCTCCTGGGTGTGCAATCGGGCCCCGAAAAGGCTGTTTGACACTCGACAGGGGCACTGAGGTGACCTGTGGATTTTGGGGGGTTAAGTTGGGTACGAGTAGGGGGTCGCTGATGCGGCACTACTCTCTAGCACACCCATGTAGCCATGATGATCCGGGGAGGGGACTTGTCCCTGACCTGCCTCAACGAGCCGGTGAGATGCAAGCCGGAGTAGTCTCATAGGGTGATTCCATGAGATTGCGTCCTCGGAAGGCTATAGTCATTCCAGAGCTCGATTCAGCCTATCTGCAAAGTGTGCACAGGAGGGGCGGATGGTGTGGACTACCCTAGCCATTGTCTTATGCCAGCCAACGCCATTGTTATGACTCCGTCTGTTGTTATCTTGAGGCCGAGCCGTCAGTTGATTCCCTTGTGTCTGAGCCCAGGGTAGAGCTATGGATGGGTATAAAGTGTTTATTTGTATGTTATTGTTTAGTTATTGCCTTGGATGATAGATGGGCCACCCTTCGTGGTGGTATATTATTGTTATGATATGTGCTTGGTGCTAACATGTATGTACGCTTCCGCTCTATAGGATTCCCATAGAAGGCGTGGGATGAATGACACCTCCGTGTCCTTCATCCGGATACTCGACCATCCCGAGTGGTCCGAGATAGACGGAGGGCCTTTTCTGTGGTGATGGAGCACCATGGGAAGGGGATTTCCCGTATTTATACGACGGGAGCATCGTATAGGTTCGGGGAGCGTCACAGCAAAGAGTTGGAAAACAGGGCTTTGAACTTCTCCACGAATCCAATAAGCCTAAAAACCATGGCAATCTCCATGAAACGAATGGAGAAGATTGAAATTTGCAAAAGTTGACATGCACATGATGATGGCATGCCATCGGTGACATGCCATGCCAAGTAAGCAAGGCCAACTTTTGACCAGGCCAAAAATAGAAAATTGTGCAACTTTGGTTTTCCATGGGGTGACATGGGGTGGCAAGATATGGGTGATGCAGACATGATGATGACCCTATGCAGACTCTAGAGCGTCTTTGTCTCCATCTCGATGCAAAAAATGTAGGATTCGCGTTATGGGTTGCTCCCCTTGCCACAAGTGGCCAGGATTTGACAGTGCATGTCGTTACCCTTGTGGAACCAACAAACAACATGGCAAAGATGATGTGGCACTAGAAGTGGTGGCATGGCATGCCAAGTAAGCAAGGTCAAGTTTTGACTAGGCCAAAATGAGAAGATGTACATCTTTGGTCTTTTCATTGGGTGTTGTTGCAAATTTTGAGTGACGTGGCAAGATGTTGGTGACGTGGACATGATGACTAGGGCTTTATGGAAGAAACTAGAAAATCGGCCGCCCTAACGGGCGGCCTCTTTTCTATTTGTTACATGTTCAGGGTGAGTATATATGTTCATGGTCCTAATTATTTGGCGAAGATCGTGCCATTCAATTGCCTGCTTTAGTTATGTGCTCCATACACAGTATCCTTCAAGGTCCAGAGCAGCTATAGAAGAGAGTAACAGAACCAAATTATTGAAGCATCTTAAGATATACCATGCCCTGCCATTTCGTAAAGCACAGACGAAGATCGAAGCTTATACACTAAGAAACAAAAGCCAATTTGTTTGGTAAGCACAACATAATATATAGTAGCGTAAGTGGGAATGGGCGTGAATATTTAAATAGTACGAATTGATATGTAACATACGCTTAGAGGAGTAAAATATGCCCCTACTTGTCATGTTTGCATAA
The DNA here is from genome assembly GCA_021234155.1 of Isoetes taiwanensis. NCBI lineage: Eukaryota > Viridiplantae > Streptophyta > Lycopodiopsida > Isoetales > Isoetaceae > Isoetes > Isoetes taiwanensis. The sequence continues at coordinate 2,321,470 of JAJEKV010000059.1, read as the reverse complement.
ATAGTCTCAATTGATTTAATAACACTGGAGGTTGGTCAGGCGAATTAAAAGATACACAGAGAAGTGAAGAAATTGACAAACTATCTCATTACTTGGCTTGGCCTCGGCAGGACCATGCGTACCTATAGTACTTCCATTCCTCAACTTAGACATTAAGAGTTTATTTGTACCCATGTGAAGCTTACACATACGTGTCATACCCAACATGTTGTCTATTCTAAAGTATCGCACAAATTCGAAAGTATTATGCAACTGAACATTACACACACTTATCATACGCATGAAACATTTAGAGAGAAGTATGCAAATAACTTCATTGGATATTCTATTTACATAAGTGCCTCTTTATATACAACATTTGGGGTGTATATTCGATTGTCTTTCAGTAATGCGCCTTGACGTGGAGTGTCTGCAACGACGATTTTAACTCCATCCTGTGATGTGCACCTCGAGAGGGCAACATAAAGTTGTCCATGCGCAAAAACTGGCGCTGGCAAATAGAGTCCAACGGTCTCTAGAGATTGGCCTTGCGACTTATTGATTGTCATGGAGAATGCCAAACGGATCGGGTATTGTCTTCTAGTGAAAGGTATCTGCGAATCAGATGGCGTCAAGTTGATCTTTGGCAACAGGACTGGAGTGCCTCTAAATTCGCCCGTCACTATCTCGGCTCGTAGGATTCTCTGTGTTGCATGCGTAATGCGTAGGCGTGTTCCATTGCATAGGCCACCTCGAGGATACATGTTTCTTAGTAACATTACTATTGCACCCACCTTGAGGTTGAGCTTATAAGGCGGCATCCCGGAAGGCGTGAGGTGATTAATGAATTCAATTGGGAAGTTTCTGATGTTTTCCTCATCTTCCAGGTTGAGAGTATCAACACCAGTACATGGGTGCAAGTCTCCATACAATCTTTGTAAAGTTTTGTCACTAAGATTCAATGTATCTTCATTCTTTGGAGCTAGTATAGCTTTCTCATATAGATGTTCCATGTTCGCTGGGTCTATACTTGTTCCAAACACCTCGTCGATAATGTTGTTTTGCGCGATGCACTCACTTGGTAACTCAACAACATCTGCAGGAAGGCTAGGCTCATTGTTCATTCGTTCTCCATCCCCAAGCTTTAACAGATAGTCAGACCATTCCTTCTCGCCTTTGTGAACACGCAAATTTGTTCTTAGTCTGAAAGTCTTGAAGTGTTTCCACAGGGGGTTGCTTTTCACACATTTTGCAAGGATCTCCATCTTTGTTGCTCACTTGATTACGGGTAGTTGCTGCCTGAAATCACCGCCGGCTAATACAACCATTCCGCCAAATGGTCTAGGATCCTGTCTGATTTCCTTCAAAACAATGTCTACTGCTGTCAGCGCATCGGAATGTGTCATGCTTAATTCATCCCACACCAGAAGCGTCGCTTTTCTTATTCTATCCGCCTGTTTGCTCGTGGGACGTAGGTCGGATGTTGCTTCAGGTGTTAGATTCAGAGGGAGCTTGAATGCGGAGTGCACTGTTTGGGCTCTCTTGAGCAAAAGGCTCGCTATGCCTGTCCATGCAACTGCAATAACACCGAGCTCTCTCCCTCTTAACACGCTGATGACTGTATTGAACACGAACGTTTTTCCAGACCCTCCAGGACCGTCCACATTTATGCATAAATTCGATGGCTGCATGCTCTCGATTGCAAGAAGAACGGCATCAGCTATTTCCTTTTGGTCTGGAGTCAACTTCGTGTATCGTTCGGCCCCTTTAGCTTTTTCAAAAGCTACATCAATTGTCTGACTGGTGCTTGGGTCATGGTACTGGCTTAGCTTCGGTTCTGGAAGTCCAAATGACTGACAGTTCGTTCCGTTTGCAAGGAAGATTTCATTCATTGACAGTAATGCGGCATTATATGCATCTTTCTCTGGCATATCACGGGCATAATTTCTGCCAAATGGCGTTTGAACTTGTTCCATAGGCTCAACGGATCTGAGGGAGGTCCATATATGCAAATAAAGGCAAACGTTTGCCGTAATTGAGCAGGCATTTGAAAAGCAACTGCATCATCAAGTGTTTTTTCCCAATCAGCATCGTCTGCCAATAGCCCAAGTTCCTTTGCTGTCTCGTGAAATGTATTACATTGTTTGCCATCGACATTCTTCATATCTTCGAAGCTGGTGATCCCTTTTCTATGTAGTAGCAATAGCCGCAAGTAATACCTCTCCATCTCTTTTGGGCTGACATTATACATCCTTGAAATTAGTTTGTACTTGCCTTCCCTTATTTTCCAAATGCCTTGGCTTTTTATGAAGGTATAGTGATGAGGAATTTCCGGGTATGTATATTGCCGGGCAGCTGGATCAAGTTTATTTAGTTCAAACCAGGCGGTGAGCATCGTGTGTTTTGTTGCAACATGCTCCAAGGCAACTTGTTCTTGACCCTGTTCATAATATACCATTTGTTTGTTGGGCAAATGGACAGGCAATCTGACCATAATATGATGATTAGTAATAAGAAAATATGTTCTAAGTTAAGAAAATGAGATTTGAGTTAGAAAATACTAACCTGTATATAGTGTGGGATGTGTCGTGCATTTTGTAACCAAATGTTCTCCACATTGCTTTTGGTGCAGAGATATATCTTGTGTCAATATATTCTTGTACTTCATCCCAATTGTATGTGCCTTGCACGTCTGTGTCTGGATGCGTTGTTAATTTAACGCTTGCTTGATCGTACCCCTTATGGATGTACTTAAAAATGTACTTTATGCTCTCAATACTAAAGCACTGCTCGACATTTATATGGCAAGTGTACTTCTTTAAGAGATAGGGATTATATGGGACAACCATACTATTGTCTATCATTCTGTCCCCGTGCTTATATTGGATGCCAGCATGTCTTCTGTATTCTGGATATCCATTTTCTTTGATTGAGCTTGTTTCGGCAAATGGTTTTGGAAAGCCTTTAGAGCATTCCATTGTCCCAGTTTTTTTATTCATCACCATGCATCGTGAATTGCATGGTCCATGCACCATGCATTTTTTTACGATTTCATGTAATTCAGGATCTTCCAGTGGGTCTGGTAAGAAAATAGGATGACGGCACGGAGTTTATTTATATGACTACATCAAAAGTGCACTAATAACACGATATACATACCTGGTATTTCTGCACTTGTGATACTATCAATGTCATTGCCATCGCGTATTTTATCTGCTTGTTCCAATATTAGTAGCATATGGCAATGTGGCAAACCTCGCTTTTGAAATTCGATTGTATATGAATAGGCTTTCACTTTTCCAAAGATATCTCTTTCTAAAATATCATAAAGAATTGCCTTTAGTTTCATATGGTAGACACGGGCAACTACGTCAGGTCTATCCTCTGGCGATTGACCCACCTCTAAGTTATCTATGATTTCTGGCCAGCTTGCATTGCATGTGATTGTGATAAAGAGGTCAGGCTTTCCAAATCTCCTTACCAATGCCATGGAATCTTGATAGTTCTGTTCTATGGCACGTGCACCACCAACGAACGATGATGGCAATATAACCAATCTTCCAGATGCCAAGCCCTGTGCCTCTGCTTCATGGTTTATGTAATCAATCAATCCCTCATACATTTCGGCACGCAATTTCTTTTGGTTCAGACGATAGAAATTTAAGGTGTTGGCCTCTATTCTTGCATATGCATCGACTATAAACTGCTGCGTCAATCTTCCTCCGCTCAATAGGGGATTGAAAGCAAATTTAAGCCCATTGGTGCCTTCTGTGTTTGTCCGTATACTTAGTCTATATAGATAGTACTGCAACATGGACACATTTTGTCTCGATCGGCTGGACGAAGCAACTGCTTGATTTCTCATGTTCATTTCCCAGCCCTTATCACCAGAGGGTATTAGCAATGGATAGGTAAGTGCATCGATATATGGGTTGGTGATGGGAATATTTTTTAGGCCGCCAGCTCTCTGGTGGATGCATATATCTCTGTTGAAAGGTGGCTCGCCATCCGGATTTACAAATATTACAGCGACCTCATTAGCATATGCGGGATTATATCTTCGCAAGTCCAGGCCCATTCTGTCGTCATTGAAATACATTCTTACTTGTGCATGCTTATTTTGTCGACACGCAGTTTCCTCCACCTCGTGCATCATGTGTAGGGCCTGAGCAAATGGGTTTATACTCCTTATTTCTGAGTCAAGTTAACACATTTTGTGCACGCTCGTCATTGGCATACTCCATGTCCAGAATGTACAATTGGGCATATCTCGGTGGTACATTATGATCGCGGTGGGCAGGCCCAGATCGGTGGTACACTTGACCATGGATCTTAAAGCAGTATGGGCCTGGTCTGTTAAATTGTTGTATGTCCGCTCCGAACGATACAAATGCCAATGCATTATTGTAGTTCCTAATGTGGGTTTTGAACTGTCTGCTCTTTGGATGATCTCCAATGAGTAAGTGGTACAGCAATGGGGGTACCGCTTTCAGAGGACGGAGGCTGACTTTGTTGTCATAACAACACTTCGTATCATCATGCTTAAATGTCAATGCATAGCAATATTTGCACTCTTGATTAAGTTCTCCGCAGTCATGAGGCTCCACATATATTGAGTGGTCAGTTCGAGCTATTCTGTAAGTTGAAGGATTATTGCGATTTGCACGTCTTTGTTGAGCTTCTACAGCTAGCCTCTCAATATGTTGTTCTTCCGTCTCCCTTTGCTGCGCACTGACCCTGCTCGTAGCTACTTGCTCTGCATGGTGGGACAATCTCATAACGCGCTCGACATCTGTCTCTTCCTGTTGGGTGTTCAGCCTGCTCCTTGCCACTACATCTGCATCGTGCGCTAACCTAGCGACACGCTCCTGTTCCATCTCTCTACTTCTTATGCGTGCTCTGCTATTCCTTTTTGTTTCAGCAGCTCTATTCAATCTTGCGCGACGCTCCTCCTGCGTCTCTGTTGCAAGTACATGTTGTCTTCTATTTCGGGCTCTTTCTCTATCACGTGTGCGTCTGACTTCCTGCTCCTCTAATGTCTCCTCTCTCCGTCTACGCGACATTATTAGATTTTTCCGTTCCTAATTAACAATGTGTCCTGGACAAATAGTATGTAGAAACAGGGTTACAATAGTTGCTTCAAACCACTCTAGACTACCTTTTAAATTTTTTGATGGAAAGTCACAATATCTCAAAAGCATACTTGAGCATTAAAATTGGATGGAACATTTGATATATAGAATCAATCACTCTACTATGGAACAGGAGGAATCTTATAGTAAGTCTGTCAAATGCAAACATGTGAAATCTCATATGGCAAATAAATAGCCTAGATAGCTTCGTGAATAAAATACCAGACGGTATTTACCATCATAAAATGTTGACATGTGGAATCCTTTAGAAACTTTCTTAATTGCAAACGAATGTAAAATTGTTATTTAGCCTTTGCACAACTTGAGTGCCTCTATTTGATATTGGCACAACTCAAAATTAGGCCTTCGGTGAACTTTGGACAACTCGAGCATTGGTCTTGGACAACTCAAAACTTGGACAACTCAAGGACTTGAATGTGCATGGGTTAATTAACAAACAAACTTTATTTGGTCCTTTGTCAGCTCAAGCACCACTACTTGGTCTCCGACTTGGCCAGAAAGCTATATAGTGGCAAATTTTGGCTTCACTAAGTTTTTGCAAAGACTAATAAATTCTAAGCTTATCATATGTATTTTTGCTTGCTGTATAGAGCATGGAATTAAGATCTTTTAATTGTTGCAAAGTGCAACACGCTCACATGTTCAAACAAACCTTGTTTGGTCCTTGGACAACTCAAGCATCCTTGTTTGATTTCTGATCAACTTGGGCAAGTTTTGAAGTTCAAAGATGAAATTGCTTCAATGGCAAATATGCAATTATTGTTATCTCTACCATTTCATAGATTCTAAGCTTAATGATACGTCTTTTACTTGCTATTTATAGTTATAGGGCATGGGTTAAGGTCTTTCGAAAAGAAAAATACAAAAGTGATTTAAAACCGTAGTTGTCAATTTAATTTCCTTCCATTGTTATGCATATGATCATCCTGTAAATGAAAAAACAACATATTTCAGAGTTGCATATCTAAATGTTCCACTGCAGCTCTGTTCCATCCATGGTCAGAAAATCAGACCATTTGTTGAAAATGCATTTAAAGCATTTGCTTTGCAGTGCAAAGTTCGCGTTTGCAGCGCCTAATAGACAGACTCAAAGTGAATAATGTGGATTTCGTGGAATTGTCAACAATGTTGCAGGCAGCTCTGTATGATAGAACGATTTAGGATGCATATTGGAATAGGAAAGTATAACAGTAAATAGATGTTCAAGAAATAGAAAAAGCAGTACATCTATTTTAATTCCACTACTGTCATGGGACTGAGATCATAATAAAGTAACCTGGATAGACTTGCTTCATAGTTCTGCAATTTGCTTCTGCAATTTGTATTGTACCATTTGACTTTCTCTATGTTTTCTGCCATAATAATTATCTAGCAGACTTCTTACATTGCATCAATTTGTCGCACATTTTATAGGCCTGAAATTAAACAACATGATTTCAAATCTCAAATTCAAGTTCTAGAAATGATAAATTATAAGGCACGTTTCAGATCGGCTGAAGAGAAAAAGGGCTAATTCTGCAAACAGAGGCGCAAAGTAGAAGCCGCTATCATGCTGAGCGCCATCTATGAGAACCAAATAAAATAGAAAAAATTTGTTTTGATCCAGAGCAAAAGCATCTCACTGTCTGCTGCCAGCATCAACTCCATGACTTTCCTTGGCTATCCTAGAATTTTATCTCACTTCCCTCTAAATATCTCTATTTTCTTTTGATGCAGCGTCCCATCTTGAAGTAGCTCTAAAAATATTTTATATTTCATCTGAAATACAATTTCCAGCGACAGCCATATGATTAAGCAAAACCAGATTGGTCATTACCAAAGTAGGCAGCACAGGGATGGCTTCATATGCTCTGCTCAAATGCTTGCTCCAAAAGATGTTGGGCCATCATTCACACGTTGAACCTACAGCTTCCTCCTCCTGCATACTTTGACATTCTGACAGCGCTCCAACTAACTCCATTGCTATATTACGCCCAGCAAGCCAAGCCAAGCCGAGCAACGTCCGAGCAAGCCAAGCCGGATCTTAAATACCTCGGGGATAACCTTCAACGGAGGAAGTCCGTCTTATATCCATCGAACCTGTGCTTTTGGTTTTGAACGGAACCCTATATAGAAGCAAAACAAATCTGAGGAGCTTCTTCACTCTTCGCACACGCTTGCCTTAGGATATGGCGCTTCAAATCCGGCTGAAGAAGATCCTCAACAGTGCGCCAAGACGACCTGCAAGAAGGCACAAAGAGCTCCAATAGTGCCGCATAGAATGGCTACTGCGGTTTGAACCCACCGAGCTAAAACAAAACCGTCTTACGCTGGCCCTATCATTCACACTGCTGCTCAGCTTTATAGCCATAAACCGGCGCTTCTAGAACCTTCCAGCAGTTCGGTGTGGGTGCTTCAAGAAGCTTCCAGAACAATCGCCAAGGGTCACATTGATGGGGGCGGACTTGACGTTACAGGAAGCCTCAGGAAGGTTCGAGAACAACAGGAAGGTTCGAGAACAATCGAGTTAAGAAGCACGAAAAATCTTTGGAGGCCACGCTCCGATGGCCAGATTGTGCCACGTGGCACTTCACTCGCGTTGATTGGGCAGACAATCTTACTCACAGACAGTATTTTCTTATTATATAGAGAGGATATGACAACCTTTTAATTTTTAGGTAGAGGAGTTTGGCAAGGGATAGAATAGAGGTAATGTTTGAGCCACCTTGGCCTAGATGGCATAGTGGATCCTAGGTGGCAAGTTGGAGCCACCTTTGCATGTTTGAGCCTACGTGGCATGTTTGAGCCAGCTCAGCATGTTAGGTGGCATGTTGGAGCCCACGTGGCATGTTAGAACCTAGGTGGCATGTTGGAGCCTAGGTGGCATGTTGGATCCTAGGTGGCATGGTGGAGCCTAGATGGCATGTTGGAGCCCACGTGGCATAGTTGGAGCCTAGGTGGCATGTTGGAGCCTAAGTGGCATGTTTGAGCCACCTAGGTGGCATGGCAGAACCTAGGTGGCATGTTGGAGCCCACGTGGCATAGTTGAAGCCTAGGTGGCATGTTTGGGCCTAGGTGGCGTGTTTGAGTCATCTTGGCATGTTTGAGCCACCTTGGCATGTTTGAGCCTAGGGGGCATGTTGGAGCCTAGGTGGCATGTTTGAGCCACCTTGGCATGTTGGCAAGGGATAGAATAGAGGGAACTTCAAGAACTTAAAGAGTTGGCACCCTTTCCCAAGACTAACAAGACCAGGACTTGGCTTGGCTGCCTCATGAGAGAAGAGAGACCAGACCCCAGGAGATGGACCCCAGATAGATTGTTGAGGCAGTCTTTCCTCACAATGCTCCTCCGGGAGGCCGTATGCTAACGCCCCCCTCCCAGAGCTCGGTTCCCCTATCCGACTGTTGAATCCTTCGTTCAAGCAACCTGCTTTGAGCAGGTCCAAAAAAAAAATCCAAGATAGGTCTAGGAGAAAACAAACCACGAAGCGTACTGCGGCCGACAGTGTAGAAACCCAGGTGTCTTTCCGTTCGGGCAGTACAGAGGCTCCGGAATGGCGATTTGACTCTGCCATATCGTCTGGAATGGCGAAATTACCTTAGGGACCAAGTTGCACGGTCAATTTTGATAACAAAAGAAACACAAACACTCTACATGGCAGTACTCAACAGCCGCTTCCTATGCCAATTGACTACAGATGTGTTGGATATGATCTAGTTTGGCACTTCTGGGAGAAGGGGTGATTTTCTGCCCACAAAACTTGGTCCCCAAGGTAATGTCGATGTTCTAAGGCCATTAGAAAAGTCAATTCACAGTTCCGGAGTGCGGGAGTTGCCCGTCCGTTGCCCTATTGCATTCAGGAGAGGACATGTGGGACAAGATGCTTCTGGAAGGTTTAAGGGTCCGTCTTCTGGCGTCAATAGCCTCCCTCTGCTTGACGACAGTAGGCATGATCCTGGTCCAAATGCACTAGGATACTGGCTCCGGAATGTAAACCTTGTGGATTTCTAGGTTATTGAAGGGTTTACATTATGGAGGTCGAGTTTTGGTCTGTTGCACTTGGGACATGGATGAGATGTTGCAGTTGAATAGAGGCAGCAATAGGAGCTGACGTAACAAAGTTTGGATCTCTCGGCCAGGCCGATAATTCCAAACAACATCTTGCTAGTGCAAAAGCGACACCTGCCATTTATTTGGGATTAACGGCCTGGCCGGTAAATCCAAACCTCATTCTGTCAGCTCATATTGCTGCCCTTCTTCAACTGCAACATCTCGGCCATGTCCCAAGTGCAACAGACCAAAACTCGACCTCCATAACGTAAACCCTTCAATAACCTAGAAATCCACAGGGTTTACATTTCGAAGGTCGTATCCTAGTGCGATTCGACCAGGATCATGCCTACTACTCTCAAGCAGAGGGAGCTTATTGACGCCAGAAGACGGAACCTTAAAACCTTCCAGAAGCATCTTGTCCCGCATGTGCTCTCCTGAGTGCAATAGGGCAATGGACGGGCAACTCCCGCACTCCGAAACTGTGAATTAACTCTTCCAATGGCCTTATAATGCTGGCATTACCCTGGAGACCAAGTTTTGTGGGCACAAGACCACCCCTTCTCCCAGAAGTGCCAAAGTAGCTCATCTCCAACATAGCCGTAGTGAATTGGGCTAGGTGGCACGTGGCATAGTAGTGAATTGGGCTAGGAGTCCACGTGGCAGCGTTGTAGCCTAGGTGGTATGTTGGCGCCTAGGTGCCATGTTTGAGCCACCTCGGCATGTTAGGTGGCATGTTGGAGCCTAGGTTGCATGTTGAACCTAGGTGGCATGTTTGAGCCACCTTGGCATGGTGGAGCCTAGGTGGCATGTTTGAGCCACCTTGGCATGTTGGATCCTAGGTGGCAAGTTGAAGCCACCTTGGCATGTTTGAGCCTAGGTGGCATGTTGGATCCTCGGTGGCATGTTGGAGCCGCCTTGGCATGTTTGAGCCTAGGTGGCACAATTAGTATTTTAACAAGGGATTTAGTGGAACACCTCAATTCCTATTCCAAAGATGGTCATTGAATGGTTATCCGGCAATGGATTTAGCTTAAATCTGCATGACTTTGGTCTAGAAGCGTACTTTCATTTTCGTGGTAGGACGAATGAGATAGTTGAGAAGGTAAAATGTCAAACAAGGTGTGCATTAAAGGCACTAATGAATTCTCCCTGTGATGACAATAAACTAGTCGAAAATCTGGTTCTTGCATTGTGACAATTTTCTTGCAAAAAAATAAATTTATGAGCATACTTGCATGAATTGTTGGCAAAAAAACTTCATGCATCTCACTTGCAAGTTTGTAAAAACCACTCCAAAGTGTCAGAACATAAAAAACTTGAACACTTTTTTATTTGCAAATTTTAGCTTGCTGCCAGGGCTATTGACCAAGTTTTGACTTGGTCAAAACTACAAATTTGAAGGTCTTTTGCATGTTGTCTTGCATCTGACTTTTGAACATAGGTTTTTTGTGTACCAGATCATCTTCTTGAATTTGAATCACATTAAAATTCGAGCCAGGCAGCAAATGGCATAAGTTTTCTCGAGGTCCCTTTTTTCTTCATTTGGGAAGCACTTCTAACTCAAACTTTGGGAGAAGGGGTGGTCTTCTGCCCAGGAAACTTGGTCCCCAAAGTAATACTGATGTTATAAGCCATTAAATGAGTCAGTTTATAGTTCCAGAGTGCGGGAGTTGCCCGACTGTTGCCAGGAGCCTTCGGGAGAGGACAATTGGGAGAAGCTGCTTCCAAAAGGTTTTAAGTCTCCGTCTTTTGGCGTCAACACCCTCCCTGTACTTGATGACACATGCATGATCCTGGTCAAATCTTAGTAGGATATGGCCTCCGGAACGTAAACTCTGTGTATTGCTAGGTTATTGAAAGGTTTACATTATGGAGGTCGAGTTTTGGTCGTTGCCACTTGGGACATGGAAAAGAAGTTGCAATTCAAGACATGAAGTAGTAGGAACTGACGGAATGGGGTTTGGATATATCCTCCTCCCGCTGTGGCAATTAGAAGGCGAGTGCCACGAAAAGCGGCACTTGACTTCTAATTGCGACAACCGGAGGACGGTGCATCCAAACCTCGTTCCATCAGTTCTAGTTGCTTTGCCTCTTCAATTGCAACATCTAAGCCATGTCCCAAGTGCAAAAGACCAAAACTCGACCTCCATAACGTAAACCCTTTGATAACCTAGAAATCTGCAGGGTTTATGATTCGGAGGCCGTATCCTAGTGTGATTCGACCAGGCTCATACATAGTGTCGTCATGTCGAGGGAGGGTGTTGGCGCCAGAAGATGGACCCATAAAACCTTTCGGAAGCAGCTTGTCCCAAATATCCTCTCCTGAAGGCCCCCGGCAATGGTCGGGCAACTTCCGCACTCCGGAATAGTAAAGTGGCTATTTAAATGGGCTCAGAACATCGATATTACCCTGGAGAACAAGTTTCATGGTTATAAGATCGCCCCTTCTCCAAGAAACACAAAAGTAGCTCATATCCAACACATCCGTAGTCAATTGACCTATGAAGTGGTTGCGGAATACTGCCATGTAGAGTGTTCGTGTTTCTTTTGTTATCAAAACTAACCGTGCAACTTGGTCCCTAGGGTAATTAGGCCATTCCGGACGATATGGCAGAGTCAGCTCGCCATTCCGGAGCCTCTGTACTCCCCAAACGGGAAGACACCTGGGTTTCTAGATTGTCAGTCGCAGGACGCTTCGTGGTTTATTAAGTTCTCCTGGATCGATCTTGGATTTTTTTGTACTTGCTCAGAGCTATTTGCTTAAACGGAGGATTCAACAATCGGATAGCAGAACCGAGCTCTGGGAGTGCGGGAGAAGGGGAGGGCATTATATACGACCTCTCAGAGGTGCATTGTGAGGAGAGGAGGTGCATATTCATGAAACTCCTTCATGCTTCATTCTTCCTCTTTCCATGTCCTATGATCATTCCCCCTAGCCAAAAGTGGCAAAGCCCTTTTCTCTAGTGAAAATACACCATGCACCCATCATTAATCAACCATTTTGAGAAAATGCAAAAAACCCATCCAATTTGGCTATTTCCAAGGTCTAAGACCATGTTCTCTATCTAAAAGCAAACTAGAGAGAGGAGGTGCACATTTTTATTAAACAACTTTAAAAAATCAAAATTTGTCAAGTTATTGCACAAAACCTAAATGTGCATGTGCACAAGTGCCAAGCAAGTGCCAAGTGTCATCCACATCATCACCGAAATGTCAAGCACTATGCAAAATCATCCATACCATCCACAAATTGCCAAATGTTGTCCACATCATCACCAAGCACATCTATGGTGTGACACATGTGAGACATGGTGTGACACGTGTGAGATGATGTGGATGTTGGCATGGATGTTGGCATGTTGGATCCTAGCTGGCATGTTGGAGTCTGGGTGGCATCTTGGATGCCATGTTGGAGCCACCTTGGCATGTTTGAGCCTAGGTGGCATGTTGGAGCCTAGGTGGCATGGGTAGAATAGGCAGATTTTTTTATTTTTCCAAATAAGGCACGAATCCCGATAAATGCAATTTGAAGACCAAGATGAGGTCATTTTTGAAAATTCTTTTTTTTTTTGGCATAGAATCATTTAAGATGCTTTAAGAGTACTTTCCCTGATCAAATTTTTTTCATGATGTGGTAGCATGGTGTGTGACACGTCTGAGATGATGTGGATGTTGGCATGTTGGAGCCTAGGTGGCATATTGGCTCCTAGGTGTCATGTTGGAGCCACCTTGGCATGTTTGAGCCTAGGTGGCATGTTGGAGGCTAGGTGGCATGGGTAGAATAGCCAAATTTTTTTTTTATTTTTTCAAATAAGGCACGAATCCTAGAGAATGGAAGAATCTTTTCACAAAAATGAGCATCTTGATTTTTTTTGCTAGGAATTTGGGGGATTTGATGACTTGGCAATGTTTGAAGGTGATGTGGGATATGAATGTTGACATGGAAACAAGGGTGATGATGTGGCAAGAAAGTTGTCAAGAGTACTTTTCCCTAGTCAAAAAATTTTTCCATGAGGTGGTGGCATGGTGTGTGACACGTGTGAGATGATGTGGATGATGATGTGGAGAGAAAGTGATGATGTGGCAGCAAAGTTGTTAAAAGTATTTTCATCTAGGCAAAATTCTCAAGATGTGGTGACAAGACATGTGTATGATGATGTGGATAGTGATGTGGATGCCATTAGGCATGAGTTGGATGAGGTGGATAAATTTTCATGGTATGGTGGTGAAAATGATGGTTTTTGGCCTTTGTTTGACATTGGTGCACAAGTGGACTTGATCTTTGAACAATAACTTGGTAGCCCTCTTCTTTTATAGGTGCTTGACAATTGCACTCTCTCTCTAATTTGTTTCTAGAGAGAGAATCATGGTCCTAAACTTTAGAAAATTTACAATTTTTGCATTTTTCTCACAATGGTGGATGAGTGGTGAGTGTGTAGTAAATTTTGACTAGAGAAAAGGACATGGCAAGTTGAAGCCATCTTGGCATGACATGGCATGTTGGAGCCCACATGTTGGAGCCCACATGGCATAGTTGGAGCCTAGGTGGCATGTTTCAGCCACCTCGACATGTTAGGTGGCATGTTGGAGCCTAGGTGGCATGTTGGATCCTAGGTGGCATGATTGAGCCACCTCAGCATGTTAAGTGGCATGTTGGAGGCTAGGTGGCGTGTTGGAGCCTAGGTGGCATGGCATGTTGAATCCGAGCTGGCAAGTATGAGTCTAGGTGGCATGTTGGATCCTAGGAGGCATCTTGGAGCCTAGGTGGCATGTTGGATCCTAGGTGGCAAGTTGGACCCACCTTGGCACATTTGAGCCTAGGTGGCATGTTGGAGAATAGGTGGCAAGTTGGAGCCACCTTGGAATGGTGGGGCCTAGATGGCATGTTGGAGCCCATGTGACATAGTTGGAGCCTAGGTGGCATGTTGGAGCCTAGGTGGCATGTTGGATCCTAGGTGGCATGTTTGAGCCACCTTGGCATGGTGGAGCCTAGGTGGCATGTTGGAGCCCACGTGGCATACTTGCAACCTACATGGCATGTTGGAGCCTAAATGGCATGTTTGAGCCACCTCAGCATGCGAGGTGGCATGTTGGAGCCTAGGTGGCAAGTTGGACCCTGGGTGGTATGTTGGAGCCTAGGTGGCATTTTGACACATTGCATGCAATGACAACATGGAGAATTCATGGTGAGTCATATGGATGAGAGTAGTGCAATGATTGTATAGTGGTGCTTACAAAGTTGGCTATAGAAAAATTTAACAAACCACATCATTTTAGAGAACTATACATCCTTAAAAAAACACCTTCTTAAAAACTACACATACTTATAAACCACGCCTCAAAAAACTACACACCCTTAAAAACAACGCCAAGAAAAAAAACAAAAACCACACTCCTTTTAACAAAAAACATGCATCCTTAAAAAACCACGTAGCCTAAAAACTCAAAACCACAACTTTTTGAAAAAATTACAGTGGATATTTCTTGACAACTTAAAAAACAACACCAACAATCAACAAAACCACACACCCACAGCTCTACATGTAGGTTTCTCTGAAAAAAGTACATGTGGACCAAAAAAAACTAACAGTTTCCACAGTGGACCAAAAATTGGGGTCAGTGTGTCAGCACATTGTCTTTGCCGCATTTGTAGAGATGGCCAGCAACCATCGTATAGTCACGGACTTCTCGAAGGAACTGTTGTTTGTGCAGAAGTTGTCTCTCGGGAGAGAGCGTGGAATCGCTTGGCGGGAGTGCTCCCCTGAGGAGAAAGCGTTGATAGTTGTGGTACCAATGAGGCGTGGCCGTGACCAGAAACAGTTGAGCGTCCGGGAGGGCATCGTGAACGCCTTCCGAGGATCGTCCGTATGTATGCGTGAAAGGTAGTCAGGAACCGTGTGTGCTCGTCCCGGCTTGTGAATAATTTCGAAAGGGGCAAACTCTTGCAATATCAAAATCCATCGAGCAATTCGGCCCGTGGGGTTTGGCTTGCGCTTATCCTCTGTGCCGCCCCCAAAGACAAACTCAAATGAATCTGCACTGTCTTCCAGAGCCTGGATTATGGATTATGGATTATGGATTGAAAACGGAGTCTGACGAAGAGGACGACGAGGAAGGGTGATTGAATTTCGTTTCTTAAATACTATTGATATTATATGTTCTTTGTTTTGTGGTTTAATTAAAACTAGAATATGATGAGATGTAACTATTAAGACATGTTGTGAATTGAACACTTTGAGAAATACTTAATCTTTTAAAGTATATATGTTCCGGTTCATTATTTAAATCTTGGAGTTCTTCATATTAGTTGTATTTGCAACTAATTCAACTGCAACATAAGACATAATAATTTAAAAAAATTACAGGAAGTACTTAACGTACTATACGTAAAATACGTACTTTACGTATTTAATAAGTATTTTATAATTTCAAAAAATATTTTTAAAGTACTTTTTAGATAAGAGGTATGCATACGGTATTAGTACGTTAAGTACGTATAGTACCCCTACCGTACTAAATGTACCTGACAATACTGATTTGGCTAAATGCTATTTCAAGAAGTTGCTACTTTCTTACATTTGACTAGTGCAGTAAACCTGACAATGTTTATCATATTTGGCTAAATGCTATTTTAAGAAGTTGCTATGTAAATGCTTTTTTAAGAAGTTGCTATTTTCTTACATTTGACTAGTGCAGTAAACCTGACAATGTTTATCCTATTTGGCTAAATGCTATTTTAAGAAGTTAATATTTTCTTACAATTGACTAGTGCAATAAAAGTATGCACTTAAAACTGATAAATTTAAAATCTCCCCCTCTTCTTTTTTTTTTTTTTTTTTTTTTTTTTTTTTTTTTTTTTTCTGGAAGGCATGGTTGGTGGGACTTGCACCAGCCCACGTATCCCACCCAATGGTAGCCAGTGGGTTTTGAACCCTGGAGGGGATCACCCCAACCCAAGGCCTTACCAGTAGACCACCACCGCAATGGGCAATTTAAAATCTCCTTATTGGTAAGTGTATTTTTTTTTATGTAATACCAATAGTTCAAGAGCGGCGCCTTGGCTGTCTGTCTCGTGGTCTTCTGTAGGAATTTTTTTTCCTTGCCATTAACCATCTCACTGCCTTGATCGTCCCTGAGAGAGCATTCTGCAGGCCCCTGTA
This sequence comes from Isoetes taiwanensis, assembly GCA_021234155.1. Taxonomy (NCBI): domain Eukaryota; kingdom Viridiplantae; phylum Streptophyta; class Lycopodiopsida; order Isoetales; family Isoetaceae; genus Isoetes; species Isoetes taiwanensis. The sequence goes on along the minus strand of JAJEKV010000059.1, from coordinate 2,305,145 downwards.
GAGGGGTTGCCTGCAACTTCTCGAGTGTGCCGGTTCATGGGGGTGCCCTTACCAGCTGAACTGCGGCCCAAGAGAAAAAGTCAAGGAAAATACTTCACGATCATTATTCAAGGTAGCCATTATCAATGTGGCTGGCTTGAAGGCTTTGTTACAGAGATCTAGGAAGCTCTTGTGGAAGAAAGATTTTTTCCAGACCATCTTTACATTGGAGAAGAAGGGCTCACCCCTGAGATTCCGCATGCTCTGGTTGAGAGCTGGTTGGGTGAACATATAGGGGATAGAGAAGCCTCAGCGGCAGGGGTTTTCCATGTGCACAGTGAGTGGGCTGAGGGCAAAGTTATAGTAAAAATCTATTGAGCTCTGGTTCACTTTGATTGCTTACAATGTCCCATGGCCAACTCTGCCTCGTCCAGTGCTCGGTCTGAGGTTTTGCAATCTTCTCCAGGGGGTTTTATAAAACATTTAGCTTCTATCTCCAACTTCGAGGTCACGCTTTGGGATGGCTTTTTGCACCTCCTCGAGATTTGTGGGTATCCTTTTTTGTCGACAAAGAATTCCTGATCCACTAGGGGAGGGTGCCCATGAAGCGCCCACTTAAGGAAATAAATTTTATTATCATGGTCTAAACTCTCTTTAACTCCCCCTTTTCACATGCCATAGTGAAATTAGATCATTAGCTTTCGAATGATACCATATTCTAGAGTTTTCAAAAAAATTGAAGTCTGGTACAATGATTTTAAGCCAGGAGGTTAAGTTAATCCTAATAGACCACATGTGCCCAACAATGGACCATAAAGTGTCCTTCAATGGACCAATGGACCAGTAAATGCCCATAAAATGCCCACATTGAACCTTTAATGGCCCATATGGGACCTTCAATAGCCCATTGCGTACTTCCTGAGATATCAGCAATTTCCACAACTTCCTAAGATATCAGCAATTTCTACAACGATTCTAACTACTACTTTGTATACAGTTTTACAGAATATGAAAACCATAACAGGTATAATAGTTTTTTAATAAGGGATTTGAACCCTCAATAGCGTTTGCTATTGTGCCAAAGCTCATCAAATTGAAATCATACCATATTCGAAAATAGCCTGCTCCATATTTTGAAATCATACCATATTCTGAAATCAAATTGAAATCAAATTCTGATATAATACCATATTATGAAATCAATTGAAATCATACCATATTCGAAATAGCCTGCTCCATATTTTGAAACAAATGTTTCTTAAAGGGACATGTTGTATTGATACTCGCATCTTTGGGCACTAAGATATGAAATGTCAGGAAAGATACTCCTATATAATGTGATATTTGAGTTGAATTCGATGCTGAGCTGTGGGGAAAGATTTGGAACAAGAACTAGAAAGATTTGGAACAAGAACTAGACGCTAGGTATTCCCACTTGGCCTGTTGGTCCAGGCCGTGATGGTTAAGAATGCTATATTAGGACACCTTTACTTGAACGAGTATCACACTAACGATTTAGAACCGACACCTTTGACAATATCATAACTGGGTCACTATAATTTCCGGTGGTGTAATTTCCCACGCCCACGTCGCCCATGCCAATCTGAGGGAATGCTAAATCCTTGGATCGTTCTGCAGCACCGGAAGAGCAGGTCAAGAATCGTTCATGATCTTCATCGCAGCAGGTATGATCTTCATCGCAGCAGGTTCCCCAGTTATGATATTGTTAGGGTAAATCAATTGGTCCGGTTTTCCCGGATTGGCAGCTCCCGGCTTCGCCGGTCGCTGCCAATCCGGGAAAACCGTCCCAATTGATTTACCCTATAACATTACCTTTAGAACCGACACCTTTGACATTTACCTTGGCAACCCTGATACAAGCAACAACCTCATAACGTCTAGTGGCACGATCTTTTGATTGGAGACAAGACACACCAGTTCTTCCCTTTGTTTGGATGTGACCATTTTTTAAGCTTATTCCACCAAGGTGGCTGGAAGAATCCTATAAAGTGAATAACGCAGTAAATTGTAACTTCTGACAAAGAAGTTAACATTTATTTAAAAAGTGAGAGGCTTACAAGCATTACAGAATACAGAATATCAGGCTTTAACAATAGTCCATTAAATGAGTCCTCTGAAGCCTGGGCAGCAACCTAGAAGATGTATGTTCTATAGGAAGCACCCAACTTGCGAGTAATAAAGGCTGTTGTTGTCACGTATTTTGCAAAATCGTTCAGCATGAACAAATGCGAGTAATATATGTTCTGTTGCTGTGTAACACAGGGTGCTGACTGCCCACTTTCAAGCAAAAAGTGGCATGAGAATGTAAGACGGTGGCCTTTCCAGGAGAGCTGACAAACGTCAGCCCACAACACATCTCAAAAGACTTTTCCCTTGTCCAACAGAACAAGCATTCCAAGTAAATTTCTGAATCCATGCTATTAGCCATTCATCTCCCAGTAGATTCTACACATTTAAAAATCAAATAAAAATTAGAGAAACAGGACCGGTTACCTTGATAAGTCGCATCTCATTCGTCCCCAGTTGAATCCATTGGTTGCAATACCCCACTGCATTTGCCACCCCACTGCTTAGCACAAAGAACGTGTATAATTGCTACAAGAAATAGATGTGCGCTTAGAAAGAGGACAGTCGATTCATCACCACTAGGAATGTGTGAGAAAGTTTTTATCATTGTTCCAATGTATTTACTCTGCCAGACAGATTTATATTGCTGCATGTGGCTATCAGTAGTGTCACACCTTTTGGTAAATCCCCTGCCCATTTGCATAACGCAACCAGTCGTAGACCAGCACCCTGATAAGCTCTATAGACTGATATTGCTTACACTCCCTAGAAAGGTCCTGAAACCATAGGTCAGACTTATGAATCCTTGGAAACTATGGCAAATGCAAACATGCTACACAATAGAAGAGAAAATAAATAAGCAAAACCTATGAATCCTTGGAAACTATGGTGGATTCAAGCATGCATTCAAGAGATATGCATGCAACAAGAAAAAGAAAGGGGTATAAAACAACAGAAACTTACCTCTTTATTGCTCCCTGGCCCCTGCTTCCCATCACTAGAAAATCTGCATGGATCTTCTCAACTGCTTCAATTGTAAAATCTCTCGCATCACCTCTTCCAACCATAGGATTGACCTGAATTTATTGCAAGTTAGCTCAAGTCTTAAAACCTAACTACAAAACTTAGGGATTATTTTTGTAGAAATCTAGAGTTCGTGCACATACATGTCCATCTCCGCAAATCTTCTTAGCCCTGTCTAAAACCTGGTTTGTGAGGCCTTCACGGTACTTTCTAGCAGCCGTCAAGAACGCTTGCGATATATAAAACCCTACATAAGGAAAACCTTGAGATGAAGACAGATGCAAACGATGTAGCATGAACAAATCACCCTATTTTGCAAAATCGTCCAGCATGAACAAATCAACCTATTCTTGTTTAAAGCAATGCGTATCGGAACTACTGCTTCATCGACTTCTAACTTCGTCGTCGAAAGGCGTCGGAGGTGGGAGGACGAAACGGGGGAAAATTATGGTCGAATAAAGGTAAAGGGTGGGGCATAAAAAAGGTAAAGGGTGGGCGAAAAAGGCATCGGGCGGAAGAAGGGCATCCTCCCCTATATAAACAAATTACGTTTAGTGAGAAATTCCACAAACTCACCCTGTTTTGTGAGAGGTTTTTGGAAGGAGGTTTTTGAAAGGAGCTAAGGATGAATTCTATCTCTGCACCTTGGTCTTCCGTCAAACAGACAAATGTTCGCAAGCTCGTTACTCAGGCGCTTAGCATTGGTATGTATGCCTTTTATACTTTTTTTCAGCTGGTTCCTTATGATCTCTTCAACTATTCCATTGTCAGGAACGATGCTTGCAACAGCGTTGATCATATGGAATGTTCTAATTTGTGTCACTGGAAGTGAAGCTCCGGTGACCGTTGTGGTGTCTGGAAGCATGGAACCTGCTTTCAGAAGGGTTTGTAAACCTGAATGCCATTTTTCTTCTCACTATGGCTGCATGGAATTCTGATTTTGGTAAACTCTTTTCTGCAGGGTGATATGATTTTTTCACATATGAGTAATTCCCCAATTCGAGTTGGAGAGATCGTTATTTACCGTGTAGGTGAATCACCGAATATTGTCCATCGTGTAATTGAGGTAGGTGTATCTCTTATGCTTAACAAGCTAGTTAAAATTCTTAACATGGTAATGTGAAATGTTTCTTCTTATGCCAATTAGTTATGCATGTTACTTTACATGCATGTATTAAAATAGTTGTCTTAAAAACTGATGAACATCATCTCTATATGGAAACTGAAGGCTGCTATGTTCATCTTCATCTACATTTTGTTGGTTCTGTTGGCTACCACAAAGATGTTACACCTATCTCTTAGTTGGCATGTGATAATTTTGATGTCACCATTTCGCCAATGCTCTAACTGTTTCTCAAATTTTATATAACAAGTTCTAATCTTACCCTGACCTGCCATGACATGGCAGGTCATAAGGTAAGATTAAGATTTCTATGTTAATGGGCGCTGCTTTGTGCATGCATTGCAGTGCTCGAGGCTGGGATGTATATTTTTTATAGTAGAGAATCTTGATTCCTCTTAATGGAAAACTTAATAATTGAATTTCATGCATTGCAGGTTCATGAGCGTAAAGGGACGGGTGAGGTGGATCTGCTGACAAAAGGTATAATCTAGTTTAATTGTCAAATACTTCTTGTGGCAGTACAACTTCGACTTTATCGTTATGGCCGAAGAATATTTTGCATAATAACATTTAGGGATTACATGGACATTGCTTCTTGTCAGTTCATCGTATTTGAAGCGTATCAAAGCCTAACTGCACTTGGATCTTCAGGGGACAATAACATTGGTGACGACCGAGTTCTATATGCTCGATATGCTCCAGGTCAACAGTGGCTTCAACGTCGCCATATCATAGGACGTGTTGTCGGGTAATTATGTTGTTCATGTTTGCTTTAACAGGGTTAATTTTTTCATAACAAGCTTAGTTTACAAGCAAATTTTCCATTAACATTAATGGCCTTTCCTATTTAGTTTGATTTACTTGACAAGCTAAGAGGAAAGTGCTAGTGCTCATAGACTAGATGTAGTCTTTTCAGCAACGTATGCTCTATTTTTTTTTTCGAATATTAGTTGTCCAAGATGACCAAGTCCTTGTGCTATGCAGCTTCTTACCATATGTTGGGTGGCCTACCATTATTAGGACTGAGCTACCATTTGTCAAGACTCAAGGTACTTTGAATGAAGGAGTGTGTTCTTTATGGAGTTAACACACTAATAACCGTTCTCACGTTTATGTGCAGTTCATCGTCTTTGGAGCTCTTGAATACTGGTATTACATCAAAAAGATTAATGTACATGTACCAATAAAGAGATTTTAAATTTATCATTTTTAACTAGTGCATATGTTTACTGCACTAGTTTGTAAATAGCAACTTCTTAAAATAGCATTTAGCCAAGTATGATAAACATTGTCAGGGTTCCGGGAATCTTTTTAGTATGAAAAGCAAGTTCTTAAAATAGCATTTAGCCAAATATGATAAACATTGTCAGGTTCCGGGAAACTTCAAAAGGAAGATTTCTTGTAACCTTAAAGAAAACTTGTTGATTACTTAATCTTGCCTGCCATTATTTCTTGTAACAATAAGGGTACCTTCACACCTGCCTTTAAGTTAGTATTAAGTTAAATTTTTTAACTGTTTAGTTAAACTAATAAGAGATCTTTATGTTTGCACCAAAATTAAGTTAACTTTCCGTTAAGACTTTAGCTTAACGAAAACTAGTCAAATCCTTTCGCACCAAAAGAAGTTATATTATTTTTCTTAACTTAACGAAAGACAGAAAAAGGGGTTTGCACATGCCTTAGTTAAGTTAGTGCTAACCTAAGGCTAACGGCAATTCTTTCGCACATCTTTCGTTAAGTTAGTGCTAACTTAATGTTAACACAAAATGCTTCAAACTCGCCTCCGTTAAGTTATGTTTCTTAATTCGAATTCCCGCACATGCCTTTGTTAAGGGGCAAATTCCCTAGATGGCCCTCTAAATTTTCAAAATACCAAAAAATGGTCCTATTTTTGAAATTTTAGCTTCAAAGAGCCATAGCTTCTTTTGTATGCTCCAGATCAAAAAACTTTCTTCATGGATCTTGTAGAACATACCATTCTCTTTCTATAAAACTTAAAAACATACATTTTTATGCTATATTGAAGGAGTCTAAAACCTTCTTAGCCCTGTCTAAAACCTTCTTAGCCCTATCTAAAACCTGCTTTGTGATGCCTTCACGGTACTTTCTAGCAGCCGTCAAGAGCTCTTGCGATATATAAAACCTTACATAAGGAACACCTTGAGATGAAGACAGATGCAAATGATGTAGCTTCAGGTATTAAAGGTGCAAAAAGGCTGTTCCTGTCACGTATTTTGCAAAATCGTCCAGCATGAACAAATCACCCTATCCTTGTTTGAAGCAATGCAAGGCCCACAGCCTATCGAACTACTGCTTCATCGATCCAGTCCTATTGGAACTTCTACTTCGTCGTCAAAAGGCGTCGGAGGTGGGAGGACAAAACAGGGGAAAATTATATGTATTAGATAACTTTTATGGGGGAGGAATTCCGCCTAAAAATTTGGAGGCGACGCCGCCAGCCGCGGCGGCGCACGAGGGCGGAGCCACGAGTGCTTCGCCGAAGCTGGCGGGGCCTCCGAGAAATTTTTGGGCAGAATGCCGACCCCTGAAAATTATCAAACGTAATAACCACCAGCCGAGATTATGTTCCTGAAAAAATTTCTGGCGTCTGACATGGCAAAGATATAATTTATATTTGTGACGTGGCATTTTTCCCTTCTGGCAGCTCTGTTTCTTGAGTTCGTTGAGTTCAAGCTTTCGCGATGGCGATCTCTAGCGCCAAGGAGATTTTTGAAGCGCTGTGAGCAGTAGGTGAGTCGCTACTTGGTCATGCAGCGATATCTTGAATTTTTTTTTTTGTTTCTTTCAAGTTTAGGTTAACATTTCCTTCGTTTTTCTTTCTTTCTGTGTTTTAGGTCGACAGTGGAGCATCCTAGGCGACGTTTTGGTGCAGGAGGAGTGTCTGTTTTGGTGCAGGCGGAGTGTTTATTTAGAGTTTGGTGTCTGATGCAAACCTCTGGCGAAGTGCAATATGAAGAGGGATTGAGCTCTGCTCCGGTATTTTGCTTGATCTAAAACAGAGCTGCTTGGTCCGATATGCTCTGGTCTGGTCACAGCTGCTCTACTCTTATGCTTGAATCTAAAACAGAGTTGCTTTTGCAATATGAAGACGGATTGAAGCTCTGCTCTAGTCTTTTGCTGGATTTAAAACAGAGCTACCTAGTTGGCCGTCATTTTGACAAGAAAGAAGAGAAGAAAGATATTTATCAAACTGTGTATAATTTCAAATGATCTATAGTTTGAGTGTATATGCTATCGGGGTATAATCTGTGCGTAAGAATTCTTGTGCAGAAATTGCACTCGAGAAATCTTGGAAGTGGGGGAAAAAATTCCTGGTGGACGTGAAATTCCGCCTCTTAATTTAGACAGAATTTTGCAGTAATCCCAGGCTGGTGGTTATTACGGTCGAATAAAGGTAAAGGGTTGGGCGAAAAAGGGGCGGGCGGAAGAAGGGCACCCTCCCCTATATGTGCGCACCAATAGAAACCCAAACCCTCGCCAATGAGGATGCTACGTGAACCAACTCCTTGCTGTCACCTTGCAAACCTTATGGTCAACTTGACGCCATCGACGGGGACATCCCCATTGATGGGGACTCCACCTTAAGGGCAAAAGATGGGTGAGAAAGGGCGCAAAAAAGGCACCCTTCCCTATAAAACAAATTACGTTTTGTGAGAAATTCCACAAACTTACTCTGTTTTGTGAAAGGTTTTTGGAAGGAGCTAAGGATGAATATGATCTCTGCAGCCTATTCTTCCGTCAAACAGAAATGTTCACAAGCTCTTTACTCAGGCGATTAGCATTGGTATGTATGCTCATACCAGTTTTCTTTTATACTTTTTTCACCTGGTTCCTTATGATATCTTCAACTAAATCCATTGTCAGGAACGACGCTTGCAACAGCGTTGATCATATGGAAGGTTCTAATTTGTGTCACTAGAAGTGAAGCTTCGGTGGCCGCTGTGCTGTCTGGAAGCATGGAACCTGCTTTCAGAAGGATGTGTAAACCTAAATGCCATTTTTCTTCTCACTATGGCTGCATGGAATTCTGATTTTGTTAAACTCTTTTCTGCAAGGTGATATAATTTTTTCACATTTGAGTAATTCCCCAATTCGAGTTGGAGAGATCGTTATTTACCGTGTTGATGTATGCCTCTGTCATTTTGTTTGTTTTAGGCTGTACTGTACTTTAAGCTCATTTTGTTGGTCTCTTTGCAGGGTCATGAAGGTGAATCACCTAATATTGTCCATCATATAATTGAGGTAGGTGTATCCCTTATGCTAGTTAACAGGCTAGTTAAAATACTTAACATGGTAATGTGAAATGTTTCTTCTTATGCCAATTAGTTATTCATGTTACTTTACATGCATGTATTAGAATAGTTCTCCTAAAACCTGATGAAAATCATCTCTGTATGGAAACTGAAGGTGCTCCAGCTAGGTCAAGCCGAGGTGGCCGGCTTGACCTAAATTTTGTTGTTTGTGCCAATCTTGATCTCCCAAAGGTAGTATCAATGGTTTTCCCTTATTCTAGACCAGAAAAGAGAAAGTGAGTACGTCTTTTGGACCAAATAGTTCTTCTAATATGGACGAAATTGTCTCGTTGTCACTCAACCCCAACTCCAGGAGAAGTAGCTAGCTTAAGTTCTAGGAAGAAAGTAGCTGCTATGTTCATCTTCATCTACATTTTGTTGGTTCTGTTGGCTACCACAAAGGCATGTGATAATTTTGACGTCACCATTTCGCCAATGTTCTAACCGTTTCTCAAATTTTATATGACAAGTTTTAATCTTACGCTGACCTGCCATGACAGGGCAGGTCATAAGGTAAGATTAAGATTTCAATGTTCATGGGCGTTGCTTTGTGCATGCAGTGAGTGCAGTGCCGGAGCCTGGGATGTATATTTTTTGTACTAGAGAATCTTGAAACCTCTTAATGGAAAACTTAATAATTGAATTTCATATTGCATTGCAGGTTCATGAGCGTAAAGGAACGGGTGAGGTGGATTTGCTGACGAAAGTTATGTTATCCGCGCCCCCCATTGCGACTTGCCCGCGTCCGTATGTCCAGTCAGCCGTCTGTCGGACTGGCAGGCCCCCAAGACCCGCGATCTGTGTGAGTCAAAATCACGTATGCGGATTCTCGCAATCATGCATGCAGGATTTCCCATCGCGCATGCATCATGACCCATCCCCCAGTCCTGAGTTCCCATCGCGCCACATCAACGTCCCTGTCGTGGAGTTGCAAGCACATGGCGAGTCGTATGCTTGGCTGTTGTCACACAAAGCAATTTCCGGAAAGCCCGCCAAGATCATTCATGAGTGTTGATTCGATGCATTACTCCTCGAATTGGCGGGCAGATCAATCCAATCCCACCCAAATGGATTGCTTCGTCAATTCAAATTGTTTTGAATTTCAATTGCCCCCTATAATTACATTGTTGCATAGTTCCACAATTCCCAGCAACTGGAGATGGCACGCACAAGATCGAACAGGGTGCAGGGCAATGGATTCCCAGTTCGTGTTCTTGCCAACACCAAAAGGGTTACGGCAAAGCAGGTAAGAAGGAGGACAGATCAAGCTCCGCGCAAAACTATGGCGAATCAGGCTTCCACATCAAAAAGGGGCCAGTGGACAGAACAGCAAATGGAGGACATCCTTGACGAGGTTAGTGACACTACAAGAGGAAGGGGGTATTAGAGTCAGATTTAGCGTCAGACCTTAGTTATAAACTTAGATAGAAAAAAATAGAAAAAAACTCTGAAACTGACGTTATGGCTGACGCTAGAATTAGAGTCAACATCACAATTAGAGTCAGTATTAGAGTCAATCATAGTGTTAGAACTAGAGTCACAAGTAGAGGCAACTCTACCATCAGCATTAGAGTCAGTATTAGAGTCAACCATAGTGTTAGAATTAGAGTCAATGTTACCATCACAATTAGAGTCAGTATTAGAGTCAATCATAGTGTTAGAACTAGAGCCAACTCTACCATCAGAATCAGAGTCTGAATTTAGACACCCTTAACAACAGTTTGAGCGTCAGAAATAGAGTCAGAATAGAGATTTTGTAGCATTAGAATTAGTCAGCCAGTATGACACAATTAGAGTCAGTTCTAATGTCAGAATAAAAGTCAAGCTTTGAGTCATTCCATGCGTCAGCTCATAAGACAACCCCTATGTCAATTTGCAAAATAATCTTACTACCCTTTTTTTTTTGGCACATTAATTAAAGGGAAGGTCATTCAAGTTGCAACTTTATGCCTCATGAGCATTACACACATATTCTACAAGTACTTTAATAATATTGTACTAAAACTACAAAAAAATCACAAAATATAAGTAGCAAAATCGATTGCATAAAGTTCTACAAAAATCATAGAACATAAGTAGCTACAAAAACGTAGAATATAAGTAGCAAATTTCATCAAATAGTGCCGAAAAGAGATCGAATACTAAGATCAACGATGTGATCTAGCAATCTTCTTGTATTTTTCAATGTTTCGCCTAGCAATAAGTTTTGCAAGCTTCCTTGACGAAATGCCAATATCATCCTCACGCCTATAATAATTTTCAGCGTATGCATCGTTTTCATCAACAAATGTTCCCTTCTCTTTGTCATGATCATCCTTATCCAAAAGGCCCTCCTTTTCTGTTGGAACCTGGAATGAAGCAATTACGAATTTATACTACTAGTAATGAATTAGGTATGTAAAGAACACGAGTAAGGGTTGATGAATACCTCAATACGACGGTCTTCCAACACTTGTTCTTCGTCATGCGCATCTTCATCCTTGTCCTCGTTCCCACCTTAATCCCGATCCTCACCTTGATCTAAATCATCATCTTGATCTCCATCACGATCCTCGTCCTCCTCCTCGCCCTCGTCCTCGTCCTCGTCCTCGTCCTCGTCCTCGTCCTCGTAAGTTGGATCCTCGTCTTCCCCTTCATCTCCATCCTCTTGCAACTCTTCCACTATGTGTTTCTAATTTTAGAATAAAAATGTAAAATTAGAAAGCATATCGAATAACATGATAGTAGAAAAATATTTAGATACTAGAATGTTACACCTTATTTTTCATTTGCGTTCGACTTCTTGCTTCTTTTCCACAAAAATCTTTAGGCTTAAACTACAAAAACAAAGGAAATAAAGATAAGCTAAATGACTTACAATTAGAGGGAAAAAAAAAAAAAATACAACAACAACAACTTATTCAATAACTTACATGTCCAGGCTTTTGTCCACCTTCAATCATCATTTTTCTGTATGCTTTGTACCCAATCGGTTTGATTTTGTCCAAGATTTGGTCTCCCGGATACAAACCCCAATCTTTGAACTTCAAAATTGCATCGCATAAAAATAAAGTAGACTTCATTAATCCAACCAACATTCTTATGATACCATCGATAATGAAAAAACAAAAAAGTATACTATACATATGCTGCACGTATTCCATCGCATCCTCCACTTCCAGTTTTCGAAACGTAAGTTCTAGCATCTCTCTTTTGTTGATCATATGGTTTGAATGTGGAGGCTTTGAATAATTTCCACGCCTCTTCCGAGATATTAATGGGTCTGCATTTTATTCCTTTGCGTATCTTCTTGCGCAAGTTGTCCCTATTTTTAATTGCAAATTAGTATGCTCATATATAAATATAAGAATTTAGAGAAAACAAAGAATTGGGGAAAGAAACATACTTCCAACGATCCATCTCTTCGCCATAATTCCAAGGATGTGTTCCACAAAAACACCCTTTCCATAAGTTTGATGCAGTGCTTCAACAGCTTCATATTTTCGGCTTTGGTTAACTTGTGGCCATGTTTTGTTGATTTGAGAACCACAATAATGACGCATGGCAATTGCACAAGTATTTGAAAAGCTTCTTCCCTGTTCATTCATATGGAGGCTACCTCCTTTTGAATAGAAGACCTATAACATAACATAATTCCCTTTGAGTACAAGAACTATAACATGAAATAACACCTTAATTACTGACCACAAATTCAAGAAATGTTATGCAACGCTGTAACACCTCAGAAAGATGATAATGGTATGGTCAGATAGAGCATATGAATGCCTTGGATAATCTGCAGACACTACAGCTTGAGCTAAGAAAATCTGATGCAAAGTTTAGGATCTGGATATTGATTGTAAAGCTAGAGTAATTGAAGAACCATGATGGGGTTTATGTTGGTCAAAAGGGCAATTAAGCTTAGGGGTGTTGCTTTAATACCATTTGGACCTAAAATGGTTCTAATTCTACTTAAAAAATATATTAGAGTCATTACCTAGATGGCAAGATGAGTCCATATGGATTGGTATAATGGGATAAACTATAGGATTTATAAGGGGTGTTCAAATGCTACTTACATATGAATGACACTTCTATGTCATATAACAAGTCAAGAACATGGTTTGATGAAAAGAGCGAGCTTATTTCACTAGAATTTGATCACAGCTTGGAGTTTCCCAGGGGGTGTTGCTTAAATGCTTTTGGGGTTTGAATGACCCCACTTGAAGCTCTAAAATAAATTTAAGAGACATACCTAGATGGAAGATGATTTTGCACTTGAGCGCATAGATATACTTGAGGATTGAATAAGGGTGGTGCTTAAATGCTATTGGACACTCAAAATGATCCTTTTATGTTAGAGAAATAGATTTGAGAGACATGCCTATGTGGCAACCGACAAGAATCCTTTTTGAAGTCATACCTAGCATACACATGAATTTCTAAAGCTAAGCACTCAACAACTCTAGAGCTTAAGGATTTAAGCCTTCTAAGTGTGCAAGCCCATGATCCAAGATCTTTGGGCTCTGATACCAGTGAAACACTTTGGGGCGTCATGGCTCACCCGAGTTCACACGTGGAAAGCCATGCATGGACAAAGGTGAACTAACCCCTCGGAGTGCGCCCTGACACCAGTAACTGCACCTATATTAGAGAAAAACAAACATGAGTAGGGTCGATTGCAGAGTAGGGTCGATTGCATCATTTAAACATGGTAGGACTAAGGATAATAGACTCAGAGTCCAAACGGCCGCTCATATTGTCCAGGACCAACATAGATCCAGTTGTGGCATGGCGAAGTGAGGTCCCTGAAGAGGCAAGTTACCACTACCCCCAACAAGGATGCCTTCATGACATCTACCCCCAACTGAGGTGGTACTTCCCTTATATCCGTCTTCCTGACACTGGGCCACTTGCCTAGGAGGGATGGTCTCGGAAAATGGTCTTGAAGGAATGGTTCCACCCAGGCTTAGCCAGTGTTCAAACCTGTATTACCTCAACTTTGCTGATAATGCCCTTTCAGGAAGCATTCCTACAGCAGTTATTGGCATGCCGTCACTGAAGTTCATTGATTTGAGTGGCAATTCGCTAAATGGATCTATTCCCTACAGTGTTGCAGGTGCATCATCCTTGTTAGTCTTGTATCTAGAAAGGAATCAGATTCTGGGCATAACTAGATGTTTTAGTATCTTGGCATAACTGCCTGGAAGGAATCTGGATTTTGTTCTAATCACAGGGTCCTGGCTATGCTTAAATTTGCAGCAGAAAACCTTATAGCACAACTTACATCTACATACAACCTAAAACTTGAAATAACACCCAATGAATATAACTTACATCTACATACACAAAAAATAATCGTACCTCTCCTTTTGGAAGCTTCGTGAACTCGATCTCCATTGCCTCTTCTTCCTCACGGTCACTCAAGTCTGCACCCTCGTCTATAGTGAGTGGGTGTGGTTCAATGTTCAATGAATCCTGGTTCTTACTAGTGCAGTGAACACTAGAGGAAGAAAAGCTAGCTCTTCGCTTTGAGGACTTGGATAAGGATGGGGTCGACTGTAGCTTACTGGCAATTAGTTCTTGCATTGCCTTTAGATTTTCAACGTCCATATTTGCAAGCACTTGCGCCATGTCCTCGGGGTTAGGGGTAGCAGTGGAGGTCATTGGTCCTTTGCCCTTCTTGCATTTGCTTGGTTTCACTAAAAAAATCATAGAATATTAAAATTTAAGAAATAATGTAATTGCAATAGCATCAATGAAGAACAAGCAGCTCCAAAAGCTCTCCAAATTCATCTCCTAAGAAGGATACATTGCTTCAGCCATCTGGTTCTTCTAGTTCTTCTAAGGTCCAGGTTGAAAAAGAGAAATCCAAGAGGAAGAAAAAAAGAAATGGAGCATTTACTAAGCCAAAGAACTCTACCAAATCAAACACTGCCTGTGTTGGAGTTGCCTGACAAAATATGAGCGTATACCATGTTCTTGTATTCTTACTTCATAAGGACGTTATAAAAATGGAGTTGACAGTATTCTTTTCTCTAGCGAAAATATTTTATGTGCATGGCGTTTCTAAAAACATAAAAGAATCTAGTAGTTGTCAAGTAGATCTATAACAGTCAACATGCATGAGACAAGACATAATAGGTTAATTTAGCTTATTAAAAAGACTTAATAATAGGATAATAAAGCTTACATAATAGGATAATTTAGCTTATGTGAAGAGATCACATAACTGGGTATATTTGGTAGCGGTGTAACTAGAGATCCTAGCCTTGCATCATATCCTAGCCTTGCAACATGTGTTTCTTTAATTAGATACAGTCTGCAGTCAGGTGTTTCTTCAATAATCTAATGCTACTCCGATACAATCAAGTTTCTTATTAGTTTTAGAAAGCAAAGTTACTTCACTTTGAAGTCACATGAGCATCCATACTCTCTAAAAACCATCATTATGTGCACTACAGTCCATGCGTTGCTGACAACTTTTCCTCTGACAAGTTAAGCACAGGACCAGCAATATAATGGCCTGTCATTACTTGCATCTAAGAATGCTTGAACCTGCACTTTGTATCATGTTCATGCCCAAGAATATCAGAAATTTCCAAAACCGGCAGTCTAAGTCTAAGAAGCTCTAATTGCCAAGAATCTTCAAGCTATGGGAGATATTTTATTTAAGATTCTGGGAGAAAAAGGTAGCTATTAGAAAGGCCAAAGAGATCCTTCTTGGTCAAACCTTACAACTCCAGTAAGATCCTTCCTGGTCAAACCTTACAACTCCAGTATGGTCTTCTCCAGCATCATCTCCAGCTTCTCCTGCAACTCCAGTAAGTCCACAGAGGCCTGTCAGCCCCTTGCTTTTTGATAGTGGAGGAAAAGTTCTAGCAAGCGGTACAAACTCAACACTAGGAGCATTATCATCCAGTCCCTTTGCATCCTCTGTTCCAGTTGGATGTAGACTATGCTGTGTACTTGGAACTTGTGGGCTTAAATCTTAGGCTACTTCCAGCTTCAAAATAAGGCTTATAAAGCAATGTGCTCTTAGGCTACTTACTTCCAGCTTCAAAATAAGGCTTAAGAAGCAATGTGCACATATCACTCACCATGACTACCTAGCCTAGGTTGTTGGATCCATCAAATCCTACAATCTATACTAAATGTGAAGAACCACTCACCCTCCTCTTAACATTCAATAATTTGTGTTTTTTGCATTTCTGATTTGGGTTTTCATCTGGTAATCTTCTCTGTATGTTTTTTTGAGTTCTAACAAGCTCTAAATGTTCAATCTTCTATGGAACTTGAAATCTTTTCCCTGTCTTTGCAGATACGCAGACGATCAATATGATCGGATCTGGTATGCCCAGCCAATCCGTTAACTTGTCTCTACAGACTTTTAAGAAATGCCTATATTACAGTAAATGTGCAGGAGTCTGATCCTCAAGATAAAACCGTAAAACTCTATTTGTAAATGCCATTGCATATATCCAACGACAGACAGCATGAGGGGAAACGAAATATAAGAACTAGGCCTAATTTCTGGAAGGTAAAAACTTACTAATTACTAATTGAGACGAGTGTTGGGACGTGCGACCTTGTGCGCCTTAGCACCCGCTAGCATAAAACTCTGCAACAAGGTGAGTAAAAAAGACCTCTCCACTCAAATTTCTTAGGGTGAAATTTTAGGCGGCAACAGCAACAGCATAGCATAATAGAATTTGGTTGACGCTACCTTTGACGTTGCATGCGTCACAATTTTTATTTGCATCAGATAACATCTCTTTTTTGGTTTGCCCCCGGAAGGGGGGGGCAAACCTTTGCTTATGTGTGTTGTTGGGAATATTCCAGGAATAATCTGATGACTGATCATTATATTGTCGGTCAGTTTTTACCTGTTGATCCGGTTCATACCTCATTCCGTGCCTCATACAGACGAAAAAGAGGAAGTTTTGAAGCAGCTCCTGCTATGGCGGCATGGACCGATTCGCACGAATCTAGAGGGGTTTCTCACAAGGCATATTAGGGTTCTTGCGGTGCAAGGCATCGCCATAACTTTCTTTGCAAGGTATCGTGGCCATGCATCATCCATAGGTCGCTGCCATAGCTTCTGCCAAGGATTTGCCAGCTTGCAAGATGTAGGTTTTTCTTGGTCTGCGGAAAAACCCACAATTTTTCGGAGCCCACAAACTGGTGTGCATACGCAGTCTGAGTTCAATAGAAGGGCTTCTCATATCGGCTTAGGGATTCATCACACTTTTCAAAAGCTCGCAAAACTGACTCTCTGTAAGTAGGTACTTGTCCAGTAGCATCTATACTCTGTCCTGCATGAACTGTACTTAGGTAATTTATTTTCCTTACTTCCATTGCAGTGGCAAAAAGGAAATGTGTCTTTGATGATCCTGCTTTCGAGATCCAAGAGCTAACAGCTCTCATAAGACAAGACATTCAGCTCTCAATGCAGCAATTACTGAACTGCAGCAGCTCTGTGATGGTGAAAGTGAGAGTGTAAAGTATATTGGTGTGTTGCAATCAATCTATGTCCACTATAGTGAAGGGAATCTTGCCTTGGAATGTTTTGAAGAAATGCAACAACAGGGCTTAAGACCAAATCGTATCACATTTTTGAGAGTCCTAAAGGCATGCTGTACTCTCATGACTGTAGAAGTAGGAAGATATATTCACGAACAAGTTGTTAAATCTGAATTTTGCTCTGATATTTCTATCAGAAATGCACTTGTAGATATGTATTCAAAATGTGGTAGCTTGGAGGAGGCGCATAAAGTCTTCAACAATCTGGAAATCGAAATGTGATCTCATGGGGAGCAAATACATTTCTACTGATATTTCTCAGCATGTTGAAAGGTTGTTTTGTGTCATGCTGTATCACCGGTGTTGCAGACCACACTTTGGTTTGCAACGAATTTGCATAAGAGATGCCCAACAATCTTTTGTCTACTTTAAGAAAATGCTGGAATTTTTTTACTTCTTGCACCTCTTTGAGCTTATAGTGTGTTGCCATTATTAAACTATTACCTAACTTGCAATTGCTCTGATTTGATGCTAAAGTTCATCTGAGTTCAGTGTGTTTTTCGCCCGCTTTCAGAAAGGTGCTGCAGCAGCCTTACATGATAACATAAGACATACAACAATTTGGAGAGCCAGTTTGGAAGGGCAAGTTTATCATTGATTTCAAGGTGTGTTAAATTACCTGCACTGTTTTGATTGATTTTCATATGATTTAGAAGATTGTAGAGTACGTTTTAATAAATAGATTATTATCTAGGATTTTTGCTCATTTTATTTAGCGCAACATGTATAGTTCCTGCTGAAACACAAATGCAAAGCTTTGGATTATGTAGTGTTATGTTCTTTGCAATCTCTAATTTCACACACAGGCTGGGATCTATCATACAAGTCCAAGTGTACCTAATGTCTAGAACGATTATTTAGCTTCTAGACTGCATTATTTTCCTGCCAAATTTGATGCGTAGAGTTCTTGAGCAATGGATATCAGGATCGGACGAACCCATTCCCATTTTTGGTTTCTGCTTGAGTTTGGCTGAAGCAAATGAAGCATTTAGCAAACTGGACAACCCAAATGATTGCAGTGGGATTATGAGAACTCATGTCAAGCTTGGACAAGCTGAAACTGCTCTGCAACTGTACAGAAGAGTATTTTTCTCATGAGGACAAATCAGCAAGTATATTTATATTGGTGTCTTGCAATCAATCTACGCCCACCATAGTGAAGGCAACCTTGCCTTGGAATGTTTTGAAGAAATGCAACAACAGGGCTCAAGACCAAATCATATCACATTCTTGGGCATCCGGAAGGCATGCTGTACTGTCATGACTGTAGAAGTAGGAAGATATATTCACGAACAAGTTGTTAAATCTGAGTTTTGCTCTGATATTTCTATCAGAAATGCATTTGTAAATATGTATGCAAAATGTGGTAGCTTGGAGGAGGCACATAAACTCTTCAACAATCTGGACAATCGAAATGTGATCTCATGGGGAGCAATGAGCGCAGGTTATACCCAATATGGTAAGGGCAATTGCACTATTATGGAATAAAGCCATTGTACTATTTAGAGTTTGTAGATTCTCATAAATGTTTAATTTGATACTTTGATTAATTCCATATCATTCTCCTTAGGTTGTCTGGTCATGCAAACAATATGTTTCATGCTGTAGTCTTATTGCTAGCATTTGGTCAGAACTTGGTTATTGACTTATCTTTTGTAGCTGCACATGAACCGCAACATTGGCAGAGACCTTATGGCTATGTTTAGGTAGTCATGTTTGATCTACTTTGGAGATATCTTCCTTCAATTTCGATTCATTACCATTTTGATGAGCAGCATAGAATTTAAATGTTGCCTCAGATTTTACCATGTCTGATCCAAACTGGAGAATATGCGAGGAAATGGCTACCAAAGCTATCTTCACTGCTACAGGACGCATGAAATGATAAAGAGCGTTGGGGCTGGCATTAAAAGGAATTGGAGGAGAAATGCACTCTTAGAAAACCTCAACTACCTTTGTTGTCACAGAAGAAATAATATCTGGCATAATGTCTGGTATAAGTGGTCTGTTACATCAAAACATGGATGTGCATAAAGCAATAAGGGAAAAGAATTCTTTTCATCAGCAATAGAGGCTGGATCGTTAAATTTTCTCCAACAAAGGGTTGATCCAACAACAGGTAATAGTTGATTGATAGAATGGAAGCCTATTCATATAGGAGTCTAACTTAGTGGCACAAATTCTTTCCTGTTAGCTTCAAAGCTACCATGTGGCAGACCCTTCAAT
Source organism: Isoetes taiwanensis (assembly GCA_021234155.1). NCBI lineage: Eukaryota > Viridiplantae > Streptophyta > Lycopodiopsida > Isoetales > Isoetaceae > Isoetes > Isoetes taiwanensis. Next base: position 2,285,831 of record JAJEKV010000059.1, on the reverse strand, counting down.
ATCTCCCACAGTGTATTCATTCTGCTAGATGCTTTACTTCAATGGCAAGTTTCCCATTTGAAGGTGATATCATGTCCATATTGGTAAGTACAACAATTCTCTTATGCCTTCTTCGAAGGGTGCAATTTTATCTCTTGCACTTGAGACGTGGCTTGAGGATGTCGAAGAAACAACGAAGCCCATAACAGAACATAGTTGGGTAAAGCCTGAAGGCCCCGGTATTTGATATGTTGTTTACAAGGATTCTTTTACATTATAAATATTGGGTGCCTTGCAAATGAATTTTCAAAATTATGGGATTGGTTCTTTCTTCCATCTATATGTTTTTGGGTGGATATGGTCACACAATCAAACACGTTTACTAAATGTCCTTTTCTGGAGTTGGGAGAAGATATTTTTTAAAGCTACAAAACTTAGTAAGTATGCAATCATTTATTCATGTTTTTCTTTCATGTCAGCATGCCTTTGTAGATGGCTGTGTTGGCAACAAAAGGTTATAGTTGCAACATAGATGGCACCCTTGTATTACATCATCGAAGATACTCTAAGATGCAGTGGCAATAGCTATCATCCCTTTTTATTTCAATTTTGTGCCTTTGCCTTTTTTTCTTTTTTCCAACAACAAGATGGATTCTGAAGCATAGCCAAGGAGGATGGAGCACCCAAAGTTAATTTACATTTTTTATTTGGGTTTTACTCTTTTCATATCTATGTAACGTCTCTAATGTTGCAAATAAGAAAGGTTGCTTGTAACTAGTTATTGTTCAATGTGCAATTAAATATTGTACGTATATGTATGTGTTCACATGTTGTTTGAAAACGACATGCATGGTCCAAAGTTCCACAACAAAAACATCTTTAAAATTCCAATGTTAATATTTCTTCTTCACGTATAGTTAACATGAACCATTTTCCATCACATGAAACATAATATTCTCTTCTTACAACTTTAAACTAACAACCCTTTTGCATTGTTCTCAGAAACTATTATTTTTTAAGTTTTTATGCCTGACAAAAGCCCAGCAACGCTGGGCACTCTTCTAGTATTAGTATATGCTAATTTGTCTCGCCCTTGATTTTTTCAAAACATTTTACTCTTTTTTTTGATAAATTTAGAACTCAATGTATTTTGGCCTTATATTATTGATGTATATATATGATAACTAGAAGCAGTGCCCAACATTGATGGGCAACGCTTGGGTCAAGGGTTGAGTTTTGTAAATGTTGGAAACCTGTAACGTGCATGCAGTAATTCTTGACATATTACTTAGAAGTGGTTGTCTAAGGTTGATGGGAATGTGCTATGAAACTTTTAAATGATTAGCCAGTGATGAGAACAAAAGAGATTGTAGTGTTGAGAATAGAATAGAATAGAAGAGATTATAGTGCTACACATTGCATCAATAGTAGATTGTAGTGCTGCACATTGAATCAAAAATTTTTAGTCCAAAATTCTATAATGTTCCCTAAAAAGAACGCAAAACAGTGACTGAAGATGGTCTAGGCCAACTTAAAGTTGCATGCACTTTGCTAGGATCTACTTTGAGACCTTCGCCGCAAACAATATGGCCTAAGTATTTAAATTCAGATTGAAAGAATATACTTTTCTTAAAATCAAGCCAGATGCTTTTTTTTTTTTTTTTTGCAAATGAGAAAACACCTTTTGCAAATGCAAGTATACAATATAAGATTATACAGTATGCAAATGGCATATGCAGACTAAGAACCTGCTTAGTATGTCACATGAAACATGTATCATTTCTGGCCACCTCACCCTCCATGCACAGAGGGCAAACCACCGTGCGTAGCACCTTGTATTTGGTGGTTTTTCAGGGTTTATTTGCTGGTTTGAAGTGCCTCCATAATCCATTACCAATTCCACTACTCATGTCTTTGTCCAATTCTGAGAGTTCTAGTGGAAAAGTTGGATCACATGGTTCTAACAATGATGATTCAAATGATTCTAGTAGCGAGTCTATACCACCTATACACTTGCTACCGAGGTAATGCCATAGCTTAAGATTTGGTGTTAATGCATTTGTTAATTTGATGTTACCCCATTCTTAAATGCATCATTCTTTATGTCTAGGGAGGTAAGTTCCTCTTCACACTCTTCAAAAAGTCGACGCATGGAATCGCTTTATGATGATCCCATTCAAAAGCAATATAAACAAGTTGGCGCTTGTTGGTGTAAAGGATGCAAGGGCACAAGAACGAAAATATATTCTATTAGAGAGCAACATAGATTAAAGCACGGATGGATGTGGAATGCACCACCACCAAGCGACGAGGAGCGACGTGTTAGACGTGAAGCTGAGGAGGTACTATCTATTCATATGGAATGAAATAAATAACTATAGGATCATTTCAACTTATTTTTTATAATATAATTTGCAGTACATTGAGTTGATTCATAAACATCCAAATTTTGAAAAAAAAGTTCATATTCAACCATCATCCACATCATCATCCGATGAGACAGCACATGTTACTGGCATAATGAATGATAGCTCTGTTAAGAAATCAGAGTATGGGAATCGAACCCAAATACACCAGTACTCTTCTCCTACAAGCCCAGTACTCCTACTTCAGCCCAATACTCCTACAAGCCCAAATTGCAGTCAGCTACTGCAATTCCTTCCCAGCTAGAAAAAGCCAGGTCAACCAAATGCAACAAGCAACACCCAGCCACAATCCGGCAGAGAGGCCAGCGCTAACCTCTGTATCAAAACTTCAATCACAACTGCCGCCCTTACGGTTTTTAACCACAGATGGTTTCTTCACATCTGTTACCAGCAATCGAAAGGTTCCTCTTCCTGCATCAGTCGGGCCTGCTGGATTTGCCTCCACAGCAGCCGATCTACGTGCCCAATCCGTCCCCGCTCTCTATTAACTCTCCGACGACTCAGCACCGATCTAGGACTTCCCGCAGCTCCAATCGACGTCCTACAGCTCCAATCGACCTCCTGCAAATACACCTGCGCGCCTGCCTCTGTCACTCTATTCCGTGTCTCCTTCTGTCACATCCTTTTCTCTTTATTTTGCCCTTTCTAAACAGCCATTGAACACGTGTTATATGCACGTGGCCTTAAACCATTGCACCAAGTGCAAATAATATGCACCAAAGATGGAGGAATATGGCATTAATTCCATTAATTCCAACAAGCTCATCTAGTGAGGACAAATCAAATGGAGAAGATGATGTTGAACTAGTTGAGTTAGGATGCACTAGAGGAAAATCAGCTGCTTTGACTTTAAAAGCTCAGTTCAGGAAGGGGACATATATGGTTACTCATACAGATGAGACTGGCGGAGATTTTATTAATGAGATCCCTGATCACCTGAAAGCTGCCATTGTTCCATTTGACCGTAGCACAATGGGATGCTGGGACGGACAACTACCTCCTATACTAGAAGAGTTTATATATTGGGGCCATAAATACATGATTGCACCATCAAAACTTTTACCAGCAGCAGGTCGAGGTTTGTATATTTTAGATCATGTCAATGTGCGACCGGGAGAAATAGCAATATTGATGGTATACGATGGTCCTTCGTACCCATGGGGCACATGGCAAAAACTAGCATCCTTCATGCCAAGCATGTCTACTTATGGCATAACACTGAGTTGCCAGGAGTAGACATTGCAATGGGAGCAGAGGTAATGGACATTGGCAGATACGACCTCATTGTCGGCATGGAATATCTAGGACCAGCGGGCGCCATAATTGATTGTGGCAAAAGAAAAGTTACATTGCATACGCCCGAGGGCAAAATCATTGAAATCACAGGTAATAAAGTTGAACCCATCATGCAATGTATGTCAGCAAAAGAGCTTTTCAAAAGTTTGATGAAAGAGCAAGTAGCATTCATCTTTAAGCTTGAAATGATAGAACCTGGAGAAGAACAAGACAAGAAAGATAACGAGCTGCCCAAGCAAGTAGCCCAGTTGATTACAGAATACAGTGACTGTTTCCAGATCAGATAACGCAACTTCCGCCCTACAGGGGAGTAGAGTGTGAAATAGCATTGGAACCTGGAACAAAGCCGACTAGCAAGGCACTCTATAGGATGTCTAGCCAGGAATTGGTAGAGCTTAAGAAACAGTTGCAAGATTTGCTGGACCTAGGGTTCATTAGACCTAGTGTCTCCCCATTTGGGGCACCCATTCTTTTTGTCAAGAAAAAGGATGGTAGCTTACGCATGTGCGTAGATTATAGGCAACTTAATAAGCACACCATTAAGAACAAATATGCCTTGCCTAGATCAGATGACTTGATGGATCAATTGCAAGGAGCACAAATTTTCTCAAAGATTGACCTAAGGTCAGGATACCATCAGATAAGGATTAAGGAGCAAGACATTCACAAGACAGCTTTCAGAACAAGATATGGGCGTTATGAGTTCACGGTGATGCCATTTGGGCTATCCAATGCTCCAGCAACTTTTATGCGCTTGATGAATGATATCTTCCGTGAGTTTTTAGACTCCTTCATAATTGTGTTCTTTGATGACATCTTGGTCTATAGCAAGTCATTAGAGGAGCATGTCATGCATTTGAAAAAGGCATTTGACAAATTAAGGAGGCACAAGTTGTATGCAAAGCGCTCCAAGTGTCATTGTGCGACCTTTAAGGTCAAATATTTGGGCTATGTCATATCAGCTGATGGGATAGCAACAGACCCTTGCAAGATTGAAGCAATAATAAAGTGGCCAATTCCAAGGAATATCCATGAAGTCAGGAGCTTTCTAGGATTGGCGGGTTTTTACAGAAGATTTGTAAAGTATTTTGCCAAGATAGCAGCCCCACTAGCCGACCTCACCAAGTCTGGGAAGGTCAAAGATTGGCAAGAACATTGGCGCAAGAAAGCGCAAGCAGCTTTTGAGAAGCTAAAGGAGGCTCTGACAACAGCACCAGTGCTAGTTTTGCCAGCCCCTGATAAGGATAAGCTTGTAGCAACTGACGCAAGTCGCATAGCTACAGGAGCAGTTCTCATGCAAGAAGGAAGGGTCGTGGCATATGACTCAAGGAAAATGAATGATGCCGAAACCCGCTACCCAACACATGACCAAGAGTTGTTGGCTTTAGTAAGGGCATTGAGAATCTGGAGGCACTATCTTTTGGGCAGGAAGTTTAAGCTTGAGACAGATCACCAAAGCCTTCAGTATGTGTTCACCCAACCCCACCTTAACCTAAGGCAAAGAAGGTGGATGGAGTTCCTGGAAGAATATGAATTTGAGATCATTTACAAGCCAGGAAAGTCGAACCAAGTGGCGGATGCGCTTTCAAGGCACCCATTGATCACAAGAGTTCATTGCAATGCAATCTCTACGCTAGTTAGCGAGTTTGGCAGGAAGATCGAAGAAACCTTGCCAACAGATAAGGAATTTAGTGAAGTTTGGGCAAGCCTTTCCAAGGAGGCAAGAACTGATGCAGAAAGGGAGACCTTCAAGAATTATAAAAAGGAAGGTAAGCTCCTCTATCATAAGAATAAGCTCTGTGTGCCAGAATCGTCAGGAGTAAGAAAGTTGATCCTCCACGATACATATAACAGCCCAATTGCAGGTCATGCTGGGTTCATGAAAACCTACTTCAAGATAAGAAGTAGCTACTATTAGCCAGGAATGAAGAAAGAGATAGCAAAGTATATTCGCGAGTGCCAAATATGCCAACAGACAAAAGCAGAGCAGCTTCGCATTCCAGGCGCCTTGGAACCCTTGCCGGTCCCAAATGCCAAATGGGAAGTAGTGAGCATGGACTTTATAACGGGTCTTCCTAGAACCCAAAGGGGTAAGGATGCCTTGATGGTTGTGGTAGATAAGCTATCAAAGATGGCTCATTTCATTCCATGCAAAACTACTGATACAGCGTTGGATACTGCAACCTTGTTTGTGAAGGAGATCTTCAGATTGCATGGTATGCCCAGGGAAATAATCTCTGATAGAGATGCCAAGTTTATGAGCGCCTTTTGGCAAGATCTTTTTGCAACAATTCAGACTAAGCTTTCAATGAGCACAGCATATCATCCTCAGACGGATGGGCAAACAGAAAGGACTAATAGAATAATTGAGGATATGCTCAGAAATTATATTTGGAACAAGCAATCCAAGTGGGAAGAGTATCTTCACCTGGTGGAGTTTGCGTATAATAGCACAAAGCAGGAGTCCTCGCAAATGTCTCCATTCATGATCAATTATGGATACCAATGCTTGACTCCTGATACTTGGCACAACCCCGTGTCAAAGGTGGAAGTATCCCAAAAGATGCTGGCAGAAATGGAGCAGCTTGTAGATGAAGTAAGGGGATACTTGTTGGCCGCAAGAAGCCGTCAAAAGAGCATTGCCGATAAGCACAGAACAGTAAGGGAATTTCAACAGATCCATGACGTCTTCCACGTGAGCCTACTGAAGAGACATGTGCCTAATCCTGAAGAGATATTGGACACACCATCACTATTAGAGATGAAGGAGGAGCATATTGAACTCGTCCCTGAATTTCTCCTTGAAAGAGATGTTAAGAAGACAAGGAGAACACAATTCCTTCAGTACTTGGTAAAGTGGAAGCAGCTACCAGTAGAGGATGCGACATGGGTACTTGAATCAGATTTAAAGAAGCAGTACCCAGAGTTCATGGAAAAGTGCAAAGGGAGAATCGTCACCAACTTGAGCAGCGACGACATAGTCAACGACGATTCTTAAGGTTAGTGGTTTTTCCAAGGCATGCAAGCTCTTTTTGCAGGAAGGATGCGTGCATGTAACTTTTCCAGCAGCCGATGATGAGATTCATATCGTTTCTCTAGGCCAAGTGGCACCGAGAGACCACACGAGGCGCCTCCTTGTGTGGTAAAGAGGGAAATGTGGCAAGGATGGGATAAATCCTTAAGATCTTCCCTAAGCCACAAGACACCTCTGGTGCACATGACCATAGCGGGGTCATGTACAGTATAAAGGTGATCACTCGCAAGGACGAGGGTATTCTGGGGAATCCCTCCGAGCCAGAACCCCCCACGGGAGGGTGATGCACCTGGGTGAATTGCATTAAACCATCATTCAAATAAATTGGGAATATGTCAACTCCAAAAGCACGCCAACCTGTGGGAATCTTCTAGGGCGTTTTTGATTTTTTTGTATTTCTTTATGGCCTTCATAAATCAAAAGAAATTGCATTTACCATGAGCCTTTTTAGATACAACTTAATATATGCGAAATTAGTAGGCAAGTTGTTAAGCTAGATGACACCAAAAGTGAAGACCATTGAGATGAAAATACTTAGTTAGATGACCGAAAATTGCATAATTTTTAATGCACTTGGAACCCCAAAATTATGGATACAAGGCACGAATCTCACAAAAAATATGATATATTCCAATAAAAAATCAAGGGATCAATCCATGTTTTTCCACATATTTAACATGGTCTGGTTCCATGTCCGCTGTTCTATCTAGTTCTGGATATGATTCTAACACTTCTGCCACTGTCATCCCCATAGCCAAATTATTCATAATTGGCACAAACTTCACCAGAAAATCATCTGTTATGAAATCCTTTGGATGATAAGATGGTGGATTCAGGGCCTGCGTTTGATTGTAAAAACATTTGAGGGCATCATCATCCAATATAATTATATCATCCTTATTCTCGATGCCAAGTTCGTCCATCATGTTACTCAAGTGTTTGATGAAGATAGGCTTGCCTGATGAATCTGAAGGGTTGTTGAACTTTGTTAGCCCTGTGCCCGGCAACTTCACAGGTCTATACCTGCTACACGAGGGCGAGGCCCCATTGGCCACGGTGTCCAAGAAGAGGGATCCACAAGGCGCCACGACGGGTCAAAGCTCCTCCAAGAAGCAGAAGACCCAACGGTAGGACCCACGGCGGGCCACTACCTGTCTGTTAGCACGGCCTCGGACAGCTCAGATTCCTGCTCGAGTGTCCAAGTAGTGGAGCATGCTGTGTCATGATGGAGATCAGATTCAGGCCCGTAGGCCACTCCGTGTTCCTATATATTGTAGCAATTTTGCTCCTTCGGGAGGGTTCATAGTGTTCTTTTTGTGTCATTACAGAGCAGACATGCTGGTCGCCTGTAGTGCGCTCATTTGAGCCTTCATTGTACACTTGTATTGATCAATGGACTGCCGTGTTCTTCACAAGTGTCTTGTGTGTTTCACTCTGTGTTACAATTGCTGTTTTATCTGAGTTTTCCTTGTTCTTTTCTCTGTTAGCAAAAATCCCGCGTGACAATTGTGTTTCAGGATTTGCCCTGCCGGACTCCAAGGATCTCACAGAGATCTGTCCTGCAGGCAGTCCCGTGCCCGGACCCAAACACTGGCGCCTGCTGCCGGTTTCACTTCCGAAAGCTGTATTAATACCATGTTCAATCCCTTTTTCACTCCCAACGATATTCAACACCAGATGGAGTCGCGACGCCGTCGCCACGAACTGCGCGACGCCTCCCGCGAATATGTCCACATACAATCCGGCTCGACTGTCTCTTCTCCGTGTACGCGAGCGCAATCTGTTCCAGCCACACCACGACAACTTTCAAGACCGACCTCACCTGACGAAGGTCGCCACTGTTCCGTTCCCTGTTCGCCACATTATCCAGAGGCTGCAGCACAGCCCTTTGAATTTACTCCACCGGAATCGCCACCTCAAGAGCTGACCGAACCGCCGCCATTTTCTCTTGAACATCTGCAGAGTGTTTTTTCTATCGGTAATCTTTCCTTAGGAACCCCTGTGCCACCGGTTCCACCTTTGTCAATCCCCCTACCGTCTGTTCCCCTAACTGTTCCCCACACGCTGTTCATGCCTGTCACAACTTTTGTTCCCACTACGTCTGCTTCAATACCCCTCTTTACTAATATTACACAAACTATGCCAGTTTCTGTACCTATGCAACCACCAAAACCTACTGTCTTTTCTTTTCCACCAGTGCCAACACCTGTTCACGCGCCGACTCCTACACATGCTTTAAAACTCCAATATCCACTCTTTGGAAATGATAAAGGTAAACACATAGACCAGAGTGCTCAAGCTCACATGGATGAATTTGAGTCACTTGCAGATCTCAACGGCCACTCTGATCCTAAACTAAAATTCCACATCTTTTCGACGACCCTGCGTGGAGCACCCCACGAATGGCTGATGGCGAACAAAAGCCATTGGAAACAAGATTGGACACACATGAAGACCTCTTTTCTTTCCCATTACGGCACCCTTGCGGATGATCAACAACTGCTGAACGACCTCAACACACTCAGGCAAAACCCAGGCGAATCGGCCCGAGACTTTGCAGACAGACTGCAAATTCTAGTCAACAAGTTAAAAGAATTCCCAACTCAAAGCCAAATTCTCGTTTGGTTTCTTCAAGGCTTACCCTCTCACATCCGATTTATGACCGAGTATTTGCGCCCCAAGACGCTACAGGAGGCCATTGAATTAGTCAATCACTCTGTTCACGTTTCCTCACGCGGTGATCAAGCCACGATACTCCCATTTCCCTCGGTTACACCCACGCGAACCTCGACTGCCTCCACGGCAGTTCCCCAGAGAAATAACATTTGGTGCACCATTTGCCAGTACCCAGGGCATCTGGCGAATGAGTGTAACTCTGTGGACAGCATAATCCATTGTAAACGATGCAATATGCAAAACCACACCACTGAAGAATGTACAAATCCAAGACCAAATCCGTATCGACATCGTCTTGTTCACCAAGTGCAGAAAATGCCCACGCAAACCCAATCACAAAAACAGGCACAGCCACGACAACAGCAACAACAGCAAACACAACGTGGACCTCCTCGTTCCACCTTTGATCCAAGCAAATCACAATGCTTCAACTGTGACCAATGGGGTCATCAGTCTGCCGACTGCCCACAACTTCCTCAGGTTCAAGTACAAATTCCTGGCACCAATCAAACCACGACCGTGCGACTTACACCTTTTCAAGTATGGGAAGCCAATGGAAGACAAGGCCCACGCCCAGTGCTCAAGCGGCCACCACGGCCACCACAACAACAACCACCACGACAATAGACAACCCAAAAACAATTGGATGATCAACTCCAAGAAGAACTTTACCATGTGATCAACACCAGTCTTGAATCTTCCAACTGGATTGAGGTTCTTCCTCATTCCCCACGCAACAAGCATACTGTGCAACAAGTTTTTGCAGCAGATTCTGTACCAGCTGAGACACCAACCAAATCTGTTCATTTTGAACCAAATCTTGATCAACTGCTTCCTCATATTCAGCCAAAGCTTCGCAACAGTCTACTCCAACTCATGCAACGCGCAGAAGGAAAGGCACTCAAGTCTATCAATGTTACCACACGGTCCAAAGCCACGACTACAAATGCCACGACGTCTGCAACACCACCACTCAACATTGCTGCTGAAGTCGACCTCCTCAACAATGTAGCGACATCTATTGCTGAGCAACACTCACACACGGATCCACCACAACTACCTGCAATTCCTCCTGAACTTCAACAAGAACTTGCTAAAATCAAGATTCCTCTCAGCCTTACAACTATTTTACAACTATGCCCAGCACTTCGAGCACACTTTACCAAACCTGTATTACCCGTTAATGCAGTCGCCACTTCGACACCCACGGTGCACGCACACGTGGGCCAAAAAGCTGTTCACCATGTTCAGATTGATGGTGGCAGCGCAGTCAATCTTATTACAGATAATCTCAGATGACAATTAGGCATAATGGAACTCCATTCTGCCCCTTATGACATCAAGCTTGCAAATGGTCACATCACGCGACCACAAGGAGTCACACAACCTATACCAGTCAACATTGGAGATCTACAATTCACCATGGAATTTGATGTTTGGAGAGCAGGAGAAGATCCGGGAGATTATGAAATGTTAGTAGGAAGACCCTTTTTGAGACAAGCCAAAAGCATTCACTACTGGGCCACAGATCAACTTGTTATCACAGATGGCAAGCTCACTGCCACGATGGATCTGACCACGGGCCAGATCATCTCAGTCGATCACGCTGAATCAGACAGTGACTCTGAACAAGTCTGCAACACATATCAGTTACAAGCCAAAGGTTTGCCACTCACGGCTTACCCAGAGTACAATCACCCCTGGGAGGATATGGACATCGATAAAGCCATAGCAACGCTAGTTTACCCGTATTTGACACCTTGTAACAATGTCACACTGGTTCCACATGAGGAAACAGCACCTCCAGCTACTCCAGAGGACACCACAGCAACCACTAGTGGCACGCCACTATTCTTCAAAATTGGTCAACACGAACACCCTGTTGTACTTCATGAGCCCGCTCACACTGTTCAGGATGATCAGGTCATTCCACACATTCAAACTCCTGCAGTAGACATCATTGATATTGGAACAAATCAACCAATTCGATTGGCACGCGATCTCACGCCAGCACTCAAGGAGCAAGCCCTTGAGTTGTTTAAACGTTTCAAGCACATCTTCACACTGACCCCAATTTTTGGTCTACAGTAGTTTTTAAGCTGTACGGAAGTGTCCTTTTATGCCAAAAACAACACCAAAAGTGGCACCAAAAAACTACTGGGGATTTTTTCCGGATTTGCACAATAGTAGGGTGGTTTTTTGGAAAAAATTTCCAACATGTGGTTTTTTGGCACGAGATCTTCTTTTTTTTCAACTGTCCTTTTTTGTTACTATTGTTTTTAGGGTTTTTTTTGGACATGTGGTTTTTAGTAACTTCTTGTTTTACGTGTCTTTTATCTCAAGAATATGACACGTAGTTGTAGATTTACATACATGTGGAAAAATGAAATACAATTGTCTAAATATTAGACTGAATAAATAACCACGTGGAAGAGAAGGGAAAAAGCCCTGTTGTTTAACATAAACCATATATTGATATCTCCAAATAAACACACATTGTTCAAACCAAATTTCAACACCCCGATATAGATGACACATTGTTCAAACCAAATTTCAACACGCCGATATACATCTATACGTAGTTTTTAAGTGTTATAAAAAAAGACATGTAGTCTTTACCCAAATTTGCTAAAAAATATAGTGTTTTTTCTTTTTTCCTATATGTTTCTTTTTTTTTTACATGTGCTTTGCTAATAGTTGTTATTATTTTCAATGTTGTTTTTAAGGAAAATATACGTCTAAAATTTTAAAGAAAATCTACAATGGTCTTTTAAAATTTGGTGAATTGTTTTTACACAATAAGATATCGTTAATAGAAAACTAACACGTTGTTCTTTAAAACTAGTTGTTCCACAGCGTTGTTTCTGCTAAAAAATATTAAATAACCACCCATGGCCTTTGTTACCAAGTGTTGTTTTTTCTAAGTAAAAGGATCTAGATTCCAATATCTCATTGTTTTGTTAGGCAAAGTGCATCCAAAGTTGATTTATATTAGACACTATATAATTCTATGCAGATTATTGCTGGTTGTCGAAGTGAACCTTTGTTTTGTGTAAGTGATTCTTTTCTTGCTTTTATCATTCAAAGCATTGGAAGCAATTATACAAGTCATTCAAGAACATAAAATACATAATTTCAAAAAAAATATGAGAGCAAAAGCGTTTTACATTTAAATGCTATGATGCATCAAGCATCCAAATAGCCCAAATACACGCAATTTAAATGCCCGTAACTACCCATAACTCAATCGACCCCATAAGTTTCATAGCAAGGGCAGGAACAGGAAAAGAAGCATGAACTGGAGCAGGAGCAGCCCTACCTTTGCTAACAGAGCTGTGGGGGCACTCAGGGCTTCTTACTTTCAGGCATTTGCAACACTTAAATCGTGCAACCTTGCTAAGATTATCCATAGTGACCAGCCTGTTTATAGAGACACCAGCCTGTTTATAGTGCACGAAACCAGCCCGTTTATAGAGAAACCAGCCTGTTTATAGTGCACGAAACCAGCCTGTTTATAGAGAAAGTCATATTAGTAAAAGTTCCAAGAAGCCTGTTTATAAAGAAAGTCATATCTACTGCCTTTGCTTCTACTGAATACACATGGTAAGATACACATCTACGCTCCAAACAAGCATTGTAAACACCTACAAACAGAGTAAGCGATGCATGAAGAAAAAGGGGAAATGCCATGTCTGGGGAGCAAGCAGATATATGAAGCAATGCAAATACCCGGAATCGCAGCCAAAACCCGGAATTTTGGCAAATAATTAATCGTTCTAGCAGTCCCAAGTTGCCCTATTGCAGGTTTATTCCCCTGTTCAGATCAAGAAAAGCTTCAGTTGACAGTTGACGAAAAAACCAGGAAGAATAATCACTCTTATTTTCTTTACAACATCTGCAAAAAACAAAGGATAAACCTTAATTTGTGAGGGCACTTCACTATTCTGGACAAGTAGGGCTTTAGAAGTCTCTTCACCTCACGGATAGTTTCCAATGCATTTCCTTCTGTCACATCTCCAAGAATACGCACTGCCAGCCCTGGACCTGGGAATGGGTGTCTTTTTAAGAAACCTTCGGGCACTTGGAGAAGACCTCCTAGTTTGCGGACCTGGAAATGGTGTGCCACAACTATAATCATCTTAATATTCTCAGGATGGTAATATCACTCAGCAAAAAAATAAGAGAAAATAGTGTCCTTTTCTGTCTAAGCACATTTAAGGGAATCAATATATCATCAAACATGCAGCAAATGGTGGATGCCTAGTTTCCATTCGGTGACGCAATGCATTTCGCATCCTTAATCATATTCTAAGAGGCAAAGCTGTAGAAATCCATTTAGCCAATAATCATCAGTCAGGGCTGTTCGGCATATGCTGTCATAGACCATATAGAAATTTAATGACATAATCTGTGGAATGGGCAGGTAATGGGGCGCAAGGAATGCAAAAGAGCTGAGGTGGTAAAAAGAAAAACTGCCTATGTTCCTCTCCAGCTATACCCGCTACAATTCTGTTTGGACACAAATTGTAAAGAAGGCATACCTCATCTTTAAATAGCCATTTCAGTGGCTCTATCAACTTGAGCTTCATAGCTGATGGAAGGCCCCCAACATTATGATGGCTTTTGATTGTATGTGAATGTGATTTACCACTTCCAGGAGGTGGACAGGACTCGATTACATCTGGATACAAGGTACCTTGCACCAAAAATGTAGGCCGCCTTCCAAGTTCCTTATAAATTCTAGAAGAGAACTGGTCAAAGACGTCAATAAACTCAGCTCCAATAATCTTTCTTTTTTTTTTCCAGGATCAACAACGCCCTTCAACTTAGAGAGAAACTGTTCACTTGCATCAACACAGGTAACAGGCAAGTGCAATTCGTTCTTGAATGTAGCCATTACTCTTTCCCTCTCTTTGTATCTAGAAGCAAACAATTAGATAAGATCAGTAACATAGGAGTAAACCATGAGGTAAGACGAGTAATTACAAGTGCATAAAAGTGTTTAACAATGATGATAAGAACATGACCATCTTGAACAATCACAACTCCTTTTTTGAGTTTTGTTAATAGTAATTCTCAGTTTTTCTCAACTAGAATGCAGACAACCTATTTGTCAGCAGCAAAGGGATGATTAAGAAACATGAGCAACTTACCTAAGTAAGCCATTGTCAACAAAAACACAATGAAGCCGGTCGCCTATCGCTTTATGTACAAGCGCCGCAGCCACAGAAGAGTCTACGCCAGCAGAGAGTGCACAAACAGCATGTTCATCAGGGCCAACCATGGACTTTACCAACTCAATCTGCTCTTCCAGGACATCTTGCAATGTCCAGTCAGCCTGTATTCCACTGATGTCAAATAGAAATCTCCGTAGAGCATCTATGCCACAAACAGAGTGTGTGACCTACAAGGCAATGAAACCATTGTTTAGATGAGGTACAAACTAATATTGTTTGATGAGTTAGCAGGTTTAACTTCTAAAATATTAGAAGCACATAAATGTACATCTGCAAAAAACACAAATACCTAGTATAGCACAGGCTGGAATCCAGGCAGCATGTATGATTTGAGATCCACCATCTACCATTTCACGGCTCTACCATAGCTATGGCCTATCTTTTTCGCTCCACCAAACAGCCATCGCCATAGCTGCAAGATACCGAAGCCAAGGGAAAATATCAGATTGCCATTATAGCAAGCACAAACACAGTATATCTTATATCTCGGCCTACAGAATAAAAAACTTTGCAACAAACTACGGCTTTTTTGGCAGATGAAACTTCTGGGTATGTCTGCTGTATGTCTGATGTGCGCCTTGTATGCCCGGTATTCTTTGTGGGCAGTGTCGAAATTCTAACCCTTTTGAATTGAAACAGAAGTCTCACAGCCCAAATGCTAGAAGCACGAAAACATGATGCAAAATACGAAGCCAGGGGCAGCAACGGATTCAAAGGGGATAGCCATAGTACAGCAGCCGGACAGCTCCAACGGCCTGATTTGCCAGCGACCTGTCCTGCTCCTTGGATCAATCGATTCCCTTTTTGCTGAGAAATCCTGCCTGAGCCTTACCAGCGGCTTCATCCTTCACCGGATTTGCCATCGCCATTTTTTAGCCTCAATGCACTGCTTCAGTGCGCTGTTAAGCTTCAGTGCGCCATCACCATCGCCATAGAAGGATCAGTAACATGGCTAGAGCCATCGCCATGGCCATACCAAAGCGGACGAGGCGGGATACGAGGCAGGCGGGAAACAGAGTGTTTAGATCAACCAATGGCAAGAGAGGACCTGGATCGAAATCGAGGCCGTTTATCTCGCCCCATCTCTGCCCTTGATAGCCTCCGCATTCATAAAAAGAGAAGATTTTAAAATGGCCCAATATTTTTATGTATTTGCTGTGTTGCCCCTATATTTTCCAAAATTATCAAAATGCCCCGAACCTGGGGCAGTGGAATTGAGCATGCAGAATCCAAGCATTGCCCATTGCAACAAAGTGGCACTTGATGAAAAAACGATAATTGAAAAAACCAAAACTCGGCCATTGCAATAAAGCGGCACTTGACAAAGAATTGATCGTTGAAAAGAATCAAAATTTGATGTTGCTTCAATCCAAAACCGTATATAAAAAATCAATCTCAGTAAAGGAAAGAAGACACTGCATAGAATCAACATATTCAAAATATGGAGCAACCTCGTTGTATAAATAATAAGAAAATACAAAGTTGTTTATGTTATCTCAGTTTTAGAAACAAGTTGAATCTTAAATGAGAAGCAGAGAACATCTTGTGCCTCCAACCCTTGTTAGTTGCTTGGAGCACTAACTAGAGTGTTTTCAAAGACAAGCTAACATCTAACCCAGATCTTACTGTCCTGTCTGTTGAGCTTTGATTTATAAAATACAGCTTTCCGGTGCTACTGTAGCTCCACTCATGTCCCCTCTTAGATTCAACTTTTGTATTGTTTCTTCATATAAATGATGTGGCAGTACCACTGGCATCTTGGAGTCTATGTGGCATGTTCGAGCCTAGGTGGCATGTTGGATCCTAGGTGGCATGTTGGAGCCACCTTAGCATGTTTGAGCCTAGGTGGCATGTTGGAGCCTAGGTGGCATGTTGGAATTCTAGGTGGCAAGTTAGAGCCACCTTGGCATGGTGGAGGCTAGGTGGCATGTTGGAGCCCACATGGCATAGTTGGAGCCTAGGTGGCATGTTAGAGCCTAGGTGGCATGTTGGATCCTAGGTGGCAAGTTAGAGCCACCTTGGCATGGTGGAGCCTAGGTGGCATGTTGGACCCCACATGGCATAGTTGGAGCCTAGGTGGCATGTTGGAGCCTAGGTGGCATGTTTGAGCCACCTCAACATGTTAGGTGGCACGTTCGAGCCTAGGTGGCATAGTTGCATCCTATGGGGCATAGCCTAGGTGGCATGGTGGAGCCCACGTGGCATGTTGGAGCCCACGTGGCATAGTTGGAGCATAGGTGGCATAGTTGGAGCCTAGGTGGCACGTTCGAGCCTAGGTGGCACGTTGGAGCCACCTTGGCATGTTTGAGCCTAGGTGGCATGTTTGATCCACCTTGGCATGGTGGAGCCTAGGTGGCATATTGGGGCCACCTCGGCATGCTAGATGGCATGTTGGAGCCTAGGTGGCATGTTGGAGCCTAGGTGGCCTTTTGAGCCACCTCCGCATGCTAGGTGGCATGTTGGAGCCTAGGTGGCATGTTGGATCCTAGGTGGCAAGTTGGAGCCACCTTGGCATGTTTGATCCTAGGTGGCAAGTTGGAGCCACCTTAGCATGTTTGAGCCTAGGTGGCATGTTGGAGCCCACGTGGCATGTTTGAGCCCACGTGGCACGTTGGAGCCTAGGTGGCATGTTGGGTCCTACGTGGCAAGTTAGAGTCACCTTGGCATGTTTGATCCTAGGTGGCAAGTTGGAGCCACCTTGGCATGTTTGAGCCTAGGTGGCATGTTGGAGCCCACGTGGCATAGTTGAAGCCGAGGTGGCATGTTGGAGCCTAGGGGGCATGTTAGAGCCACCTCGGCATGTTAGGTGGCATGCTGGAGCCTAGTTGGCATGTTGGATCCTAGGTGGCATGTTTGAGCCACCTTGGCATGGTGGAGCCTAGGTGGCATGTTGGAGCCCACATGGCATAGTTGGAGCCTAGGTGGCATGTTGGAGCCCAGGTGGCATATTTGGAGCCTAGCTGGCATGTTGGAGTCTAGGTGGCATGTTGGAGCCTAGGTGGCCCAAACATGCCAAGATGGCTCAAACACGTCACCTAGACTCCAACATGCCACCTAGGCTCCAACATCCCACCTAACATGCCAAGGTGGCTCAACATACCACCTAGGCTCAAACATGCCAAGGTGGCTCAACATGCCACCTAGGCTCAAACAGCCACCTAGGCTCCCAACATGCCAAGGTGGCTTTAACATGCGACCTAGCCTACAATATGCCACTTAGGCTTAAGCATGCCAAGGTGGCTCAAACATGCCACGCGGGCTCCAACTTGCCACCTATGCTCTAACATTGTAAGGTGGGTAAAACATGCCAAGATGGCTCAAACACACCACCTAGGTGGCATGTTGGAGCCTAGGTGGCATGTTGGAGCCTTGGTGGAATATTTGGAGCCTAGGTGGCATGCTTAAGCTGCCTCGGCATGTTAGGTGGCATGTTGGATCCTAGGTGGCAAGTTGGAGCCACCTTGGCATGTTTGAGCACAGGTGGCATGTTGGAACCTAGGTGGCATGGTGGAGCCTAGATTGCATGTTGGAGCCCACGTGGCATAGTTGGAGCCTAGGTGGCATGTTAGAGCCCACGTGGTATAGTTGGAGCCTAGGTGTCATATTGGAGCCTAGGTGGCATGTTTGAGCCACCTTAGCATGTGGAGCCTAGGTGGCATGTTTGGGCCACCTTGGCATGGTTGAGCCACCTTGGCATGTTTGAGCCTATGTGGCATGTTGGAGCCTAGGTGGCATGTTTGAGCCACCTTGGCATAGTGGGCCTAGGTGGCATGGTGGGGCCCACATGGCATAGTTGAGCTTAGGTGGCATATTGGAGCCTAGGTGGCACGTTTGAGCCACCTTGGCATGTTGGAGCCTAGGTAGTGTCCTTGTGCCACCTTGGCATGTTTAGCCTTAGGTGGCATGTTGGAGCCGCGTGGTATGTTTGAGCCACCTTGGCACGTTAGGTGGCACGCTGGAGCCTAGGTGGCAAGTTGGAGCCACCTTGGCATGTTTGAGCCTAGGTGGCATGTTGGAACCTAGGTGGCATGTTTGAGCCACCTTGGCATAGTGGGGCGTAGGTGACATGGTGAGGCCCATATGGCATAGCTGAGCCTAGGTGGCACGTTTGAGCCACCTTGGCATGTTGGAGCCTAGGTGGCATGTTGGAGCCTAGGTGGTGTGCTTGAGCCACCTTGGCAATGTTTGAGCCTAGGTGGCATGTTGGAGCCCGGGTGGCATGTTTGAGCCACCTTGGCATGTTAGGTGGCAACAGATGAGATAATGCATTTTGACACATGGCATGTAATGACAACATGGACGAACAAGGCGAACAAGGCCAGGACTTGGCATGGCTGCCTCACGAGAGAAGAGAGGCCAGACCCCAGGAGATAGGTTGCTGAGGCAGTCTTTCCTCACAACGCTCCTCCGGGAGGCCGTATGCTAATGCCCCCCCTCCCAGAGCTCGGTTCCCCTATCCGACTGTTGAATCCTTCGTTCAAGCCACCTGCTTTGAGCATGTCCAAAAAAATCCAAGATAGGTCCAGGAGAACTTAACAAACCATGAAGCGTCTTGCGGCCGACAGTGTAGAAACCCAGGTGTCTTCCCGTTCGGGCAGAGAGGCTCCAGAATGGCGATTTGACTCTGTGATATTGTCCGAAATGGCGAAATTACCTTAGGGACCAAGTTGCACGGTCAATTTTGATAACGAAAGAAACAAAAACACTCTACATGGCAGTATTCAGCAGCCGCTTCCTAGGTCGATTGACTACGGATGTGTTGGAGATGAGCTACTTTTGCACTTCTGGGAGAAGGGGTGATCTTCTGCCCACGAACCTTGGTCCTCAGGGTAATGTCGGCATTATAAGGCCATTGGAAGAGTCAATTCACAGCTCCAGAGTGCAGGAGTTGCCCGTCCGTTGCCCTATTGCACTCAGGAGAGGACATGTGGGACAAGATGCTTCTGGAAGCTTTTAAGGGTCCATCTTCTGGCGTCAATAGCCTCCCTCTACTTGACGGCAGTAGGCATGATCCTGGTCCAAACGCACTAGAATACGGCCTCTGGAACGTAAACCCTATGGATTTCTAGGTTATTGAAGGGTTTACATTATGGAGGTCGAGTTTTGGTCTGTTGCACTTGGGACATGGCTGAGATGTTGCAGTTGAAGAGGGGCAGCAATAGGAGCTGACAGAACGAGGTTTGGATCTACCGGCTAGGCCCATAATCTCAAACAACATCTTGCTAGTGCAAAAGCGACACATGCCTTCTACTTGGGATTAACGGCCTGACCGGTAGATCCAGACCTCATTCCATATGCTCCTATTGCTGCCCCTCTTCAACTGCAACATCTCGGCCATGTCCCAAGTGCAACAGACCAAAACTCGACCTCCATAACCTAAACCCTACAATAACCTAGAAATCCACAAAGTTTACATTCCGGAGGCCGTATCCTAGTGCGTTTGGACCAGGATCATGCCTACTGCCGTCAAGCAGAGGGAGGCTATTGACGCCAGAAGACGGACCCTTAAAAGCTTCCAGAAGCATCTTAACCCACGTGTCCTTTCCTGAGTGCAATAGGGCAACGGACGGGCAACTCCCGCACTCTGGAGCTATGAATTGACTCTTCCAATGGCCTTATAACGTCGACATTACCCTAGGGACCAAGTTTTGTGGGCAGAAGGTCACCCCTTCTCCCAGAAGTGCAAAAGTAGCTCATCTCCAACACATCCGTAGTCAATCGGCCTAGGAAGCGGCTGCTGAATACTGTCATGTAGAGTGTTTGTGTTTCTTTCGTTATCAAAACTGATCGTGCAACTTGGTCCCTAAGGTAATTTCGCCATTCCGGACGATATGGCAGAGTCAAATCGCCATTCCGGAGCCTCTGTACTGCCCAAACGGGAAGACATCTGGGTTTCTACATTGTCGGCCGCAAGACGCTTCGTGGTTTGTTAAGTTCTCCTAGACCTATCTTGGATTTTTTTGGACCTGCTCAAAGCAGGTTGCTTGAACGGAGGATTCAACAGTCAGATAGGGGAACCGAGCTCTGGGAGGGGGGGGGGGGCATTAGCATACGGCCTCCCGGTGGAGCGTTGTCAGGAAAGACTGCCTCAACAACCTCTCTGGGGTCCATCTCCTGGGGTCTGGCCTCTCTTCTCTCGTGAGGCAGCCAAGCCAAGTCCTGGCCTTGTTAAGGGTGCCAACTCATTAAGTTCTTGATGTTCCCTCTATTCTATCCCTTGCCAACATGCCAGGGTGGCTCAAACATGCCACCTAGGCTCCAACATGCCCCCTAGGCACCCCGCACGCTGGAAATAGGGAATATCCTTCACCGAGAACTCTGTAATAGTGATATTATTTTTGCTAACAGACCGCCTTCCATTCACAAGCATTCTCTAATTGTATTTAAAGTTAGGATTCAAGAAAGTTTAGTGGTTCCTAAATGGTTTGAAGCATCATTAGTTTGACACATGATGCCCTCCTTGGAGCATATTTGTTAACTTCCAAACATGTGTTTTAGAACCGTCCAGAAATGTCTCAAATGGCCATGTGGAGTCCAAGGGAACTACCAGTTCCAGCAATTTTGAAGTCTCCAAAAGTGTCAGAACCACTCCAAAGTGTCAGAACATAAAAATGTTGAATACGTTTTTATTTGCAAATTTTAGCTTGCTGCCAGGGCTATTGACCAAGTTTTTACTTGGTCAAAACTGCAAATTTGGAGGTCTTTTGCATGTTTTCTTGCATCTGACTTTTGAGCATAGGTTCTTTGGGTCTCAGAGCATCTTCTTGAATTTGAATCACCTTAAAATTTGAGTCAGGCAGCAAATGGCATAAGTTTTCTCGAGGTCCCTTTTTTCTTGATTTGGGAAAGCACTTCTAACTCAAACTTTGGGAGAAGGGGTGATCTTCTGCCCACGAAACTTGGTCCCCAGGGTAATGTCGATGTTCTAAGCCCATTGGATGAGTCAGTTTACAGTTTCCTAGTGTGGGAGTTGCACGGCCGTTGCCAGGGGCCTTTAGGAAAGGAAATTTGGGGCAAGCTGCTTTCGAAAGGTTTTAAGGGTCCATCTTCTAGCGTCAACACCCTCCCTCTATGTGAGGACACTATGCATGATCCTGGTCGAATCGCACTAGGTCGTGGGCAGAAGATCACCACTTCTCCCAAAAGTGCCAAAGTAGCTCATCTCCAACACATCCATAGTCAATTGGCCTAGGAAGTGGCGGCGCAATACTGCCATGTATAGTGTTCGCGTTTCTTTAGTTATCAAAACTGATCTTTCAACTTGGTCTCTAGGGTAATTTTGCCATTTCGGATGATTTGGAAGAGTCAAATTGCCATTATGGAGTCTCTGTACTGCCCGAACGACAAGACACCTTGATTTCTACACTCTCAGCCGCAGGGCTCTAGCCTTCTTACTACCAACAGTCAAGGGAACTACCAGTTCCAGCAATTTTGAAGTCTTCAAAAGGATGTTCTGGCCATGTAGAATCCACTGAGGTTGATCCAAGTGCCAGGTTTTGGATCAACGGATCCTAGGTGGCATGTTGGAGCCACCTCAGCATGCTAGGTGGCATGTTGGATCCTAGGTGGCAAGTGGGAACCACCTTGGCATGTTTGAGCCTGGGTGGCATACTGGAGCCCGCGTGCCATAGTTGGAGCCTAGCTGGCATGTTGGAGCCTAGGTGGCATGTTTGAGCCACCTCGGCATGTTAGGTGGCATGTTAGATCCTAGGTGGCATGTTTGAGCCACCTTGGCATGGTGGAGCCTAGGTGGCATGTTGGAGCCCAGGTGGCATAGTTGGAGCCTAGGTGGCATGTTGGAGCCTAGGTGGCAAGTTGGAGCTACGTTGGCATGTTGGAGCCTAAGTAGCATGGTGGAGCCTAGGTGGCATGTTAGATGGCATGTTGGAGCCTATGTGGCATGTTGGATCCTAGGTGGCATGTTTGAGCCACCTTGGCATGTTGGAGCCTAGGTGGCATGTTGGAGTTACCTTGGCATGGTGGAGCCTAGGTGGCATGTTGGAGCCCACGTGGCATAGTTGGAGCCTAGGTGGCATGTTGGAGCCTAAGTGGCATGTTTGAGCCATTAATAATTACGTGCTACCACCACGTTGGTAATGGCCCGTTGCCACCCCACACGCCGGAGGTACCACATGGCTTGGGGTGATTGGGGGAACAATCTGCCTAGGCTGGGGGTAGAATAGGCCAATTCTTTTATTTTTTTAAATAAGGCACGAATCCCAATAAATATAATTCAAAGGCCAAGATGAGGTCATTTTTAAAAATCTCTTTTTTTGGCATAGAATCTTTAAGATGCTCTAGAGAAGGGAAGAATCATTTCACAAAAATGAGCATCTCGATTTTTTGCTAGGAATTTGGGGCAATTGATGACTTGGCAATATTTGAAGGTGATGTGGCATATGAATGTTGACATGGAAACAAGGGTGATGATGTGACAAGAAAGTTCTCAAGAGTACTTTTCCATACTTAAAATTATTTCATGATGGGGTGGCATGGTGTGTGACATGCGTGAGATGATGTGGATGATGATATGGAGAGAAAGTGATGATGTGGCAACAAAGTTGTTAAAAGTATTTTCATCTAGACAAAATTCTCAAGATGTGGTGACAAGACATGTGTATGATGATGCGGATGGTGATGTGGATGCCATTAGGCATGAGTTGGATGAGGTGGACAATTTTCCATGGTATGGTGGTGAAAATGATGATTTTTGGCCTTTGTTTAACATTTGTGCACAAGTAGACTTGATCTTTGAACAATAGCTTGGCATCCGTCTCTTTTATAGGTGCTTGACAAAAAATGTGCACTCTCTCTCTAATTTGTTTCTAGAGAGAGAATCATGGTCTTAAACTTTAGAAAATGGCCAAATTGAATAAAAGTTTTTGCTTTTTTCTCACAATGGTGGATGAGTGGTGAGTGTGTGGTAAATTTTGACTAGAGAAAAGGACATGGCACATTGGAGCCACCTTGGCATGACATGGCATGGCAAGTTGGACATGACATGGCAAGTTGGAGCCACCTTGGTATGTTTGAGCCTAGGTGGCATGTTGGAACCTAGGTCGCATCTTTGAGCCACCTTGGCATGGTGGGGCCTAAGTGGCATGTTGGAGCCACGTGGCATAGTTGAGCCTAGGTGGCATGTTGGAGCCTAAGTTGCAAGTTGGAGCCACCTTGGCATGTTTGAGCCTAGGTGGCATGTTGGAACCCGCATGGCATGTGTGGGCCACCTTGGCATGTTAGGTGGCAATAGATGAGATAATGCATTTTGACACATGGCATGTAATGATAACATGGATACTTCATGGTGAGTCATATGGATGAGAGTAGTGCAATGATTGCAATGGTGCTTACAAAATTGGCTATAGAGAATTTTAACAAACCACACCATTTTAGAGAACCATACTTGCTTAAAAAAAAGACCTTATTAAAAAGCTACACGTACTTATAAACCACGGCTCAAAAAACTACAAATCCAAAAAAACAACGATACCTCAAAAAACAAAAACCACACTGCTTTTAACAAAAAACATACATCCTTAAAAAACCACGTGGCCTAAAAAATCAAAACCTCAACTTCCTGAAAAAATTACAGTGGACATTTCTTGACAACTTAAAAAACAACATCAACAATCAGGAAAACCACACATCCACAGAACTACACGTAGGTTTTGCTGTGATCTCTGAAAAAAAGTACATGTGGACCAAAAAAAATTAACAGTTTCCACAGTGGACCAAAAATTGGGGTCAGTGTGCTTTGCTTGGAGCTACAAAGACCTCAGAGGTATCAAGAAAGAATTGGGACAACTTTCGATTCCAACCAAGCCAGATGCTAGACCCATCTAGCAACGACAGTACCGGCTTAACCCAAACTACCGCGAAAGGGTTAAAGCCGAAATCGATAAGCTTCTGGACGCTGGACTTATCTACGAAGTCAAACATTCAGAATGGGTAAGTCCTATTGTTATCGCCCTCAAGCATAATAGGAAAATTCGAGTTTGTGTGGATTATAGAAAACTCAATCAAGCCACGGAGAGAGATCACTTCCCCCTCCCCTTCACGGATCAGGTGTTGGAAGATGTAGCAGGTCATGAGATGTACTCCTTTATGGATGGCTTCTCAGGTTATAATCAAATATCAATTCGGGAAGAAGATCAATTGAAGACCACCTTCACCACTCCGTGGGGTACATTTGCTTACAAAGTTGTTCCCTTTGGTCTGTCTAACTCACCATCCACATTTCAGCGCATCATGCTTGCTGTTTTTCAAGAGTACATGCAAGTTCATCCCTTTCTGCAAGTCTTTCAGGATGACTTCTCCGCTTACAGCAAAGTTATGGACCATTTGGTAAAACTTGAACTAGTTTTTCAACGCTGTAATGAATCAGGAATCAGCCTTAATCCTGAAAAGTGCACCTTCTGTGTCACCTCGGGTGTACTTCTTGGACATGTCGTGAGTCGTCACGGCATTACAACGGACCCAGCCAAAATCAGCTGTGTCATCAGAGCATATCCACCCGCGAACATCAAGGACACACGTTCCTTCCTTGGCAAAGTCAACTTCTATGCCACCTTTATTCCAGAATTGGCACCAACTGCTGATCCAATTCATAAGCTGACCGAAAATCCATACACTTGGACTTGGACATCTGATGCAAATCAAGCTTTTCAAGAACTTAAAGTCAAGCTCACGGACGCCCCCGTGCTAGTGCCACCTCAATGGGATAAACCATTCCATGTCCATGTGGACGTTTCAGGCTTTGCAATTGGAGCTGTTCTAGCTCAAGAATTTGCACCAAATCAGGACAAGCCCATCAGATATGCCAGCAGAAAGCTCAATCCTGCTGAGCGCAACTATTCGGCCACGGAACGAGAAGCCCTTGGCCTTATCTTTTGTGTACAACGCTTTCGACACTATCTTCTTGGTAGTCAAATTCGTTTTTATGTGGATCATCAGGCTCTTTTGTACTTGATCAACAAGCCAAACCCCACGGGCCGAATTGCTCGATGGATTTTGATATTGCAAGAGTTTGCCCCCTTCGAGATCATTCACAAGCCGGGACGAGCACACACGGTCCCCGACTATCTTTCACGAATACACACGGATGATCCCTCGGAAGGCGTTCACGACGCCCTCCCGGACGCTCAACTATTTCTGGTCACGGCAACGCCTCATTGGTACCACAACTACCAACGCTTTCTCCTCACGGGAGCACTCCCGCCAAGTGATCCCACGCTCTCTCCAGAGAGACAACTTCTGCACAAACAACAGTTCCTTCGAGAAGTACGTGACTATACGATGGTTGCTGGCCATCTCTACAAATGTGGAAAAGACAATGTGCTCCGAAGATGTGTTCTTCCTCACGAAGTTCCTGATCTCGTCAAACAAGCCCACGAAGGACTGGGTAGTGGTCATTTCAGTGGTGATAACACGGCCAGGAAACTCCTCCTTGCGGGATATTACTGGCCCACGCTTTTCAAAGATGCTCACAAATACACACGCACGTGTGATGTTTGTCAAAGGCTTGGTAGACCCACGGCCCGTGACGCCCTGCCGCTCACGCCAATAGCCACGCCTCTCCCCTTTGCTAAATGGGGTATGGATTTTGTTGGTCCCATGGACCCACCTGCCATCAACACCAGAGCACGCTACATTCTAGTCTTCACGGACTATGCAACCAAATGGGCTGAAGCGTGTGCTCTACCAGACAACACGGCTGCCAGCATAGCCAAGGTTCTCTATAGAAACATCATCACGAGATTTGGATGTCCCTTGGAATTAGTTAGTGATCGTGGAGTTCATTTCATCAATCACACCATTGCAGAACTCACTAACTATCTGCATATTCATCACAGAAAAAGCACGCCTTACTACCCCCGTGGTAACGGCTTGGCTGAAAGTACAAACAAGGTTCTTATCTATATTTTGAAGAAGATTTGTGATCCTACAAGGAAAGATTGGCAGGATAAGTTACCTACTGTTTTATGGGCTTACAATACAACATACAAAGTAGCAACAGGTCAAACACCTTTTCGACTTGTGTATGGCCAAGAGGCTCTGATGCCTTTTGAATTTATTTTACCATCACTCAAATTTCAGTTAGCAACAGAAAGTAATCCATCAGCAGCTTTACAAGAAAGAGTTTATCAACTGGAACAACTGGATGAACTTCGACGAGATGCTTTTCTTCGACTTCAACAAGGCAAACAATTACAAAAACAGTGGCACGATAAACACATCAAAAACAAAACTTTTCAAATTGGAGATTTAGTTCTTCTTTATGATTCAAGGTACCAACATCACCCCGGCAAACTCAAGCTCAGATGGCTTGGTCCATACAAAATTTCAGAGATACCACATCCCGGTGTTCTACAACTACAAGAATTGGATGGTACTCCATTTCCTACACTGGTAAATGGATTTCGACTCAAGAAATTTCAACCCACTGCTGCAGAACCATTAGCACAAGCAGAAAATTTACAACAAGAAACAACTTGTACAGATTTGTGACAAATACTTTTTCTATTATGTACAAAATTGCCCGAAGGCCACATTCCGCTGTGGGATTTTTCACCCGAAAAGTCCTAACCTAAACAAAATTTGGGGACAACCCCCTATCATGCTGCTACTTGCCCTTTACTCTGGGGGGCACTCCACTCGGAGGATGCGGAAGCCCCACAGCTGCGACCACTCCAGCTGAACTATCACCTCCCGGGCGATGGAGTTGATCTCGGGATTGTCGGCCAGTGCCTCCAACCAAGGATCCATAGGGATCCGGCGATTCTTCAGACGCCAGAGATCGACGTCGTTCATCTTGCAAGTAATCCAGTCGCGAAAGCTTACTGGACCACTATTATCCGAGTTCTCCATCTTCGCGAGCTTTTGGTTCCTCTCGACGAAACCAAGTTACAATTTATAGGCGAATGCCAACCCTAGCAGCCATTCATGAAAAGTCACATCACAGATATTCCGTAATCATTCCCCACTGATATTTTTGTACCTGCAAACTTTTCGACTCCTCTTTTTTAATATTCTGACAACTACCAGCAGTTAATATTGTCCGACATTAAAGTTTTATTCTCCCGCCAGAAATTCTCACGCAGGCTGTCTCTTGAGATTCTCAATCGTCACGATCTTTCGACACGTGTCTCCCACGACTCTTCAACAAAAAAAAAAAAAAAAAAAAAAAAAAAAAAAAAAAAACCCTTTTCAACCGTCACTTCCACTCCTCACTTTTCACTCATACTCCACTCCGTCCTTCCGACTTCGTACTCCGGCGACCTCAACCTTCAAGATGGCTGCTACCTCAAAGAACTCAACTCTCAACGCGACTGCACCAATGGATCCAGCGCAATTCGAAAATATCAAGTTTGTTTCTTCATCTGCACCAGCTCCCACATCAGGAATAACCTACACGCTCCTGGTGAGTGCAGGATTGTTTCCTTTTGTGCAACAGGAACTCCCGGCTCCCAACAAGAACAAATTACAGCAATTTGTTGCTCACTTAGTGAAGACTGAAGACGGATATGTCTCCAAAGTCGATGGAAACCCTATCCTCCTAAACCCTCAAACCATAGCCTCTGCTTTTTCTCTTCCAAACCCACCCAATGCCATGTCTTATCTTGACATTGGTAAGTATGATATTTCCAAGTTCTGCTCTGTTCCTTATAATGCTGCACAGACCAAGCTTTCAACCTTTCCAAAACAACATGATGCTTTTACCAAGTTCCTTTGGAGAAAATTTTTGGGTTACTCTATGAAGAATACCTCTATCAACGATGTTTTCTACCATTTGTACTATATCCTCACCAACACTACTGAAACCATCAATTGGACTCAACTCCTGTATCAGAGATTTCAACAGGAACTTGATCGACTCAGAAAGAATCCCAACTCTTCTTCGGAATGCCCCATGGGAGCCCACTTCCAGGCTTTAATCAATCATCAGACCCCACGCGCCATAATGCCTCCTTCTCCATCAAGCCAACATCCTGACCTTATTGATGCTCTGAAAGGTCTTCATCCAAGCCCTCCTCATTCTCAGCAAAAACACTCTCGGCAGCCTACTCCAGACCGAATTCCCTCACGACAACCATCTCCACCACCTGTAAGTCCACCCCCTATTGTGCCAATCCCTCCTGTTGATAACCCACCATCTAAGCCACAACCAGTTAACCTTGTTCAACAATTCCCACCTCAGGCTTCTCAGCAACAGCAACAGCAAAAACAACCACCACAGCAGTCTCACATTGATCTCACGAGTACTCACAAGGACACTCAAGGTCACGACCAAGGATCTGTCAACAAAGGTGAAAGTGCAAGACCATCTCATCATCCCCCTCATACCGTGGACACTTACAATGAAGCTGTCCTCAGCTGTCTTGATGCACTCCGTGATCATCACCAGAACTTCATGGCTGCCAGCATGGCACGACATGAATCCCTGGACCAACTCCAAGCAGAAATCACCAAGCTGAAGGCTGCAATGGCCACCTTTGAGGCCAAAGAAGAAGCTTTACAAGCCCAACTCACGTCTACCAGAGACACTCTCCACGACTCCACGAAGATGGTCAAGGAACTCAAGGAGTCCCTCCAACAAGCTGACACCAAGTACAATGATCTTGAGAACCGCTACAGCAATCTTGTAGCCACGAATGCTGCTACTCTGACCGAGAACAGCACATTCAGAACAGCCAAGTTGATACTTGAGTCCAAGGTCACGACTTTGGAAACCACCTTGCAGAATAAAGATGCGCATATAGTATCTCTCCAAGGCAAGCTCGACCAGCTCACGGCGAAACAAGCTGAAGATGCTACAGAAATAGCTGCACTCAAAAAGGACTTGGAAGCCACTCCGACTTCAAGCTCCTCAGATTCCCAACTTCTCCGACAAGTCAGACACCTCACCCGCAAAGTCACAGAACAGCAGACCACTATCTCAGAGCAACAGGATATCATTGCAGATTACAAAATGCGTCTTCCGATAGCTAAGCAAATAGCAGATGATGCAGAAGAAAGAGCAGAACAAACTTATCAGCTTGCTTCTGCTATTCCCCTGGACTATCCGAAGCCAGCCAGTTACCATGACTATGTACAAGCAAGAAGAAACACTTTTCTTCTATTTTGGCTTAGAAATAAGGGAGATACCACGAACCCCCTGACTGTTGCTGATGTCGAACGGAATTGGCCCCTGATGCCAGTCCAAGAAAGAGGCACGCTTTGTGCTCTAGTCAACTTTGATCTCATACAGGTTGCAGATCTAGACCACTTCACTCTCAGGACTATAGCCCCCTTGGCTTATGTCATGCATGATTACTACCTGGCGCATGTTACTCAGGCTCATCTGGATAAACGCACTGAGAATTTTAAAGGAAATACAAGGAAGCAGGTTCTTTTGACCAAAAAGAACAAATATCTCCAGGACACAAAATTTCTGCAAGCTGTTAACACAGAATACATGCCTCTTCTCCAAAAAGAAGTTGATCTATGGTTAGCTGAACTTGGCACACTCCTTCAGACATTGTACAATTCAGACCAACAACTTGACCTTGCACAGTTGTTCTTACAACATTATGCGTCCTTGCACAGTCTGCACACGGAGCTGAAACAGAAGGTACTCCCTGATGAGTGGGACCCCGTGCCTTTGACTGCACATGTACATTCTGCTGCATGGGAGACAGTTACCAAACAGCTACCTGAGAAGATCTTGTTAGAATTCCAGGAACAGCTGAAGGAGGAACGGCACCAACTCCCCAAAGAACCGAGTATACTAGCAAGTTTTGGATGTCCACCTCTGATGAAGGTCAATTCCCCAGCCTGGAGACAGGAATTCTGGAATGCAGAAATCAAAGAACATGCAGATTGGACACCCACGGCAATTGCAGGAGACATCCGTTGGGACCCACGCTTCATCCGAAGACGCAAATGGCGTGAGGATGAGACTTTGGACAACACCAACAATTGGATATACATGCCCAATGCTTGTTCGTGGAAGACTGCACAGAACGCCATCTCGGGTCTTGTAGCTTTCCTTTCCAAGGCCAAAACCTCAGCTGATCCAGCTGTCTTTCGACAAGCAGAATTCTGTGCAGCACTCATGGCCATTCTCCAGAGTATGCAGAAACGCAAGTGCCAGATCCACTATTGCAACCCCAATGCAAATGCTGGGAAGTTTGGATTGGACCTTGTCTTGTACATGGAGATCACGAACCTTCCATCTGAGATTCACGCAACCCTGGAGAACATGATCTCTGAAGGATTCCTCATAGGAGCAGCAGAATGTTTGGCATCAAGGACTCCAGTCAATCTGGAAAAGCGACGAACAACACTTAGTGAATACAGTAAGCTGAGCCTCCCTCATCTCTATGTTCAAGATCAGAAAGATGAACGAGGATTCCCACCCCCTGAGTTCATGCCACCTTTTCTCACCAATAAGTGTAGTTTGGTGGGGGGGAGTGTTAGCCCTGTGCCCGGCAACTTCACAGGTCTATACCTGCTACACGAGGGCGAGGCCCCATTGGCCACGGTGTCCAAGAAGAGGGATCCACAAGGCGCCACGACGGGTCAAAGCTCCTCCAAGAAGCAGAAGACCCAACGGTAGGACCCACGGCGGGCCACTACCTGTCTGTTAGCACGGCCTCGGACAGCTCAGATTCCTGCTCGAGTGTCCAAGTAGTGGAGCATGCTGTGTCATGATGGAGATCAGATTCAGGCCCGTAGGCCACTCCGTGTTCCTATATATTGTAGCAATTTTGCTCCTTCGGGAGGGTTCATAGTGTTCTTTTTGTGTCATTACAGAGCAGACATGCTGGTCGCCTGTAGTGCGCTCATTTGAGCCTTCATTGTACACTTGTATTGATCAATGGACTGCCGTGTTCTTCACAAGTGTCTTGTGTGTTTCACTCTGTGTTACAATTGTTGTTTTATCTGAGTTTTCCTTGTTCTTTTCTCTGTTAGCAAAAATCCCGCGTGACAATTGTGTTTCAGGATTTGCCCTGCCGGACTCCAAGGATCTCACAGAGATCTGTCCTCCAGGCAGTCCCGTGCCCGGACCCAAACAAACTTTTCACATTTTTGTTGATCCCAGAGGGTCAAACAATCTCTATCCATTTCGCCCAGTGCCTCCAGAGTATCCTTGACATTTCTCAATTCCATGGACGACCAGATACCAACACGAAATAATCTGAATGCTTCATCTAGCATCTCCTTCAAGTGCGGTCGGGGATAGATCCACTTGGATTTTGACTCCACTGGTATCTGTTGGAACTGATCACGAGTCACCTTATTCTTTAAAAAGGTCTTGCAAAGAACACCGTTAAGGTCGAACACCACGATCTTCTTAGAAACGGTAGAGCTGCTGATACATGAAACATGACATCCAGTGAGTGAGATGTGATAAACCTGCACATTTGGTGCAATTTGTTTAAAGACTACAAACAAAGTAAACCACGCCAAGCGTGATTTAATATGGCAATCAAGTACCAATAGAACACGCCTGGCTTAACTTTATGAGACAATAAACACAAACTAAACAACGCCGTGCGTGATTTAATCTGGCAATTAAATAATTCTAAAGCACGGGAGGCACGATTTCCTTACAGACGAAAACACAAAGTAAATCACGCCTCGCGCGATTTCATACCTTTCATATTCATTTTCATAGTCCTCAATGGCATCAACCTCCTCTTCGGTACTCTTAATCTTCGGCAACTTCGGACTTTATGATACATGAAACATTATATCCAGTCAGTGATAAAACACGCCTGGCTTGATTTTATGAGACAAAAAACACAAATTAAATCACGCGGAGCGTGATTTAATCTGGCAATTAAATAATTCCAAAGCACGCGAGGCGCGATTTCCTTACAGACAAAATACAAAGTAGATCACGCCTCGCGAGATTTCATACCTTTCATGTTCATCACCATACTCGTCATTGGCATCAGCCTCCTCTTCGGTATTCTTAATCTTCGGCATCTTCGGACTGTTATCATTGTCATTGTCTGTTAGTCTCGTTACGTCCGCCACAACTGACATAATTTTAGTGTTGACCGTGCGCACCTGTGATTCACTGGACTCGCTTAGGACATCATCTACCTCATAGGGGTGACAGTCATTTTTCAGCGGACACTCCATCTGCATGGTTGCATTACTCCCGATGGTCGCCCTGATATCACCCATGTTCTGCTTTATGACAGCAGTTTCAGCAGCCAATGTAATCGTTTGTTGCTCACTACTTCCCTTATCAGGCTGCTCACTACCATCGTCGCCGTGCACGAGGCTCTTGATTGCCGAAGGTTGCAGGTTTCCATAAGGCCCTTTACTAGATTTGGCAAGTACATGCATTAGAAATGGGTCAAGAAAGTCTTTTGCCTGCGCATCACTTACAAAGCAATGACATCTTCTAGCTGTCTTCAGAGCCTCTCGGGCAATGTAGCCCCCAACATGGAGCTCCAAGCACGTTGTGTTAATTGGAGCAAAGGCCTCGACTAGGTAAGAAGCCATAGCTGGCGGGAAAACATTTTTATTTAAGGGACCCTTCTCCTTAGTTAGTAGCTCGTACTTGATCTGACCCCTTAGCAGATCCTTATCTGGCTTATCTTCCAGATCCTTATCTTGACAAAGGAATATTGTGTTTAAGTGTGGATCATCTCGAAGATAACATTCCCATGGAGTGCTATTGTCACCCTTGGCCTTGGCACACTCATATTCCTCGTCTGATAGTATTGATATCATAATGAAGATGAGAGGTGCATACTTGCATTTTAATCGCAGCTCAGTATCCTTACCTTCAAATACCAGGCATCCCTCTCTGATAACTTTAATGCACTCTAGATCATGAGCAGCGGACAATGCATGTAGATGTGATTCACCTGGCGGACATACCATGACAATGTAAAGCACCTCTCAGTCGTCAATCCTGTACAGCTCGAGAAGAAGCTGCTGTAGTCGTTCCGGCTCATCTGCTGTCCTCTACTGTCCAACACAAAAAGTGATATGTTTCTGAGACCAAGTTCTTCTGGTAAGAGCCCTTTGTACCCAATGGAAATTGAGTATTGGACAGTGTCTTCATCACCGGTAATCGGCCTCATAATGCCGACTTTTCTTCTCAACTCAGCCAGAGCCTTAGGGGGCAGAGTCTCCTTATGTTTTGTATTCTTAGCTTTCCAATTCTTAAGGAAGTCCTTGGACCAGAATACATATTTCTTTATGTCATCATTACTGACTTTGTATTTGTCTAGTAATCCAATTTCAGACAGTGCCACATCCCCTGATAGCCTTTGTAGTTCAATTCCTACAGCTGACTTCATAGTGCGTACATCCTTCACATGGATGCAGCACTCATTGAAGGACATCCTATCCTTAGTGAAGGCACTCTTCTTGTATAAGACCTCCTTCTTTAGCAACTAATCTAGAACATGGATGGTCTCATCGTCGTCTAGCCCCTGGGTCTTTCTCATCTCTGTCACATTCAGGTCAAAGATGCTTACATCCACAGGGGGCACCCTGCCCATGCTATCTGGCAATCGCTTTTGTGCATAAGCATCCCAGAATTCATTCCACTTTTTCCATACTGCTTCCTTACAGAAGATAATCTTGTAGGAGTCTGTTGGACCTGACCTGCTAGAAATGCTATCGGAAGGATCTGCATTCTCATCACCACCTTTCTTCTTTGATTTTTTAGCCGTCTTCTTTCTATCCTGTATAATGGTTTGTGATAGAGTCCGCTCCAACAGCTTGAACTCCTCAGACTTTGACCCGCCTTGTCTGGTGGGTAATGGGCAGCCATATTCCACCCATTGCTGGCGAGCATGGCGTAGTTGCTCAACGTATGGACTGCAGAAATGCAAAAGATTGGATCAGTAACATAGACAAGAAACACGCCAGGCGTGAAATGAAGTGAGTTGAAAGCACGCCAGGCGTGAATAGTTGAAAGCACGCCAGGCGTGAATTGAAATGAGTTGAAAGCACGCCAGGCGTGAATTGAACTGAGTTGAAAGCACGCCAGACGTGAATTGAAATGTTCAGAAAGCACGTCTGTCGTGAATTGAAATGTTTTGAAAGCACGCCTGGCGTGCTTTTAATATTTCTAAAAATATCTTGCTGTGAGGTAGTACCTTTTATACAGAAATGTCTTTCCCATCTCGTTTAGTGTTGCACTAATCTCGGCCAAATCTGCAGGTGAAGTATTGCCATCCAATACCCGACACCTCCTGTATGCATAGTGCTCGTAGAACATCTTTTGGCCCGTCTGCTCTGCTTGCTTGATGAGGGCCTTCTGTGCCTCAACGGAATGCTGCCCATCAATGACGACAAATTTGATATGCTCTTCAGATAAAATATCCTGGATGTTCGTCCACACAGCAGGCTTGTTCGTCTTAGTATCCCAGGGTAACACATCTGCTGGCATAGGCACTTGACCTGGATTATTAATCATACTCTGAACAATCTCCATAGCATGCGCTGGATCATACCGTCTACTGACGTATTTAGAACATGGTGAACGGATGAGGTCCTTCACATGGATTGAATGAGTTTGCTTAAGACCCAATGGATAATGGTCAGCATACTTGTTCAGCTTGTTCATAGCCTCCAGCTGTGCCACCCTGTCCTGTTCATTTTCAAACCCTGAAGACTCTATGCCGTCGACAACCGCTGGTAAAACTTTTTCTCCCAACTGCAGGATCCTCTTAGCAGCTTTTAAGTCAGCTAATTCTCGAGCTTGATGAAGGTAGTAACTTGGAGTTGTTTTACCGAACATGCCTCTACGCACGGCTGTCACCCCTTGGCATATACATACTGTGGTAACTGCTACACCAGTGGGCCAACCGTACTTATAGCACGTCTCAACTGCAGGATCTACCTTTGCAGGATCTACCTTCTTCATGAAACCCTCTTTGTAGGAAGTGTATCTACAGTGAGTGAATCTGACCAGATCCTTCTTTTGCTTGACCAGTCTCTCCACAAGCACTTTGCAGTGGGTGTCGTCCTGCTCCTCACAGGAGATTACGATCCCTTGTTTGGTCATCTTGTCCGCTTCTTTCTTCCTGGAGAAGAGTGTTAAGTCCATCTTGCCATTTGTCTTGGCGAGGTCAACATACCACTCGGCACCCTCGTCCATTTCTTCTTCAGGGCATGGAGGGTCAGTGGTTGCGACAAGAATAGGACCTTCATCGTCTATAGAGAGATCATATGGTGTCACATCTTGGTCGTCCACCTTTGACCTCTTACTAGGTATAGATCCGGAAGTAGGAGGAGGAACCCTCTTCTTCTTTAGCACTGCAAAAACAAACAGGATTATGATTTAGCAACTTCCCTGAATACGAGATCACGCTTGGCGTGAAGTGACAGCTCACATTATCTAATTCACGCTTAGTGTGAATTCAAAGCTCTCACTATGGGTGATTTCACACGACAAAGTAGTCTAATTCACGCTGGGCGTGTTTCTCACCAGTCTAGCAGGCCTTGTAAGTAAAAGATTCAGATTAGGCAAAGCTTGACTAACCAAAGATTACTGCAAAGCTCGAGTAACCATAGAAAACTGCACGGCTTTGCGTGCTTCTAACTACTTTTACAGGCACCTTACATATGTGCGTGCAGTGTAGGGAAAAAGTCAGATTTATGCAAAGCTTGAGTAACCAAAGATTCATGCAAAGATCCAACTTACATGGCTTCAAACAGAATAGGATAGAAGAAACATCCTTGTTTGTTGTAAGATAGGAATTCAGTTTTATGTAAGAAAGGAATTCAGGTTTATTAAAACTTACGCACAGAAACGGGGAATTGTAGAAGAAACAAAAATTGTAGAATTGAGAATTGTAAGAAGAAACTGAGAATTGTAAACCGACAGGGTGAGAAACTGAGAATTGTAGAAGAAACAGAGAATTGTAGAATTGAGAATTGAGAACTGTAAGAAATGAATTCAGGTTTACGCGAATGTCAGATTAACACTCTGTATGAAGAAAGAAACAGGGAATTGTAGAATTGAGAATTGAGAATTGTAAGAAGAAACTGAGAATTGTAAACCGAGAGGGTGAGAAACTGAGAATTGTAGGAGAAACAGAGAATTGTAGAATTGAGAATTGAGAATTGAGAACTGTAAGAAATGAATTCAGGTTTACGCGAATGTCAGATTAACACTCTGTATGAAGAAACATCCTATGAAGAAGCATCCTTGTTTGTTCTAAGAAACATCCTATGAAGAAACATCCTTGTATTAACAATCCGTCTACTTGTAAAGCTTAAAGATTGCAAACTCTGCATACTCTAAAAGTTGGATAGAAGCCTTACCTTGATAATTAGGGGTCTGTTCGACATCCTCTGCAGAGCTTCCTCTGCTATTGCTTCCTTTGCTGCGTCCGCCTCGACCAGCTCTTGTTTTCGTAGACATATCGAATCTGCTCGGATAAGCGCTCAAGCTCGGATAAGCGCTCAAGCTCGGATAAGCGTTCGAGCTGCTTGAATTTGAAATGAATCTTCTTGACCTAAAAGTAATCGCGACCAAAATCAGTTTGAAAAACCCGTACGCCTTGATTTATTACTTTGAATAATTACTTCATCCCGCCTAAATGTCTAATCTTCTGTCTAAAGTCGAACTTTCCGCCCGCCTGTCTTTCATTTATTACTTTTATCCCGCCTAATCTTGAATTTGTATGTTTCAAATTTCTTTGGCTCACTCTAATATCCTATTTCGCGAGCGCCTGCGATTTTGAGAAGTCGAGATGTCTGCACCGAAACTCTGGTACGCACCTCTAACTTATACATCCGAGTGATTTTGCAATACTAGTATTCTGAACATGCAATTGATGTCTGCAGTGTCGGGGAGGAATATTTTATGCTAACAACAAATCAGAAAAGAAAAGTAGGACTATGCAAGGTCGACTCCATTGATCCGACTGCAAACTGTCATGGAATTCCGCTCGGGGATAACTATGTTCGAGTTACAGTCATTAACTGCTGCGCTGAGGATGAATCGTTACCTCGCAGGCACCCCGGTGGGGATACAGTTGGTGAAAGCGTCGGGACATTTGTTGCATGGCCAAGAAATCGACTGTTAAAGGTATGTACAGTAGAGTAAAGTATGTTAAAGTATGGTGAAGTAGAGAAAATGTTAAAATAGATAGGGCGAGATACTGCTGGGTGATCACAGGAAATAATATATTGATTACAGAATCCAAAGATTACAGAATGGATAAATCCATTCCCAACTGAGGAGATACAGATATATCCATGCGAGATACTGCTGGGTCATCACAAAAAATGATATATTGATTACAAAAGTTTATAAAATTGGATTAGAATCCAAGATTACAGAATTGGATAAAATCCATTCCCAACTGAGGAGATACAGATATATCCATGCCCTCTTGACCTGTTAAAATAGATAGAGTGAGACACAGCCGTTTAGGGTTCATCACGAAAATGATATATCGATCACAAAATTAGATTACAATCTAGGATCAAAACCCATTTCCTACTGGGATACAGATCTAGTCATGCCTTCCTGATCTTCCTGACCTTCCCGGTCAGATCCTTCCTCATCTGTAGCCGCAACAAACTCTGGCACGGGGTTAGCTACCGGAAATCTGGCATACAGGCTAGCCACAAGGAATCGTAATTCAGAGTTCTGAATTTCTAGCTGTCGGTTGCGAGAATCTGCTTCGATCAGCTCATGAATTGCCTTCTCGAAATGATTACTCAAGGTGGCCATCCTCTTCGCCACACCCAGGACATCAGACGCTAATTTCACAGCTGCTCGGCGCTCCAAGCATAATTCTCTCAGATGCTCCAAGTAGTGAAGTGGGTACATAGGTGGTGTCACTGGTATATATGCGGGATTAGGCACTGCAGGAAAAACAGGCACTGCAGGTGTAGGAACGCTAGAAGCCTCTGGACTGCTAGGAACTGTGTGGCTAGGGTCTTCTGGCGCCATCTATTAGAAGGAAGTCAGAATGTTAGTATTGACATAACGAAATACACGCCTGGCGTGTTCTAACTAACTTACATACAGGCTAGGCGTGCATTGTGCAGACAAGAAGAATACAAGCCCAGCGTGTATATAGAGTGTAATATGAACAGGGAAACAAATTACACGCGAAGCGTGTAAGAGAAATGGATCACGGTCAAGGAAAACACGCCAAGCGTGTAACAGCAAAATGGATCAAGGACAGGGAATATGATTTGACGCCCAGCGTGTGATGGCTAAGGGGGTTGGTTGAAAAACATACACGCCCAGCGTGTGATGGCTAAGGGGTTTGGATGAAAGAACTGGAAGGTAAGAGAAACCAATTTTTTCAAAGATTACACTAGCCTGTTTCTTTTGTGAGATTACACTAGCCTTTGCCTTTTGTGAAATTCTAAGTGCCACAACATGTTTTATTCAAGAACAAATACTGAAAGAATGATCGAGACAAAGAAGCAGATGAAGTTCATAAAAAGCTACTCCTGCTTTCATGAACATCATCTGGTCCCATGGTCTCGACTAAATCCTTCAGTATTTGTTCTAAAAATAAAACTGATGTTCCACTCATGCATGCTACAGCATTCATTCAAGAAGAAAAAGCAAGGACTTACTCGAGCCAGAAGGAAAGAAGATGAGGTTTATGAGAAAGCTAATCTTGCTTCCCTTACTCGGGCCAGAAGGAAAGCGGATGAAGTGTATGAGAAGCTAACCTTGCTTCCAGAAACATCATCCGCTTTCTTCGGCTCGAGTAAGATCCGCTTTCTCTTCTTGTAATACACCCATAGAAACATCTAGCATCTAGAAAGAAACTCACCTTAAACTATGTAGCCTTTGTAGTTTGCTTCGAAAGGAATCACGAACTCTCGAAGGCCGCTTACTTCGGAAGGAACCAAAGGTGTTAGAAGGCTAGTATGCAATCGTATGCAGAACCCAGAAGGCTGAGCGGAATTGCGGAAGCGGTGGAAGCGGAAGCAGAAGCGTGAAATTTTGGAGCGTGAATTCTGCTTATATAGGCACAATTGGAATTTAGGGCAAATATAATGAGTGCAAATACTTAATTACCTGAACACACGCCAGGCGTACGATATACCCGACAGGTATAGCATCTAGGGAATATATGGGGTATATATGGGGAATATTGCATTTAAGGCATTTAATATTTACGGTTGCTTTTTTGAAAACCCGAAAAAGATACTTCATATGTCTTTTCTCACTTTTGATCATTTAATATTTAAATACATTTTAGATTTCATTTCCTCGATTTCTATGTCCACATAAAGTATTCAACAGGCTTATTAAATTATCACAATTGCTTGGATATTTCTCGTTTTAACTAATTTCGTCCTTTTCGATTTTTATCCATATAAGTAAATTAGGCATATTTGTAAGGATTATCCTATTTTTTTACATATTTCGTTTTAACTCTTTTTATGTCAGGAATGTACGTATTTTTCTTATGATATTCACATACTCTTTGGTCATTTACTACAAATGGTGTAATTTCTCTAGGTCAATGGTGCCCCTCCAAAACAAAATGTTGAAGAAAAGCAAATGGTCCTACATAGTGCAATGGAGGAACAAGAAGGTGAAACTCATGCACAAGTGCAACAAGGAAATAGTAGGCCAAGGAGTCATTGTATTGGCAGATCCTGGGCAGGCTGTTAATGATGAAAGGCTAGGGGAAGACAAACTTGGTATTGCAATTTCAATGTTGGAAGACAACTGGAAAGGTAAGGGATTGGGTGACAAGGAATGTTTTGGTTGTGTCAAGCAATTGGAGGTTCCTTGCATCATGCCATGGCCTATAAACAGTGTTCAATTTGTGGAGGATTACCTTTTTCCAGAGCCAGAGGTTGTTGGGGATACTGATTGTCTTGATCCTGATCCATTGGCAGTGGGTACCCTGAACCTAGGCAAACGGGGAGAAGTATCAGTTGCCAGACATTATCCTAGCAAGAGAGCCAAGTTGACTAGTGATACTACACGTGATACTATGACGAAGGTTAGGGGCTTAACTTGTTGTTGGAGTCGTTGTATGCAATTCTTCACAATAGAACAATTAGTGGAAGCAAGAGCCACTCTTCAAGAGTATACTATTGATGAAAGGAGGACCTACATGTACTCAATTTTCGAGTGTGCACTTCAGGATGAAAGAAATCCAAACAATAAAAGGTACCCTTTGCTAGGGAAATGGATATGTAAAAGAGCATGGCAGAGTATCCAGCAATTCCAGATTCATCATGGTACAATTATCAAAAAAAGCAGGCAGAAGGGACCAGGATTGCTTTGCATGGAAATAATGGCTTGTTGAGACCAACCGCTAGGATAATGGCTGCCAAGGAGATATTTGAAAAATATGTTGAGTTCAATGCAGAGCGTATGCCACACAAAAGCAAAAGGGATGAGAAGGGAATAGCAGTTGTTGAGAAAAGGTTACCATCACATTGCACTCAAAAAAGTATTTTGGAGGAAGTGAATTCCCTACTTCGAGAGTTGGAAATTCTTCCAATATCCCAACCTAGCTTTAGTAGGCTATGGAAGAAGCATTTCCCTCATGTGATCATAGCAACTTCAAACAACTTTGCAAAGTGCAATTTGTGTGCTAAGTTGAAGGAGACTCTTGATAAGACCGTGCAACCAAGTCAAAGGGCTAGGATAAGGGAGCATATCAAGGACCACATGACTGATCAGCTATCATGTAGATCATGTTATTGGATGTGGAGGACCTTATCTGCATTGGAACCTAATAACTATTTATGTATTATACATGACAAGATGGACCAGCAAAAGACTTGTCTTCCACAATTCAAGTACATACCAAAGTCTTGTGGTAGATCATACCCTTTGCAGATCTCAATGACGGGGGCAATCTTGCATGGGAAAGCTCAAACCTATTATGGCCACTTCAGTTTGGAGTTGTGGAGTGATGGTCCAGACTTTCATATTGGGAGTATCATGAGGTGTTTGAGAAACTATGAAATTGGTTATAATGGTCACCTACAAGACCCTACAGCTAGTCAGGCACTACATGGTGCATTGTTAGATGGAAACCCTAACAATGTAGAGAAGATTAACAAGGCAAGGTTCAGGAAGCATGGATATAGTGCACAGCCTAGAGCTTCCACTTCACGTGCTAGAGCTCAAGATCTGCCTCGAAGGCTCCTCTTGCAACTTGATAATTGTGCTGGCCAAAATAAGAACAAGTGGATGTTTTATTTCCTATCCTACTTGACAGCTGTGGGCATATTCGAAAGAGTTAATTTGGGGTTTTTGATGCCCGGGCATACCCATGAGGATGTGGATGCATTATTTGGCAAGTATAGTTGTGTACTGAAGCAGCAGACGGTGACCAACTTTCCTAGGCTAATGGAAATTTTCCATGAATGCACTACTCCGAACCCTATAGGCTCTCTCATAGAAGAAGTGCCTGATTGGAAGAGTTTTGTGGATGGTTATGCCTTGGATCTTGAAGGTCATTCTAGGCCTCTCTAATTCACTTTCTGGGTAAGAGATGGGATTCCAATATTTCAATGGAAGATGAGACCTTCAGAGGAAGAGTGGAGAGGAGGGGAGGAAATATGGCGTAGGGATGAGAATGGGAAGCCTATGATACCTCCAGGTCAACCTAAAGCTCTTAAGCCTACTAAAGAAGTGAAGCAATTAGGATTGACTAAGGACGGAATTGCGGATTATATAAAGCATTGGCAAACCAACCCCGATGACACCAGTCGTGCATTGGTAGCTTATTGGAAGAAGGTGATTAACTTGTTGGGAGAGGTAGACACATCCACAGAAGAATTGAAAGAAGGGTGGTTGCCTGGAACTAGATGGAAGACCTTGGCAGGTGCAGAGGATGTTGATGACACTGTTAGTAGCATTCGTAAGCAGTATGCTCTTCCTCCTTCTGACAAGCACTATGTTGGTCCTAAGAGTAATAGGCCAAAGTATCTAGGCTTGGAAGCTTATGAACCTTCCACTGATTTGGAGTGCCACCAATTTGTGGTAGTAAAGCCATCAGATATAGAGACCTATCCAGTGTGGTTGGGATACACCATCTCTGATATTTGCAAAGAAGAAGGTAATATTAACTTCAACCATGTGCGGGTGGAATGGTGGTGTCCAGTGCATCAGTTGACCAATGTGTCGGATAAAGAAAGATACTTAGACTGTTGGACAAAGAAATGGAGGAGAAATCCTAGTGATCCGGACGTTTGGCTAGACCATGAAAGTGTATTGTACTCATGGACTCCAAAAACAGTTCCAGGTAGAAATGTGAGGATTACAATACCTCAAGAGATAAGGAAGAAGGCTATGATATCATTGGGGTTGCTTGAAGAAACTTGAATAATTATGTAAATTTTCTTCTTCACG
Organism: Isoetes taiwanensis; assembly: GCA_021234155.1. Classification (NCBI taxonomy): domain Eukaryota; kingdom Viridiplantae; phylum Streptophyta; class Lycopodiopsida; order Isoetales; family Isoetaceae; genus Isoetes; species Isoetes taiwanensis. Next base: position 2,242,853 of record JAJEKV010000059.1, on the reverse strand, counting down.
TTTTCTGCAATGTGTGCTATATTGCCAAGTATTGGCTTTTTTGTGAATAATATGAAATTACGTTTGCATACTTTTGGGGTGAAACGTGTAGATTTTTATATGCTACTAAAAAGGCACACTTTGAAAACACTCCAAAAATTAAGACATATTCCCAATTTATTTGAATGATGGTTATTAGGGCATGTGTCATATAGGATAGGGAACCACCTCGTCCCTACACAGCCCAAGGGAGAGGTGTAGGCATTAGCGCATTTAGGCATTTAGTGCATGCTTCCTCGGCGATGATAGAAGAATCATAATCTTCTTAGCCGGGAAGTTATGCTTGCATCCATACTTTAGGTTAAATTATGGGTGGTTCCCATAACAACCAACTTAATTAATTAAATTAATAGCTTATGTGCCTATGCAGGTCAGTGAAGAAGACGTGGAGTGCATGGAGTCACACTAGGCGGAAACTCGTGAAGAGAGCAACAACAAGCGGCGGGCCGTAGTTAAATTAGGCTTGTTGTAGTTTTGTAGGTGTAAGCAAGGAACTTTGACCTTGCATAAAGTTGTATGTGTGAACTCTAATTTTATTAATAATATGTTGTTGGAGTAATTGCTTGTTTTGCAGGATGCGAATAGGTAAAGGTAGGGAGAGTTAGAAGGGTATGTTGTTCCCAAAGGTGGGGAGAACCGTGATGCTGCGGACAGCATCAATTCAAGGTGGGGAGAATGTGACGTTCCAGTATAATATACGCTATGAATACGTATATTATACATGTACGTCACTAGTACGTAGCTCCGGAAGCCACGTACTTGAGACCCACATATGGTTGTAAGTATATACAACCATATCATGTTGATGCAAATATCACATATTTGCATCTAAGGAACACTAACATATGGAACATTAACTTGCCAATGCCCCTTTGCCATGTGGCAATTGACCAATGGGAGCCTTTAGGGCATAAAGCCCTAAAATTTCGTCACTTAAAAGGGTCAAGAAACCCTAATGCCAAGTTTCATTGCATTAGGGCTGGCTTACTCTGTTTGCTGCGCCTGAGCATACAAATCTGACTCTTTTGGAGAGAGGAGCTGACTTGCAGCATCGTTTAGAGTAGCAGCAGCAGTTTCAGGGCAGTTCGGCACATTGTGGAGATGGGCGCCAATCAAGATGAAGGTATGGAGTCGATCCGAGCCTCAATGCCAGCTTACAGGCTAGTATTGAGGCGATCTAGCATTTTGTTTCATTCTTAGATCCTTCTTAGATCTCCAGATAGAAGCCCTAAGAATGAACCCCTTCTAGATGATAGGAGTAGTTCTGTGGTAGATAGAATTAGATGTTATTCTATCTTGTTTGTGATGATGATGCTCTTTGTTGTTATTCTGTGATATCTCCTTGTTTGGGGAAGGGGGGTAGAGACCCAGCCTAGTAGCATGCTCCTAGATGCTCTGTTAGATCACAAGTAGATTCGGCCTGTGCACAAGAGCCCACCTGACTGTGAGTGAAGGTGAAACGAACACATGACGTGCTAGCTATACTGCCACCCAATCACGAGCTCAGCACAGATCCTGAATGCCCCAAGAGCTCTCCCCCGAGCATCTTTATAGCTAGCCAACCCATGCGCATGCCCTGCATGCACACCTTGCATGCATACGCATGCTCCACGTCCTATGCATATTGCATTCCCTCCCCCTTGACATTGCAGTGGTCCTCTGCTGCAGGGGTGCTACAATCCTTATGCCATCTTAGCATAGTCCTTTCTTGGCCCTCTTTGAGGCCGGCTAGTAGAAGCCTTTTCAATGTCTTGTGCCTTCCGATCTTTGTATTCCTGTAGAATACCGGAATGAGCATCTAATCAATTGCCATAAACCTATGAAGCGTCCTCCAAGGTCTTATTGACAAACTTATCCAAATATTTCTTAGAAGCACTAGTGCATTTACCATTCAGAATTGACTCCAGATCCTCAATCAATTCTCCCTCACTTATCCGCCCTACTTGAGGCAAATCTTTTCCTTGATAAGTTTCTTCCTCACTTATCCGCCCTACTTGAGGCAAATCTTTTACTTGATAAGTTTCTTCCTCACTTATCCGCCCTACTTGAAACAAATTTTTTCCTTGATAAGTGTTACACAAAATTTTTTTTACTATAATATGCATCTTCCAACCTCGAGGTAATCTTAACTTATATGCATTTATCCTTAACAATAGTAATGACTTAAAATTATTCATGGAACTGAGGTGCCAACTTAAGGTCTTTCTTACGCGCGTCCTTCTTAAAGTGGCCTTTGTGAATCCTCATCCACATTCATTCACCTCCTTTAAAAGTCATTATCTGCTGTAACTTAGATACAACTTTCTAAATCATATGATATTTCCGAGGGCAACATACAATAAAATCCATAATAACTTGTTCCCATTTATTTTGCAGAATAGGCACAGACAAAGGAACACTATGAGGTTTCCTAGGTGCTTTCTGAGTCCTTTGGCACATAATAAATGAACCATCACATCCGGACGTAAGCCAGGCCAAGTGAAATAGGGTTCAATCTTAGCCAAAGTTCCACTATCCCCACGAGGACACTAAACATACCTCATAACCTCATTTACTTAACTCATCAGCAACCACATTCTCCTTACTCTAGTGATAATTCCTGCAGACATTTGTTTGTACTCCTGCATAAAAGAAATCCACAGACTAAAGTCATATGCTTAATGCTTTGATGATCTGTCACAATATGGACGGCATAGCCCAAGACATAGTGACGCCAAATTTTCAAAGCATGTATGACAACAATTTCTTTATCATAATGACTTTAGGGGTCCAAACATTTGCAATTTCTAAAAGCGAGAGGATGACCACCTTGCATCAAAACTGCACCCAAAGCAGTACCACTAGCATTAATATTCAAGAATTAGGGTACTCCAAACTTTGTTAAATGCAGCACAGAAAGGTGAACCATAACACCCTTCAAAGCTTGAAAAGCAACTTCTTGATTATCACTCCACAAGAATGGAACATCTTTCTTTACTAAAAGATGGAGTGCTGAAGCAATGCTAGCAAAATTTTTAACAAATTTTCTATAATAACTGCACAATCCCAAAAAAGAACGCAAAGCAGTCATTGAAGATGTACTAGACCAACTTAAAATTGCAGGCACTTTGCTAGGATCTCCTTTGAGACCTCCGCCACAAACAAAATGGGCTACGTAGTCAATCTCTTTTCCTAAACTTAAGCGTAATGCTTTCTTAATGTTCTTCTATTGACCTGCCAATAGTAAAGATGGAATCAGCCAACTCAAAATTCCATGCACTTTGCTAAGGTCCACTGAAAACCTTCACTGCAAACAATATGGCCAAAAGATTCAATTCCTGATTGCAAGAAAAGAACTTCTCACAAATGCAAGTAATGTTCGTCCATTGACTTGCTAAAACTAAGATATCATCAAAGAAAACAACTGCAAAATGACCATGCACATTCTCAAAAATTCGCCCATTAGCCTTGTAAAGGAAGTTGGCGCATTAGTGAGACCAAAATGGCATGACTAGAAACTCATAATGTCCAACAGTTGTCCGAAGTGCTATTTTATGCACGTCTTCTTGCACAACCTTAGGTTGTCAATAGCCAGACTTAAGATCTAGACGGCTAACAAAACCTTAGCACCTTGCTTTTTATCATAATCTTATTCAAGGCACGATAATCAATATGCATACGCCAAGAATTATCCTTGTCCTTTATCAGTAACACTGGTACACCAAAAGGTGAAGAGCTATGCTGAATCAAACCATCTTGAAGTAACTCATCAAGTTGGCAATTAATCTCAGCTTGTTGTGGGAAGATCATTAGAAAACACATCATAATGATTTTTAAGGAACAAAGTTTGACGCTCATCTATTGGTGATGTAATTGCCTTATTACCTAAAACCACCAAATAAAACAAGATTTCATTGCCAAACGCTTAAACTACCCACATAAACAATTGGAATGGAAACTATCAAAAGATCCTTAACAAACGTAGAGGTCCTTTTTCCCATCATCCAAGGCTGACAGAAGAGTACCAAAAGCCCAATCAACTAAAGGATCATACTCTTCATGCTCATTTTCTGTTACTCAAAGATCACCAGTGCACAAACATATCTGCATTACTTGGCCAAGTAGAATCCTAAGAAACAAACATCCTACAACTAATGAAGGCCAAATCAAAGCAACCAAATCTTCTTGATCTTGAAGATATTTTGGGTCTCAAACAAAACATAGTCAACCCAAAACCCAAACCTTCTATTAAGAAAGATTTACTTTTGTTGCAGTCCTCCATGCAGAGTTTAATGCCAGACGCACATTCTCATACCATCTTTGTCACACTTTCCTTTATGATATACTGGTAAATGCATTAAAGGAAATATCAAAGAAAAAAATATGAGGCACAATCCATAAACAAACAAATTCACATGCCAAACATTAGAAAGAGATGGCACACACATTTTACAATGCAAATTGTCAAAGTCAACATGCTTTGTCTTTCCAATATGCATAATAATAGCCAACATGCTTTTTCTTTCCAATATGCATGATCTATCCTTATGACGTAATCCTTGTTCCTAAAGGAACTTTTATGCTTATATCCTTCCTAAAGTTAAAAATTAACTTTATGGCTTGAAAAGGACACAATTAACTTTATGCCTTCAAAAGGACACAATGAACTTTACGGCCTAGACCAGCATAACTCAACTAGCCCATCTTTGCCACGTCCCAAAATCAAAATTTGTTTCCCCCCCCCCCCAAAGATAACTTTATGTCTTTAAAGGACATTGACGTGGAACTTCTTTTGGCCTAGGCTAAATGGTCTTATTAGCCTATCATTGCCCACCACGAAATCTAAAAACAAAATTCCTTTAAGATTATTGCCCTTTCCTCACTCAAGGGAAATACTTTAAGAACATCAAAGCAACAACCTCCTTATCTTACATCCATAGCTCTATGCTTGCAAAGGCCATTACTTAAGACGCCAAGCATAGCAAAGCCACAAGGGGATCATAATAAATTCTTAAAACACAGGCTTAATCATCCATACCCACAAAAGAGCTACCATTAGCATCTTTTCCTTGGAGTATATTGCACTTGTGGAAGCGCAAATCTCAGTTCCAAGTTCCAAGTGCACGGAGTAACTTTGGCACAACTGGGGGAAGGCTCCAGTATTTATACGAGTGTGGACTCGTATATTAGCTGGGGACGTCACAAAAACATTTGTCAAAGATGATTTACAAGGGGCATCAAAAGTATTTGCCAAATGGTCATTCTCTTCGTGGTAATGACACAACAAGCCAACCAAAAGTACTAACTCCTAAAGATTGGTTGGAGAAATGGAAGAACAACACCTCCAGTTCTCCTCCACCTGGAATGAAGAGATTGTCAATATTCTATCGACTAGACTATTGGTCTGACCTAAAAGTGGTACATTTGTTGGATCCGATGCACATTTTCAAGAATGTTGCACATTCTTTATGGAGGCATTTGACAGGAGAGTGTGAAACACTAAACGCAAGATATGATGTCAAGGAACGACAAATAATGCCAGAGTTATGGCCAATTGAAAAGGAAGGCAAAACACCTCTTAATCGACAGGGCCCATGGGTTTTGACAAAACAAGAGCTTATTCAAGTGAAAATTGTTATAAAACAAATGTGCACGCCTACGGGTTATGGGGCATCTTTAAAACGAGCTTTTACAAAGGAGGATAAAGTTACTGGATTGAAGACACATGATTGGCACAAATTCTTACAGGTTATTGTTAGATTACACATTTGTTACCATTATGCATTTGGTTTTTTTATCTTAGAAACTAATTTTCTATTTGTGTGGATGCAGCACCTTCTTCCTTGTGCTATTGAAAATTGTCTTACACCATCCGTACGTACAATTATTTATAGACTTGGCAAGTTCTCTCGATGGGTTTCATCAAAGGAAATTAATGTAGAAGACATTCCTGCAAAATGGAAGTTGAAATTGTAGAGACTTTGTGTATGCTTGAGAAGATTTTCCCCACTAGCTTCTTTGATCTACAAGTAAGTACGACACTTATATATTATGACAAAATATGAGATGCCTATTGTTTTTGTCTTAGGTGCATCTGCTATTACATTTGCCACGAGAAATTATGCTTGTTGGTCCGGCTCCATCAAGATGGATGTTTTTTTTGGAGAGATATATGAAAGTATTGAAAGGATTTGTACGGCAAATGGCAAAGCCCGAAGGTTGTATTGCTGAGGGACATTTGGTACAAGAGACATTATTTTTTCTTACAGAAGCTATGGCCTCGGTACATCCTAATGCACCTAGAATATGGAAAAAAGATGTTGATGAAGAATTAGAGGGTGAAGTGTTGCAGGGATTGGGTAAGGAAGGTCGAAAGCTAAGTGGTGAAGAATTTGTTGCCATCAATAGGTTTGTTATTAACAATACTGAAAGCCTCGGACGATGGCATGAATTATATGACAAGGCTCGAGATGAAACGAGAAAGGCCAGAGAAGCATATGCACGAGAAAACAGAGTGTCTCGAAAAGGAAGATTAAGATATCCAGATCATCTAGAGGAATTACCTTTGTCGATGCCAAACTGGTGGTTAGTCCAGGAGATGGAGAAAGCAAAGGAGAAAGGCGAGAAGATATCCACCGATGACTTCAATATTGCTTTAGGCTGTGAGAGGAAGGTAACTAACATTCATAATATACGGATTTGACATGTATTATGTCTAAAACTACGAGTAATGTTTGTCCTTCTCACTTGTTTACAGATAAGATATCATTCTTCAATGTGGGCATGTGGACAACACTTTCGTATTGAGGAAGTCGACAAGGGTCGAGTCACTTTTGACTCTGGAATAATTGCTTCTTTTCTTCAGAGGAGTCAATGTAGTGCGAGCGACATAAATCCTATTGATGGCAATGTGGAATATATTGGAGTTATCACTAAAATCATGGACTTGAACTTCCGCTCATTCCATGTAAATGTACTGAAGGCGAAATGGTTCAAAACACAAACCCAAGGAAGAAATCAAACCATTCGAGCACATCCATCTGGATTCTATGAGGTAGATACTTCACATGTCTTAAGGGATCTAGACGAGCCTTTTATATTTCCTAGTCAAGTGAAGCAAGTTTTTTTCCATGAAAATCCTAGAGATAAGAAATGGCAGATAGTGGTTCATTCACAACCAACTTTGCGAAGAGTTATTGCCATGCCTGCCCTCAATGATATAAATTGTGACACCCAAGGATCATCAGCTGATAGACAAATGCTTCCGCACGAGTTGGAGTTGATTGACCCAGTTGAAGAAATCATTGATCATGAGCATGATTCACAATTAGAGGACCATCAAGACCTTCAGTTGAGATCTCCAACAATGCAGAGCCCAGAACATCATATATTTGATGATTACTATGATGAGGAGAATGACTGAGAAAATCAGACAGAGAGACATGTATCGCGGCTCCTTTTGCAATTAGATGATGATGAAATAGAAGAGGTTGAGCGTGATTTGCTATATGACATTACTGAAGACTAATTCAATTAGTTTTTGAAGTATATTAAATTGTCATTAGTTAATATTATGTTGAGATACTCTTCATACAATCTTTAATATTCCGCATTTAAAAACTCTTGAAGCATATGCAATAACTACTTAATGCACATAGTATGGTATATCATGCCTTGGTGTAATCTATTTCTAGCCACATAGGATGATATGAAATAAAGACTTTAAGAAAGTGAAAAATATGTACAGAAACAATAATTATATTAAGAGTCTAGAAGCAAACGATTCTTTACATAAATGGCTAGGAGTTCTTTGTTGGTATCTTTGCATATGAGATTATTCAAAAAGTTTTAAAATCTATAGTAAAGCGTTAACTTGTCAAAGTGTATACTTATATGAATCAAAGTCAATAATACCATCGAATTTAGAGATAGTATATAAACAACAGTGAGATCGCATGTTCACACGAATAGTAGAATTTATAATACTATTGTATGGTCAATGTAGCATCAGACATAGGGTTAGACAGAGGGTCAATAGTAGCATCAAGCATAGAGTCGGTAGTAGAGTTAGAATTAGAACCAGACATAGTGTCAAACATAGGGTTAGATATAGAGTCAAAAGTAGCATCAAGCATAGAGTCAGCAATAGAGTCAGAATTAGAACCAAAGGTAGTGTCAGACATAGAGTCAAGCCTAACGTTAGATTCAACACCCACATTAGAGACACGCGTAACATCAAGAATAAGGTCAGAATTAGAGTCAGATGGCCATTTGTTGGCGGGATTTTTGGAACTCCCGCCAACATGGTAGAATTTTTCCTTTAAAGGCAAAGGGACAAAACATTTTAAAGGTCTAAGGGAGGGGGTCAAATTTAAAAAGCCCAAATATTGTAAGGTTAAAAATTAAGGGCTAGGATTAAGTGGTGGAGATAAATGGTTTGGATTAAGTGGTGAGATGAAGGGCTGTGATGAAGTGGTGGAATTAAGGGTGAGGATGAAGTGGTGGTTTGGTCACGTTTGTATAAATATGATTGAGGAGCAGAAGCTCCTCCTCTTTGGTTCGTGGCAGATTGCTCCTCATATGGGCTTAGTGGCAAAGCTCAAGGAGGAGGGTGAGAGCCTCCTCCACATTCGAATCTGCCAGAACTCTTTGTAGTTATATCATCCTTTTTTTATAAAATCTATGTTTTGATGGCCATTCTTGTTCTCTTTCTGTTTAAAAAGCTTCAGTGTTCTTCTTCTCTTTACTTGGTTCAAATTTGGATTGCCACACCCTCTTGTGTTTGAATGCTGGGTGGAAATGGGAAAATCCACTCAACATTTTGGTTCCGTTGCCGGGACCCTGGTTTGTCTCTGATCTTCATATCAGAGATACTTTCGGGCCAGGGTGTTGTTTCCCATGCTTGGGTTGCTGAGTGAAGATATCTCTGCTGCTACAGAAAGAAGAAAATCAAGAAAGCTCACATTGAAATACTTCTTGATGCTGTGTTCCTGGTGGTGCAGACATTTATGCTATTTAGATTTATTTTGGAAGAGCCAGCAATGCTCGCCCTCCAAGAAATCTGTTCATACCTTTTGCCCTGAAACTTCCCTTTGCCTCTGTTGAAAATCATGCAGCCTTGTCTATTCCTTGCTCTGCACCTGCAAAGCCCTGTTTCAGCTGAGGATTGCTCCTCTGTTTACCTTGTTATCTGCGGAAGGGAACATAGAAATGAAAGCATCTGCAAGAAAAATATCTGATACCTTTATATCTCGCTTGCAAGCACAAGAATACACAAAAAGGATGCAGCTCTCCTCCATCGCCAGGCCTTGTCTCTGCCAATCTCGTCTCCATTTTTTGCTCTGTGCATTATCTTGAATCTGTTCTCTGTGTTTACCTGTAAACAAAACAAAAGCCGGATTTTCCAGGAAAGCCATAACCATGTATTTGCTGTGCTTTTCAATCAAACCTGCAGAAGATCAAAGAAACAGAGAGAAAAGAAGAAGAGGAGCGCTGCCATAGCCGCCCAAGAAGTCGTTTCCGCCATTCGACGCCGCCTTCACACATGAAATTGACTTTTTTCCTTTCTTGAATTTGATATTCCTTTCATATCCGTTTCTTTTTATGCCTATTTTTTTATGCCTATTTATTTTTCCATCATATATCCTTTCACCGTTTACTTTCTTGCCATCCACCACTTATTTCATTTTTCCCCTTTACACTTACCTTGCTACGCACTTACATTCTTGCTCCTCTTATCTTCGTTGGCCACTAATATATGTTGAGTACCTATTTTTGTCTCTTGCCCTTGCCATTCATATCTTTATTAATGCCTTGAGCCTATATTGTTGGATATTTATGCCTCCAATTCCTTAGCCCATAATATATCATGATGCACAATTTTTTGTTTGGGCGTACCCCATGACCATGCCCCAATATATTCTATACCATTGCCCTATGCATTTATGCCCTACCCTAAGGCCAACATCATCATTACTTTTCTACATCTTTCTCATGGCACATCAATATGATATTTTGGTGTTGGAGTACACCTTAAAAACTCTAAATTATTATCTTTTTAATAGGTTTGGAGGGTCCGGATTTAAAACCCCACAAATATTATCTTTTTACGGTTTGGTGGGATCAAAAGTAAAACCCCGATTAGTTCTTCTTGGTGCCAAAAGAAGGCTAACTTATTGTATTTCAAATATGAGAAGTATTGAAATTGGGGCCCAGGGACCGAAGCCACACTTTGTTTAGGCGAGATGTTGGCGGGGATTTTGGAACTCCATGAACATGGTAGAAACCCTTTTCCTTTAAAGGCAAAGGGGCAAAACATTTTAAAAGGTCTAAGGGAGGGTCAAATTTAAAAAAGCCCAAATATTGTAAGGTTAAAAATTAAGGGCTAGGATTAAGTGGTGGAGATAAATGGTTTGGATTAAGTGGTGAGATGAAGAGTGATGATGAACTGGTGGAATTAAGGGTGAGGATGAAGTGGTGGTTTGGTCACGTTTGTATAAATATGATTGAGGGCTTGACTCCTCCTCTTTAACTTCGTGGCGGTGCTCCTCATATGGGCTTAGTGGCAAAGCTCAGGGAGGAGGGTGAGAGCCTCCTCCATATCCAAATCTGCTCTCGAAGCTTTGTGTTTCATCCTTTTATCATATGAAACTTATTTTGGTGCACCAAATTCTTGGTCTTTCTTTGTTAAAAATTTGCGGTGTTCATTCTTCTCTTTATTTGATTCAAATCATCATTGCCATTCTTACTGCTTTTGCTGCCATTTTTCTTATGCTGCTTCCATTCTATCGGGTTTTTGTTCGATGAATGAAAAAATTTGTTGCCACCTTGTTTGAATCTTTGGGTGGTTTGGGAAATCCACTCAACATTCAAAACAAATTTCAAATTGAATGTTGAGTGGATTTCCCAAACCACCCAAAGATTCAAAAACAAAGGTGGCAACAAATTTTTCATTCATCGAACAAAACCCGATAGAATGGAAGCAAAGAGAAGAAAATGGCAAAGCAGCTAGTAAGAATGGCAAATGACAGATTTGAATCAAATAAAGAGAAGAATGAACACCGCAAATTTTTAGCAAAGAAAGACCAAGAATTTGGTGCACCAAAATAAGTTTCATATGATAAAAGGATGAAACACAAAGCTTCGAGAGCAGATTTGGATATGGAGGAGGCTCACCCTCCTCCTTGAGCTTTGCCACTAAGCCCATATGAGGAGCAATCACCACGAAAGCCAAAGAGGAGGAGCTTCGCCCCTCAATCATATTTATACAAACGTGACCAAACCACCACTTCATCCTCACCCTTAATTCCACCACTTCATCACAGCCCCTTCATCTCACCACTTAATCCAAAACCATTTATCTCCACCACTTAATCCTAGCCCTTAATTTTAACCTTACAATATTTGGGCTTTTAAATTTGACCCCTTCCCTTAGACCTTTAAAATGTTTTGCCCCTTTGCCTTTAAAGGAAAATTTTACCATGTTGGCTGAGTTCCAAAAATCCCGCCCAACATCTCACCCAAACAAAGTGTGGCCTTGGCCCCTACCCAATTTCAATACTTCTCATATTTGAAATACAATAAGTTAGCCTTCTTTGGCACCAAGAAGAACTAACTGGGGGTTTTACGGATCCCACCAAACCGTAAAAAGATAATATTTGTGGGGGTTTTAACGGACCCTCCAAACCTATTAAAAGGATAATAATTTAGAGTTTTTAAGGTGTACTCCAACACCAAAATATCATATTGATGTGCCATGAGAAAGATGTAGAAAAGTAATGATGATGTTGGCCTTAGGGTAGGGCATAAATGCATAGGGCAATGGTATAGAATATATTGGAGCATGGTCATGGGGTACGCCCAAACAAAAAATTGTGCATCATGATATATTATGGGCTAAGGAATTGGAGGCATAAATATCCAACAATATAGGCTCAAGGCATTAATAAAGATATGAATGGCAAGGGCAAGAGACAAAAATAGGTACTCATCATATATTATTGGCCAACGAAGATAAGAGGAGCAAGAATGTAAGTGCGTAGCAAGGTAAGTGTAAAGGGGAAAAATGAAATAAGTGGTGGATGGCAAGAAAGTAAACGGTGAAAGGATATATGATGGAAAAATAAATAGGCATAAAAAAATAGGCATAAAAAGAAACGGATATGAAAGGAATATCAAATTCAAGAAAGGAAAAAAGTCAATTTCATGTGTGAAGGCGGCGTCGAATGGCGGAAACGACTTCTTGGGCGGCTATGGCAGTGCTCCTCTTCTTCTTTTCTCTCTGTTCCTTTGATCTTCTGCAGGTTTGATTGAAAAGCACAGCAAATACATGGTTATGGCTTTCCTGAAAAATCCGGCTTTTGTTTTGTTTACAGGTAAACACAGAGAACAGATTCAAGATAATGCCTAACCACGTCTAGACAAGGCCTGGCTATATCAGAGCTGCATCCTTTTTGTGTATTCTTGTGCTTGCAAGCGAGATATAAAGGTATCAGATATTTTTCTTGCAGATGCTTTCATTTCTATGTTCCCTTCTGCAGATAACAAGGTAAACAGAGGAGCAATCCTCAGCTGAAACAGGGCTTTGCAGGTGCAGAGCAAGGAATAGACAAGGCTGCATGATTTTCAACAGAGGCAAAGGGAAGTTTCAGGGCAAAAGGTATGAACAGATTTCTTGGAGGGCTAGCATTGCTGGCTCTTCCAAAATAAATCTAAATAGCATAAATGTCTGCACCACCAGGAACACAGCATCAAGAAGTATTTCAATGTGAGCTTTCTTGATTTTCTTCTTTCTGTAGCAGCAGAGATATCTTCACTCAGCAACCCAAGCATGGGAAACAACACCCTGGCCCGAAAGTATCTCTGATATGAAGATCAGAGACAAACCAGGGTCCCGGCAACGGAACCAAAATGTTGAGTGGATTTCCCAAACCACCCAGCATTCAAACAGTGTGGCAACAAATTTTTTCATTCATCGAACAAAAACCTGATAGAATGGAAGCAGCAGAAGAAAATGGCAGCAGCAGAAGAATGGCAATGACAGATTTGAATCAAATAAAGAGAAGAATGAACACTGCAAATTTTTAACAAAGAAAGACCAAGAATTTGGTGCACCAAAATAAGTTTCATATGATAAAAGGATGAAACACAAAGCTTTGAGAGCAGATTTGGATATGGAGGAGGCTCTCACCCTCCTCCTTGAGCTTTGCCACTAAGCCCATATGAGGAGCAATCTGCCACGAGCCAAAGAGGAGGAGCTTCTGCTCCTCAATCATATTTATACAAACGTGACCAAACCACCACTTCATCCTCACCCTTAATTCCACCACTTCATCACAGCCCTTCATCTCACCACTTAATCCAAACCATTTATCTCCACCACTTAATCCTAGCCCTTAATTTTTAACCTTACAATATTTGGGCTTTTTAAATTTGACCCCCTCCCTTAGACCTTTAAAATGTTTTGCCCCTTTGCCTTTAAAGGAAAAATTCTACCATGTTGGCGGGAGTTCCAAAAATCCCGCCAACACCATTATGCTTGAACCTAATGCTAACATCTTTGGTTCGTAATGCATCAACTATTGCATCAGTTATAGCGTCAGTTATAGCGTTAGTTTGGTCAAATTGATATAGCATCATCCATAGAGTCAGATATAGCGTCAGAATTAGCAGCAAAAAAATATTTGATAATAACTGTTGCTATTAACTACAGAACACTATTTTCACTCAAAAAACACCAAACAAATCCATCTGACGCTATGGCTGATGCTAAAACCCCTTCTCTCTTGTAGTGTGAATATGGTATTTCAGTTAGGGAGGCCTCTAGGAGATCAGGTATTCCCGAGTCCACTATTTGTGATTGGCAGTATGGAAGAATAACACATAAGCAAAAGAAGCATCCTCATATTCTTACCCCCGAGCAGGAGGAAGAGCTAGTTGCATGGGCTCTTGACAGGGCAAATTTGCATTAGGGATTTTTTGAGATCATAAAAGGGCCTTCTAAGAACTGCTGACTAAGCTATCTGAACTACCAATCAGAAAACAGAACAGGTAATCCAGTCAGCAAAACAGTTATAACTAACTCACTGGATTACATTTTCTAGCATAAGTATTGATAGAAAAGTCCAAATGAGGTCTTGTTTGGTGCAATGGATAGACCTCGTTGAGATCTTTCTAACCTTGGATGGTTTGCATATCTTTTAGCCCCATAGGATAGTAAAAAATGTTAAAAACAACATTTTTTGGAGTTTTGACAGTCACAAGTGGTCAAAATATGTGCAAAGCACCCAAGGTTGGAAAGATCTCGATGAGACCTATCTATTCCCCTAAACAATAGCTCATTTGGACCTCTTTATCAACAGTTATGCTAGAAAATGTGATTCAGTGAGTTAGTTATAACAGTTTTGCTAACAGAACCCGTCAGGCTCTGATTTCTGATTGGTAGTTCATTTATCTTCATTTGGCTTAGTTGGCATGTTTTTGAGGCCCTTTTGTGATCTCAAAAAGACCCTAATGGGGTATGGGTGTTACTCTAGGTGCAGTCAAAGCCAGGGCAGCACAGATGGCTAAAGCTGGAGACATTAGCACAGCAGATGGCATGCTAGGCAATACGTGGTGGAAGTTGTTCAAGCAGAGGCATCCTAACATCACACTGAGGAGTGCACATAATTTAGAGAGGGAAAGGGCACTTGCCCTGAATCAGGCTAACTTAGATATGTTCTATGATGGCTTGAGGTCCATCTATGACGAATATGGCTTCCCTCCATTGAGAATTTGGAATGCTGATGAGTCTGGGATCCAAGCAGGCAAGGTTAGGGGCTTGAAAATAATTGCAAGGAAGGGTGCACATGATGTCAATGAGATTGTCATGAACTCAAGGGACTGGGTGACAATTCTGGTATGTGTCAATGCAGAAGATTACAGAATACCCAATATGTATATATTCAAGGGCAAGAGAATGAAGGCAGACTACATCAGCAGGTGTGAAGAAGGTGCAGTACAGGCTGTCCAGAGGCATGCATGGATGACAACAGAATTGTTTAAGTCTTGGCTGACACACTTTCAGTCCAGGGTTCCTGGTGGTGTATCTCCTGAGAGGCCACATCTCATTTTATTGGATGGCCACAACAGTCATGTGGAGTTGGATGTGATACTTGCAGCCAAGGAATTTGGCATTCACTTTGCTTTGCTTCCAGCTCACACATCTCACAAACTGCAGCCACTTGATGTGGCTTGTTTTGCACCATTCAAGGGTGCCTTCAAGAAGTTGAGAGCTGAATGGATGTGCATGAGAGGCAAGCAGGAGCCAAAGAGAGAGGAGCTTGCTGAGATCATATCAAATGCAATTAAGATTGGTCTCACACCAGATAACATTCGGGCAGGGTTTAGAGCCACAGGCGTATACCCTTTGGATAGCACAAAGGTGGTTGCTCCTGAAACAAGTAGGGCATATGCACCTGCTGAGCATGAAGGCACTGTGGCCCAGCATGTTGAAGAGCCATCTCAACATAACAGTGATGTTGGAAGTGAGAGTAGTGATGATGTTATGCAGCATGAAAATCAGTCTGACCTTCAAGAGGCTATGTTTAGGGTCTTCAACTTGGTTCCCAATGTAAACAATGCCTCTGGTTTCCAGCAAGTGATGGATGGCCTGGTGAATGAAGTTAACTCGGGGCCAGCAGCCAGGGATGTTGATAGGGGTCCTGCACAACCAGGGAACAACCCTGTGCATGTTGAACATCATCCAACATTTGATGCAGGAGGGCCTTCTAGTATCCCTGGTGTTGTACAGGAGCTGGGAAATCAGTCACAATCACAGGCAAGTAGGAAAAGGAGAGGGGGGCTTGACATGAGTGGCCTAGTCCACATAAGCTCAACATACTTTTGTGAGAGACTTAGGCAACAGAAGGCAATGCAGCAGCAGGCTGAGCTAGAAAAGGCTATGAGGCTGAAGTCAAAGAAAATTGAGGCAGCCAGAAGGAAAGCATTGAGGGAGGAAGAGAAGGCAAGGGCTCAGGCTAGGAGGGAGGAAAGAGAGAATAGGAAAAGGGCAGATGCTAAATTTGAGCAGGCCACCAAAAGATTTAGGGAATTCATGTATCCAAATGGCCAGTCAAGGGTGGCATCTATCTTCACAATTCAAAGACCTATAAACATGGATGCCAAGGAGAGGAAGTTGAATCTCATGAGAAGGAGGAGAGCCAGGTCTGGGAATCGTGTTGTCATGGCAGCCACACCAAATGATCAAGGTGTAGATAATGAGAAGACTATGTGCCATCTAGCCAGCCCCCTATCAGCATTCAAGGCCACATACCTGTGGTCAGGCCAATACCAAACAGAATGGAGAACATTGCATCTCCTAGCACAAGATGGGGGCTGTCATCACATGTGCCTCTGCACAATGAGCCCGAGTTGAATTTGAATACTCAGGCATGGATCAGGTATGCAGATCAGAACACTGGTGTAGCTGGTGATGAGCTCCCTGCAATTGACAAGGCAAGAATTATCAGGGGGATGGTGGCTGATGGTGTGGAACATGATGTCATTTCCAAGGCCAAAGGTATGGACAGGGAATTTGCAACTGCTTGGAGGAGAGAAATGGCTCAGGTAAGTGGTTAACACTGCAATTGTTGAATTTGCTTAAGTGACTAACTAATTCTGTTCTATCTAGGTCACAAACTGTACACCCAACCTTGATCTTGGAGAGGAGACTAATGATGACTATGACAGTGATGAGACTGTCGATGAGTCCAACATGCAGGACAGGCAGAATTAAGGAATTGCTTGCTATTGGCCTAAATCAGTTTCCTGCATGTCTTCATCATCTGCTATTTGGTCTCCTGTTTTGCTGCTTTAAATTGTCATCTGCCTCTTAGTTTTGTGCCACAGTACAGAGTTGTTATAGTGCATAGTATTTGATTTTGGATTATGCCAGAACAGGCAATGTTGGATTATGCCAAAAACTATTGATGCATGCCCAAGGCAAACATGTTCATGGATTTCTTTTTTCTGGTAATGACATGATGTTGTATGCATGATCTGGTCATGAGAGTATTAGGAATTATAGCCTGGAGCACTTAAGCAGGCATTTTCGTGCATAATCAATACACTAAAACATGTCAAACACTGTTAGTATTGCAAAGAAGGTAAACTTGCTAAACAAGGTAAATTTGCAACCTGTAATTACATTGCCGAAACACGGGCGTGTATGCCTTACATTAGAACAAAGGAGGGTTACATCAGGGGGTTACAGTATTCATGCCTTGCAGGCCCAGACAAAAAAAAAACTTTCATACACCATCACAAATGTCATATTTAGCAGGAAATAAAAAAAAAAGCCCTCAGTCCTCCTTCTTGAGGAGGACATTCCCACTGTCGTCAATCTTCGCCTGACAGTGGATAAGCTGGCCATGCCGGGTAGCCTGAAGCGCATCGGCGATTTCTGGAGAACAGGTACAACTAACACTGGAGCCTAAACCCTCGTCCACTTCCTCCTGAGACACAAGAACATTATTCAGAGTAAACGATCGGGCTGGGACCGGTAGAGGAAATATTTTAAGGGCGACCCCGCTTTAGTGCTCGAGGTAGGGGTTTTCCCCAGCCGGCCTCGCAGACTCAGCCGAGGACAGCCTCGCGGGGTGCTGGTATTTCCGTCCATCTCAAGAAATCTGCACAGGGGATTGGAAGATTAGGAATGCATGGAATCGACATGAACAGTTACATGCAAAAATCCAGATCGACGAGCAAATCATGGAATCGCAATATACCTGTTACGGTCGCCAATAGCACATCGCCTTTGCTGAAGATCCGTTTGTGAGAAGAACGCTTCAATTGAGGGGTGTTTTCTAGCAGGAAAGGGAAGAATCCGTTGGAGATTTCTCGTTAACGTGCCCAATATCCCCGCCAGACAGCCAAATTTAAAGTCCGTGGCGCTTAAGCGCAGCCGTCGACAAGAGCCATAATCCGGCCCGTTCTGCATGCTTAGCTCCGAAAAACGTAAGCGATTAAGGGTTAATTTGGGCGGGTTAAAGTTAATCTGCTGCAGGATCCCATCAGACAGGTACGCCATAGAATTAATATAACGCGTGGGAGATTTTGGGAGGCTCGCGAAAGTGTTGGGGGAGGCTGCATGATTCGTGTGAGTTCATACACGATAGCAGGGTCTAGGGACCCTCGTAGCCGAGGTCTAGAGTACCGCGACAGGCTATCTCTATCGCGGCTCGTGCCGATTTGCCTCTTGTAGGCTGGGGTGCGGTAGGCGTGAAGGGGGCTTCCTTACCCCCTCAACTTCCGGAGGTAATTTGATGGCCGGAATGTCAATTTTTGGCCCGGGAAATTTGAGCAGTCCATCGATTGACTGCCCAGGACTCCGAATCGATCAAAACTAGCCCAAGTGGCGCTAAATTTTGTGTCCAAATTACGTGTCACCCCTTAAGTGCACGAAAGGGGGCGCGGATACCATATATTCTAGTTTAATTGTCAAATACTTCTTGTGGCAGTACAAGTTTGAATTTACCTTTATGGCCAAAGAATATTTTGCATAATAACATTTAGGGATTACACGGACATTGCTTCTTGTCATTCCATCATATTTGAAGCATATCAAAGCCTAACTGCACTTGGATCTTCAGGGGACAATAACACTGGTGACGACCGAGTTCTATATGCTCTATATGCTCTAGGTCAACGGTGGCTTCAACGTCGCCATATCATAGGACGCGTTGTCGGGTAATTATGTTGTTCATGTGTGCTTTAGCAGGGTCTGTTTTTTCAGAAGAAGCTTAGTTTACACGAACATGTTAAAGTAATTTTTCCATCAACATTACGGGCCTTTCCTATTTAGTATGATTTTAGTTGACAAGCTAAGAGAAAAGTGCTAGTGCTCATAGACTAGATGCAGTCGTCTCAGCAACAAATGCTCTATATATTTTCTTTCCAATATTAGTTGTCCAAGATGACCAAGTCCTTGTGCTATGCAGCTTCTTACCATATGTTGGGTGGCCTACTATTATTATGGCTGAGCTACCATTTGTCAAGGTACTTTGAATGAAGGAGTGTGTTCTTTATGGAGTTAACACACTAATAACCATTCTCATGTTTATGTGCAATTCATTGTCTTTGGAGCTCTTGGACTATTGGTATTACATAAAAAAGAATAATGCACACTTACCAATAAGGAGATTTTAAATTTATCATTTTTAACTAGTGCATACGTTTACTGCACTAGTCAATTGTAAGAAATAGCAACACCTTCAAATAGCATTTAGCCAAATATGATAAACATTGTCAGGGTTCCAGAAAACTTTTTAATATCAAATGAAAGTTCTTAAAATAGCATTTAGCCAAATATGATAAACATTATCAGGTTCTGGGAAACTTCAAAAGGAAAGTTTCTTGTAACCTTAAAGAGAACTTGTTAATTACTTAATGTTGCCTACCATTATTTCCTGTAACATTAAAACCAGGAAGTTTTTTTTCCTTTGACCATAAAATCTAAACTGAAACGTCTTTATCTTCCAAAATAAGACTATCAAATGTAACAATGCCACAAGGTTCCTTATGAATCACTAAGTGGTTGAGCTCTTCTACACAAATTCCTTTTTAATCCCCTCGCAACCCTCGGAACATATGCTGGTGAAAGGATCTTACAGCATGCAAGATTTTCTTGCTCAACAAACCTTTCATCTAAAGGATCTAAGACACATCTAAAAAATACCTTCTGAAATTCAATGGCATCTAACAAGCCACCAAGGCTGTGAAATCAAAAGCCATCAGTCTCAAAAATATATAAGCCTCCAAGGCTCTATAACTATATCAAACAATCAGAAATATGGAAAACAGGTCGAACTGGCAAGCTCAAGTAGGCAAACTGGAGCAAAATGCTGAAGTGTCGGCGGCATGGGGGGGTGGGCTGAGTGGGAAAGAGCGCTCAGAAGAATACCAAAGCGGAGATGCACACAGTGCGCTGATGCCAGGAGCGTGGAAAACAACCTACAAATAGGGCAGGGCTTGGAAGTTGCTAACTGCCAGAACACTTGTCCCTTAGCTAAAGAAGTCCATTTATCTTCTATTTGTTGAAACAGAGGTAAATGTGACTTCCTTCAACATCTCTAGTTAATTCAACCGTTTGATACATGTTTCCTTTGATGGCACCTCTAAGTGCTCCAAGATAGCCTTTTGGGGTGGCAAAATCAGGAATGACTGGATAGCATTTGGTGTCTTTCAAATACCCAGTTAAACCTAAAATGTCTACCTTGTCTAGGAATTCCAATTCAATATACTTCTGTGTTGTTTTCACGAGGCTGCCAATTGCCGTCACATGCACCCAATCTTTCTGAAAAATCTAAAATTAACATGGACAAATGCTTCATAATGGCAGCCAAAAACTGTAATATATAAACAACTATGAAAATTCTGAGCTCTTGCTAGATATTAACAAAATCGTATTTGAATACCAACATAACATGCTCAAATACTTCACATAGCTTTTGGACAGCGGTCTGCTGAGCCACCTTGTTGTGCTAATATTCTCAGGTCTGAGTGTGGAATATTCAAGATCCTCCTGAAATTCTCTTAGATAGTTCCCTTAGAGTGTTATTTGAGAAATAAGTGGCTGCTCCATTGATAAACTTGATCTTCTCACAAATCAGCTTGTAGCTTGGATGCCTGGCAATTGAAACAACACATAAATTGGTTCTATGCGCGATACAATGAATGAATGTCATGTAAGGATGCTTCTCCCTCAATCTAGTCGCCACACTATTTCTGCAACCAATCATAGCAACAACTCCATCAGGCCCAAAAGCAACCATTTTTAGCAAATCTAAGTTGCTTTTTCTTAAGTTTATCATGAATGGCTGGTACAAAAGTCTTTGCATCAACTTGTGGCAGGGACAGCATGCTTAAGAAAGCCTTCCTTGGCTGGCAACTAGATAAGTGGCATAAAAAATTTGAGCCACACTAACATCAATAAACTCATCCACCATTATGCCAAACTATGGGCTTAAGTTTATCCTCTCCAACAATTTCTCTTCAGGACTGACACCAGGAGGTCGAGTACTCGAACCTCCTGCGGGTGACATTAGAAAGGGCGATGGCTCACGAGAGTTTCTCGTGTACGTAATACTGGCTTAGTTCTTGTGCTATGCAGCTTCTTATCATATTTTGGGTGGGCTACTATTTTTATAATTGAGCTACCATTTGTCAAGGTACTTTGAATGAAGGAGTGAGTTCTTCATGGAGTTAACACACTAATAACTGTTCTCACGTTTAAGTGCAGTTCAGAAACTAATTGAAAAAAAAAAATTGACGATATTAACAATTTCATGCGTATATGATAAATGTCGTTAATTGAATTTGAGTATGGCAACAGAAGCAAATACGTTGTAAGCATAAATGTTGAGCTTTGCTCTAATACAAACCCTTGAAACTGTACCTTGATGTTGTGGCATTGGCTTCTTCAAAAGTAGTATGATTGTTTTAAGTTTGTTAATATATTCTTCAAGCAATTGTGTCCTTGCTGCTCATTCATACTATTAGTCATTAGAATTAAGAAGAAAGTTTGAGGGATATATATGTTTTCAAATATGCACTTTGCGTTTGAATGTAGAACACAAATTGGTTATTGAATTTTTTATGCAATGTTTCTGTTTTTCCAATACTTTGTGGTCTTTTGGCTAGACCATGAGAAGCTGGCAGGTGTAAATGTAGCTGTTTGAAATAATTCTAAGCTAAGCATGGATGATAGTTCTGCAGTTAAGGCATTAGACGCAAGACACAGGATGCATTGCACTTGAATGCTGAAATTCATGTATTCTTTTGAACCTTTGATCTGATTTCATTTGTTTATATATCTAACTGTCATGATCATATGAAACTTTCTTGGAGATTATAAATGTTAGAATCTTATATAATCCTTTGCCGTGCCTGCCACTCAAAATGCTTCTTTGAAAACTTTTTTACGTGCCTAATGTTATACCAAAGATGATATTGTAACCAGTAATTAGACTCATCTTATGTTTTCGTTGGAATATCTTGTTATGGGATAATCTGCCAGATCCTTCTGTTCTATATTAGGAAAGTTATGAAGAAATTTTTGGCAAACATTAGGTTTATAGGGTTAGCTATAATTCTAATTTTAAGTTGCACCCATTCATGGGGTACAAACCTTTTTTCTTCAATCTTAGTATCGCTTTCAGTTCTGTTGGTAAATAGGCCAAGCTGGTAGCATGAATATTATTTATATGCTACATTTCAGATTCCTGAAGAATGACAATAAAATGTCTGTTGAATTTTGCTTGATAATAGTCTCCAATAGGGTCAGCCTTCAGCCTTACTGCTTTTTATCTTATTTACTTCTATTGCTCTTGTCTAAAGTCCTCTAATGATCAATTGGCTACAAACACAAGTACGAGGATCGAGTACAACTTCAAAATTAACAAATTAACCTGGTTTCTTGTTTATCATTATGGCATGACCTTCTTGGTGTTGCTATTATAGAAGCATTAAACCTTCACAAGATTAAAAATTGTCAATCAGCGCTATCTTTAAAACATCAGCAACAAAAGGAGAAGGCCACTTTGCATCTGTTGTTGTACATCAGATCATTGGTAGTAAAAAAACATAACATTCAGTTTAGGCTTTGTGCTTTTAGGTTCTATGTTCCAAATGTCGGCTTCATAAACAATGAGTAATGTCAACTTAAGATTGTTTTATCTTATTTGCATACAAATTTGAATTTTCTGTGCTAATGCATTAAGGTCAAAAAATCACGCTCCAGTATCATATCATATCAATCAATTTTATTTCATGCAGGAAGCACTACAAGACATCATATATTAAAAATTAGGTATGATTCATTATTTTGAATTATATAAAAACCATTAATTATTACAAAGTATTTGATAAATTTATCAAGTCAATATATCGAGGGAGATAAACACAATCAAATATCATTCCATTTAAAAATGATAAATTAAATATTATCTCGCATCATACATTTTAAGTTGCTCGAAAAACTAATTGAATGAATTATATTTTAGTACCATGGAGAAAAATGGGTAAGAAAAGTCGTTTATGTTTACGATATTGTGTATTGGTGATTAATTATTGTAAAGCATATTTAAACCGTTTATGTTTACTATATTGTGTATTGGTGATTAATTATTGTAAAGCATCATGATAAGTAACCACTATAAAGCATCATGAAAATTGTCACATTAAAATTACCATGTCAATACACTGAAGAAGATAGATATGATCAAATACCACTTTATCAAACTTCACATACTAAACGATAGTATATATCATATAACTTAAATTCTCATAGAGACCAATTAAAATTGTTGTGTTTCAATAGCATGTCACAAAACAATGTTGGTATATCACCTTAGAAAAATAGTTGATGAACCATATCAGATAACTAGACATGGTTTATAAACTTTTGAACCCATCAACATGTACTGGTTTATGGATTTGGTTTTTACGAATAAAACTTTAAAAAAAAATCATAATAATTCAATTTTGGGGGCCTTGTGTTTTAACCAACCAGGAAGAGGACAAACGAAATAAAAAAGAGGATAAACTAATGTTGCTACAGGACAAACCCAGTTCTGATTTAGGGTATTTATAAGCTTTCAAAACCATTTGAATTGGAGTCTAAGCTCTGTGCCATATCAGCAAAATTAAACTCCAAGTGCAATATGGAATGCTGCTCCGGTGCCTATAACATCACTGGATAAAGAAAAATTTCTGATATCTCACTCACATCTGTGAAATCTGACATGGTGGATCCTTCCGACCATCCCTCTGGCTTGCAAAAATCCATTGGAGGTCTAATATATGACGAAACAGGGAAATAATTGGACAAGGGTAAGTGCAAAAGATGGGCAGAGAAAGGGTGCAAAAAAGGCACCCTTCCCTATAAAACAAATTCCATTTTGTTAGAAATTCCACAAACTCACTCTGTTTTGCGAGTGATTTTTGGAAGGAGCTAAGGATGAATACGATCTCTGCAGCTTGGTCTTCCGTCAAACAGACAAATGTTCGCAAGCTCGTTACTCAGGTGATTAGCATTGGTATGTATGTTCATACCATTTTCTTTTATACTTTTTTTTCAGCTGCTTCCTTATGGTCTTATGGCATATTCAACAAAACCTGGACTTATTCAGATATAATAAATAGGAATCTTAGTTTAATAATTATATGTCAGGTTTAATTCTTCTTGATTTTTATAATCTTTATAAGTTCTGATTGTATAACTTTATCTTTAAAATTTAAGGTAATTGTTATAAAAGCATGAATTTGCTTCCTATACTAGTTTCACGTAAACCAATTTAGGATTAGACAACAAAAAATATAAAAATTTAATTTTTAGTGATTTCCTAACAAATTCAAATTTTGGCTATTAGGATAATTTACAAATGAGATATGATTTGATAAGTGATTGAGTTGAAACTATATGAGAATCTCACAATTTTTTTCACTTTTAGTACTTTAAATATACTTTAAACAAAGCTATAGATTATATTTCATTAAAAGATAAAGCTTATTATTTATGAAATAAATTAGAAATTAATAAAAAATAAATTATTCAATTTTCTATTGTATTAAAGTATAAACGTAAACATTTGAATCATTTCATTTAAACTTTCTTTAAACATTTTGAAAAAAATAACATCTTAATCATATCGAGTTTGTCTTAGACAAAACTTAATTTTAAACAGATTAAAAGAAAAAATTAGTCCAAAAGCAATTTTAAACTTTGATAACTTTTATACTTTTTATTTAAAGATAAACTAATTTCTTTTATAAAAAGCAAACAAGAGTTTCAAATACATATAATCTTATCACGACATCTTTGAAGGATCTATCTATCTATATTGTTAATTTGGGATTTTTCAGTATGCAGGAAAACATTTTTGGATTTATTTTTAGGCGATTTCTCTAAGATTTTGGGGCTTTTAGCTGCCAGAAAAGAAAACCGATTCTCCAAAAATTGAGAAAAATATACGGGCACGATTTCAATTTCGAATTTGATTTTGCCCTTTCTAATCTTCATCATACTGATTTTTCCCTTTTCGTTATGCATGCATCTGCTACGTTTTTGTCAAGGGCTATGTGCCGCACGGAAGATGGGAGGGGTGCCTGGCAGGTGGGTTATGGCAGGGGATTCCCCTCTGCCTTTCATCACTTTTTTTTTTGTTTTGTTAAACGGCTAGCAAGAGAAATAAGCACCAATCTCCTTTTAATCCTTCCCATTTCAATTTTTTTGTTCAGCTTCTACTTTTGCTTTTTGCTTCATCTACCCATTTCATTTTTCTAATAAGTAAGAGCAAGAGGATCCGTCTACTGCTACCCCATTCTACTCCATTTTAGGTCTTGCAATTTCTATTTGGTCCGCATAATTTCTATGTTTTGATGCAGATTTGTCTTACTACCACGATTCAAATATCAAGATTTACTGTTATGGCAAAGCTTGGCTTCATCCTTTCAGGGTTTTTTTGACTCTAACTCATGCTATTTGAAGTTTTCTTTGGAATAAACATCACGAATGTTTTTGTCATGAATGTTCTATTTGCAGCAAAAAACACAGGTAGCAGGCTAGAGCTTCAAGTCTGACACTCAGGTAATTTTTTCATTTTCCTTTGGGTTGATTCTTGCCGTAATTATTGCCTTCTCTTAGCCCATCTACTTTTTTGTTTTTAGGCAGGATATATATAGAAGGAACACAATAATAGACAGACGGATGGGGTGCATATTTTACTTCCCCAGTTTCAACTTTCTCGAAGGCTTCAAATGCTGGCTGTTGAGGACGCATGTTCAGATACATGTGAATCAAACTCTATTGAATTCTAGAAGCAATAGAGGGAGAGTTGAGCTTGATACCTCTATAGAGTTGAACATTAGTTATGGTTCAGCTTTGCAAGATGTCAAACTCTTGAGCCAATTCTTGATCAGAGACAAGAGGTTGCACAGGCCTGGGATTTCCATAAGGCAGAGGAACTCCATTTGCATTCAGAACAGGAAGATTACCATCAAGGCCCGGGTCTTTGGAGATATTGTCCCAAATTGGAACATCAGTAGAGAAATGATGCATATCTTGAGTAAGAGAATCAATGTCAGCAAAATCACCAAATTCCCCACCTTAGAAGGGTTGGAATGGAATTTACTTAACTGAGGTAGCAGAAAATCTCGATCGGTAGAGGGCAGGAGCATAAACTTGTGCAAGAAAGATAGGGAAATGGCATTCAGGGTAGATGGGTTATGGTTTTTTTTTTTTTTTTGAAATTTCCAAGTTTTTGAAATTAAGTCAGATATAATAAAAAGTTCAGGAGGAGGAGGAGGAGGAGGAGGAGAATTTTTTAACGTCGTACCACTAGGCGGCATCCCTTTAGGGATATACGACGGGTCTGTACCTCTTCTAATACAGTAATTACCTACACGAATGAGAAGAATAGGAAAAAAAAGGCTAATTAGTCTACAACAAAGAGAAAAGGTAAACCAATTGCCCCATAATTGCATCCAAAAATAGGAATTCAGTCTTCTGGTTCCAATGATTCCATTGATTCACCAAAAAATTCTTCATTATATACCTTTACAGAAATTTTGAAGTCAAGGTTGAGGTCCTTGAATACCCAAAAGGTCCCTGTGGCCGAGATATTTTTATTACCAACAAATTCCTGTAGCTAAGATTCTATGGTCTCCACTTCAAATTCTACCGTGCTGGGAGTAAAAGAGTATTCGACAGAAAAGAGATGCACTGGAAAGATCGGTTTGCAAATTAAATTGTGCCAAAGCTCTGATTCTTTTCCACTGAGAAAACCACAAGTTAGTTTGGAATTCTGCTTGAGAATGGTAAAAATTTTACATTCCATCTGTAGCTAAAGATCTGGAGATCTCCAACTAGGCGCTAACCCTCTACAGGGGTAGCAGACTGCTGCTGAAAATCTCGCTTTGATCCCTGCAAAGAAAGCAATTTCGAGAGGATTTTTCAAAGAAATGGGTTTTAACAGAATTAACCGTCAATTTCAAGAAAAAAAAGAATTTTGTTTTGATATTCCTAAAAGTGCCAATTTCAAAACACTCTCCTCGAGGAATGAATTGGGTGAAGAGACATGGTTTGGGATCAATATTTCGACCGACTCATTGCAATCTACCACGCTTGAGGTATACATAGATGGATTCAAAGCTTATGGTGTTGCAGTGGTTGGCCGA
Organism: Isoetes taiwanensis; assembly: GCA_021234155.1. NCBI lineage: Eukaryota > Viridiplantae > Streptophyta > Lycopodiopsida > Isoetales > Isoetaceae > Isoetes > Isoetes taiwanensis. Next base: position 2,215,622 of record JAJEKV010000059.1, on the reverse strand, counting down.
GATCTAAGTACACAATCTTCACAAAATTCATAAGATAACAAGGACGATATAATTTATTTTACTTTGCCGTCATGCTATTACTTTTCGCGGATGAACGCGTTCTAAATTTGTAGCGCACAGACAAAATAGAGTACAAACTGAAAAAACAACATAATGAGGCTAAATCTACTGACCATTACAAGCACATACTGATTTATACTACTCAGACTGCGCTTAAACCCTGGATTTCTCAACAAGAGTGGAAGCTTGTTTACCAGTTTTGAGGTGGATTATATTCTTTACTGTGACGCTCCCTGAACGTATACGGTACTCAACCGTATAAATATGGGAAATCCCCTTCCGTGATACTAGCATACCACTGGAAGGCCCTCCGTCTAACTCGGACCATCAGGATAATTCCAGATGTCAGGTGAAGGACACGGAGGTGTCATTCGCCCACGCCTTCCATGGGAACCTATTTCGCGGAAGCGTACATACATGCTAGTACCCAATAACATATCAAAATAATATACCACCCAATAATGGGTGGAGCATCCATCTCCAAGGACCATAACAAAGACATATATGATAAATAATACATTTACACCCCCCATAGCTCTATCCTGGGCTCAGACACAAGGGAATCAACTGACGGCTCGGTCTCAAGATAACAGCAGACGGAATCATGACAATGGCATTGGCTGCCATAAAACAATGGCTAGGGTAGTCCACTCCATCCGCCCCTCCTGTGCACACTTTGCAGATAGGCTGAAACACGCTCTGGAATGACTATAGCCTTCCGAGGACGCAATCTCATGGAATCACCCTATGAGACTACTCCGGGTTACATCTCCCCGGGCTCGTTGAGGCAGGTCAGGGAAGCGTCCCCTCCCCGGATCATCATGGTTGCATGGGTGTGCTAGAGAGTAGTGCCACCACAGCGACCCCTACTCGTACCCAACTTTAACCCCCCAAAATCCACAGGTCACCTCAGCGCCCCTGTCGAGTGCCACACAGCCCTTTCGGGGCCCGAATGAACACCCAAGAGGTGTCAGTCCCATACTCAGCCCTCACACAGTGACCGACTATAAGACTAGCACATTGTAGGAGCCCCAGTACCCGCGGTCAGCAAGGCTCCACCCCCGTTTCACCATGATGTCCGTTATTTGGTGCTAAGTCACTCCATAGCCCCCACAGCCAGGTGGGCTCTTGTACACAGGCTGAATTTAACAGGGTTCTAAGGGATTTAAGCTAGGAACATCTCTAAAACCAGCTTTTAGGTCTCTACCCTTCCCTTAACCCACAATCACAGGAGAAGCAGAAAAAGAACAGTCCAACCATAGAATAACAGCATCTAGCATCCATCTATCACTAAAAGACAAAAGAATTGAATTTACTCATCCATCTAACGAAGAAGTGTCAGTAAAAACAACAAGAATTGCCAAAGTACTAACCGGTATCCGGGCTGGAGTTATCCATCATCCTTCTTGTCTGGTAGTTAGATGATGCTGGGTGTAAGCTGGTCTGCTGGTCTGGAGATTCTGGGGGCGGTAGCAGCTGAGCAGCAAGTAAGCTTGAACTAATCTCCCCCTAATCGATTTGGGGTTGGATCACTTAGGCTAGATTAGGCAATCTTCCCTTGGCCAACTAGAATAGGTTAGGTGGCTATCTATGTTTAGCATCTACTCTTAGTTTGCCCAAGCACCTAGGATACATACACTTTTCTTAAGGGTTGGCACGTGTGTCCACTTTTGGTCAACCTAGTCAACCCCCAAGTGCCACGTGTCCCCATGTCCCCCCTATAACCAATAGTTAACAACTAATGGTTTAATATAATTTCTAGCTAACCCCTTGTTGGTTAAGTGAGTGAATGTACTAACCTTATACGTGACGTATCACGGTATGCAGTACGTATACACAGTATTTATACATGTGTATACCGTACAAATACGTGGAACGTCACATTCTCCCCCCCTTGGAATAATGCTGTCCTCAGCATTAGTGTAGGGAATAATTATTACTAGAAATTAAAAGAGAGATTATAATTATAAGTAGTATATCATTTACTTGACATTATCATAAGGAAAGTTCGAGCCGAAGCTCATTTCCATAGAAAGGATTGCAAAACGAGATAGATAGTTTAGGCCGGACCCTTATCACAGATAGCATAACAATAACTCACAATTGGTGCTCAGTGGACCATGAAACACACATAACAAAACAAACAAGAGGATGTTGAAGTCTCCTCCCATAGGTGGTAACTCCATACGCGACTCTGCAGCATCCACGTGACTCTACTGACCCGCATGTCGAAATTCATTAGTTCTATAATCTATAGAATTAAGTAAAGATGTGGTTTTGAGGGACCATCCCCTCTTGATGATTTTTTTTTTTTTATTGCATTGGCTCTAATTTATTTAACTAGGTGATTATTAGGGCTAGGTTTTATCATGCAGTAGCTGTCACCATACCTTACAACTGAGCCAATAATAGAGCAGGAATTGATGGGTTGCTCCAATTATAGCTTATGGATGGGATATTTGCTTTTCGCAAATCATTGTTACCATTGTAAAGGTAGAGTATACCGGTGTCATGTCTGCCTAATACTGTTTTGTGGACTTCCAAAAATGAAAAGTTGGTTACAAGGAGTAACCATGGTGTAACCATGGCTCATCTTGGTCTTTATGAACTGAGGCAGCCAATAGAGATTATACTTTGGCAGGAATTTATTTGGGGTCTGCCCAAGGTGGCACACCATATATAATTAGGATTATTCCATTGACCCATTTTCCCGAGCTTTGTAAACATGGTATTTTTAGACCTATTTTTGACGAATGAATCTCCCTTGTCCGCTGACACAACAAGAGAACACGTTTTTAGCGACGTCGGGTTTCGACGTCTGTGCGACACGACGTCGCTAATTACGGCACATAACGACGTCAGTGCGACGTGACGTCGCAAGTACGTCGCCACCACGTCGCATACGACGACCTGCGACGTTTATAACGACGCGACGTTGCAAGCGACATGACGTCGATCGTACACATCTGCCGCGTGTCATGGTCATGTGCGTACGTGTCGCCTACGGGTCATGACGTGGCGTGTGACCGTTTTCATGACGTCGCGTGCGACACCCACAAAATCTATAAAACTTGTTAGCGTATTTTTTTCTTTGCTGAAACTTCCTTTCTCGTTTTCCTACCTTGCTTTCCTTCCTTTCTCGATTTCCTTGCTATGGACATGGAAGCAATGCTCCGACGCTTGAACCAGATTCAGGAGGAGGTGAAGATAGCAGATTCGAGCAGATGAGGGAATGCGACCCGTCTTCGCAAGTAAGGCTATACTCTTCATAGTTTATACACTTGATTGTATTCTCTCGGTTTTCTGAACTATAGCTTGATGTAGGAGAGGTTGAGAGAATGAGAAGGCAGAGAATCTTTTGTGAACGACCTTCTACTTCCGGAGGCGCCCGCTGATATAGGTGTTAAAGAAGTATATGATTGGCGAGAAGGCATTGAGGGCATTGCTACAGACCCGTGAAATGGACGACAGGATGACCGTCGTTCTCGAACAGGTGGTCAAGGTTTGGAGGTTTTATAGGAAAAGTGAGATTGACATTATACTACGGTCAACAACAAGGCACCCTGACATACTCGACTCGGAGCTATCTTTTGCGGGGAATGGAAGAGTGAAAGACTTCACGGCACAAAATATTAACATCGCCGTTGAGGAGCATGACGCGTTGGTTCAGCTAGGAGCCCTTCTTTACTTTTAGCAATACAATACATTGTAAATTAAAAATATTTGCTCTACAATGTAAAAGTTTATTTATTGCTAGGGTTTAGAGTTTAGAAATTTTACAATTGTGTAAAAAACCGAACTTTTACAATTTACATATTTTACAATTTAGTAAAAACCAAACTTTTTTTTTCAACCAAAAAGCTAGAAAGAAGCCAAACTTTTACAATTTATATATTTTACAATTTAGTAAAAGCCAAACCAAAAAATGTTCAATAGCATATGACTAAAAGAACTAAAAGAAGTAAAAGAGAACTAAGAGAAGTAATTTGGAGGGGGCATCTTCAGCTCCCGGCTTCCATGGTCATCTGCAAGTGGCGCTCGTCCCCTTGCTGGACTTCATCAACCCAATCCTGCACTCTCTCTGAAAGTTGAGCTCCCTGGCTCACCAACTGCTCCACCTCCAAGCATGAAAATTTGGCAATGCATGTCATTCGCATGCCGGGCTGTCTGGCAGATGTAACCTCCTCGGACTCGACCGGAACCCGGGAGGGCTGGGGCGGGGGCTGGGGCTGGGGGGGGCTGGGGTTGGGGCTGGCCCCTCCTAGGAGTGGTTTTGAATTTGGCCATCTCAGAGACAAGAATGAGAAGAGGAAGACAAGAATGTAAGAAGCGGGGATGGAGGAAGAGACAAGAATGAGAAGAAGAAGAGGAATGAAGGAAAGATTTATAGAGGAATTTTCGTAGTCGTTGAGACGTTGCATGCAACGTCACGTCGCATGCGACGTCTGACACAAATGTCAGGGCCACGTATTTTACGGTGTCCAGCTGGAGCCAACGGTTGGCTGACGTGGCATGCGACCGTTGACTACACGTCGCCTGCGACGTGGCGTCAATTATAAATATTTGGATGATCTTGATCTGGATGTTGAAGCTCCAAAATATAAGAAACAAATCAGGGCTGAAATGAAAAAGGGACGAAAAATGATGGTTGAAGCGGTCGCTCATCAAAAAAGATTGGAAAATTCAAGTGAAATAATTATGTGAGGATCTAGAAGCAGAAATAAGTGAAACATTGTAACATTTCTTGGATTAAAAACTTGGATTTTGCAAACCAATCAATCTAATAGAAGATATGGCACTATTAAAACTAACTTCTCCGTCCTGCATTACATTCCATATCTATCGCTGCAAAAACTTTTCTGCTGAAAAAGAAAGAGCAGATTTATGTGAAATGTTTTCTTTATTAGTAGAAAAGTTTTTGCAGCGGATATGGAATATAATGCAGGACGGAGAAGCTAGTTCTAATAGTGCCATATCTTCTATTATATTGATAATAGAAGATAATATCTTCAGTCAGCTTTCCAAAAAGAGAATACATCTACAAATGAATATCATAACATACACATCATTCAGAGGTCTCGTTCAGCCAGAATAAGATCTCGAGCCCGAAGTCATCAACACTTGAGGGACTATAGAGTTGAAGGCCAATGTCCTCCTCCCGATGTGGCAATTGGAAGTCCGAGGCCGCTTTTGTGGTAGCAAGACATTCATAAATTCGTAATTAATGCATAGTATGTAATTAAATTCTGATTTTCTGCCAGCTGGTTTCTTAGGTCATCACCAGCATACAGACCAACTTTCTATATTTTCGGACATGGTTTGGACCAAAGAGTGGGCATTGGAGCAGTTCGGGCAGCCTGTTGTTGGCCTGCCGAGCTTGCACCCTTCCCCAAGGCAAAAAAGGCTAGAACCTCACACAACCGCCACACCAGACGGGAGAGTCCAAACCCCAGGATCTGGACTCCAAACAAGTTCCCGTGGTAGCGTTTCTTGGTAGGGCTCCCTGGAGGGGCATACGCTAATGACCAACATCCTGGAGTTCGGTTCCCCAATCCGACCGTTGAATCCTCCCTTCAAGATCCCTTCTTCGGCCAGGTGCAAAAGATCGAATATCCGTCCGAGAGAACTTGTCAACCGCGAAGCGTCCTGCAGGCAACTGTGTAGAAACCCAAGTTCTTTGTCTTTTGGGCATCGTGGATGCTCCGGATTGGCGACCCGGCTTCGTCATGTCGTCCGGAATGGCAAAATTACCCTAAGGAGCAAGCCACAGTCAATTTTGCAAAAGAAAGAAACACTTATGCCCGACACGGAGGTATCCAGCATCCACATCCTAGGTCAATTGACTACGTGCTTGTTGGATTTGAGCTACTTTGGCACTTCTTCGAGAAGGGTTGGTCCACTGGCCACGAAACTTCGTCCCTAGGGTAATGTTGATGTTACGAGTCCATTGGCGAGCCAAATCACGATTCTGAAGAGGGGAAGTTGCCCGTCCATTGCCGGGACCTTTGGAAGAGGACGTTTGGGGAAAACTGCTTCGGCGGGGTTTTTTGGGTCCGTACTCTGGCGTCAAGACCCCCCTTCTAGGCCAACACACGGGGCAAGGTCCTGGTCGAATCTAAGAAGGACAGGGCCTCCTGAACGTAAACCTTGTGGTTTGCTATGTTCTAGAAGGGTTTACCTTTCGGGGGCCGATTCTTGGTCTTTTGCACTTGGGACTTGGCCGAAAAGCTGCAGTTGGAGTCACGAAGCTAGGGGAACTGACAGAATGGAGTTTGGATCTGTCCTCCTCCCGATGTGGCAATTGGAAGTCCGAGGCCGCTTTTGTGGTAGCAAGACATTCATTTTCTGCCAGCTAGTTTCTTAGGTCATCACCAGCATACGGGCCAACTTTCTAAATTTTCGGACATGGTTTGTACCAAAGAGTGGGAATTGGAGCAGTTCGGGCAGCCTGTTGTTGGTCTGCCGAGCTTGCACCCTTCCCCAAGACAAAAAAGGCTAGGACCTCGCACAACCGCCACACCAGATGGGAGAGTCCAAACCCCAGGATCTGGACTCCAAACAACTTTCCGAGGTAGCCTTTCTTGGCAGGGCTCCCCGGAGGGGCATACGCTAATGACCAACATCCTGGAGCTCGGTTCCCCAAACCGACCGTTGAATCCTCCCTTCAAGATTCCTTCTTCGGCCAGGTGCAAAGATTGAAGATCCGTCTGAGGGAGCTTGTCAAACCGCGAAGCATCCTGCAGGCAACTGTGTAGAAACCCAAGTTCTTTGTCTTCGAGCATCGTGGATGCTTTGGATTGGCGATCCAGCTTCGTCATGTCGTCTGGAATGGCGAAATTACCCTAGGTGGCGAGTCACACAGTCAATTTTGCAAAATAAGGAAACATTTGCGCCCGACACGGAGGTATCCAGCATCCACATCCTAGGCCAATTGACTACGTGTTTGTTGGATTTGAGCTACTTTGGCGCTTCTTCGAGAAGGGTTGGTCAAATGGCCACGAAACTTCGTCCCTAGGGTCATGTTGATGTTACGAGTCCATTGGCAGAGCCAAATCACGATTCCGAAGAGGGGAAGTTGCCCGTCCATTGCCGGGGCCTTTGGAAGAGGACGTTTGGGGAAAACTGCTTCGGCGGGGTTTTTTGAGTCCGCATTTGGTTCAAGATCCCCTTCTAGGTCAACACACGGGGGCAAGGTCCTGGTCGAATCTCGAGAAGGACAGGGGCCCCTCGAACGTAAACCCCCGTGGGTTTGCCATGTTCTAGAAGGGTTTACCTTTCGGGGCGATTCTTGGTCTTTTGCACTTGGGACTTGGCCGAAAGTCTGCAGCTTGGAGTCACGGCCGGGGAACCGGCGAACAGAGCTTGGATCTGTCCTCCTCCCGATGTGGCAATTGGAAGTCCGAGGCCGCTTTTGTGGTAGCAACACATTCATAAATTTATAATTAATGCATAGTATGTAATTAAATTCTAATTTTCTGCCAGCTGGTTTCTTAGGTCATCACCAGCATACAGGCCAACTTTCTAAATTTTTGGACATGGTTTGGACCAAAGAGTAGGCAGTGGAGCAGTTCGGGCAGCCTGTTGTTGGCCTGCCGAGCTTGCACCCTTCCCCAAGACAAAAAAGGCTAGGACCTCGCACAACCGCCACACCAGACGGGAGAGTCCAAACCCCAGGATCTGGACTCCAAACAAGTTCCCGAGGTAGCGTTTCTTGGCAGGGCTCCCCGGAGGGGCATACGCTAATGACCAACATCCTGGAGTTCGGTTCCCTAATCCGACCGTTGAATCCTCCCTTCAAGATCCCTTCTTCGGCCAGGTGCAAAAGATCGAATATCCGTCCGAGAGAACTTGTCAAACGGCAAAGCGTCCTGCAGGCAACTGTGTAGAAACCCAAGTTCTTTGTCTTTTGGGCATCGTGGATGCTCCGGATTGGCGATCCGGCTTCATCATGTCGTCCGGAATGGCAAAATTACACTAAGGAGCAAGTCACACAGTCAATTTTGCAAAAGAAAGAAACACTTACGCCCGACACGGAGGTATCCAACATCCACATCCTAGGTCAATTGACTACGTGTTTGTGGGATTTGAGCTACTTTGACGCTTCTTCGAGAAGGGTTGGTCCACTGGCCACGAAACTTCGTCCCTAGGGTAATGTTGATGTTACGAGTCCATTGGCGAGCCAAATCACGATTCCGAAGAGGGGAAGTTGCCCGTCCATTGCCGGGACCTTTGGAAGAGGACGTTTGGGGAAAACTGCTTCGGCGGGGTCTTTTGTGTCCGTACTCTGACGTCAAGACCCCCCTTCTAGGTCAACACACGGGGCAAGGTCCTGGTCGAATTTGAGAAGGACAGGGCCTCCTGAACGTAAACCTTGTGGTTTGCCATGTTCTAGAAGGGTTTACCTTTCGGGGGCCGATTCTTGGTCTTTTGCACTTGGGACTTGGCCGAAAAGCTGCAGTTGGAGTCACAAAGCCAGGGGAACCGACGAACGGAGTTTGGATCTGCCCTCCTCCCGATGTGGCAATTGGAAGTCCGAGGCGCTTTTGTGGTAGCAAGACATTCATTTTCTGCCAGCTAGTTTCTTAGGTCATCACCAGCATACGGGCCAACTTTCTAAATTTTCGGACATGGTTTGTACCAAAGAGTGGGCATTGGAGCAGTTCGGGCAGCCTGTTGTTTGCCTGCCGAGTTTGCACCCTTCCCCAAGACAAAAAAGGCTAGGACCTCGCACAACCGCCACACCAGACGGGAGAGTCCAAACCCCAGGATCTGGACTCCAAACAAGTTCCCGAGGTAGCCTTTCTTGGCAGGGCTCCCCGGAGGGGCATACGCTAATGACCAACATCCTGGAGCTCGGTTCCCCAAACCGACCGTTGAATCCTCCCTACAAGATTCCTTCTTCGGCAAGGTGCAAAGATTGAAGATCCGTCTGAGAGAGCTTGTCAAACCGCGAAGCGTCCTGCAGGCAACTGTGTAGAAACCCAAGTTCTTTGTCTTTTGGGCATCGTGGATGCTCCGGATTGGCGATCTGGCTTCGTCATGTCGTCCGGAATGGCAAAATTACCCTAAGGAGCAAGTCACACAGTCAATTTTGCAAAAGAAAGAAACACTTACGCCCGACACGGAGGTATCCAGCATCCACATCCTAGGTCAATTGGCTACGTGTTTGTTGGATTTGAGCTACTTTGGCGCTTCTTCGAGAAGGGTTGGTCCAATGGCCACGAAACTTCGTCCCTAGGGTAATGTTGATGTTACGAGTCCATTGGCAGAGCCAAATCACGATTCCGAAGAGGGGAAGTTGCCCGTCCATTGCCGGGGCCTTTGGAAGAGGACGTTTGGGGAAAACTGCTTCGGCGGGGTTTTTTGAGTCCGTACTCTGGTTCAAGATCCCCCTTCTAGGTCAACACACGGGGCAAGGTCCTGGTCGAATTTGAGAAGGACAGGGCCTCCTGAACGTAAACCCTGTGGTTTGCCATGTTCTAGAAGGGTTTACCTTTCGGGAGCCGATTCTTGGTCTTTTGCACTTGGGACTTGGCCAAGAAGCTGCAGTTGGAGTTACGAAGCCAGGGGAACTGACGGAACAGAGCTTGGATCTGTCCTCCTCCCGATGTGGCAATTGGAAGTCCAAGGCCGCTTTTGTGGTAGCAACACATTCATAAATTTATAATTAATGCATAGTATGTAATTAAATTCTAATTTTCTGCCAGCTGGTTTCTTAGGTCATCACCAGCATACAGGCCAACTTTCTAAATTTTCGGACATGGTTTGGACCAAAGAGTAGCCAGTGGAGCAGTTCGGGCAGCCTGTTGTTGGCCTGCCGAGCTTGCAAAAGGCTAGGACCTCGCACAACCGCCACACCAGACGGGAGAGTCCAAACCCCAGGATCTGGACTCCAAACAAGTTCCCGAGGTAGCGTTTCTTGGCAGGGCTTCCCGGAGGGGCATACGCTAATGACCAACATCCTGGAGTTCGGTTCCCCAATCCGACCGTTGAATCCTCCCTTCAAGATCCCTTCTTCGGCCATGTGCAAAAGATCGAATATCCGTCCGAGAGAACTTGTCAAACCGCAAAGGCGCCCGGCAGCAACTGTGTAGAAACCCAAGTTCTTTGTCTTTTGGGCATTGTGGATGCTCCGGATTGACGATCCGGCTTCATCATGTCGTCCGGAATGGCAAAATTACCCTAAGGAGCAAGTCACACAGTCAATTTTGCAAAAGAAAGAAATACTTACGCCCGACACGGAGGTATCCAGCATCCACATCCTAGGTCAATTGACTACGTGTTTGTTGGATTTGAGCTACTTTGACGCTTCTTCGAGAAGGGTTGGTCCACTGGCCACGAAACTTCGTCCCTAGGGTAATGTTGATGTTACGAGTCCATTGGCGAGCCAAATCACGATTCCGAAGAGGGGAAGTTGCCCGTCCATTGCCGGGACCTTTGGAAGAGGACGTTTGGGGAAAACTGCTTCGGCGGGGTCTTTTGTGTCCGTACTCTGACGTCAAGACCCCCCTTCTAGGTCAACACACGGGGCAAGGTCCTGGTCGAATTTGAGAAGGACAGGGCCTCCTGAACGTAAACCTTGTGGTTTGCCATGTTCTAGAAGGGTTTACCTTTCGGGGGCCGATTCTTGGTCTTTTGCACTTGGGACTTGGCCGAAAAGCTGCAGTTGGAGTCACAAAGCCAGGGGAACTGACGGAACGGAGTTTGGATCTGCCCTCCTCCCGATGTGGCAATTGGAAGTCCGAGGCCGCTTTTGTGGTAGCAAGACATTCATAAATTCGTAATTAATGCATAGTATGTAATTAAATTCTGATTTTCTGCCAGCTAGTTTCTTAGGTCATCACCAGCATACGGGCCAACTTTCTAAATTTTCGGACATGGTTTGTACCAAAGAGTGGGCATTGGAGCAGTTCGGGCAGCCTGTTGTTTGCCTGCCGAGTTTGCACCCTTCCCCAAGACAAAAAAGGCTAGGACCTCGCACAACCGCCACACCAGACGGGAGAGTCCAAACCCCAGGATCTGGACTCCAAACAAGTTCCCGAGGTAGCGTTTCTTGGCAGGGCTTCCCGGAGGGGCATACGCTAATGACCAACATCCTGGAGTTCGGTTCCCCAATCCGACCGTTGAATCCTCCCTTCAAGATCCCTTCTTCGGCCATGTGCAAAAGATCGAATATCCGTCCGAGAGAACTTGTCAAACCGCGAAGCGTCCTGCAGGCAACTGTGTAGAAACCCAAGTTCTTTGTCTTTTGGGCATTGTGGATGCTCCGGATTGACGATCCGGCTTCATCATGTCGTCCGGAATGGCAAAATTACCCTAAGGAGCAAGTCACACAGTCAATTTTGCAAAAGAAAGAAATACTTACGCCCGACACGGAGGTATCCAGCATCCACATCCTAGGTCAATTGACTACGTGTTTGTTGGATTTGAGCTACTTTGACGCTTCTTCGAGAAAGGGTTGGTCCACTGGCTACGAAACTTCGTCCCTAGGGTAATGTTGATGTTACGAGTCCATTGGCGAGCCAAATCACGATTCCGAAGAGGGGAAGTTGCCCGTCCATTGCCGGGACCTTTGGAAGAGGACGTTTGGGGAAAACTGCTTCGGCAGGGTCTTTTGTGTCCGTACTCTGGCGTCAAGACCCCCCTTCTAGGTCAACACACGGGGCAAGGTCCTGGTCGAATCTGAGAAAGACAGGGCCTCCTGAACGTAAACCTTGTGGTTTGCCATGTTCTAGAAGGGTTTACCTTTCGGGGGCCGATTCTTGGTCTTTTGCACTTGGGACTTGGCCGAAAAGCTGCAGTTGGAGTCACAAAGCCAGGGGAACTGACGGAACGGAGTTTGGATCTGTCCTCCTCCCGATGTGGCAATTGGAAGTCCGAGGCCGCTTTTGTGGTAGCAAGACATTCATAAATTCGTAATTAATGCATAGTATGTAATTAAATTCTGATTTTCTGCCAGCTAGTTTCTTAGGTCATCACCAGCATACGGGCCAACTTTCTAAATTTTCGGACATGGTTTGTACCAAAGAGTGGGCATTGGAGCAGTTCGGGCAGCCTGTTGTTTGCCTGCCGAGCTTGCACCCTTCCCCAAGACAAAAAAGGCTAGGACCTCGCACAACCGCCACACCAGACGGGAGAGTCCAAACCCCAGGATCTGGACTCCAAACAAGTTCCCGAGGTAGCCTTTCTTGGCAGGGCTCCCCGGAGGGGCATACGCTAATGACCAACATCCTGGAGCTCGGTTCCCCAAACCGACCGTTGAATCCTCCCTACAAGATTCCTTCTTCGGCAAGGTGCAAAGATTGAAGATCCGTCTGAGAGAGCTTGTCAAACCGCGAAGCGTCCTGCAGGCAACTGTGTGTAGAAACCCAAGTTCTTTGTCTTTTGGGCATCGTGGATGCTCCGGATTGGCGATCCGGCTTCGTCATGTCGTCCGGAATGGCAAAATTACCCTAAGGAACAAGTCACAGTCAATTTTGCAAAAGAAAGAAACACTTACGCCCGACACGGAGGTATCCAGCATCCACATCCTAGGTCAATTGGCTACGTGTTTGTTGGATTTGAGCTACTTTGGCGCTTCTTCGAGAAGGGTTGGTCCAATGGCCACGAAACTTCGTCCCTAGGGTAATGTTGATGTTACGAGTCCATTGGCAGAGCCAAATCACGATTCCGAAGAGGGGAAGTTGCCCGTCCATTGCCGAGGCCTTTGGAAGAGGACGTTTGGGGAAAACTGCTTCGGCGGGGTTTTTTGGGTCCGTACTCGTGTGTCAAGATCCCCCTTCAAGGTCAACACACGGGGCAAGGTCCTAAGTGGTCAAATCGTGGTCAACACCGATTAGGGTTTCCTATTTGGTCAACCTAAGTTCAAATTGGTCAGTGCACAGTTTGGTGTCGCAAAACCATGCTCTGATACCATTGTGACGCTCCTCGAACGTATACGGTACTCAACCATATAAATACGGGAAATCCCCTTCCGTGATACTAGCATACCACCGGAAGGCCCTCCATCTAACTCGGACCATTGGGATAATCCCAGATGTCAGGTGAAGGACACGGAGGTGTCATTCGCCCACGCCTTCTATGGGAACCTATTTCGCGGAAGCGTACATACATGTTAGTACCCAATAACATATCAAAATAATATACCACCCAATAATGGGTGGAGCATCTGTTAGTCCTGTGGACATGCCAGACACAGGACTATACATATGGCACAAAGGGAGAGACAAGAGGCCGCTGCAGACGGGGCAGTCCTCGCGGACACCCAAGAAGCCACGAGGACCCAAGTAGTCACGGCAGGTCTCCATCAGGTTGTTCAGACAGTTTTGCCAACGCGGACTCAAGGTCCGGTACAGAAGTAGTGGAGCACCTTTTTGCATCATGACATTTCCCCGATCAGATTCCGGCCCCTGAGCCGTTGATTTGTACTATATATACTAGAGGGTTTTTGCCCTAGTTTTTTAGCTCTTGTTTTGGTTGCTTCAGGACGGACATATAGTGTCGCCTGGTTGCTCGTGCATGAGCTCTGTTTGTTCTTGTGTTTTGAGATCAATGGATTACCGACTGTCTCCATTTCATGTGTTCTTGTTCTGTTTTTGCTTCTGTTAGCAGAGTGTTTTCCTGTTTTCAGTAGCTTTTGTTGTTTTTGGCAAAATCCCGCGTGACACGTTTGATTTCAGGAGCTGCCCTGCCGGACTCCATAGCTCTGCCTTCACGCAGATCTGTCCTCCAGGCAGTCCCGAGCCCGGACACAAAACACTGGCGCCTCTTGCCGGGTCTGATTGACAGATTCAGTTAGAGAAATGACTAATCCTTTCTTTACAGATGCAGAAATCCAGCAACAAAGGGAGTCCAGGCGACTCCGCCACGATAATAGAACGACTTATCGTCATCCTCACTCAATGGATATGCGCACTGGATCGGAAGTTTCCACTCCGAGACCACGAGCACAATCAGTTCCACCAGCAGCAAGGCTACCTGAGTCGCCTTGGTTCGAGAATCACCAGCCACGTTCACCTCCCAGATCGGATTTGGGCCAATTGTTTGGTGAGTACTCACACCCGCCGTCGCCTCAACATGGATCGCAACATCCTGAGATTACGGCGTATCTTGAAGGTTTATGCAATGCTTATGCCATGAGACAAATGTCTTTGGGACAAGAGGCTGCCACGCTCCCTCCTCTGTCCATACCACAACCTGCAGTCAGTTTCTCAGTTCCAGCAACACATTTTATTCCGGTCACTGCTGTTATTCCCACTCTTCCGATGTCTACTTCACCATTTGTCAATCTTTCTCAACAGATGCCAACAATTGCGTCTACATCCAGACCAAATCCGTCCGTATTTCCATTTCCCACAAATCCTAAAAGTCCTCCGAGCAGTCCTAAGAGTTCTAAAGGATCTGGTCAAAATTTCAAGATCACGTATCCCCTTTTTGGAAACACAAAGGGTAAAGCTATTGAGCAAAGTGCGCAGGCACATATGGAAGAGTTCGAATCCTTAGCGGTTCTCAATGGTCATGATGACCCAAAGATAAAATTTCATGTGTTCTCAACTTCATTGCGTGGAGCCCCGCACCAGTGGCTCCTAACAAACAAAGGGAACTGGAACCAAGATTGGAAACTCATGCGTGAGTCTTTTCTTGCACATTACAGTCCACTAGCTGATGATCAACAGATATTGAATCAGTTGAACACTATCAAGCAAGATCCCAATGAGTCTGCTCGAGATTTCTCAGATCGCCTGCAGCTCTTGGTAAAAAAACTCAAGGAGTACCCCACGCAGAGTCAGATCTTAGTCTGGTTTCTGCAAGGCCTCCCAAAAAACATCAGACTCATGATGGAGTACTTGAGACCCAAGACTCTTCAGGAGGCGATAGAGCTCGTGAATCATTCTGTACATGTTTCAAGTCGTGGAGATCAACCAACGATGCTCCCGTTTGCACAGCCAACATCCACGCAGCCAACGACCACGACTGTTGCGCAACCACACAGAAGTGAAGTATGGTGCCATCTTTGCAACTACCCAGGGCATTATGGCAATGAATGCAACTCGGTCTTTGGTGTCAAGCATTGCATCAAGTGCAATATGACCAACCACACCACTGAAGAATGCACAAATCAGAATCCGCAACCAAAACGTTATCGGATGAATTTGCCAGTTCAGGCTGTACAGACACAGCCCACACAACAACAACCACCTGCTGCCCAGCCACAGCAGCAGCAACAACGTGGACCAAGTTCACGCTCCAACTTTGATCCGAGCAAAATTCGGTGTTTTCACTGCCAGCAATGGGGACATCAATATGCTGATTGCCCTCAACTTCCAGTTATTCGTGTACCCATTCAAGGTACCAACCAAACAATGGAAGTGCGCCTCACGCCACTCCAATACTGGTATGCTACAGGACAAAAAGGACCACGCCCGACCACGAGACCACCACGAGCTCAACAACAGCAGCAGCAACCTGCACAACAACAACAACCACGACAGCAACCACAGACGCAAGCACAGTACGACAATCAAGTTCAAGAAGAAATACTACTTGCAATTAACACTCTGCAGTCTTCAAATTATGTTGATATCATTCCCAATACAACATCACCACGGCCAGTTCACCAAGCTTTTGCGGCAGATGCAGTTCCACCAGCGCAACAAAACAAATCAGTCCGCTTCAATTTGGATCAACAAGCACCTCATCTCATGCCTGAGTTGAAAGAAGCACTCCTCAGAATCATGCAGAAGAATGAAGGCCAATGTCTGAAATCGGTGAATGCTACCACAAGATCAAAAGCAGCAGTTCCAAATTCAACGACCACGACAGCTGTCCCTCCAGTCACTCACGCTTCGACTTCGAACACCATACCAGCAATTGACATTGCTGCAGAAGTAGACTTACTCAATCAAGTTGCAGCTTCACTCCCGAAGGAACCTGCACAGCTAGATACTCCAATCAACATGGAAGTACCCCTGGAACTTCAACAGGAACTTGCCAAGATCAAGATTCCCCTCACTCTTGCAACAATTTTGCAGTTGTGCCCTGCACTTAAGCTACAACTGCCAACACTGCCTGCTTTGCCTGCCAATAATGTCAAGACTTCAACACCCACGGTACATGCACGCGTGGGCGCGCAAACTGTCAACCATGTTCAGATAGATGGTGGCAGTGCTGTCAATCTTATCACGGATAATCTCCGCAAACGGCTGGGCATCACCCACCTTCACCCAGCCCCATATGACATCAAACTGGCCAATGGTCACATCACGCGACCCCAAGGGATCACGCAACCTATTTCTGTGAACATTGGAGATTTGAAGTTCACCATGAACTTTGGAGTTTGGAAAGCAGGAGAAGACCCAGGTGATTATGAAATGCTGGTTGGGAGACCTTTTCTCCGCAACGCAAAAGCCATTCACTATTGGGCTACTGATCAACTGGTAATCACGGATGATAATTTGACAGCAACGATGGATCTGGTCACTGGACAGCTAATTTCGGTTGACCATGCAGAAACACCCATGTCAGATAGTGATTCTGAAACAGTTCACAACACTTATCAAGTAGATGCTACAGGCTTGCCACTCACGGCATACCCTGAGTACAGACATCCGTGGGATGAATGGATATTGATAAAGCAATAGCAACACTGGTTGACCCCTACCTGACACCTTGTCATATGGTAACTCCGGTACCACGGGAGGATACCACTGATACGGCTACTCCTCCTATTCCGGAAGATAGCACCGCCGTGAACAGTGGTACACCGTTGTTTTTTAAGATCGGGCAACAAGAACATCCTGTGCTCCTTCACGAGCCAGCTCATAATATTCAAAACAATCAGGTTGTCCCCCACATCGACACACCTGAGGTTGATATAGTTGATCTTGGAGATAACCAATGCATCCGATTGGCTAGAAACCTTTCCAGTGCCTTTCGTCAACAAGCTATTGAATTACTCAAACGCTTCAAGCATATTTTTGCCTGGAGTTACAAAGACTTGCGTGGAATCAGAAAAGAGTTGGGAGAACTCTCAATCCCAACCAAAGCAGATGCACGACCACCGGCGAATATCAAGGAGACACAATCTTTCCTTGCTAAAGTGAACTACTATGCCACCTTCATTCCAGGGTTGGCACAAATTGCAGATCCAATATACAAACTGACAGGTAATGAGTCCACTTGGTCCTGGACTCCGGAAGCCGATCACGCGTTTCAAACACTAAAGGATCTTCTTATGCAAGCACCTGAGCTCACGCCACCACAGTGAACGGCCTCATGGACGGCGGGACACATTTACAAAAGAGGGAAGGACAATGTCCTCCGACGATGTGTTTTGCCTCATGAACAGCGGGACATAATCAAAAATGCTCACGAAGGCCTTGGAAGTGGCCATTTCAGTGGTGAAAACACGGCCAGGAAAATTCTACTCGCGGGATACTACTGGCCCACGCTCTTTAAAGACACTCACAAATACACACGCTCGTGTGATATTTGTCAGAGGCTAGGCAGACCCACGCCCCGTGACGCTCTGCCGCTCACGCCAATCGCCACGCCTCTCCCATTCGAGAAATGGGGAATGGATTTCGTAGGTCCCGTGGATCCTCCTGCACTGAACACGCGCGCACGCTACATTTTGGTATTCACGGACTACGCAACCAAATGGGCTGAAGCCTGTGCCCTCACGGACAACACGGCTGCCAGCACGGCCAAAGTTCTCTACAGAAATATCATTACACGCTTTGGCTGCCCATTGGAGTTAGTTAGTGATCGAGGTGTTCATTTTGTTAACCAAACAATTGAAGCACTCACTAGCTACTTACACATTCATCATCGGAAGAGCACACCATATTACCCACGCGGTAATGGTTTAGCCGAGAGTACCAACAAGACTCTCGTCTCAATTTTGAAGAAGATCTGTGACCCAACCCGCAAGGATTGGCAAGATAAACTACCAACAGTTCTCTGGGCATACAACACCACATATAAAGTTGCAACAGGGCAAACACCCTTCAAACTTGTTTATGGCCAAGAGGCCTTAATGCCTTTTGAATTTGTGCTTCCTGCACTAAAATTTCAACTGGCAACCCAAGAAAACCCTTCGGCAGCACTAAAGGAACACGTCTACCAGTTGGAGAAATTAGATGAAATTCGACGGGATGCAGTTCTACGAACACAACAAGGACAAACCTTACAGAAAAAGTGGCATGACAAACATATTAAAACCAAAACTTTTCAAATTGGAGATTTGGTTTTACTATATGATTCTCGCTATCAAAAATTTCCAGGAAAGCTCAAAAACCGCTGGCTTGGACCATACAAAGTGAAGCAGATACAACATCCTGGCGTTCTACAGCTTGAATACCTGGATGGAAAACCATTTTCGACCCTAGTAAATGGTTATCGTCTAAAGAAATTCCGAACAGAGCAAGATGACACAGATACAGATTCAGAAACAAAAGAAACATCAAACACCGCAGAAGTTTAGAACAACCGCCCGAGTTTTTTTTCGCTTATGTACAAAAATTGCCTGATGGCTACATAGTTAAGGGATTTTTCACCCTGAAGGATCCTAAATTTAACAAAAAAAACAAAAATTTTGGGCCAAAACCCCTAAGAACGCACTTCTTCAGGAGCACACTCCACCCGTAAGATTCGGAAACCAACAAGAGGTTCCCAATCAACATGAATCACCACCTCGGTGTGTATAGAACTCCAGTCCGGCGTCGCAGCTCGCGCCTCCAACCATGGATCCATCGGGATCCCGCGGTTCTTCAACCGCCAAAGATCCACATCGTTCATTCGACAAGTCAGATAATCAGTAAAAGGACCCATGATAGGACTAAAGCTCTTCTGACTCATTTTCGCTCAAACAACACGGCAATTCGAGACCCTTGATTTGCTTTTATAGCCCAACACCACACGCTTGGGCAGATGTGGCAGTCTACGTGGCAATACGACCGTCAAATCGACCATATTTTAGAATGATGGCTTGAAAGATATTTTCGTACACTGCAAGGCTTTTTAGCCCCTTCTTTTTAATTATTCGGACAACCGCAAGCAGTTAATAGCATCCAGCAGTTAACTCTACAGTCTCACATCCACGATTCCACACGCAAACCAGATACGCTCTAAATTCAGGGCAGTTATTGCTACATGGAGATTCACGACTGTTCGACACATGTCTACACCAACGGTTCAGATGCAAAAAAAAAAAAACTTTATGCGGGTATAAAGCTCCGCCCCAACTGTCAGTTCGTCTCCTTCGCTCAAGCTCCGCCTTGCAAACTCGCCCCTTCTCCATCTCTTCCGACGATGGCCGGCTATTCTCAAAACACAACCTTGAACGCAACCGAAGCCATGGATGCTGCGGACTTCAACTCAGTCAGATTCAGCAGTTCGACATCTCCGACGCCAAAACCAGGTCAGAATCTTGATGTTTTGGTTAAAGTTGGATTGTTGCCGCTTGCAAATATAGAGTATCCTGCGCCAGATTTTCCAAAGTTACGGCAATTTGTCGCCCATGTGGTTCTCACAGATGCTGGTCTAAAAACCACAGTCGATGGAAATCCGATCTTTATCACCCGAAATCATGTTGCTCGCATCTTTTGCTTGCCCAATCTGTCAAACCCTTTGAGCCCCCAGGATGTCAAAAAATTTGATGTTTCTCCTTACATCCAGGCACCATATTGCTCGACCAAAACCAAGATCCACAATTTTGCTTCTGGCTACGAAGATTTTGTAAAATTTATTTGGAGAAAACTCCTGGGACACAACCTGAAAAGCTCCCAAGTAAATTCAGAAGTGCACAATGTCACCCTCATCTGCATTCACACAAACCACTCTATTGATTGGACCCAGCTTCTCTATAACCGCATCCTCAGTGACCTTGATCGTCTCAGAAAAGTCCCTGGAAATAATTTCGAGTGCACTCTTGCTGCCCACTACCAACTTCTGATTGATAGACAAGCACCGCCCGCAACTACCAATGCCTCTGTTGAAAGCACACAAACCATACCCCGACAAATAGAAGCCCTTGATGGCCTCCACTCACAATCTTCTTCAGTTTCTCGTCACTCCAAACGCTCTTCCAGATCTCGTTCACAATGTCCTGAAAATTCCAAGACCAACACTCCCTTGGTCACTCCACGCCCACAACAACCAGTACACCGAGTTCAACCGTCCCCACCAAGACAGACAGAAGTCCCACAGCAACACCCAATACGTATTGACCTCAGTACTCCCCCGCATTCACAAGATCACGAATCAGCTAAACGACCAACTCCACCACGCTCTCCACCACATTCTCCACCACATTCTCCACCACGCCCAACACAACCTCCACGCCGCACCCTGTATGAATACCAGCTCACGGTTAACACTTCAGTTAACCAAATTACAGACTCAACAAATCAACTCATGGAATCAGTAGCAGCAGAACTGGAGAAAGTTGAACAGCTTCAACAGGATGTCACGCGTCTACAACACGTAGTGGACACGCATGAAGAAGAAACTCAGCGGCAGCACGCCAAACTTATGGCTAAGTGTGCTGAGTGGCAAACTGCTTGCCGTGAAGTTCAACAGTTACAGGCGACACTCACGAAAGAACAGGACATGCACACAGAATTGCAGATGAAGCACCTCGCCTTGATCAAGGAACACACAGACTCATTGTCCACCCAAAATGATTTGAAGATTCAGCTCACCACAGCAACTACCACAATCAACGAGTTAAAAACAGCTGCCACCCCGGGGGATTCACTTATAACAAAGGGGATATGCCATCTGCGTTCAAGGCGTGGCAAAAAACCCCCTGGTATACTGACTTATGAAAGCTAATTTAACCCCTATAAGTATATAGTTTACCTCAAATAGTGGTGAAAAAACCCCTAGTATGGTAGGTATACCTACGTAAAATGGTAAAAAAAACCCCCTAAGTCTAACTCAGATGTTCTGTACGCCCAATAAATGTGAAACCCCTGGGCTGCCACAAACAAAGAAGTCGAGTTTGCTCAGTTACAAAGTCAGCTTGCCCAATCACAGGCTAAACATGTCGCAGATGCAGTGCGGATTGCAGCACTTCACACCAGCTTGGACAATGTACCAGTTGCAGCAGGCACAGATCAACAACTCAGCAAATCTCTAAGACAGCACAAGCGTTCCCTGGCAGATAAAGAGAAGATCATTGTCGACCTCAAGCAACAGTTGCAGACAGCTGAACAAGCAGCCAATGATGCTCAGTACATAGCAGATCATTCTCTGCAGTTATCATCAGAGATCCCGAATGACTTTGACCGCCCGGCCAGTTATTTTGATACAGTCGTAGCACGCAAAAATCAGTTTCTGATGCTCTGGCTCCATAACAAAGGCAAACATCAGGGTCCCCTCAGGATTGAAGATATTGAAACTCTCTGGCGCAAATTGGAGATCACGGATAAAGGTACATTGTGTGCCCTAGTCAATTTCCAGATTCTCCAAGTTGCAGATTTGGATCACTTTATAGCATGCACAGCTGCTCCAATGGCGTATGTGATCCATGATTTTAGTCTTTCCTACATCAACCAAACACACTCAGATCATTCGTCTATCCTCTTCCATGGTGATCAGGAGCAACAGTTGATTCTCACGGCTCAGAACCCACATCTAGCAAAGCCAGAAGTATGCCAGTTACAGGATCTCCCTCAGCTAACAGCAGATGTCCAGCTTTGGAAAGCAGAACTTGTTCCCCTAATAACCGCATATCTGAACACTCCACGGTGTCTGGATATGGCTCAGTTATTCCTGCAACACTATGTCTCCTTAGCCAGTCTGGAGGTATATCTCAAAACAATAGTGCTACCTATTGATTGGAACCCCACGCCACTCAACAATCTCCTTTCAGCCTTGCAATGGGAGCACTTGCGTACACAATTGCCCGAGAACTTGAAGCAGGCTTATGATGAGAATGCAACCAGAGACATACATCAACTGCCGTCTCACCCGAGTCCACTTGCTGAGTTCGGTGCACCACCAAGACTCAACTTCAAAACAGATGAATGGCGACACAAGTTCTGGACCCCCGCCATGGATGAGCACGCTGCGTGGACACCCCATGAAATCTCCACGGATATCCGTTGGGATCCACGGTTCATCAGACGCCGTGAATGGCAACAAGGCGAAACACTGGATAACACTGATAACTGGATTTATATGCCTAACTATGGGTCATGGCAAACAATTGCGCATGCTCTCCGAGGACTTCAGGCGTTCATCAACATTGCAAGGACGTCACCGGATCCGTCAGTTTTCAAACAAGCAACCTATTGTACTGCCTTGGCAGAAATACTTAGAAGTACACGCAGAAGAAAACGTGACACCTTCCACTGCAATCCAAATGCCAGTGCAGGGATGTTTGGCCTGGAAGTTGTTTTACTCATGGAAGCCACACACATGCCAGGTAGAGTCCATGTTGCCCTTGAAGACATGGTCCGGAATGGATTCCTTATCGGTGCAAACCAGGATGTAGCAGATAATTCAGAAGCAGGTCTTCTAGCACGTTTTCACCTCCTCGATCAGTACAAGAGCACACCGCAGCCTCACGCTCGACTGAAAAATCAACATGCTGAAGGTTTTCCGCCCTCAGAAACTGTCCCTCCGTTCCTAACAATTTTCGCTAAGTGTGAGTTAGTGGGGGGGAGTGTTAGTCCTGTGGACATGCCAGACACAGGACTATACATATGGCACAAAGGGAGAGACAAGAGGCCGCTGCAGACGGGGCAGTCCTCGCGGACACCCAAGAAGCCACGAGGACCCAAGTAGTCACGGCAGGTCTCCATCAGGTTGTTCAGACAGTTTTGCCAACGCGGACTCAAGGTCCGGTACAGAAGTAGTGGAGCACCTTTTTGCATCATGACATTTCCCCGATCAGATTCCGGCCCCTGAGCCGTTGATTTGTACTATATATACTAGAGGGTTTTTGCCCTAGTTTTTTAGCTCTTGTTTTGGTTGCTTCAGGACGGACATATAGTGTCGCCTGGTTGCTCGTGCATGAGCTCTGTTTGTTCTTGTGTTTTGAGATCAATGGATTACCGACTGTCTCCATTTCATGTGTTCTTGTTCTGTTTTTGCTTCTGTTAGCAGAGTGTTTTCCTGTTTTCAGTAGCTTTTGTTGTTTTTGGCAAAATCCCGCGTGACACGTTTGATTTCAGGAGCTGCCCTGCCGGACTCCATAGCTCTGCCTTCACGCAGATCTGTCCTCCAGGCAGTCCCGAGCCCGGACACAAAACAGCATCCATCTCCAAGGACCATAACAAAGACATATATGATAAATAATACATTTACACCCCCCATAGCTCTACCCTGGGCTCAGACACAAGGGAATCAACTGACGGCTCGGTCTCAAGATAACAGCAGATGGAATCATGACAATGGCATTGGCTGGCATAAGACAATGGCTAGGGTAGTCCACTCCATCCGCCCCTCCTGTGCACACTTTGCAGATAGGCTGAAACACGCTCTGGAATGATTATAGCCTTCCGAGGACGCAATCTCATGGAATCACGCCCGGGGTTACATCTCCCCGGGCTCGTTGAGGCAGGTCAGGGAAGCGTCCCCTCCCCGGATTATCATGGTTCCATGGGTGTGCTAGAGAGTAGTGCCACCACAGTGACCCCTACTCGTACCCAACTTTAACCCCACACCCCAAAATCCACAGGTCACCTCAGCGCCCCTGTCGAGTGCCAAACAACCCTTTCGGGGCCCGAATGAACACCCAAGAGGTGTCAGTCCCATACCCGGCCCTCACACAGTGACCGACTATAAGACTAGCACACTGTAGGAGCTCCAGTACCCGCGGTCAGCAAGGCTCCACCCCCGTTTCACCATGATGTTCGTTATTTGGTGCTAAGTCACTCCATAGCCCCCACAGCCAGGTGGGCTCTTGTACACAGGCCGAATTTAACAGGGTTCTAAGGGATTTAAGCTAGGAGCATATCTAAACTACCAGCTTTTAGGTCTCTACCCTTCCCTTAACCCACAATCACAGGAGAAGCAGAAAAAGAACAGTCCAACCATAGAATAACAGCATCTAGCATCCATCTATCATTAAAAGACAAAAGAATTGAATTTACTCATCCATCTAACAAAGAAGTGTCAGTAAAAACAACAAGAATCGCCAAAGTACTAACCGATATCCGGGCTGGAGTTATCCATCATCCTTCTTGTCTGGTAGTTAGATGATGCTGGGTGTAAGCTGGTCTGCTGGTCTGGAGGTTCTGGGGGCACTAGCAGCTGAGCAGCAAGTAAGCTTGAACTAATCTCCCCCTAATCGATTTGGGGTTGGATCACTTAGGCTAGATTAGGCAATTTTCCCTTGGCCAACTATTATAGGTTAGGTGGCTATCTATGTTTAGCATCTACTCTTAGTTTGCCCAAGCACCTAGGATACATACTCCTTTTCTTAAGGGTTGGCACGTGTGTCCACTTTTGGTCAACCTAGTCAACCCCCAAGTGCCACGTGTCCCCATGTCCCCCCTATAACCAATAGTTAATAACTAATGGTTTAATATAATTTCTAGCTAACCCCTTGTTGGTTAAGTGAGTGAATGTACTAACCTTATACGTGACGTATCACGGTATGCAGTATATATACACAATAGTTATACGTGTGTATAACATACAAATACGTGGAACGTCACATTTACAGTATCCTGACAGGTCTTGCCATGTATCGCCAAGTGACTATGCATAAGGAAAAAAATTCATCTGTAGACAAAATAACAATGAAATAAATTGGGGGTTGTGATGATCCAAACTAATATTCGACTCCCTGCCATATAATCAGCTAGAACTCCCCCATCTAGCCCCATCGACTACAAGGGCCCTCCGTCTACCCCGTTCTGAGGATGGCTAGAACGGGTAGGGAAAGCACGGAGGTGTCTTTCGTGCCCGTTCCCTATAGGCTCCTAAAATCAGCAGAAGCACACAAAAGCGTCAGCACTTGCAAATAATATAATAACATCATCTATCCATCCAGAGAATAACATACCATCAATCACCATGAACATTATCACAAGGGCTACTACCCAGACTCTGATTTACGCGGGAAATCGACCGACGACTAGGGCCTCAAGATAGATCAGACCGAATCGTGACAATGGAGGGGGCTGGCTATAGACAATGGCTAGGGTTGACCACTCCATCCGCCCCTCCTGTGCATACTTTGCAGATAGGATAAATCAGGCTAGACCAGGACTATAGCCTTCCAGATACGCAACCTCATGGCATCACCCATGGAGGCTACTCTAGTTTGCATCTCCCCGGTCCGTTGAGGCAGGAGGGGTTGCATCTTCCCCTCCCTGAAGCCAAAGGTTCGATGGGTGGCTAGAGGATCGTGGCGACACACGTCCGTACCCTACTGAACCCACCAAAATGAGAGCCAGGCCGACACCTGCAGCTCTTGAGGATTAAGGCGATGACTGCTATGACCTCTTTGACAACACGCCATCAGCATAGTGTTCTATGATATAGTATCACGTCGATGCATGCCTTCAAAAATCCTATGTGTATCAGACAAATCTGCATGCTTTCCATACATATTGAGTAAAGCATTACCCGCATAACGTTTGTAACAGACTCCCTGACATCATTTAGCTTTCCCCTTGCAAGATTTTCTTAACTATAGTTACGGTAAAAAACTGTAAATGATAAAAGCAACAGTGTTATTAAGGTTCAATTAGAAATCTGCTTCTCTACCTCGATTTTCCAACTACGCCATTGAATTATGCTATAACAACCTTCTTATCCAGCATTCGTTCTCAAATGTATCATAGACAATAGCAACATTCTGTTGTGTTTAAGTCCCAACCATACTATTATAGTCATCTTACTATTCTAGTCTATTTGAGTCCACTTGGCAACTGCCTTGTGTTAACATGAGAATGTTGCATAAGAAAAGGTATTTTATGTTTTCTTTAAATCGAACATCAGACTTTTGATTTTGACAGATTCTAATATGTAAATTCGACCATGGGAGCCATCAACTACCGACTATAATATAGGCTTCCATTGTCTAAGGACAAAATGCCTTCAAATATATGCTTCCTAAAGGCAAATGTTCAAAGTGCGAAGATGAACGATAGAACTGTTGCTAACTTGTTTGTATGTTATTGCCAAGGAATCAATAAACAGTCTTGTTATATTCATATACATTTGTGGTAACAAACATTTGATCTACATTGCTTTACAACTGTCATGAATATACATTTGTGGTAACAAACATTTGATCTACATTGCTTTACAACTATCAGGTGTTGTTCAGTCTATCACCTTTCTATTTTGCAACGGTTATCCTATGTCCATAAACATGGATCCATGGCCCTTCTCAACTTGTGGACTTGCTATGCTTAGCTTGTGACCAAAAAACCTAGTTATATTGAGTAGCTTTGATGGTACACAACATTGTGGTCTTGAAATGGGGCATCAAGGATTCCCA
The DNA here is from genome assembly GCA_021234155.1 of Isoetes taiwanensis. Lineage (NCBI taxonomy): Eukaryota > Viridiplantae > Streptophyta > Lycopodiopsida > Isoetales > Isoetaceae > Isoetes > Isoetes taiwanensis. The sequence continues at coordinate 2,189,095 of JAJEKV010000059.1, read as the reverse complement.
CCTTGGACAACACAAATTACCATTTATAGGCTTACAATGGGGCATCAAAAATACCCACCTTAAACAACACAAATAACTACAACAAACTCAAGTGCGTTAAGAATGGTCTTGTATTTCAAAATAAGCATATTTCCCATCTTTTTACTCCATCTTCTAAAAAACATTTCATTGTCATAAATCTTGCTCCATGCTCTTGCGTCAAATTCCTACATACTATAAGAGTAAAAACTTTTTATTTAAGAAAGCAATGGTGCGTGGGCAGGGCCAGTTGGCTACCGCTAGCAGCCGGAGCGATCGGCTGCTGGCGGTAGCCAGTTGGCCCAACCCACGCCAGGAATCAGCGGCCTTTTGCCATTCCACGACGTCAATGTAAGAAATCTTCTTCTTTGGGGCCAATCAATCTTCATCTTCGGAGCCTGTAGCAGAGCAAACCTGTAGCTTTTGAAGGACTTTGGTCTCAGAAAGGATTTTGGTCGCAAACATGGGGTTCTGGCTTCTGTTTAAAACAGGGGACTTCGGTTCTGGCTTGAAACAGGGGATTTTCTTTCGGTTCTGGCTTGCTTAAAACAGAAGATTTTCCTTCGGTTCTGGCTTGAAACAGGGGACTTTGGCAATTTCGGCAGCTTCTGAAGATGGATTTTGGTTCAAAACAAGGGATCTTGGCAGCTTCGGAACAGGGATTTGGGTCAAAACAGGGGATTCTAAGAGCCATATCGCCATCGCCGTAGGCCTGCTCGAACACCATTGCTCTAGCAGATCAAATAAACAACAGAGTAGAAAACCATGCCGGAACGCTGAACGCTGCCGCCGTAGTCTTCAGCCATGCCCCAACTGGTTACAGCCGGTCGCCTAAAAATGGTTGCCACGTGGCCGCCAACCATTGGAGAATAATCAAGAATGTAAACCAACTTACCAGACGTCTTGGACATGCATACTCCAAAATAGCATGAAAACATATTTCTCATATCCCACTTGGTAGTATGCATTGATAATAGAGTTCTAGGATACCATGCCATCTTCGACGGCCATTTCAAGAACGTTTTCTGTCTCGTCCAAACTACAACACTTCCCATACATATTGATGAGAGCATTTTCTACTGTTATATCTAATTGAATCTCATTACAAATTATACCTACATGTACCCATTGCCTTTGTGCCAAGTCTTCTGGACTATAACAAGCCGTTAAAGTGCTTACATACGTGATAGCACACTTATGGTATGCCGGACCTTTCAGAACCCACAAAATCAGAACCTTTCTGGGTACCCTAATCCGATCAAGCTGAGATAATATGCATTCTGCATGTCCTATAAAACAGAAGCAAACATGAAATGGTTATTTTAAATGCATTGTTGAATACCCACATCACTTGCAGGGGAAGACGACGACTTGTCATCAAAAAACCACAGTAAAAAACAAAATCCAGAAGAACGATACAGATCTTCTTTAAGCGGCTACATATTGGATTTCCTGCATTTCACAAATCGGCATAAGAATAGAAATGCGTCAACCTAATCTAGCAATCTTTTCCCATGAAGGTCCAGTTTCTGTTGTTGCACCTCAAATCCATCTTGCTCCCAAATGATGTACACAGTGTCCTTTGAGGAAGAGATGCATAAGCCCACATACATATGAACTCCTTGATCAACTGCATGGACAACATTTCTCCCCAAAACATGAAATATCTAGGACAAAATATCTTAATCACAAAAAACAAAAAATACAGTAATCATCCCATGTTATTCTACCCTTCTTGGAGTATGTGCAACGAACGCTCAACGAAATTGAAAGCTAACTATAATCTAAAGTCTTACATAAAGAAAAGGTTGGCAAATTGAAGACAATGAGATTGAAAGCGACCTGTAGTCAACCATCCAAAGTCTGATATAGGCTACTGGCAGTTATAACGTCACCCTGCCCCATAAGTTAAGAGAGCTGCCCGATAAAGAGAGGATAGCTTGACACAACATACAAAGGAAAAGCCAAACGTCTAAAAAACCTTCTAATTTTCCAGGCAAATTGAGTTTGCAAGAAATTTTGCATCAGTTGGTTTGCTTGTTTGTCCAGTGCATTGAAAGTTTCATTGCATTGACAGTTCTGTTACACTGAAGAATGTTTAGTCAATTGTGCAGTGAAATCTACTCGGCGGTTTGCCTGCTAAAATATCTCAGACCAGTGGTAAAAGTTGTCAACCATATGGCAGCTTTCCTTTGAGAGAAGAGAGTTAAAGATTAATTAAATTACAAACATGATAACATAGATAGAGAGAGAGTTTGCGAAAGAATCACTAAATTACAAATATGATGGAGATAGAGAAAGAGAGATGTGTAAATTAAAGAATAATCAAATTACAAACATGAAAAAATATAGCCGACAAAAGTCCCACTGCAATGGCAAGAAGTCCTTTGTGTCTATCTGCACCATTCATGTCCAAATGAGAAGCACGTACACTATGTTGGCCAGCCAAACTGATCGATGATGAACCTAATGAACAAGGATTAGCGCAAATAAGTAAAGACACTTGTACAATTGTTTTCAAAATCCTTATCTACTTACAGTTATAATTGACCCATCCAATCCGAGAGTTTTCCAAATCATATACGACCAGTTTGTTTTTCAGTACAATGTCTGCAAAACACACAAATGTTTTAGTGTCGTCTCAATAAAACTTCTAGAACACAAGCCATCTATGTAAGCATCACCTCCCAAGATTGTCAGCTTGTTCTCATCTTTAGAGCCAGATGATGAACTGGATGATTGCCAACCTATGCACCAGTAAGACCTCCCAGCTCTTCCCTGAAAATAAGAAATTCTAGATACAGATTAATGTACAAGACTCAGTTCATAGTGATGAACTATTACATGCATTTGGTGGGTAAGACATCAATTTATTTGAAACGGCTTCGTTATGGATGAATTGCAGAAAGGTATTTCAAGCCGTAAGGAGGCAAGAAAGAACAGAATAGAACCAACAGGTATCCTAAGTTGATAACATGAATAACCAAAGACTTCACATATTTAAGCAAGCAATTTGAGCAATAAAGCAAGTGCACATGCTCTTACCGAATGTCCTTGTAATAGATAGTCTTCTGGACTCAACTCCATGGCTGCATCCTCAAACTGGAGTGTGACCTTAGGAAATAATTGGTCCAAGCTTAAAAGTTGAAAGAAAAAGGCACATTCAGATTTTAGCCCATACAAATCTACATATATCTACTTAAAAGCAACGCTATGAATGGAACAGATAGCATATACATGATGGTGCAAACCATATAAAGGAGCTACGTGTTCAAGGTCCAATGGAACAAGGGGTATTGCAGTGGGATGGGAATTCTGGACAGAATTTGAGAAGGCCAGCAGTTATCAGATTCTATGAAACAAAGAGTGTACCTCAGTTGTTGTGCAGAAAACCTCTTGAAATCATTAGTGAATAACCACATGAGAAATGATTAGGATAACAAACAGCTTTTTCCCTCAATCATTATGCATGGACCGAGGCAAAACTAAACATTCAATGCACAGTGTGACCTTGTAACTGAAACATACCTTTTCTCTACCTCAAAACACAGGGTTGATTGGTTGCTAATTGGTTGAAGATTGGACTCTTGCGTATATGCATCAGTTATCTGGAATAGACAGGTGCTAAGTAATAAGAAACTGAGAACCCTCACTGGAGCGCAGAAAAAGTAATACCGCATTTACAAACGAAATATAGGCATCCTCAGGTAAGTAAGCAAGAGTAGTTCCACTGTCAATAATTACTCCACTCGTGTCAGTTGAAGTGAATTCTGACGGACTGATTGACAAGTCTTTTCCTCCAACTGAAATGCTGCGAAGGTTTACATTATAGTGTGTCCTGCAACCAAAATGACCAATGAACTTACAATGCAAAAGTTTACATCATTTCATAATGCCTGTCGAACAATAATAAAAAATACATACGAGTTTGGAACAAGTGGAGTATAAACAATTTTTGGTTCAGAAATATCGCCAATAACAAGGATACCACCACCCTGTGCTTCTCCTTCTAAGCAATGAGCAAAAACTTTAGGTGCTTTCCCCTGTGCAGCTAATTGAGAAGGCACAGATAAGTCAAGTTGTCCAAAGCCCATTATTCCATCAACAGCTTGGTCTGAAGTAGTAAGGTCGCCTGTTTGGTTAATACTACACCTGCAGGGCCACTTCTATTAAATTCATTTTGCTGCTTTTTGCGGCGAAGAGAGCCAAGTCATTACCCGAAAAGAATTGTGGACGTTGAATTTACAAGTGAATTCCCAGTTCCTACAGATTGGTAATGCAGAACGTCTTTCAAGTAATAACCTTCTGAGGTACTTCCATCACCATATTGAAAGAGATAACCACATGAATTGTTGCTACAACTTGCTTCAGTTACTTGTGTTCCAGTTTTACATAAGGGGTCCGAACATGACACTTGTGCCTTACTTGAAGAGGCATTGGGATCATAAAGTGTTAGCGAGATCTGCAAAGCTCACGTCGGGGAACTTCAGCTTAGATACACCAACGTGAATAAGAAGCATAGGTTTAATTAGGATCACAGAACGCAGGTAACAAAACAGCTTACCCCAAGCTCACTTTTACGAGGGCAACCTGAGCATGGAAGACAATTGACCCAAAGCACATCACTGCCAGTATCTACTTGTACAATATAACTCTTACTTGGTGATCCAAGGCGCACTTCAGTAAAATATAGGCTGCATTTCATGTCAGACATCACATATTATTATTCCTCAGGAATAAAGAGAAAACAAAATTTGGAGATGGGGAAAACGAGGCCCTAACATGTAAATAACCAAAAGGACGATTCCACCAGGGCTCATGAACCATTAGCTTCTTAGATTCTCTTTGGTGCAAGCATGCGGATCATGGCAGAATGCTCAGAAGAATGTGCAGCTTGTACGGTTTAATAAGAAGCAATTTGGTCGGCTATTTAAAACAAAAACCTCGATTGCTTTGGAAGACAGAAACCAAGCACTTTAAGAAAAGCATTGAATCGAGAGAAACAAGGGCAAGAATTCTGCCATTCTTTTTGAGTTTCGTTGTCAAGGGGGAATCATGTTTGCAGATCAGTAAACACGCAGCTCGTTATTATAGTCGATAGAATACCACTAATAATAAATTACCACTAAAAAGATAGTAAAATCAAAGATTAAAAGTAAAATTCAGATGCCATACCCGGCAGTTGTCGGATCAGAATGACAACCCAATGAAAACACCACTCCATCTGCTAGAAACCGTCCACGTCTTGATTGATCATGTCTTCTAAGCCGTTCCCAATGTGCATCACTAATGCCTTTTCCCTTGTGCCATAAGCTGGAGCCTTCTAGTCCGGCATATCGGTGTTTAAGCTGCATAATTCCTAAACTACCATCCATTGAAGACTGCAAGGATAAAGAGAAGGCTGCAAAAGACCGTAGAGCCCAGACTAAGAAGACCCAGTAAGCTCTATCATCCTTCCGAAGATTCATGGTGGAAAAATCAAGATTCAATGCAAAATTTCCACAAGAAAACTCAACCCAACAAATGCAATTGATTAAAATATAGGTGGTTAAGCAAGATCATGAAGAATGATGTAAAAAAAAGGCCCAGCCGATCCGGGTAAGCGCCGGAACTGATGCATGCAGCTAAGTTACACGGAAAAATGCGAGCGAGGCCAGAAATTCAGGAGTCAATATAAAAAAGGCCATTTATATAAATTATATGTTGGAGTTCAGGACGGCTAGGATGAAATCCTGAGAAGTAATAGACGGAGCGGATAGGAAATACTTTTTGGGCGTCCAGGGCAGCCATTGCCGCGTCTTTTATTTTATCTATTTATTTGATTTGAATGTTTTTTCCGGTATGGTAACGCCGGTGCAAACGCTTTTTTGGCAAATTTTCTTTGTGTTTTATTTATTTTTCTTGGCATCGTGTTTCCTTTGCTTCTGTGACCTTTCCCAGCATTTTTTCTCTCATCGGTGGTGGGCGGCTACAGTTACGCTAGACATGGTTGGGTGCTACTCCTCTACTTATGATCAGTTTTGCAATCGCCAGTATTATTAGCATCAGTATAGACGGCAATCTCCATAGGGATGGAGAAGTAAGAGCATTCCGTACAGATCAGTTTTCACCCATCTGTGTTTTTAGTTTCTAATCATATTTCATTGGTTGTGGCAATAGACAAACAACAGAGGATCATTTCACATACGAAGAATCATATATATTCCAACAAATCCCATTGGAGTGGCATATCTACTGCAAAAAACAATCGGATTTTTGAGTCTGAAGGTTACCCACATTTCCCTTCTATTTCTCTCATTCTTTTTTCTTGAAATAGCTTTACAAATACAAATGTAGTTGAAGAAGTAGTTTGTACAAATAGGTTTGTACGCTAGCTTTAGAGATAGATACCAGTTTCTGTGCCCATCGGACTTATAGATATACTTAGCCACTGCCCATGTTCCCTAAGTCTGTGCTATGGTAACATTGCCGGTATTGTTAAATCCCGTCGTGCATGGCATTATAGAAGCAATCCTTTCAAAACATCTTTCTTCTTTTTGCTCCCAAGGCCATGATCTATTTTTCAAATTATGTGTCTTTTAATGCACAGGGCCGCCTGTCATTACAGATATGGCAGGGGATATGCTTCCTTTACCATCGTTTCTGCAATAGGTTTGTACATTTTTGGGAGCCTTGGTACAAAGGTGGGATCACCTTGGGGCTTCTACCGCCTGAGCGCCTAACGCCACCGCCTAAGCACCTAGGCCCGTTCAAGGCCATGTGAGTTTGCAGAGATTAGCACAAAGCACCCATGGAACACACCATTCGAAAAGACATGTTGCAAGGTATTATTGACTTGAAGGAGATGATGCAGGTGCTATTGGCCGAAAAGTTGTGTTACCATCCTCACATGCAGGAGGTCTGAGATACATCACCCAATGGTATCAGAACGCCGGTCTATTGTTCGTGAACTTGGCAAGCCGGACCTCTTTATAACCATGACTGCCAATGCAAATTGGGAAGAGATTCGAAAGGAATTATTATATGGCCAATCGCCAAATGATCGACCAGAGTTAGTAGCTAGAGTATTCCATATGAAAGTAAAGGAGCTGGTAGATCTGATAACTAATCATGATTATTCGGCGGCATAATTGCAAAAGTCTATGTCATCGAGTTCCAAAAGAGAGGTTTGCCACATGTACATTTGATTGACTATGTTGGATGAAACCGACAAGCCCTTTACAGCCGGAAATTGATCAATCATTTATGTGGAAATACCAGACAATGATGCATATCCTGGATTGTATGAGGTAGTCACTCGTAATATGATGCATGGGCCGTGTGGTACTGAATATCCGCATAGTCCGTGCATGCAGGAAGGTAAGTGTATGAAACGTTACCCACGTGCATTTTCAGATGAGACGACAGTTGTTGACGGATATCCATTGTACCGAAGAAGGGACAATGGCCGAAAGGTGAAAAAATGGACTTACTTAAAAAGTTTTTGGGGCTTTCCCCTCACATCGGTGCTAACGTTTTTTCCCGCAGATGTAACGCCTAAAATTGGGTTCTCCGGCAAAGTTCTTTCCTTCAAAATTTCTTCATTTAAATTTTTACTACAGAGTGGAGCAGGGCAGGGTATGCGTTACTTCATTGCAGTGACGATCATGGGGCAGTAATATCCTCCGCCATCCATGATTAAACTAATGGGGTTTAAATCCCCAAATCTAATTGCCTTGTTTCCTCCACAATCATCTCTGTTTTTCGACCCCTTCTCTCGGTGGAGTATTCAGCCAAAGCTTATCAGGTTCAGTTTAAGCGCTTTGATTTTCGCTTGCCAGGTCCGTAATAGAGCTGCTAGAAGCATTCAGATTTGTTTTGAGAACACAAGGCTGTTCTTTCACGCATGCTAATCGGGCAAAGATTTACTCGGTGGAGTTTCCAGCCAAAGCTTATCAGGTTCAGTAAGGGCATTGATTTTTGCTTACCAGGTCCGTCTAGAGCTGATGGAAGCATTGAGGTTTGTTCTAAGAGCATAAGATTTCTGACTGTTTTATTTCTTTCTTTGTTTGCAGATAAGGTTCGGGGGTTCTTTAGGGCTCCTGGAGCTTCGGTCTGGATTACCAGGTCTGCTTTGGTTTGTTTGCCAAGTTGGCTTCCTTTTCCACTGCCTGCTCCTGTTTACTTCAACTGGTCCGGATGCTCCTGATTCACGGTTTTGGGGTAAGGCTGCCGCAGGTTGAATGCTCCCTTTTTGGGGTAGGCAGTCCAGTGCACTGTTAAACAGACCTTGTAGCCTGCAGGACCACATTGGCTGAACCTCTGGATCAGAACATGACAACATAAAGTGCAAAGACAGGATTATAACCCCAGCGGACAAACTAATCCAACTGAGCACAACCACCTGCCTATGCATAAGAATGAATTGAAGGTAAGTATGCCAAATCAGTACCTTCTTCTCTTGATCAAGAGAAGAACACTTGTAAGCCATAACAATTCTATTCTGTGTCCACTGAAGAAGAATCTCATCTGCAATATCCATGCCCCTAAAGATAAATAGCCTCCTACTCTTCCAAATTGACCATAAAAGCTAACCACATGTAAGATGAAAAGCTCGTTTTCGCCATTTGTGCCATGCATCAGCATAGATAGCGAGTAGAACCTGCTGGCTAGATCGAGACGTGCCAAAAAGAGATAACAACCAAGACCAAGCCTGCCTAAGCCGCTCACACAGGAAGAAACAATGCTCAATACTCTCAACCCTTTGCTTACATAGAGGACAAAGCTCTGAAATTCGATTATCAAATTTATGAACCAACTTGTTGACTCTGATGCATCTATGGATCACTTGCCACCACAACACTGCCACTTTGGGATGAAGCAACTTATCCCATACCCACGTCCAAACACTTTTCCACTGTGGCTGAGGAACCTGAAGATGTCATCTATTAGATGGAGGCAAGATTTCAGGGTGCAAAAGCAATTTATACACAAAAGAGACAAAGCGCCCTGGCGTGATACCCTGATGGCAATCCCATATAGTTACTTCAATCTGTGGGCCAGAATCCTGTGGCAACCATGTGGCAATACGATTCCAAATCACTCTATCCCACCTGTACAAGAGGAATTTCGTCCTAAATGCTTCCCATGACATGAGATGACCAGACTCATACCAAGCTGCAATAGTGCTTATACCAGCTGCTATGCATCATCGTTGTATCTTTGGATGAACAACAACACATAGGGGCACGTTCTCAGGAGTGTCCTGTAAAGGAATCCACCAGCATGGAGCAAACAACTGAAGACACGCCTCAAGATTGACATGAAAAGAGATCTGACAGTGTCCCAAGCGGCAAGCAAGCCCTTTAAAAAGGGAGAAGCATTAGGATACGGATGTATATGATAAAGCAATGCCCACGGAAAGAGCTGCTTAATGGCGGCCTTATGAAATGGAAAACAATGCCGAAGTGATTGCATCAATAACCTCAGACCAAGAGAGTCATCCTTGCCATTAAGAATCCTTCAAATAAACTTCGATATCATCACCTTACTTTGGAGCTGAAAATCCAACATTCCAAGACCACCAGCTGCCTTAGGTTTAATGCACTTCTCCCAAGCTACCTTGACAACATCTCCTGCTTCATTTCCACCCCAAATAAAATTCCTGACAATGTGCACAATCTCATCCATCTTACACTGAGGGGCCAGAAGGGCAGATGCCATATAGACATGAGTGTTACTTAGAACACATTTAGCCACAGTGATCCTTCCGGGCATGGACAATTTAGCTGTATTCTACCAAAATAATGCTCACTACTACTCTTGCTAAAATTCTGTCATGCTTTCCATCCTTGGATTTGCTTAATATCACTACACTTTCTTGTTTATGCTCAATTGAATCTGAACAGGTCCAGCATTCTTTGTTCTAAAAGCCATGTCTTTTGGACTATCTTATATAAATGCCATTATCAAACTATGTTCTTAAAGTTGAAACCAGAGATCATGGTCACTTCATGCAGGTGAAAAGCACTGAAAGCCCGTGAAGCAGAAGTTAGTGGGTGATAAAAAATTAAGAAAGCTGCCACAGAATACATGCCAACATATTTGCAACATGAGCCTGCAGCTGTCACGGTCCTAAATAATTTCATCACAAATCTTCATACGCTATTGCCATAAGTAATGATGAAGATCGAATTAGTACCAGTGTGATTTCATCTCCAAGACAGTATTTTTCGGCCGAGTCATCTAAAATCTTTTCCAAAGCTGTGAAGAACAAATTATAAGTGCGCTCTTCTATGTACAGATGGAAATATACTATAGTAGCACAACATTATAAAATAAAAAGGAGATCGACAGCCAAAGAGAATATAAGTCAAAAACTTGGGTATTGCTCTAGAATTTCCAGTTTTCTAGCTGTTGTCAACATAGTGTATTCGATGTCCCTTCACTTAGCTCAGGATTCTGGATGGTTTCGCTCGTTAGTTGTTCCTAAAATCAGTAAGGCTATTTTGATATATCTTAGCAAAAGAAGATGTTTTGTTTGTGGCCAGATTATAGCACAATTTTCCTTTAGACCATTCCAGCGACAATAGTTGACAGAATAGCAATTTCAATTGAGAGGCATTTATCGTCATGACAAACAAAGAAAGGGTATAGTAATCCAACCTTTGAAGGCAAGAGCGAGGCCAGGCACATGAGCTACGCCAATACGCGCAGAGTGTAAGGCACTCTTCTGCTTGCATCTACACACACGATAAAACAAGAGTAGAAGATTGTGCCTCGGGTGCATGTTGGGCTTACAACTCTCACCTTTGCTTGGGACATAACTCGCCGTAGTTCGGATGTATCCCATAGCATAGAGGAACGCTGGTTTTATGTGATGCTATAGCCGTGTCATGATACGGCCATGGCAACTGCGATTAAAAATTAGCAAATATCAATTCCTAATACAAGAATCGACTACAAGCATTTCTTTACTTGGTGACACTTCCCGGTCCATGGATCCTCGGTTGCCAAACAAACCGAAATCGGATCGAATCAAGATAAGAGCATAAATTTTCCTTCCGGAATGATTTTTTCCTTCCAAAAATGCTTCTCCTAAAACTCGCCCTATGCATTAAATTGGTCCATTTATTTTGTGTGGCTGCCACTCCACCCAAGAAATCTTTCTTTTAGATTTTTATGAACGGAAACCCTTCAGGCTTTCAACATGGAAACCCCCTTCGGGTTTGTTGGAAACTTGAAAAGGTTTCCCCTGTTCTAGGAATCCTCATGACTCGTCCTCTGCTTCGTGCCTTGCAAGGAGATCTGTTCCAGAACCCTGTCCGGTCCTGTCCTCTGTTTCGTGCCTTGCAAGGAGCTCTGTTCCAGAGCCCTGTCCTGAAGCGTTTTTGAAATCTTTGTTAACCCTTCAAAACAAGGCTTCAGACATATGTTTCCATCAAAGAGTTTCGAAACCCCTGTTCTGTTTTGTGTCCTGTTCTGCCTTGTTCTGCATTATTTGCTTCAAGAAGGCACTCATTTTCGCATTTTGATGGCACTCATGAGATTGGGCTTCATTTGGTTTGATTTATTGATGGCATTACATTATGCTATCTAACGTCTATAATCATTTGTCAAAGCAGCAATCACATCCTGATACAATATAGACCACAATATAATCTCAATGGCATGTTAGACTCAGAGGAGTGATTGTACGCAGTGCAGATTGAAAGCCTAAGAAGGCAGCTGCATAATAAATCCGGCTCTTTGTTCGCAATTGTCTGGATCTTGCATTAGATCCATGGGAGTAGGCTGCATTAATTAGGAGCATCTGCAATCTGATAGTTTGGGTTTAATAATGATGATAATGCATTTGCAATTTAATAATGATTGTTGCTTCCTTTGTGAAACTCTTCTGGTTGATCATGGTGGGTAAAAGCATGTTAGGGTGGACCTCTTTTGGAACCTGCAAAAGTACATACCCTGGGTACTTCAGAACTGGGTACTGTCTCAGTTTTCTTTTCATTAAAACTAATACAAAAATCCAAAATAAAAGTCAAGGACATGTTATATTCGAGGTTAAGATAAAGATAATGCTATCTAAGACCAAAATATATATATAGAAGTTCCAAAAAGTACCTTTTATTGAGTACACAGGTACCTAGTACCCAGTCCTGGGTACCTTTTCAGGTACTTTTTGAGTACCTAATTAGGTACTTTTTAAGGCCCACCCTAACATGCTTTTACCTTGGTTGCTTTTTCTTTTCTGGTATAGTTAGGACCTAGTTAAGATCGTCGTCAATAGATGAATTTCAAAAATTATGAGTAAGGTCGTCGTCATTTAGGTGATTACGAAGATTAGGTGAGTATGAAGAGGGTGCCAATTCATTCAATCGCAATTTTTAAGCAATGGGTTAATTATCAACTCAAGTTCCAACTCCTCCAATAGTTGTACAAATATTGCTGATGTATGAAAGAATATGAAAGGCATCTCAAAAATAATATTCTAAAAAAGCATCCTACAATGATCATATACATTTAGAATATCTAGAATATGATATGGGGGCATAAATACCTAAAACACTCGCAGTCGCAGTTTCAAGTGGCCCCACACCTTGTGCAATCTTGTATACACAAATATTCCCCCCAATGAGGAGAACTGCTGCGTGTGATACTACTATAATAAAATTCCACTCTATGGTGGACAACATAATTGAAGTTGGGTCCTGGCTTAATTACCCCTGGTCCTCTTATGTAACTGTCAACTCTTATCCCAAATTTAGCATAATAGCATTTAGATAAAGGACAAAAACTAGCCATGTCCAGACCCGTGGATCCCCACTCAATCCCTGCACTTTGCCAGTCGCTACTTTCACAGCCCCACGCATGGCCATCCAAGGTGACAGAGCTTACCGAGGTAGAAGAGATAGAAAAATGAGTAAGCCATTTACCTCCACATCGATGGTATTTGTCATAGGATTCTTCGACCATGTTGACTGTGCCTGTGAAACCAGTAACTAACCATTTTGGTTTCATATCATCTTTTATAATGGCCACATATGCATCATGGTCTTTCATATAAAAAGAACCATTCCTGTAATCCTGGATGTGGTCCATGTTGTAGGCATGTTTCTGGTCGACTATGTATACATAGAGCCAATGGTCATAACCATTATACTTGAGTTGCATATGAGTTGAGTTAAAAACCCCTGTAGGCCTTCTGATTGTGAGCTCATTATTGCTGAATGTTGTATTCCATGCACCTAGTTGTGTTTCACTTTGGGCTGCAATTACTGATATTGTTATCAGCAATATCCACCACGCCATTCTTAGGCAAACCCTGAGATGTCAGAATATAGTTCTATGAATGTTTAAAACTAGTCATATATCTAACTCTATATAATTATTATCGGATGATGCTTTTAGCATATTCATGTAAGATCTCTATCTAGGTGATTTTGACATTGTCTTTAACCCCTTCTATGATTTTAGTTAGAACGTCCTTTTCAAATGCCCATGCTATCAGGTAAAAGAATGCTAGGGTGTCTAAAAAAAGTGTCCTTACATTATGTATAATGTAGGGCAATGTAGGGCAATTTCAAATTAAAGTTAGTTCAGATTTGAAATTATATTGCTATTATTGTTATTCGCCACGTCACCCATTTGAAATCATGAGAGGCAGTGCTACGTTGCTGTTCTTTTTCGGAGGGAGATTGCAAGGGTGTTTCTTTTCAGAAAAAATTTTGCCCGCCTTTCAATTGTTTGTGTATTACAGAGAATTAGAGAAGCAATCCGAAAGAATCTTGTGATTCCTCACTGAAATCTTAGCCGAAACCAAGAAATGGACACCTGCAAGTCACCCAGAATCAACAAGAATGTGAAAACAGGAGATGCTAGCAAGAAATAAAAAAAAATCAAGAGGAAGGGAACACATTTGAAGAATCAGGGCCAAAAGACGGCTGATTTCTGAAGAACCTGTTGTTGTGGAAGCAAAGCATGTAAGATGCGTCAATGCAGATGAAATTTTTCCAGATTTGCAACAGATTATGGACGAGCAGTGGGGGTCAAAGGATATACGCGGGTTCAAAGAATCTAGCGTGAAGCCAGAATGGTCAGAGACATTTTACAAGCGCTATGAACTGGTTTTTGGCAAGCGGGAGGTAACCAACCGCCATGTACCTGAGTACTTTGCTCGTGCCTTTGCCCTTCAATTAACAGGTAAAAAAGTAGATTGGGATACTTTTAAAGTTTTGGCAAAAGATTTGGCAAAGGGAGGAGCAAGGGAATCTGCTGTCACAGAGGAAATTGGGACCTATAAATCCACATCAAAGGTTCCTAAATTGCAGCAGAGTTTTTACCCTAAAGAAGATCTTCATTTTGCAGAAACTCTATTGCAGCAATGCCATGGACAGCTGATTAGCAACACTTCCAAGGTATCAGAACTAAAAATTCAGCAGGCAGAACTCCGTGACAACATAAATAAGATTTCCGGAAGAAAAGATGCACATGAAGAGGACTTAGCACAGATTTTGGAAGACATTAACACTGTTCTTGACGATGCTAAACAAAACAAAAGAGACATCAAGACTGTCCAGCAGGAGGTTGACCTTTTGATGAGGGATAGAGCCAGGAAGGAAGAAATGTTGAAGAAAATTCAAGAACCGTTGGAGAAAACTATTCAGGAAAAGGAGTTATGTGAAAAGAGGATTGCAGAGTTTGAGGAGGCTCATAAAGTTCAATTTGAGTGTTGCAAAAGCTTGATGACATGCACAAGTACATGATGCATTCTGCAGCTATTCTCCTTCAGCCCAAAACAAGCTTAGTGATCTCTCCACCTCAAGATAAATTCATATCTGTGCATGGATGTGTTTTTTGTAGCAATGGCTTTGCCAAGAATGAACCTCTCCTACTTGCTCCATGTGAGCATTCGTTTCACGTATTCTGTTTCTCATATTCTATTTCTGCTGGACTACCTTGCCCAAAAGCATGCAAATGGGATGAAAACATTTCAAAGATCTTGGGTGTGTACACTGGAGGTAAGCAATATTTCCTAATTTATGTTTACTACATTGCTGCACCCAGGGTACTGTAGTTAGAATCTGTTAATGTAACATTGCTGCACTTAAGGTTTTGCTATATAGCATGTAGGAGTGTACTAGTCCTTCTACTTATAGTTCCATGGCTTGCATGTCATACATAAATGTGTTCCTTACATAACAGCGTAAGGGTCTTGGACAGACTGACATCAGTGCATATATTACATTTCATGTTGTATGTACATTAATGTACACATGACTTTCTACAGAAATGTTTTTACATAAATGAGTGATGTAGGACATTAATACATAAATTTAGGCATTGTGTACTGAGTTTTGTGGCAGAACATTTAGAGGTCAGTTATATAATAGAATTCTCTTGTATGTACATGTGCATACACTGAAGCACATTTATGTACTTGAGATGTACATTACATACATATCATTAGTTGTTTACATTTTTATTTACTCATAGTGCTTCAATGTAGGTCAATTGTAGCAATATGTCCCTCATTTTCTAACAGCCTAGTTAGACACTGATAGATGACTGTTATGTGTCGATTTAGTTTTAGAGCTTCAAAATGACAAAAAGCCAGCTGATCAGAAGCTACACCACAGATCAGGTGAGCTTGTTTTGATAATGTTTTGCATTGTGTTGGGATTTCTGATTCTTGGCTCGGTTTGCACAGTTTTGGAGATACCAAAAAAAAGTTGAACTGCTGGAAGATGTAGCCAGGGAAAACAATGCAGGATTTGAAGGAACAAGCAAACTTAAACTTCCTACCGTGGTAGAGGTTGAGGATTGTGGCACTCCAAGTAAACAGGATGCCATTCCAGATTATGAGGAGGTTCCAGATTATGAGGAGGAACTTGCGGGATTGAGAGAGCAGGCAAACGCCACATCTGTAAAAGGGAAGGCATTACAAAAGGTGACCCCTAAGAAGAAGACCATGCCTAAGAAGGCACAGAAGAAGAAAACAGGCACATTAACAGTAGGTATGAGTGCATTTTATTCCAGGGTACAACAATTGAGATGTCCATGACATTCATGTTTGCAGGTCCTCCTAATCAAGAAGAATCTTCGCAGCGTGAAGATAGATAGATAGATAGATAGATAATGTTTTAACGTCACGCCACTAGGCAGCATCCAACTAGACATGTGACCACACACCACACTACATTGCTCTATTGGGCCCTGCCCCCAACCACTTTACATTGCGTCTGTTGGGTTTTGACACCCAACAGTTCATAGTGCGATTCTGGGCGGTCTCGAACTCGAGACAAGTAGTCGCTAGAACTAGTGTGTTGCCACTAGAACAAATGCCCAGAGAGGAGGATACTTTTGACAATGTGGCTACCGTTGCTGTTGATGTAGCTAAAGAGGTTGAAGTTCATGACTTTGAGAAATTTGGAACAGATTCAGAACCTGAAAAAAATCTGGAAATTGAGGAAATCCAAGAAGAAGGGAAGAATACTGACTCTGAAAAAACAGTGTCAAAACAGCATCAGAATGAGGTCTTCAGGTAACTTGATCTACATTTCTTACTTTTTTATTTACATTTAGTATCTCAATCAAATACTTAGCCAAATTGTTGAAAGATAGTAGTCGAATGTAGATGAGTCTGTTATGAATGTATATGTCATTGAACCCGGACTTGCAGTGATGAAATCAGGCCATATGATGCTCTGCTATGCCGAATGATGCAGCTGAAGAAGGCAACAATATTTCCTGGATCTTTGCCTGAAAAGGAGTGCTATCTATTTGAGCAAGATGTGCTGGACATGGATGGAAAATTTACCAACCGGCATGTGGATATGTATGCCAGGTACTGAACTTTGACGTAATTTGGTTTGTGTGTGTAATTTTGCTTCACGTGTTAGTAATTTCATCCCTTTCAAATTGTTATAGGTACTTGCAGATCTGTGTCCCTAGCTGCAGATAAGATAGCCGACATCTGGTTCTTCCCATTGGACAGCTTCATGGAATTTGCAGCACACTGTAAGGCAAGCGAAAAAGATAAATCTATGGCAGCCTCCGAGCGTGGAAGAGATATAGTAAAGGGAGCTTTTGCAGGAATAAATTGGGTCAAGTGCAGATGGATTATGGTTCCAATGTTATCTTATGATCATCACTCTTTGGCCACCTTCAACATGAGCCTTAGTAAGAGTAAGAATACCATAAACATTCAGATCTTCAATTCTGTCGAAGACATTGATGTTGACATGCCTACACTTAAAAGGTATTTTGTGTTTCACATTTCCTTTCATTAATGCAGATTCACATCCTTTCATTAATGTTTTTTGCAGGCTTTACATCCAGACTATGGCACGTGGTTGTCTTGAGTGTCCCTCTTTCTTGAAGATTAGACAAAACCCTTCACCATTTGTGAAGATTCATAAGTGTCCACAGCAGAAAGATGACCAGTCATGTGGCCTCTATGTTACAGCTTACATGCAGAAGTTCGTCGACACGATTGTGTGTGGTAAAACTACCAACGTGAGTTTGATACTTTTTTGTCTTGCAAAAAAATGGTTTCCAATATCTAAGTATGATTATTTATATTTGCAGATTAACAAAAACTGGTTTTTGCCAAAATATGCGGAGGATCGCCGTGAAGTTCTCGTCCGAGCACTACTTCAGGAGTTAGATCATATTCAGATTCCACCCCAAACCATTAGACCAGCTGGTACTACTAAATGTGGCTGAGAAAGCCTATCCCCTTTGCCACTGCTAAACAACTTTCCATTGTTCAACAAACATTTACTTGATGAATAAAATCTATTTTTATTTGACTCCACCATATTTTATTGATTAATTGCATGTTCTTTCCTAGCAGGTGTACAAAAAAGGTTGATAGTGTTTGATATCAATAATGTTTTGGCTAAACAAAAACATAGGACCCTGGTACCAGATGATCAGCTAGTTGGAAACTATGATATAATAGGGAAGAAACTGTTGTTCTTAAGGCCCAATCTAGAGGAATTCCTTGAATTTGTATTTCGATACTTTGAAGTAGGAATTTGGTCATCAATAGCTCCATGGAACCTGTCAAGAGTAGTGGACAGAATCTTCACCATGGTGCAGATAAAAAACTTAAGATTTACACTTGATGGAAGCAATTGTTTAGAGCTACCTTTCCGGGTTGCACCTTTTGAAGATAAACCTTTGTATCTGAAGCCAATTGAGTTTATATGGAAGAGGTATCCAGAATGGAACGAGAGTAATACACTTATAGTAGATGACTCCGAGTACAAGATGCTTTTCAATCCTTCTGAAAATTGCATATCCTCAGCTGCATGGTCCGAACAGGATGTGGAAGACACGGGTCTGTTGACAGTTTTGCAACCATGGCTAGAAGGTTTGTGTTCGCAGCAGACCTGCAACAGTATGTCAAGCAGAACCCTTTAACCAATCCAATCGACAATCTAACACAACTGTGGAGGCAAATGATGCTTTCGGGCTACAGGGATGCAGAAGGCATGGCCAGGCTATGGAAAGACTGCAAGAAAGTTACATACTGAATGTTGTACCTGTTGTACCAGATTTTGTAAAATATAATGTAAATTCTGTACATAAGTAATAGGTTGTAAATTGTATATTTCTGGACTGTGTCCAGGTTGTAATTTTTGCAGAGATTTGTCCCCATACACCTATTTACATGTTGCATTTCTGCTTTGTTTCATGAATTAAGAAAAAAAACTTCGATTTCCATATAATAGAACAAGATTACAGGGGAGCAAATCGTGCATATGCAACAGTTGATAAACATTTCATTCCTTTTTAGTTAGATTTAGCTTTCAAACAGAATACACTGAATGACACTGAATTTGAAGTAGACAAATGTGGATCAGAATATCAAATAAGTAACTAAGAAGATAATTGGACCAATCAACTAGTTCTATGACCATAAGTAACAGGTTGCAGACTTTTTTGATTCAATTTGTTAAACATCTCATACTTTCTGATTTACACTTAGCTTGCAAACCTAAGGTACTGAATGATATGAATTTAAAGTAGACAAATGTACTTTAGACTATCAAATTAGTAGCTAAGAAGGTAATTGGACCAATCAACTAGTTTTATGAACATAAATAACAGGTTGCAAACTTTTTTAATGCAATATTTCATAAACATCTCATACATTTTGGTTTATATATAGCTTGTAGGCTAAATATGCTGATCGATACTGAATTTGAAGTAGACAGATGTGCTTCAGAATATCAAATAAGTAACTAAGAATATAATTCCACCAATCAACTAGTTTCATAAACTTAACAGAAGATAGCAAATATGGAAGTTTCTTTGTAGAGATCCTAGTCATATGCACTCAACAATCTCAGGTAGGCTCGATATAAGCATGTCATGCACCTCTTGTGTGATCTCTCGTAGGTTCAATTATTCTGAAATTTAGTTTGGAGACAAATTGCTATTCCAACAGCAGCCTTCAACAGGTAATCGGCGCATCATTGTTTCCTTGTAACAGGTTGCATGGAGATCATATAATTACCTTTATAATAGGTTGCATGGATATAGGATTTGTGATACCTTATTTTGGATAAGCAATGTGACAATAATGAACTTTCCTACTTGGGCAAAGAACGAAATGCTTAAAAATAATTTGCAAGGCATTTGAGTCATGATTGCTATCATTCTATTTATCTAGCTTAAGATAAGCAATGTATGCTACACAACATTGGCGTAGATGAGTTCATCCAGATGGGCAGGTCAATTATCTTGGTAATTCATACAGTGTTCACTGTTTGTTCTATTTTAGAGAGAGATTGATATTCCATATCCATTTTTGTTCCTGCATGTCCAGTTAAGTGAGTAAAGACTGTTTTCTATTACATCTTGGGCCAATATGCAGGCTAATTCTAATAATCGCAAGATACAATGTGTTTATTATTTCCATTACTATTAACCTATGACGGAAATTAATACCAAGGAAATTCTGATCGTAGCATGGAAAGTTGCTGAAAAGTTTAGCCCTGCAAGTCACAGAAGTCACAAAGTTGGAAATAACAAAGCGTAAGGGTAAGGGAAGCAGTAAGAGGAAGCCTGAGCTGTTCATCGCACAACAATTGCACTCATATATAGTACTTGGGGTGCGATAAAGTTGAAGCTATTCCCAGTATGCTGCCACAAAGTTAAAGCTGATCTACCTCTCCTTTTTACATAATTCCTTAGACAATTTAAATTGTAGTAACTGAAGAAGGGGATATCAAAACACCTATGGCACTGTTATAAAAAGTATGGGTGGGCCAACAATCTATGAAATGTGACTATAGTCATTCAATTTATGCAGAATTTGGAACAATAAGTCAACAAAGATAACATTCGGCATAAATTATGGTCAATTTGACACCATAATATACTTAGATATTCCATATCTCATGTCAATATGGTCCATTCGACATGGTACTTTTATGAGCAAGTATGGTAAGTGTTCTCTTTGTCGCTAAACTAAAAGGCATTTGTTTATGTCAACCCACCTTCAATCCTAAGCTTATTAAGCTTGGTACATTTAGTGATCTACTATAACACTTGGTTGCAATTTGCTTTTGTATGAGATTGACTGAGGCCAACAAATAACTGTGCGTTTAGATTTGAAAAGACAGTTGTCCTCTCACAACAATGCAATAGCATGAAATAACATGAATGTTTTCTGGGGAGTATAGCCTATTATAAAAGAGTTGCAATTACACTCAACATAGCAATGCGTTGGTAATAATTTTAGAGCATTATATACATGTTATAAAGATTGACAATTTGTAGGAAAAATAGTTGTTTCTTGGCCCCGTAACATGGTTTTAAAGGTTGGCAACAATGTGACCAAGTTCCAACCATTTTTGGCCTTGTTCACAATAGGGTTCAGCTAACTATATGCGGATTGTTAGACATTCATAGAAACACATAGCTTTATTTAGTTATGCGTGCCAATGTCAGCCACACATTTTTCACCGACGAGGTTGTCAAGCTGAAGCACTTCATCCAAGTAATTAATCCAACTAATTGATGGCTTCCTATTTGTTGAAGTCTACTCAAAGGCACGTTGTTTACGCGGATGTGCTTTGAAGAAGAAAAAGAAGAAGAAGAAGAAGCATTTTTAACGTCGTGCTACTAGGTGGTTGCATTCCACCCTCATAAGGTCTTTCGGCAGCGCGCACAGCCTCGGCGGGGTATAAAATCACTAGTCGGGTACAAAAAAACGCGAAAAAGCAAAGCAAAAAGCAAAGCAAAAGCAAACTTTTTCGGTTCACATTTCGGTTAGCTCCGGAATCAGAATTTTGGCGCCATAACTACCTCTGGCGATGGCGATGAAGCTTTCTGACGAAGGAATGGTACCACAGAAATGGATTAAATGGTTGAAGGATCAAATTACTGACGAGGATTGGGAATCAGTCTGGAATCATGGCTTCACTGACGGTAAAATTAAGAAATTTTATGTGAAGCCTCATTTAAAGGAACTGCTAGATTTTCTTATCTGAGAGCTTTATCCTCATGGTCTGGCGAACAATGAGCTCAGGAAGAAATTTGCCTTTGCATTTACTTGGGAGAATTGTAGTCGAGCAGCTCTTAACCCGGACGAACACAAGATAAACTGGGTTTCATTTAAAGAACAAGTTGACAGGTACCCAAGGAAGCTAGTTAAGCTCGAACCAAAACATTCTCTGGCCGAAACAGCCTCTCCAGGCAGCAGCAGAAGAACCACACCAAATCCCACACCATTGAAGCCAAGTAATGCACAGGTTTACTCTCAGGCAAGTGCTGTTCCTTTGCTAAACAGAGGTAGCTTAATGTTTAATGTTAGGGTCTTGGATGAAGAAGTGCATAGGTTGGAGGGTGAATTTGAATTGTGCAAGAAAGATCTGGCAAACATTGCAAGCAAGATCACCCTAAACAGACATGTGAATGAGAGAGATATTGCCAGGATCGAAGCAAGCAGAGAAGACATAAGCAGGTTGCAGGCTGAGATCAATTTTTTGGAATCCAAAGTAGAAAAGTCTGATTCTGATAAGAAAAGAATTGAGGACTTGATGCAGGAGAAATTCTATTGCAGGAAATTAGAGAGCCTTATTGAAAAGGTGGATGATCATCAAGTTGAGAAGAAGAATGAATTGGAAGCATTACATGGAGTGCTAGAAAGGGACCTGCTCAAATGGAAGAATTACAGGGCTAATTGCTATAACTTGAGTAGTGTAAATGCCTCCTGTATTCAGTTCAAGTTATTGCAAAGCAGGTTGCCATTGTGTTATGAAATACCATATTCTGCATGTGGCTTAGCTTTCCAAGATGACTACAAGATTAGTGCAGTGCTACCATGCCAACATGCTTATCATTTAATTTGCAGCCTGCTTCTTGTAGAGAATAAAAAATGCCTGGATTGTTCTATGGATGTCCCAATGAAATTCTTTGAAGAACTTGGCTTAGAGACCAATGCAAATGAAGGAGAAGAAAAAGAAGAACAGCAAACAGAAGAATCATCTAAGAAAGTAAGTATTATTTATTTGCTTTGCTTTATTTGTGAAAATTGCTTTTGTTGAAAAGTTTTGGTCATGTTATTTGCAGGAAAAGTTACCAACAAAAAGGAAACATGATGACTATGTGGATTTAGATGAATTTGGTGAATTTGCTGATGTGAATGAAGATGCTGGTGATTCTGACCGTGCATATGAAGGTTTCCTAGAAAATATTCCAAGTTCTTCGAGGGAAGGAGCTTCTTTGGGAATTAAGAGCAGGTTGAGAAGAGCTACAATCAATATCAAGGAAACTAGCCTTGAACCTCAGCAGACTATTCTTCCTGATCCTGTAACTCCAACTCAGACATTCACATCGAATGCTGTGGAACAGACAACTCCACAGATTGTGGATCAGCAGGGGCTGGACAAATTGGTGGTCACAATTGCAGATGCCACAATAGAATTACCAGCAGTGGATGAGCAAGACAAAGAAGCTGATCAGGAGGATGGAAGAGAAGTTCAAGAGGATGCAACAAAGAATACAGCAATTCCAAGGAAGCGTGCTGGCAGGCCAGCAAAAAAGAAGAAAGCAATCAAACCTATTCCCAAAGTAGTTGCTGAGAAGGTGCAAGTTACAAAAGGTGACAAACGCACTCCAATAGAAAGAATATTAGATGCCTATAATGGGAAGGGCTAAACTTTGAACCTGTAAACTTTTCTGTATTTGACATTGTCATATTTTCAATTTGTAAGATTTCTGTTAAAATAAAATCTTTTCTAAATATTAGAATCTGTAAACTTTTCATTAAAATAAAATGTTTTCATTGATCTTTTTCTAAATATGTGAATCTGTAATCTTTTCATAGTTGACAATGTCATATCTTAGTTTGTGTCTAAAGTGTTTTTAAAATGTATCTCTTGTTTGTAGGGAGGCACAAAGACAAAATGTTGGTCCTTGATTTGAATGGTGTGCTTATGAAGAGTTGGCATAAGCATGACAAACACAGAACACCAATACCTGCAAATCTGAAGAAACTGTACACAACCAACAAAGTGCTTTGGTTTGCGCACTGTGTTTTGCATAATTTCATGGACTGGGCCCTAGAACATTTTGAAATTGCTATTTGGTCCAAAGATGAACCGCTACAACATCATTGAGTGCCCGCAGCAGATGTTGCCCGCAGATTATCTTATTAAGTTCAAGTTCATTTGGGAAGGAGCACAATGTTTGAAATTGCCTTATCCACACCCACCAATCCGCACAAGCCGGTCTATTTGAAGCCACTTTCTTATGTCATTGAAGCATATCCCGAAATGAAGAATGTCTTGTTGGTGGATGATTCTCTCAGATAAATCTTTTTTTTTCACACAAAGTACCATTCTTTAATAGTTAGCTCATTTCAGTTTTGATGAGGGCAATGAGAATGGTTTGAAAAGATGAAGGATGTATTGTTTGGTTGGGCTGAAAGTCCCGAGCCTACAAAATTTGTGAAAGAACATCTTGCCCCGAAAATTGTCAAACAAGAAGACTTTGATATATTGGATTTGTGTTCCAAGCATGTGCGTGAGAGAATCCAAGATGGGCTATTCTCAGAAAAAGTGCAAATGCCATGATGGAACTTCCGGTAAGCAATTTAATTTTTGCTTGATTTGCTTGATTTGCTTGATTTGCCATATCTTCTTACCTTAATCGGAGTTCTGCTCTTGCGTGTTTCCGGAAGACAGTTGTGAGGCAATGGATGTTAAGGAATGTCAAAAAAAGTGTAAGATGTGAAAAAATACAACCGCAACCATAAAATTTTCTTCCCGGTTGCCACATTTTGAATGCACATCATTGTGCAATGTAATGTTAGATGTGAATATACCGGCATACATAAATTTTTTTCCCCACAGTTGCCGATTTTGAATGCACATCATTGTGCACTCTATTGTAAACCTGTTGTAACAATATCAATATGAATGTCAATGTTTTGTACTATGCACTTGTGAACTGAAACCCAAATCGAGAGCATTGAACTCATTCCCCAACAGTAAAGATGACATGATTTTTCTGGCGTGTCTCTTCTCCTAACATGTACATGTTGCCACCAATATCATTCATGTCAAACTTAACATGCCTTACCAAGTGGTCAGAATTGAAGCCACCGGGTTTGTCCACCAAAGAATTGAAAAGTTAGAGTGTCTAATTGCTGATAGTAGTGGCCTGATACTATAACCTCTCCAACATTGTATACATTCCCCACTCATCAACATAAGAATCCAAAGAATGTTTGCTTTGTCTCAAGACAATCGCAGTAAGTAAAAGTCGACACCCTCATCATTATTTTCTTCTCGCAGTACAAAGCAAAGTTATCCCCAACTTCTAAGATGTCACCGAGGTAATCAAGCTCACCCTCATCATCATCATCTTCTTCTTCCTCTTCCTCATTGGATAATTTGTCTTCTGATTCACCGGTTGTACTTCTTTTGGTTTTAATACACCTTCTTTCCAGCCTCCTATCCTTCTCTTGTTAATGCAATTATCCCAATCTCCATGAAAACATGCTTGGCAAAACAAGCAAGGCATCCGGTACTCACTTTTGTTGGATCCTTCCTATCAAGTGCCCTAATGCTATGTAACTTTGAGCTCCCATTCAAAGTTTTCCATTCCTTCTTTTCAGACTTATCTATGTCCTTAGCTTCAATATTCCAAAAGTACCTGGAAAGCATTGACTCAAAGCAAGTTAATGCAGAAGCAAAGCAAAGCAAATTCAGAAAGCAAATGCAAGAGCAAATTGTTAGCAAAGATAATCAAAGCATAAATCAAAAGTAATGAGACAACCACACTGAATTGAATGAAAGCCAACATAAATGCGAGAAAGCAAATGCAGAGCAAATTTAATGAATGCAGAAAGCAAATGCAAAGCCAATTCAAAGCAAAGTTAGTCAAAGCATTCATCAAAGCAAAAGCAAAAAGCAAAAGCATCAAAGCAATTCCATCAGAGCAAAGATAATCAAAGCAGAAATCAAAAGTAATGAGACAACCACCTGGAATTGAATGAAAGCCAACATAAATGCAGAAAGCAAATGCAGAGCAAATTTAATGAATGCAGAAAGCAAATGCAAAGCCAATTCAAAGCAAAGTTAGTCAAAGCATTCATCAAAGCAAAAGCAAAAAGCAAAAGCATCAAAGCAATTCCATCAGAGCAAAGATAATCAAAGCAGAAATCAAAAGTAATGAGACAACCACCTGGAATTGAATGAAAGCCAACATAAATGCAGAAAGCAAATGCAGAGCAAATTTAATGAATGCAGAAAGCAAATGCAAAGCCAATTCAAAGCAAAGTTAGTCAAAGCATTCATCAAAGCAAAAGCAAAAAGCAAAAGCATCAAAGCAATTCCATCAAAGCAAAGATAATCAAAGTAGAAATAAAAAGTAGTGAGACAAACCACCTGGAATTGAATGAAAGCCAACATAAATACAGAAAGCAAATGCAGAGCAAATTTAATGAATGCAGAAAGCAAATGCAAAGCCAATTCTCTGCAAAGTTAGTCAAAGCAAAAGCAAAAAGCAAAAGCATCAAAGCAATTCCATCAAAGCAAACACTAGGCCAGGCTACCAGAAAATACCTCTTTTTTCCATTGGCACAAGGATGGTTTTCAATGTACCAATTTAGGAATTCCACCGCATCCTTAGCACATTGCAGCTTCCAGGAATCATACTTCAGTTGCTCCTTTGCTAGAATTAATTTCAAAACAGCTCCAGCTCCATCATGTTCTCCTTTACCATGAGAACTTGCAAAAAAACACCATAAATA
The DNA here is from genome assembly GCA_021234155.1 of Isoetes taiwanensis. Classification (NCBI taxonomy): domain Eukaryota; kingdom Viridiplantae; phylum Streptophyta; class Lycopodiopsida; order Isoetales; family Isoetaceae; genus Isoetes; species Isoetes taiwanensis. Next base: position 2,162,823 of record JAJEKV010000059.1, on the reverse strand, counting down.
TTCCAGAGTAGGATTGTTCACAAAATTTCTACCTATGTACCAGAAGGGTCTGGCATCTTTGAATTGAGATGTGCAACCATCACTCCAAAAAACATGGTTGCTGTACTCTATATTCATTTGTTTCAGCCACTGTGCATGGACTTTCAAGCAGTGGTTGACAAACTCAGTTGAATGCTCCTTGCAATCAGAAATGTAAAAATGTGTCTCCTTAATTATTCTTCGATCCAGACTGAACTTGTTTCTCGATCCAACAAGATGCTTGTTGTGTTCCTAAATTCTTCCTCTTCCTTTTCTCAGAGGATGTCTATAGGTAATGTGAACAAGAATAGTAATTTGGTCGGTATGCCAATGGCATGATTGTACTTCCTTCTGAATTTTGAGGCTATAGTTCTCAGCAAAATCAATTACTGATACAATAGTATTCTTTGGAAAGTTGGCTAAGCATTGCTTAAATTGCTTTGCCTGCCAATGTGCCGTGTAATTATGTGGAACAAATTGCACAAGTGTCTTGTTGGCATACTGAATAAACTCTTGTACTGGAGCAGACTTGTATGCTAATCTTGTGACTTTAGTTGGTTTTTTTCCTCCCCTCTTACGAATTTAACTCTCCTTCAAGTTACCAGGCTCTTGCTGCAATACAGCAGACAATTTGGTGATGTCAGGTCCTAAACTAGTTTCAGAAAAAGTAAATAACACTAAAACAAATTAATATACCTTCTCAAACTGTTTCCACTCAACAGAAATGTCTTTCATTGTCTTTTCCTTTGGACAGATTGGCAATCTGAAAGCTACAACATTAGCTCATTTCCAAAATAGATATACATGAATGTTAAATGTACCTTTTCAAACCACAAGATTTACAAGCAACCATCAGACAGGAATGCTTGTGCCATTCTTCTAAGGGATCTTGCTTTTCACATACAAGTTCCCTCCACAACTCACTAGTAGACTTGTAAGTCATCAATTTAGCTTTGCATTCATCTCCTTCTCCACACACACTGCAATTGCAGGAACAATTTTCATGAACACCTCTAGGGTCTGTTCTTTATTCTCGTTCGGTGTTTGAAGAACAAATTCCAAATGGATGTGATAATTGACAAAGAAAACAAGTTTCCCTCATGAAGTCTTCTAACAAATGAAGGCTTCAGCCTCTCAAATGTTTGTTGTGCAATGTTGATATGTGGATATTGTTGCTTGAAAGCCATATAGAACTGGAGCTGCAGACAACATGTAAAATTCATTTTGTAATGCATAAAGCAAAATCATGAAAGTAATGAAAACAATGAAGCAAATCAATCATAATAAGTAATTAATCAAAGATAATCGGAGACATTGCGTAATGCAAATTTATAAAGCAATAGGGACTGAAACAATGCAGATAGCAAATTCATACATAAAACATGTGAAGCATAAATTGTTCAACTTCAACATGAAAAGTTTTATCAAACACTACAAATTAACAGCTGACCAGAAACATTCCAGATATAAATACACGGAGACCTCAAGCAAATGGATTGATGGTCAACTTTATTGCCATTTTCTGTCTTAAACTTCCTCACATGTTTTTGTATGGAGAAACTCTTGTGTTTTCAGTCCGAAACTATGAGACAACCTTTTTTCACTTCATCACCGACGAGAATCGACCTTTTCTTCCTCAAAAACATAGACCAGGGGACCTGATTCCCTTTTCGCCATTACTCTTCTTCTATAGGCTGCACAAATAGATTTTCTAGGCACTTCAAAGCAGCCCGCTACTTTATGAGAATGATTAAGTTTATTCTCTCGTGGATGTAACCATTTGTAAAGTTGACCTTTTTGCTTTGCCGAATGTCAATCTTTCTCGGTTCGCTTTGTCAGCTGCATAGTTTCCTTCACATTAGCAATCACTTTTTGCATAACCTTTGTCTCTCTTTGTCTGCGCAACGCTTACTTGTAAAGGTACATTTGATTTTATCTTTCTTACAAATCTGTCCACAATAGCAGCCTTATCTAAAGCATTGGCATGTTTTGTCAGATCCTCAAAATAATCATGCATATCCTTTGAAATCTCCTGAATTCTTCTCACACTGAGGCTTAATTCTTTGGAATTAGCAGGCGCTTCCATCAATTCCCTTTATGCTTCCTTGATTCCCTCTTTTCCGGCAAAGATCAATTTCACGAAAAATCAGTCTCTTCTCATCTTCATCCATTCAAATTATGAATATGAGGAACTCCAATCCGTTGATTCTCCACCGTAACCAAATTCTGAGAATGGCAAGAGAGGACAGTTCCCGCCAACCTGCCTCCTTCAATTTCGCAATTACACTCCATCATTCCTCCCGCCAAAGCCAACCGTAACTGATTCCCCAATAATCGGACAGCCATGTCATCGATCCGTAGGAGTGATCGAGTTTGGGGAATTCCTGATTATTTGTGTCTTTGAGAAGAACGAGCAAAGCAATTCGATAAAGCAAAAGCAAAGCAAAGCAAGCAGACGTCCGGACACTACTTTTTCAACCCCACGAGTGATTTTATACCCAACACTCGCGGCTCCATCGCTCGGCTCAAGGGCATAAGGGCAAAATGCCCCCCAAAAAAAAAAAAAAAAAAAAAAAAAGAAGAAGAACTCCCGTACATTAAGTATTCTGTAAAGCCCGTTTTGTGGGAATTCTTGGTATATTTCGAATTTATCCGGTTGAACTGACCGAGAGTATGAATTGATCAGTCATGGAAATATCCACAGCATATTCCCAAGAGCCCACCTAAACGAATGTTTACCCCCTTTCTTGGGGCAACCCAAAAATTTATGGAATGTATTCCCATGGCAAACTACATGGCCTTTGCAACTCGTCCAAATTTAAAGTTTCAAAGAGAATAGCAATTTCCAATAGAAAACCCAAAAAGTATTTCAACATCAAAGCATACGTGTCCGAAATGCAAAGCTCTAGATTAAAAGGGGTTGCAAAGAAACATTTTTTTTTTTTTTGTCTCTTGCAAAGCGGGTTGTTGTTGTGTCTATGGCAGATAGGAAATAGCCTTCATGATTCCATGATTGCAAGTGCTCTGAATAAATGGTTATTTCAACAATAAATAATATTAAAGTTAATCAAATAAATTTAAATATTCTAGCATCTTGGACCCAATGCATTTTTGTTGGAGCCAAATGCTTCTAATCTTGCTAAGCCTAAGCATAGAATATACTCATGATAGTCACATTCTAAGGTCTTTATGTGTTCAATTAATGCAGGCAAAGGTTAAAAAACTCAAACCATTACCATGTAGAAAAGTGCGAGGCCCTATCACCCGAAGTGGCATTGCCACGTTTTGCATCTATTAGTTGTGTTGTGAAACAATGTCACTGGAAGAATGGCTTTGCTTAACGATAATGATCATTTTCTTGAAGCCTCAGTATTAGAGTTTAAAGCCACTATTTTTTTTTTTTTTTTATTGCCATTAGAATCATTTTAGTGTGAATGTATCAAAGCAAGTAATGATTTTTCTTTCCTTTTTTTAAATTATTGCTCATATCTTTTTCTCAATTTTTGGAGTATCGGTTTTCTTTTCCTACAGCTGAAAGCCCCAAAATCTTAGAGAAATCGCCTAAAAATAATTCCAAAAATGTTTCCTCCATACCGAAAAATATCAAATTAAGAAAATTGATTGATATATTTGTATATCTTGATCTGTAACATCCACAAAAGCATCTCCATTCTTCGATAGGATAAGTACCTTAATACCTTGAATTCCTTGAGCTCTCATGCCAACATTTGAGCCAACAGCCACATAGGGTAGTTTGTGACTGAGTACTGGATTTGGCAAATTACAAACCAACCATTTTTATTGTTTAGCTCTAGGACTTGTTGATTGTCATATCAAAAGCTGGATGCAGCAAAAATTGGATGCACTCACATTTAGAAAGAATGTGCATAGTCTCCATGTATAAGAGTTTATAGAGTGTGAGTAATTACGCATGGGCAATAATGGTTGTGGAAAAAAAAAGTTAATTTGAATGTCTATAGTGTTGAACATGTAGCACATTGCAATGCTAGGCATAAAGAATATGAAAAATGAAAATTGCATTGATGGAGATGTTAAGGTTACTCTTGTAGTAATCCTCAATGGGATTTGAAACATTGTACTCTGTACTTTTATTCTATAAATATAAAATACAAGCTTGCCTTCAAAAAAAATAAAAAAATTGCATTGATCAATAATCACTTTCGAGAAGGATCAGTTTATTACGGATGTGTATCAATTACTTGAGTCTGTATCTTGATTGGAAATGATAGATGGTAATAGAATTAAGCCAAAAATTATAGAACTTGTTCATAAATTGTTCCTAGAACTCATATTCACAAATTGGTTGCTCCCAACCTACATTTTGCCTGGAGACTTTACACAGTGAAACATAATGGTATTGATAACTTGTTATGATCTTGTGTATTCTGGTACATAAACATTCTACAAATATGTGATATACGTTGCTTTAATAGGATAAAAAAGTGTGCTTATGTTCTATCATAAACATCTTGAACGAAAATATTCTTTATCATCCTTCATGGGGACCAATTATAAATAATTATGATTGTTACATGGACAAAAGAGCAACAAAAACTTCTAAGGTGCCAGCTTAGCAAAACTTTCCTTCAGCTGTTAATTCAAATAGTATACATTTTACAGCAATTGATTGAAATAGAGCAATCTGAAGTAGTCATGATCGCTTTGCACAGTTCCAAGTTTCAACTGCTAACACCTTAGATCATAACTCAGCTGCTTCACAAAAACAAATTCATATAAAGAAAATATGCATCCAATGTCAATTCATTGTGGTGAAGAAGAAGAACTGACATGCACGAAGCCTTTTGCTGTTGAAGCGAACTCTAGACTCAGAAAAAATAAGTTAAAAGCTTCTGAAGCACTCGTTGTATTCATGAACAAGAACTAAATGGTACAGGAGTGTGTTCATTGTTGTTTGCCTTCCATAACTTCCTCTTGTCAAGAAGGTGCCAATGGCTCCTAAGAAATGACCAACCAATGGCTTTTGGGGCATACTCAGAAATTTCAGAAAGAAGGAGCCATGCACCCTGAACAACAATTTCAACTGCGCTCAATTCATATGATCTCTTCTTTAAAATGTTTGCTAAAGCAGTCACAAGGTTTGCAATGCTAAAGCTATAGTGGCTCTCTAGCCTTCTTTTTGCCTAGAGATGCACAAATGCATAAATGAGGCCACGTTTACATCTGACATACCTCTGAGAAAATTTAACACAGCTGGAGATATCACATTCTCTTCAGATTTCTGTAGTAAAAACAGGCCGGTATTAGAGATTTGGCGACAAGATGTTGCAACAATCAGATCTAGAACAATTTCACCAGATAAAGAAATCAATTCAAAAGAACATGTAGCTCAGCTCTTGGATAGGGGCACTATCATATGGTTTTGCTACTCAAATTGATGCTCTTTCCAAAATCAATTTTTCGTTAGCAGCCTTCTGTTGCAACATATTTGACACCTGCAATGCATTCTTGCCAATGTGTAGTTATTCTAAACATGAGTTATTAAGCTGCAGATGTGTTGAGGATTTCAATGCCCTTCCCTAATTGAATGAACAATAGCACTTACCTAGAATGAAAAGCCAGCACCGTTTACCACTGCAAATGGATCAACAGAGCCGAGCATATGGTCTGGCCTTGTTATTCGAGGGGATCCACAATGCCAAATCTAGTGCTGAGGCGTCGATTAGACACTCCTAATAAACGCTCGTGTAACAAAGGGGGAAGCAAGACGAAAAGAATAGAGCTTACAGGAAAGCCGGTGCCTAAAGGAGCTTAGAGTGCCGGAATGGATGAAGGAAATCCCAACCGATCCCATCTAGGTTTTTACATATCTTTTCTTCTGGGCAAAACCAATACTATAAAGCATATAATCTCCGCTTCAACTGAGCAATCCCCCTATGTACCTGAGTAGCCTGAGGTTTGCAACCGCTGAGCCACTCTCCCACTCTCACATGCAGGCCTTGCTTGAAAGAAAAGCAAGCAGCTCTTTTTGGAAGACCCAATCGATGCCTCCCTGGCACCCAAACACCGTTATGATCAGATGGCTCTTTACCGGTTGCTCCGGTTGAACTGACCGAGAGCATGAATTGATCAGTCATGGGAATATCCATAGCATATTCCCAAGAGCCCACCTAAACGAAGGTTTACCCCACAGGGCAAAGCTCTAGATTAAAAGGGGCTTGCAAAGAAATATTTGTTTTTTGTCTTGCAAAGCGGGTTGTTGTTGTGTCTATGGCAGATAGGAAATAGCCTTCATCATTCCATGATTGTAAGTGCTCTGAATAAATGGTTATTTCAATAATAAATAATATTAAAGTTAATCAAATAAATTTAAATAGTCTAGCATCTTGGACCCGATGCATTTTTGTTGAAGCCAAATGCTTCTAATCTTGCTAAGCCTAAGCATAGAATATACTCATGATAGTCACATTCTAAGGTCTTTATGTGTTCAATTAATGCTGGCAAAGGTTAAAAAACTCAAACCATTACCAAGTAGAAAAGTGCGAGGCGTATCACCCGAAGTGGCATTGCCACGTTTTGCATCTATTAGTTGTGTTGTGAAACAATGTCACTGGAAGAATGGCTTTGCTTAACGATAATGATCATTTTCTTGAAGCCTCAGTATTAGAGTTTAAAGCCACTGCTTTTTTTTTTTTTTATTATTGCCCTTAGAATCATTTTAGTGTGAATGTATCAAAGCAAGTAATGATTTTTCTTTTTTGGTTTGCCCCCAAGAATTGGGGGGGCAAACCTTCCTTTAGGTGGGCTTTTGGGCATATACTGTGGATATGCCCATGACTGATCAAAATATACTGGCGGCCATTTCAACCTAGAGCAGCAGGTCGAGACTGTAGCTGGGCTTCGCTGCGTGAAGGAACAAGCCGGATCTACCCATCTGACATGCTTCTCTGCTGGACACGTACAGATTAGAAACGGCTTAGATCTGGCCGCAGCTCCATGGAGGTAGCAGTAGCCTCAACCTCCGTCTTTGCTGCTTCCAATATCAGGCATAACAAGCAAGTCGCCTGAGCAACGGAAGTCGCCCACAACTCCGGCACTCTATAACTCCTCCAGCCTTCGCCTTTTGAATCGGCACAGAACCAATATGTCTTTTCAATGTTAATCCCCTCTATTCAGTTTTCTTTCCGTGAGTGATCTTGTGAGCAAATTCATCCAGTTCTCATTTTCTACCTCCCTAAGAGTCTTTTGATCCATTGGATAGAAACGTTGTGAATTGGTTCCCAAAAGTGCAGATCGGAAAGGTTCAGAGTATTTCAGAAGTCTCATTTTTAAAGATGTTCATGGCTACATTGGCACATACCGGGATTACCAGCATCCCTTATGTTGATGTCAAATGCAGATATTTTGCAGCATGGCAACTCGTAATGGCGATGTAGCACCTGATATCACAAAAGCTGAAGAATTGAAAGCAGCTGCCAATACCGCTTTTCAAGGTATCTCACTACTGTATTTTAATTCGGGCTCTTAACAGTCCTTATGCCTCCCGGAACAAATATGACATCTTCTAATACATGGAAAAGTTACTCTTTCATAAACATGTGAGAAGTCAGATTGATAATCTAGAACAAAGATTGAGTGAACATACTTATTATCTTTGAATCTTATTCCAGTTTGAGTAAGAAAAGTTTGACCCAATCAAAAATTTTATTAGATAACAAACAATTAATGCTGGAAACTTGAATTTTCTTGATATGAGAAGAAATAGATATACATTGTTTTGTAAGACATGCAAAAGTTGCAGAGCTATTTCATTCGCTAAACATGTGAGGAGTTGGAGTGGTAATATACAACAAAGATAGAGTTAACACACCATTCATATTTGATAATAAAATTTGAACTGTGGAGGGAAGTATCAGTGTTACGCAGAGGGCAAACCACCGTGCGCAACACCTTGTTCTAAATTATTGCTCATATCTGTTTCTCAATTTTTGGAGTATCGGTTTTCTTTTCCTACAGCTGAAAGCCCCAAAATCTTAGAGAAATCGCCTAAAAATAAATCCAAAAATGTTCCTCCATATTGAGGAAACATTTTTGGATTTATCTCAAATTAAGAATATTGATTGATATATGTTTTATATCTTGATCTGTAACATCCACAAAAGCATCTCCATTCTTCGATAGGATAAGTACCTTTATACCTTGAATTCCTTGAGCTCTCATGCAAACATTTGAGCCAACAGCCACATAGGGTAGTTTGTGACTGAGTACTGGATTTGGCAAATTACAAACCAACCATTTTTATTGTTTAGCTCTAGGACTTGTTGATTGTCATATCAAAAGCTGGATGCAGCAAAAATTGCATGCACTCACATTTAAAAAGAATGTGCATTGTCTCCATGGATGTATATTCACGCTTATAAGAGTTTATAGAGTGTGAATAATTACGCATGAGCAATAATGATTGTGGAAAAAAAAAGTTAATTTGAATGTCTATAGTGTTGAACATGTAGCACATTGCAATGCTAGGCATAAAGAATATGAACAAGGTGCTGCACTCGGAGGGTTGCCCTCCGGTGGTTGGAGAGATGGGTTTTCATGTTTCTTGTTGTCGTTTCGTTTTTATAGTTCTTATATCCAAAAAGAATGCTATGCGCTTTAAGTGCAGAAATAAGTAGTTGTAACATCTGAAACAAGCTTGATATTCCTATTAGAACACGGACCTAGAACTATTGCCACCAAATTGGTTGCAATAAGATTTCCATCTACAACAACTTCGACCACTTTACGTTGTGCAAGATCAACCTAACTTGCTGCGCTTCTCCCTGCATCAATTGCACACCATATTTTTGCCTAGAAAAATCTACAATTGTGTTTGTGAAGAGACCAGGATGAACCTGCGCAATTGTTTTAGGATTGCCAATACTACGAGTTTTTGTGATGGATCACAACGTGCTGTACAACCAATCTGCTAAATATGTATTACAGTTAAAGCCTACATGTTTTAAGTTAAAGCCTACATGTTTTAAGTTACAGTTACGGCTCACACATTTGCCCTTTTCCTGTTGTGTCAGAACAGCTGTACCCTCTTGCACGTGTCCCCATAATAGAGTAACCATATATGTCCAATTTTGGAAGATTGAGACTTTAATATACCAGACATACACGCCTTTCATTACAGCCTGTTTGCCACCTTCTTTGCAGATATCATAATATCTATCAGCCTAGTCAGAAAAAGCAGCAATAAATCTATTATATCCTCACTAGAAAAAGTGCCCAACGTTGCTGGGCTTTTCATTGAACATAAGTCTAAAAATGAATAAAGATCGTAGATTTAAATTGAGAACATCTCAAGATCAAAAATTGTACAAATACAATGTTCAACGTTCTACAACATCACATTCTCATCTATAGCATTTGTAAAGGGTTTTGTTAGTTTTAAATCCCATTATACTTAATTGAGTGGAACAAGAATTTTTATCAAGTGAGTTAACTAACGTATGTTAGAATTGGCACACACTTTTCTTTGGTATGTTTTCAACTTACATCATCATCAACATTGAATGTTGTAAATTAAAATAAAAGACATGCAGCTTTTCTAGGAGCACAATAATTGCCAACTTTGTGGATATAAATTAATTTGCATCATATTCATGAGCCAATCATGTGGCAACATGTGGCAATATCTGCTGCATGCACAAAACAGTTCAAAAGTCTAATTAAATCGAAGTCCAAATCTTAAGCGTTGAGCTCCTATATTTTGCATAAGCAGTTGTATGAGACTTTTCCCTCTAGTAAGATGTTATTTTGTAGAATCATTATGAAGGCCAACGAAGCCAATAAAACAACCCAATTCAAACTCTTGATTCTTCTTTGCCACCACCAGTTATTCTCTTATGTTGGTGTAGAAAATTAACATCCTTTCTAATCTAAAAGTTTTAGGATGTCATGTCATGTAGCACTACCGTTTGATCTGTAGAAACAAAAAACACTTTTTACATTATTAGAGAAGGAATAACATGCATAATTACAAAGATATATGCTCTTAACACAGAGAATAAATAAACAGATAAAAACACTCATGTGCAATACACTGTTAAGATATTTGGGCCCCATAGCTTCATTAAGTTTCTGGCTCTGCCATAGCCAGATGTGGGACATATTGCATAGCTCACATGTACCTATCATCGGTCATGCATAAAAGCATACATGGGAAATATGAAATACAGGTCATGACGCGATTTGGGGAAGCTCCAAAAACATCAAAACCTTAAAGGAAACAAGTTTCAACTACAACTGGACTTACCTTGTACTGCATCATTGTTATGAAGGCAATAAATGGTGGGCATGACTTGCATATATATCTCTGTTACTATGTTGTTAATCAAGGCAATAATATGCTGCAGTCAACATAAAGGGCTTGCAGATTATTGTATTCTATTTGTAGAAGATAGCGTACCAACTTTATGCTGTAAGACTATGCAGGAAATGTTTACAAAATGGCACAATTGGTGATAGCTCCACAACTTTTTTCTCAAAACCACTATTCATTTATTTTGGGATTATGCCTTAATTTTGGGAAAAAATGTAACACAGTACTTTTTAACAAATAAAGTAGAAAAGTGTATTTCGCTAAGCAAACAATGCAAATTCAAAAGAGTATCAAAATATTTTCATATTTCAAAAAAGTGGGTACAATGTTTTATAAAAGTTCTCAACACTGAGAAGTACAACCAAGCGATTTACTCTGCGATTTCCTCTTCCCCATCTGGCATGGGCATGGCTAAAGTCTCTTTAACCTTCTCAACAATTTGTTTAGGTATTATAACTCTGGATTTCGCGGTTGGTTTGGTACGTGCATTCCATGAAAACAATATCGTTTGAACATCAAGCCACTGACTTTTCTCTTAAGGATGTTTCCTCCATTTCTTCACCCAGCAATCCAAGTATCTTTCTTTATCACTGACATTGTCACATTGATGCAATGGTACCCACCATGCAACATGCACCTTCTTGAAGTTCTGGTCCCCCTTTTCTTTACAGATATCAGAGAGAGTGTAACCCATCCATACGGGATAGGTCACTCTATCGTGAGGCAAGCAAAGAAAAAATTGGCCGGATGTCACATCATTACTTGGATCATAGTTAGGCATGCGGTAATATTTTGGCCTTCCTTTCTTAGGGCCAACGTAGTGTACGTCAGCATTAGGAGGACACGTGGACTTGCGAATGCTAGTAACATCATTCTCTGTTTCCTTAGCTCCTGCCGAGTTCCTCCACCTACTTTTGGGTAACCATTCTTTTAGCTCTGTTGCTGAAGTGTCAATTTCCCCAATCATACGATGCACTTTCTCCCAATACTTGACTAGTGCATTATTGGTATCATCAGCAGATTGTTTCCAATGCTTAATGTAATCCATGATGCCCTCTCTTGTTATTTTCAAGTGCTCTACTTCAGAGTAAGGTCTCAGCACTTTTGGTTGACCCTTAGGTATTTTAGGCATGTTATTTTCATCCCTGAGCCACATTTCTATTCCCTCCTCTGGTTTCCATACGTCCTCTGACTGCCTCATTTTCCATTGCATTATTGGAATCCCATCCTTCACCCAGAAAGTGAATTGTAGAGGCTTTGAGTGTCCTTCTAAATCAGGTAAATGTCCTTCCAAAAAACTCTTCCAATCAGGCACTTCATCTATAAGCAAGCCTATGGGAGCTGGACTTGTGCATCCAGCATATACCTCCATTAACCTAGGCATATTTGTGACAGTCTGCGACTTCAGAGCAACACTATACTTCCCGAACACCGCATCAACATCCTCCTGGGTGTGTCCAGGCATCAAGAATCCCAAATTCACTCTTTCAAAGATACCCACAGCAGTCAAGTAAGACAGAAATGAGAACATCCATCTGTTTTTGTTCTGACCAGCACAATTATCAAGCTGCAACATAAACTTTCTTGGTAGATCCCTTGGCTTTGATTGTGAACTTGATCCTTTGGCAATCTGTTCATAACATCCTGGCCTTCTGAACCTTGCTTTAGTAACCTTTTCAATATTATTGGGCTCCTCATCCAACAATGCATGTGCGTGTGCTCTTCCAGATAGATTATGCCTCAGTTTATCACCATTCTTCTCCTTTCTTGTGGGTTCCTCTACCCCCTGCGCACTTGCCCTTGGCTTCCACTGTGCATGCTCGGACGCAGGCCCGTTGGAGGTGAGCTGCTGTGCTCACCTTGGAGGATTGGTATTGGGGTGGTCAGCTAGCTTCGTGGGAGTTCTTTCGAGCTCGCTTTCGCCTGAAGGGCGGTGACCGAGCTATCTGGGAACAAGTGGCGCGAAGTATTCCGTTACACATACCTATAGTCCCTCAGGATGATGTGGTGGTGCAGGTTTGGAAGGTTCATCCGGCTGTTGTGTCTTCTTGTTTTGTGCGGTCTTGTTACCGGGTGTTGGCTATTCATGACACTCTGCCCCCTTCAGGTAAGTGGTCTTTGCAGCTTCCGGGTTCTCGATGGCGCTCGGTTTGGACGTGGACATGGAGCTCACTTCCCCCACCGAAGGTTAGGGTGCTTCTGTGGCAGGTGGTGCACCGCTGTATCAGGGTGAATGTCCTTGTGAGTCAATTTAGGCTGGGTGTGAGCCCTCTTTGCCCTTGTTGTGGCCTTCATCGTGAGACTGTAGATCATTGTCTGGTTTTATGCCCTCACTTGCAGGCTGCCTGGGATTGGGTCAGGGCTCTATTTCAAGTGAGATTAACTAGCCAGCAGTTGCTGCTTCACGTGTATCCTGGTGCTTGGCCGCCCTTGCGGCAGCAAGCCTTGCATCTGTGCGTGGCTTGGTTGGTGTGGTTGATTTGGAAGCGGCGGCGGTTATGGATCTTTCAGGGGATTCAGCAGCCTGCAGCCTCTCTGATTCCTCGACTCAGGTACAAGCTATTTCAAAGCTTTCTGGCGTTCTCGGGATTAGTAGAGCGGAAGTTTGCCATTTGGCGGGACTTCTTGGGTGTTGTAGATGGTGATGGTCGGTTTGTACAGCAGTAGAGTTGCATTTTGTTTGTGAGTCTGTTGTGGAGTGTCGAGGTATCGCTGTCTCTTTGGGGCAGTTCTCCTTCCTCCTCACTTGCTTTGTAACATTACCATTCTTTTAATATATTGATGACACAGTTCTTCAAAAAAAAAAACAATGCATTAAACAGTGGTTGACTGGCTCGTATGCTTTCAAGATCACCATTGTAGCCACGTTCATAGTTTCTCAAGCACCTCATCACACTTCCAATATGGAAGTCTGGGCCATCACTCCATAATTGTAAACTGAAATGCCCGTAGTATATTAAAAGTTGTGCATGCAGAATGGCCCCCGTCAAAGAGATCTGCAAAGGGTATGCTCTTCCACATGACTTTGGAATATAAGCAAATTGAGGAAGGCAAGTCTTCTGTTGGTCCATCTTATCATGTATAATACAAAGATATTCAGTAGGTTCCAAAGCTGATAATGTCCTCCACATCCAATAAGCAGATCTACATGAAAGTTGGTCAGTCATATGATCCGACAATTCCTCTCTCACTTTAGCTCTTGCACTATTTAGCTTGGTCTTGGCTAGCCTTTCTTTCAACTTGGCACATAAGTTGCACTTTGCAAAGTTATTGGTTTTTGAAATGGTAACATGGTTGAAGTGTTTTTTCCATAGCCTACTAAAGGTAGGCTGACATATAGGAGCCACTCCAAGTTCTCGAAGCATGGCATTCACTTCTTCTAATATGCTCAATTGAGTACAATGAGCTGGCAGTCTTTTTTCCACGATTACTTTTCCTTCTGCATCCTTCTTACTTTTATGTGGCATATTTTCTGCATTGTACTCCACATATTTCTCAAATATTTCCTTTGCAACTAAAATCTTTGATTGTGGTCTCACCAAGCCAATATTCCCATGTGATGCAATCCTTTTCCCATTTCTGTAGCTTTGTAGCCAGTTATGCCAAGACGAGGACGGGATTCCATGTATAGCCATCCATGATTTTTGACATATCCATTTGCCAAGTAATGGTTATCTTTTTATTTTTGCTCTTTCATCTGGAATTTCAAGCTCAAAAATATTATACATGAAAGTCCTCCTAATATCACCCTTCTGTTCCTGAAATGCACCTCTTGCTTCCACCAATTCATCTATTTTGAACATTTGCACACAATTGTGCCAACAACACTCCATGCCTCTAACCTTCATCATAACATCAGTCATGATCTGCTTTACATCTCTTACTAGGATAATATTTCCTAATTGGGGGTTGCCTTTTGCTACACTGTGTGGTTCTCACTGCTAATGGTTCAACATCTACAGGGCAATTTTCACCATTTTCTGCACCATGTTTTGTATCTGGAAACTGATACTTCCCCATCAACAGAATGCTACCTATAGGCCATGCCATAATGGAAAGAATCTCTACTTGCCTCACACAAGCAATGCAATCCTCTTTACCAGTCCCCTTTTCCTTCCATTGCTCTTCTAGTTTTGATATTGCCACACCTAGTCTGTCATCTCCCAATCTTTCATCATTAACTGCTTGGATAGGATCTGCTAAAACAATGACACCTTCTCCTACCACCTCTTTGTTGCATTGATGCATAATTTTCACTTTCTTATTTTTCCAATCCACCCTTGTATGCAATACAATGGCCTTTTCTTGATCATCAACCTTTCCTTGGTCATCAACCTTTTCTTCACCAGCTTCCTTGACATTCACCTAGACAATAATTTAGATTAGTAATGGAAAAGAACCTACATGGGAAAGAATCCAAAATTTAGAAAGAACCTATATTGGAACCTATAATATTGAGTTAAAAATATTAGAAACTATGATATGGTTAAAAACCTTATGGATAACCTTAATACCCGTGATGCCAAAAGTCTATGTAAGACTTAAACAATCATAAACTTATCAATAAATTAGCATGGCATCACTAAGGAGATTAGAGCAAGCTAAGGCCTCAAAAGCCCCTAGACCAAAATAAGTATAAGGGTACTCATTAGCACCACTTACCTTAGATTTTATAAATAAGTCATCTAATACTAGAATACACCAAACCAATGCATTTACCCAACAAATTCTCAATATTCACCATTAACCATTAACCCTTCATAGCATTAACCATTAACATTTTCAATATTACATTTTGAATATTACATTAATATTACAGTTTTAGTTTTAAATTAAATGCAATTAATTCTGGTGGCGCATAATTTCAATCGCGCCTTTTCATAAAGCAACTTTTCAATTCTCTTTTCAGTTTTTTTTTTTCCTCTTTTCATTCAGACAGTTTTTTTTTTCCTCTTTTCATTCCGACCTTCGCTTCCGACCTTCGACTTCCGCCTAAAGCTTCGACTTCTGCAATCCGCCTAAAGCTTCGACTTTTCGGCTTTCATCTGCTTTCGGCTTTCCGGCTTCACGCGACTCTTAAGGTTTCTGCGACTCTTAAGGTAAATTTTTTTATCTGAACGACTTTGATTAGAGCTTAGGTTTTTTATATCAGAGGTTTTTTCTATCAGAGGGTTTTCTTCTCTTAGTTAGTCTTAGTTTTCTTAGTTTTCTGAGTTCGAGTATTCTTAGGTCATTCTGAGTTCGAGTATTGTCTTAGTTTTTAGTTTTTTTTAAGTTTTAGATTTGATCCTTCTGAGTTTCTTTCCTCTATGTTTTTGGATTTTGAAAAGCCTCTTAGTTTAGTCAAGCTTAAGCTTCCCATTTCTCTGTTTCATATTACAAGTTTCATATTACAAGTTTCTTAATTCATGCTGAGTTCCTTTGTTTCTTTGTTTTTAATGCAGGTCTTAAAGCAGACCGTGGTTCCTCTTAGTTTTCTGGTTCTCTTCTTATAAAGGTGAGTGATTTCAAAGTTAAGCTTTCTTTTTCTAAACATCACAATGAGCAATAGGAACTACTGATTAAATGAATATGTGAATGAGACTAGGAATTTCATGCTTTCAAGCTTTCTATTTCTGTTTTCTTAACTCGAACATCACAAATGAAATCAAATCTGATCTTCATATAGAAATGAAATCAATCTGATCTTCATGTAGAAATGAAATCTTCATAGTCTGAAATGGAAGTACATGGTGCTTATTAGGGTTTAGGGCTTAGATAATATGCTGTTCCCTTGGCAGCAGTAGGCTCTTGACGCGCACTGCGCGTCGAAGAGCGCAGGCACTATTTATCAAATGAGCATCCCCTTGCGGTTTCACGCGCACTGCGCGCCTGGATTATCCTCAACTCTTTTTTCATATCTCCAAGGTGCCTCACGCGCATTGCGCGTCTGTAGACGCGCACTGCGCGTGAGGCACCTTGGAGATATGAAAAAAGAATTGAGGATACTCCAGGCGCGCAGCGCGCGTGAAACAGCAAGGGGATGCTCATTTGGCAATTGTGTCTGCGCTATATAACGCACAGTGCGCGTCATGACCTAGTGCCAACTGAAACTTTTTTTGGTTGCTTATCTTGGTTGATTATCTTGACGCGCATTGCGCGTCAAATTCCATGGCTTCCACATTGTTGTACCAAAGGCTCTTATCTTCGTAGACTTTTGCTTTTCTGGTGTTCTAGGCATGGCAGTTGAAATCCTACGAATAGTTCAAGACATCATTGCCATAGAATTGGCATATGCAAGGGATGATTGTTGGGACGTATACTGCTCTACTGGAGAGATTACAGTAAAAAGAGCGGTGGATTTGATGTCGGAGGTTAGGCTCCTCACAAGCACACTGGAAGCAACTCTTCAAATCATCCCCACAGATCGCTTTGTTAGTCTCATCAGAAGTGCCCGTAGGACAATAGCTGCCGTGGAAAGCATGCGTTGCTTCCCCATAGATGACTTTATGGCAGCCTTGATGAGGTGACCAGAAGAAACCTTAGCACAAGAATTAAAAGCATTCCATCTCATGTTATAGACCTCTAAACGCGCAGTGCGCGTGTGATGTTTTAATGGGCATTTTGTTGAGGCCCAAAATAAGCTGGTGACTGAATTATTGGAGTGGCACTACATTTTGCATTTTACATGTAGTCATCACGCGTAGTGCGCGTCCAGCTTTCCAATTTTGTAAACATTGTAAATTTTGTAATATATCCTACTCTTTTACTGGTCTATAATCACAGAAGAAGATACCTAAATTACAAGGAAGCATCTAATTACAACAACATTACAAAGAAGAACCAGCATAACTTACTTTTATTAAACATTTTTTTGGCCATGCAACAAACGTTCCCACACTCTCGCCAACTGTGTCACCTCCAGGATGTCGCCTAGGTAGCTCCTCATCTTCCTTTAAACAGCTCAGTATGCTGATCTTGCAGAAGTCTTTACCCAAGGGAACTCCATGACACTTCAATTCAGCATCTATTGCCTTAATTTTACAATTTCCCAGTTTGCGCTTGAGATTTGAAGTGAGCATGTAACATTCATCCCCAACTCTGACATAGCGGGATTTCAAGAAACTTAATTTTGTGGATTTTGTAGACAGTAAATTGTAATCCTTTTGAAGAATGACTTACTGTAGTTCAGGCGCCATCGTTGAGCTAATTAGTTGTCAAGAAAGATCGATAGTGTGGTTGATCGGCGCTCCAAAGTCGGTCCGGCAGGGCGACTCCACTGTAGACGAGTCCGCCTGTTTTGATAATATGAAATAGCATTCTTGAAATGCATATTGATTCATTTTAAAAATTGCAATTTAATTTTATTCAAATTTGAGCGCACTTAATTAGGCGGACGGTTAATTAGGCGGGACGAATAACTAGGCGGGATAAAATTTAAAAACAAAACACAAAACGCGGATCGCGATCTGACGGCTTACATTTTTCATGTTTACGAACCGCAGATCGCGATCTTACGGCGTCCATTCTTCTTGATTAGCTTGCATCTAATGTCCTTAAATTCTTCTTTCCTTGTGTTTGTTCTTCTGTGTTTAACATTTTATAAGGCGCTTCACAGATTCATGGCGCCTAGGAGGACCCGAGTAGCCGCAGGGAAAGCTGCACCAGTCACAGGATCTACAGCTACTACATCTACAGGTCGGTGACTCATTTCTTTTCGTTTTGATGCATAAAGTAGTTATTTAGAAATATCTTATACTATATTAATATATATATATATATATATATAAAAACTATATATATGAGAAAATACTTGTATAATGGACAAATATCTTAAAGAATTTACATAACATATGTATAGAAATCTATATATATGAGAAAATACTTGTGTAATGGACAAATATTATAAAAACTTAACTTCGTATGTTCTGTATGGATAATTACGTTGTTGAACTGGCTTTGCAATAAAACATTAATAATATGAGTTCAAGCAGACTAAAAGTTACCACTGAAATAATATTTATTGTTGAGGGTTGGATAAATATAATAATGACAGTAGTATTTGTAGAAATATTTTTGTTATACGTAAAAAGGCACTAGGACATTCCTGTACTTTTTTCACGCGCAGTGCGCGTGAAGGAGAGTGTTAAGTAATAGAGGCAAACGATAATTATTATATAGTAGAAAAATGTAAATTAAATTGGCATGCAGGCGCTTAGAGTAGCCTCCTCTGTTTTCACGCGCAGTGCGCGTCAAAGATTGAATGTCTATCCTGTATGTCTGTAGTAGCCTTCACTGTTTGACGCGCAGTGCGCGTCAAAGATTGAAAGTCTAACTTGTTTGTCTGTCGATTTAGCACTGACGAATTTCGTTGTTCATTACAGGAGCTCAGCATAAAACCCCTGCTGCATCAAGCTCAAAGAGAAAACCTGCTCATGATAAGGCCTCTTCTCAAACCAAGAAGACAAAAGTAGATGATGAGGTTCAGCTTGATGAGTTCATTCTTACTGTTGATAGTTCTGGAAGCATCCTCAAGGCTATCACAGACCCGCCATGCGGTGAAGAAGACACTGCAGATGGATCTGAATGGTACGTGGAGATTTCGAAAACATCAGGCGGGCGATTAGATGTTTGGCTGTACTCTAGAAAATTAGCCACTGAATCGATGAAGAAGCAGGGTATGGTAATCTCTTGTGAGGTCGAGGATGATAGCCACTGCTCAGTACTTTTGGACATTGGTACTAAAGGCAAAAGAACATTGAAATGGTTCAGACACTACTCGGTCACGAACTTCAAGGAGGACTATATGAAAGGAGATGTTTCTGGAGAAACAATGTTAAAAAACGGATGGGTGAAAGGCGCTGCACTCATGGCATAGAGAATATGCGAAGGAGTAGCAGTTGTATGGAAGGCCATCAGCGACAAACAAACCTGCAGTTATTACTTGGAGGAGATGAGGAAAAAGGAGGGACATGTTCAAGTAGATGTGTCTCAAGACCTTGGAGTTGTGACTACAGGACCTTCCGTTTCTGAAAATGAAGATGACAGGCAAAAGCAGCTAGAGGTCATGAACAAACTTGCAAAGTATGCAGACAAGTATCCGTTGGGGCTCAACTTTACTTACCCAATACCAATAGAGAAGCTATTCAGGTCGACCAGCGCTGCTTGTATTAGTAGAAGGTTCGATATGGCACACGTCAAGGAGATAATGGATTCCATCCTTTCCAATCCGGGGCAACTGCCGCTGCCAGCTGACGTAGTCCCTTATGATATGATTAAGAAGAAACCACTTAGTTGGTCGAAGATGGAAGATTGGCTCGGCAAAGATTACGTGATGTTTATGATCATTGACGGGCAGCATTCTGTTGAGGCCCAAATTAAGCTGGTGACACAAGCTAGGTTAACCAACAATACATTGTTCATTGAACTTTACTCAGTAAGAAGATGCAGATTTCTAAGCGGTACGACAAGTGCAGCTAATCTTGTCGAAATTAGCGCCCAGCTTAATGATATGGGAAAGACGTTTCTATACAAGAGGTATGACTGTATTCTTTCTTGTTTATGCTATAATAAAATGTAGGTTCACGCGCACTGCGCGTGAACCAACTCTCTTTGTTATATATTTGTTTGTGCTTTACTAGAAAGTAGCATCACGCGCAGTGCGCGTGAAGAAATTTCTCATGCTCTATAAACGTCGTGCGCCCAGGGTTGAGAAATTTGTTCACGCGCACTGCGCGTGATGCTACTTTCTAGTATAGCACAAGCAAATATATAACAAAGAGAGTTGGTTCACGCGCAGTGCGCGTGAAATTTACAAGTCTTGTTTTTGGTTTTTTCATGTTCTTATGCTATTCTTCACTGCAGCCCTTATGTTGAACAATTGTGTCACGAGAACAGTAGATTGAATATGGAAGGCCGATGCAAACAGACAGGGACAAAGTAAATCGAAGTTCCAGATCCTTGAGAGGACACTCGCACAAACGATTATCCAGGAAGAACGTAGGAGGTCCAAGTCCAAGAAAGCAGGTGTCGAAGGGAAGGGAGAGTCATCCGCTGGGAACTCACGGGCAAAAGAGTCCTACAAAGTCATTTTCTCTAAGGATGAAGTGTGGGCTAAGTGGAACGAGTTCTTTGACGCTTATGCAGCTGGAAAGTTGCCAGATGCTTCTGGCAGGGTACCTCCAGTGGGCACGTCAATTGAGGACATCAACGTATCTGAGATTAGAAAAGTCGCGGGTTTGACAGATGATGAGGTCCTGGACATCCTGGACCAATGCCTGCGAGGGGAGGTTCTGTACAAAAAGAATTCTGCTGCGAAGGAGAAAACGTGTTTCGTTGACGCTTGTCAGGACATGAAGAACCTTCGTATCATGCGGAAGGGTGTATACGAGCAGGTTCAGAAGATATCTGGTAACACTGACAGGACATTGTCAGAAATAGGTCTGCTAGAGAAGTACAATATTTTCAACTCGGATTTGAAGAGGTATGCCAAGCTAGCCCCGGAATATGTAAAGGAAAATAGCTTAGTCGGAATGTAAAGCATTTGCTCTCTCTTCCGGCAAAAGTCCTCTCAGATATTAAGAGAAAGGTTGCAGCCGTCAACAAGACCCCAGTTGAAGAAGAAGATGATTTTGAATTTGTGGTCTCCAAAGGATTTAAATGCGCACTGCCAGGCGTAGACCAGAGTCCAAGAAACGTCTCACTTTTTGTTTTGGATAGCAGGGGTGACGACTAGACAAAAGATGAGTACACAACGTTCTTTGCATCTTGCAGCGGATCCACAGACGAGCAGAACTACACTATTGTTGTTATATGTACTCCAGATATATCTTACGTCAATGCCCTCTCGGCCGCAGAGGATCTCGAATATATTAAAGTGATAAGACAGGTAAAGATGGAAAAATTGTAATATGGTTAACGCGCAGTGTGCGTGAACCTTTATATTGTTCAACAGTTCTTATGTAGTTCACGCGCACTGCGCGTGGTCGTTAAACATTTCTAGATTTGATATTCTTCTTGGTTGGCAGGCTGTTATGCTAGAGGATGTCGAAAACGTTGAATTCCGGACCGAGAGTACGATCTTCCAAGTTATGTATCTTATGGTCGCCATGTTCCCTGATGACCAGTACGAGGCAGCAAAGTCGTCCTCCGAATCTAAAATAGCGCCATGGCGATGTTTCTTGCTGGATGAGCCTATATTGAAGGTTGCCTTTACAGTTGAGGGAGAAGAACATGAGTCGGAGGATGAAGCTGAAGAGATCGGAGAAGCAGAACCTACAGTAGATCCCCTCCTTGGAGGACATATCAAATATGAATTAGCATCGTCGGGCAGAGGCTTAGTAAACAAGAACAGCTTTTCTATTGCTTTGGCAAGCTATTTTGTGGAAGCCTTTGCCCCACTTGGAACCACATGTTGGGAAGTATACTGTGGAGGCTACGTCGGGAGAGAAGCATTAAAGACCGGCCGGAAATGTCACAGCTACGTGACTTCTCTCAAGGCACAAGAATTTTTAAACGTATTTTTTGATAAGGTTCTCTCCCGAGCAGAGAGAGGTCCTCTGAAGAGCAGGGACCTTACTTCTACAACGAAGCAAGATGTGTCTGACACATTGCAACAAGAGAGGGATATATTGATGCTAAACATTAGCAGTATATCTTTCGACGTTGTTGATACGCCTGCGGTTGCAGTTTCTGTCCCTATAATTGACGAAGTCCCAGCGAATGAGGATGCGGAAAATATAAATGAGGAAGCGGGAAATATAAATGAGGGAGAGGGTAATGAAGATAATCAAGGGGGTGGTGGTGAAGAAGAGGGTGATGGTGAAGCTGATCAGGACAGCTCAGATACTTCTCGTAGTTCAAACCAGGTTAGAAATCCCGCCCAGGTGTTAGTTAATCCAGAGGCTCAAAAACTAAGTGAAAAAGTTGGCTGTTCCAGTAATCAAGTGGTTGATGGTGGCGAGTTTGTAATGGAAGAGGAAGTGGATGTCAATACCAGGTATGTTGACGCGCATTGCGCGTGAACATCGAAGTCTTAAGAGTTCACTCTTTTCACATTTGTCTAATTTCGACTTTTATTTTACAGAGTCAACTACATGTCGTCCAAGAACAGTTGGGAGGAACAGTGGTCATAGACTTGAATGGTATAGACAGCAGCCTTATCAGACGGACACGAAGTGGGTTTACCCTCGACCTTACCTCAAGGAGATGCTCGACGTAGCCTTCGAATTGTTCCGTTGTGTTATATGGTCTTCAATGGAGTACAGGAATATCAGGGATGTTATGATGGTAGTGCCCGAGATTAACAACAGGACATGGACATCTGTTTGGGACCAGAGCCATTGTGAAAAATATAAAAATCCAAAAGACCCGAGTGGGAAACCCATATTTGTGAAACTGATGTCCAAAATGATGTCTGATTTTGGAATTCTGAACATCGAAGTCTTAAGAGTTCACTCTTTTCACATTTGTCTAATTTCGACTTTTATTTTACAGAGTCAACTACATGTCGTCCAAGAACAGTTGGGAGGAACAGTGGTCATAGACTTGAATGGTATAGACAGCAGCCTTATCAGACGGACACGAAGTGGGTTTACCCTCGACCTTACCTCAAGGAGATGCTCGGCGTAGCCTTCGAATTGTTCCGTTGTGTTATATGGTCTTCAATGGAGTACAGGAATATCAGGGATGTTATGATGGTAGTGCCCGAGATTAACAAAAGGACATGGACATCTGTTTGGGACCAGAGCCATTGTGAAAAATATAGAAATCCGAAAGACCCGAGTGGGAAACCCATATTTGTGAAACTGATGTCCAAAATGATGTCTGATTTTTGGAGTATAATCACTCAAGTAAAAATGTTGCTGCAGAAGATATCAGCAATCCCAAAGGCAAGACTGCAGGCAGAGTCTACTTTTTCTCTTGATGTAAGCACTTGCGAAGACAGTCATTGGATTTTCTCTTTGGTTTTTTGCAGTTAGGACTTCTAGAGAGGCCCTTGTGAAGTTGTTATACTCAAACTAAATAATTCACGACTTCACTGGATACAAAATATCAAGTTGGATATGCATCTGCCTTTGATTGACGAGAAGGGACCATAGATTGATCATAGAATCCAGATCATTTTCTACAATTGCATCTTGTATTTCATGGCCTTCATCTACGGCTGCTATTTGGCAACAAGCTTTTAAGCTACAAACAAAGCATATGCACAAGGCAATTGAATGCATTCTGACCTGAGCCATTTTTGCCACGTCCTGCAATTAGTGCATTCCAATAAACTGCTTCTCCAGTTAGCAGTTTATCAAATTTTTCCTTCCCCTCTGAAAGTGAAGCACATTTGACATAGATATTAATCAACATGTTGCCAAACTGTTTCTATGTCAGATCCACTTTCTGTGACAATTCCAAGTATTTCTCCACCCAAATCTAGTGCTCCTATATTTGCACATGCTTTTACAATGCAAACAAATGTGGCAACATCTGGGAATACACCTTTCAATAGCATCTATGCAAAACATTTCAATGCACTGTTAATACATCCATGGTCATTATATCCTGCAATTAATACGCATTTGATATACATGTTGATCAAAGCATTCAGCAATGCACAAAAGTATAGCTGCTAGGATGCACGTTATCTGCTTGCACTTTCTTGTGCAGGATGAAAGCATGATGTGTTTGTCCATTCTCCATGTAATCTGATAATAACAAGGTCCATGAATGCACATTTCTAGTGACCAACTTATCAACAACAACCTGAGCACCAGTTACTCTTTCACATTCCACAAACATGGGTGCAATGTAGTTGCCAATAGCTCCAAGGAACACATATGGTAAAAGCAAAATGCAAAACCATACAATAGAATTCAAAATGCAAAACTGATAGGCAAGTAAATACGAATCATAAAACCTGGAAAAAAGCATCATACTTCGCAATACTTGTGCAGCTGATAGTCGTGTTTGCTCTGGCTGTTTGAATCGGCAAAAGGGAAGTTTACCTCAACTTCGTTTCCTGCCGAAAAAAACAAGCGACCAAGGTCACCCCTGGGCTTGAGAAACCAAGGACCCTGCCGGATTTGCGTTGCCATCGCGCTCTCCTGTCACGCAGCAAACATGCAATGTGTGAGGAATAGAAGATATAGAAAATTGCCATATTATAAAGGCCATTATCTGAAAGATTTCCCGTAGTAGTGTCTCTACACATCCTTCAAATATCCTATTATAGAACTGTTGGGCATTTTCTGAAGCACAAAGGCAATGTCACTTGGAAAAACTGATGTACATGATATGTCAATTTCTTACTACCAACAGATCATGTAATCATTCACTTAGCTGCCTGTGCAGAACAGTCAATAAAAAATCAAAGGGAAATTTTACATCTAGATAGAAATGCAATCAAAGTAGAGGTGACTGTGCTTAGATTAGTCTCGCTCAAACTTTTATATCAAAATGCAGGACTTGCTTTGAAGAGAGACAGATTTGAGAAAAGAACTAATTTCGTACCTTAAATGTAAATGCACAAAATCTTCCAAACACTTTGTACTATGTTTAAAAACATGAGGAGCTAGAATATCTGACAATAGAGACGCTTAGTGTAACAGAGAATGAATGAAGTATAAACAAAGCTTTTACCTTTGTTCTAAAAGAATCACTTTGGTCAAACGGACAAAGCCAATCCATAGTACATCAGGCTGGAACTCCAGCCAAATCCTTCCAATAAAAGCTGAAATAGGCTTGATCCAAAACCCTCAGCCATCCATAGCGGAATATTTAAACCATTTGTCGCTATACAACTTTGCCATACCTAGCAGCTTGGATCTTCACATCCACCTATCAAGGCCAAGAGCCAACTCCTGTTCGCAGATACTGTTTATTGCTTAAGAGGAAATGGGGAAGGGAGCAGCTCATCATATCTTACACTATCGGACCAAGCTCAGAAGTCTATAATGATGGACGGATTTACTCCACAGAACTGCTCCTCATAAGTCGTGCAAACAACTATGCCATAGACATGCAAAGCACATGCCGCCATGGAAGCCAATGACATGCTCTGCAATCCCTACAACCACAAACTACCGCAGCTACTTGTGTTCAACCACAAATGCTTCCGGTTACCCAGTTTCACATCCAACATAGTTCACAGGGATTCACAAGTTTTGCCAGGTCACAAGTATATTCTCGGAATATACCTCAACATCCCACATAATCAACGGTTTGCCCCCCCTTGGGGCAACCCAAAAATGAAAATTACATTGATGGAGATGTTGAGGTTACTCCTGTAGTAATCCTCAATGAGATTTGAAACATTGTACTCTGTACTTTTATTCTATAAATATAAAATACAAGCTTGCCTTCAAAAAAAGTAAAAAAATTGCATTGATCAATAATCACTTTCGAGAAGGATAAGTTTATTGTGGATGTGTATCAATTACTTGAGTATGTATCTTGATTGGAAATGATAAATGGTAATAGAATTAAGCAAAAAATTATAGAACTTGTTCATAAATTGTTCCTAGAGCCCATATTGACAAATTGGTTGCTCCCAACCTACATTTTGCCTGGAGACTTTACACAGTGAAACATAATGGTATTGATAACTTGTTATGATCTTGTGTATTCTGGTACATAAACGTTCTACAGATATGTGATATACGTTGCCTTAGTAGGATAAAAAAGTGTGCTTATGTTCTATAATAAACATCTTGAACGAAAATATTCTTTGTCATCCTTCATGGGGGCCAATTATAAGTAATTATGATTGTTACATGGACAAAATAGCAACAAAAACTTCTAAGGTGCCAGCTTAGCAAAACTTTCCTTCAGCTGTTAATTCAAATAGTATACATTTTACAGCAATTGATTGAAATAGAGCAATCTGAAGTAGTCATGATCGCTTTGCACAGTTCCAAGTTTCAACTGCTAACACCTTAGATCGTAACTCAGCTGCTTCACAAAAACAAATTCATATAAAGAAAATATGCATCCAATGTCAATTCATTGTGGTGAAGAAGCAGAACTGACATGCACGAAGCCTTTTGCTGTTGAAGCAAACTCTAGACTCAAGCTTCTTTTTCTGCCATGATTTGGCGCTAAGGAAGAGTTGTGGGCCAGAAAAACCTGCTGCACACCTGACCTTTTCTTTAAAAATTCATTGATTGGGCTGTGGGTGTAATATGTAGCTGTTGGTGTGAATGGAAAACAGTCCGGCCAAATAAATGGCCTATACATAGGCTCAGATAAATGTAGGTTCACCTGTGTCGGCTAGGGCCAAGGTAAGGGCTATGAATCCGGCTTCACCAGGCCCATTAAAGTCATTCAAGCCATGGTCTGCGGTTCACTCTAAATTTGAGAAAGAGGATGCAGTCATGTTAGACGTAAGAAGATCTTGAAACTTCAAGGATCAAACGTGACATGCCTTGTTTCAAAATCCGCAACAGTTAAAAACTGCAGAAACATGTTTAAAGTAGGGCCAAAGATTGTTCATGTCAAGATCTCATGTATTGTAGTGTAGTGCAAGAACTGTATTCTGACCATTCCATCCTAGTAAATGATGCCTGCGGGTAAATTGTTTCAAGAAAATCGAATCATTACCTAGAGGGAACTATAAAATGACATCTCCTATGGCTGGAAGGCATGTATTGATAAGAAACCCTCTGCACCACATTCATATACTATAATTCATCTACAACTGCACAAAAATGCAACAATTAAGAGAAAAAACAATGCGCTTAAATATAGGAACTTTTTTGCAGGGATTATGGAGCACAAATACTACCAGAAGTTATGCATCAAGGTCTCTGCCTCCTTAGCAGAAATACTTGACATGGTCCTTTAGCATACTCTCTGCCCCTTTGCCTTTGTGTAAATGCAACTGAAAGAGGAAGGATAAAAAATTATTGGTGTTAACTTTCTTTATAAACATAAAACACTTAAAGAACGGGTAGAAGATACACATGCATGAATATAATGATGCTTAGAACATCATCTTGTAAATTCATTTGCAAAAATTGGAACCTTCAAAGTTCGTGATGTTGATGATGCTGCTGACAACACATGCTGCCATGGATTAGAAAGATAAAAGACATCAGAGAAAGGGATGAAATGAAATGCATAAAGTACCTCTGGAAATGCAAAGAACTCTAGAAACTCAACGACAAAATAAATGGCAGTGTAGGAAATGCTAGATCAGCAGGTTGCCAACTATCTCTTCCATGCCCGAAGCTTCAATGCTTACAGAATTTTTTCTGGCTGAAGATTACTGCAATAGAATCAAGACCTATCACAAATTATAAGTTGCAAAATTGGTGTAAGAAAAGAATATAACATAATATACTTGAGCTTGGCAAACACCACCACACTCTTCATCAGATCATTAAGAAAATGTTAAAGAATAGGAAGACTGAGAGAAGACACATGCACTTCTCCCGCGGGCATGTCTAACAGAAAATCAAGGACCTGCAAAAATGAATCACAAAGTTGGAAGGCTTAGAATCATCTTGCAGATTCACAGTGGCAGAAAGCTTAAACTGACCTGATTCTTTGTCGTCATTATTCCATTCAGCACCAAATGATAAATCCTGTTTTGCAAACTTGCCATCAACAAAGGCCCTATTAGAAAAACCTGCCTTGAGCTTCAAATCACCAGCTCTGTGGCCGAAGGATTGCGGCCAGAGCTTGGCTATAGCGACAGGATGTCAAATAGAGGATGTTGTATATGGACAGAATGGCCAACGGAGGTTTCACCCCAGGCTGTGCTGTGCACAGAGAAACATCAAGGGCGAGCGTTACATCTTAAAACCTAGGTTTAGATTTAGACCCAGAAAATTAAACTCAGAACATTAAACCTGAGAGCTCATATAGATTTTGATGATGTATCTGAACATGCGTTCTCAACAACCAGCATTTGAAGCCTTTGAAGAAGTTGAAGCTGAAGAAGTAAAATATGCATGCACCCTATCCTTCTGTCTATAAACGTGTTCCTTCTATATATATCCTGTCCGAAAACAAAAAAAAAAAAAAAAAAAAAAAGTAGATGGGCTAGATGGGCTAAGAGAAGGCAATAATTCACGGCAAGAATCAACCCAAAGGAAAATGAAAAAATTACCTGAGTGTCAGACTTGAAGCTCTAGCCTGCTATATGGGTTTTTTGCTGCAAAGAAAACATTCATGACAATGTGATGTTTATTCCAAAGAAACTTTGAATAGCATGAGTTAGAGTAAAAAAAAACCTGGAAGGATGAAGCAAGCTTTGCCACAACAGTAAATCTTGATATTTGAATCGTGGTAGTAAGTCAAATCTGCATCAAAACATAGAAATCATGCGGACCAAATAGAAATTGCAAGACCTAAAATGGAGTAGAATGGGGTAGCAGTAGACGAATCCTCTTGCTCTTACTTATTTGAAAAACGAAATGGGTAGATGAAGCAAAAAGCAAAAGTAGAAGCCGAACAAAAAAAATTGAAATAGGAAGGATTAGAAGGAGATTGGTGCTTATTTCTCTTGATAGCCGTTTAACAAAGAAAACAAACAAGGTGCTGCACACGGAGGGTTGCCCTTCAGTTTCCCGTGGGTAAAGTGGCTTAAATCTAACTGCGTGGAATCACAATTTGTAATAATATGGTTTGATATTTGTGTAAATAACAAGTGCACTTACTCGTCGCATTAGTGCTCAAGCTAACGACAACAAACTAGCAATAACATGAAACATCATCAAAGAAAGTATACCATTTACTTGAATGGCAATCACATGTCCTTTCTTACAGTGTTTGTTAAAAATAAAAAAAAAACAAGGTGCTTGCGCACAGAGGGTTGCCCTCTATGCAAATTTATTAGATGATCTTGAAGGGCCTTAGTAAGGAAATCTAGTGTCATGTTCTATGTGAATATAGCTCTTGGGCCACTTCCTTATGCTGTAAGCTTCCACAAATGCAAATAGGGACTGATAGTATACCTGCAGATAAGGAGCACAATTTCATGGTAAGTAAAATTATATTATACCTATTAGTATATTATATTATATTATATTATACCTATTATATTATATTATATTTATTATATTATTATATACCTATTATTATTATTATTATTCTTATTAGTTTCAGTTGACCTGTTGAATAGGTTATCCAACAGGTATATTATAAGCATATAACATGTTTACATGATTTACCAAGTTTTTGGCCATCACCAGGTATATTACAAGTATATACCAACTTCCCACCCAAAACAGAGGTTTGCCCCCCCCCTTGGGGCAACACAAAAACTAGCAAAAGGCAACGCCAGAAGGCTTTGGCAAGGTAAAATTGAGGCCATAAAATACTTTTAACAAGGTGATCAAGCAACAACTACGAGGTTTTGCTTGTTAAGTATACAACTTTAATGGGAGGAGCTTTAGAAAGTTCTTAAGCTTTACATGATGTTCCTTGTGCTGCAATGCTTGATACAGTTGAATTAGTAAAGGACATTATGATTGAATGTTTCAAATATAAGACCTTTTCTGTATGAATATAAACCATTAAAGTTGTCAATAGCACTTGGAATATCCATTTCAAGCAAGTTATTATAGCAGCCTTCAAACAACTAGTCTCTTCCTTCAGCAAACTTTAAAAGTATTGATTGTGTAATGTACTACATTCCAGGCAATCCACTAATATTTACATAACAAATCTAGAGGCCAAAAACAAAGCTTATAAAGGTTGTTGCAAAATACGTGTAAACAAGATTATAATAGACCATGTTTATCACTAATTGATAGTATGCCGTTTACTACTAGATATTTCTGGACCCAAATCAATCAACGCCAAGCATATGACCCTGATCCTCGCCTGATCTCTATGTTTCTCGTTCCTATTATAATTATTCCACAGACTCTATGGTAGCTCAAATGTTTAAATCACTAACAATAGGAAAAAAGAGAACAGCTTAATGTTCGAAGCTGACGACAGCTTAAATAGGCGAGAGTATTCCTGATCTCCTGATCCCACTTAATAGGGTCATAATTTGGAATAAACTAACTATGAATGGTTTCGGTATATAAAAGTCTGAAAATTTCAGGAAGGCCAAAACACAAAAGACATCCCAGAGAATAAGTGCTTGCTCAAGGAACTGAATCTGTTTAAATGCAAGGGTCGTCCGTGATATTCAAAAGGGAGTTATGTCATTTAATGGCATCTCAACTTCTCCGCCAATCCATATTATTTTGCCATACCCATTTGTGTCCTACATTCAAACAAGAATGTTGCATAAACATTAAACTTCTCGCAAAGACACAAATATCAACTCATACACCTATACGATTGCTTGCCTTGATTGGTACATTGGATCGGTGACCCCACTTGCTATACTCCGGACCTAGGAAGAAATAATAGTGCCATTGTAATGGAACTGGAGAAAATATTGCTAATATTTTAAATAAAGAATAGCAATCATAGTCTTAAAGAATGGCGAGAAGTTCAAGCATTTATGAAAAAATTCATGTTCATCGTTTAACTGAAAGTTTGAACCATAGATCTTGTTCATAATGGAAAAATTTAGCAAATGTTACTTAGAAAAGCTTCTTACAGTTGACAGAGCTAAGCTTTCAGATGATAAGGCAACACCTTAGAAGGACTCTTAAGGCCGGAGAAGGCACTGCAGTAGATTAATGCACTCAATAGTTGGCTAGAAGATACCAAAGAAATGCAAAGAAACATATAAATTTCTTACATCAATGTTGATTTCACCACCTAACATCTGCAAACAACTAGGGTGCTCCAGTGGCCAGAGTGACGTGCCACCAAAGCCCCATCCTTGCAACTTTTTATCCTTGAACAATAAGAGTAAGCGTTGGTTCAAGCAGAAAGCAGAAAAAGAATAACAAAGGTTATACAAACCTGTGCACAACTATACAAATGTTTTCCATCGGAGGTCCATGCAAGCCCAACAACCTATGTCCAAAAGCAAACTATGACCAAATCAACATAGCAGAATTCATGGGATTTCATATGCTAACTTACCACCTGCTTATGTGCCCGTGGCTGGCAAGCCATTTGACCACCAATTCTAGGAATTAAACAAACAAAATACCCATAGTTCTCTTATAAGAAACGGCAGGATTTGATGAAAATGCACTGTATTGTCGACAGGCAAAGGAATATGCAAAGGCCACTTCTAGAGTCATGTGTATTTGCAGCTTTGAGAGCATACATTGCATAAAGACGATTGTCAATGATGGAAATGAGTCTGCCATTGTCAGAATTGGGCAAATTGAGGAAACTCTTGCATTAGTTCAGGAAATGCGAGATTCCATGCGACTTTAGCAGTTCAGGTTCTTATAGTTAGGTTCTTATAGCAACGATCTAAAGAGAAGACAATCCTGTGTTTCATTAACTGTGCCATATTTGCCACACATGCCTAGGAGAATATTGCTGAAAGAAATATCTTTTTCTTCCATTCCTGTAAGCTGAATTTGAATTTATTTGACTCCATCTATTGTTGTGAACCTTTGGAGATGTTACAAATGTATCAAGTCAGTGCATTCCAAACATGGATTTGATCTGCCAAGATTTTCAGATTGGATGGCATCTCTGAAATGAATCTAATCAAGATCAACTAGGTTAAGAAGTGATAAAATTTGAAAACCTCTTCATCCGTTCATAGCAGCTTTGAGCGCATACATTGCATGTGCAGTCTTTGGGACATCATCCAATGGTGACTACATTCTTAAAAATGTAGTTCGCATCCACAGCAAGTTATAAACACTGCATGAGAGCTGGCTAGCTATAGATCTTGTGGAAAAACATGCCAAATTAACTTACAGTTAAGCCTCCATGTTATAAAAGGTTACCTATAGGGCCCAGACAAGGCTAGGTTCCTTGAAAATAACTTAACATGTTGAGAAAAAGGTAGCAAACACTCTCAATCATCAGCCATATAGTCGCTGTCAATGAGGGAAATGGATCTGCCGTTGTCACAATTGGGCAGATCATCACGTCTAGCTTGCATTCAGACCTTGTTCTAAGCAATGCTCTACATGCAGGAAAGTAGTGTAATATCATGGACAAGCATTATTGCAGCATATTACATAAATGGGCATGGGAAAGACGCACTCAAACTCCTGAGGCAGATGTGCTGCGTGGGACAAATAGCTAATGATCATAACATGCTGGCTGCGAACGCAGGAACTACTACTTGCAGGGCACGTGCTCTACTGCTATAATTAAAACAAGCAGAAAATCAGAGGCATTTCGACCTGCCAACTAGAAAGATGCATTCACAGCTTCTCGAACGCATGTTTGAAGCATTGACAATTAGCAGCTTCTGCCTACCTTGTCTCTTGTTTCCGTGTTGAGTCTCAGAAAATATATAGCTTAAGCATACATGAACCACACTGAATTTGCTCATGATTGCTGCACGTACATTCTCCACTAACATATCTCTCTCTAGTCTTACTAGTCCATATGAATCTGCAGTTCCTAACAACTCTGTTTAATTTCTTTTACCATCATATGCGTGCCTCTAGACAAATTTCTCTTTCTACAAGCATGAGACAATTTGCACGCATAGCTGGCAAGAGGTTATGAGAGTCCTCCTCCTGCTCTCCATGCAAAAGAACTTGAGTGTTTCATAGTCCTTCTAAGGATAAAGCTTCTAACTGCTCAAATAAACCAGGGGCGATGCCCAAACCTCATTCTTATACACTGAGCAATTAGATCATCTGCGCCTTTTTACAAGTAATGGTTGAGAACATAGAGAAAGGATGAAAAATGTACCTCCGCATAAAGTTTGTCATCATGTAGCTCCTTTAGTAGCGCCCATGCCTTAACATGATGCTTAAACAAAATAGAAATGCGTGCTGCCTTCTCTAGCTGTCCAGCCTCTTCGTACAACTTTGCTGCAGCCTGTGTTTCATTTTTGACATGACATCACTATGACTCTCTCCAAATAGGAAACTACAGAAGAACATGCACCAACCTGTGGAAGGCTCAAGGCCTCAAGCTTTGCACACTCGTTATACAGGTAGAAGTTATTGCATTCCAATACTATCTGCTTTTCCTTCCAAATCAGTGCTAAATGCTAAAGCTGGACACACAGGCCACAGCATAGTGCCATCTTTCATGTGTTCCGTCTCTATTGGCCTTTCCGGCGCATATCTGTTTTCTTGCCATCACCTTGCTTAATGGAATCTCTGCTGTTATGATGTTGGGGATTAATTATTTCCAGCCTTCGCAGCTTGCCGAAGAACAGAGGGGCGCTGCCCGATTTCTGAAGAGATTGGTGAAGGAAATCGAGGGCGATTTGCAGATTGATCCTCCTCTGTGGCTTGGTTCGTGACTGGTGTAATCGGTTACCCAACAGGTATATTACAAGCATATAACAGGTTTACCGGGTTTTGCAAGTTTTTGGCCATCAACAGGTATATTACAAGCATATACCAAATTCCCACCCAATCAAAGGTTTGCCCCCCCCCTTGGGGCAACCCAAAAATTGATGAAAGGCAGAGGGGAATCCCCCGCCGTAACCGATCCGCCCGGCGCCCACCCATCTTCCGTGCGGCACATAACCCTTGACAAGATCGTAGCAGATGCATGCAGAATGAAAAGGGCAAAATCAATATGATGAAGATTAGAAAGGGAAAAATTGATTTCAAAATTGAAATCGTGCCCGTATCTTTTTCTCAATCTCTGGAGAATCGGTTTTCTTTCCGGCAGCTACAAGCCCCAAAATCTTAGAGAAATCGCCTAAAACCAAATCCAAAAACGTTTTTCTTCATACCGAAAAATCCCAAATTAACAATATAGATCCTTCAAAGATGTCATGATAAGATTATATGTATTTAAAACTCTTGTTGCTTTTTATAAAAAATTGGTTTATCTTTAAATAAAAATTATATATGTTATCAAAGTTTAAAATTGCTTTCTGGACTAATTTTTTCTTTTAATCTATTTAACCTCAAACTCGATTGAAATGTTATTTTTTTCAAAATATTTAAAGAAAGTTTAAATGAAATGAATCAAATGTTTACGTTTATACTTTAAAAAAATAAAAATAAAAAAAAAATTGTATAGTTTATTTTTTATTAATTTTTTATTATTTCATAAATAATAAGCTTTATCTTTTAATTAAATTTAATCTATCGCTTTGTTTAAAGTATATTTAAAGTACTAAAAGTGAAAACAATTGTGAGATTCTCATATAATTTCAAGTCAATCACTTATCAAACCATCATATCTCATTTGTAAATTATCCTAATAGCCAAAATTTGGATTTGTTAAGAAATCACTGAAAATTAAATTCTTATATGTTTAGTTGTCTAATCCTAAATAGATTTACGTGAAACTAGTATGGGAGGCAAATTCATGCTTTTATAACAATATACCTTAATTTTAAAGATAAAGTTATATAATCAGAACTTATAAAGATTATAAAAATCAAGAAGAATTAAACGTGACATATAATTATTAAAATGAGATTCCTGTCTATTATATCTGAGTAAGTCCAGATTTTGTTGAATATGCCATAAGACCATAAGGAACCAGCTGAAAAAAGTATAAAAAAAACTGGTATGAGCATACATACCAATGCTAATCACCTGAGTAACAAGCTTGCGAACATTTGTCTGTTTGACGGAAGACCAAGCTGCAGAGATCGTATTCATCCTTAGCTCCTTCCAAAAATCTCTCGCAAAATAGGATGGTTTGTGGAATTTCTAATAGAATGGAATTTGTTTTATAGGGAAGGGTGCCTTTTTGCACCCTTTCTCTGCCCATCTTTTGCCCTTACCCTTGACCAACTCTTTCCCTGTTTCGTCATATATTAGACCTCCGATGGATTTTTGCAAGCTAGAGGGATGGTCGGAAGGATCCACCCTGTCAGATCTCATAGATGTGAGTGAGATATCAGACATTTTTCTTTATCCAGTGATGAGCTTGCTCTAGATATCTTTTCTGGGCGATTTGAGCTTGCTCTGGATATCTTTGCTGGGCGATTTGCCACTCTTTTTGCTCTGAATATAAGATGTGCTACAAATAACCTGTGGCCGGCAGTGGGCTTGGTTTGCCTTGCGCAGACTCTGAGTACAGTCAAAATAGGTAATAGACTATCCTCTTGGCACGATTGATGTTGAATTCA
The DNA here is from genome assembly GCA_021234155.1 of Isoetes taiwanensis. Taxonomy (NCBI): domain Eukaryota; kingdom Viridiplantae; phylum Streptophyta; class Lycopodiopsida; order Isoetales; family Isoetaceae; genus Isoetes; species Isoetes taiwanensis. The sequence goes on along the minus strand of JAJEKV010000059.1, from coordinate 2,127,370 downwards.
AAATTTCATGGCGCTCATAAATTCTCATTGAAGTACCACTAAAGTATGGTCGCCATATTTGGTGCTGGTCACCATATTTGGTGCTCTTTAAGAGGCAAATTGCCCTAAGGGGTGCATCCCTAATGCGCCCAAAAAGGGCCCATAAATGTGAGACCTTGCAAGTTATAGGCACCAGAGCAGCGTTCCATATCGCACTTGGAGTTTAATTTTGCTGATATGGCACAGAGCTCAGACTCCAATTCGGATGGTTTTGAAAGCTTATGAATACTCTAAATCAGAATTGGGTTTGTTCTGTAGCAAGATTTCCTCTTTCTGATTTTGTTTGTCCTCTTCCTGGTTGGTTAAAACACAAGGCCCCCAAAATTGAATCATTATGATTTTTTTTTTAATGTTTTATTCGTGAAAACCAAATCCATAAACCAGTAGATGTTGATGGGTTCAAAAGTTTACAAACCATGTCTAGTTATCTGATATGGTTCATCAACATATTTTTCTAAGGTGATAAACCAACATTGTTTTGTGACATGGTATTGAAACACAAGAATTTTAATTGGTCTCTATGAGAATTTAAGTTATATGATATATACTGATATCATATATGATCAGTAAATAGATACTTATCAGTATATATCATATATTCAAGATAGACACTGAACATGGTAATTTTAATGTGATAATTTTCATGATGCTTTATAGTGGTTACTTATCATGATGCTTTACAATGATTAATCACCAATACACAATATGGTCAACGTAAACGGTTTAAATATGCTTTACAATGATTAATCACCAATACACAATATGGTAAATGTAAACGGTTTAAGTACGCTGATATGACTTTTCTTACCCATTTTCTCCATGGTACTAAAATATAATTCATTCAATAACTTAAAATGTATGATGCGAGATAATATTTAATTTATCATGTTTAATGGAATGATATTTGATTGCAATCTCCCTCAATATATTGACTTGATAAATTAATCAAATATTTTGTAATATTTAAAGGTCAACAGACAAATTGACATGGTTTAACTTTGTTAATGATTTTTTTTTTAATTCAAAATAATGAATCATACCTAATTTTTGATATATAATGTCTTGTAGTGCTTCCTGCATGAAATGAAATTGATTGATATGATATTGAAGCGTGATTTTTGACCTTAATGCATTAGCACAGAAAATTTAAATTTATATGCAAATAAGATAAGACAATCTTAAGTTGACATTAATCATTGTTTATGAAGACAACATTTGGAACAGAGAGCCTAAAAGCACAAAGCCTAAACTGAATGTTATGCTTTTTACTCCCAATTATCTGATGTACAACAACAGATGCAAAGTGGCTTTCTCCTTTTGTTGCTGATGTTTTAAAGATAGCACTGATTGACAAGGCTAAATACTTCTATAACAGCAACATCATCAAGTGCACCAAGAAGGTCCTGCCATAATGATAAACAATAAAACCAAGTTAATTTGTTAATTTTGAACTTATACTTGATCCTCGTACTTGTGTTTGTAGCCAATTGGTCATTAGAGGACTTTAGACAAGAGCAATAGAAGTACATAAGATAAAAAGCAGTAAGGCTGAAGGTTGACCCTATTGGAGACTATTATCAAGCAAAATTTAACAGACATTTTATTGTCATTCTTCAGGAATCTGAAATGTAGCTCATAAATAATATTCATGCTACCAGCTTGGCCTATTTACCAACAGAACTGAAAGTGATACTAAGATTGAAGAAAATAGGTTTCTACCCCATGAATGGGCGCAACTTAAATTAGAATTATAGCTAACCCTATAAACCTAATGTTTGCCAAGAATATCTTTATAACTTTCTTAATATAGAACAGAAGGGGCTGGCAGATTATCCCATGACAAGATATCCCAAGGAAAACTTAAGATGAGTCTAATTACTGGTTACAATATCATCTTTGGTATAAAATTAAGCAGTAAAAACGTTTTCAAAGAAACATTTTGAGTGGCAGGCCACGACAAAGGATTATATGAAATTCTAACATTTATAATCTCCAAGAAAGTTTCATATGATCATGACAGTTAAATATATAAACAAATGAAATTAGATCAAAGGTTCAATAGAATACCTGAATTTCAGCATTCAAGTGCAATCCATCCTGTGTCTTGTGTCCAATGCCGGGTAACACAGCCCGGCTTGCGTCCTTGGCAGAAGAAGTGCAAGCTTCTATGCCCAAGCTGCTCAAAAAGCAACTGGCCGCTGAAAAGCAGCGCGTTTCCAGCTTGGAAAACCGCATCCAGCAGCTTGAGGATGGCCTCTGTCTAGTGCACTTTGAAAGGCAGCAGGACCAAGGGCATCTCACAGCCCTCCATAACTCCCTCACAACCATGTCCACGAGCTTGGATACCATGGCCGCAAGCAGGGAGCAGTTTGAGCAAGATATCTGGATGGGCTTGCAACTTCGTACAGAGGCAGAAGAGAGGGCAGTTGCGGCCCAGAGGACCCTGCAGGCAGCAAATCGAGAGCAACAGGCGCTCCTCCAGACCCTTCAACACAAGCTCGATAGCGCGCTGGAACACTTCCAGGCTCAGGCAGCGGGGATGACCGGCCAACTTCAGGGACTGGAGCATCGGGCAACCACACAAGAGGTTGAGTTGCAAGAGCTGCGGGCAGCCACCACCCGCCAAGGCAAAGGCCTACATGCGGACGCACATGAGCAGCTGCGACATTGCATGCATGAACTGGCAAGGCAGGACAAGGTCCAGCAACAGCTTAGATCAGAATTGCAGAATGAAAAGACCAAACAGCCTGCAGCTACAGCAGCTCCACCCCTTGCAGAGGCAACCTCCTCACAGCCAAGGGGGACCTAGCATTCCCAACATGTGGGCCCTAGCACACATGCACCCACAACAGCAGCAAGGAATATTGCTTCACGCCTCACTGAGCTACAAGAGCAGACCCGTCGAAGGCACAATGTGGTAGTTCGAGGCCTCCCTGAGATGGAGGGGGAACACCTAATGGAGAGGCTGCATAACCAAGTCGTGGCGTGCATGAGCTTTCCCACTCCAGTTCACATTACTCAACCTAGTCGCCACGGGGTCCAACACCAACGCGCCCACGCATTGTCAAATTCACAGTTGCTAATGCACTAGTGAGGGATGCCATACTGCGACAGGGTGCAAAATTGAGGGGCACTTCAATATATGTTGATCATGACCTCACCCCTCGACAGCAGGAATGTCGTAGGCAGGAGTTGGCCAAGGTGCGGGTTGTAAACCGAGCAGGAGGCGTTGCGGCCCTGTTACTATCGCACAAATCTAGCACCTTCGGTGACACTGCAGAAGACAGATAGGCACAACCGATATCTTTGGATAAAAGTACAGAACAGCGGCGGAACAGTTTATTTTTTGCAGCATGCTACTTTCCGCACATAGAGTCAAACTTCTACCGCTACAACAGGGATGTAGACAGGCTGCACCCGTATATCGATCTATATGATGATATACAGCAGTACAAGCAACTGGGCAGGGTGGTGCTGTTAGGAGACTTCAACGCGTGCACGAGACGAGAACAGCTCACGAAATTTGACACGCTGCCAGAGGATGTCCTGCAGCCACGTCGGTCAGAGACAGCTTGGCCACAAACATCAGCCGATGATGTCCACCAGATTACGCGACATGGCCGACAGTTGCTTCAGATGTGCAACATCTTTGACCTGGTCATATGCAATGGTCTAGCTCAATGGCCCTTGTCTGCCGGCTACACCTGCAGGCAGGAAAATCAGGGAGGAGGCTACAGCATTGTGGATTATGTGCTAGTGGCTAAGCAAGATGTGCATCTCATCACTCATTTCCGCGTAGGCATGGATAACAGGGATGAAGAGGCTGACTCGGATCATCGACCACTTTTCCTTCGACTAGATTTTCAGTCTGCCCGAACCACATGTGGTCGGGCATAAGCATGCTACACCCTATCAAAAAAAGTACCATTTAGGAACCAGAAAACTACCCAAAAAAGTACCCAAGGCTGGGTACTAGGTACTTTTATAATGTCTCAATAACTACAAGAGTTAAGTTGAATGCATTCATTTTGACCTCAAATAGTATTGTCTCTATCTTAATCTTGAACATTAATATGCTTTTGACATTTTATATAGAGCTTTTGAACTAGTTTTGACCAAAAGAACAAGGAAACAGTACCCAATCCGAAAGTACCCAGTGCAGGTACTTTGGCAGGTTCCAAAAATGGTAGGGTGTAGCATGCATATGCCCGGTCCAACCCCTCATCTGCCTCGGCTGCAACTGGATTATGAGCGCGCAGTTAACTATGCCCAAATGCTCGACTCTGACTTACCGGAGATCTTGCACATCCCCACGCTACAGCAGCAAGCCGACCAGTTGGTTGCACTACTCTTGAATGCCGCGGACACATGCTTTGGTGAACCCCGTCCTCGGGCGGGATCCGGGAACTCAACCTTCCCCAGCAATCAGTGGTTTGATGCAGAATGCAGAGACCTTAAGCGGGGCCTTCGACAAATCTCAGACCCGGCCATGCGCCCCCTTGCGGTCAAGCAGTACCGGCTCTTCTTGAAAGGGAAGAAGGCCCGATACATCTCAGAGCATCAGAGGGCAATGTTCCACCTGCTAGAAAGACATCCCAGACAATTTTGGAGGAAGGTGCTAAGCAAGCTTCCACAACCAACGGGCCCGGAACAATGGGTGCAGTACTTGCGCCAGCTATATGACCCTCCAGGAGCCCGACAGCCGTGCCTCCACAAAGCAGCGCAGAATTGGAAATCACAGAAGCGGACGTCACTCAGGGCCTGCAGCGCTTCGCCAATGGCAAAGTAGCAGATTTGGATGGCATGCAGGCAGAGCTGCTCAAGTGGGCAGGACCATCGATAGTGCCTGTCCTGACCACGCTATTCAATAGGGCATTACGGGAAGGATTCCCCCCACAGTGGACCACCAGCAGGGTGGTTCCCATATACAAGGCAGGGGATCCACACACCCCAGCCAACTATAGGACGATCATGGTCAGTTCGCTTTTTGCAAAACTCATGGCCAGCATCCTTGAGAGGCAATTGACACTGTGGGCAGAAGAGGCAGAGGTAAGGGCGCTCACCCAGGCAGGCTTCAGGCCCCGACACTCCACCATTGACCATATCTTCACGCTTCAGACCCTGGTTGAGGATAGCAAAATCACTGCCAGGATCTCTACTGCTGCTTCGTCGACTTCGCAAAGGCCTTTGACACTGTGCCTAGAGAGAAGTTGTGGGAGAGACTAAGTCAGTTGGGGGTCCCTGAGGATTTGCAAAATGCAGTATACAGGCTTTATGAAACATGTTCCAGTCGGCTAACACCAACAGGGCAATCTGTCTGCAGCAATATCGGGGTCCGCCAGGGATGTCCGCTCTCCCCAACACTGTTTGGCCTTTACATTGACCAGTTAGAGGGGTGGATTGCTGACCATGGGGGAAGGGACCTGCCTTGTCCACCAGATCATTAGGCAGCTCATATATGCAGATGACGTGGACCTCTTGGCCCATACACCAGATGCCATGCAGCAGCACCTGCACGCATTGGATAGTTTCTGTCAGGCCACTGGAATGAGGGTTAATATGGCAAAGACAAAAGTTCTGCTTGTGTCATCTTCACGCCAAACAAGACACCACTCCTGACGCGCATCTACAAGTACCTTGGAATAGAGTTCCCCACGACCACATATTGGGATACTTCCATCCGAATGCGGGTGACAGCAGGTTGGAAGGCACTGTATGCGATGCAGAACAACAGCTATAAGGCAGAGTTGTGTGATTGGTCCCACCTCTCCCACTTGTTCAGAGTATTATTCGAACCAGTTCTCCTCTATGGGGTTGAAGTATGGGGTCCTGTCATATCCCCAACCACATGGAATGAATTGGAGCAGGTACAGAAGGCCTTCCTGGCACGTGCTCTAGGGGTCAAATCCACAGTTCCCTACAAGATCCTCCTAGAAGAGACAGGGTTTTTTCCTCTTCAACGTGCTGCAATTGATCGTCATATTATTTACTTCCAGAAGGTGGTAAGTATGGGCAACGAGCGCCTCCCCAACTTGGCTTACAGTGTGGCCATGGACCCACAGCGACTTCGGGCCTGTTGGAAAGAGAAGCGAGCACAGTGGTTTTCCAAATGAGGCGTGCAGGAGCATAGGTGCATCCAAGTCGAGACTGATGGGGACCATCATCAGCTAAGGCAATATCTAGAGACCTGCTTCCATGACAAGCTCTGGGATACGGGGGCCCTTGAACATGTCAAAACAGCGCATTATAAGGCCCAGATCAACCCCACGCTTGCGCGTGGACCACAACACTACCTCCGTGCACACTTGACACTGACCATGTGCACACTTGCGGATTGAGACGGGCAGATGGGCTCGAGAGGCACGGGAGGAAAGACTCTGTCTGTGTTGTCAGCAAGGGGCCATTGAGAATGAAAGCCACACACTGCAGCATTCCCCAGCATTTGACCACATTCGCGCCAGATATGTTGAGTTGGTGCTGCCTAACCAACCGCTGCAGCGCTGCTGAATACAATGTCAGTGGGCTCGCTAGGATCTTACCTCCAGGATATCATGGATGCCCGCACTCAGTTGTGCCCTCAGATGAGGCAATAACACACGCAGCAAAACTCATACGAATGAACTATGTGTAAATCATGTCTTATATCATATTATTGTACAGTCTCGCAGCATACCTATTACTACAAAGGTTTTTCCCTCGAAAACCCTTCGGGGCGGGGGTTTTTTAACCCTGGCAGTAATAGGGTTGTTGTGCTCCTTGTATGGGTCCCATAGGCCATTTTGGTCTCTGTGGACGCTAGAATTCAATTCAATTCAATTCTTAACTGCAGAACTATCATCCATGCTTAGCTTAGGTTATTTCGAACAACTACATTTACACCTGCCAGCTTCTCATAGATCTAGCCAAAAGACCACAAAGTATTGGAAAAACAGAAACATTGCATAAAAAATTTTAAGAACTTAATAACCAATTTGTGTTCTACATTCAAACACAAAGTGCATATTTGAGAACATATATATCCCTCAAACTTTCTTCTTAATCCTAATGAGTAATGAATGCAGCAACCAGAAAGGTCACCAAGAATATCCATTTCCCAACGATTTGCCAGGACCACCACCGATATCCAACATAATGCCCTTTCCCACTTAAAACAAGTTTGTGTCTTTTCAAACAATTCTGCGTCTTACCTTCACAATAGCATCATCGTCCTCTCGTCCAAAACCAGGTGCTGAACCTTTAAGTTGACAATGAATGAGTGAGGAACTGCTTCATACAAAAGAAAATAATGACGAAAAATTTTAATACAATGGTTACTCCAACGAAGTTTGGCAGGCCATTTGAGCTGTCAATCTCTTTGCATAATGCATAGCTAAGAGATGGTTGTGGGGCTGCCTTTTGGGCATGCACATTAAACTGAGTGTAATGCTTGTAATATCAGGAAGTAGCTGCATCTATTCCCAGGGAAGCTACGAAGAACATAGGAGCTATTTTAAAACTAGTGCATGGCAATGTATCTAGACCATTCAAGGCACCATCTTCCCGCAGATCAGCCATTTGGGCATCCATTGATGATCATTCTGGGATGATCTGAGTGTATCCTTTGCACTATAATCTAGGAAGTTCAAGCTTATAGTTAAAAAAAGACCGAAAAACTTCTGTAGGTACTCAGGTCAGATAATGGCAGTGAATGTAAGACGCATTCCTTTAATGCTTATCTCGAGATTCTAACATTGAAAGCTAAGGGCTCCTTATTCTCCACATTAGAGGCAATTTGAGATCACATTTTAACCCATAAAAGATGCTTAGAATGCCATGTCAACTTTTTAAACTATCCAATAAGAGAAGAGCTTTAGTGTATTTCATTCCAGTATTATGTGGCAGCCTGTAATTAATGCAGTTCCAACTAACTTCTGGCCTAATGGGGGATACATCCTAAGGTCGCATCCCCATTATACAAAAACTGGGTTTGCCATGTCATCAGAACTGGGTTCCTATATAATATATCAAGTGTGTACCATACACATTACCGTGGATGAACTTCTAGTTTCTTGGCAACCAAAACTGAGCTAGAAGACAAACATAACTGCTAGAGGACAAATTAAGCTTGCTAAAAGACAAACCCAAGGCCTGACTTGGGCAATTCGGAAGTCCTTAAGCACCATTACATTAAAGTGGGACTCATTCTGACGTGTGGGACTCATGCATGAAAATGGGACTCATACAAAAAACAGATAGTTTCATTGAAGGATGAAATACAGATACACATCATAGATTAAGCATATGGTCATCTATTTTTTTCATACAATTTACAGTTCATGAGTTGAGTTTTTTCTCAACTGCCCCAGCTGTTTTCCTCATAGAATTTACAAACCACGAGTTGGGAACCACCTCATGAATTTTAGGCACTCTCATGGTTTTATCTGCTCTCATACAATGCTATGGCATGGAGGTTGCTCATGGCTTTGTCCATTTCTCTTTTCGGGATCTTGTGAGTCTTGTCCTTTGTAATATGACAAGATAGGTATGACCATACCACACACTCCACCAACTCTCTCCTGGCTGGATCAGCAGGGTTCACCCTCCACTTCTTCTCCCAACAATCAGTGTACTGATCTTTCAAGTCTCCCCTCTTATGCCTTCCAACAGGTTCCCAATACTGAATTTGAAATCCAGGACGCATCTCTTCTCCATCAGGCATGCTTGTGGTTACATCAGAGATTGCCATCCCCAACCATATTGGACAATCCTCATCATCGGGTCTTATCAGCACAAAGTGCCCTTCCTTCATGTCCTCGAAAGGATCCCACTCAGGAGGATCAAACCACTTCGGCTTTGAGGCTTTGCTTCCCACAAACCACTTGGAACCATTGTTCGAGCCAATTTTATTTGTGTGCCTTGCCCCCAGAGAACCCTGCCATCTAGATTCTGGCAAGAAACCGTCTTTCAACTTCCCTCCACATGGTTGTTCCGTTTCTAGGCATTTCACAACCTTCTGCCAATAACTAACTAGAGAGTCCATATGACTTTTCTTAAGAGAGGAGGTATGCTTGCCCTTCTGAACGTCTTCCCAATGATTTGCAAGAAAAATAAAGTTCATCAAAAGAGCCTCCATATAGCAGGTTGATGGTGGGATTATTACCAGTGAGTCGAAGCAATGCAAACATCTCTTTGTATACTTTCAAAATGTTGAAATGCTTCTGTGCAAGTCAAAATGTTTGGTGATGGATCCGTATAACCTTGTGCCAAATACTCTCCTAGACGTGCATTTTTTCAAGGGTCTACAGAAAGAGAACTGGGATAGTGCAACCTATGCAAAAGATTCAAGCAACTATGCAACACGTCAAAGGAGCTGGATTTCAAGTGAGAAATACACCTACTTGAGTTTTCGCTATTCTATAGATGACTAGGTGATCCAACAACCTTTAGGAAGTAACAAAGCAAATCAACGAAGATATATAGCATAAAAAAATATAAGAAGGCTGTCGAATGAACGATGGCGTAGTAGAGCGCTAGTTTATAAATAAAATAATTATTAGTTGCGGGAGTTTTGCCCTTGATCATGTTGAGCCAATAATGCTCTATGTGTTTGAAGACCTTTGTGCCAAATACCAACATCAAGCAGTGTGACCTGGATGTTTCTCTGCAACATTATTCATCAAGGAGAGAGAACTACAACCTAACAAACATATACCAGTTATTTAAAAAGTCATACCTGTTCTGACTTAGAAATTTAAAACTTGTTGAAGATCCAATGTGCAACTAATAAAGTGTCCATACCATTGTAGATTGTTTGACATAGGTCTTTTACTTGGAGTTCTTCTTACTTTCATTTTCAAGATGTAGGTCAATTTATTTTCTCAAAATGCATGAGATACAATCCATCTTGTGGCAAGAAGACCTGAATATGCACGAAATCCCCTCACAACACTTAACTCTGCAAACATATAACTGCATGTTGCTTGTAATTAGTTACAGTGCCAAATGAGTTACTTGAACCTCTTGGCTTCAAAACTACTTGGAGAATGAATGCTAGATATGGTGAAAAACCCTGCCCAAACAGCTAAAAAGGCAATTCCTAAAGCATATAAAGCCAATGTCACAATCAAACCATCAAATTGGGAAGGGAAAACCAAGGATATTATCAGCTTGATCACAAGAAAAGAATACGTATTCACCTTCTACCATAATTGCGCTAACAGTTCTTGAGGTTTTCTGTAACATCTGATATGATTTTCTTTGATAGATGCATGTTACCATTTACATTTCCCTAGTGTACATCTATTCACTAATACATCTATTCACTAATACGTTCATATGCTACATACCCATTTGGGCCTGTTATCTTTCATTTCTACATGGAAAATAAACAATTTACGGGGTTCAGAGTAAAAAACATGTGTCATATATAGCTTTAATATATCTCTAGGCTGCCAACATAATAGCTTGATTAAAATTGAATTGAATTGAATTGAATTTTATCGTCCACGAGAAATCCATATTCAAAAAAATCTAGCATGGACATGACTAAAATAAAACCTCAGCAAGGAGATCGCAATGAAGCATTCCAGCTTCAAGCATAGCTCAAAACATTGAACCCCATAGATTAGATGTCACCCAAAGAAGTTGAAAACTTGCCAGGAGTTATTACACACCCTAGATAATGTGTGCCAGAACATCAAAAATCTCCACCCAAGCATATTGGCCTAACCCAACTCAACTTAGTAACCAAAAGCAAACATTGACTAAAATGATATCACCCAAATCCCATAGCTAGAAGCATATCCTTACACAAAAAATTTCCTTGCCTCCTTGCCGTTCCCCTGCCATATTTCAACTGATCTTTGTCTATAAGTTGGGCAAAACCCATGAATTAGAACTTTGTAAGCCAGGGAGTGGCCATAATTGTATACTGGAGCCGGATCTATGCATTCTTGAATGAAGGGCAAGACGCAATATCCAAGCATGTAGATGCCAAAGCTTTGTGGCATGCATGCCCAATCCTGAACCGAAAGAACCAAATAAACACTCTCAAATCGTACGAAAATGTTTTCCTATGATTTTTGGAAGATAAATTTTTTTGTCGGCATTCAAATTCTTCAAAACCCTGGCAAAATAATAAAAAAACAATTCCAATAGTGTTTTTTTTTACCAAACTTGAAAACCCAAAGCATTGATCTTAAGGGCATTTGAATAATTCTAAAAGATACACAGTACTTTGTATTTTGACCAAGGGCACTGAGGAAAACGGGCTTTCCAAATAAATAAATACGAAATATTCCAAGAATTTCCACAAAACGGGCTTTACGGACTACTTAATCTACAGGAGTTTTTTTTTTTTTGGGGGTTGGGTTTGCCCCTTATGGCCTCGAAGCCTGCGGTACCCAGCGATGGGAGCCGCAAGTGTCACCGAGGTCTTGTATTCTTAGAAAGACCCTATGAGAGTGGAATGCAAGACGCAATATCCAAGCATGTAGATGCCAAAGCTTTGTGGCATGCATGCCCAATCCTGAACCGAAAGAACCAAATAAACACTCTCAAATCGTACGAAAATAATTTCCTATGATTTTTAGAAGATAAATTTTTTTGTCGGCATTCAAATTCTTCAAAACCTTGGCAAAATAATTAAACAACAATTCCAAAAGTGTTTTTGACCAAACTTGAAAACCCAAAAGCATTGATCTTAAGGGCATTTGAATAATTCTAAAAGATACACAGTACTTTGTATTTTGACCAAGGGCACTGGAAAACGGGCTTTCCAAATAAATAAGTACGAAATATTCCATTCCACAGAACGGGCTTTACGGACTACTTAATCTACGGGAGTTTGGGGTGGAGGGTGGGGGGGTTGCATTTTGCCCCTTATGGCCTCGAGGCGGTGCACGAGCGATGGAGCCGCGAGTGTCACCGAGGCTGTGCGCGCTGTCGAAAGACTCTATGAGGGTGGAATGCAACACACCCCCACCCCGATACGGGATGTAATAATCAATAGATCCAAATTACGAGCATGATCGTGGCTATGGCGGATGTTCTGGCACTAACTAGTTTTTAGCCTGTGGAATCGTGTTTCTAGTTTCTAGTTCCAATCATGTTTCTTTAATTGTTTCTGTGATTTTGAGCTCAACATCAACTTCTTTATAGTGCAGAGAAAACATAGCTCTCTGTTTTGGCTCCGAGAAAACATAAGCTCAACCGAATGGCGTATGGCCTCAGCTATGGCTGCCACAGCTTCCTGCCAAAGTTGAAAGTAAATCCAAAACATTCACCTGTGCATGTATGCGGCTTAATTTTTGCAAAGCTTTAAGCCATGGGTTGATTCCTAAGCAACTTCGCAGTTGCGAAGCTTAAGCCATGGCTGAACTGATACAATGTAGTAATGCAAACCCCAGAGCCTTCGGTTTTGTTGAATCTGAGGTTGACCAAAGGCACAACGTAAACAATGGTGAATCTGAGGGCTTCGGATTAAACGGACAAACAAGACCTAAACAAACAGGGGAGCGGCGGCGCCGCTTTGCAAGTGGTAGAAGATATTACATGACACGCACGATTTCACATTTGGACCTATCGTGTATCAGGTTTCCATAATAGCTTGTTACCAATGTAGTTCCCATATTGCGCCAAAACTGGATTCGCTCTGCCCGCCTCTGCCGCTGAATTGAAAGAAACCACTTTTTTGTAGTTGATCGAACGAAACCACTCCGATCTGCGATTGTATCTAGATATTGATAAGGTTGAGTCAACTTTTAAAGGTATGTTTTCATTTCATTGTTCAACCTATTACACAAAACCATGGTTAGCACCTAACGCAATAGCACTGTATATCTCTTCCTCATTATATCATATCATAATCAAATATTACACCATATTGTATCATATCAATAAAATTGTGTAGGGTGTTTTTTTATATCATATCAATATTACACCATATCGTATCATATCAATAAAATTGTGTAGGGTGTTTTTTTATCATATCAATATTACATCATATCGTATCATTATCAATAAAAATTGTGTATGGTGTTTTTTTGGTGAGTGCAGAAAAAGTGTGACATGGGGGAATTAATTTCACGTAAGCAAAGGTTTTAGAGTTGGAGCGCGAGGAGAGTATTGCAGGGGAGAAGCCTAGTCCGAGAAGCTTGAACCGCCTACCCGCCAAGACGGCCCATTCCTCTATAAACAAAGTAGGCAATTTTTCCCCGGTTGTCATTTGAAAATTTGTTTCGTCTGCACATATTCATTTGCCCATTAAACCCTCCAGTCGAAAATAGTTCGATGTCAAAAATAGTTTTATTCTATTGCTTTATTTGACCCCGTTAGTCTATGATGAGAAATATGCAATTAAGTGCTTTTGTAGGACACTGATTAGGCTTTCCAACAACTTCTTATAGATAAAAATAGAGCTTTCTTTTTGAATTTATGTCCTTCATATGCTCTGCTGTCATTCATGCTCTAATGTCCATTACATGCTCTGCTTTACATTCATAGAACTATATTCTGACATCTCACGGTTTCCAGGGTTTGCCTAAGAATGTCGTGGTGGATATTGCTGATAACATTATCAGTAATTGCAGCCCAAAGTGAAACACAACTAGGTGCATGGAATACAACATTCAACAATAATGAGCTCACAATCAGAAGGCCTATAGGGGTTTTTAACTCAACTCATATGCAACTCAAGTACAATGGTTATGACCATTGGTTGTATGTATACATATTCGACCAGAAACATGCCTATGACATGGACCACGTCCAGGATTACAGGAATGGTTCTTTTTATATGAAATACCATGATTCAGATGTGGCAATTATTATAAAAGATAATATGAAACCAAAATGGTTAGTTACTGGTTTCACAGGCACAATCAACATGGTCGAAGAATCCTATGACAAAGACCATTGATGTGGAGGTAAATGGCTTACTCATTTTTCTATCTCCTCTACCTCGGTAAGCTCTGTTACCTTGGACGGCCATGCGTGGGGCTGTGAAAGTAGTGACTGGCAAAGTGCAGGGATTGAGTGGGGATCCACGGGTCTGGACACAGCTAGTTTTTGTCCTCTATCTAAATGTTATTATGCTAAATTTGGGATAAGAGTTGACAGTTACATAAGAGGACCAGGGGTAATTAAGCCAGGGCCCAACTTCAATTATGTTGTCCACCACAGAGTGGAATTTTATTATAGTAGTATAACACGCAGCAGTTCTCCTCATTGGGGGAAATGTTTGTGTATACAAGACTGCACAAGGTGTGGGGCCTATTGAAGCTGAGACTGCGAGTGTTTTAGGTACTTATGCCCTCATATCATATTTTAAATATTTTTTAAATGTACTTTCATATTATAAATATTTTCTAAATATATATACTCATTGTAGGATGCTATTTTAGAATATTATTGTTGATATATGCCTTTCATAATTTTTCATACATTAGCAAAATTTGTACACCTATTGGAGGAGTTGCACTTGAGTTGATAATTAACCCATTGCTTCAAAATTGCCATTGAATGAATTGGCATATTATGCTTCCTGATTCTTGAGGCAAGGCCAGATTTTCTGTTGATGCAGGGTAAAAGTTTATGTTGATTCAAGGCCAAACATTCTGATGAGTCAATCTTTTTTAGGGGTTATCTTTGAGGGCTGATTGTTGTACTTCTGGAATATGGAAGGGTTCTCTCATTTTGGTGCTCCTCATTTTGGAAGGGTTGTAAGGCCCTGCTCCTTCTCAGACTTGCCCTCCTTCAGAATTATGGGCTTCCATGCCACTTCTCCACCTTTGTTTTGCTTCTATTCAACTGTCAGCTGCCTAGGAAAATTTGCTTGCATTCAGTATATAGTGTGAAATATATGCTTCTTCTACCTTTGATTCAATAAATGATTAAACTCTTGCTGTTTATCGAACATCAAGATGCGGTCCTGCCAAGTTAAATACAATCTTTGTCATGACAAAAGCTTACCATTGTAAATCTGAGATCTGTTATGCAGCTGCCTTCTTAGGCTTTCAATCTGCACTGCGTACAATCACTCCTCTGAGTCTAACATGCCATTGAGATTATATTGTGGTCTATATTGTATCAGGATGTGATTGGATGTAATGCCATCAATAAATCGAACTTTTTTGAAAATGCAAAAATGAGTGCCTTCTTGAAGCAAAGAATGCAGAACAAGGCAGACCAGGGCACGAAACAGAACAGGGGTGTCGAAACTCTTTGATAGAAACATATTTCTGAAGCCCTGTTTTGAAGGTCCAGGGAATAATCTCTGATTTCTACACAGGGCGTTGAACTGTGGAATCCGTTTATACAGCACTAAGGATTTATAAAGTTAAGTATGCTGTGCATAACAGAGAATATAATAATAGATCAAAGTTAAATCACAGATCTAAGTACACAGAGCATTCATATAACCACAGTAATTATTTCTCATTCTAGATCCAGATTACAAAGAATGCCTTATATTCACAATCTCATAAACATGCCAAAATCACAGTCAAATTGATAACGTAAATCATATCCATAGTTTCAGTTTTGTAGAACAAAATAATGATAAAACTTATCTCTAGATAGCCATAACCAGTTTGTTCACAGATGCAGGAATGTCAAGAGATTGTTGGCAAAGCGTGGTAAAGGTCGTCATATTCCTGGAATGATGGATGAACGGATTCCTGCTTGGATATGCTGGTTGGTTCTGATATGGCCTCCTCTGTGATCCGATTTCCGCTCTCTCTTCCAGATGCCGCCCTAAACCTTTTCTTCGTGCCTCTTCACATGAAAGGGCTTCCATTCCTAGCCCTTGATCTCAGTTAATCTCCACCGTCAATTTTGTTTTAATAATGTCTCATATTTTAATAGTACACTCAATACCTTTCTCAAAGTCCTAGTCCCCATGGTACAATACACCCAAATATGATAATTCCACAGGTTTTCTACTGCTCACAACCGTAGAATAACGTGGTAATGCCCTCATATAATCACATTCTCACTCAAAATGCATAAATATGAACAATTTAACTCTCCTACAAATGGTTAACGAAGATTTAAAAAACGCTTCAGGACAGGGTTCTGGAACAGAGCTCCTTGCAAGGCACTAAACAGAGGATGAGTCATGAGGATTCCTAGAACAGGGGAAACCTTTCCAAGTTTCCAACAAACCCGAAGGGTTTCCATGTTGAAAGCTAAGAGAAGGGACATCGAATACACTATGTTGACAACAGCTAGAAAACTGGGAATTCTAGAGCCATACCTAAGTTTTTAACTTACATTCTCTTTGGCTGTCGATCTCCTTTTTATTTTTATAATGTTGTGCTACTATAGTATGTTTCCATCAAGAAGCTCACTTATAATTTGTTCTTCGCAGCCTTGGAAAAATACTGTCTTGGAGATGAAATCACACTGGTACTAATTCGATCTTCATCATTACTTATGGCAATAGTGTAGGAAGACTTGTGATGAAATTATTTAGGAGCGTGACAGCTGCAGGCTCATGTTGCAAAAATGTTGGCATGTGTTCTGTGGCAGCTTTTTAATTTTTTATCACCCACTAACTTCTGCTTCACGAGCTTTCAGTGCTTTTCACCTGCATGAAGTGACCATGATCTCTGGTTTCAACTTTAATAACATAGTTTGGGCATTCATATAAGATAGTCCAAAAGACATGGCTTTCAGGACAAAGAATGTTGGACTTGTTTTCAGATTCAGTTTGTTGGACCTGTTCAGATCCAGTTGAGCATAAACAAGAAAGTGTAGTGATATTAAGCAAATTCAAGGATGGAAAGCATGACAGAATTTTAGCAAGAGTAGTAGTGATTTATATAGTTCATGTCATCCAAATCTACCTATTTTTAGCTAATGTTTCTTTTGGGACCAGGATAGGCTGGTCAAGTCACTGCAAAAGGCCTTTGAAATGCATGCCTTTGAAGCTCTCTCCTAAATTAGATCTGTAAAGGTCAGCTTTGAAGCTCTCTGATGAGCTCAAATTTAAAGACTATACCAAGGGACACAGAGAGCAATTTTTTCACCTAAAATTACACTAATCATTATTGATTTGCCTACATCTAGAATTTCCTACAGCTCCTGGAGAGGAAATGGCCATAAAGAGAGGACATTACTCTGTAAATCATTCCTAGGATGGGTCCTATGACACAATCAAGTGGCCGTGAAGTGGTGTTCTCATTGAGCTTTGTAAAATCGTTGAGTACAAATTGATTCCCCTATCCGGGGTAGAATTTAAAACAAACTTGAAATTTGAATGCTCCGAAACTAGACAATCATCGAGAGCATGATGAAACTATGAAAAACAAGATAAAGGGTGAGTTATCCGTCATTTGTCCCATGCAAAAGTGAGAAAACTGGTGATCAACGCGCTCGAAGAATGCTGCTAGATACGTACGTCAAGAAGTGAGTTCATATACAACATGATGGCAGTGACGACCACGAGAATAACAAGAAAATGACATGCATGAGAAAGTCTGAAAAATGAGAATAACCCGTTAGAAAGTTAGAAGCTTCAGGCACGGACACATGCCAAATATCAAGAATACAAAACACTCGGAGGCTCTAGGGCCACGCCGAGGAAGAAACAACAGCCGACCAATCGGGAATAGTTTGCGGAATAACCATTGCGAGGAAAAACATCCCGAATAGTGCTGCCTCGGAGGCTACAGTGCCACGCCGAGAGAAAATGAATAACATATCTTGTCTCGTAGGCTACAGCGCCACGCTGAGAGAGAATGAAAACGAAGCATACCTCGGAGACTAAGTGCCACGCCGAGAAAAATGCAATATAAAAATCCATGCACTTGCAAAGAACATTGAGAGAAAACATGGAAGATGGCATGGGCCAAAGAGCAACCTGAGAAATATAGAAATAGGCAGAAGCTAGAAATGGCCAACAGACCAAAAACAAATGGAGCAACCTCAACACTAGAAAAATAATGAAAATGAAACATGACTCAATGCGGGGAAGCATCCAGGGAGGGAGGGTGAGGGAAACTGGAAGGACAGAGAAGGAGAAGACAACTTAGCTCAAGAGAACGCCGATGAAGAAAAATGGGAGAAAGGACAGAATAAATAGGAGAGACGAGATGAGGAGTCCCCATCCAAGGAATGTCGGTTCTATTGCTATCGCAATAGAACCGTGGCATTCCTAGGATGGATCCTATGACACAATCAAGTGGCCAAAAGAAGAGGAATCTACCCCAAAGAAATAGAACAAACTAGACTGACCGGAGGAAAAGGATGAAAAGAAAAAGTGGCAAACATGACAGCTAAAATATAGAATATGAATGGCACAACAGAAATAAAAGGAGCAATGAGATAAACGAGGCAAAGAGGGGTAACCAAAGAGTTCTAGAGTACCGAAAAGATGGTTCTTCGAGAACAGAGGAGCAACTAAAGTAATCATGCTAAAAGGAAAAAAGAGACGACAGAGATAGTGCACCAATGAAAAAGTTAGGTAAGCAGGTAAAGCCAAAATCCGACCAATGGGATGTATAAAGATCAAGCATATAATGGAACAATGCGGAGATAGATAGATAGATAGATAGTATTTTAACGTCACGCCACTAGGCAGCATCCAACTGGACATGTGACCACACACCACACTACATTGCTCTGTTGGGCCCTGCCCCCAACCACTTTACATTGCGTCTGTTGGGTTTTGACACCCAACAGTTCTTAGTGCGATTCTGGGCGATCTCGAACTCGAGACCAGTAGTTGCTGGAACTAGTGTGTTACCACTAGAACAAATGCCCAGATAGAAAGGAACTTAAAAGAAGAAGGATATTGTGGAACGGTGCAGATGGGAAAAGGAACTTTTGGGGTAACAGCAGAAGAAATGATATCAACAAAGTGAAGGCTCAAATGACTAACGAATCGAAAATATTACCCCAACCAATATACTATAAGTTGAACTAGCCTAATTACAACAATGGAAAAGAAGCAAGATGACAAAGAGACCAAAAAGGAACAACGCAACTAAAAGAAAATAACATCAACAAAGTTAATTGGAACAAGCAACTAAAGGGGCTCAAAGAAGAGAACAATGCAAACATAACGAAAAAAGAAAAAATATATCATGTTACAAGGTCCTAGAACGCACCTATGTTAGCCAAGGACAATGCAATAAATTGAGACATCACATAGATAAAGAGCTGATGGGGACATGGAGCATCCCGCAAGTAAAATGAGAATAATAAGACGAGTAAAGAAACTTCGGCGTGGAACAAAGCAAAAGGAACGAAGAGACCAAAAGAAGCAAACAATGACACATGGAATGTGGCAAAAAAGAGACGATGGAACAAAGTTAACAAGGAAAGGGGATCAAGGAGGCAAAACTTGAATGGACGCAAAGCAATCAAGGTCAAGCTAATAAACATAAGGTAGGGTGGTTCAAAGCCAAAAGGATACAAACATGTCGTGGAAAAGATATAGCACATGTAACAGAGTTGAAGGATAATGGTAGAACAACTTTAGAGTCAATAACACTGGACAAAATGGATCAATCTAATCAAAAGTTTAAACCGAGCCAGAAGTACAAAAAGTAAGCAGCGCAAAAAGAGCAAAATGGCACAAAAATGCTCACCAGGCAAGCTGGTCAAGATGCAGAAAGCAAATAGGAACCTAACCAAGGTATCTAATAAATTACTACAAATTGTGTCAGTAAAAACTTGGAATCACACGAGGCCAAGACTACCCAAGTGACATATGTAAAAACACTTAGAACATAAAAAATCTACGAAGAAAATACAACGACGAACCTAAAGGCACGAAGTGCTTGGAAAAAATGCACTGGTAAACAATGCTAAAAAACAAACAGAGATTAGTGAAGCAATGGCAAGCATATGGACCAATAGCAACAAAGTGGAGTAACCTAGAGCGGAGGACAACTGTCATATAAAGATCAAGTATAATAATGGAAAGCAAAGGATGCTGAGTGAGACAAGTAGAACAAGGGTAGGAATGGAGCTAGAAGGACCAACATAGGCACAAATAGGCAAAATATCCTAAGTCAAGCAAGTCAACCTGAAGCAAAGGACTAAATGAATGAATAGGGCTATTGCATAGAAGAGAACTGATTAAAAACACTGGAGCAAATATAAGCAAAACCAATGAGACAATGGTTTCACATTAATTATGGGTGAAGAGGGAAAAAAAAAAAGAGACCAAAAAGGAACTATATGACCAACCAGACTAATTGCACAACTGGCATAGCAATCAGAGTAGGAACAACCATCAAAGAGTTATAGGAATAAAGAGGCAAAACAGGACGCAAACAAAAAATTCATCAATACAATTGCTCGAGAAGAGCTGGAAGTAACTTTAGATGAAGATTTAGATGTACGACGATCAAAACAAAAAAGTCCAAGAACAATATGCAAGATATCCCAAGCGTGTATCCATTTAGTCAAATGAAACAACTGAGCTATAGAAGAAACCAACATTCAGAATGAATCTAATGTCTATAGAGTTGACAAAGAAAAAATGCATCAGATGAAACCATTTAGTCGTGTGTAAAAGGCCTAAGGCACAAGGAAACCATGTGGTACAAGTGTTATCACCCAGACGCAATGACCACATATGACCAGAATATGTATCAAACATACAATTCAGAATGTTGAAGAGCCAAAATATGAATGGAACTCTAGAAAAAATCCAAGAATAGACGAGAAGAAGATATTTAACGAGAACATAACATCCCAGAAATACAACAAAGAAAAATGATAGCATAGACCTATACGTAAAAAGATGCACACGCACTTTTTGAGCACACTATTTACCCAAGCCTCAATTAAATGCACAAATTGCATCAAAATATGGAAAAATTAAAGAAGATGAAGAAACAGTCCCTTAACGGGTGCTTATCCTCCTAAATCCATAGAACATGCCAAACGTGCATTCCCCCAAGCCAGATCGAGCATAACAATCAGTAAGATGTGTAGAGAGAACAAGACTATAGGAAAGGCATGAATAAATGTGAAACTCACTCAAGGTCAATTAAAAAGATGCACTGCATCAGGTTCACACAAGATAATGCCAATTAGAAAACCAACAATAAGTACAAAACACAATCCTACAAAGCACGATGTCCTCCAATTATTTGAAAAATGCAGAATCCAAGAAAAAAGGGGCGATCAACAAAAAGAAGAGTAACATAGAGAATATGTTCAAACGAACTTGGAAGCACAGGGGTGAGACTAATAACAATGTATAAATTAGCCTATTAGAGAATATTCAAAGGGCAACATAGCAGGCTTAGACACCGAGCTATAACGAAGGAATATCCAAAGGGGGAAATGCCACCAAACCTGGCCATTAAGCTAGACAGAGCACTTGATTGAAGAAAATAAAGGGTCCAAGTAACAAAGTGGATTTAAGCATGTGCACCATATGAACTGTGACAAACAAGAGCTAGAACCACAAAGATGAGATGACACAAGACTAGTGATGTACGTGCTATTGCATATGAACAAATCCACCCTAAGTAGTAGAGGTACTCAAGTAAACTACAAATGCTAAGAGACGCTTCTACGCATACCAATATGCAAAATTCAAGAATATTCAAACCTTTTGTGCATCAGAAACTTCAACCATACCCTGCCCGCCAAACTCGAATAATATCGTTATGCAACTTGAAGAGGAACTTAGGTCGGGGTCGACCTCGTCTACGACCATAGTTGATGCGATTCATGACTTTTAACATGATTCAATAATCTACCATAAAACAACATGAGAGACTCGAACTTAAAACTCTGACGGAATTGATCATAGAGCAAAAACCGACAAAATTAAAAACGAACAAACTATAGGGCAAAATTATACCATTAAAAACCGCCAAAGTTTAATGAAAATATAATAAGGCGCGTAAGAAAAATACGCTAGGGCAACATACGTGGAACTTAAAAATGCACACACTAGGGCCCAAATAAAGCATCATGAAATACAAACCTCTAATGAAACACACTAGGGCAAATTCAAGCATAACGAAATTAAAAACTCAAAAGAACTTGATCATCTGGCAAAACCGGCAAAATGTGTCGAGCTTCAAGATGAACATACTAGGGTGAAACCAGAGCATTACGAAATTCAAGACTCCAATGAAATTAAAGACAAATGCGCTAGGACAAAATCAAACATACCGAAATTAAAAATTCAGACGAAATTGATCATAGGGCAAAAACCGACGAAATTAGATCAAGGGCAAAAATAGAGCATTATGAGATTCAAGACTCCATTGAATAAACAAAAATGCGCTAGGGCAAAATCAAACATACCGGAATTAAATACTCAGATAAAATTGACCCTAGGGCAAAACCGACGAAATTAGGGCGACATTAAAACATTAAAACTGCCACCGACCAATCATGAAATATAATAAGGCATAAGACAAAGGTAATAAATATAATGAGGCGTGTAAGAAATTAGGGCGACATTAAAACATTAAAAACTGCCACCGACCAATCATGAAATATAATAAGGCATAAGACAAAGGTAATAAATATAATGAGGCCACCGACCAATCATGAAATATACTAAGGCATAAGACAAAGGTAATAAATATAATGAGGCATGTAAGAAATTAGGGCGACATTAAAACATTAAAAACTGCCACCGACCAATCATGAAATATAATAAGGCACAAGACAAAGGTAATAAATATAATGAGGCGTGTAAAACAAAAAAGTTACCTGGGTCAGTTTCGAACTGAAGTTTTGAGGACAACGAACAAGATGGCTTACCAAAATGGAAACTGGGTCGCTTGTTAGACCCGGAAGATATTTTACCTGGCGTCACCCAAAATCACGGAATGGAAGTTGGGGCAGCCGATTCCGCTGTTCCGGTGAAGAACAGACGGCTGGTTAAGCAGGTAGCTTTGTTTTTCTCAACATGCATCTAACATCATCAACAATACCCTACATCTGTTGCAACAATACCCTGCACAACAACAATACTTTTCTTCAAGAAGCGCCAGAGATAGATACAGAGGATGAGCACACACTGGATCACAACAGAATCTGAGAACTAATTTTCCTCAATATTTGATGCAAAAGAACATAAAATCGATCACAAGTTGGCCAGTGATTCAGCATAATAGTATGATAAATAATCAAATGAAATTTCTTCTTAAAATTTATGCAAAAGTAGAGGTGCTCATCCCTTTTTTCGGGCCCAAAAATTCCATGAAGCAGAACAATGAGGCTTTTTCGAACCCCTCAAGAAATGTGTCGTGATACTCTGTATTCATCTCCAGTTTCAAAATTAGACAAAAGTATACTAGGTTGCCTAAAATCTTCTTGTCATCCAATTCAATGGGGAAATTTTGGAACTCTTTATGTCGGATTGATGGAACTGGAGAGCATCTGTAGCTACAGCGGAGCTAAACATGGTCAATAGGATTGCAAATTAAACGAGAGTGTTGCGCCGCTCTCGTTTCAAAGATTCCCTTTTAAAAACACTACTCTTTTAAAAGTGGGACATTTTTAAAAAAGTTCATCACTTTGGAAATCTGTACACTCTCGACATGCAATTTCTACCCCCCTGCAACTTTTTAACTTCACATCTCTTGGCAAGGTTTGCCAAAAGTAGCTCTTTTTGATCATCGATGTTAATTTATAAAAGATTAAGTCTAAAGAACATCAAGCTAGAGGAAGCTAATAAACTTTCTGCACTTATTTTTGCAAAATATCTGAATTAGGCATATCAACATTCAACTATTTCAATCATTTGCACGCTAAACCACATGGAAGTCATAATTTAACACAAGCAAATTAAGTAAAGTCATATGTAATTTCATCATCATCATTTTTGCTTTGCTGACCACTCTCTTGCACTACTGATTTCTCCTTGTCAGGTGACTTAGGCTTCTCTGTTGCTGCTTGTTCTTCTGGAACAACAACCTCAGCTACTTTTTTAAGCTCAACGAAAGTGGCTTCATCACTTAAGCAGCTCGTAAGTGGAGGTTGCACCTCGGAAGACGTCAGCTTGGCAAAGTCTGAAGATGATTTGGCCCCAAGCTCTTGGTTCTCATCTGGAAGAGTTGGTAAGGCAGCTAATCTTGTTTTTATAAAGTTGACGGCCTCTGCATCAATGTCCACTGCTACACAATTACGACCTTTTTTTAGTGCACAAGCAATTGTAGTACCAGAGCCAGAGAACGCATCAAGCACCCAATCTCCTGGACGGGAATCATATCCAGGAGATGGTTGATTAGCTTTTGTGGTTTTTGGTACTGGTTTACAACCCTGTCTTGTGCAGTAGGGTCCTGCAATTTCTGTAGAACGGCCGGAAATTCCAACACATTGGAAAAGTTTTGACAAGCAGCAGTGTTAAAATGATCCATGGTTCTTTTGCCATCAAAACTCCAATAAGCAACATGAAGATATTCGACCTTGCTCAACAGCCTTGGCCCTCCACCATGGTAGTTTATATTAGTTTTGTACCTGCACCAGAAACATTGGCAATTTAACAAAAGAAATCTTATTCTGGAATAAAAATGCATGACGTATCGTCTTAAGAAAACATTCAAATTAGACAAGTTTGGATGCGAGTAAGAAAATTACCAGACGAGGTTCTCAAATCCTGCTTGTGTAGGAGAGCTAAAGTGCTTAGCAAAATTTGACTCCACCAAACCAGCTTGCATGCTTGAATGAAAGACTACCAACCGCCAATGCTTTGCTGTTGTCACTTCCTTGATGCCATTAATAAAATCATTGAACTCTAAATTTTTGAATGGTTCATCATCATAACGGCTGTCCTTTAGCTTAAACCCATAAGGAAGATCTGCAACTATAAGTGTAAAGTCTTGGGGCTTTACCAAGCCAGCAAGTCTTCTACAGTCACCCTGTTGGATTGCATATAAATTATTTTGGTCAAACATTGTAAACTTTTCATAGTCAGAGGGAGCCACAGGGACCACAGCTCTTCTGGAAGCTAGTGTTCTTTCCTCCCTTGCTGTCCTGACTAAGTTCATGAAGCCCTCTGGCAAATCCTTGTTCTTCTTCTTATTCTGTGAAGAATTAATTTGTTGTGAGTCAACCAACAGATTGCTTAAACAACAAGGCATATAAAAACATACCCAGCCTTCAAAGTTTGGAGCATATTGTGAAATCTTTTCATCAGTTGTCGAGCTAGGGTAAAGCTCTCTGCATCTTTCCCAGGTCTCAATATTTAGTTGTTCCATTAAGCAAGTCTGGCAGGTAATAACATTTTTTTGGCTGCAGACATTCGGATGTTAGCTACTTTGTAAGCAAGCCAGAGAAATGCTAAACGGCACAAAATGAATACTTATTCCAGAATACAACAAAGTAAAACAGAGCATGGTAATCAGGTGCAATCAAGTCGATAAGTCACAAATGTTTCTAAAGAACAAGTCACAAAACAAAAGAACGTAAAGAACTGTATTCCAGAATAACTAAATTGTTTCCATAAAAACGTTTTTTCAAGAAATTTCACTTACTTGTGCATTTCCTTCGACATTTCCTCTAAAGTGAAGTCCTTATCCACAACTTTTTGCAGCAACCGTTCTAGCAACACATTGTCTGTAACACCTTGCAGTTCCCTCCAAACAGTAATGGTCATCTCCTTTTTGGGAACATCGGAACCTTTCTTCTTGTCCGAGACCTTCCCTTTAGTTTTGAGCTCCCCCCTTTCAAACATGTTAAATATTTCATTCTGCAACTCTCAAAGCTGTGAGGACAAGCAAGTTTTGTTAGCAACAAGGAACAAAGCACAAAACTAAGTCTATTCCGGAATAAAGAATGTGCTTACCCGACCATCCCTAAAGGCTAATTGAAACCAGTTGTCGTGGCAGATAAGTGACTGTCTCTTGTTTGCCTCATCATATTTGAGACAGCACTCAATGGCACACGCTTCCTTTAGCTCCAAAGAACAAGCAGGCTTTTTTATGTCTTCTCCATACTTTTCCTTAAAAATGAGGTACTCTCTGTGCATGAAACGAATTTTATCGACGAAGCTCATCTTTAATTTATACTCATTGTCAGCATTGTGAGTGTTGGCAATGATCTTTGCTTCTTCATCAGTCAAACCAACATAGACTGCACAAAGAACAGAGAGGTATCTAGGGTTGTAATTTTCATTGTACAATTGTCTCCTTGCTTTAAAACTATGATTTCCACCAAGCACGTAATGCAAGTAACTCTCTGCATTTTCTTTATCATAGTCATCAGGGCTTTCACATTGCTCTCTGTCCACTAAAACAACAAGAGGGGCCACATGTGCGTTCGGGTTGCTTCTAATTCGATCCTTAAGATTCCTCAGATGGTCCGCATAAATCTTTCTTACCTGAAGGGGTCTTTCACCAGCAGCATTTTTAGGAGGCAACTTCAAACTTGTCACTGGAAGATAGATGACACCCTGCACATGCTTTTTTGCATTTATCTGTTCCACTCTCTCAGCAGTCTTGTCTACCTTCTTTTCTCTAATTGCAATCCCAGGAGCCTTCCCTTTTCCTTTTGATCTTTTTCTTTGTTGCTCATCATCTGAATCATCTTCAACATCGACTCTTGCCAATACTCTCTTCTTCGGTTCCTTTGCAGCCACAGTATCCCTCGGCACGCTCATTCCAAGACGTAAGTCCGGTTGAAACATTTAAATCATCGTCATCAAGGCTATCGGGTTCAACCTCTTCTTCCTCTCAAGCAATCAGAACTAAAGTCCTCACTTCGGGAACCACAAATAAATTGCAACAGCTGTAGTAAGGTCTGCTTCTTAAGATAGTGATTCAAGTACTTGTAAAGATGATCAGGCATGACTCTGTCAAGTTTAAAGTAGTTGTCATCCAGAATCATAAACCCCTGAGTAGTTTTAATCGACAAGCGCCCACTCTCTCACTTCTTCGGTGGCAGAGCTAACCTCGTGAATTTGTCCGATGCAGACAAAATCAGCATCTGGTAGAAGGCTCCTTCCCCTTCGCTGTGCAACATGTAGGAAAGTAAGGGTGGAGTACTTGTTTCTGAAACCCCTGGTTATGTACCACTGGGTCTTTGGGTTCTCATAAATCTTAGGTGGAGCTGACGCTTCTACACGTGCTTGGGGATGAGGTGTACTAGACTGACCTTTGTGTTTTTTCTGCTGAGAGTCCTTTCTGTTAGACCTGCAACATTTAGAAAACAATTGTAAGCAAGTAGCTTCAAAGAACAAAAATTTCAAGAGTCTCATTTATTTTGTTTTTAAAATGCATAAAATTAGCCTAGATTGCTGAAAATATGCTAAAAATATTCCTTAAAACAACGAAAAACTAATCTTAACAGCTTCAATTTATCACAAGTTTTTGGCTAAAATTTAGGAAACATTTAGCTAAAAAGTACAAATTTTTGGAGACAAGGAGCCTAAATAAGTCAGTGTGTATTCCAGAATACACAGTGGTCCTCAGCAGAGAGCCAAAGTGTATTCCGGAATACACTTTGGCTCTTTGTGAGAACCATTGTGTATTCTGGAATACACTTATTGTTACTAGTCTCCGTATCAAGGAGTGCGTCATGCTTACCTTTCCATGGATTTGTCTATGTAAAGTGGAATACGGCTGCACTAGGTTCCGTCGAAGGCGCTGGAGGCGGCGACTTGGGTTGTTAAAGCGGAATATACTACTGTGGCGCAAAAAATTTTCGTTTTAAAGGTGAGGTTACACACTTACAAGCTTTCTATGTGTAACAGAATACAATTCTGATAATGTACTTGCAATTGTGTATTCGAGAATACACTTTTGTATTCTGGAATACACTAAAGAATTTTGGAATACACTATTGTATTCTGGAATACAGTGTCACCATGCAAAAAAAAGGTGGTTACTAATTTTAGCTTTCTTCTTTCAGTTCTGACAATGGCGGGTTCAATGTTCAACAAGCTTCCTCCACCATTCCAACCATCTGATTCATCAAATTTTGAAGGAACCACTGTTCAAACCAGGTTTTGCTGTGAGGGACGAACTTCTACAACCCCTACTTCTACAAGGTGCTTGCTCCACTTGGACGAAACGCCAAGTCCTTTAATAAGTAAACTGCCACAACCGTTTATCCCATCCCCAAGTCCACACGGGGAAACACCTCCTTTCTCAGCCACTCCTCCTGTTTCTACTAAACTTCCAGCACCTTTTGTTCCTTCCCCTGAAGTTGCAGAGGTACCACCTCAACGATTTATTCAGAGTACACTACCCCCGTCTTTTGTACATTCTTCTACTTCAATCACACACAAAAGGCCAGCAGATTTCTCTAAAGAATGTCAAATACTGCACAACTTCTCCTACCAAGATCTAGCTACAAACGAAGATAATGTTGCAGAGTTCCAGTCCACAACAAGGACGATGTTTGCAGCCACACCTCTTCAACATGATGCTTCAACAAGTGCTACCACAACAAGTTACAACCCTTCTCCTCCTTTCAATATTTGCCCTCCTCCATGTCCAGGCACAACATCACGTGGTCTTTTTTCTTCAAGCACACAACTGAACTCTCAAGAGGTCATCCCAAGAGTTGAACCTTCTTCAGATGATGACGACCTTGACCAAGTACAGCAACAAGGTTATGTGTTTTCTAACCAAGCTTCAAAGAAATTTAAGGTTGATTTAACCTTGCGTGCATGTTCCTCTGTAAGAAGAAAAAACCTCATGGACGAACAGAAGATGAGGAGAATTTTGAGAATAAAATGCTGCTCAAAAAATTGCATCAGTAAATTTAACATGTCTGGACTTCGAGCAATTCGAGATACTTACAGTTCAATGTCTCTAGCAGAACAAAATAGCTACTTAGCTTATCGTGTAAGACCAAACTACAACACCTTGCACTACATTAGTGGTGAAGAGGTCTATCAAAAATGCTTCATGCTTGTTCACCATCTGGGCTCCACTAGAATGTCTCGAATACACAAAAGAATGGACAAGATCCCAGACATTAATTATCATTGTGGTCCGAGGAGAATTGTTACAATGCATGCACTGTCTGCTGTTTCTTGGATGGACAGATACTTTATAGAAACGTGTGAAAAGTTGCCAAACAGCGACATGTACCATTTATCAGACAACATCACAAAAAAAGATATTTTTTGAGAGTACAAAGAGACATGTGTCCAATCTCAACACATCTCTTATGCTCACTTTACTAGACTGTGGAAAAGTGAATTTGGCCTTGTGAAAATACCCAGGAAGCACAGGATGCTTGTTTGCTCCAAATGTGCAGAATTAAAAAGTCAAAGAGAAATGGCTAAGACAGAATTAGAGAGAAGTAAGTTCATGTTTTGTTTTCAAAATTTCTTTTCCTTTTAAGTTGTTAACCAACTTCCTTCTTTAGATGTGGTGCAGCAGAATCTTGCTAGACATCGTGAACAACAAGCAGCAGAAAGAAGAAAGCTTGCTAAGCACAGAAAAAAAGCTTTGGAACGTCCACTGCAATACATGTCAGTTGTGATTGACGGGATGGATCAGAAAAAGACTACCCTGCCTCATTTCCTGAACATTCCAAAAGATGTACCAGAAGAATGCTTTGTCAAAGTCCATCTTGTTGGAGCTATGGTCTTCAAAGGAAGTTTAAAGTGCAAAGTATTCTTGACATATCCTAACATACATGGTGATCCAAATCTCACTATCACCATACTGAATAGGGTACTGTGTGAACAAGACCAACTGCCTCCAGTTCTCTATCTGCAACTTGATAACACTTACTAGGGAGAACAAGAACCAAACTCTCTTTGCATACTGTGCCATGCTAGTGGAACTTGGGATCTTCAAAAAAGTGAAGCTTGGATTCCTTCTTGTGGGGCACACTCATGATCAGATTGATCAAATGTTCAGCGGATTTTCTGTGCGTCTTCGTAGAAAAAGGGCATTCCGACTTCCTACTCTTATTCGAACTATTGAGGAGTCTTACACTCCAACACCTGTTGTTGAGCTGCTCCAAGAAACTGTAGATTTCAGAGAATTTGTCTTCTCCTCTCGTTCCAACAGAGAACAAGCTGTACACAAGTTGAATGATCTAACTTTTCAACATCATGTCAAGTTTTTCATGAAGAGCGGTGAAAGCTTCTTACAAGGAAAGAGGTACGCCACAACTAAAGAATGGAGTCCATCAGAGGGATTGAGATTCCTCAAACTAGTTCCAGACAGTTCCTTAGTTGAACGTGCTGAACAGATGCCTCTTAAAAATCCTAAAGAGGCCAAGCAGAAGAAAAGTACTCCAGCTGCCTCCTTGAAAGCCATTGAGAGTGGAATCTCATTGGGCTTTAAGTATTTTACAGAAGAAGACCAGAACTGGTGGAGAAGTTTCTTTCTTGAACAAAAAATTGTCAATGAGAATTTATTCCTAAGACAGTTGAAGCAACCTTTTTCAAAGGGCCTAATTCCTTCTTGAATCACGAGAACCCGAGCAGTCCAAGCGGTTCCCAAAGAGTACTTCCAACAAAGGAAGATGAGGACCGAAATCATGTATCTTGGACCACGCCGAAGAAATGAGCCTGTGGGTAATATCACAGAAATTACTAAAGGTATGCTTATTGCTGTTCCAACTGTAGAGGATGACAAGGGTCGACCTTTCTGGATAGAAAAAGTAATAGACACGGTCAAAGAAGAGGGTTTAGTTACTAAACTTAAGATTCATTATCTAGCAACACGTTCAGAAAATGCCTTTGAAGGAAGGTATGAGCTAGAAATGAGATCTCAAGGAAAAGGTAAGAAGTCAAAGAAGGTAGGTTGCAGGGATGAGGTAAGCCTAAGTGAAGTGAGTATTTTGTGTTATGATTTTAAGTTAAGATCTGACAATCGTCTTCGATAGAGGACCATTAACGTACTAAAAAAAGCATGTAACTATGAGGAAGAAGAGGAAGAGGATGGCAATGCTTCACCATCTGTCGATAGTGATGAAGAAGACAACTCGAGTACTTCCTCAAGTGACAGTGAAAGAAGTGAAGGTGAAGAAGACGGTATTAACGAAATAGATGATGACTTAGATCCCTCATTTATTGGTCCTCACACTTTACTGAACACTCCAAGGTAGAGAACAAGTCTATTCCAGAATACACTTTACTTGCTAAGTGTAAATTTTGCAAATACACTTTCCTCAACAAGTGTAAATTTTGTATGTAGTTCTAAAGATTTTATTGTGAAATTTGAAAATACATGAACTTTTCTTACGGACTTTTCTTCAATTATTTCTACAAATCAAATTCCCCTTGATTCAAATTTCTCTCTAAATATTTGTTTTCACGTGAAAATTTAGCTGTAAAAAAGTGTCACTTTTTGCTGGTAATTTGCTCTTCCTGCAAAAAAAATTGACAATTTTGGGGGGTTAAAACACAAAAAATCACCTCTGTTTTTGTATTTGACCTCATTTGACCCCCTTTTAGGCCAAAATATAGGGAATCTTTGGAGAATATTCCTTTTGCTCCCGTTTTGATGATTTCCTCTCGTTTAATACGCAATCATGGTCATGGCATTTACAAAATCGACGACTATACTTAAAAGGAGTTCAAAGATGAGCCATAACTGAACTTTTTCATAAATGTTTATATGCAGATGATTGCACTTCGTTTGGACAGATGGGGAGGCGCAAGAACCAATATAATGTATGCACAAGAACCCCTATAACCATGGATCTGACCCAAAGAGCCACCAAAGAAATTTCTAGCCATATCCCCCTGCAGATTTCCGCAAAGAATCAGCCCCGATGCAGCCATGGCCGCAGGGAAAAAAGGAGGTAAAGTTTGCTCCCTTATTTCCATATTGCAGGGAAAAGAAAATTGGGCCTCCATTTCCGATCTAGCCAGTGACCCGCGACCGGCGGTACCGGCTAGACTGAAAATCGATCCTCAATTTCCTTCCACCATACATTGTTTCTCCTCAGGCTGAAACTATACCTGTTGAATGGGTTTAAACACTTACGTTGGCAAATTTTTGTTGTGCTATGATCGCCCATTAATTGGATCCAAATTCCTCAAGTTTAGGGATATGTATTACCATCACAATACTAAACATGATGCTCAGAAAGAAGGTTTGATTCTGTCTATTACTCCACCCTCCTTCTCGGATGGTCCTTTGCCTTTTGTCCAGACTAAATTGATAATGTTGGATGGAACTGAAAAAGTTCTATGCCAATTGTATTTGATAATAAGTATAGCAACATACTTGAGTTATAGGAAGTAACATTGCCTAGTAAGACATCGTCTAAAAGGTTACAAATAGTTATGAATGACTAGGCTCATGCAACTGAAACCCTCTTTGGTTATCGCTCCTTAAAAGATGAACTAAATTGTGCGAAGATGTATGTGGTTTATCGCTCATAATGGATGATCGTGATACTGCCAAACCTGACACTTGTCCTGCATTCCTATGACTCATACGATCTCTAATTGCTGCCCTTCTTGAAAGATTGCAGAGATATCGTCAACATTTATCATCTCAGAATTGGTTCGTGCTGGACAAAATAACAGTCGTAAGTTGGTCACCTTAAGATAGCACGAACCAATTGTTTGAAATTTAATGAAGATCACGAATACGTTAACCTCTAGTTGGCA
The DNA here is from genome assembly GCA_021234155.1 of Isoetes taiwanensis. Lineage (NCBI taxonomy): Eukaryota > Viridiplantae > Streptophyta > Lycopodiopsida > Isoetales > Isoetaceae > Isoetes > Isoetes taiwanensis. Next base: position 2,094,828 of record JAJEKV010000059.1, on the reverse strand, counting down.
GGTGAATCCGATGGCTTCAGTTCTGGTAATCATTGATGAAGAGGAAGAGAACTTTGATCCGGATTAATTCTTTGCCCAAGCGAAACTCAGAGTCTCAATGCATTTCTTCACCTGGATGTTGACCTGGATTTTTCTCTAGTTAGCCATATTGAAGAAATATATACAATTGAGCAGCTAGCCCTTCTGCGTAAATACAGTTTTGAGGATGGACTATTAGTTGAAGGTTTTTGTCACAGGCCAAGAATTTGGAAAATAGAAGCAAGGTTTAAGAATCAAACAAAAACATTTATTTATATAAGAATTTAACGCAGCGGCATATCCTTTAGTTCCAATCCTGTGAAGCTAGAATTTACCATGAGCTCCAGGCCTTACGTGTTACCGCTATGCAATAGATTCTTGGACATTCAAGATCACGGATTAGAAAAAGTTGATTGGGAAGAGTTGATACGGATGGATAAAGCTTGAAATGTCATAAAAGAACCTTCGATTAAATTGTATTTGCTCTTTCTAGTTATATAAATATATGGTTATTAATGAAGCATATGAGTTGGAATGTTTTTTATTTGTTTTATTACTATTTCATGCTGTCATTATTCATTATTTATGCATCTGGCGATCTTGGATGAAACATTGACTTCGTTTTATTGTATGGCTCATGTGTTTATTCCAGATCATCAAAAGCCAAAGACACTGTCAAAATTCAAATACCTATAAGTTGGGAATTTTTCTATCCCAACTTTGATTCAAAAAAGGAAGTTAGCTATGGTGAGCTATCTTGGAGAATTATAATAATAGTGGCTTCAATATAAAAGTATGAAATCAATAGTTTTGATCTTGCAGATAGAAACTAGAATGCGCATGAAGATAAAATGTGGTACATGTCGTTTAAGGAGAGAAACATGGTTCTTCCTCACAGCTAATTTCAGATCAACTAATTCTAGGATGCCTTAAAAAGGTTGCATAATAAATTGAGATTGTTAAGCACTCCCATTTGAAGATTCCCTTCTAAAAACATATTACCTATTTGAGATGGCCTTTTTAGGGTTAAGTCCAAAAATTCATGGTGATTGCAATTTAAAATGTGCTATTTTAACTCCAAAAGAAAAAGTAACATTAGGTTAAGTTCAAAGCGGCATGGTGATTAAAATTTATAATATACTATTTCAACTGCATTCATTCATTTTACTGTTGAATAATTGTGAACAAAGGACAAAAGAGGGATATTTGTAATAGATCACAAGTTAAATTAGAACACTAAACATAAGTGCAAGGTGTGAAAAAAGAAGTAAACATAGAACTTTCCAGTTAGAAGAAGAAGTAAAGCACCAGAGCATGTCAAATTTGTCTAGAGAAGAACCTAATCAATGTTTCCAAAATTTCTGTGTATATTGGAATAGTATTGCCAGTTGCTCATGCACTCTTATGTTATTCTAGATTAGGACCTTGCAGTCTTACGCTATTCCAGAATACAAATCTAGAGCTATAGTTTGACTTGCATGCACCACCCTAGTGTTCAAAAACCCCTCCAACATGTCAAATTTTGTTTAAATATTGACATAGCATATGTTATCTTGCTCGAACATGAAGGTAGCAATTAATGCACATCAAAAGCATGGTTGTGTGCGTTCTCAAATCAAAGCATGGGGATTTGAGCTCTAAGGTCTTTTTCTTGTTGTTGTGGGTGGACGAATGTCCGTGCCACAACATGTTCACAAGATTACTAAAAAAGGAAATGAGATTAGACATTTACAAAGAAACATGGAAATTACAATTTACAAGTTACAATTCTATTTGACTTAATAATGCTATAGTGCATCACGTAAGAATATTGTTAGTAGTTAAAGTTATTTGCTATTAATTCCAACTATTGACATGGAAAACCATCTGAAAATAGGGTTCGCTTTAACTCGATGATAAGCTGAATGAGCTCTTGTGTGAAGAGCGTTTTAGAACTTCCTTTGCAAGTTAAATATCTGATCAATGGGAAGCTTCTTCTTCATTGATATGCCATGTCAATGGGTCAACAAGCTAGTCCATTAACCACCATGTATTGCAATATAGGCCAGTAATACAAGGTACCTAAATATGAAAATTTGGAGGCTCTAATGCTAGGTTGCGTTAATATAAATGATAATTTACAATAAAATACAATAGTCGATCTTCGTGCCTTGAAATATGAGGGGGCATTCTTATTAATAATTTATAGCCGCCTAGAATTAACAGGGGTAGCAATTGAATGGCATGCATCTCTGTAGATTATTTTCACTAGCAGCCTTCTTTACATAATTTGTTTTCAAATTCTCTTGACTTCTCATCTTCTTGCTGCATTAATCTCCTCACTTTCTCTTCAATTTCTTTCTGATCTATAATACCATCTTCTCTTTCCTTGAACCGAATGCAATCTTCCATTTCTTGAAGTCTAATACATGCAATTTAAATTTTGTTCTGCCATGCAAGGCCATCCAAGCATTGGCACTTCAATAAATATGCTTCTCCCCCTACAATAGAGTGCCCTAAAACCTCCATCTGAGGAGCCCAAGGTGTTAAATAACCATAATCCTTTGCTACGTCAAAGAAATTAGCATAAAAATGTCCAGGCAATCCAAACACTAATGAATCCCTCATCATTAACAAAAAGGGTTGCTTTGCTGCCTTTAATCCGAGCAAAAGTTTGTGCGCTTTTTAACTTTGACAGGCGGGCTATGGAGCCAAATGAAATATATAGAACGGAGTTTGCTGCCTTCTTATCTAGCGCTGGCTTCTCTATCTGGTGCACTTCAAATCTAATAAAAGAAGATTTGGACTTTATATTTGAAAAACAGACAATAGGTATTGATGGGTCTTGACATCTTTGCAAAGTATCTGGCTCCAACAACTTTTCCATTACATGATCCTCCAGGAAAAGTTGAGGATATTTCACGATTTCCTTTCTACTGAGGCAAGTGTTTGAATGGTTTGCTTGTCACTGTACGAAAGCTTTACAGATTCGAATAGATGCAAAGGATTAAAATTGGCAGCTTGATATTACATGTGTATACGTGGATGTTTAAAAAGCTTTCTGTCTACCCAATAGTTAATTAGTAATGAAAGAGAAAGTCTTGCTCAAGGAGACCCACTGTAGTAAATTCCTGATTATCAGATCCTTGCATAGTACAGACACAATACACATAAATACACACGATCGTCATATTGCATTCACCATCAAAATAAGTTGACAACGGGATAAGATGGCTTGCTGCACTGTGTATAATTTTGAAGTTTCTATTCTTTTGCCATGTCTTGTTCTATCATCAGTACCTCTTGTTGTATTTTTGGATTTGCTTACTACAAAAAACTTCTGCTATTGTAATTAACATGTACTTGGTTGTTGAAAACTAGGCATATGTTATTCACATCCTTCATGATTCTATGGATGCTTTTCTTGCATGACAATGTCTTGTACTCGATGAGTTTTTCTAACCCTAGATTGTCATTGGAGTTTTCATGTTGTCCATTTGTGTTTTGGACTTTTCGTGCGTCATATAAGTAGTCAGTTGTACAACTAACCAAATTGAACTAATTCTACGGAGTTAGGGCCAATATTTGGAAGGCAAAAGTTGCTAGAAAGATACCTGTAATTTAATGAACAGGCTTTTGAAAGTAATTCTATAGTTTTGTTCTAGTACAATACAATTTCCTTTCGGCATGAAGAAAACAAGGAACAGTAATTGAATAGAAACAAACTTGGTCCCTATCTAAACTTGCTGCATAATGTTTTATTTCTTAAGTGAATGATGCCTTGCTCATTAAACAATCTCTTTCTTGTTGGTGCTTGGACAACTAGAATTAAGAGTTCTTGAATGCCTTACGAGCTGGTCCACTTAATTTCCTTGGAGAAAGAATCTCTACTAATATCTACATCATTGGAAGGTTATATAAATTAAACAAATTTTTCAATTGGTATGGTGAACAAGTAATGCATATAGTTCCACCTGTCATCTATTCTGTAGATAGATAGATAGTATTTTAACGTCACGCCACTAGGCAGCATAAAACCACTAGGCAGCAGAATAAAATCTCTTCCTTGTTAGAAAGATTAATAAAACTGGGATATTAATTGTGCTTTTGGTCTATCAACTCTACATTTGTAGGGAGATGTTGGACTTCTTTCTAATTTTAAAATAACATAACAAGTTGTAGCTGTAGAATGCGAAACGACCATTAACAGATTCTATTATGTTACTAATTAACATAAGGAAGTCTTGTGCAAAAAGGTTTTTGACAAATTATGTCGTTTTAATAGATAACATAACAAATTGAATTTGAAATCAGTTTTAACAAGTTTTATAATGATATTACTTGACAGATGGTGTGAAAACTCCATAAAGTTTACCTTGATATAGCATAACAATTAATTTGTTAACTCAAATTTTACCTTAATTTAGCCCTATAGTCTGAACGTACCCTTCAACTGCTAAATATAACCTTGAACATTCGAAATGTTCTTGCATGATCTATTGTCCTTGATATAATCTTTATTCATGGAATATTTGGAGCCTTGATATGTATGTCCCTTTCTAGGCAACCAAATTCAACCTTGATATTAGAAGGTGATTAAATCCTTTGAATAGTGTAATTGATATAAGGAATATAGAATCCAACATTTAGTCAATACAAAGCAGACACTAGGATATTTTATAATTTAAGATATTTTAGATAGTGTAATTGATGTAAGGAATATAGAATCCAATATTCAGTCAATACAAAGTATACACTAGAATATTTGTGAAGCGAAATACTTCAATTTGGTTATTGTGGCATGCTGGTGGGCTCCTCTAGAATCAAGACATCTTGTCAAGTCTGTCCCCTGAATGGACTGATATATTTGAAGCAGCATACAACAATTTAATTTCTTATGGCCAACTCTTGAACCTCTATCATGTCTCTGCTCGAATGAAAAGGATTAATGCTTTCATGAGGACGTGAAATCTAGGTCAATCTAATTTGCCACCATTACAGACCCCAACTGACAATCTAATTAAACTTTTAGTTATTTGACGAGACAATTATGAAGCTTCATTCTTTGTCCAACCACCCCTTCTCAAGAAAATTGAAGATTTTAAATTGAAATTCAAGGACAAATGGTCCAACCTCGTATCCAAGTCATTACAAACCTAAATTAAACATCACAAGATCTCCAAATCAAAGAGTGCATTGGGATATATGTTTCCCATACCATATATTGCAATTGTAATTATAATTCTATTGATCAAGCCATAGGCCCCTAGGCCATATATATCGTAATTGAAAACATTAAGTGAAATTCAAGGACAAACAGTCCAACCTTATGTCTGAGTCATTATATTGGAACATCAGAGAATTTCCAAATCGAGGAGGTCAACCTGATGAAAGAATGTGCCACAGGTTTACTATCCGATTTGCTACAGAATCTTCAATCCAATATAAGAAAGAAAAAACAGTAAGTGCTAAATCATAATGACTAAAAAGACGCATTTTTTTAATGGTTAAAATGTTTAGTGACTATTTAAAAAGCTTGGCAATGGCTATGTGTAGTAAAAACTTCCGTTTAGCATTGTTGAACCAGAATAGATAAAATGAGCACAAATCATCATATTATAACATAAGTAGCTACGTATTGAACATAGGCCAATTGGTCTTCACGGACGATAAAAGCACATCAATTCAATTCGATTTTATATGATACAAAACTTTTCTACTTCCTAAAAGAAACACAAAAAAAAAAGGGGAAGCAATATAAAACATGTGTGTGTGCGCGCGCTTATGAATATCATCCTTATGGCTTACTCCGTGTGTGTGCATGTGTGTGGATTTGAATCCTTATGAATATCATCCTTATGGCTTACTCCGGGTATGTGCTACTATATTGGGTTACTCTAGAATGTATTACTTGTGTGTAATATAACTTTGCTTTTCGAAAGGTTCCAAATAATGTACGGCTATAAACTTTTTGGAACCTCAAAATAAAAGCTTCCAAATAAGGTTTAAGAACAAGACCAAAAAAAAAAAAAAAGCACATATTGTATCAGGATGTAATTGGTGCTTTTGACAGTGTTAGATGGCTTAACGTGATGCCATTCAATAAACCAAATGAAGCCCAATCTCATGAGTGCCATGGAAATGCAAAAATGGTCGATCAACATAATGGATGGTTTTGCCACTTATATACAAGGCGTAATTGAAGAATACAAGAAAAGTTTGAGAATACAAGAAAAGGTTGACTACGATATAGATCCATTTGCTTCTGCAGATGGTGGATCTACGTGCTTGACCCTCCGTCTAATAGGCTTCATGCTCTCGATAAGGTAAGATAGCCCCTTCAAGACATGCAGACGGCTATATGGAACCCCGGTTTTTGCCAAGGCTTTTCCACATGAATCAAGCAGCACAAAACAAGGCACATACTTGATGTCATAATGCAATACCTACAAACAACAAACCCCAATTTATTAGAGCTGCTTGACAGCCTAGTCAAATACCAATGTTTAACAAAATGCTCATGCACAGTTAGCATGCAAACCAATACTCTTGTTCGGCATGACTGCTAGAAACACAGATAATTTACAAAACATCAGGTTCAACTCCCTCATTATTCAGAAAAGCTAGCATGCACAAGGGCGATGATAATCTTCTTTCATCCAGCATTATACTTCTCCAACCCAGCACAAGAGTCTGAGTAATCACAAAATGAAAGTCCCAACAAGCTGGCTTTTGGAACTAATAATGTAGGCCAGATATGATCCCACTGTCTACATTCAGTCATGCATAACCTCGTCAAGACTGCAGGTGTACACCTACTAGAAGGTTATGCAACTTTTGCTAGACAGTTGGAAAGTACTTCTGCTGTTTAGATGCAAGCTTCAAAAAGACAATGTACCACATTTTACAGTTCACAGCAGGACCTTTTCTGAAAGCACAGTTGTTTCCTTGGCTAATGCAAAGTATCCATGCAGTACTCATAAAAATTTCAAATGTTAGAAAGCCAATCTCAGATTGACATGTTTACGGTTTGATATTTGAAAAGCTCCAACTAAGAACTTCATTCGATTTATGCAAAGTAAGGTAGATCTAACCTCTGCCAGCCATCTCCGATTGTCAACATCTGCCATGACTACATGCAGCCAATCTTGATTCTTTCTCTCCACCTCCAGAACCAGCTTTAACAACGACTTACACAGGGTACATTTTGGAGAATAGAACTCAAGCAAAATAGCCCTTTTATTGCTAGCCAATGCAAGTGCAAATGCTCTTTCTTCAGCCTCACCCTGCTCTTCAGGAGACAAAACAGGCTCAACCTGCCTGCCTTCTTTTCCAAAAAGCCCCAAACTCATGCCGAGACCCTGAACTCTAGACATCAACTGTTCTGCAAGGGGAACCCTAATCTCTGTTTCGGAAACCTTTCCTCCTAAAAAAGGAACTACATGACCCAAGGGAGCTCCCCGTCGCATTTGGATCTTTGAACTAGCATGTCCTTTGTTTTCTTCATCAGAAAAATTAGGGTTTATAGAAGCTAAACCTGCTTGGAGGTGCCGGAAGCAGTTGTTTGCAATATTTAGGGCCCACGAAAAATCCAGGCTTGTGTTGATACGAGCAGAGGAGTGAGATGGCCATCTTAGATTGAGCCATTGAACTTGGATGGGATCTGAAGCTCTGCCTGATACAGAATCCATTATCAACTCCGCGCATTTCCTCACTATTCCTGCTACTGTGAGGAGAAGATTATGTGGATAACTAATGCCAGGTCAGCATCCACGGCAACGTTAGGGCTGCCCACGTAAGTTGTGGCCAAAACCATACCCTAAGGGTGAAATCACACCAACGGCCGGCCAAGAATCAATTTTGTGCGCACTAGGGGGACGAGGATGCCCAAGAAGTTCTTATCACACCTGCGCCCAAGATACTTGGCCGCGCTCAAGATACTTGGCCGCTGACATGCTTCGATCGATATTCTTTGCTTTAAATTTGCAGCCTTGATGATTTTTTTGCGACGATCTTTTCTGCAACGTGAGCTGAGCTGGCAATGGCCATGACCTTGGGCAGGGGGTAACCCCCGGCCAAGAATTTTAAGAGTGCCCAGGAATTTTTGTGTTTTGGGCACCCCTGGTGTGATAGGAGGTGCGCCCAAGTTTAAGAAATGCTACTTTGTGATTGGTTGAGGCTTTTTTTGAGTTCTTGGGCGGCCACAAGTGTGTTTCCAGCCTAAGTTAACCGCTAGGCTTTGTAATCCAAGAAATCCCTGGTGTTGATTGCTGCCCTATGATAGTGCATAACGGGCAAGTGGAAGAGGGGAGGGGGGAGAGAGCGGCATGATCGCGAATTTTGCCCTCCATTCAACTTTGGAGGGCTTTCTTTGCCCTGGATTCAACCTCGGATGTTAATAATCCAGGCTCGGATGCTGATAATCGAGCTCTGGAGCTCTGATAACCGGTCTATGACCCTGCTAAACCTGTGATAACTGAGCTATGGAAGCTCTGATAACCCAGCTATGGATGAGGCAGCTTGACTGCCAGTTAAAGGGGATAAACACCCCTGCTGGCCCATGACCTCAGCTAAATGAGCTCGCCCCTCCGGGCTCGCCCATTTATCTGAAGTAATGGGCTCTCAAGGGTGTTTATCCCCTCCTTCCACTGCCACTATTCCACTCCTGTTCCGTCAATTCTTCAAGGAAACACTGCTATATGTAGATGGTAGCTTCTTGTCAAAGACCAACAAACTCCCCAGGGATCTTGCCAAGGAGTAAAATCCTTGATAATTGCCACCACATCAAGAAATGTCGGGCTATGATGGAATGTCAACACTCACAAAATCTTGATATTGTGGACTTTCGTAATTCGTCCCTGCAAGAACTTCCGACTGAGTCGAATCTAGGCATTATTGGTTCCCTTTTTTGGGTTGTCCCCCACAACCCTTGCTTAATTGGAAGGTTTAACAATCTAAAAATAGGATCTTGTGCGTAGGAAAATAAGTTTCAAAGCTCAAAATTTTTCTTTCCCTCTCGTGTGACTTGGATGGCCACCTAGGTGTGCCATGTATAATGGTTATTGTTCGGTTCTACATGGCATCGGACTCTTATCGGCATCCTCTCCCATTTTTTTCTCGTATTTCCTCTCTTCTATACTTTTTGGTTTGCCCGTAGAGCAATCGTTGAGGAGTGTGGGGAGGAACAGATTGAGGGTCACGATTTAACAAATATTGTGGCATATTCTTTGTCTACGGCTGCGTACTTTCATGATTCTAGGGACACCTGAGGACAACTAGGCGATGTAAATTTTATGGGAGTCTGGGTGGAAGGTGGGGCTGGAATCTCTGTTTTCTTGCATCGCCTAGATGTAGTGAAGGAAAGTGGAATCGGGGATGTGATCTTCGCTTCCTAGCGCTTCTTTATGGTAGTGAGGCAGAGGTAGGCAGAGGGGAAGTTCGTCAAGGCAACGTAAGTATGTTCAGAGTAATTATAATGGGTTATATGGATCATTTTGTTCAACGTTTTCTTGGTTTTCCTATATCTTTTTGGAAAAATACGGAGTCAGATGGAAACCTGAATACTCAAGGAAGGTGACTGTTGCAGATTATTATGGTCAAACAACAGCTAATGGAGCTACATATTTTAAACGAGGTGCAACTTGAACTAGTAAGACTACTTTAATCAATCTAACCAGGGAGCTAACGTGATTATTTTTTATCTTAAAGCTATGTTTTTTTTTTATGACAATCCAGTGAATTATTTTAGGAATGTCCTCTATGGTTTTAGAAATTATATCGATACCAAAGACTATTTTAACCAATCTAACCATGGAGCTAACGTGATTATTTTTTATCTCATAAATCTACGTTTTTCTTGTAACAATCCATTGAATTATTTTAGTGATATGGTCTATAATTTCAGGAATTATATCCATATCAAATCCCCTTAAAATCCCCTGTTATTTTGCTACATATTCTAAACAAGATGCACCCTGAACTACCACAGTCGTCGGATCCATCGATTCTACGACTCAGACCGTATGTTAGAGCCTCTCGGCACCTCTTGTGTCGCTTATGCTCAGTTATGATTGGGGGTGCCTATGATCTTGAGATGTCAAATACGAGTTTGCCTAAGATTTTAATGGTATATCGAGCCTCTGTACGACTTCGCCTAAGGTACTAAAATATGAAATACGGGCTCAAACTCAATGTCCTAGTAATACTACTTTAACCAATTTAACCAGGAAACTAAATGGTTATCTTTATCTTTTATCTTAAATCTATGTTTTTTTTAATAACAATCCACTGAATTATTTTAAGGATATGGTCTATGGCTTTAGAAATTATATCCATATCAAAAACTACTCTACTTTAACCAACCTAACGAGGGAGCTAACGTGATTACTTTTAATCTTAAATCTATGTTTTTTTTTATAACAGTCCATTAAATTATTTTAGATATGGTCTATGGTTTTAGGAATTATATCCATATCAATCCCCCTGGAACCCCCTGTTATTTTGCTACATATTGGAGCTTAATGAGGCTCAGATTCTAGAGCATTTAAAAAATGCATCAGAGTTTTTAGGTCGTTGCGAATCTCTTTGGAAGGCACCAGTGTTGTTCTTTCTAATTATCAAAGTCTGCTAACCAACAAGCTTACTTCTCTAGGATACTTAAAAAGTTCAGGAAGAGAATTCAAACCAGTATAAGCTGAATGATTATCTAAAAATCTTGGCGAGAGGCTAAAGCTGTAATCCATAATATTCTATGCTTCAAGAACCATTTCATATATAGCGCTTAAAAAGTTTTTGCCTTTAGCACAAAAGGATTGTTCACTTTTTTCTAAACTCTAAATATTGCCTAATTCTGCATTACCAGCCTTTATTCGCTCATCTTGGATCAAGCGGACCTTTTGCGTGCCGTTCCGACGATTCGACCAAGTTTTTGTCTTCGCCACTAAGTTCACGGCATCATTTGCGTTTTGCTATCGTTTGACGATTTTGTTAGCTTATAACTTAATTTTAAGGTTTAGTTTTATTTAATGATCAATTACTTCTAAGGTTTAATGCTACTTTTTGTTTATTTTAAAGCAACATTTCTAAGGCTATAGAAGTTATACTCATCTACAGATCTTAACTCCAATCTTAGTTCCTTTGCATCTGTGTTCATCCCCGCAAATCATCTGAGCCACACCCCTGAGCTTGTGCTTTAACAATCCTTCTTGTCTCAAAGCTGTGTTGAAATGTGTCATTGCATATGCTTAATGCAGATGTGAGTGATGTTCTGAGATTCTTGAAATTGATCTATGGCTTATAGGTTTAATCATTAAATTACCTATGTTGCATAGATGCAATCATGACATGGTTGAAAATCATTTAGGGTTGCCCAAGGTCATGTTGTTTAAGGGGTTAAAATATATATTCAACCGTCAGCAAAATAGACTGAAGGCATGTGGGATAAATCATAACCGATTCCAAACGGCAAGGCAAATCTTTTGGCTTGAATTCTTCCAAGATAAACACCTGTGAGAGATCACCGCCTGCTAATCTTGTATAGCTCATCTGTATATAATTGATTAATGATGGTGAGGTCAAAAAAAAGGGGCGTCTGAGCAGATCGATCTTCATTCAACAATAAGACCGATTGTTTGAAGTTATTTGAGTGCTAAGTGCACTGAAGCTACAGTAACTTGCCTAAGATTATTTCAATGGTCAAAGTATTTTTGAAGTAGTTTCCATTTCTCAAATGTATGTAGTGAGACAAATTGAATTAAACTTCTTGTGCTAGATCATTGTGTATACAAGGTTTCTAGAAGATATATTGCTTGTTTACACTAACATTGGTATCAGAGCCATCAAACACGATGTCTAGCAGGTTTGGAGCTACATTGTTGAGCAGTGTGGAGGTCTACAAGGGTGGACCAGGTTTTTAGGTTTGGAAAGATCCCAAAGAGAGGATCTTTGGGATCTTGTTGATCCAATTCAAACAAATCCAAAGACAAAGCATTCTTGTACCAAGCACACCAAAGAAGGTCAATAGTTGGGGGTTCAAATGCAAATGATACTAACACTGTTAATACAGGAAAAGTAGACTTTGCTGATGTAGGCAGATCAGCCAAAGGAGGAAGGTCAGAATATGCAAAGTTGAAAGAGGCACAAGGCATCATAACCTCAAAGGTAAGTGCCACTATTAGATTGAAGTTGAGAAATAAAAGCCCAAGAGAGATGTGGATGTATTTAATGAAGAACTTTGAAGAAAAATCCTCTTCTCAAATAGATCTCTTAGACAATGAGCTGAGAAATTTAAAATTGCACGAGGAGGATGATGTGTCAGATTTTTTTAATAAGTTTAACAATATTGTGGCTGATTTGGGAGCTGCTGGTAGAACTAACAGAGATGTATCGGGTTTTGGCCATTGCAAGGGCAGTCATTCACAATGAACAGCTTGGTTTATTTATTAGAAATGTTGCTAGAAGTAGGATGAGGTAGAAAACATTTTGAGAACTGAAATTGAATAGAAGTAGATAGTAAGGGGCAATGATGAAGAATCAACTGAAATTTTATACGCAGGAAAGAAAAATAAAACTAGCAGTGAGAGAGGCACTTGTTATTACTGTCATGAGGCTGGACATTTTAAAAGTAATTGTTCCAAACTAAAGAACGAATTCAACTGCTACACGTGTGGTGGAAAAGGACATGTGCAAGCAAAGTGTCCTCCCATGTGGGGTCGAGGAGGAAGAAGGGGTTCTGGTGCATACATTGCTCGAGAACACAAAGAAAAGGAAGAGGAAGAAAGCAATGATGAAGATGAGGTAAATCAAGTTAATGCGTTTCTTGATAAAGAGAAAGGAAGGGGACTTCTGCAGTTGATGGATTTAGAAGGAATTGTAGTAGACATAGAAAATATACTTTGTGTGCCAAGCATTATCAAAAATTTGATTTCAGTTAGTCAACTAGTTGATCTAGGCTATAGAGTCATTTTTTACTCTAATGTATGTGATATTTTTCTTGGAAACATAAAAAAATTTCAGGCAAAACGTGTTGGGAATCTCTTTCAAATGCAAAATATGACGCTCAATGAGATAAATGCTTTGGAGTGCTCAGATTTTGGTCTATGGCATAACAGACTTGGTCATACTCATTGCAATAACTTACAAAGCTTGGCTAAAAAAGGATTAATTGATTACAAATCTGCTGACAATAAAAAATACATATGTGAAGGATGTGTTCTAGGAAAAATCAATAGGCTACCTTTTTCAAAGTAAAAACAAGAGCAAAGGAAGTGCTGGAGCTAATACACACTGATTTGTGTTGCCCTTTGAATATAAGGAGTAGGACAAACAAGAGGTACTTCATAACTTTCATAGATGATTACTCTAGAAAATGCATAACCTATTGCTTGGCACGAAAATCTTAGGCTTTAGCAGCATTCAAACACTTTGTGGCAGAAGCAGAAAGAGAGACAGGAAAAAAGGTGAACTGTGTAAGATCTGATAGGGGTGGAGAATTTTTGGCTAGTAAATTTAAGCTCTTTTGCATTGCAAATGGAATCAAAAGACAATTGACATGTAGATACAGTCTCAAGAAAATGGAGTAGTAGAAAGAAGAAATAGAACAATTATGGATGTTGTCAGGTCCATGATTAAAAACAGTGGCTTGCCTAATTACTTGTGGGAAGAAGCTCTTATGACTGTTGTGCTTATTCAAAATTACTTGCCATCTTCAAGTATAAAAGGGAATATTCCATAGTTAATGTGGTCCAACAAGGACATAAAACATGTCTATGATAAATTCAAAGTGTATGGCTGTTTGGCTTATGTGCATACTCCTGCTGAGTTAAGAAAGAAACTTGATGATAAAGCTGAAATTGGCTTCCTTGTAGGGTATGACAGTGAATCCAAAGGTTATAGGGTATTTAATCCCAAAAGCAAAACAGTTGTAGTAAGCAGAGATGTAGTGTTTCAAGAAGAAGTGCTTTATAAGGACAGACATGAAGTAAATAATTTGAAGGAAGTATCTAAAGTAAATGTTGAGGAAAATCAAGTTCAAACAAAGGCTGACATTGATTCAGATGAAGAGGCTGAGAGCACAAGCTTGAAAAATTAGCAAGTAGAGAAAGAAACAATGGAAACACAAGTTGATGGAGAGCATGTTGAAGAAGAACACACAGGAAAAGAAAAACTCAAATCCAGAAGTTATTAGATAAGATAAGATAAAGTTTTTAACGTCCGCGAGAACCCAATAGGGCTATGGGACCAGAACAAAAACAGAGGGCATGAGCCCCAACAAAACTCTGGGACTATGCCCCACCAGAAATCACAACAGGGGGTAAACCCTTCACAAAACAATCATAAAAAACGAAAACAAAACAAAACAAAACATGGAGGCGCTATAAAAATCCCAACCAGGGGTTTTGAGGCCACTGGTCGCAAATGATGGCTGTGCCTCCTCTGTACACTGCCCACTTCTGCTGCCGTCTTGCCTCTCGCACTCTGCACAACTCTCCTCGGCGTCTGGTAAGCTGTATGGGGGAGAGATCTTCTTGAACAGAAAAACTAGTGCCCTTTAAGTGGCTGCCATGCTGAAGGACATATAGCCTGTCATGAGAATTGGTAAAGCGCACAACAATATGTCGAGGCCGATCCGGTCTGTGAGCCCCAACTCTACAGGCTGTATCTATATCAGGGCGCTGAATGTGCATGGTGGTTGTGAAAAATTGCACCGCCTGTTCAATGTCTGAGGAAGAGTCTGTTTCAGGTATTCCTACAAGACGTAGATTCAAGTGTCTGTCATACGTGGAGTCAGATATGGGAGGTGGAGCGTGCTCTGCCTGTCTGCAAGAATCCATGTCCAAACCTGAAGGATGCACATCAGTCTTTATAGCATCCATACAAGGGGTCGAGCCTGAGTGATTAATGGCTTCTGGGCTCTTGTCTGGCTCCAGATCAGTCTGTGCAATAGCATCTGTGCATAGCGGCCTGGCCAGAGGTGGCCTGCTCTATATCAGTCTGTGCAATAGCATCTATGCATGGCGGCTTGGCCGGAGGTGGCTGCTCTGCAGAGGAACTAGCTGGAGTCTTAGAAGAGAGCATGACCAAAATCTGTAAGAATTGCTTACTTTCTATGGTAACAATAGGGTTGAACATCGCCTGTTCCACAGCCTCACCCAAGATATCATGTTCTGACTGGGAGAGCCGCGGGACCAATTGGTCTCGTAGCTCACAATACTGGCCTAGGAGGTCCTTGACAGTGCCAAAAGTTCTTGACCGAGCTCGCCTGGTCATAACAATCTGCTATTTGGTTCTCTTTCCAACGATGATTCCAAGGTGGCCCAGCTACAGTGACCTGACTATGGCTTAATACTGCCTCCTAGTCCCTTACAGGACCATGTTCTTATAGGATCTACAGAGAACCACGTCATGCAAAACCCTCCCTCCGGATTCAAAATAAGAACAAAGCAACTATTCCAAATGAATCTGAGTTAAGCTTTGTGATGCCACTGAAGACATGATGCAAAATCAACAATAAACCTAGAAGAAGCACTATAAGCCCACTGAAAATCCAGATCTGACGCCGGGCTTTGATGGAAAATCGAATCTGTGCTGCAGAATTCAAGACATATATGGCAGAAATGAGCTTGGAAAAAGTAAGAGAATAGAGAGAATGGAATTGGATTATGAGCAAATCATGGCAATAATGAAAGATCCAGTTGACCATGAAAGGACAAAACATATAGAATTGAGCATGCGTTTTATCAGGGATTTAGCTGCCAAGAAATATATTCAAATGATATATGTAAACACTTCAAAGCAAATTGCTGACATTTTTACAAAGGGGTTGCCTGAAGGCAAATTTACAAAACTCAGAAGATGGTTGAAGGTTGATCAGTTATGCAATGAAGGAGGAATGTTGAAATGTGTCATTGCATATGCTTAATGCAGATGTGAGTGATGTTCTGAGATTCTTGAAATTGATCTATAGCTTATAGGTTTAATCATTGGATTACCTATGTTCCATAGATGCAATCATGACATGGTTGAAAATCATTTAAGGTTGCCCAAGGTCATGTTGGTTTAAGGGGTTAAAATGTATATTCAACCATTGAATATATGATTCAATGGTTCAAAGTCAGCAAAATAGACTGAAGGCATGTGGGATAAATCATAACCGATTCCAAACGGCAAGGCAAATTTTTTGGCTTGAATTCTTCCAAGATAAACACCTGTGAGAGATCACCGCCTTCTAATCTTGTATAGCTCATCTGTATATAATTGATTAATGATGGTGAGGACAAAAAAAAAAGGGGTGTCTGAGCAGATCGATCTTCATTCAACAATAAGACCGATTGTTTGAAGTTATTTGAGTGCTACAACAGTGCACTGAAGCTACAGTAACTTGCCTAAGATTATTTCAATGGTCAAAGTATTTTTGAAGTAGTTTCCATTTCTCAAGTGTATGTAGTGAGACAAATTGAATTAAACTTCTTGTGCTAGATCATTGTGTATACAAGGTTTCTAGAAGATATATTGCTTGTTTACACTAACAAGCTGATCGTTCTTGATTATTGCCTTACGTTAATAATTCCTTTTCGTCTCAAGACTGCTTATACTCAATCATTTGTCTTACAGAAATAATTTCTTCCCTTCTTGTCTCAAGACTGATCATACTCGATCATCTGCCTTGCAAGAAGAGCCTCCTTTTTCCAAAGCCAGTCACCTGACTATCTACTTTGAAAGAATTTCCTTAAGCTGTTAACCTTACAATCTGCCCATAAAACTCTTAAGAACCTAGTTTCTGTGCTGCAGTCACAAATATTACGTTCTTACTTCTTATACTAAAGCAACACTTGATTGAAAATAAACACTTTCATTAACCCAAATCAAATGAATGCAATGCTTAATCAAACAAGCAATGACATGCTCACACAAACATCTATGTTTACTTAACTTTGTCCAAGTAACAAATCTGACGCCGACTTGTTTTGTAGGCTTTCGCCTTTTCCTTATCAAACTTAGTATGGGAACTTTCAGGAACATCTTCAGCAAAATGAACATTGGCAATCTGTGCAATTGGTCATGCTTTGATTCGGGTATCCTCCTTTGGTTGCTTAGACTCTACTTTTGTATAGCTATAAGCTTTGGACATTGGTACTTATAATGAGGTCCTCTAGATGAAAACATACTTCCAGGGGTCCTTTAGCTTGTTCAATGGCTTTTTCTTGATCACCATTACTTCCTTTAGCACAAGAATTGTCGTTGGCATTCAAGGTATTCAATCTAAACCTTTTATTCTTCCTCTCACCTGATCTGGCAGTATCTGTTAAGCACTAGCAACTCTAGTGATAACCAACACACCAAAAGGGTGGATCCTTCATTAGCTCCAACTTCTACGAGGCTTTATCTCATACCCCAGGCACTCAGACCATATCAATTCCTCCGAGATGCTTGCCGCAAGATGTGGAACACATCAACATTGCCACAAGGAATTGAATCTTAGCTCTGATACCAAATGTTAGGCACTTGCACCTCTAGTGATAATCAACAGACCAAAAGGGTGGATCCTTCATGAGCCCCAACATCTACGAGGGTTTATCTCATACCCCTAACCTATGTCATATTCAAAAGCTCACATAACGTACTTGGCCAATGATCTTATAAACCGTAGATGCAATTGGTCTCTCGGAATGATAGAGATCAATTCAATTCAATTCAATTAAAAACTTTAAAACTTCTACAACCAACTGCGAAATGCAAGACAGATGCATCAAAAGATCATCTATAAAAAGCTTCTTAAGAGTATTCAACCAATTCGCAACTACTTTCTCCCATAGACTCTCCTGCAATCGTACTCAAACAATGGTAATAATTTAGCAACACAATGCCAAAAAGCAGATCACAAATAGTAGTTCAAATGGTCACCTGATATGGTCAGGTCCTAGAGAATAAAAAAGATAAGATAAGATAAGATTTTGGCTTAGTTAACAACTTTATTCAAGGATTCAAATATCAAGAATTACAGATTGTTATATATGGCTAAAGTGAACCTTGCAAGCTGTCTAACATAGTTCATAAACAAGCCTGTAATGCATAAAGATAGGAATTATATCCCTTTTGCTCTTATATCCCTTCTAGATATTGGTTGAGCATGCCATATGAATCTCTTGTTAGATTGTTTTAAGAACCTCATGTTAAATATTTATAAAAGATAGATTTAGATATAATATGTTTATGCATGTCATTTTTTCTTTTATCAATCGACAGTGGTACAAGCCTCAATTGACAAGATACTAACGCAGGGCATGGACCTTCAAAAATTTCACAAGGTATAAGCTTGAATTAACCCACGGATACCGACAAGAGGAGAACGCAGATGAGCTGATGAAGATGAAAGGGGAAAAAAACTGGTGTATATAAGCAAGAAACCCTAACTGCCAAGAGAGCGTAACTAACTAAATGTCGCAATGGTTTTGAGAATTACATAAGGTATAAGCTTGAATTAACCCACAGATACCTACTTCTAATTCAAAATCACCAGTTATAAGTTAACCTAAGGAAGTTCATGCATTGGAAATTATTGATATTGGTGCCATCCAAATAAATCTTTTGCATGTGATTATCTAGTACATATGGCAGGTTTAAGGTCTCTATCGCTAGACCGGGTTGGTCGTTTTGAACTCGTGACCTCGAAGCAATGGATTCTTAAGGTCCCCATTACTGGACCAATGTTAGCCATGTTTGAACTCGTAACCTGGGGTGTGGCAATTTGAGGTCTTGCTATAGGGATATCTTGCCCATGTGTTAACGTTTCAGGAAAACAAATTTTACAACTGCCATTGATTGCTCTACACACATAATTGTGACGTGACAAATGCAAGTCTAGAACGGATAAGAAAATATTACGAAGCTCAAAGAAAGAAGTCAGATTGGGTATGTTCTTTAGTATAGTGTTACTTGCAAGATAAATACTATGAGTGTGCAATTCATTGTTGATATGGTTTAGACAATTTTAAATGCATGTGGTGACTTATCAGCCGACATGCTTCGATAGTGATTCTAGTTGCTGTAATGCTACAACTTTACTTTTACACTTCAATTATAACCAGATATATAATGCAATTTTATTATTCCTTGTTTCAGATATCAAAATTAAGAACAATGCTCTAAAAAAGACCATGCTATTGTATTGAAAATTCATAAAATACCTGAGCATTAACTAAAGTTTGTGCCATTTGATTCATATATTTTTTATATAACACATGTACGTGTTCTACAACAATTGCATGATTCATGTATTGGAGTCCTATTTTGTTGACCTCTCATAATGCCCTATTGTGTTTCTATATTGTACCACCAAGCACGTGAAAATTATACCGTTCATGCTCTGTTGAATTTGAACTTATTTTTATATGCTAGTCATGTTGAGGATGCTTTAGAAAATCATGTTCTTTCCAAGATTCTTGAAACTTCCACTCTAAGAAAAACCATGCTATTATGCTGAAAATTATTTACATGACCATGTCAATTGGTGACACTGCCAATGAAGTTGCATTCATGGCAAATTCATATTCATTGCCAACACTAACTCAACTAAACAATACTAAATGAGTGTGTTCAGAAATGCATCTATAATTACGAACGCAATAGCATTCTATCATCTTTTTAATCGGAACTACAACAAGGTAGATTTTTACACATGCAAGATGATTACAATGAATAAAAAGTCACTCAAATCATTGATTCTTGCCACTTGCATAATCATCACAATGATGCTAAGATGTCGAAGCATCAATAGGTTTTCTAACAATCAACCTATTGGTGCATTAGCATCTTGTTTTTGGATAGGAGATTGGACGTCAGCCAAAGATTTTGTTGCCACTTATTCCTTCCAATGAGATTTGAACCAAACAATGCCCCGGTGGATACCCTAGTGCTTACGATCAAATAACTAACTCAAAACTATAGGGAATGATTACTAAACTACTAAAAAGTGCATACATGAGAAGACTAGAGCCAAAGGTTGCTCAATCAAATGATCCAAAAAATGCAACAAAGCAATGGAGACATTTGGTTCATCTATAACATTAAATGACATTCCAATGCCAAGTTTTGAACATAAATAAAGTGTAGTTGTAAAGAACACTAGAGCCAATGTTTGCTCAATTAAATGCTCTAGGCATTGCAACAAAGCAATAAAGATCTCATGATTCATTTGTGACAATAAATGATATAAAGAAAATTTTATTTAATTTAATTTATGTCTATTGCTCTCTTGGGCCTTGAGAGGCCATGGAGCACATGAACATCTTTTTTACATGCATAGTAACAGGGATCGATGTTCATCCACCGCCCTGATATAAGCCCCTAATACCATAGGTGGCATCAACAACAATGAGTAAAACTCTGTGTCCTGAATGTCAAATTTTTCTCTAATATGTACAAACCCCGAGCATTGCAGAAAAGTGTGTTTTTCGTCTTCTACTAGCCCCGAGTCACAGACTTTGCATAACCTATCATTTGCTGGGATTCTTGACCACCTCCCTTTCTCTATTTCTAAATTGTGAGAACCCGTTCTGTATCTTGCTATTAATTGTCTGAATGATTTGGGGATGCTCGAGACTAGATATCCTTGACATTTACACTCTTCCATATGGTTGACATGTGCCTTATAGTGCAACATTTTTGTTCCTGGTTCAGCCCACATCCGATCAACTGCCAAACTCTTTAAAAGATCATGTGCATTCTCTTTATCTGTTGGCCAATTTGTTTCATTTACTCCCCATTTTGCTGCCCATAGTAACAAATCTTTCTTCCAGCCATGATCTGAATCCAGTAGCGCTTGATGTGACAACCTGACTGTGTCTTGTTCATTTACCCGATTGAAGAAAGATATTGACTAAACCAATGCCTCTAGTTCCAGAGGGAACATGCCGACCTCCGCCAATGCTATCGCATAAGGGATTTGAGGTCTAATTCCAAGTTCTGCTCTCAAAAACAGTTTTTGGACTGATTCTACATGTGCCCACGTTTTGCCTGAAATGCCTGGCCCCCAAATCGGCACCCCATAAAGCACCACAGTCTGCACCAGCGTTTTAAATAGGATCTTCTTTAGCCCCCAATCTGTGAGAGATGCCCTGCTACATCTCCCCAACATGTTATATAATGCAGCCTTCCCACCTGTCACCCTTTTACTCACACATTCCTTCCAGTTATATTTGGACGAAATGTCTATCCCCAAGTATTTATAGCATTCCACATTTTCTAGCATCTGCCCTTGATAAGTAAATCTTGGTCTGTCCGTGGTGTCAAATACCATAATTTTTGATTTGGCTATATTTACTCTCATCTTTTTAGCTTCACAAAAAAGCTCTAAATTGTTCAGGTGTTCTTGTAGTGTCTCTCTCTTACGGGCCAGAATCACCACATCATCTGCATATAAAAGGAGTTGAATAACATAATTACCCAGCTTTGTGCCCACCAATGATCTCTCTTTCAGCCATGTATCTAACTCGTCAATGAATATCCCAAATAACGTTGGCGACAACGGACATCCTTGTCTTACTCCAATCGTGCTCTTAATGACTGTATCATAATTCTTTGCAATTTTTA
The DNA here is from genome assembly GCA_021234155.1 of Isoetes taiwanensis. Taxonomy (NCBI): domain Eukaryota; kingdom Viridiplantae; phylum Streptophyta; class Lycopodiopsida; order Isoetales; family Isoetaceae; genus Isoetes; species Isoetes taiwanensis. The sequence continues at coordinate 2,073,243 of JAJEKV010000059.1, read as the reverse complement.
TCAGCACCTCTTCATATAATTGTGACACTGCTGCTCTGATGTCTTTTGGGACCCCTATCTTCATCATCCGTTCTCCCAATTCCATAAGTAGCATAATAACAGGGGGTTCCAGGGGGATTTCATATGGATGTTAAAATGACAAATCTTAGAACCATAGGCCATATATTCCTAAGATAATTGAATGGGTTGTTATTAAAAAAAAAAGAAAAAAAAACATAGATTCAAGATAGAAAATAATTACATGAGCTCATAGAGAAATGTTGGTTAATGTAGACTTATAAGGACATTGAGTTTTTTTGGTAGAGGTTCAAGACCCCGTATTACATCTTTTAAATCCATATACAAAGCCATATAGTGTCTCGATATCGCATCAAAACCTTAGGCAAACTCGTATTTGACATTTCAAAATCATAGGAAACCCCATCATAACTGAGCATAAGCGAAACGAGAGGCACCCAGAGGCTCCAACATACAATATGGGCCGTAGGATCGACAGATCCAACGACTGTGGTAGTTCAAATGCTTTTGCAAAGTCAATAAACGCGGCGTATAGTGATGCACTGGGTGCTTTTGCTTTTTCTATTAACACACGTAGGGTAAGAAGATGATCTAGTGTGCTATGCCTGTTTCTGAAACCTGCTTGGCAATATGAGCGCTTCTCTGCCTGTTCCGCCCATGAACTGAGTTTACCTTCCAAAAGGCTACCCAAAATTTTAGCAAATGTGCTTCCAATCAAGATAGTTCTATAATTGGATGCATTTTCTTGTCTCCTGCTTTGTATATTGGATGGACCCGGTTCAGTTTCCAACTAGCTGGCAGCCCCTCCATAACACTTTTGTTTAATAAGCTGGTAAGAACACCTAGCGTCTGATCTCCCCCCCAGTTTAGCAATTCCACACATAAACCATCCATATCATGTGCTTTATTGTTTGCTAATTCTAATAGCACTTCCTCCACCTCGCCTTCAGTAAACAAGTTTGCACTTGATGTTATTTTTGACATGCATTCTGCACCATCCTGTTCATATATACTCCTAACTAAATGTGTCAGAGAAACTATTCTCCAAATTAGCATGCTCAGTCATTGGAGCTAAACATTTCTCAATCAAATTCTCCAGGCAATTCAACAGACCAATAGAGACTTGTAACTGAGGATTCTAATGAAAGTACATGCACATCCAATCCAATATAACAAGCATAATGCAATTAATGCAACTTTTCCTAGAAAAGATGTTATATATGTGCCACAAAATATTAAACTCGCCATTCAAGAGAGATACTAAGCTCGGACTAGATATGTAATTACATGAAACCTTTTTGGGTGGCCAGTGCAAAAAGTAACAAGTAGAATACATAGGCCAATCCCCGAATCTGCGTGGGTTATTACAAGAGAGACAAAGAATTACAAGTTTCATTCTTCCTCGAACTATGTTAGAAGAGCATATTCTACACGTGAGCTAGTAATTACTATATGACGTAATTTTAATCTATATAAGTATTGCCTTAATGCTTCCATACATCTATTGCAATCTCACAGGTCCCTTAGATTATAAACACTACCTTTGCTCACAACCACCATCCCTCGAGGATGCCGCCTAGTGGTACGACGTTAAAAAGTGCTTCTTCTTCTTCTTCTTCTTCTCTTTTGTTTCTTTACATGAGCATCCGAGTACTAACGTTGCATCAACCTTTTATATTTCCACCATATCCTTATGGCTTCATGTCCACATACCTTGTATTACATTCAACGTTACCATCTCTATCTCAACTCTTTCCTAAGATATATGCAACCATTTTTATCAAACCAACGTGCCGCTTAATGTTGTAGCACCATCCCAACAAACTCTTGTGCCTTTTTACTTGGATAGTCGATGAGGAAACATTATTTTGATTTATGACAATTCTGTAAGGCAACTTAATAGGGTATATAACCATGCTCATGCTAAAAGATCCCCAAGCTTGCTCCCTTTTGTGCCACAAGATTGCTTCTTTTTAATGAAATCCCACCATTATAGCTACCAATATGTCCTTTTGGTCCAGTACTTTTATTTGGCACATCTTACCTTGTTCTTTCCCTCGGGCCTTTTAAACAACATGACCTCTCCACACAATTCCAAATTGCCCTTTTACCATCTTGATTGTTAGTCACTATCATCAAGTCAATAGGGCAACCAGAGAAGAGAGAGGTAACCAGCATGCATATGGGCACATCTCATACTCCTGATCATTACTACTTCTATATCAAGAAGTAGAGTTCCAACCAAGGCACTCTCCATTGCTATAAGATTTCCTTCCACTTTAGCTCTAATACATTCTCTCTTCTCATGTTCCAATCATATATTCTGTCTCACTTCCAATGGCTACACCAAGTACATTGCCATTCTAGTCAACTTTCACAATATAGACAAGTTTAGTTTTCCTTCTATACATCTACAATAGCTCAAATAATCTTTCAAGTTGTTATGATTTATATATCTCACACGTGGTGATGATTGATTTGTGACATTTATCTCAATAGCAACACTATCCTTCTCGTGCTCAAGAGGCAGGGGAGGATAGATTATGTCTGTGTTGCCAATAAGAACTAAAGATGAAAGCCACACCTTGCAGCATTGCCCAGTATTCAACCACATTCGCGTCAATTATGCTAAGTTGATCTTGCCTAACCAGCAACTGCATGCACTGTTGGTTATAAACCTCTGGGCTATTGTTTTATGTGGTTATAAGGACAATTATTTCATAATTTAATTGACATTCAATTTTTGGGCTCGCATTGGAAAGCCTGATACATCGTATTAACTTAGTCATTAATTTTGTGATTTCTAGATTCAATTTAGGCGAAATAGTGTCTAACATTTTATTGATGTCCAAGGCCATTATTTTTATGTCTTCGTTCAAATAGCCTTTTCTCGTCATCAAGCTCATAATTCATATAACCTTGATTTGTTTTTCTATACATCTACAATAGCTCAAATAATCTTTCAAGTTGTTATGACATATATATCTCACACGTGGTGATGATTGATTTGTCACATTTATCTCAATAGCAACACTATCCTTCTCGTGCTCAAGAAGCAGGGAAGGATAGATTATGTCTGTGTTGCCAACAAGAACTAAATATGAAAGCCACACCTTGCAACATTGCCTAGTATTCAACCACATTCGCGTCAGTTATGCTAAGTTGATCTTGCCTAACTAGCAATTGCATACACTATTGGTTATAAACCTCTGGGCTATTGTTTTATGTGGTTATAGAGACAATTATTTCATAATTTAATTGACATTTAATTTTTGGGCTCACATTGGAAAGCCTGGTACATTGCAGGCGAAATAGAGTCTAACATTTTATTGATGTCCAAGGCCATTATTTTTATGCCTTCGTTCAAATAGCCTTTTCTCGTCATCAAGCTCATAATTCAATAACTAATTTGTTCAACCAAGCAAATCAATCCCTTAAACTTGATTTGTTTTTAGAAATTGAAATTTCAAATTCATAATTTTCTTGAGGGGAGGGTTAACCTCCTCTGAGTATGTTAGAGAGTACACTAGTTTGGAATTAACTACTAAATCAATTCACTATGCAACTCTTGAGGTTACCCTATGAAACTCCTAGAAATTGTGAAAGTACTAGCTATTAATTTAATAGTGCCGTACGTTTGTATTTGATACTACCAATTTTTTACTTTTCAAATCTAGTAAACAACCAACAAAAAGGCATTTTGAAATTAAATTGGAACTATCCATTAGCTTAGTTGTTTTATGTGTCCTATGGAATTGCAATATAAGTGAGTTTCTACTTATGTGGTGTTAGTTTCTTGATGAAAAAAAAAGAAAAGAAATCACTTCATACTACCTCGTTAACATCATCTCATGGTGTAATTAGCTCAACCGAATCACATGATTAGCTTCAGAGTGAATCACAGGAGAACATTGCACGGAAACCGGCAGTGCAATATGTTCCTATGTCAGGTCCTTACCAGGCGCGTAATGGCCTGCTCTTGGGCACTCACTCACATAAAGGAACAGATGATGAAATAATGATATTTCAGAATGCTTCTTGATCGTTAATGCTTCCCTGGATGCATCAGAGGGTTCAACCTCAGAAAATGTTGTCCCAAATGTGATTAGCAGTTGGCTCATGTGTGCAGGCCACAAATGCCGGTGTGCAGACCGCAAATTCACGGGAGAAAAAGCCGATCAGGCACCCAAAAAAAGTGTGCATCACATTGGCGTCCCGGTTAAAACCGAGGGGCCAATCCATGCCTAAAAGTCAAGATATAAACCCACCATGTACAATGATAGTGGTGAAGGTTATGCCTACATGTAACCAACCTTAAGGAGACGACACTTTTAGTTCAAATGCATCTTTCTATAATTTACAGCCAAATTCCCTACCTGATTACCATTCTTCAAATGCCACAAGTTGATCTATATGTTGCTAGATAATTATCTGCACATGGACCATCCCAAGAGCATCGCTTGCTCATGGCATTTTTCACCAGCAACTGCCAGCCTTCTGGATCTTTGTTCTGTGGTTCAGTATGACATAAACTGAATCAGACCTCCATATATATCCTTTGAACTGCCCATGCAAATTAAGAATCTCACCAATCGGTCCAGTGCGCGTCCAAGTGTTGCTGTTATTTCTGAAGGGTGATAAGAGCTGAACAAGAAACCAGTACCCTCTGCTCCAGCCATTTGGCTACCAGCATCAACAACACTGGCAACAAGTGCAACATTAGCCTTATGTTAGAAAAGCAAGACAAATAAATAAAATGCTTTCACATACTGTTAACAAAAAACCCATAGTTTTTTATGTTGCTACTCCCTTTGCACCCATTATTAGCAGGTATGAGAATTATTTGTTTCTATTACCATTCAGCAGCACCCTGCACTTGCCTTGTCACTGGAATGGCTCCATATTTCATTCCTATGAGCTGCATGATCATTGGGTGTTAGTCAAATCGTGCTCTGAAGATAACAATATTTTTAGAGGGATAAATGCATCAAAGTTCTACATCTTACAGGCATTTGATAGCACTCAGAACTGCTAGTACAAACCAAGATGTCAGAAGCAGCCACAGTCAAGTGGACCAGTGCCTCATCATACTTGCTTACAATTTGAATGTTCTCATTCTAGGAAACAAAATGAGTAAAGTTAGTTTCCACCAAAACAGAAACTAAAGCATGATATTCGACAATTTTAAGTTAGAGATATGAACTATTATAATGTGCTCCAAGTCCAGATACCTCAGAAGTTCGTTCTACATGTTGAAGGGCATTCTGAACATGTGGTGTTGCACTTGCCCCAACAAAGACAAACTGATAGGAGAAACAAACGGCAGTCATTAAGTTCCATGTTACGTTGTTTCACATGATCAGACCTCCTTTACCATTAGTGCTTCACCTGAGCATCAGAGTGCAAGGCGAAGATTATGGCCGCTTCTATTACATCCAATTCAGATTCAGATACCTGAGGTGCCACACATCCAATCTGCCAAGGAAGATTATTCATAAGATTTTTGTGAGAATACGCAATGCTTTATCAAAAGATCACAATACACACCAGAACCGTGGACCGATCAGAAGTTTTAAAGCCTAGCCGTTGCCTTATTTCTTCTTTACAACAAGCCTTTCCAGACAGGTCATCCGTTGAGTATTTAAAAGGCAGGAAAGAATCTTCCTTTGGATTCCAGTATGATTCATCTAGTCCGTTATAGATGCCAACTAGCTTATTTCTGTTCAAACAATACACAATTTGATTTTGGGAACACAGACAGAACAGAAAAAAAAATATCCCCACTTTTGGTTCCTCAAAGTAGATTCAAGTCCATGGGCCATTCCCACAGAAAGATTATCAGCATAAACTGGGGATAAAGTTGTGACTCTGTTGGAGTAAACGACTCCTCCCTATAATGTGGAAAATCTAGTTAAGTTTATGACATGCATGCAAATTATCTTGGTAAATATTTCCTCACCTTCAAGAGATTCACAAATTTAGGATCATTGTCATCCTGAAAGCGATCAGAACGAAACAATTCATGGGGGTTTAGACCACATAATCCTAGTTTACCTGGTTCTTGGACACACTGAAATATAAGCCAAACAAGTGTTGTCAAACGTACTTTGTATGCATTTTCAACAAAATATTATAGAACAATACCTGATCACCAAAATCGTGGCATGTTAGGACAATCCTTGCCTTTTCTAAACCCTGTTATATATTCACCCTTCCTTAGTAAAGAATAGAACCAAGAATCTGTAACTAGCACTCATTTAAAATTCCCCTGGCAATCACACCATTTCCTATAAATGCTAGTTACCTGCTTAGCAAATATGTCCCAAAACAAGGGCGCAACCACTGCGGTGTGCCAATTGTGAAGATGTATAATATCTGGCTTCTTTCCTGCCTTGAGTATATATTCCAAGGCAGCACGAGAGAAGTATGTAAACCTGTAAGCAAATGGATGTCATGTAGAATATCAGATGATAAGTTTGACAACACATATGGTTTGTTTAAAGAAGGTTTCAAAATGAAAAATCCCTCACAACTTTAATAATTACTTGAATTTGAGGAAACATGTGCCCTCTTTTACTACCTTTCCAAGTCATCAGGATAACCATAAACATTATCTCGAGAAAAGAAGTCACCCGGATGAAAGGGCTCAATCAACGTGACGGGAATACCACATACGATCCTATTTCGTGCAGTAAAAAGTTAGAAAAAAATTAGCTTAAATCAACTTATGTAACCTTGAAAGAAAAAATGTCTATCACTTCCTACTTTAGCATGGGCCAAAAAGAGGCACTAACTTAAACCCTTTAAAGCAATCAACGAGTACGCAACATTTTCAAACAAGTAGGCAACTCCCAGACAAATTTCAATGAACTCACCCAGTCCATATCTTGTTTTTGTGCCACCCATTGTTGAAAAACGAATAGATGTCTGTTGTAATTTCTGATAGCTTAAACATATTTGTCCAGTCAACAGAAGCATATCTGTTACATTCAAATATTCATATCCATAAGATAATGCATTTCTTCTAGTAAGAAAATTCATTTAAAAAGAAGTCTATATGGCTTGCTTCCATTTAGTTTGGCATCAATAAGTTAAGACAAAACACTTACTTTGGAAGAATAACTTCCACAGTATTTCCTTTACGTCGCATAGCACGGCTCAATGATGTTATAAAGCTTCCAAGTGTACTTAGCTGAACGAAAGGTGCCATTTCTGTGCAAATATGGAAAATATGTAATCCATGCCTGACAAAGACAAAAAAGTCAGAAACTTAAAATAACAAACAGGCATACATCAATGTCATTTAAACTGTATACAAGATACGCCAAACCGAATGAGAACATAAAAGTCACATTGCACAGGATGCGTAAAAATCAAAAGCTTAAGAATCAAAATGAATATCTATAATCAAAGCCTGGACTATTATGTTTTGCCAGCCATCAAACCTAAACACTGCTCAGAATTAACAAAGAACAAACTTGCAACTTAGGAGTCTAGCAAACAAACAGATGCATTTTCACACCATGTAATAGTAAATAGATTTCATAAGCTTCTGCTGGGTGTTGTGATATAAGATATTTGATCACCCATCAAATCACATTAAAAATAGACACCTATCAATATGCGATCAAAACCACCTCTTTATCAGGTAAAACTTTAAAACCACCTCTTTATCAGGTGGCGAAAGCAATTCTCGCATGATGCGAGCAATTTCAAGCTATTAAGAATCTCTTTCTAAAAGCAAGGTTACACATCCCAACATAGTTACTATTATAATCACAAATTTAAAGCACAAAGATGGAAATTTTTTGATAGAAAAAAAACCCTATGATGAGAATGTGTGTGTCTTTGGTACAACCAAACAAACCTTCTTTGTGGATCTAGGAGCTGAAGAAGGCATCTTGCTAGTTCATGATCATCCTTGTCTTCCAGGGAAGCAAATATCTCAGCTGCATGGACATCTCTATTGAGAACAAGACCCCGCAGCATTGCTGCTTCTCCCATCTTAATAATACCAGTGAGAGCCATCGAATCAATTCGCAGAAGAAGCTCACTCCAAACTGATGTCTCGCCCTGATCGTAGTTCAGAAACCCTGATGATAATGTGACAATTCATGCAAGAATGATGGCATGTACAAGATGCAAAGATAATATCTAAGTACACTATAAAATACTGGTACGGGTTAGGAAATAGGTGGAAATGGAAATATTTTTGCATGCTTCAAAAGTTCATCATTCTGTATAGGAAACAATAGAATATGAATCTGCATCCAAATATAGTGAAAGTTGTGCAATATCCTGACACCTTTTGTACATGTACCTGAAGACTTCTTATCTATAGTACTTAATTTCTTTTGTAATAAATCACATTCAGCTGAAACAGCTTGATTTTCAGCCTCCAGCTGTGATATTCGTGCTAGCAATAATTCTCTCTCCCTTTGCACCTTTTGAAGTTCCTCCACTGCTACTATACGCTGCTTATTCAAATATAGAAGGTCTGGCACTCAGGAAAAAAAATCTCATTTAGCATTACGGGACAAATACATTACTGATAGGTATCACTGGAGCTTACTTTCTTGTGCATCATTAAAAAGCTTCACTAAGGCATCAGTGGAAGCCCTTTTCTCTTTTTCCTTCTGTAAAAAGGACATCTGCAATGACAAAGTGATTCACAGTTGTAAGAATGAACAGCACTTCCATCAATTATAGAAATGAACAGCACTTCTGACAATATGCAAATAAAATCTTACAATGTCAATCCTCAAATGTAATTTCATAACTTTAGCAGAGAACAGGATTTTATCTTATCTTGTCACTGTGAACTTGATTATCCTAAAGGAATGGCACTTCATGCTTTCTGTAGAAATTCAAACAATCTGACTTCTGTTGTTGTTATAATTGGTTTTCTGTATGATGTTCAACTGCATGAGATCAGCCATCTATCCAGGACAATCTGACTTCTGTTGCTGTTATAATTGCCTGAGATCAGCCATCTATTCAGGGTGCTGATTACCAGCCAGAGTGTAGAGATTTGTAACGTGCACATAAGATTCTATGCAGAACAAATCTAAAGACTGAAACGAGCATGGAGCAATATCTAAAATGGCAGAACCGCAAATGAAAAAATCGCAGATGATATCAGCAATCTGACCAGTCTGTAGATCTATGAACTATTGCCCCCTTCCCCCAAAAAAAAAGTTTGCTTATGGTCCAAACTTGGAAGTATTCTCAATTCTAATTCTAATCCTGAACAACATTGGTCATAGATATTCAAAATGTTGGGTATGTAAATATGCAAATGATACATTTGAAGAAGTTACCTGCATAGAATCAAGGCCAGTGCCAGCATTTCTGCATAGAATCAAGGCCAGTGTCAAAAACAATTATGGTACTTAATAATTTCACAACAAGGCATAGCAGGAGCCTCAATTATTGATCTCTTAAGTTACTCATCTGTACTGGTAAGTTATTTAGGAAACATACTAAAACTTAAATGCAAGTTTAAACCTAGAAAGAAGCATGCTTCGATATTGTATTATTATTCATAACAACTATAACACAATGGGTTAACATAGACTCTGCTCTTTGGGGGGTTCAGACAAATTGAGAGAATTTCCCTCCACTATTTGAGCACTGATGTTTTTTATTTGATTCTTACACCTTAAATCTCTATGTATGTCTTGTCTCAACTAAGACTACGCCTCCATATATGATCACGGTAATCAGGTTAACGAAAGTAGTCCAATACTCTGCTGACAAAATGCTAGAATTCAATAATATCAAATCTAATACTTTCATATATGATACATTTAAATTCAACGAATTTACATCACGGAAGCTTCGTCATTTACAACTTAAAATTATGAATCAAGAAATGAAATTGTTGGAAAGGGTATATGCAAAGAATTGGTTTTTATTCGCCTCTACAACAGCAGAATGACACAAGTAAGGGATACGGTGAGAGATTTACTCCTTGGACGCATGAAACGAGATACGGCACCCTCGATCACAGGTCGAGAATGGGAACACTGCATTGCGTCCGTAAATATAGTGAGGTAAGCATGTTGCTGCCATGGCATCAGGCCTACTCCGGCAGCTCGACAAGACTGAGCTAGAATGCTGGAGATGGTTAACAAATAAATAAAATAGTAACTTTTAAATTCCTTGCCGGGCACCTTTTTAGTGGTGTGTCTTTTTTTGTATTTTCGGACCATTACGAGCTACTTCTAAATTCTATCAAATTGTTATTTGCTTTCGGGTGTGTTATTTTGGACCATTGCTTTGCTGAATATTACAGAATGTGCCATATGAAGGGGTCCTGGTTATTGTTATTATCAGTCCTTGTAGAGCATGGTTTGTCATGTCTAAGTGTAACACAGCCATTATCTTTTGCGATTTAAGAGAGGAACAGATGTTACATAAGTATGCCAAAAGCGTACAATGATGTCATCAGCATATTGGATTTGGGTTTTCAACTGTTAGCCGGGTTTTCTTTTTTGTAATGTTGAAGGTTTTTTAGGAGCTTTTATCTTAGGTTAGAGGCTATTTTAGGCTAGCAGGTGGTGTTGGTGGTTGTAGAGCATGTCGATCAAAGGGAGCGACGGAATCAGAACATGACGTTGTTGTCGTCGCCCATTAAAGCATATCCAGAAATCATCACACTAGAGTAGTGAAGTAGGTTTTATAGCAGGCCTAAGGTTTTGGGGCCATTCCTGTCATGTCTCTGCTTCTATTATAGCAGGGTGATTTTTTTTTTTTTTTTTTGAAGGACGACAATCTATTATCAAGAAAAATCAAGATACATACAAGGTTTCTGTAACATGTGATTCAAAACTCAGAGGACGAAGTAGTCCACTAAGCAAAACCACCCATACACAGTATATACTCAACCTCCTTGTGCCACCTTGAGGCGTTTAATAGCCTCATCACAATCAGCATCTTCTACCACATCGAGATGATCATCAACAGACATCAAGTTATCATGCCATTGAATAGTACGAGGCAAAATTGCCTCATGAGATGACATAGCAGACTTCTTTCTCGCTGCCTTCTTCCAATTGACCTGCTGCCATGGCTCTTTTGTGCACAGAAGATTAGAACCTTCAGCCATAACAACCTCAAAAACATGAGAGGAAGACACATCAACATGGAGCGAAGAAGGAACTACAGGTACACTTGATGGTGCTAAGGACGGCACCATTGGTAAAGCATCTTCCCTGGACGAGGACTGCAACACAGTTGGCAAAGATTGATCACGAACAGATGAAGAGGTGACAATAGGAACTGGATCCTGAGAAGAAGGTTGAACAGATGCCTGAGATGCACGATTACCTCAGCGAAAGCTAGCAAAAGCCTCCTTGTCAGGAAACAAACGGGCCAACTCTGGACCATTCAGAAGCTTAAGATCCAACTTCTTATACCAAGGCCCACTTTTCACCACTACATAGTCTGGTAAAAGCGTAATCCACCGCATCAAACACAAATCCTCGGGCCATTCATGATAGAATGTGAGATATGAACCCCAAGAGCAGTTGCAATTGCAACTAGAAACTGATGCGCCATTAGATCAGGAGGAAGATTAGGTATCGAAAACCAGCAAGGCATCTTTAATGCACGAACCATATCTGGTGAGAAACCAGGAGAGTAATACTGATACATCAAATATTCCCCGCCAAGCGGATCAATCCCTCTGGATACCAAAGAGTCCACTGCATCACTATTATCAAACATAATAAGAACAAAGTTTTTCGCCAACAACTTGATGGATTGAAAAGGAGGAAGTTGAAGGCGTCTCAAAAGCCGAGATAACCAAATATGAAACCGTGAGAAGTCCAAGTAGCCACCAGTAAAATATCCAAGGACTGCACATGAGGACAGGTTCTCAGCACACTTAATATGAGCTTGATGGTCCACCTCAACCACAGGAATTCCAGAAGCTTGAACTACATTCTGACAATCAGACTGGTAAAATATGTCATCTGGTGGCAATTGTTGTTGAAGCTGAGTCTGACGAGCTTTCAACATATCCAAGATGGCAGACAACTCATCCTTACTCCCTTCAGACAACACCTGTAAAGCAGTTGCTACCCTTGTCTTCCTAGATGCACTAGATTTATCCTTACAAAGCCAATCACTAAATCTCTGATATGACACTTTTGTAACAGAATCAGATGACTTCCAAGCACTATGACTTGCCTGAGGCTGAGGAACTACACCAAGATTGGAAGCTGCACTTGCTTGATGCAAGTTCCCATTAACTTCCACACCCTTACTCGCATCGTCTTGCAAGGGGGGAAAATCCTTTTCTTCAAGCAGGGTGATGAATTGTTAGGGATGATGGTTTCATCCCAGTATTTGATGCTTTGGCAGTATCTGTTATTGCAATTTTGAGTTGCTTCTGATTGAGAAGGATGCTTCCTTCAGTTTGAAGGTGCTTGCCAGTGCTGCCAATTTGGCAGGGGTTCAAATCCACAAGCAGCATTTTTTAGTTGTTGAGAGTAGCTAATTGGAGCTATAGAACAAGATATTGTCCCTGCGTCAGAATATTGACGGCATGCATACAGAGAACGACCCATCAAATTAATTTGAGAGAAGGATCGGCACGGCTACCGGACCAACATGCTCTATTTCATCTATTCTTGAATTGCTGCTTTTGTTATATTTTTTGCAGGCGGTGAATGTTAATATACTTGCGTGCTCTTGGAATCTAATCATGCAAGGCAAGTTCATGGGCATTTCTGCAAATTGGCATTGCACACACATGAGGCTCGATGTTTTTCTTTGTTATTTTAATTTTTTGATGTTCACATCGACATAAATCATGCAGCAAAGTTTTTTCAAAGGTTTTTCCTTCTTGTGTGTTGAGTATGCAGGCGTTTGTTGCATGCAATGCAATTTGTTGTGTTCATGTTCACCATGTGGCAGTTGTATTGTTTTGGATGATATTGTTGACTTAACGTGACTTTATCACTATGGTTGCATAACCTTAGTGTGATGTGGAAATTGGAGTTTGACCTCATCTTGACTTCTAAGGGACGGCCATATATTGTGCATTGGGAATATGACATGGAATGTTTTCATAATCAATGGCTGAGATTGAGCGATTATACTATTGCTATTTATTGCATATGGCCTCCTATTTCACCTAGAATACACGATCTTGCAAATACTTATCTTTCTACACATGCATATGCTCATCTTAGAACAAATATTTCTCAAGCTCGAGATCGCTCAGAGTCGCATTCAATGTAAGATGGTTGGGGGGTATGATCCAACAAGGCAATGCTAGTGTGTGCCATATACGAACCCAATTGGATTGGAGAATGTACTGCAAATGCCACATATTTGATATTGTGAGAGGTTATGGAGCTCAGAGGAAGTGATATATTGAGCTGATAAAAATAATTGCCTTTGTGAATATCCTAGTGGCAACTCCAAGTCAGTCTTTCTGTCACATCAACCTCCACCATAAGAGGTAGAGTTTTTGCTACCTTCTCCTTTACAGACACAACCCAATAATAGAGTAAAAATTTTGCTGGAAGCTCAAGCCAAGACATCGACCACCTATATACCATGCTTGAATAGATAGGTGGAGCTATTCTAGAACCCTCAGTTCGGCTCATGAACCCTAATCATTGAACCCTAACTGTAAGTTAGATGCATATGATTAGGATTAGATGTGTTCTCATTAATTATCATGTCATGTAAATATATGATGATGTTTGATCTCATGTGTGCACCTCTTGTATTGGAAAGCGGGGTAGAGACCTAGTAGTTATTTAGATGATGCTCCTAGTTTAGACCCCTTAGTTCCTATTATATGCGACATGTGCATAGAGCCCACCAGGCTATAGAGGCTATAAAGTAATTGAGCACCACATAATGGGGTCAGTGGCAAAATAGAGGGAGTTCCCTGCTGAGCACAGCTATCGGGGACCCATAGCAGGCTAGGCTTATAGTCGGCCACTTCGAGAGGGCCAAGTATGAGTCTGACACTTCCTGGGTGAATGGCATCTCCCTAACTCTTAAGAGTTGCAAGTGTCAACCCGGCTCTTGCTTTGGGGTGGTTAGTCGGGGAGGGACATCTGTCACCATGATCCTCTAGCTACCTATCCACTACACTCCTGGAAGGAAAGATGCAACAGTTCTTATACCTTCGAGAACCCATCACCCAAATATGAATAGTACAAAAATGCTTAATACCATTGGCAAAAATGACATTTTCAATATAGCCAAAAATCTTAATACCAGCCAAAAAATGGAAGAAGATACATTGACAATAAAGAGAATAAAAGAATGACACCAATGAGAAGGATCACCAAAAGCAATGCAAGAAATTGCTTCAACATTAGAAGATATATGGGGTCTACTAAGGTCTCTTTAAGTTTATTTCGGGATAGGCTACCATGTACTATTCCAAACCTAATTTCCCTCCCTCCATGCCTAAGTTTCACTATCTAAAACGGTTTAGGCAATCATTTCTTTAACGACCATAAATTTGATGATTGCATCTTGAATCTTCCCTTTCCCACCAGACTAAACTCCCCTTCAGGCCAACTGAAGTTGGAAGGATATGGCGCCATTGAGTTTGCATTAGCGCCTACTATATCTTGAATTTGAATTATGGCATATTTGTGCCAAGAAAAAGAGCAATTTTTTTCAATTTTGCTCTATTTGTTGACACAAATCCTCCTAATTCTAAATGACCTCCAAAATCAGTGTTTACTAATGTAAATGACAAGGGTATTTTGTTTCTAAATTGTCATTGTATTCCATTCGGAGTTGCACTTGTTCTGATACTTTTTCTCCAGAATCCCTAATTCCGAGGGTCAATCTAGAGTGCAAGAGCCTTATGGAAATGAGTTCCCTTGGAAGGAATTAATATGTAGCAAACTCACAGGGGGTTCCAGGGGGATTTGATATGGATGTAAAATGACAAACCTTGAAACCATAGACCATATATCCCTAAAACAATTGAATGGGTTGTTAAAAAAAACATAGATTCAAGATAAAAAATAATCACATTAGCTCATTGGATATAGTGGTTAATGTAGTCCTATAAGGCCGTTGAGTTTTTTTTTTTTTTTGTAGAGGCTCAAGCCCCCGTATTTCAACCTTAGACAAAGACATATAGAGTTTTGATATTGCATCAAAACCTTAGGCAAACTCGTATTTGACATTTTAAAACCTTAGACAAAGACGTATAGAGTTTCGATATTGCATCAAAACCTTAGGCAAACTCGTATTTGACATTATAAAATCATAGGAAACCAAATCATAATTGAGCATAAGCGAAACGAAAGGTGCCCAGAGCCTCCAACATACAGTTTGGGTCGTAGGATCGACAGATCCGACGACTACGGTAGTTCAGGGTCCGTTTACAAATATGTAGCAAAATAACAGAGGGTTTCAGGGGGATTTGATATGGATGTAAAAAGACAAACCTTGAAACCATAGACCATATATCCCTAAAACAATTGAATGAGTCGTTAAAAAAAACATAGATTCAAGATAGAAAATAATCATATTAGCTTATTGGGTATATTGGTTAATGTAGTCTTATAAGGACATTGAGTTTTTTTAGTAGAGGCTCGAGCCCCCATATTTTATATTCTAAAACCTTAGACAAAGACGTATAAAGTTTTGATATTGCATCAAAACCTTAGGCAAACTCGTATTTGACATTTCAAAATCATAAGAAACCCAATGATAACGATAAGCAAGCGAAGTGCCTAATCCTCCAACATAAAGGTGCCTAGATCCTCCAACATAGTTCGAATTTGGGGTTCGTAGGATTTGATATGGATCCCTTGAAACTATAGACCATATATCCCTAAAACAATTGAATTCATAGATTCGGGTGCACCCTATTTAGAATATGTTTTTTTTTTTAGTAGAGGCAAAATAAAAACCTTAGACAAAGGGTTCATCAAAACCTTAGGGGATTTTTCATATGGATGTAAAAAGACAAACCTTGAAACTATAGACCATATATCCCTAAAACAATTGAATGAGTTCGTTTTTAAAAAATAGATTCATAGATAGAAAGAAGGAAGGAATGAAGATATAAAATAATCACATTAGCTTATTGGGTATATTGGTTAATATAGTCTTATAAGGACATTGATTTTTTTTTAGTAGAGGCTCGACCCCCCCATATTTTATATTCTAAAACCTTAGACAAAGACGTATAAAGTTTTGATATTGCATCAAAACCTTAGGCAAACTCGTATTTGACATTTCAAAATCATAAGAAACCCAATTATAACTGAGCATAAGTGAAACGAGAGGTGCCTAGAGCCTCCAAAATCAGTTTGGGTCGTAGGATCGGCAGATCCGAATCGACTACAAATATGTAGTTTCGGGGATTTTATATGGTGCAAACCCCATTTAGAATATATCCCTAAAACAATTGTAGCAAAAAGATAAAAATAATCACATTAGCTTATTGGGTATATTGGTTAATGTTCTTATAAGGACATTGAGGTAGAGATTTTTATATTCTAAAACCTTAGATGTAAAAGTTTTGATATTGACAAACCTTGAAACCATAGACCATATATCCCTAAAACAATTGAATGAGGATGTTAAAAAAGTAGTTCAGGTGCATCCTATTTAGACATAGATTCATTTGATATGGATAGAAAATAATCACATTAGTTTGAATTGAGATGTATATTGGTTAATGTAGTCTTATAAGGACATTGATTTTTTAGTAGAGGCTCGAGCCCCCATATTTCATATTCTAAAACCTTAGACAAAGGCATTATAAAGTTTTGATATTGCATCAAAACCTTAGGCAAACTTTGTGGATGATTTGACATTTCAAAATCATAAGAAACCCAATTATAACTGAGCATAAGTGAAACGAGAGGTGCCTAGAGCCTCCAACATACAGTTTGGGTCGTAGGATCGACAGATCCGACGACTACAATAGTTCAGGGTGCACCCCGTTTACAAATATGTAGCAAAATAACAGAGGGTTCCAGGGGGATTTGATATGGATGTAAAAAGACAAACCTTGAAACCATAGACCATATATCCCTAAAACAATTGAATGAGTCGTTAAAAAAAAACATAGATTCAAGATAGAAAATAATCACATTAGCTTATTGGGTATACTGGTTAATATAGTTTTATAAGAACATTGAGTTTTTTTAGTAGAGGCTCGAGCCCCCATATTTCATATTCTAAAACCTTAGACAAAGACGTATAAAGTTTTGATATTGCATCAAAACCTTAGGCAAACTCGTATTTGACATTTCAAAATCATAAGAAACCCAATTATAACTGAGCATAAGTGAAACGAGAGGTGCCTAGATCCCCCAACATACAGTTTGGGTCGTAGGATCGACAGATCCGACGATTACAGTAGTTCAGGGTGCACCCCATTTAGAATATGTAGCAAAATAACAAAGGGTTCCAGGGGGATTTGATATGGATGTAAAAAGACAAACCTTGAAACTATAGACTATATATATATCTCTAAAACAATTGAATAAGTCGTTAAAAAAAACATAGATTTAGGATAGAAAATAATCACATTAGCTTACTGGGTATATTGGTTAATGTAGTCTTATAAGGACATTGATTTTTTTAGTAGAGGCTCGAGCCCCCATATTTCATATTCTAAAACCTTAGACAAAGACGTATAAAGTTTTGATATTGCATCAAAACCTTAGGCAAACTCGTATTTGACATTTGAAAATCATAAGAAACCCAATTATAATTGAGCATAAGTGAAACGAGAGGTGCCTAGAGCCTCCAACATACAGTTTGGATCGTAGGATCGACAGATCCGACGACTACAGTAGTTCAAGTGCACCCCGTTTAGAATATGTAGCAAAATAACAGAGGGTTCCAGGGGGATTTGATATGGATGTAAAAAAACAAACCTTGAATCCATAGACCATATATCCCTAAAACAATTGAATGAGTCGTTAAAAGAAACATAGATTCAAGATAGAAAATAATCACATTAGCGTACTCGGTATATTGGTTAATGTAGTCTTATAAGACATTGAGTTTTTTTAGTAGAGGCTCGAGCCCCCATATTTCATATTCTAAAACCTTAGACAAAGACGTATAAAGTTTTGATATTGCATCAAAACCTTAGGCAAACTCGTATTTGACATTTCAAAATCATAGGAAACCCAATTATAACTGAGCATAAGTGAAACGAGAGGTGCCTAGAGCCTCCAACATACAGTTTGGGTTGTAGGATCGACAGATCCGACGACTACAATATGTAGCAAAGTAATAGAGGGTTACAGGGGGATTTGAATGTAAAAGGACAAACGTTGAAACCATAGATCATGTATCCCTAAAACAATTGAATGAGTCGTTAAGAAAAACATAGATTCAAGATAGAAAATAATCACATTAGCTTATTGGGTATATTGGTTAATGTAGTCTTATAAGGATATTGAGTTTTTTTAGTAGAGGCTCGAGCCCCCATATTTCATATTCTAAAACCTTAGACAAAGACCTATAAAGTTGTGATATTGCATCAAAACCTTAGGCAAACTCGTATTTGAAATTTCAAAATCATAGGAAACCCAATTATAACTGAGCATAAGTGAAAGGAGAGGTGCCTAGAGCCTCCAACATACAGTTTGGGTCGTAGGATCGCCAGATCCGACGACTACAGTAGTTCAGGGTGCACCCCGTTTAGAATATGTAGCAAAGTAACAGAGGGTTCCAGGGGGATTTGATATAGATGTAAAAAGACAAACCTTGAAACCATAGACCATATATCCCTAAAACAATTGAATGGGCCGTTAAAAAAAAACATAGATTCAAGTTAAAAAATAATCTTATCAGCTTACTGGGTATATTGGTTAATATAGTTTTATAAGAACATTGAGTTTTTTTGGTAGAGGCTCAAGCCCCCATATTTCATATTCTACAACCTTAGACAAAGACGTATAGAGTTTTGATATTGCATCAAAACCTTAGGCAAACTCGTATTTGACATTTCAAAACATAGGAAACCCAATCATAATTGAGCATAACCGAAACGGGAGGTGCCCAGAGCCTCCAACATACAGTTTGGGCCGTAGGAGCGACAGATCCGACGACTGTGGTAGTTCAGGGTGCATCCCGTTTAGAATATGTAGCAATTCACTACAAGCTTTTGAAGCAATAAATTTAGATCTTTGGGCTAAAGAGCGATTGTATCCATGTGACTCTTTCAGTCGAGCTCATCCAGATTTTTCCTTAGCATCTGGTCTTGTTGAATTTGATTGCAAGGATCTCCAAAGATTACTTGGTTATTGGAATAATTTGGTTAATGGTAATTGTAATCCACATTTTGCATTTGTATGGATTAAATTGCAAAGGTTTTCAAGATGTTAACCAACTTCAATATGCAAACTACTTGTTGTCTCAATAATGTCAAAAGGAGAGTGAAGTGTAGGTGGAAATGTGGGAATTGGTGATGGAGATCAAGTAATTCAGTAAAGAATAAAGAGAGTTGAGCAAGAAAATAATTCCCTCAACAAGAGAGTCAAATGAATGAAGAAAACTCCACTGGGGTTCAACGAAAGGGCAAGAGGCTTGAAGCCCATAAATGTACTCGCTCTTGGAGGTAGAGGCTCAGAATAAAAAGGATCACAACTATTAAAAAGCGAAAGAAGTCTTATCGCAAAGCTATAAAGGCATATAAGCGAACAGGTTTTTCAAAACATGGATGTTGCTCAAACAAAACTCAGAGGAATAATCAACCATAGGCAGTGATTGAAAAAATGATTAATACAAAAGCTACAATGAATAGAATAGAGAAATCGGAGTGAGAGTGCGAGGATAGAAAGAGGGAATAATCTAGCTCAAGAGAATGTTGTTTTTTTTTTTAAAGTACAAAGTTTTTTATTGATTAGATAGGAAAAATTACAATACAAAGGATCCCTTATGGATCAGATATAATTTAAGTACAGAGGATCCCCTCTGGATTAAAATCATGTCTGTAGAAAATGTACATATGAGCTTCTCTCAACCTCTTCCTCTATCTAACTAGTACTACAATATTAACATCTTCCCAGTTAAACAAAATACTATAAGAGCCAAATGCTCATTTTCCATAAGCTTCAGACAAATCTTGAATGCTCAAGAAATCTTCTTGCAAAACTAGAAATGAGGAGAAAGGAGCTGAAGAGTAATCTAAACATCATCCCGCACTGCTCAGAGAAGCCCAAATGCTTTAGACTATGATTACATTCTGCAGCTTTACTACCAAATGCAAAATTGAAAGGAGACGCTGCATTGTCGGGATGTGCCAGTCAGCCAACCTGCAAAGCTAGACACACAGCCTAGCCACCAAAATTTCCCTCTAAAGTTCGGCTCATAATATTTGGTCTTGATATGGAAGCGTCTTTTTGGACACAATCATATCTCTAGCTCGGCAATCTCCAATAATTTGGCATCCTGTTTTAAAACTGTAAAAGCGAAATCAAGAATTTGCTCTAGCTCCTTCCAAGAAAAACATCTCTAGATCTTTCCGCTAGCAAGAAAGAGCAAGAGGAAGGGAAAAAAGCCAACAATTCGGAGGATTCGCCATAAATTAGATTGCTCAAGATAACCAATCATGAAAATTGCTCCCTTTATGATACTGCCAAAAATCTGCTACCTTATATACTCTGCTCTAATAAAAAAAATATATAAATTTCAAGAAACTTACACATTCTTGTCCTTGCTTTAGCAAATCGGGCTGCAACTGTAGACTTGGTCTGCCAAGGCAAGGTCTTAGAGAAGAACCTCAGCTACCAAGAAGAGCACCGACCATTTCGATTTATTTTGCTGCATCTGATCCTTGCCTTCACAAAAAATTCCTAAGCCCCATCTATTGGGAGAAGCAAAGTTAGAGAAGCTTGAAGGCTTGATTCCCAAAAGAGTCTGGCAAAACCGAGCAGCAAAGCCCTATTCGCCAAGCTTGAATAAGAGCCTACAAATGCTCAAAAAGGCAAAAATTTTAACAAGATCATGAAGACCGCCTTGAAGCATTTTTAACCAACCGAGGATGTATAGCAAAACCCTGCTAGCACCCAATTTTTATCCCTGTTCTGCAAGAAAAGCTGAAGCAGTGCCAAAATCAGGGAGAGGAGGGCGGCCTCCTTACCTGATCAAACACTCAGCTCTTCCAAATTATTTATGAGAAGAAGCACTAAAGACTGCAGTATACATTCAGAACAAGTTACCATCAGCCAGCTTGCAAGGTAATATCCCTGAACTCTTGTGGAAGAATTTTGATGCAAAACCTGACTTCGGCATGTTTAAGGCTTATGGTTGCTTATCCATTGTTCATGTCCCTAATGAAATGAGAAAAAAATTAGATGATAAAGGGCAGGTTGGTTATTTAGCAGGGTATGATCATGAGTCTAAGACATACAGGATATTTATTCCAAAGGACAGAAGCATTGTAATTAGCAGGGATGTCCAGTTCTATGAAAACATTTTCTATAAAGACAGGAATGAGCATGGATCACTAGTTTCAAAGAAGGTTGTAGAACATAACACAAAAGAAAATCTACCAACAACAGACTTGGACTCAGATAATGAAGAAGTGAATGAAGAACAAGGAGAAAATTCAAATAGACATGAAGGTGAACCAGGGGAGACAGTTGAGGATAAGCCTCAAGCACAGGAACCTAAAAGGAAAAGGACACAAGTGGAGAAACTATTAGAAGATATACAAATAGATAGTAATTTATATGGAAGAAATGCTGCAGGCAGAAGTAGAAGATTAGAAAATCCTATTGCTCAAATAGAAGAAGATGACATTGAGCAAATTATAGCAATTCTAGAGGATATTGTTGTGCCACAATCTTATGAAGAAGCAATGGAATCAACAGATAAAGAAAAATGGCTGGCAACAATGGAAGAAGAATTAAACTCTTTTAAAAGAACTCAAACATTTGAAGTTGTGGAGAAATCAGCAGACAAGGTAGCTATAGGAAGCAAATGGATTTTCAAGATTAAAATGTATGCAGATGGAAAACAAAAATACAAAGCCAGATTAGTGGCAAAAGGGTTTACTCAAAAAAGGGGCAGGGATTATGATGAAACATATTCACCAATTGTTAAACTCACAAGTGTGAGAGTTTTATTGGCCATGGCAACTGCACAGAATTTAGAGCTACATCACATGGACGTGAAGACTGCTTTTCTGAATGCTAAACTTGATGAGGATATCTACATGAAACAGCCACCTGGGTTTGAAGTTGGAGAAAATATGATTTGGAAGCTTAACCGAGCAGTCTATGGACTTAAACAGGCCCCCAGAGAATGGCACTTGTGCATCGATAGTTTCCTTAGGGAACAGAATTTTGAGAAGCTCAAAAATGATAGTAATTTATATATGTACAAAGATCATGTTGATTTTTGTATTATAGCCCTTTATGTGGATGACTGCATTATGGCAGCAAACAACTTGAAAATATTAAAATTTTGCAAGCAGGTTCTACAAAACAGGTTTCATATGTCTGACCTAGGGGAATTGCAAAACTTCTTAGGAATTGAAGTGGTAAGAAACAGGAGCAAAGGAGAACTGACATTAAAACAAGAAAGGCATATTGATAATATGCTTAAGAGGTTTAATATGTCAGATGCAAATCCAGTAAAGATTCCTATGGTGACAGGTCATAATTTGACTGCAGATATACCTCTAAAAGAAAAGGAAATTCAGGAAATGGAGGACATTCCTTATAGGGCTCTTATTAGATGTCTTTTATATGTTTCCAATAATACACGACCTGATATCACTTATGCTGTAAACATCTTAAGTAGAAGGTGTCACAATCCTAGCAAAATGCATTGGCTGGCAGGAAAGAAAATTTTAAGGTATCTTAAAGGTACCAGAGATCATGAAATCAGGTTTTCACAAAGAGAATTAAAGCTGGAAGTGTATACAGATGCAGATTTGGGGAGGTGATCAAAGTTTGAGAAAGTCCACTTCAGGCTATGTGGTTTTTCTAGTAGGAGGAGCTATCTCTTGGAGAACAAAGAAGCAGAGTGCAGTGGCAATGTCTTCTGCAGAAGCAGAATATGCTGCTTCATCCTTGGTGTCAAAGGAAATAGCATGGCTCAGAAGGTTACTGGATGAATTAGGTTTCAAGCAAAATGATCCTACTACAATCTTGACAGATAGTTAAAGTTGTATAGCCATAGTTGAAAACCCTGTAGACCATGAAAGGACCAAACGTATAGAACTGAAGATGCATTTTATCAGGGATTTGGTTGAAAAGGGGATCATAAAAATGGCATATGTGAATACTTCTAACCAGGTAGCAGATATATTTACAAAGGCTTTGCCTGAAAGCAAGTTTACCAAGTTTAAAGAAAGTTTAAATATTCATGAAGCATAATATATTGTGCAATTTTATGTGATGAAGGAGAAATGTTAGAATTTTGCAAGTTGATCATCACATAAAATTGGTTTGATCCTCAGGTGGAAGACTGTGACTGGAATTTTAGCAATGAATCTACAGCTAAATATTAGGATCAGCTAAATATTAGGATTGAAATCTATATCTGATTTATCCTATATACAAAGGTCAAACATTAAGCCAAAGGTTTAAGTTGTGAAGTTGAAATTGGTTTTATTAAAACCATTAAAGTCCAATGGTCGAAGAGCTCAAAGTTTTTTGCACGCCTATGGGATAAAGAAAATGATTGAAGAAAAACCAGATTAGCAAGTCGGAAGTTCCGGCTTGCCAAGCTGATGCTTGGCCACCGAATGCAATCTATAAAGGGATGCATTTGAATGAACAAGGAACAGAGAGAAGTGCAAGATCGATTGTAGACCTGTTTTGATGTCGAGGAGGAATTTGCTCAATATAAGTTGTGAAGGGTTCAATTTCAATAGTTTAAAGTTGCATATTTATTATTGCATTGCTTGTAAAAGAGTTGAAGGACTCAAGTTGTTGAAAAATTGCTCTAAGCTTTGGATAGCAAAATATACTTGATGCACTTGTTAGTTGTTGAATAAATACATTTGATCTCAACACTCAGAAATTTAAAATTGAGACTGATGAAAGAGCAAAATGGGAAAGCCATCGAAGACCACCAAGATCTTCATAAAACAAGGTACATATCTGTCTTAACCAGTCGAAGTAGACAAAATCCAGCAGGAATGTGCTTTTGAGAGTCCAAAAAGTACTATTCGCCATGTGAAATTGCATCTCCGCTACCAAATTCTAGAAACTTTCAAGTCGAATCTGCACCTATGAAACTGCAAAACTCAAGAAGATAACATAAACTTTTCATTTGAGTACTTCTGAAGCTAGGCTTGGTGATGGGGAAATGGAAAGGGATGAAGAAGACCAAATGAGATACTGGAGAGCTAGGTGTTACTAGCGAAAGATGATGGAATTGAAATACCTATTGAAAGGCTCAGTAGTACCAGGAAGATAGGAATCCAGAGGCCAATTATTATTGTAGAATAAAATAAAAGTATCTTCCTCAGCCAAAAGGATCAGAAGAGTGCCATACACATCTGCTACCTGCTTGTGATTGTAATATAGAGACCTGTATTTTTGCATTTGCCTTTCTGTCAACTGACCATGATTATGAAACAGCAGCCACCAAGCACAATGCATCTGGATTACTTCTCTGCAAAATATTGAAGCCCATAAATCTACACTATCTTTACAGAATGGCATCTCCCCCTTCCCCATTTTGATATATTCTTTTCTCGTGGCCATATTGCATTTCATTAATCCATTCCTACTGTTGAAAATGGAAAATTCTCTGTGATCTGCATAATTGTTGAACTTTCGCTTTCCTTCACCCCTGAGAAATGTTGCACTTAGAATGGGCTCTGTGCAACAGTCTTCAGAGATCCCAAGTGATCAGGACCTCCAGATTGGTTGGGCCAATCACTCCTTAGAAAAAAAATGTATTCCAAGATAAATCCCTATGAGAAGTGTTTAAACTTGATGGCCAATCACGGCAACTTTCATAAAGAACGGATAGCAATTTTGATAAGCCAATCCTGGTAATTTCACAAAAGGAAAGGGATAGAAATTTAGACAATGGAGCTAGGAATTTTATAGAATTTCTTTTAAGCTATGCATCCTCAACTCAATTCATATATCTTGAACAACTTAATACTTGATGCAAGTAGAATATATTGAGATAACAATGGATAAAATCAGATACAAGGTATTTCTTCAAGCCGATTTAAGCCAGAATAAGCCAACAATGCTTCCCCTGAACTATCTCAGGATGTTGAATAAAATCATACCAAATGCTAATAGCGTTTTTTTTTTTTTTTAGAATCAAAAGAGTACCAGAAATACAACGATGTATGAAATTTCTTTGGCTGCCAAAGAGCGATTCCGGATCCAAAATGCACAGTTTGAGAGCCCGTTTTCCTCTTCTCCCGCCTCTTTTATCCTCCTCCAACGGATTCTTCCCTCCATCAGAGTAATGCCAAACGCCATAAAGGCCACTTACGACTTGCAGAGACGTGATTTCTTCAGTTGATAACCAACTCCTGCTTAATTCGGCACCTGTTCAACAGTTATTCTGGACTTGAAAATAACCCTAAAAGTTTGGCGATGTAGTCAATTTTGTTGCCAAAGGGTAGACGTCAAATAAAGACTCAACCAAAAACCTTTAACATTGAAGTAATTAATCCCTCACTAGTGCACCATAGTACATGCCAATGGAATCTCTAAAAACCTGTATCAGGCCCTTTTCAGGAAATGTGAGCCACTACTCAACAAAATGACCATCCAACATTGAAACAGATAATCCCTTACTACTGCGCCATGGTAGATGCCAATGAAATCTCTACAAAAACCTGTATCAAGCCCTTTTCTGGAAATGTGATCTACTACTGCACCATGGTGACTCCTCCATGGCCATGTAAAATTCTAGATTTTACATGAGGTGTTCCTACACACCAGGACTTCTCTGCCACACTACATGCATGTAACTGAACTGTGCCATAGTAGCTCCCCCATGGCCTTGTGAATCTAAACAATTCAACAAGAGGTGCTCCTACTCACCGGGTCTTGATCCGCATCTTGCACACTGCATTCTTAAACAACCAAATGACGGTACCATGAAATTGCCCAAAACAATAATGGAATACGACAATGCCCAAAACAATGAAATGTTGCCACCTAAGTGGCAACATTTGATGCCCAAAACAAAGAATGGGCTGGTCCCCTCAGCCCGCCAAAGTATTAAATCCAGTATCTCTTCAAATGTTGTATGTTGATGGGATTTGGTAGTTCCTCGAGATGGAGATCCTGCAAAAGATAAGAGTTAGTGCCAGCATGTTGTTTGATAAAAAAAAGGACCTTTCCAGAGGTTTGCAAATTTGGGGGGATTCTTCTCGATTTTCTTATCCCAAATCAACACCATATCCCCAGGAACATAAGAACCCTGTAACCTGTTCTTCTTGTTGAAAGCAGCTTCCTCTTTTTTCTTTTTCAATGCCATGTTTTCATAAGCTTCATCCCTACGTTCTGTTAGCTTTTCCAGCAAGCATATTCTATCGCAGATTGCCTCGTCCATGCACAAGTTTTGTTGATAGATGAATTTTAAAGCAGGTAGCTCGAGATGCACTGGTAGCATGGCTTCTGTGCCATACACAAGCTGAAATGGCGTCATCCCTATAGAGTGTTTATGGGTAGTTCGATAGGCCCACAAAGCATCGGTCAATTTCAAATTCCAGTCTCGTTTGTGCTCTGCCACTGTTTTTTTGAGGATGCTCTTGAGAACTTTGTTGGTGGCTTCTGATTGACCATTACCCTGGGGGTAATAAGAACTGCTTTTGGTATGCTTGATCTTGAGGTACCGTACTAGATGCTGCATAAGATCGTTTACAAAAGGAGAACCTCTGTCCGTAATAATATGAAAGGGTATCCCAAACCTGCTGCAAATCTCTGTGTATATGAATTTGGCTGTGACTTTTGCATTTGCATCCTTGAGCGGGACTGCTTCCACCCACTTAGTAAAGAGATCAGTGGCGACAAGTATATAATTATGCTGGGCAGCTGAAGGAGGTTCTATCTTGCCAATAAAATCCAGACCCCATACTTGAAATGGCCCAGGCGTGACTATTGGGTTTAAGGGTCCAGGATGCAAAATTTTACGGCCATGGATCTGGCATTGATGACATTTCTGAATATAGGCATGGCAATCCTTGAAAATGGTGGGCCAGTAATACCCATTTAGCAGGATCTTCTTCGCGGTGGTGTCGCTAGAAAAATGGCCTCCACACACTTGATCATGACATTCTTTGAGGACCAACTTCTGCTCAATTTCGTCCAAACATCTTAGATATGCCCCTGATTTATCTGACCAGCAAAGAATATCTTCCACAAGTGTATACTGAAGGCAACGTTCTTTAAATCTCCTGGCTGAACTTTTAGTCAAACCTGCAGGCAACTCTTGTGTTAGCAAATACTTACAGATGGGGTACTTCCAGGAATCTATTGAGTCGACCAAGGTAATTCTTGGGTCCTCATTATCAATATCGGGGCACACATCAGCATCTTCCCGCTCCAGATCATGCGAATAAAAAGCATAAGGGATATACAAACTCGGATTTCTTTTTGCACTGTACAACTGCACCTCCAAATCATACTCCGCCAAACGAGTAGACCACTTATAGAGCTTGTCTTTCTTTTGCGATCGGTTGAGAAGGATCTTGAGTGGATTGTGTTTCATGTATACGGTAACATGTTGCCTTAGAAACAAATATCCATGCTTATCCAAGAGGAACATCAATGCGGCAGCATACTTCTCATATTTAGGGTATTTCTCTTCCTCCAGCCCCCATTGCTTCCCATTGAAACCAAATACTTTATTTTTTTGCGCCAATGCTATCCCAATTGCTTTCTCTGTCACTGTGATGTAAACTTGAAAGGGCTGACCTGCATCCGGTGTACCAAGTGCTCTGCCTACTTGTAACTCTTGGAGTATCAAATGAAAAGCCTCCTGGCATTCTGCTGTCCATTTAATCAGAACATACTTACTCTTCCCTTTGGGAACCGCAGACCCTGTTCTTGTCAACTTCGTGATGGGGTTTAGGATGTGGGAAAAATTTGAAATGTGCATTCGGAGAAAACTGGTCATGCCAATGACTCGCTTTACATCTTTGAGTGTTCTAGGGGCTGGCAGGGACTGGATCATGGCAATTTTGTCTTTTGCAACTTGAATCCCATGGCTGGAGACCTGATGCCCTAACAAAATACCTTCCGGGACCCAAAATACACATTTTTTTGGGTTTAGGCAAACGTGAGATTCTCGACATAGGATGCAAATTTTTTTGATCATGAGCAGCTGGTCATTATGAGAAGTGGCAAGGCAGAGATCATCTAGGAAAACCCTAAAGTTGGAGGATGGCAGAGACTTGAAAATGGTATCCATGGATCTTTGAAATACGGAAGGGGCATTTTTCAGACCAAAAGGCATTTTAGTCATGGCGTACGTACCCCAAGGTGTTATGAAGGCAGTCTTCTCTTGATCTCTCTCACATATACTTATTTGGTTAAATCCAGAAAATCCATCCAGAAATGAATAGCACGCTTTACCTGCGACTGCTTGAAGTACCTCCTCCAAGAAAGGTAGTGGATAGAAGTCCTTGAGTGTGCACTTGTTGAGGTCTTGGTAGTCGATGCAGATTCTCAGACCCCCATTCTTTTTTTGAATCGGGACAATACAAGAGACCCACTGTGGGTACTGAATATCCACGATCAATCCTGCTGCCAGCATCTTATCGATTTCTGCTTGAATCAATGGCAGCAATGCTGGGTTGATCTTCCGCAACTTTTGAGTGACAGGCTTAGAACCGGGCTTGAGGTTAATCTCCATCATGCCGTATTCATGTGGGATGCCCTTTAGTTCACTGTAATCCCAAGCAAAAATATCAGCCATTTCTTGAAAGAGTTGGGTGAGGGAAGCATACTCCGTTTCAGTGAGGTGATCTCCAATCGAGAGCGTTCTTTGCTGCCCTGCTTTGGAAATGTGTACCTCTCGTGTGTTTGCCTCCTTGCTAACATCTATGACCAATATAGGATGCATGTGTTGGATAGCTTCCGGATCTAGATCTTCTTCATGTATGGAATCTTGCTGCAAATGAAGGGCCAAAATCTCCTTGCAAACGCTGTCTGCTTCAGAATTCATCTCCCGTGGGATGTGTTGAATACTCCAATATTTGAACCCAATCAATTTGTCGAGCACTTGCTGCCTGTATGCTTCCATGCCCTCATGTTTTGCTGAGAATTCACCTGTGACCTGTTTGCATATCAGCATGGAGTCTCCAAAAATATGGAGATGCGTGATGTTCAATGAGAGAGCTTCATCCAAACCCAGAAGTAGAGCTTCATATTCCGCTGCATTTGAAGTAATGAACGGGATGACTTTTCCTGTTTTTTTCAGCATTGTATGGTTCTCATCCCGTATGATAATCCCTGCTGAAGCTATTCTAGCTTGCTTTGAAATGCCACCATCAAACCATAAGGTGGCTTTGGTATGGCCCAACACTGGTGAAGACGTCCTTTCATCAAGATGATGGGTCTTGGCAGGGATTTGTAGCTGTAACTGACCTACACCAACTGGTTGGAGCATGTCCTCACACTCGATCAACATGGAATACTCATTCCGGGCATCAACTTTACCTTGGTTGTTGTAAATAGTGACTGTTTTCTGCCCGTCTGAGATTGTGCAAATCCCTTGGGACCATATTGGTCGAGCATCCACCACTTTCATCCATCTCCTCCCTAGGATTATCCCATAAGCAGTAGCATCCTGATGATCATTTGCAAAGGAAATCACCACGAAATCTGTCTCCACTCGAATGCCTTGGATTACAACTTCCACCCCATGCACCAAACCCAAAGGACGTACCTTCTGATTGTCAAACGATTTCAGCAGAATTGACGATGGAGAAGTAATCTGCAACTTAAGTTGGAGCATTACATGGTAAGGCATGACATTCTGACCTGATCCTCCATCAAGAAAAACCTTTGGCAAGGCTACATTGTTCACTACGGCTTCACAAGAAAATATGCCTGGATCTGCTGCTCCTTGTGTTACTAAATGGGTGCTGACGTCACTACTAAGCTCCATTGTGTTGGATAACAGCAATTGCTTGTACGATGGAGCTATTTTGAGCAGTGTACACAAGTCAATACTCACTTTCGAATTTTTTAACAAGGTTTCCACCTCATTTGCAGGAGGTTTACAGGCAGGTGAATGTGGGACTACTTCTTTGGGGATTGGCGCAGGAGCTATAACCTGAGTTTGAGCTTTCGAGGTCATGTGTAAAGCAGGATCAAAGAAGGTTACCTTCTTGGGAGAAGCCGGCCTGCGCAGCGAATCCGTTTGACCACGTGTTTGGACAGCAAGTATCTCTTCATTTTCTGCACATTGTTCTTCACCTGTGGTCTCTACAAGAAACGTGTGAGTAGGAGCTTCAGAGGCCGAAGCAGCTGATGTGTTCCCCTTCCCCATTTTCAACATGTATTCTTTAACAAGACACCTGTCCTCTTTATGCCCAATTTCTTTGCAGAAGTCACACACAGGGCATTCCTGCCCAAAATGTCCCCTTTTATTACATTTAGGGCATGGTCTTGCAAAGCACCGGCTCTCCGGATGATTGGGTTTGAAGCAATAAGTGCAAGGTGGCCCTGAGTATACTGGTCTGCCGTGTGTTGATGTGCTGGATTGAACCTTCAAGACCTCAGCCATCTGTTTGTGAACTCCACCAAAGTCTGCATGTTGGATTCCAGCTTACTGGTAGCTTTGGCCACCTCAGCAGCTATTTCTTCTTTCAAGGAGGGCTTCTTGTCTTTGACAACAGTGAAACATGCTTCTGGTTCCTGCTCCCAATCAGGGAGGTACTGGTCATGCGTGTATGAAGTGTCATCTGCTACAGTCAGCAACTGCTTTGATATCTCTACTGCTTTGGCCAGGGCTTTATGAATGGAATCCAGCGAACCCATGTCATGCAGCTTACCCATTTTCCTGTATAACTTGTAATGTGGCTTCAATCCGCATATAAAGAACTCCACCAAGTGGATGGTTGGTGTATCAATTTTCTTATCTTTACACTTCAGCAGGTAAGTGTTAAACCTTTCAACAAAAGCAGGAACACTTTCACCTTTTTTGATAACCAGCCTGGGTAGTTCTTGTATAAGTCCTCCCTTTGAAACTGCAGTGCCAAATCTTTCCATGAATATTGTTTCCCAATCTGTCACTCCGCAGCATTCTTGGTACTGGAACCAACTTTTGGCTTCACTTCTCATAGCCAAACCGAAAACAATAACTTTACTTCCCTTTCTCTTCCCACTGTCAGCATAATACTCCTCAAATTGAATGAGAAAATCATGTGGATTCGTGGTACCATCGTATGTAGGCATTGTCACTGGCAGATTGACTTCAATCTGATAGGGAGGTACTGCTGAAACAATGTGTCCATCAATCTGGCTGTTACTTCCCTGTTCCATGGTCACATCTTCAGCATTACTTCTTTTTGGAGGCATCTCTGCAGTGCTAATGCTGTATACAACAAGAGAACAGAAGGTGTATCCCGGTAGGACCTCCAAAAAGATGTTGCACTTAGAATGGGCTCTGTGCAACAGTCTTCAGAGATCCCAAGTGATCAGGACCTCCAGATTGGTTGGGCCAATCACTCCTTAGAAAAAAAATGTATTCCAAGATAAATCCCTATGAGAAGTGTTTAAACTTGATGGCCAATCACGGCAACTTTCATAAAGAACGGATAGCAATTTTGATAAGCCAATCCTGGTAATTTCACAAAAGGAAAGGGATAGAAATTTAGACAATGGAGCTAGGAATTTTATAGAATTTCTTTTAAGCTATGCATCCTCAACTCAATTCATATATCTTGAACAACTTAATACTTGATGCAAGTAGAATATATTGAGATAACAATGGATAAAATCAGATACAAGGTATTTCTTCAAGCCGATTTAAGCCAGAATAAGCCTACAATGCTTCCCCTGAACTATCTCAGGATGTTGAATAAAATCATACCAAATGCTAATAGCGTTTTTTTTTTTTTGTTTAGAATCAAAAGAGTACCAGAAATACAACGATGTATGAAATTTCTTTGGCTGCCAAAGAGCGATTCCGGATCCAAAATGCACAGTTTGAGAGCCCGTTTTCCTCTTCTCCCGCCTCTTTTATCCTCCTCCAACGGATTCTTCCCTCCATCAGAGTAATGCCAAACGCCATAAAGGCCACTTACGACTTGCAGAGACGTGATTTCTTCAGTTGATAACCAACTCCTGCTTAATTCGGCACCTGTTCAACAATTATTCTGGACTTGAAAATAACCCTAAAAGTTTGGCGATGTAGTCAATTTTGTTGCCAAAGGGTAGACGTCAAATAAAGACTCAACCAAAAACCTTTAACATTGAAGTAATTAATCCCTCACTAGTGCACCATAGTACATGCCAATGGAATCTCTAAAAACCTATATCAGGCCCTTTTCAGGAAATGTGAGCCACTACTCAACAAAATGACCATCCAACATTGAAACAGATAATCCCTTACTACTGCGCCATGGTAGATGCCAATGAAATCTCTACAAAAACCTGTATCAAGCCCTTTTCTGGAAATGTGATCTACTACTGCACCATGGTGACTCCTCCATGGCCATGTAAAATTCTAGATTTTACATGAGGTGTTCCTACACACCAGGACTTCTCTGCCACACTACATGCATGTAACTGAACTGTGCCATAGTAGCTCCCCCATGGCCTTGTGAATCTAAACAATTCAACAAGAGGTGCTCCTACTCACCGGGTCTTGATCCGCATCTTGCACACTGCATTCTTAAACAACCAAATGACGGTACCATGAAATTGCCCAAAACAATAATGGAATACGACAATGCCCAAAACAATGAAATGTTGCCACCTAAGGGGCAACAAGAAACCTCAGATATCCTAGCATCATCCAAATTAAAGGCTTAGTATCAATGACATTTAAATTAGAAACAAATAGATCATAATGACCCTTATATTCACCATATTCTCCCATTTCCTGTCAAAATTAGTACCAAATTTCTTCTTATGAGCAGATGCAATTGCTTCAATGTCAAATTGAAATTGGACTTTAATCTAGAAAGTGGAAAACTTTTTCTTTCCATACAAGACTCTGTTTCTGGACTTCCAGATATTCCAAAGAGCAGTGTGAATGATGGTATTGCAAAAAACATCATTGTCTTGAAGCAATGAAAGCAGATTTGTGTTCCAATTTATGCCAAATTTGTTATGAAACCACATCCAGAAGGCTCGAAGCTTATTACAGAGGAAAATATGACACATAGATTCTCTTTCATTGCACAACAGAGGACAAAGATCAGAGATATTATCCCTTTGGAGAGATAGGGATTTGAGATTAGACAAGCTCTTTTGAGTAATCAACCAGATGAAATACTTGACTTTAGGAGTACAGTATGATTTCCAGACATTATCCAGAAGACATTTCAACTGATCATCATTTAAATCCCATTTGCTCATGGCCTTACTAGGACTATTTTTGCAATTCAGAAGATCATAAACTGTCTTAACTCTATATCCCTTTTTACCCTGAAGAGACCATTCCTCTTGAAGATTTGGATTCCTGAAATCAAGATTCCTATATAACATCTGCTTGATATGCAAATAGATCTTCTTATCTGATGAGGTCCCCTTAATTTTGGCTTTAACAGCAGTCCAAGAGAGAATAGAGTTGTTGGAGATAATATCCCTAATGTAGTTCAGACTACCATCAGCCCATTTGCTATAAATTCTTGGATGCTTGATGGCCAACATTTTGGAGCTATTGTCTGTCAAGCTTGGGTTCCAAAAAATAGGCATATCAACACGAATCTTGCCATTGGGGTTGTAAGAAAAGTTGACTGAGATGGAATTCCAGGCTATAATAAATCTTCTCATAAGGGGAGAGATATTATTAGCTGGCCTAAGCTCGACAAAAGCAGAGTTTGGTAAAAAATGATTCATAGATGGATGGCCATAGGGATGGCTTTGGGAGATCCAAAATCTTATGAAGCTAGAAACAGGAGAGCTATTTCCAAATAAACTTCTCCATATAACACCAAACTCCTTATGCAATAATGTTAGCCGAGGCAGGATTGATCCCGTTAGAAGCTGAGGCTTTGAACCAGACCATAAACTTTGTAAACAGGTTACAAAAACAAGATGATAATTCCTTCTTCAAGGAGGCGCTGAACCAATCAATGGAATCGGGCTGGTACAAAGATGTTACAAAATGGGCTGAGAATTGGGAGATTACTGCAGATAATTGGCCAGACACAGCAATAGGGATAAGAGATTTAGTGCAGATGCTAGCTGTGAACAAACTTTGGGCCAAACTAGGTTCTCGGATGGAATATTACAGAGAAGAAATAAATCCTATGATCGTATATGCAAACCAAGCATATTTGGGGGCGAAGGTACCAAGACACACAAAGCAGATTATTGCCAGGTACAGAACTAGTTCTCATCGTCTTGGAGTAGAGACAGGGCGCTGGGCAAGGATTCCAAGGGAAGACCAAAAATGCTTATTATGTGAATCCAATGAAGTAGAAGATGAGACACATGTCTTCCTTCATTGCTCGGCGTATCAACAATTACGAAATATCTTTAACATCAGTTTCATTAGCTTTCATTCACTGTTCGATATGTCACCTAATGCTTTGGGCGCATACATGAATAAGATAGAATCTCATAGATTGTTTTTGTTAAAAACGAAACAGATGTTGTAACCCGTTGCTTTGTGACCTCCAAGGTCCAAAAGGGGCATGATTAAATATTATTATTATTATTATTAAATTTACCTGCAAGAGCCTGGGCTTGTAAATAAAGATCTTTACACCCTAAACCTCCATCAGTCTTAACAGTAACCCAATTGACAAGATGCTTTCCATTCCAGATGAAGGAACGAATAATTTTCTCAATTTCTCTATAGACAACCTTAGGGGCCACAAGAGCAGAGGAGAAATAAATATGGGAACTAGCCAATACAGTGTTAGCAATAATAGTTCTCCTTGCAAAGCTTAAGCATGATTTGTAGTTATTCAACTTCTTTTTAATTCTCATAACAATAGGATCCCAGAGACCTTTGATATTCTCATTCAAAGCAAGAGGCATACCTAATATTTAGAAGCATGAGCTGTGGGAATGACATCAATTCCAGCAATTTGAGTAAGATCAGAATCTCCTATAATCAAGCTCTTTTCAACATTTAACTTAATACTAGAGGCAGCTGAGATATTGGAATCAGATGCATCCAGAAAGGAAAAGGAATCATCTGCATACTGAAGAATGGTGATAGAATCAGCAAAGCCAGGAAGTTTCAAACCACGTAGCAAGTCAGAATTTTGATAATGGAGAATGGCTTTAGTGAGCAACTCAGCAGCAATACTGAACAAATAGGGAGCTAAGGGACAACCTTGCCTCACTCCTGTCATGATAGGGAAGAAAGCAGAAAGAGAGTCATTGATAAGGACTGCAGATTTAGAATGAGAATTGAGACCATAGATAAGATTTCTAATTTTTGAATTGAACCCAATTTTTGACATAGCAAAACCTAAGAAGTCTCATCTCACTGAATCAAAGGCACGCTTGAAGTCTAGCTTAAGCAGGACACAATTTTGCTTAGAGACTTTGTTCAGTGAAGACCTTCCATTGCAGTAACATAATTGTCAAGGATATTTCTGCCAGGTAGGAATGCAGATTGATTTAAGCTGATATTTCTTTGGAGAAAAGCTTTGATCCTATTAGCAATAATTTTGGCACAAATCTTATATGAAGAATTGGTCAAAGAAATAGGTCTCCAATCATTGATCATAGTAGGATGATCCACTTTAGGAACAAGGGTGATAAAGCTTGAAGAGATTGCAGGATGGAGATGTTCTGATTCCCAGAAGCTATGAATCATGGAGATAAGATCAATTTTAAGCAGATCCCAGAAATGGATATAAAATTCAATGGGAAGACCATCTGGTCCAGGGGATAGCAACAAAGCTCTTAATGACTTGTAAAACTTCATCTACAGTTGGTGGAGAAGACGAATTGAGATGTAATCTCCCCATGGGCTCAGGAAGAATGGACTCAATGAGATCTTTGAAGTCATTGGCTACCTGCAAATCAGAACTTGGGATACCATTATGAGAGAATAGACTTTGATATTTATGGAAGAAAGAATTATGAATTTCCCTTTGAGAAGTGTGAACTGAACCATCCTCATCTTTGACTTCAATAATTTAGTTTCTAAGAATCATACTTTTAGCAACCCTATGAAAGAATTTAGAGCTACCATAATCCAGTTCATTGATGAATTTAGATTTATATTTAATGGCAGAGCTTTTAGCTTCTTCCTCCTCGACTTGCCTGATAGCTCTTTCAAGAATCTCTTCTCCCATAGTTAGGTTGTTTGCAATCCATTTCTTGCGAAAGCCATCAGATGCTGTTTTCAAAGTCCCAATTTTACATTTTTTGAAGTTACCAGGTTCATGTGTCTTCTTAGTTTCTATTTGCTTGCTAAAATGGCTATATTAATTCTATTGGCACATCAAAGCTCAAGGCATTCTCTGATCCCTCTTTCCTTCTTATTTCTCATCTAACAGCATGGTTACGCATTTAGCTCATTAAATGAAAGCTGCCACATAGGGGACTCTTCTTGTGAGTCTATCATTACTTACAGTGCATCAATTAACATGACCTGGCAGATATTGCTTCTCTCTTTTCTGTTGATTCTGATAAAGTAGTAGAGGCAAATAATCATGACATTAAAGCTGAAAATCCGCTGAAAATGTCGAAGACACACTTGTTTATACAGGGGACGTGATCAGAGTCCTTGTTTCTTGCTCATGTGTGAATAATGTTAGGAAAGGTAACTCTACCACTTATACAGTTCAAGATGGGGATTGGTTGTCGAAAATAACCACAAAGTATGATGATCTCATCACATACCAGGAGATTGCTCACTCCAGTTGCTGGTGTGGAGGTTGTCAAAGCTCTCGAATCCCATTTCTCTGTCACGATAATTGACCTGTAAGTTCCTTGCTTGCTTCAAATCATTCTCCTTTCTAGCTGCAGAATAAATTTTTTGCATATCTGTGCAGGAAGAGTTATTTTGAAATACCTTATGGTGCCCTAAGATGCATAGTTGAACCTCAATTTTCTGAGCGTACAATCATATCATACTCAAAAATATTTCATCATGCCAATATAATCACAGATGAAGCCGTTGGAGCTAGTATAACAGAGGTGATCATAGGCAGTGGAGAACACATATGAGTTTTTAGTCATATGCACTGGTTCTTTGTGTAAAGGTCCACAGATGAGAGAAGAACACATTCAACAGTTCTGGACAGGTAAGTAACTGGTCCTCTTTGCAAAGGCAATTATAGAATCTATACCACATGCAACCTGGTTTATCAACTAGACTCTGAGATACGCCTTTAATCACTTAGTTGTTGTGTATGATAGAACATGCAAAGTTGATGAATTTTGAGATGGATCTACAATAAGATTTTGGACAGTTGAATAACCTTGTCTAATAATCTGATTATTCCTAGGCTTATCCATGTTCTGCATCTATATGGTCCTGCTTGCAAGTGTAGTTATAGAACTATGCTAGCATGTGCACCACCCACATGCATCCTGCTTAAGTTTGAGAGGTACTAACTAGCAAGTCACAAGTTATTTGACATTCCGTGTTTAATCGTTTGGTGGTTTGTGGTAGAACATGTAAAGTTGCAAGATTCAAAAACTGTTCTAATAATTGGGGAGGTCCCGTGGGGGTGGAGCTTGCTGGAGAAATAGTTATGGACTTCCCAAAGAAAAAGGTTGTTCTTGTTCACAGTGGTTCCAGACTGTGGAATTTCTCGGTCCAAAAGCATCAGAGAAAACACTACAATTTCTTCAGTCAAAATTGGTAGAGGTTATTTTGAATGAGCAAATTGATATAGCCACAGAATCTCTCAAGACACCAATTGCTACAAATACTGGGAGATTGATCGAAGCTGACATGCATTTCATTTGTGTTGAAAATAAGTTGAGTTCTTCTTGGCTAACAAATTCATTTATCAGTAGCTCTTTGGATGAAAGTGGGAGATTGAAGGTCAATGAGTCTCTCGTAGTAAAATGCACAACCAATGTGTTTGCTGCTGGAGATATTACCAATGTAAAGGTAGAATCTTGTTTGTTTCGTACAACTAAGATCCCTCTGCAGATTCTTTTGTATACATGTATTTGTTTTGAATTGATCCTACTTAAATCTTTTCAACAGCACATTGGGTTTTACTTGGGATTGAATAGAATATGGTTATGTGTAGTAATAGTTTTATTTCATTTTCTGTCAGGGAATTAAGCAAGGATATCATGCTGCACGACATGCACAGATTGTGGTACAAAATATCAAACAGTTCACAACAAACCCTGAAAGTAGATTAACCTCTTATAAACCTATGGATTATCCAATGGGAATTGTCTCGCTTGGTCGAAAAAATGCTGTAGCACAGCTTCCATTTGGTACATTTTTAGGATGGATTCCTGGTTTAATAAAGAGCAGGGACTTATTTATTTCAAAGGTGAGGAAAAAGCTTGGTTTGCAGGCATAATAACAGGACTGCCTCAGAGATTTTATTTAACATTAGCAATGAAGTCGCCCAGGATGGCATTGGCAAAATATACATTGCTATGCCTAGTATACTTACTCTCAACCTATAAATTACCTCACATTATGTTGTATATCATTAAATATTACAAGAAACTTATCGCGGCGGCCAAGGCCACCGCGAACATTTCTCTTCCCGTCTTATCTATTTTAAGCTAGAACATGCAGGATTTGAACCTGCATTAGCCAGGGGGGGGCACACCCGTATCCAGTAGCCTAGCCACTAGACTGTCAGTGCGGTAAGCGTTTTCTCTAGTGATGTAAGTAAAGGGAATCCCATAGTAACTATGTAGCATGCCGTCTATTGCACAGGCTGTCTATCGCACAGGCTGGATGTGTATATGTATAATCATGTACTTTTTTGTTTCAGTAATATGTGTTTGAAAGATGACAGTTCAAGATGCCAACTATGAACACACCATGTCATGCAATTATAATACAAACCATGTTACCACCCAATGATGGCCGATGGAGTCTGAGTATGGGCGGCGCACACTCTCATCCGATAGATTAACCACCGGAGTCTCACTGCGATAACCCTTTTGCCTAATCTTGCAAGTAAGGAAACTCCATCCACTAGGTAGAATACCATCTAATGCATAGGCTATATATGTACACTCTGGTTTAGTCCAAAGACAACGTACCTTGATGAATTACATGCAAAATTGACGTAGTGGTGTTGGAGATCATTGCCATATCTAGAAAGGTCTTGATCTCTTCACATCGAAGAACGGATGGCCCTGGATGGCCCTCGCACGAAAGAGATCCTCAAGGCATTCAACATGCTACTGAAGCTTTTCTTTCCTGTCTTTGCATCTTTTCAAGTGTTTCAGAACTTATAAGAATGACTAATATTGAGCCATCATCTGTGCTTGCATTTTCCTCTCATCATTCTTGCAAGCTCATCCATTCTTGAAATTTTCATGCAAGGATCTGGTCTAGATGCTTGTTTTAGAAAATAAATGTTGAAAGCAGTAAACACAAATTATTGAAAATAACCAAAAAAAAAAAAAAGGTTTCAGCCAAAATAAAGAATTAACTCATCTAAGTCATTATAAAGCTTTTGAGATATCTTTTAACCTGTACTTGCTTCCTTGTCTTGCATTCTGAGCCTGATTGATGAAACTATTCTCTGGCAGTAAAATTGTTCAAACAGCACACTTGTTACTTGAGTCTATATGCTGTCTTCATGAATTAGTCCACCCACAAACTGCTCATAGCTTCTTGCAAAGCTATTCTCCAAACGAAATCCCAAGTCCGACCACCTGCGCTGGCTGCACGCTCTTGATGTATTTTCAATGTTTACTCATCTTCATGCGATTCATTAAAAGCTGTTCCACTTATGGGCATGGGTTGAGCAGCAACAGCTGGTAGCATTGATTGTGTATATGCTCCAAGATTTGATGCATACAGGCTGTTACCTAGTTGGCCAGTTGAATCTATTTCCTAAATCAATCATTATGGAGTTAATGTCATGATTCAGTCTAAAAATACAAAGGAATAGACGGGTTTTCAAATAACTCGCCTGCTCGTGGACTGGCTTGATGTCTGCATGTCCTTGCTCTTGTCGAAGTGCTGCAGCTAGTTCCTCAACCTGTATGAAATAAATAAGTACACATCATGTTGAAGTATCACATATAATTGCTAAGGTTCTGGAAAGATACAGCACACCAAAAATGGCAATAACATTCTTACAAAACTACCCTAAAGGAAGGTAGTCAAAGAGACACCACTCGCTATCCAATCGCTAAAAGGTATGCAGATTATACATCAATGCATGTCATGTCACAATATCTTGATTACTAATAGCAAATAGAAAATACCATAATGAGGCAAATATTAAAAGAGCAACTGTGCACTAAGTATGAACAGTATGATAGCTGAAAGCATGGTTAGCTTAAAACATGCAAAATGAGCAGGTGCGTATTATGAGAAAAGCAAGAAGAGGTAACAAATTAGAACTTCAAAATTCCATATATGTATGAAGTTACATATAATCATCACTAGGGTTAATAAAATGCTTTCTGCAAAACCATTCACACATTGTTGATTCTTAATGATGCAGATTAATGCAGTTTATATGGATGCAAAAGATAAGGAATCAGGATCATTTAACTGCTATATGAACAAAGACATCGATTGAAGAGGTTGAGATGATGGTCCTTTCCAAACGACTTGAAAGCTCTCAAATGTAAAATATATAGGCATAAGGTCTTCTTAGGCCCTGCCTCCACATTAAATCACAACCTGTTGTGTGGCTAGGCATATAGAGTTCCAAAATATGTATACCTAAGCAAAGAGTAAAGGACGTTGTAATTACTCTTTTAGCACTTGGAGAAGCATGTGCAGCTCTATCTCATCCTCCTCCCCTGCCATCTTTTTGGAATTGACTCGGCTTCTTCATCTGTTAGAGAGGAAAACCTGAGCAGTAAAGATAAATATTGGTCTTATAAAGCTTGATGAAGAAATTGTAAAGACAAACAGCAAAATTTGAGGCAAATCGGAGGGCTATACACCAAACCAAGAATCGCCGCTACTAGGCTAATCTTTTTCAGTAAGTGGTGTAAGGATCCTGGAAAAGAAGCTGTCTGGTAACAGCGCCCAACCTATTTGTAAGCTCCAAAACCTACTCCTGCTCATTAAAAGAAAGATCATCGACTTCACGCCCTGCCTGAGCGCCCAAAAGACGACGCCCCTGTACACAAGAAGCAAGAATCATGAAGAAAACCCCAAAAAGAAGGGCGCCCAAGAACATTTTCCTTCCCATGACTCCGGCAGAGGCCATTAGATCGCCCGAATGGAAAGATTCGAAGGTGGAGAGGTCGGATGTGAGAAAATGGGAAGATTTTTTGAGAAAATGGGCAAAATAATATGAGGTATTACCTTGTTTAGACAGAGATTCAAAAATCGTGGACGGTTTTAGGGCCCAAGGCTTCGGATTTCAGAGGATTGATCGGATTCAAATTTGGCAAATTAATTGACAAATATGAGTCTAAGTTCTTAATCGTGGTCGTGGCTGGAGGTTTAAATCAACAAAGAAATCAAATAATCGATGCAGTTATTATTGCTCGGATTCTTGGAGCATGGCTCTACAGCACCAGATTTGACGACTAGAGGATGGATTTGCAAGGCCGAGCAGAGCATCGGACATGTACTTGCCCAACAGAGGAACCGTCCGAAACAGAAAAAACAGGGAAAATGGACGGATGGTTGTTCCTGTGCTCTTTCTGTCCTTCCTTTTTTTTTTCATTTTTTTTCAAGGACATGTGTCCCTCTCAGGGTTTTTTTCATCAAAGAAAATAGAAAAAGGAACATGCTTTATATAGGAGTGATTATTATTGTGTACGAGGCCATTTCTATTTTAAAATCAACACCGTACCTATTTTTTATTGGAGCTTATGGTGTGAAAAGCAAGGTTTGTTGAAATGATTATGATGGTTTCTGATCAAGTTTCGTCATTTGTTTATTTATTTTCTGTGTTGGTAAGACACTCTTCAATTTGGATGTTCTGGCGAACCCAATACAGATGAACCACACTCTAGCTATAGATGCCATCTGTGTATGCCCTTGTACCCATGCCTCTCCGCTCATAGCTCACTACCTTTTTTCAAATTGTCACCCAAACGCTGGAAAAAGGCAACTTATGGGACCACACAATTAGCAACACTGAAACTGTGATATTATACCTAGCAATGGCTTTCACTTCTTTCTCTCCTGCTTCACAATGTACAGTCTTAATCATAATTATTGCTTCATTTCACATAAATTAAAGCTTCCCTGCCGGTGAGATTGGCTGTGCATTTCAAATAATTTCCAGCAAATAATGAATTAGCGCTGCATTGAGGACTCTAGGTATTGGCTACTAAAATATTCGTAATGCCTGCATTTGCATAAATGGTAAGCAATGCAACATAATTTTGGTACACACGAAATCAAACCTGTGAAATTGATCAAGAGTCTGCCATCAGAAGCACGACCGCCTGTATTCTTTGTCTTGTTTGCAAACTGCTGACCTCTATGGCTTCAAACTATGGATGTATTTTACTTCCAAAGTATATTCACTGCATTTAGTACAATTTAGTACTATATCAAGCTTTTTTCCATTTTCTCCTAGCAATGAAACACATGCAGTCACCTTTAATTGCTCCACAATTTCTTGTCCAGATCATTTCTTTCTGCAAGTTATGATATATAAAAAAAGAGAAAGGTTCTACACTGACAAAACCGAAGATACCCCCATGTAGAATTATTAAAAGGTTCAGGTAGAAACTTAGGAAGCAATGAGCTTCTAGGCCTAGAAACTTCTGTCAGATAGAGAATA
This sequence comes from Isoetes taiwanensis, assembly GCA_021234155.1. Lineage (NCBI taxonomy): Eukaryota > Viridiplantae > Streptophyta > Lycopodiopsida > Isoetales > Isoetaceae > Isoetes > Isoetes taiwanensis. The sequence goes on along the minus strand of JAJEKV010000059.1, from coordinate 2,030,237 downwards.
AATAAACTAACCTGAGAAAAATTAGCAGCAGACACAGCTTTGATAACCTGGCTAGGCCGGTCTCATGATGCCAAGTCGCAAAAAACATTCTAAATAAGCACAAAAGCTAAGCTCTGAGACAAAACTAAAACGAAGCTACTTCAAGAATTCAGCTTTTTCCCCAAATCAGAAGCGGATCAGGCTAAAAGAACCAGTTTGAATCTTCAAACATATGATTCATTTCCAGCATATGATTATAGCAGACAAAGACCTAATCGTGAAGACACTCGTTGATAGCTTTTGTCAACTCCATAGCTAAAGCTGCATGAACCATCCAAAGAAGTGCACATTGACGGGCAACATCCAACCAAAAAGAATAGATCAATTAGAAACATGATGAAAATCCGTTGTATTTAGAAGAAAGCAACTCTTACATCTTGCAGAAACATAAAAAGATAGGATGAATTTCAGAAAGAGGCTAGGGCTAGGCTTAGATTTGGTCTTGGGCTTAGTCCGGCGGAGAGGTGGTTGATCTTGTTTGAGAAAGGCAGAGCAGAACTGCACCAAGACTGGAAATAAAGATCTGTTGCACAACTTCTCTGCTCCAAGCAAATAAAAGCGAGATCTTCAAAAGCGACTTCAAAATCTAAAACATGATAAAATGCAATACATAACAAAAAGTGAGAGGAATAAAACAGAGAGGTGTTACGTTCTACCTGCTTTGCCCCAATTTGTCGATTAGATTTGCCTGAGAATCCAACCACTGTAAGGAAAGCCTAGAGCTCTACCTGAAGTCCGGCACATCTGAAGAAATTTTGCCACTCGTGGAATTCACTTGCTTGTCGCCTTCCTCATTTTGCTTCCGGCTTTTGCTTCCTTACACGGGCTATAAACCCTATGTCGAGCATCAAATCCACCGTTTTTCGTCGTGTCTTCCCTGAAAGAGTGTGAGCAGATTGATGCACCACAATGAGCAGATTTGTTTGGGTTCCAATAGCTACTTTGCTCCAAGCGATGGCAGTTTTCGAGCTTGCTTTGGTTCAATCCAGAATTTTCTTTCATTTACATATAATAAGCACAATTCCTGTTCGGCAATATTTCCTCTTGCTTGAGCTTTGAAGCGGAAATTTTCAAATCTAACCGGCAGGTTGTAGGACTTCCCCGGAATTTGTCGATCACTGCCAGAAACCTTCACGTAAAGATTATTACAGGCGGGCACAAGCTATAAAAGATTATTACAGGCGCCAGACCTGCACAAGATTATTACAGTGCCAAAACCATCATTACGTCCGTTAAATTAGCTGAAGAATTTTAAATTACCTGAAAAGAAAAAAAAAGTATAAGGGGTCCCTTAACCTAAATCCTTCCCCCCAAAACTTTCACACGCCGGTTTTCAACTTTCTGATCCCAAAACTAACGCTTTTCGCCGGAAAAATGTCCACACCGGTGCCAAAAAAAAGAGGACACCCACCCCAGTTACAATTTAAGTAAGTAGATGCATAGAGAGAAAAAATAAAATACATAGAAAAGATAAAAACAACTATCTTTTTTTAGTTTTCCACCTGTACTAATATTCAAACTTCTGTTATGGCAACTAAACCTATAGGCCCCTCCAAGATAGGCTTTGTAGTGTTGTGTACATCTTATCTCTTTTCCTTTGGCTACACGACTTTCAGCTCTGTCATATTTTTCTTCATCTTGAAGGTAACTCTATATCATATGCTCCATACTAGAATACCAGGAATTCTATACCTGACCTTGATGTTGACCTTCATACATGAGTCTCCAAGATGTTTTGTACAGGAATTATTTGCATGAACGTTTTCTGCCAGCACAGTGTCACAGGTTCTGAAAATCGTTTTTTACCATCAAGAGTAGTCCTACTATATTGTCCTCATCCTAATGCATTGTCATATTCCACTATGTTTTCATGGTTGTGCTAATTACTATAAGATATATCTACATATTGTCGGCCAGTGTGAGAACAATTTAGCTGATTGGATTGCTCAATTACAAGATAGGTATGAAATCATCTAATTGTGGTAACATGTTGGAATGCAATCCACGAGAGAATCATATTGGAGGCTCTACATTATATGTTCTTTCTTGGTGTGCAAGTGTGTGCGATTGTCATGTACAACTCATAGAAACCAGCTATATTGTTATGGTAGCACAAAACGTTGTGGTGTAAAAATTGATTTCTTGTAAACTTACTCACAATTCTCAAGATGGTAACTTCAAGATGGCAACTTCTAGATGATTATACAACAAGTAGGTTTCAACGGATGGTGGTCTACTATAGTGTCATTCCAAATATTAGCAATCAAATTGTTTCATACATGGCTTTAAGTCTTTCCTATTTTAAACAATATATATATGAAACTAGTAAACGTGTGCCCGGCGTTGCCGGGCTAATGTCCTAGCATACGTCTTTTCTTAGCCTCTAAACATCTTATGTGCAACTTCCAACAACAGCATCACATGTTAGATTTTCACAATAGTATTCTCCACCTATCCCCCACCACAATTATATTGCAAAATGAATGCACCACAGAACTTGAGAGGGCATTTCTTTAGTGGTAAAGTTGTCGGATGTAAATATTCTTCCTAAGCTACATATATGGTTTATAATTTAATTCAATTGAACTTAGTAGTTTATAATGAGCAAAATGTGCATCCAATGATGTAGACAAATATTTTAAGTATTGGTCAAGGCAAAAGGAAGGCATAGCAACGTATGTATATACGTACTGCAATTGCAACAATGAAATACATTTGTAAAATGATTATTGACAAAAAAGGGTTTGAAGTGTACTATGCATTCAGCGTTTTCAAGTTCAAATTCATTAACATAGTTATCATATTTTGCTAATATATTTGAAAGATTTTAACACTTGGATGCATAGCGTTTGTTAAGATGTTAGCAAAAATGTTCAAAAGATACCTAACAATGGAACTAACATGCCTTTATATTTTGATAGCCTTATCTTACACAATACGTGATTCATGACAGGCAGAGGCATCATTTGCACTATAGGTTCTAAGGTTAAATTGAAGGTGCATATTTGTGTTAGGTCAACAATGGTATATCCCAAGGTTGTTGTTGCAAAGATTGCAGAAGCTGCAAACAATTGCCATTATGCAGCTTGATCAAGGCCGAAGCATCTGTTCGTTGAAGCATTGCAACAAAAACATTAATCATTGGTGCTCATAATATCAATCCTACAAATACAAATGCCAAATGCAAGAATACAAATTAAGCATAAGGGCCACCGAAATACCTCAAATCAATTTGCTTGATCTATTTAGGGCATGACAACGCATCCAAATGCATCTTGCTCACAAACTGGTGTTGCTTGTAGCTTTGCTGCAACACCAAAACAACAATGCAATTGAAAAATATATATAGGCTTTGTAATCATATCTATAGAATGCCACTCCTTATAAACACATAGATAAAGTAGGTACAACTAATTCTTGGGAGCAATCCAAATGCCACAATAAGAATACATGCAATACCTAGCTCTACCTTATTAAGATATACTAAGCCCTTAATCTGTAGTATAAGTAAATGAGACACCCTTAGACCCTTGATCTATAATATAGGTAAGTGAAAATGCCTTAAATCTTCAAGTCAGATATGCTAAGCCCTTAAATTTTTTTTGCAGCATAGGATAAATGAAATGTAAAGACCCAAAAAAACTTTAATTCTCTCTGTAGCATAGGAAACAATGCGAAACGCATAAGAAGAGGTAGACAAAACTGTGCATGCAAATATTACCTTTTGCAAAATTCGTTTTCAGCAATTTATTCTTTGTTTTTGGTTCCACCAAAGACTCTGCCCCTTAGGTCCACTGTTAAAAATCTTTTAAAATATACATGTGAAATCTAATGGTCCCTAAAATCTAAAGGCTCCAGTAGTAAAAAGCCATTCATACTTATCAAGCTTCATCGTAACTTCCTTTACCTCTGCCAAAATTCCACAACAAAGAACCTCAGCTTTCTGCTCAAATAAAGCCATGAAGCTCCTGCCTTGAACCTTCTGGATCTTCTACATGAAGCGAAGCACAATAGAAAAAATGAGATAATACGATCTGCACCAAAGGTAGACAAAGTACAACAACTGTGATATAAACTATATCAAGCTTTTTTCCATTTTCTCCTAGCAATGAAACACATGCAGTCACCTTTAATTGCTCCACAATTTCTTGTCCAGATCATTTCTTTCTGCAAGTTATGATATATAAAAAAAGAGAAAGGTTCTACACTGACAAAACCGAAGATACCCCCATGTAGAATTATTAAAAGGTTCAGGTAGAAACTTAGGAAGCAATGAGCTTCTAGGCCTAGAAACTTCTATCAGATAGAGAATAAATAAACTAACCTGAGAAAAATTAGCAGCAGACACAGCTTTGATAACCTGGCTAGGCCGGTCTCATGATGCCAAGTCGCAAAAAACATTCTAAATAAGCACAAAAGCTAAGCTCTGAGACAAAACTAAAACGAAGCTACTTCAAGAATTCAGCTTTTTCCCCAAATCAGAAGCGGATCAGGCTAAAAGAACCAGTTTGAATCTTCAAACATATGATTCATTTCCAGCATATGATTATAGCAGACAAAGACCTAATTCGTGAAGACACTCGTTGATAGCTTTTGTCAACTCCATAGCTAAAGCTGCATGAACCATCCAAAGAAGTGCACATTGACGGGCAACATACAACCAAAAAGAATAGATCAATTAGAAACATGATGAAAATCCCTTGTATTTAGAAGAAAGCAACTCTTACATCTTGCAGAAACATAAAAAGATAGGATGAATTTCAGAAAGAGGCTAGGGCTAGGCTTAGATTTGGTCTTGGGCTTAGTCCGGCGGAGAGGTGGTTGATCTTGTTTGAGAAAGGCAGAGCAGAACTGCACCAAGACTGGAAATAAAGATCTGTTGCACAACTTCTCTACTCCAAGCAAATAAGCAGATCTTCAAGCAGCTTCAAAATCTAAAACCTGATAAAATGCAATACATAACAAAAGTGAGAGAATAAACAGAGAGGTGTTACGTTCTACTTGCTGCCCCAATTTGTCTGATTAGATTTGCCTGAGAATCCAACCACTGTAAGGAAAGCCTAGAGCTCTACCTGAAGTCCGGCACATCTGAAGAAATTTTGCCACTCGTGGAATTCACTTGCTTGTCGCCTTCCTCATTTTGCTTCCGGCTTTTGCTTCCTTACACGGGCTATAAACCCTATGTCGAGCATCAAATCCACCGTTTTTCGTCGTGTCTTCCCTGAAAGAGTGTGAGCAGATTGATGCACCACAATGAGCAGATTTGTTTGGGTTCCAATAGCTACTTTGCTCCAAGCGATGGCAGTTTTCGAGCTTGCTTTGGTTCAATCCAGAATTTTCTTTCATTTACATATAATAAGCACAATTCCTGTTCGGCAATATTTCCTCTTGCTTGAGCTTTGAAGCGAAATTTTCAAATCTAACCTAAGGGGTTGTAGGACTTCCCTAATTTGTCGATCAACGCGAAACCTTCACGTAAAGATTATTACAAAGGCACTGCGCTACAAAAAGATTATTACGAGCGCCCGGACACGCACAAAAAGATTATTACAAAGATTACCAAAACCATCATTACGTCCGTTAAATTAGTGAAGAATTTTAAATTACCTGCAAAAAAAAAAAAAGTATAAGGGGTCCCTTAACCTAAATCCTTCCCCCAAAACTTTCACACTTTTCAACTTTCTCGATCCCAAAACTAACGCTTTTCGCCGGAAAAATGTCCACACCGGTGCCAAAAAAAAGAGGACACCCACCCCAGTTACAATTTAAGTAAGTAGATGCATAGAGAAAAAATAAAATACATAGAAAAGATAAAAACAACTATCTTTTTTTAGTTTTCCACCTGTACTAATATTCAAACTTCTGTTATGGCAACTAAACCTATAGGCCCCTCCAAGATAGGCTTTGTAGTGTTGTGTACATCTTATCTCTTTTCCTTTGGCTACACTACTTTCAGCTCATGTCATATTTTTCTTCATCTTGAAGGTAACTCTATATCATATGCTCCATACTAGAATACCAGGAATTCTATACCTGACCTTGATGTTGACCTTCATACATGAGTCTCCAAGATGTTTTGTACAGGAATTATTTGCATGAACGTTTTCTGCCAGCACAGTGTCACAGGTTCTGAAAATCGTTTTTTACCATCAAGAGTAGTCCTACTATATTGTCCTCATCCTAATGCATTGTCATATTCCACTATGTTTTCATGGTTGTGCTAATTACTATAAGATATATCTACATATTGTCGGCCAGTGTGAGAACAATTTAGCTGATTGGATTGCTCAATTACAAGATAGGTATGAAATCATCTAATTGTGGTAACATGTTGGAATGCAATCCACGAGAGAATCATATTGGAGGCTCTACATTATATGTTCTTTCTTGGTGTGCAAGTGTGTGCGATTGTCATGTACAACTCATAGAAACCAGCTATATTGTTATGGTAGCACAAAACGTTGTGGTGTAAAAATTGATTTCTTGTAAACTTACTCACAATTCTCAAGAAATATCTACGTAAAATCCTTATGGCCCCAAAGGGGCTGCAAAACGTTTACATGCATATGCATCCTATTATTTAATAACAATATATTAATATTATACATCTACCCATTGCACATTACATCCCACATATTAGAAATTGACCCATTAAATTAAACCCCCTTAGAAACCCCCAATTGTTTTTGCTAATATCTCAAACAAACACGAACACAGAGCATGGAACTTGGGAAGTTTTCAATCTAGTATCTCTTCTACTGCAAATATTTTTCTAGCATCTTTGAAGTGAGGGATGTAATGGATCTCTACCAAATGCCTGTGAGCTTTATGCATATTGAACTATACTTTTTGTTGGCAACTTTTTCGGCTTGTCTAGGTCTAGTAATGCATTGACCGTTTCACTTCTTATCGCAAGGTGCAACAAGATCATCTCCCTCAAAATTTTTCTCAATGTTGAATGATTGCCAATGTAACATTTATGTGGCTTGTAAGCTAAGTTGCAGTTGCAACAACGGAATGTAGGCAACTTCTAGATGATTATATAACAAGTAGGTTTCAACGGATGGTGGTCTACTATAGTGTCATTCCAAATATTAGCAATCAAATTGTTTCATACATGGCTTTAAGTCTTTCCTATTTTAAACAATATATATATGAAACTAGTAAACGTGTGCCCAGCGTTGCCGGGCTAATGTCCTAGCATACGTCTTCTCTTAGCCTCTAAACATCTTATGTGCAACTTCCAACAACAGCATCACATGTTAGATTTTCACAATAGTATTCTCCACCTATCCCCCACCACAATTATATTGCAAAATGAATGCACCACAGAACTTGAGAGGGCATTTCTTTAGTGGTGGATGTAAATATTCTTCCTAAGCTACATATATGGTTTATAATTTAATTCAATTGAACTTAGTAGTTTATAATGAGCAAAATGTGCATCCAATGATGTAGACAAATATTTTAAGTATTGGTCAAGGCAAAAGGAAGGCATAGCAACGTATGTATATACGTACTGCAATTGCAACAATGAAATACATTTGTAAAATGATTATTGACAAAAAAGGGTTTGAAGTGTACTATGCATTCAGCGTTTTCAAGTTCAAATTCATTAACATAGTTAGCATATTTTGCTAATATATTTGAAAGATTTTAACACTTGGATGCATAGCGTTTGTTAAGATGTTAGCAAAAATGTTCAAAAGATACCTAACAATGGAACTAACATGCCTTTATATTTTGATAGCCTTATCTTACACAATACGTGATTCATGACAGGCAGAGGCATCATTTGCACTATAGGTTCTAAGGTTAAATTGAAGGTGCATATTTGTGTTAGGTCAACAATGGTATATCCCAAGGTTGTTGTTGCAAAGATTGCAGAAGCTGCAAACAATTGCCATTATGCAGCTTGATCAAGGCCGAAGCATCTGTTCGTTGAAGCATTGCAACAAAAACATTAATCATTGGTGCTCATAATATCAATCCTACAAATACAAATGCCAAATGCAAGAATACAAATTAAGCATAAGGGCCACCGAAATACCTCAAATCAATTTGCTTGATCTATTTAGGGCATGACAACGCATCCAAATGCATCTTGCTCACAAATCGGTGTTGCTTGTTGTAGCTTTGCTGCAACACCAAAACAACAATGCAATTGAAAAATATATATAGGCTTTGTAATCATATCTATAGAATGCCACTCCTTATAAACACATAGATAAAGTAGGTACAACTAATTCTTGGGAGCAATCCAAATGCCTCAATAAGAATACATGCAATACCTAGCTCTACCTTATTAAGATATACTAAGCCCTTAATCTGTAGTATAAGTAAATGAGACACCCTTAGATCCCTTGATCTATAATATAGGTAAGTGAAAATGCCTTAAATCTTCAAGTCAGATATGCTAAGCCCTTAAATTTTTTTTGCAGCATAGGATAAATGAAATGTAAAGACCCAAAAAAACTTTAATTCTCTCTCAGAAAGCATAGGAAACAATGCTAAACGATAAGAAGAGGTAGACCAGAATCGTGCATGCAAATATTACCTTTTGCAAAATTCGTTTTCAGCAATTTATTCTTTGTTTTTGGTTCCACCAAAGACTCTGCCCCTTAGGTCCACTGTTAAAAATCTTTTAAAATATGCATGTGAAATCTAATGGTCCCTAAAATCTAAAGGCTCCAGTAGTAAAAAGCCATTCATACTTATCAAGCTTCATCGTAACTTCCTTTACCTCTGCCAAAATTCCACAACAAAGAACCTCAGCTTTCTGCTCAAATAAAGCCATGAAGCTCCTGCCTTGAACCTTCTGGATCTTCTACATGAAGCGAAGCACAATAGAAAAAATGAGATAATACGATCTGCACCAAAGGTAGACAAAGTACAACAACTGTGATATAAACTATATCAAGCTTTTTTCCATTTTCTCCTAGCAATGAAACACATGCAGTCACCTTTAATTGCTCCACAATTTCTTGTCCAGATCATTTCTTTCTGCAAGTTATGATATATAAAAAAAGAGAAAGGTTCTACACTGACAAAACCGAAGATACCCCCATGTAGAATTATTAAAAGGTTCAGGTAGAAACTTAGGAAGCAATGAGCTTCTAGGCCTAGAAACTTCTGTCAGATAGAGAATAAATAAACTAACCTGAGAAAAATTAGCAGCAGACACAGCTTTGATAACCTGGCTAGGCCGGTCTCATGATGCCAAGTCGCAAAAAACATTCTAAATAAGCACAAAAGCTAAGCTCTGAGACAAAACTAAAACGAAGCTACTTCAAGAATTCAGCTTTTTTTTTTTTTTTTTTTTTTTTTTTTTTTTGAAGGACGAACAACAATTTTATTAATCATCAAAAATAAGTACAAAGTGAATACTTCTCATCTAGTTGTGTAAGCACAAGAGAATGCCACCGGAACACGAGCCTGTGACACAATGTGCTTACTCCACACTAGATAAGTAACAGATGATAAGGCCCTGCTGATGAGCCTAACCACATTCGACTTGTAATGGCGTCAAATTCGACTTGACTACTGGAGCCTCAGGAGAGTCTGCAGAAGTATCTCGGGCCAATGGCAAAACAACATTATCTTCAACCATATCAGCCCACTGAAGTGGAGCAAAGCGACCATATGCAACAGACGAGAGCTGAGATGCCGAAGTATTAGAACCCTTAGCGGACTTTCGAGGTTGACGAAGCGCAGGTGGATGTTTGGGTGGAGGGTGGGCACCACGACGATCAATGTCCATGTACTGCCCACACGCCTCTTCAACTTGCTCTTGTGACCTTTGGATCTCATCCAATCTTTGCCTCTGTTGATCCAACATCAAAGGCTAAAAGAACCAGTTTGAATCTTCAAACATATGATTCATTTCCAGCATATGATTATAGCAGACAAAGACCTAATCGTGAAGACACTCGTTGATAGCTTTTGTCAACTCCATAGCTAAAGCTGCATGAACCATCCAAAGAAGTGCACATTGACGGGCAACATCCAACCAAAAAGAATAGATCAATTAGAAACATGATGAAAATCCGTTGTATTTAGAAGAAAGCAACTCTTACATCTTGCAGAAACATAAAAAGATAGGATGAATTTCAGAAAGAGGCTAGGGCTAGGCTTAGATTTGGTCTTGGGCTTAGTCCGGCGGAGAGGTGGTTGATCTTGTTTGAGAAAGGCAGAGCAGAACTGCACCAAGACTGGAAATAAAGATCTGTTGCACAACTTCTCTGCTCCAAGCAAATAAGCAGATCTTCAAGCAGCTTCAAAATCTAAAACCTGATAAAATGCAATACATAACAAAAGTGAGAGAATAAACAGAGAGGTGTTACGTTCTACCTGCTGCCCCAATTTGTCTGATTAGATTTGCCTGAGAATCCAACCACTGTAAGGAAAGCCTAGAGCTCTACCTGAAGTCCGGCACATCTGAAGAAATTTTGCCACTCGTGGAATTCACTTGCTTGTCGCCTTCCTCATTTTGCTTCCGGCTTTTGCTTCCTTACACGGGCTATAAACCCTATGTCGAGCATCAAATCCACCGTTTTTCGTCGTGTCTTCCCTGAAAGAGTGTGAGCAGATTGATGCACCACAATGAGCAGATTTGTTTGGGTTCCAATAGCTACTTTGCTCCAAGCGATGGCAGTTTTCGAGCTTGCTTTGGTTCAATCCAGAATTTTCTTTCATTTACATATAATAAGCACAATTCCTGTTCGGCAATATTTCCTCTTGCTTGAGCTTTGAAGCGGAAATTTTCAAATCTAACCGGCAGGTTGTAGGACTTCCCCGGAATTTGTCGATCACTGCCAGAAACCTTCACGTAAAGATTATTACAGGCGGGCACACGCTACAAAAGATTATTACAGGCGCCAGACCTGCACAAAAGATTATTACAGTGCCAAAACCATCATTACGTTCGTTAAATTAGCTGAAGAATTTTAAATTACCTGAAAAGAAAAAAAAAGTATAAGGGGTCCCTTAACCTAAATCCTTCCCCCCAAAACTTTCACACGCCGGTTTTCAACTTTCTGATCCCAAAACTAACGCTTTTCGCCGGAAAAATGTCCACACCGGTGCCAAAAAAAAGAGGACACCCACCCCAGTTACAATTTAAGTAAGTAGATGCATAGAGAGAAAAAATAAAATACATAGAAAAGATAAAAACAACTATCTTTTTTTAGTTTTCCACCTGTACTAATATTCAAACTTCTGTTATGGCAACTAAACCTATAGGCCCCTCCAAGATAGGCTTTGTAGTGTTGTGTACATCTTATCTCTTTTCCTTTGGCTACACGACTTTCAGCTCTGTCATATTTTTCTTCATCTTGAAGGTAACTCTATATCATATGCTCCATACTAGAATACCAGGAATTCTATACCTGACCTTGATGTTGACCTTCATACATGAGTCTCCAAGATGTTTTGTATGAGAATTATTTGCATGAACGTTTTGCCAAAGACAAAGATTGTCACGTGTTTACGAAAATCGTTTTTTACCATCAAGAGTAGTCCTACTATATTGTCCTCATCCTAATGCATTGTCATATTCCACTATGTTTTCATGGTTGTGCTAATTACTATAAGATATATCTACATATTGTCGGCCAGTGTGAGAACAATTTAGCTGATTGGATTGCTCAATTACAAGATAGGTATGAAATCATCTAATTGTGGTAACATGTTGGAATGCAATCCACGAGAGAATCATATTGGAGGCTCTACATTATATGTTCTTTCTTGGTGTGCAAGTGTGTGCGATTGTCATGTACAACTCATAGAAACCAGCTATATTGTTATGGTAGCACAAAACGTTGTGGTGTAAAAATTGATTTCTTGTAAACTTACTCACAATTCTCAAGAAATATCTACGTAAAATCCTTATGGCCCCAAAGGGGCTGCAAAACGTTTACATGCATATGCATCCTATTATTTAATAACAATATATTAATATTATACATCTACCCATTGCACATTACATCCCACATATTAGAAATTGACCCATTAAATTAAACCCCCTTAGAAACCCCCAATTGTTTTTGCTAATATCTCAAACAAACACGAACACAGAGCATGGAACTTGGGAAGTTTTCAATCTAGTATCTCTTCTACTGCAAATATTTTGCTAGCATCTTTGAAGTGAGGGATGTAATGGATCTCTACCAAATGCCTGTGAGCTTTATGCATATTGAACTATACTTTTTGTTGGCAACTTTTTCGGCTTGTCTAGGTCTAGTAATGCATTGACCGTTTCACTTCTTATCGCAAGGTGCAACAAGATCATCTCCCTCAAAATTTTTCTCAATGTTGAATGATTGCCAATGTAACGTTTATGTGGCTTGTAAGCTAAGTTGCAGTTGCAACAACGGAATGTAGGCAACTTCTAGATGATTATACAAAAAGTAGGTTTCAACGGATGGTGGTCTACTATAGTGTCATTCCAAATATTAGCAATCAAATTGTTTTATACATGGCTTTAAGTCTTTCCTATTTTAAACAATATATATATGAAATACCTTTATGGCTGTGTTGGGTTAGCAACTTGATTTTCACTCGCTATGAGGTGTGATAAAACACAAAATATTTAAAGACTGATGTTCAAACCCTAAATGACACATCAATCACATGAATTGAAATGTTCCCTTAATGCAGGATTTAGGCTATTGTGCTGCTTTAACGCAATTTCAAATCTAGTCTGATTCATAAAATCATCGCTACAGTAAATTTATTCGAAGAAATGCCGGGAAGAGATTCTGCTGGCCATATGGCATGCCGCTATAGGTATGGCTTAAAAAATCTCTGATCGTTTCCTCGCAAAGCTTTTTAATCCAGGTTTGGTTTCTCGGATCATAAGCAGTTTTTGTACTCGGATTATCTTCGGGAAATCTTATTTCTTAGTCCGTAATTTTCTACTGCCCAAAGTGTATAATTTGCTTGCAGTATAGAAGCAACTAGGCTAACTGTAATGTTTCTTGCGTTTTGTTATAGTTACAAACAGTTTGTCTATGTCTTTATAATTGCTTTTGAATTCTACAGTTGGTGATGTGACAATGGAAAGCAAGGGGGATTTTGCACTTTGGGCTAAAGGGAAGGCAAATGAGGCGATTTCCTTGCATGATTTTACAGGAGCAAAGGAATTTTTGAGCTTAGCAAAATTCTTGGTTCCCAATCTGGATGGCATGGAGCAGATGGCAGCAGTAGTGGATGTGCACCTGGCTGGGCAGTTGAGAGTTTCAGGAAATGAAATGGACATGTACGCAGTTCTGCAGCTTGATCCTTCTGCCGATGATAACACAATAAACGAACAGTATAACAAACTTGCTCTTATCCTTAATCCCGACAGAAACGAGGTTGCTGGAGCTGACGCTGCTTTTAAGCTTATTGGAAAAGCCTTCGAAATCCTGTCAGATAAAGGTAAGAGGGCACTGCATGATATGAAAAGAATTAGTTTTTGGGCTGTATGTCCTAGTTGTAAAATTGCACATCATATTCCAAGGAAATATGAAAATAGTGAGTTGCATTGCCCATCATGCAGGCTTGGCTTTGTGGCGAGGGACACTGGTGTTGATGCACAATGTACTTATAACTGGACCCAATCTGACACCAATGTTGGTGCAAAATTTGGTTCTTACTGGAGCTCTTCACAGAATGGCATGGCCAATGGAGGACCTCTTAATAGTGGGCGTGTAAATGGAGTTGTATCGCATAACACTAATGGACAAGTGCAGAACCATGGCACAACAGGATATGCTACAGCTTCTAGTGCAGGATTTATTACTAGGATGAATAAGAATGTACCAGCAGATAAGACATCCAAAGACATAGGGAGAGGAAGGCATGGAGAGAAAATGAGGAAAGAATCTCAAAAGAAAGAGAGGAGAAGGGAAGAGGAACAAAAGCAAGACGGGAAGCCTAAAAGTTCTATAATGTCCAAACCAGGCTCAAAGAGATCCAGAGGTAGCAAGAAAGACATTGACAATGATGACGATGAAAATGAAGGTGAAGATGATGACACATCCTCTGAGGATGATGACACATCCTCTGAGGATGATGATGATGATGACACATCCTCGGAGGATCAATTGTCCGTTCCTGATACAGATTTTCATGATTTTGATGCAGATCGATCAGAAGAATCAATTAGAAAAGGCCAGATATGGGCTACTTATGAAGAACATGATGAGATGCCTCGTTGTTATTGTCAAATAATTAGTGTAGAGTCAGTCAAGCCCTTCAAAGTGCATATTAAATGGCTAGAGTCTTGCGAAACAACATCAAATTGGTAAATTCTCTCACGTGATGGAATTAAAAGAAGGATCACTGACCATATACCCACAAGAAGGACAAGTGTGGGCTCTTTACAAGGACTGGATGCCTGGTTGGTCTTCTCTCTCTAAGATGCAGGGGCGCGAAAAACAACACAAGTATGAAATGGTGGTAATTGTAACTGGGTTTTCCGAGCAAAAGGGTCTGGACTATATCTCTCTTCAAAAAATCTGTGGCTACGTATCAATTTTCCACAAGATGAATGGGCCTGTAAAGCATCTTCCTTCCGAAGAAATATTTAGATTTTCTCATATGGTCCCTGCCCACCGGTTGAAAGGTGATGAGGCGCCTAACCTCCCAAAAGAGTGCTGGGAACTGGATCCTGCATCGATTCCAGCAGGAAATTGAGGGTGATTGAGTTGAATCAGGTTTCCTTGCTTAGAACTGTTTCAGTTAGGGAGCTGCTGGATAAAAGTGAGAATAACGAGTACACCAAGATCATTTTGTCAAAGGTTGTAAGATTGGGTGAGGATCAACTCATGTAGTTTTAACATTGGGTTAAGTTTAATTAAGCTCTTTTAAAGCGGCTTTTGTTGGCATACTTACTGGCGTGTAGTTTTAACATTGGCTTTTACAGTAGCTTTGGCTTCAATTTGTATCACTCTGGTAGTTGGCTATTTGAGGTGGTACTGGTGAGGCCAGGCTTGGAAAGCAACGACCAAGACACATAATATTTGTTGCAAGAAATGAACTGTTCTCCGTTTTTGTGTTTTCCCTTTTGCCTTTTCTTGGATTTGACTTGATAAAATGGATGAACTGTGAATTTATACAGTAATAATTTACTGGATTGAAGCAAATTATCATTTCCTCAGTTCTCTAAGAGCATAAAGAGTCCCAATACGATCTACCTTGGCAAAACCATACAATGTGGCGATGGTGGTAACATGCTAAGCATTTTTTCCACTAAAAAATGAATTGCGCTTTCAATCCTACAGCTGCCAAAAGGAGAGGTGCAGAAGAAGCAATTTTTGATGCCACATTGGCAACATTCGCTTGAAGATCACGCTATACCAACATTACTTTGTGGGTCCTACCCGACCATCTTATATTCATAGATTGTTGGTCTTGCAGCAATTGCTTTATTGGGTCGTGCCCTCAACCATCTTATATTGTTGGGTCTATAATGTTGAGTATAATCTTAAAAAACTTTACTTTTTGTTTTATATTCTAGTACTAGTAAAGAACAACAAAAAAAGGAGACATTGGAGACATTAGATGCGGGAAGCTTGAATTCCATTGTTTCTTATAATGGTGAAGAACCAAAGTCTGTTGGGATGGAGGGGAGCTTTTAGTCATAGGCCTAGATATGTGGATGCTTGTAGAACTGCTTCAACTAGATGTATATTCGGAGTTTTCTTGCTCAAAATATGCTTATTATTGGACATCGTTTGTCATCAAACCCCACACTGAAATGCGGCCCACAACGCTACCTGCGTTCGCACCTGCCTATGAAAAAGTGCAGACTCCATTTGCACAGGTGCCCAAGCTTTGTCAATGCTGTCAGATGGAAGCCATTAAGGATGAATGTCACACTTTTCAAGCACGCTAGACCGGTCAAGCCAGACCAGCTGCTACACATGATACTGAGCACGACCTCGATGTGCATGCTAGGCTCATACATTCAGGAGGTAATGGATCTGATGGCTCATATATGCCCTCGAACAACCAGTTGATGGGCAACAAATACTTCATGATGTGTCTATGTGTGTATGTATGTATATTTGTACAGCTTGTCATCGGACTTATTGCTGGCACAGTTTTGCCCTCAAAAATCTTTTGGGGCGTGGGTTTTTGAACCCGAGTGGCAATATGCCTACTGCGTTCTTGTATTGGGTCCCATAGGCCGATTGGCCTCTGTGGACGATAAAAATTATTCTATTCTATTTTAAAATTACCAACCTTACCAAGTTCTAAAATCTCTTTATTTCTGTTGTGGCTTCAAACATTAAACATATTGAGTAATATCACCATATTGCAAGTTTCTTACATTCTCAACCTCAGGTAGTCAACTCCTGATGGGGCCCCTAAGAGTTTTATATGGATTTGATGTCAATTACTTAAATGTTACGACACCACATGTTGGAATGGTCATACTCTAGGTCATGATGGTCAATCACATATCAAATTGTTATTTAACTACTTTTATACATGTGCTTTGATCTATCAGATTTGCCCATTTATATGTGGTCTCTATAAGCAATTAATTCGTATTGAGGAGTGTGTCTCACAAGGTTACACACTGGATACTATCAGGTGGAGAAGTGGGTGAATGAAACCCTCATCATATATGGCATGTGCCGGGAATGAGGTGGATGAGCAAACTTCCAAACTGACCCAAGACCAATAGGCTCGAACTAGGATCTGCAATAGAACAAGCAATGCCGTAGTATACCTCTTGTCTTTTGTTTTATAGTATGGTTCACGTGGTTGGACTCACAAACCTATCGAGCCTAGAAAGGGGTATCGAAGAAAGATGTAGCGACGGTCAAAACAATCCCAAGCTTGAAATGTGCAAAGCTAATAACATAGTCTAGGTCGAAATGAAGGTCAAGGGAGGTTGAGGGTCCGTTGAGGCGGTGGTAAAGCTGTATATTAAACGAAAAAGTTACTTAATAACAATTCAAGGAGCTGAGGAACAAGCTAGGGTGAAGACAGGGCGAAGCAAGCCAAGTGAGTGGAAACAGAGAGTCAACAACCTAAGTTTATCCCCTAGCAACATGAACTAGATAACCACCAGATTATCCACCATACAAATTCTACAAGCATTGAAGAAATGCATTGAGACAAAAGAAACCTTTGTGAAACCTTGCAACTTGAACCCATTTCTCATCCAATCTCCAGAAACAAAAAAGTATGCCGCATATACACCTGGATGGCAAACAAGTAACCACAATCTTGCATGCTGAATAAATTTTCCGAATATCATGTTGAATGACAAAAACCAAACATTATATCTAGAATGCATCTGGATGGGTCACAAACAACATACCATAATGACTAGAAGTTAGTGTTACCATAGCACCCTTTCCGAATCCTCAAACAAATTTGCTTAAAAACACAAATAACTTAGATTATAGGTTGTCGCAAATAGGAGAAGGAGAAATTATGGCACCTGGCGAACACAAACCATGATCCACATCGCACATCTAGATGGCTAAGAAAAGGGGCAATTAGATGGATAGGAAAAAATAGCTGCATGGCAAGAGATTCCTAGAAAGAACCCATAATCTAACAAAAAAATAAAAAAGCTTCTGAAGGAAGGGGCAGCTCTAGCCTGCATGCGGGGCTGCCTATGAAGGGCTACATAACATCCTGTGCAGAGTCGTTATAGCCCAGGCAAAAATGGGCGAGTAGCCATGTGGCCAAGAAAGTCCTCGGCTGTTATGCAGTACGGTGGCCACGACTGGTCATAATGCCCTGCATAGGATGTTAACGACCTTAACGTCATTGGTCAAAGCATGTGGCACTAGCCGCCATAGCCAAGCTTGGCCCAGCTTAGCACTCCGCACTGTGTGCACTGTATTCCATTGTTGATGCACAACACAACAGTGTTGTTTACGTACCTGTATTTTATGTTACATACATCCCATACTTTTCTCACTGTACTATACATACTATACTTATAAGTTGATAGCTCAAATTGAGCTCTTGTTTTATTGATATCGTACTTAATGTATTAATACGTACAGTACGTATAACACATACAAAAAAAGGGGGGAAGTGCCCAAATGACATTAGACAAATAGAATTAGTAAAATTATACACTACAAAAAATGCATTATTATATGTATTGAATAAGGGGGCTTTAGTCATAGGCCTAGATATGTGGATGCTTGTAGAACTGCTTCAACTAGATGTATATTCGGAGTTTTCTTGCTCGAAATATGCTTATTATTGGACATCGTTTGTCATCAAACCCCACACTGAAATGCGGCCCACAACGCTACATGTGTTGCCTATGAAAAAGTGCAGACTCCATCCGCACAGGTGCCCAAGCTTTGTCAATGCTGTAAGATGGAAGCCATTAAGGATGAATGTCACACTTTTCAAGCACGCTAGACCGGTCAAGCCAGACCAGCTGCTACACATGATACTGAGCACGACCTCGATGTGCATGCTAGGCTCATACATTCAGGAGGTAATGGATCTGATGGCACATATATGCCCTCGAACAACCAGTTGATGGGCAACAAATACTTCATGATGTGTCTATGTGTGTATGTATGTATATTTGTACAGCTTGTCATCGGACTTATTGCTGGCACAGTTTTGCCCTCAAAAATCTTTTGGGGCGTGGGTTTTTGAACCCGAGTGGCAATATGCCTACTGCGTTCTTGTATTGGGTCCCATAGGCCGATTGGCCTTCGTGGACGATAAAAATTATTCTATTCTATTTTAAAATTACCAATCTTACCAAGTTCTAAAATCTCTTTATTTCTGTTGTGGCTTCAAACATTAAACATATTGAGTAATATCACCATATTGCAAGTTTCTTACATTCTCAACCTCAGGTAGTCCATTCCTGATGGGGCCCCTAAGAGTTTTATATGGATTTGATGTCAATTACTTAAATGTTACGACACCACATGTTGGAATGGTCATACTCTAGGTCATGATGGTCAATCACATATCAAATTGTTATTTAACTACTTTTATACATGTGCTTTGATCTATCAGATTTGCCCATTTATATGTGGTCTCTATAAGCAGTTAATTCGTATTGAGGAGTGTGTCTCACAAGGTTACACACTGGATACTATCAAGTGGAGAAGTGGGTGAATGAAACCCTCATCATATATGGCATGTGCCGGGAATGAGGTGGATGAGCAAACTTCCAAACTGACCCAAGACCAATAGGCTCGAACTAGGATCTGCAATAGAACAAGCAATGCCGTAGTATACCTCCTGTCTTTTGTTTTATAGTATGGTTCACGTGGTTGGACTCACAAACCTATCGAGCCTAGAAAGGGGTATCGAAGAAAGATGTAGCGACGGTCAAAACAATCCCAAGCTTGAAATGTGCAAAGCTAATAACATAGTCTAGGTCGAAATGAAGGTCAAGGGAGGTTGAGGGTCCGTTGAGGCGGTGGTAAAGCTGTATATTAAACGAAAAAGTTACTTAATAACAATTCGAGGAGCTGAGGAACAAGCTAGGGTTAAGACAGGGCGAAGCAAGCCAAGTGAGTGGAAACAGAGAGTCAACAACCTAAGTTTATCCCCTAGCAACATGAACTAGATAACCACCAGATTATCCACCATACAAATTCTACAAGCATTGAAGAAATGTTGAGACAAAAGAAACCTTTGTGAAACCTTGCAACTTGAACCCATTTCTCATCCAATCCCCAGAAACAAAAAAGTATGCCGCATATACACCTGGATGGCAAACAAGTAACCACAATCTTGCATGTTGAATAAATTTTCCGAATATCATGTTGAATGACAAAAACCAAACATTATATCTAGAATGCATCTGGATGGGTCACAAACAACATACCATAATGACTAGAAGTTAGTGTTACCATAGCACCCTTTCCGAATCCTCAAACAAATTTGCTTAAAAACACAAATAACTTAGATTATAGGTTGTCGCAAATAGGAGAAGGAGGAATTATGGCACCTGGCGAACACAAACCATGATCCACATCGCACATCTAGATGGCTAAGAAAAGGGGCAATTAGATGGATAGGAAAAAATAGCTGCATGGCAAGAGATTCCTAGAAAGAACCCATAACCTAACAAAAAAATAAAAAAGCTTCTGAAGGAAGGGGCAGCTCTAGCCTGCATGCGGGGCTGCCTATGAAGGGCTACATAACATCCTGTGCAGAGGCGTTATAGCCCGGGCAAAAATGGGCGAGTAGCCATGTGGCCAAGAAAGTCCTCGGCTGTTATGCAGTACGGTGGCCACGACTGGTCATAATGCCCTGCATAGGATGTTAACGACCTTAACGTCATTGGTCAAAGCATGTGGCACTAGCCGCCATAGCCAAGCTTGGCCCAGCTTAGCACTCCGCACTGTGTGCACTGTATTCCATTGTTGATGCACAACACAACAGTGTTGTTTACGTACCTGTATTTTATGTTACATACATCCCATACTTTTCTCACTTTACTATACATACTATACTTATAAGTTGATAGCTCAAATTGAGCTCTTGTTTTATTGATATTGTACTTAATGTATTAATACGTACAGTACGTATAACACATACAAAAAAAAAGGGGGAAGTGCCCAAATGACATTAGACAAATAGAATTAGTAAAATTATACACTACAAAAAATGCATTATTATATTTATTGAATAAGAGTAAAACAACACATTAGGAAATTATGGAATTGTAGTTAAAAAAAAAAAAAAGGGAAACCTATTGCGAAGAAAAAAAGAGCCCAAAACCTCTGTCGTTTCCTCCTCTTTCCTCTTACCCTCAAATCAGAATGGAGATGGGATCGAGATGCAGACCCACCATTCTCCTTGTTTTGACATGGCGATTGGCAGAACTTCTCTATAATACTTCAAGAGCTTGCATTCATGCCAGAAAAGAAATACAGAGGTCAGCAGGTAATAGCTTCGGATGCAACAAATGAGCAATAATTACTTAGATTTGTTTGTCTCTTGGTGTAGATTGCAAGAGGAGATGACTGTTCTTACACTAGTACTGCGTCTCAAAGATATCAAGTATGTTTTGTTGCTTCTTGCTGCATTTTACGCTTTTAGATAGACAAATGAGCGCCACAATAGAAAAACCTTAATAATTTCATCCAAAAGCACCTAAATTTTGTAAAAAAAAAAAAATGGGATTCCTGCCGAAAAAATGACACCCAGTTGCTATTTTTTATTGATTCACTTTTAGTCAGGCAGACAAAACTTTTCTGCTAGCTGATGTAACATGCATTCGGATAAAAACCAAAAGTGCTAAGCTCAAGTGTCTTGTTTCTAGAAATATTTGATGACCTGCTCTGCATTAAAATTGTAGGAAAGTGAAAGGTTTAGGGCCACTTCAAAGGCAAGCTTAGACATTTACGTTTGTGAAGAAAAGACATCCGACCAATGCAGAATGAAAAATTTCTCAAAAACAAAATGCAATGCAGAATGGAATAAAACCATCTGCAATAACTCTTACATAGATATATTTTGGTTTGTAAGCTTTGAGAAATACTTAATTTTCTAGAGTAACATACTCTGATTTTTTATTTAAAACTTGAAGTTCTTCATATTAGTTGTTATTGCAACTATTTCAACTGCAATACAACAAATCATAGTCTTAAGAAATTACAGGAAGTACTTAACGTACTATACGTAAAGTATGTGTTTTACATATTTAACAAGTATTTTATAGTTCTATAGAACGTATTTAACGTACTTTTTAAATGAGAGGTATACATATGGTATTAATACATTAAGTATAGATAATATCCATACCGTACTAAATGTACCCGGCAACACTGTAACACAGTATGCTCTGATAAAAAATACGTTCTGATTGAAATGGTAGAAGGGTGTAAAATTGGTATTGGGGTACAATTTTTGGCGAAGCGTTTAAGCACTTTAAGTGCTAAATATCACGGACGTCGACGCCCGTCACACCCTTCTCCCTCTCTCAGCGCGCGAAAACTCAGATCAGTGGAGGATGGTTGATGATGGAGGCATGGAGCGCAGATGATTTTCATAACATCAGAGGTCTATGCAATTCAGGGGTGAAGCCCCATGAGGAAAAAAAACTGGTTGGAAAATAATGTCACGGATCGAGATTGGGATTCTGTTTGGACAAAGAAGTTGAACAAGAGAACGATAAAATGGCACTGTGCAAACGAGCATCTTTAAGAGAAGTTGGAAACTCTTTACCAAAATATCTACAAGAATTGTCACAACAAAGAAGTAAGAAAGCAGCTGGCCCTTAGTTTTGCATTTGAAAATTGCACTAGATCAATAGTTTCCCCGGAAGAACTCAAAGTAAATTGGACTGCATTTGCTGTGCAATGCTAAAGATACCACAACAATAGACAAGTGAAAACAGAGGCAGATGATGAAGGAAATGTTAGGAAAACTGAAATACAGGCAAAGGCAAAGGTGGCCTGTTCAAGTGAGTACAATGCTTGTGATGAAAACATAAGAACCTTAGAGAAAGCAGTGCAGGATAAAGGAAAAGCAATTCTACTTATCACAAAGAATCTGGAAGCATTAGGATGTGAGTTGAAAGGGTTTCAAAAGGCCTCTCAAGTACAGCAAATGATGCTGGAAGAGACTGAGAACAGTTTGAGACAGACCAAAAATGATTTGGCCTTAAAACCGAAGGAGTTCAATTCAATCCAAACCCTGAGTTTGGGGCAAAGGTTAAAGATTTGGAGCAAACTGTGCAGATGGAAAGTTGGCATAGGAACAAGGTGAAAAAAACAATGAACCCTTCATTTAGTAAAGATCAGGCCAAAAGTAAAATCAAACTTGAGGAGGAGTTAAAAGTTCTTGAGGAAGAACAATCACTTCTACATTCCTATATAAACAACTTGTTGAAGCTAAAAATGGATATTGCTGCAACATTTATCATCTCTGCTGTTAAACGAGATAACTTGTTAGTGCAAGATCCTTTTTATACATGTTCAGGATGTGGTCTAGAATTTACAAAAAAATATGAGTTAAGCTTAGCACTGAGTTGCCAACATGAATATATATAGCTTGTTGTTCATTGTTGAGAGAAAGACAATATATTTATGGTTGCCTAAAAAGGTGCTAGAGGGTGTGTTTGAAGAGTTAGGTTTTGGCAATCTTGCTGGCATTCAAGGTGCTTCAAAGAGTACACCAATGAAGGATGTGCTAAGTTGTCCTGCAACTGAGGTTTCACCATTAAGGGTTCAAAGGAGGACATTGGTTCCATTTGAAGATACAATATAGTTGCAAAGTCCTATAGGAGTATCTATATACAAGTAATGCGCCGATGGGGAAGGCGCATTGTTCCTATGGTGCATGTTCTAGGGTGTGTATGTTCTACTTTGTCTACGTTCTAGTTTTTTAAGGGTTTATAGTGCATATTCTAGAGTCTGCATGTTTCGGGTTGTCTGTGTTTCAATTTTCTAAAGTCTTTGAAGCTTTAATATTTAAGAAAAAAGTAAGCATTGAGTTTTTTTTTTTTTTTTTTTTTTTTGAGGGTAGAAAATTTTTTGATTAATATGAAAATGATACATGACCTTCTTAAAGGCTCCACAGTAGGCCTGATAGAAAGAATACAATGCTCATGGTCACCTTAAAGCTTGAAGGCTAATATCGAATGGTGGAGATTATGCCCACTTGCATTATACAATGGGCATGGATTTAGGAATAACATTTCAGCAAATATGTTTAGAAGAGAAAACAATTACTAAAATTGCTACGACCTATTTGCCCAAGAAAATTAAAAAGATCCATTATATAAAAAACATGGCAAGATTGAATACAAATAAAAGAAAACATTGAAAAATTTGGCTACGGATTTAAATAGCACATGAGGAAAATTCTTTTTGTATCCATTTGCGTTATACAATCATCATGGATAAGATTGAATACGAATAAAAGAAAACATTGAAAAATTTTAGCTACGGATTCAAATAGCACATGAGGAAAATTCTTTTTGTATCCATTTGCATTATACAATCATCATGGATTCAAGTACTAACATTTAAGTAAATATGTATACAAAAGAAAAACAATTCTAAATTTGCCAGCTACTATTTGCATAAGAAAATTAAAAGAGTCTTTTAATCAATTAACATGATGATTATTAAACACAAATAAAATCAAAACATTAAAAAAAGATAGGAAAGAAGACATTGAAAGATTCTAGCCATAGATTCAAATAGCACATAAAGAGTCCTTTAATCAATTAACATGATGATTATTAAACACAAATAAAAACAAAACATTAAAAAAGATAGGAAAGAAGATATTGAAAGATTCTAGCCATAGATTCAAATAGCACATGACGATTTCTTTTCTTTTTTTTTTTTTTTTTTTTTTTTTTTTTTACATGAATTTGATGCTTAAAGCTTAAAGGCCATTTGCGTTATATAATTGCCATGCATTTAGGTATCAATATTTGAGCAAATATATTTAGAAATTACTAAAATTGACAGCTACTATCAAAATTGCCAACCACTATTTGCACAAGAACATTAAAAGACCAATTTAATCAATTAGTATAATGATTATTAAACACAAATAAAAAGAAAACATTGAAAATTTTTTGCTATGAATTCAAAAGGCTCAATAAAATGTCAAGCACATAGTTTATAAATATCACAATAAAATATAAAATAACATTAACATGATGATTATTAAACACAAATAAAAAGAAAACATTAAAAAAGATAGAACACTGAAAATTTCTGGCTATGAATTCAAAAAGCTCAATATAATATTAAGCACATAGTTTATAAATATAATAATAAAATATAAAATAACAATAGACAAAACACTTTTATACAATAGACAAAAGTAATTTTATAATAATAGACAAAACAAATTTATGACAATAGACAAAACAATTTTATACAATAAAATAACAATAGACAAAACCATTTTATCAAATTTTAAAAAATTTCAATTTTTAGGTTAGAACCGCATGGGGTAGGGGGGGTGGGGAGGGGGGGGGAGGTAAGCGGGCAGGGGGGTAACCGGGGTAGGGGGGGGGTAAGCGGGCAAGGGGGGTAACCGGCAGGGGGGGGTAAGTGGGCGTGGGGGTAACCGGACGGGGAGGAGGGGGGGGGAGGAGGGGGGTAACCAGGGGGGGGGGGGCCTAATTAAAAAGGAAACTTTCTATTTTTAAATTCACCTACTTACCCATCCACCGGAACCGGGCGTAAAAACTGCAATGCTCATCTTCATACCAAGCCTCTTCTTATATACTGTAAAAAGGAGCTATTTCTGCCATCTATGCATGTGGGATATTGATCCGTGCATTAGGGTTTACATCCCTCCTAATTAGGAAGGAAAAACTTTCTATTTTTAGATTGAGCTTAGGAAGGAAAACTTTCTATTTTTTAATTAACTACTATTTTAAATTGAGCTTAGAAAGGGAAACTTTCTATTTTTTAATTAACTGCTATTTTTAAGTAGGATCAATGTGAGCCGTAGGATCGTCCACCTCATCCCCTTCATGCCCAAGCATGCAACTCAGACCGTAGGATCCTAGATCCAATCAACGGTCAGGATGCCTTAGGGTTTACACATTAGCACTAAAATTACCTTTAACTATTAATGGAACATCATATTTTTTAACAAAAGGATGCCTGGTCTAGTGGTTAGAATAGAGGGTTTTGGAGGCAATGACCAGGGTTCAAATCTTTCAAACAACATAAAACAACATAAAACATTTTAAAATCATCCCCTTAAGACACGAGCATGCAACATGGACCGTAGGATCTTGGATCGAATGAAAGGTCAAGATCATGCCACGTGGCAGGCCAACAATTGGTGTGGACCATAGGATCGTCCACCTCATCATAACCAACGCTCAAGATCATGCTCAATCTGGACCGTAGGATCGTCCACCTCATCATATCCAACGCTCATGATCATACTCAATCTGGACCGTCCACGTCAAGATCGGAATCAATGTGGGCCGTAGGATCGTCCACCTCATCCCCTTCAGGCCCGGGCATGCAATCTAGACCGTAGGATCGTCCACCTCATCACATCCAACGGTAAGGGTCGCCCAAAAAAAAAATGTCTCTCACCCTATCGAGGGTGCGATCTCGACCGTCCAAAGCGCCACGTGGCGCATTGGACGGCCAGATAGCGTCCTCGATATCATAATATATATAGTTAGATATAAGATTTTAAGGGTATCATGTAACTTACTGTTCACCGCCAGAATCTTGGTTTTTCGGTTGCCAAAAGACCTTCGGTTCCACCCTTCGTTCCGCCGGTTTTATTTCCGAACATCCCAGACCTTCGATGCAGGCATGCGTGGGCGATTCTCGGTGGCTTCTACAACCATGCTTCCCGCTTCCCTGCTCTTTCTTTCTTCGATCCTTTCAGGAAGCTTCGATTCTTTTAGGAAACTCCATTTTTAGCGTTTGATTTCATCTAAAATCTTTTCGGTTTTATTTTGCAGCACCAAAACCTCTGCTTCGACCTACTCCATGGGTTAGAACAGGGTAAAATTCCCCTTTACACTCCTTTCATTTTCTTTTAATTCATGCAGAGTTTCTTTTATTGATCCATGCCGTCGGACTTTTCAATCTTTCAGGTAGTTGGAGGCTGCAGTTTACTTCTTGGTACGTCTTTTTTAGCCCCAATTTGGAGCATATGGCAAAATACCATTTCGTCCTACCTCTGAAAAGCGTATCTGAGAAGCGGTTACTATCAGCAGACGCCATCTATATCAAAGCAATATTTTACAACACTAAGGCCATCGTCTAAATCTATGTAAGCCCCATTTATTAGTTTTTTCTGAGTTGTTTTTCTTTTGATTCAGACACATGTCTTTAACAAGGCAAAGTTTCTTCCATAAGGGCTTTAAAGCCATTATAGAGAAAAAATCATCAGGGAATGCTTTTACATTACTGTGAGCATGATCAGGTTAGTATTTTGGACATTAAATTCATCATGTGTGAGCCTGAACCGATCTTTTGCTGTCCAAGAATGAAAATATAGGTCGGATTAGATTAGGTTGAAATTGCATGTCAAAGGCCGATTTGGGGAACTGAAGCAAAGCCATGCAAGCAATCTGTGTTAGATTCAGGCCAAATCTGCATGGCAAAGGTCGTTTTGCTCGAAAAGCACATGCTTATGAAGAACCCAATTTGTTACCGCAGAGCAAAATTTTTGTAA
The DNA here is from genome assembly GCA_021234155.1 of Isoetes taiwanensis. Classification (NCBI taxonomy): domain Eukaryota; kingdom Viridiplantae; phylum Streptophyta; class Lycopodiopsida; order Isoetales; family Isoetaceae; genus Isoetes; species Isoetes taiwanensis. The sequence continues at coordinate 2,003,063 of JAJEKV010000059.1, read as the reverse complement.
GCAATTTTGTATGTCCATCTTCAGAAGATATTTATTCAAAATCTTACCTCTGAACTTCTCACGAGTTTGCTCAAGTCTAAGATCATCATCTAGATCCACTACTTAAAACTTTGTTTCATCAAGAAAAGGATCTGTCATTGCCCCAGGAATATATTTCTTTGTTAGCACTTTTGTACCCCGGGGGATTCACCCAGAAGACCCGTATAAACCTAGAGAGTGTATGAAAGGGTTTTTTTTCTCGATGTTTTCGTACGTATACTAGGGGTCTAAATCCTCCTCTTACTGACATTCTAGTGCATTTTCTCCATGGAAGGGGTGTTTTTCCAACACTTTTTCGTACGTATATAGGGGTGTTTCTTCTCACCTTAAGCACGCAGGTGGCATATGCTCATATGATAAAGGTGAATCCCCCGGGTTTTGTACCTTGTGTTCTTTCTTTTATACTAACCAAATATTCATTTTGTATAAACTGCATATGTGATAAATACGCTACTGCAATTAAGGTATTCCAATAGGGCTAACGTTCTCTCTGTTAAGGTGAAACCATCTTCAGTATGCCAAACATCCTGCTAAAGTGGAAATGTTTCCCAACAAAGTTCTTTTGATTGATGGAAAGCGCAATAGTTGAATGCCTTTATTCTGCAACCATTGTACTCCAAGAGGTAACATCATGAATTTGCATTATGGTGAATACTTTTGGGCTTCCTCTATGGGTAAAAGCATGCTACGGTGTCATACATTAGTTCTAAATTCATGTACTATTTTGCACTAAAAAATGCCCTTTTTATGTAATTTTGAATGTATGTTAGGAGACCACGTGGTTGTCTTATATATTTAAAAAAGGAATATATTTGGTTGTTTGTCATCATGACATGAAGTGGCCGACGGTTGTTGTAAAATTTTTGGTACAGCCAGCCACCGGATTCCCTCCAATGCAAGCAAATTCCCTCCAATCCAGCAAGGGAGTTCCCCTCCAATCTTGCTAAGAATCTAAAACCAAGAAGAGAATTTCAAATTCTTGCCGGATCTTTGCATGCGTATCACTTTTCATAGCAGTAGAACATGGCAGAAGAAAATCAAACTATGAACAAAATGCCTCAGAGTGATGTGCAAAATGAGGACGGTGATACCGATATTGACAAAGGGCTGGAGAAAATGGTTGAACAAGATACCAAAAATGAAACAGAGAGCGAGGTCACCAGAAAGAATGACAGATCAAGTTCCAGGTACACGACCAGAAAAATCAGGACAAGAGTAGAAAAGGTTGTTGAATGCTTCAGAAAGGAAGCCAATTCTCTATCCCCGAGTCAAAGAGAGGTATTGGTTTCCAGGATCTTACAAGACAACAGGCTATTGGGGTTGTTTAAACCTGTGATTGGTCTACCTTCTGAAGCAATGGTGAAACATTCATTGCTAGAAAATCTCAAAGATGGATTGGAAGAGGTTAAATCTTCTAATAGCAGTACAAGTTGGCAGCCAAGCACTCAGTTTTATCCATGATTGTTGGGAAGAATGGGGAATTGAAGCAAAAAGGAGTTGCTTCAAAAATGTTAAACTGCCATCCCCGAAATCTGTCACTAGCTGCAGGCAGAAGAAAGAGAATGAAACTTGCAGGTCCAATATGGGCATTAGCAGGTAGAAAGAGAAGATCTGATCGTCTGGACGAAGAAACAAAGCAATTAGTCATCCAGTTTTGGTTAAACAACACCAAGGTCTCACTTAAATACAGGGATGTAAGAAAGAAAAGGCATCAGGCAATCCAGTTTCTTGATATACCACAAGTATTTCATTCTTTGCTGTATGAAATGTGCATTCTGATTACTGATCCCTCATGTACATTATCACTATTATTTGAGTTTATAGTATCTTATTTATTTTGATGTATGAAATGCTTTCTAATGACTGATCTATCATTTATGTATTCAATTATATTTAGTTTTACATATGCAATCACCTTTGTTTTGCCTGCTTACATTTATTGACCATGTATATTATACTAAATCTTCTTTTCTTATTTATGTAGTGACTCCATGTTTAATGTATACAGTAGATATTATATCTTATATCTATCTGTAAATACATATCCTGTACTCAACCTTCAGATACCTTCAGCTAGTTTATATGGACTTCAAGTATTTATTCTGGACCACTAATATGCTAAAGGCTACAGAATGTATCAAACTGCTACTTATTTTGCCACATGTATTGAGTTTTTATGTGTCATGTGTATTCTGTTACACTGCAGTACATATGAGTACATATAAGCACGTATTGAGTATATAGTCAGTACATTGAGTACATAGTGAGTACATTGAGTACATTAAGTACATAGTGAGTATTTTGAGTACATTTTGAGTACATTTTAAGTACATTTTGACTATTCATGTACTCATATGCACATACAAAATCTTTCATTTAACCATGATGATTTGAATGTACAGGCTGAGTTGTGTGACGCTCCCAGCTACTATACGACGCCACGCCGTATAGCCAACTGGAAATCCCCCATCTAGCTCATCCAGCTACATGGGCCCTCCGTCTATCCACTCCCATAAATGGAACGGCAGGGAAACACGGAGGTGTCTTCGTGCCCGTTCCCTAAGGCTCCTATCAATAGCGGAAGCAAAACAATACATCAGCACTAGCATAATACATCGTACATCCATCCAAAGAACATCATAGAACATCAATAGCAACATATCACATGGATTCTACTCCGGCTCAGACTCGTAAAGGGAAATCAACTGACGGCTAGGGCCTCAAGATAGAGCAGACCGAGTCACGGCAAATGGCAGGGCTGGCATAAGACAATGGCTAGGGGTGACCACTCCATCCGCCCCTCCTGTGCATACTATGCAGATAGGCTAAACCAGGCTGAACCAGGACTATAGCCTACGGATACGCAACCTCGTGGAATCACCCAATGAGGCTACTCTGGGTTGCATCTCCCCAGTCCGACTAGGCAGGAGGGGTTGCATCTCCCCCTCCCGGAAATCATAGGCTCAATAGGTGGCTAGAGGTTCGTGGCGACACACGAACCGTACACGACTGAACCCCCCAAAACAAGAGCCAAGCCGACACTTGCAACTCTTGAGGATCAGGGCGACACCATTGATCCAGGAGGTGTCGAGCCCATACCCGGCCCTCACGAAGTGACCGACTATAGGCCTAGCACACGCCAAGCCCCCAGATGCCGCGCATCGGGAAGGGGCTCCCTCTATCTTGCCTATGACCCCGTTATCTGGTGCTAAGTCCACGCATAGCCTCCATAGCCAGGTGGGCTCCTATGCACAGGCCGCAACTAATGGGATCTAACAGATCATCTAGGAGCATACTACTAGGCTGGTCTCTACCCCCCTTCCCAATACAAGGGAGCAAAACATGATCAACCAAGAACATAGAGATCATCACAACATCATCATAGAAGAACAACAAGAACATCTAACACTAACCTAACTAACAGTTAGGGTTCATGACAAGAACAGGATCTAGGAGGCTCAACTACAAGGTCGAACTAAGATCTACTCTTCCTACCTCCACCTGATCCGCTGCCTCCAGATCCTGGTGTCTCCATGCTGCAGAGCGATTCCTCCTCTCCTACAAAGCTGCAAGATCGATCTAGAACGTATCAAACGGGACCTGAATTAGAGCTCCAGGTGCAACAGAGTGGGGAGGCTGAGAAAGGTGGCTAGGGTTAGGGTTTGGTCCTAAATTGGTTAGGTATAAGCTATGCCACCTCATCTCCAATGGCACGATGCCACGTGTCATGGGGAACCACTAGGGAGGCGCCACATGGAAATGGCCCTTCCTAAGGTTAGCTAAGTTATATAAAATAACTTAGCTAAGGTTCCAATGCTTCCCAATATGTGTACAAAGCTACCATAGGTAGTTTGTACAGTGACGTGGCTCAGAATTGTACGTATTTATAGCGTATAATTCTGGGGAACGTCACATTCTCCCCCCCTTAGCCTAATGCTGTCCTCAGCATTACGCCAAGGCGATGAACGATCCTGCATCAACCTTAAGACAACAAGGTAGTTATACATAATTTAAATTCAACCATAATAATTATTATAATATCAAAATTATGGTTATACATAGTATTAAGACCCTAGGACATCTAGGAGTTCATAGTTAACTACAAAACTACTATGACTCCTGCATCTTCACGTAATGTGCTCCCTCCTTCCTTCATTTGCCTGCAAGGAATAACACATTACGTTAGTTTAACTAATTAAATTGTGGTTTATGGGGACCACCCCCCTAAATACCTACTTGGGCCGAACTACCAGCCCAAGTTACCCCTACTACCTACACTGGATCATGGCCCCAATTGGGATTTGAGCTAAGGATTGTTTAAGACGATCCTATCATTGCCCATGATCGAGTGGTACCACTAGGATGCACTAATGCCTACACCTCTCCCTTCCGACTGTAGCGGGAGCAGGTGGTTCCCTATCATGCAACCTATATGATCCCTTCCCAGGTGCGTCACCCTCCCGTGGGGGGTTCTGGCTAGAGGGATTCCCCTGAATACCCTCATCATTGCGAGTGACCACCTTTTTCCGCTGTACATGACCCCCCTATGGTCATGTGATGCATCATAGCCTAGGGAATGTCCTAAAGACTCATCCCATCATCGCTATGTGTCGCCTCCTCTTTCGCATGATGTCAATAATCATACGTTTACCTGGTACATGTTGCCTAGAGAATTCCCAAGGAATCTCGTCATCGGTAACACTTTCCAACTTTTGAGCATACATTCATCTTAGTCATGTAGAATGCATGCTTCCTCAATTGAGAAAAAGAGGCGACTTGAGCTAGAATACCTGCTGTGTCGTTGCCGACCAAGTCGGAGATGGCTTGACCGTCGAATTGCTTCATGAAGTCTGGATACTGCTTCTCCAGATCCTGCTTGAGAACCCACGTTGCATCTTCTACTGGCAAGTGCTTCCACTTCACCAGATACTGCTGGAATTGGGATCTCCTTGTCTTTTTTCATGCCTTATCTAGAATTAATTCAGGCACTATCTCCAATTCTTCTTCGGTCATCTCCAATAAGGAGGGAGTCTCCAAGATCTCCTCAGGGTTGGGGTGGTGCTTCTTCAAAAGACTCACATGAAAAACCTTGTGAACCTTGAGATGGGGTGGAAGATCCAACTTATAAGCTTGCGCCCCCACCCTCTCCACAATTTTAAAAGGACCTGCCCATCTAGGAGCAAGTTTCTTGCACTTCCCAATCCTTAATTTGGCTTGTTTCACTTTGATCTTAAGCCAAACACTATCCCCAACTTGGAATTCCCTTACTGATCTTCTCTTATCTGCCAAACTTTTCTGCCTGCTTCTGGCTGCAAGGAGATAGCCCCTTACTTCATCAATCAACTCCTGCATATCTTCCAAAAGCTGCTGGGACACTTCCACTTTGGATACCGGATTATGCCAAGTATCCGGGGTTAAGCATTGATACCCATAATTAATCATAAATGGGCTCATCTGTGAGGATTCTTGCTTGGTGCTATTATAAGCAAACTCCACCAAATAAATGAAATCTTCCCACTTAGATTGCTTGTTCCACACATAGTGTCTCAACATATCCTCAATGATCCTATTTGTCCTCTCCGTCTGACCATCCGTTTGCGGATGATAGGCTGAGCTCATGCATAACTTAGTGCCAATGGTGGCAAAAAGATCTTTCCAAAATGCACTTACAAATTTAGGGTCTCTATCTGATATTATGGCCCTTGGCATACCATGTAGCCTGAAAATCTCCTTTGCAAAAAGGATTGCCGTATCCAAAGCTGTATCAGTGGTTTTGCATGGCAAGAAATGCGCCATCTTAGAAAGCTTGTCTACAACCACCATTAGAGCATCGTGACCTCTTGCTGTTCGTGGAAGTCCTGTAATGAAATCCATGCTTATTGTCTCCCACTTTGCCGTTGGCACTTCCAAAGGTTCCCACACTCCAGGGGTTCGAAGTTGCTCTGCTTTGGTTTGCTGACAAAGCTGACACTGCTGGATATACCTTGCAATCTCTTTCTTCATGGCAGGCCAATAATAGCTGCTTCTAATCTTAAAATAAGTTTTCATAAAACCTGCATGGCCTGCAATGGGGCTATTATGCGTATCGTGAAGGATAAGCCTCCTTACTCCTGAATTCAAAGGAACACACAACTTGTCCTTGTCATATAGGAGGTTCCCTACCTTTTTGTACTTTTTGTAGGCCTCCCTTTCTTTATCCGTCCTAGCTTCCTTGCTAAGACTAGCCCATACATTCTTAAATTCTTCACTTGAAGGCAAACATTCCTCTATTTTCTTCCCAAACTCACTTGACAAGGTTGATGTTGCATTGCAATGGATTCTTGTCTCAAGGGGCTTCCTGGATAGGGCATCCGCAACCACGTTTAACTTCCCCGGTTTGTAGGATATCTCAAAATCATATTCTTCAAGAAATTCCATCCATCTCCTTTGCCTCAAGTTCAATAGTGGTTGGGTAAAGATATATTGAAGGCTTTGGTGATCCGTTTGCAACTGAAACTTCCTACCCAACAAGTAGTGCCTCCAAATTCTTAATGCCCTAACTATAGCAAGAAGCTCTTGATCATGAGTTGGATATCGTTGCTCAGCCTCATTCATCTTCTTTGAATCATAAGCAACAACTCTTCCCTCTTGCATCAAGACTCCACCCGTGGCAATCTTGCTTGCATCTGTTGCCACCACTTTATCTTTATCTGGATCCGACAAGGCTAACACTGGTGGTGTTGTTAATGCTTCCTTAAGCTTTTCAAAGGAAGCTTGAGCTTTCTCTGCCCAATAGGCTGCCCAATCCTTTATCCTTATACTTTTAGTGAGGTCCGTCAAAGGAGCCGCCCACTTCGCAAAGTCCTCAACAAACTTGCGGTAGAATCCTGCAAGACCCAGAAAGCTTCTGACTTCGCTTACATTCCTTGGAATAGGCCAATTGATGATGGCTTCGATCTTGACTGGATCTATGGAAATTCCATCTGCTGATACTATATACCCCAAGTATTCAACCTTGGTTGTGGCAAATTGGCACTTGGAGAGTTTCCCAAATAGGCGATGTCTTCTCAACTTTTCCAAAGCCCTCCTGAGATGAACAGTATGTGCTTCTACGGGCTCACTATAAATTAAGATGTCATCAAAGAAGACAATTACAAACTCGTCCAAAAATTGCCTAAAAATGTCATTCATCAACCTCATGAATGTGGCTGGGGCGTTAGACAACCCAAAGGGCATTACTGTGAATTCATAGTGCCCGTACCGCGTTCTGAAAGCGGTTTTATGGATATCTTCTTCCTTAATCCTTATTTGGTGGTACCCTGATCTTAGATCTATTTTTGAAAACACTTTAGCCCCTTGCAATTGGTCTAGCAAATCATCTGCCCTAGGTAATGCATACTTATTCTTAATTGTTTGCTTGTTGAGTTGTCTATAATCTACACACATTCTTAGGCTTCCATCCTTCTTCTTAACAAACAAAATGGGTGCCCCAAAAGGGGACGAGCTCGGTCTAATGAATCCAGAACTTAACAATTCTTGAAGCTGCTTCTTAAGCTCGGCCAATTCTGGCGTGCTCATCCTGTATGGTGCCTTGCTGATAGGCTTTGCGTCGGGAGCTAGCGTGATTTCACACTCAACACCCCTGTAGGGTGGCAATTCACGAATCTCATCTGGGAAGACGTCTTGGAATTCTTTCAACAACTTGGCAATCTGCTTGGGTAGCTGTCTCTCTTCATCTTTACCTTTGACTTGCTCTTGCTCAAGGTTGCCAAGCTCGACTCTAACGATATACTCCACTTGGTTCCTCTTAAGGCATTTATATAGTCGTTTCAAGGACATACATTGCCTAGGATTTTGAGATTGCTTACCCTTTATCACAAGGCGCTTGCCATCCGGAGCTGTCATGGTGACCTCATCTTTAACAAGGACTCTGATCACGTCCCCTGTATAAACAAGTGTGTCTTCGACATTTTCAGCTTTAATGTCATGATTATTTGCCTCTACTACTTTATCAGAATCAACAGAAAAGAGAGAAGCAATATCTGCCAGGTCATGTTAATTGATGCACTGTAAGTAATGATAGACTCACAAGAAGAGTCCCCTATGTGGCAGCTTTCATTTAATGAGCTAAATGCGTAACCATGTTGTTAGATGAGAAATAAGAAGGAAAGAGGGATCAGAGAATGCCTTGAGCTTTGATGTGCCAATAGAATTAATATAGCCATTTTAGCAAGCAAATAGAAACTAAGAAGACACATGAACCTGGTAACTTCAAAAAATGTAAAATTGGGACTTTGAAAACAGCATCTGATGGCTTTCGTAAGAAATGGATTGCAAACAACCTAACTATGGGAGAAGAGATTCTTGAAAGAGCTATCAGGCAAGTCGAGGAGGAAGAAGCTAAAAGCTCTGCCATTAAATATAAATCTAAATTTATCAATGAACTGGATTATGGTAGCTCTAAATTCCTTCATAGGGTTGCTAAAAGTATGATTCTTAGAAACTAAATTATTGAAGTCAAAGATGAGGATGGTTCAGTTCACACTTCTCAAAGGGAAATTCATAATTCTTTCTTCCATAAATATCAAAGTCTATTCTCTCATAATGGTATCCCAAGTTCTGATTTGCAGGTAGCCAATGACTTCAAAGATCTCATTGAGTCCATTCTTCCTGAGCCCATGGGGAGATTACATCTCAATTTGTCTTCTCCACCAACTGTAGATGAAGTTTTACAAGTCATTAAGAGCTTTGTTGCTATCCCCTGGACCAGATGGTCTTCCCATTGAATTTTATATCCATTTCTAGGATCTGCTTAAAATTGATCTTATCTCCATGATTCATAGCTTCTGAGAATCAGAACATCTCCATCCTGCAATCTCTTCAAGCTTTATCACCCTTGTTCCTAAAGTGGATCATCCTACTATGATCAATGATTGGAGACCTATTTCTTTGACCAATTCTTCATATAAGATTTGTGCCAAAATTATTGCTAATAGGATTAAATCTTTTCTCCAAAGAAATATCAGCTTAAATCAATCTGCATTCCTACCTGGCAGAAATATCCTTGACAATTATGTTACTGCAATGGAAGGTCTTCACTGGAACAAAGTCTCTAAGCAAAATTGTGTCCTGCTTAAGCTAGTTCAAGCGTGCCTTTGATTCAGTGAGATGAGACTTCTTAGGTTTTGCTATGTCAAAAATTGGATTCAATTCAAAAATTAGAAATCTTATCTGTGGTCTCAATTCTCGTTCTAAATCTGCAGTCCTTATCAATGACTCTCTTTTTGCTTTCTTCCCTATCATGACAGGAGTGAGGCAAGGTTGTCCCTTAGCTCCCTATTTGTTCATTATTGCTGCTGAGTTGCTCACTAAAGCCATTCTCCATTATCAAAATTCTGACTTGCTACGTGGTTTGAAACTTCCTGGCTTTGCTGATTCTATCACCATTCTTCAGTATGCAGATGATTCCTTTTCCTTTCTGGATGCATCTGATTCCAATATCTCAGCTGCCTCTAGTATTAAGTTAAATGTTGAAAAGAGCTTGATTATAGGAGATTCTGATCTTACTCGAATTGCTGGAATTGATGTCATTCCACAGCTCATGCTTCTAAATATTAGGTATGCCTCTTGCTTTGAATGAGATATCAAAGGTCTCTGGGATCCTATTGTTATGAGAATTAAAAAGAAGTTGAATAACTACAAATCATGCTTAAGCTTTGCAAGGAGAACTATTATTGCTAATACTGTATTGGCTAGTTCCATTGGGTTTGCAACTAAGAGATCTTGTGTTCAAGTCTCTGGGGGTCCGTCATATGTCCTCATGGATGCTGCCAATGTGGCATGACGTAAAAATACTATCTATCTATCTATCTATCTATCTATCTATCTTGTGGCCCCTAAGGTTGTCTATAGAGAAATTGAGAAAATTATTCGTTCCTTCATCTGGAATGGAAAGCATCTTGTCAATTGGGTTACTGTTAAGACTGATGGAGGTTTAGGGTGTAAAGATCTTTATTTACAAGCCCAGGCTCTTGCAGGTAAATTTAATAATAATAATATTTAATCATGCCCCTTTTGGACCTTGGAGGTCACAGAGCAACGGGTTACAACATCTGTTTCGTTTTTAACAAAAACAATCTATGAGATTCTATCTTATTCATGTATGCGCCCAAAGCATTAGGTGACATATCGAACAGTGAATGAAAGCTAATGGAACTGATGTTAAAGATATTTCGTAATTGTTGATACGCCGAGCAATGAAGGAAGACATGTGTCTCATCTTCTACTTCATTGGATTCACATAATAAGCATTTTTTGTCTTCCCTTGGAATCCTTGCCCAGCGCCCTGTCTCTACTCCAAGACGATGAGAACTAGTTCTGTACCTGGCAATAATCTGCTTTGTGTGTCTTGGTACCTTCGCCCCCAAATATGCTTGGTTTGCGTATACGATCATAGGATTTATTTCTTCTCTGTAATATTCCATCCGAGAACCTAGTTTGGCCCAAAGTTTGTTCACAGCTAGCATCTGCACTAAATATCTTGTCCCTATTGCTGTGTCTGGCCAATTATCTGCAGTAATCCCCCAATTCTCAGCCCATTTTGTAACATCTTTGTACCAGCCCGATTCCATTGATTGGTTCAGCGCCTCCTTGAAGAAGGAATTATCATCTTGTTTTTGTAACCTGTTTACAAAGTTTATGGTCTAGTTCAAAGCCTCAGCTTCTAACGGGATCAATCCTGCCTCGGCTAATATTATTGCATAAGGAGTTTGGTGTTATATGGAGAAGTTTATTTGGAAATAGCTCTCCTGTTTCTAGCTTCATAAGATTTTGGATCTCCCAAAGCCATCCCTATGGCCATCCATCTATAAATCATTTTTTACCAAACTCTGCTTTTGTCGAGCTTAGGCCAGCTAATAATATCTCTCCCCTTATGAGAAGATTTATTATAGCCTGGAATTCCATCTCAGTCAACTTTTCTTACAACCCCAATGGCAAGATTCGTGTTGATATGCCTATTTTTTGGAACCCAAGCTTGACAGACAATAGCTCCAAAATGTTGGCCATCAAGCATCCAAGAATTTATAGCAAATGGGCTGATGCTAGTCTGAACTACATTAGGAAAATTATCTCCAACAACTCAATTCTCTCTTGGACTGTTGTTAAAGCCAAAATTAAGGGGACCTCATCAAATAAGAAGATCTATTTGCATATCAAGCAGATGTTATATAGGAATCTTGATTTCAGGAATCCAAATCTTCAAGAGGAATGGTCTCTTCAGGGTAAAAAGGGATATAGAGTTAAGACAGTTTATGATGTTCTGAATTGCAAAAATAGTCCTAGTAAGGCCATGAGCAAATGGGATTTAAATGATGATCAGTTGAAATGTCTTCTGGATAATGTCTGGAAATCATACTGTACTCCTAAAGTCAAGTATTTCATCTGGTTGATTACTCAAAAGAGCTTGTCTAATCTCAAATCCCTATCTCTCCAAAGGGATAATATCTCTGATCTTTGTCCTCTGTTGTGCAATGAAAGAGAATCTATGTGTCATATTTTCCTTTGTAATAAGCTTAGAGCCTTCTGGATGTGGTTTCATAACAAATTTGGCATAAATTGGAACACAAATCTGCTTTCATTGCTTCAAGACAATGATGTTTTTTGCAATACCATCATTCACACTACTCTTTGGAATATCTGAAAGTCCAGAAACAGAGTCTTGTATGGAAAGAAAAAGTTTTCCACTTTCTAGATTAAAGTCCAATTTCAATTTGACATTGAAGCAATTGCATCTGCTCATAAGAAAAAATTTGGTACTAATTTTGACAGGAAATGGGAGCAATATGGTGAATATAAGTGTCATTATGATCTATTTGTTTCTAATTTAAATGTCATTGATACTAAGCCTTTAATTTGGATGATGCTAGGATATCTGAGGTTTCTCAGGGGTGAAGGAAAGCGAAAGTTCAACAATCATGCAGATCACAGAGAATTTTCCATTTTCAACAGTAGGAATGGATTAATGAAATGCAATATGGCCACGAGAAAAGAATATATCAAAATGGGGAAGGGGGAGATGCCATTCTGTAAAGATAGTGTAGATTTATGGGCTTCAATATTTTGCAGAGAAGTAATCCAGATGCATTGTGTTTGGTGGCTGCTGTTTCATGATCATGGTCAGTTGACAGAAAAGCAAATGCAAAAATACAGGTCTCTATATTACAATCACAAGCAGATAGCAGATGTGTATGGCACTCTTCTGATCCTTTTGGCTGAGGAAGATACTTTTATTTTATTCTACAATAATAATTGACCTCTGGATTCCTATCTTCCTGGTACTACTGAGCCTTTCAATAGGTATTTCAATTCCATCATCTTTCGCTAGTAACACCTAGCTCTCCAGTATCTCATTTGGTCTTCTTCATCCCTTTCCATTTCCCCATCACCAAGCCTAGCTTCAGAAGTACTCAAATGAAAATGTTCTGTTATCTTCTTGAGTTTTGCAGTTTCATAGGTGCAGATTCGACTTGAAAGTTTCTAGAATTTGGTAGCGGAGATGCAATTTCACATGGCGAATAGTACTTTTTGGACTCTCAGAAGCACATTCCTGCTGGATTTTGTCTACTTCGACTGGTTAAGACAGATATGTACCTTGTTTTATGAAGATCTTGGTGGTCTTCGATGGCTTTCCCATTTTGCTCTTTCATAAGTCTCAATTTTAAATTTCTGAGTGTTGAGATCAAATGTATTTATTCAACAACTAACAAGTGCATCAAGTATATTTTGCTATCCAAAGCTTAGAGCAATTTTTCAACAACTTGAGTCCTTCAACTCTTTTACAAGCAATGCAATAATAAATATGCAACTTTAAACTATTGAAATTGAACCCTTCAAATATTGAGCAAATTCCTCCTCGACATCAAAACAGGTCTACAATCGATCTTGCACTTCTCTCTGTTCCTTGTTCATTCAAATGCATCCCTTTATAGATTGCATTCAGTGGCCAGGCATCAGCTTGGCAAGCCGGAACTTCCGACTTGCTAATCTGGTTTTTCTTCAATCATTTTCTTTATCCCATAGGCGTGCAGAAAACTTTGAGCTCTTCGACCATTGGACTTTAATGGTTTTAATAAAACCAATTTCAACTTCACAACTTAAACCTTTGGCTTAATGTTTGACCATTGTATATAGGATAAATCAGATATAGATTTCAATCCTAATATTTAGCTGTAGATTCATTGCTAGAATTCCAGTCACAGTCTTCCACCTGAGGATCAAACCAATTTTATGTGACGATCAACTTGCAAAATTCTAACATTTCTCCTTCATCACATAAAATTGCACAATATATTATGCTTCATGAATATTTAAACTTTCTTTAAACTTGGTAAACTTGCTTTCAGGCAAAGCCTTTGTAAATATATCTGCTACCTGGTTAGAAGTATTCACATATGCCATTTTTATGATCCCCTTTTCAGCCAAATCCCTGATAAAATGCATCTTCAGTTCTATACGTTTGGTTTTTTCATGGTCTACAGGGTTTTCAACTATGGCTATACAACTTTGACTATCTGTCAAGATTGTAGTAGGATCATTTTGCTTGAAACCTAATTCATCCAGTAACCTTCTAAGCCATGCTATTTCCTTTGACACCAAGGATGAAGCAGCATATTCTGCTTCTGCAGAAGACATTGCCACTACACTCTGCTTCTTTGTTCTCCAAGAGATAGCTCCTCCTACTAGAAAAACCACATAGCCTGAAGTGGACTTTCTCAAACTTTGATCACCTCCCCAATCTGCATCTGTATACACTTCCAGCTTTAATTCTCTTTGTGAAAACCTGATTTCATGATCTCTGGTACCTTTAAGATACCTTAAAATTTTCTTTCCTGCCAGCCAATGCATTTTGCTAGGATTGTGACACCTTCTACTTAAGATGTTTACACCATAAGTGATGTCAGGTCGTGTATTATTGGAAACATATAAAAGACATCCAATAAGAGCCCTATAAGGAATGACCTCCATTTCCTGAATTTCCTTTTCTTTTAGAGGTATATCTGCAGTCAAATTATGACCTGTCACCATAGGAATCTTTATTGGATTTGCATCTGACATATTAAACCTCTTAAGCATATTATCAATATGCCTTCCTTGTTTTAATGTCAGTTCTCCTTTGCTCCTGTTTCTTACCACTTCAATTCCTAAGAAGTTTTGCAATTCCCCTAGGTCAGACATATGAAACCTGTTTTGTAGAACCTGCTTGCAAAATTTTAATATTTTCAAGTTGTTTGCTGCCATAATGCAGTCATCCACATAAAGGGCTATAATACAAAAATCGACATGATCTTTGTACATATATAAATTACCATCATTTTTGAGCTTCTCAAAATTCTGTTCCCTAAGGAAACTATCGATGCACAAGTGCCATTCTCTGGGGGCCTGTTTAAGTCCATAGACTGCTCGGTTAAGCTTCCAAATCATATTTTCTCCAACTTCAAACCCAGGTGGCTGTTTCATGTAGATATCCTCATCAAGTTTAGCATTCAGAAAAGCAGTCTTCACGTCCATGTGTTGTAGCTCTAAATTCTGTGCAGTTGCCATGGCCAATAAAACTCTCACACTTGTGAGTTTAACAATTGGTGATTCTCGGGATGAGGACTCGCGATATACGCACACAACACCGGCCGAAATAGATAGGCTTCTCATTCATCATAGCAGCAGTACATTGGGTCTTTGAGAATATGTCAAGTGAGTGGGGTAGCCGACCATAGGAACAATATCGGACTACCCCATAAAAAAGAATGAAATATCACTATGGTGGGACGCGGCAAGGCGAGAAAAATGGCGACAGCTTCTTACCGGGATAAAAAACCCCGCCCTTTCGGGTTTTCGGGGAAAACCCTAATAAGAAACGGTCGCCAATGTTCTCAGAGGGTTTGCCGAAAGTACCGATGTCGGGCACAAAACAGTGAAGATGGTGCGTGGGAGAAGAAGGTGATGCCGAGAGCAAAAGGTCGATCCCTGCGAGGCACAACACCTGAAAATAAACAAATGCCAACACTCGTAAGTCTGGTCAGAAAAATGAAGAGAGGAACAAAAATGCAAACACCGCAAGACATAATCATAAAATACAGAATAACAGAAAAAAGAAAAAGAAGAAGAAAAAGAAAACCTCCAAAGGGGCTGGTCATGCGTGCCACGCGATCAAAAAACCTCTATAACAAGGAGGGGTTTTCACGCGTGCCAGGCGCAACAATAACTTGAAATAACATAACTGGAAATAATATGAAAGAAAAAACCTCCAGAGGGGCTGGTCATGCGTGCCACGCTATCAAAAAACCTCTATAACAAGGAGGGGCTTTTCACGCGTGCCAGGCGCAATAATAACAATAACAAATAATAATGATAACAATGTCTATCTGAAAAGATGAAGAAAAGAGAAAGAAGAAAACGGGAGGGTCGGGTGGGTTTAGAAGAAAGAAAATGGAAGGGTCGGGTGGGTTTGCCCAATGCTGCTATGAGAAGAGCGCCGAATGAGGAGGGATAGCGAGGGCCCGAATATATATCGCTCGTCCTCTCCCGAGAATATCGATCCTACGGTGTGGATCGATCTGCATTCTCGGGATGAGGACTCGCGATATACGCACACAACACCGGCCGAAAAGAAGAGAACTCCACTCTCATAGACCTAAATGACGTGACAACTGAAGCTGCTGGTGAAGTTCTGGCTGAATGTCACGGATATGAGACGAGGAGGAGCACCACCATCCGTGTCGCCGAGATAGATCATCTGGAACACACCGAGATGCTGCTAGATCAACGAAAACACCCCTAGTCGCCGCTGTTGTCGCGCCGCTGCTATGAGCGGAATGAGTACCAGGCGAAGAGAAATATAAAACAAAAACAAATGGCGGCAGGTCAATGAAAACGACATCCAAAGCCTATAAGCACCATGAAAAGACGAGAATCACCGGAACCTAATAAATGCAGAAAACAAGCAGGAAACCCGGGATAAAGACCACATTCTTATCAAACTGCCGAATGCACCTAATGTAACTATGCCTCAAATAAAATATGAGAAAAATCGAAAAAATTCTGAAAAAGACAAATTTACATATGAACAATGGGGTAGCAAGAATCTACGCAAAAAAATATCCACATCACCTTCAAAAAGTTTTTATCGTGCCAAAGTCAGACAGAGACGACTAAGGATGCAAAAATATCATATCTAATACCTAGATTATACATCTAACTCGAAGGGAAAACGTAACAAGAATGTGCTAAATAGTATAGAGAGAAAACAAACCGGTTGGAAGCATAAGCGAAGCTAAAGGAGAGGTCTGTCATGCGAAGACCAAGGGCAGGGTCGTAATTGGAGAGGCAGGATCAAGGAATACCATATGGAATGTCCAGAAGAAAAAGGAATGATATATACGCCGAAAAAATAAGTGAGAATGAGTCACGGTGGAGTGTGGGTCGAAGACGAGGTCTAAAGATGGCAGTGTCGTGTACGTGGTATGCCAAAAAATAAACATGAGGAAATTACGGAGGAATGTGGATCGAGGACTAGGTTGAAAGAAACCAGGGTCGCGTTCATGGTCATGGTCATGTGCAGGAGAGCAAGGCATGGCTAAAATGGAGGGCAAGGAGACGGAATAGAATCGCAACGATCGAGAGAATTGCCCCAGTTGACGCAGATCTCGTCATTTGTATCGCCGAGAGACTGATAAGACCAGCATTGCCTCTGTCATTGAAGAAACTAGACCACGAGCCTGCACATACCCTAACATAAAGAACAACATCCAGCCTGCCGGTACAACACGATAACCAAAATATGTGGAGCAGATAACGAACCCAAATGAAAAAATGAAGGAGTTAACATGCCCAATATAATCTAGCAATGCAAACAAAAAACACAGGACAAAAATACATTGGCTAGAGGAGACAAAAATACATGGTAAGGGAAAATCAATTCAATGTTCAAAAGGAGAATAAGGAAGTATAATCCAACAAAGTTAAGTCGCAATGAGGATATGGACGACAACAATCAAGTGCCTCCAGCCGAATACGCATGAAACATGGAAGACAATGTGCATATCAACAAAGAAGACCGCCCAAACAAAATTTCCATGCCATAAAAGAAAGATGCCGAACCATAGGAAGATAACTGGAAAAATGGAGTGAACTGGATACAAAAACAAAGATGATGCTTGTGTAATATAAGAATCTCCTAAATGGGACCTAGAGACCACGTGATTTACCTGTATTATGAGACTGCATCAACAACAACTCATGAAAAAGGTAACAAGCCAATACTTCCAATGTGAAGAAAAGAAAAAATCTATTGTGCCCCTGTAGACCCCTAAAAACAACTGGATGTAGAAACGACAATACCCAACTACTTGACCAACACCTAGCTAATTAAAGGCCAAATGAAATGTGCTATGATTACAAGGCATTGAAACATAAATACTACACTAAAAAAGGAAGGGAGCAAAAGAAGATGCAATGCGAGTTCAAGGGCATTGAAAAATAAACATTAAATACTACACTTAAGGGAGCAAAAGAAGATGCAAGGTGGGTTCAAGGTCAAAAGAAAAAATCGATACCACATTTTAAGGGGCAAAGAAAAATTCTATGCGAGTTCAAGGCTAAAGGACAATCCGACAGCCATATTTAAAGGCAAAGGAATAAATGCAGTGTGGATTCATAAGCAAGGGACAATTCGACCTCTATAATGCATAAACTATTTGGAGCCAATAGCGTCGATAAGGTTATACATAAGTCATAATGATGGATAATTGCAAAACAAATAATGATGGATAATTGCAAAACAAACAAGGTGCTACGCACGGTGGTTTGCCCTCTGTGCATGGAGGGTGAGGTGGCCAGAAATGATACATGTTTCATGTGACATACTAAGCAGGTTCTTAGTCTACATATGCCATTTGCATACTGTATAATCTTATATTGTATACTTGCATTTGCAAAAGGTGTTTTCTCATTTGCAAAAAAAAAAAAAAAAAAAAACATCAGGCTTGATTCTAAGAAAAGTATATTCTTTCAATCTGAATTTAAATACTTAGGCCATATTGTTTGCGGCGAAGGTCTCAAAGTAGATCCTAGCAAAGTGCATGCAACTTTAAGTTGGCCTAGACCATCTTCAGTCACTGTTTTGCGTTCTTTTTAGAGAACATTATAGAATTTTGGACTAAAAATTTTTGATTCAATGTGCAGCACTACAATCTACTATTGATGCAATGTGTAGCACTATAATCTCTTCTATTCTCAACACTACAATCTCTTTTGTTCGCATCACTGGCTAATCATTTAAAAGTTTCATAGCACATTCCCATCAACCTTAGACAACCACTTCTAAGTAATATGTCAAGAATTACTGCATGCATGTTACAGGTTTCCAACATTTACAAAACTCAACCCTTGACCCAGGCGTTGCCCATCAATGTTGGGCACTGCTTCTAGTTATCATATATAGACATCAATAATATAAGGCCAAAATACATTGAGTTCTAAATTTATCAAAAAAAGAGTAAAATGTTTTGAAAAAATCAAGGGCGAGACAAATTAGCATATACTAATACTAGAAAAGTGCCCAGCGTTGCTGGGCTTTTGTCAGGCATAAAAACTTAAAAAATAATAGTTTCTGAGAACAATGCAAAAGGGTTGTTAGTTTAAAGTTGTAAGAAGAAAATATTATGTTTCATGTGATGGAAAATGGTTCATGTTAACTATACGTGGAGAAGAAGTTAACATTGGAATTTTAAAGATGTTTTTGTTGTGGAACTTTGGACCATGCATGTCGTTTTCAAACAACATGTGAACACATACATATACATACAATATTATATTGCACATTGAACAATAAGTAGTTACAAGCAACCTTTCTTATTTGCAACATTAGAGATGTTACATAGATATGAAAAGAGTAAAACCCAAATAAAAAATGTAAATTAACTTTGGGTGCTCCATCCTCCTTGGCTATGCTTCAGAATCCATCTTGTTGTTGGAAAAAAGAAAAAAAGGATAAGGCACAAAATTGAAATAAAAAGGGATGATAGCTATTGCCACTGCATCTTAGAGTATCTTCGATGATGTAATACAAGGGTGCCATCTATGTTGCAACTATAACCTTTTGTTGCCAACACAGCCATCTGCAAAGGCATGCTGACATGAAAGAAAAACATGAATAAATGATTGCATACTTACTAAGTTTTGTAGCTTTAAAAAATATCTTCTCCCAACTCCAGAAAAGGACATTTAGTAAACGTGTTTGATCGTGTGACCATATCCACCCAAAAACATATAGATAGAAGAAAGAACCAATCCCATAATTTTGAAAATTCATTTGCAAGGCACCCAATATTTATAATATAAAAGAATCCTTGTAAACAACATATCAAATACCGGGGCCTTCAGGCTTAAACAAACTCTGTTCGTATGGGCTTCGTTGTTTCTTCGACATCCTCAAGCCACGTCTCAAGTGCAAGAGATAAAATTGCACTCTTCGGAGAAGGCATAAGAGAATTGTTGTAGTTACCAATATGGACATGATATCACCTTTCAAATGGGAAACTTGCCATTGAAGTAAAGCATCTAGCAGAATGAATACACTGTGGGAGATATTGAAGGGTCTGCCACATGGTAGCTTTGAAGCTAACAGGAAGTTAGACTCCTATATGAATAGGCTTCCATTCTATCAATCAACTATTACCTGTTGTTGGATCAACCCTTTGTTGGAGAAAATTTAACGATCCAGCCTCTATTGCTCATGAAAAGAATTCTTTTCCCTTATTGCTTTATGCACATCCATGTTTTGATGTAACAGACCACTTATACCAGACATTATGCCAGATATTATTTCTTCTGTGACAACAAAGGTACTTGAGGTTTTCTAAGAGTGCATTTCTCCTCCAATTCTTTTTAATGCCAGCCCCAACGCTCTTTATCATTCCATGCGTCCTGTAGCAGTGAAGATAGCTTTGGTAGCCATTTCCTCGCATATTCTCCAGTTTGGATCAGACATGGTAAAATCTGAGGCAACATTTGCTGCTCATCAAAATGGTAATGAATCGAAATTGAAGGAAGATATCTCCAAAGTAGATCAAACATGACTACCTAAACATAGCCATGAGGTCTCTGCCAATGTTGCAGTTCATGTGCAGCTACAAAAGATAAGTCAATAACCAAGTTCTGACCAAATGCTAGCAATAAGACTACAGCATGAAACATATTGTTTGTATGACCAGACAACCTAAGGAGAATGATATGGAATTAATCAAAGTATCAAATTAAACATTTATGAGAATCTACAAACTCTAAATAGTACAATGGCTTTATTCCATAATAGTGCAAATGCCCTTACCATATTGGGTATAACCTGCGCTCATTGCTCCCCATGAGATCACATTTCGATTGTCCAGATTGTTGAAGAGTTTATGTGCCTCCTCCAAGCTACCACATTTTGCATGCATATTTACAAATGCATTTCTGATAGAAATATCAGAGCAAAACTCAGATTTAACAACTTGTTCGTGAATATATCTTCCTACTTCTACAGTCATGACAGTACAACATGCCTTCCGGATGCCCAAGAATGTGATATGATTTGGTCTTGAGCCCTGTTGTTGCATTTCTTCAAAACATTCCAAGGCAAGGTTGCCTTCACTATGGTGGGCGTAGATTGATTGGAAGACACCAATATAAATATACTTGCTGATTTGTCCTCATGAGAAAAATACTCTTCTGTACAGTTGCAAAGCAGTTTCAGCTTGTCCAAGCTTGACATGAGTTCTGATAATCCCACTGGAATCATTTGGATTGTCCAGTTTGCTAAATGCTTCATTTGCTTCAGCCAAACTCAAGCACAAACCAAAAATGGGAATGGGTTCGTCCGATCCTGATATCCATTGCTCAAGAACTCTACGCATCAAATTTGGCAGGAAAATAATGCAGTCTAGAAGCTAAATAATCGTTCTAGACATTAGGTACACTTGGACTTGTATGATAGATCCCAGCCTGTGTGTGAAACTAGAGATTGCAAAGAACATAACACTACATAATCCAAAACTTTGCATTTGTGTTTCAGCAGGAACTATACATGTTGCGCTAAATAAAATGAGCAAAAATCCTAGATAATAATCTATTTATTAAAACGTACTCCACAATCTTCTAAATCATATGAAAATCAATCAAAACAGTGCAGGTAATTTAACACACCTTGAAATCAATGATAAACTTGCCCTTCCAAACTGGCTCTCCAAATTGTTGTATGTCTTATGTTATCATGTAAGGCTGCTGCAGCACCTTTCTGAAAGCGGGCGAAAAACACACTGAACTCAGATGAACTTTAGCATCAAATCAGAGCAATTGCAAGTTAGGTAATAGTTTAATAATGGCAACACACTATAAGCTCAAAGAGGTGCAAGAAGTAAAAAAATTCCAGCATTTTCTTAAAGTAGACAAAAGATTGTTGGGCATCTCTTATGCAAATTCGTTGCAAACCAAAGTGTGGTCTGCAACACCGGTGATACAGCATGACACAAAACAACCTTTCAACATGCTAAGAAATATCAGTAAAAATGTATTTGCTCCCCATGAGATCACATTTCGATTTCCAGATTGTTGAAGACTTTATGCGCCTCCTCCAAGCTACCACATTTTGAATACATATCTACAAGTGCATTTCTGATAGAAATATCAGAGCAAAATTCAGATTCAACAACTTGTTCGTGAATATATCTTCCTACTTCTACAGTCATGAGAGTACAGCATGCCTTTAGGACTCTCAAAAATGTGATACGACTTGGTCTTAAGCCCTGTTGTTGCATTTCTTCAAAACATTCCAAGGCAAGATTGCCTTCACTATAGTGGGCATAGATTGATTGCAACACACCAATATACTTTACACTCTCACTTTCACCATCACAGAGCTGCTGCAGTTCAGTAATTGCTGCATTGAGAGCTGAATGTCCTGTCTTATGAGAGCTGTTAGCTCTTGGATCTCGAAAGCAGGATCATCAAAGACACATTTCCTTTTCGCCACTGCAATGGAAGCAAGGAAAATAAATTACCTAAGTACAATTCATGCAGGACAGAGTATAGATGCTACTGGACAAGTACCTACTTACAGAGAGCCAGTTTTGCGAGCTTTTGAAAAGTGTGATGAATCCCTAAGCCGATATGAGAAGCCCTTCTATTGAACTCAGACTGCGTATGCACACCAGTTTGTGGGCTCCGAGTGGGTTTTTCCGCAGACCAAGAAAAACCTACATCTTGCAAGCTGGCAAATCCTTGGCAGAAGCTATGGCAGCGACCTATGGATGATGCATGGCCGCGATACCTTGCAAAGAAAGTTATGGCGATTCCTTGCACCGCAAGAACCCTAATATGCCTTGTGAGAAACCCCTCTAGATTCGTGCGAATCGGTCCATGCCGCCATAGCATTTTCACTCGAGCATTTTCCAGGAGCTCTGTTTCTTTCACAAAACTCAAAACTTCCTCTTTTTCGTCTGTATGAAGCTCGCACGGAATGAGGTATGAACCGGATCAACAGGTAAAAACTGACCGACAATATAATGATCAGTCATCAGATTATTCCTAGAATATTCCCAACAACACACATAAGCAAAGGTTTGCCCCCTCCTTCCGGGGGCAAACCAAAAATAAGTAAGGGAGTAAAAAATAAGTGGTTAACAGAATATAGCCCTGCAAGAAAAAAGGACGTTGCTCGCAACATATCTAATAGGCTTCATAGCACAAGTCAAAAGAAGGAAGAAGGAGTCAAAACAGGCTGAATATAAGCTAGTATAATGCAAACAATAAAGATTTCCTAGCAAAAACGTCTCCAAAAAGGGCACCCAACAATCGTAACAAACGGATTCCAACACAATCCTAATGAAAAGAGTCAACCATGTCCAATATATGCAAACTTCGAAAAAATGTCCCAAGATCAAAAAGTTCAAACTAGAATCTATATTATAACCCTTTAAAACCACAACAAACAAGCTAGAACAAGTAATGCAATTGGGTACAATACCTAAAGGAACTAGGATAGAAGAACCAAATATAAAACTTCTCTACAATGCAACCATGACCAATGTACTCCAACAAGAAAAACCCATCTCAAAGGACTGTACCCAGCATAGATAAGGACCCAATAGGAAGATGTTGAATTGGGAATAACAAAAAAGAGTCAAAACATATGAAAGGTAAATGTGAAAGAAACTAGAACCTAAGATAGAGCGTGTACAAAGCACCGACGCGGTCGTGCTCCAAGTCCGAGGTCGAGGTCAAGTTCCAGACTTGTTAGATGGTAGGTTCAAGAAATACCATGGGGAACGTCACTAAATAGCGAAAAGGAGAGAATGTTATGTACACTGAAAAGGTAATGAGAGTAATTCACGGAGGAGTGTGGGTCGAGGTCAAGGTCTAAGAAGCCAGGGTCGTGTTTGAGGCCATGGTTCCTGAGGGCAAAGTTAGGGTTGAAATGACGGGCAAGAGGAGGGGGAAGTTGTAAAACCGCAACAGTTGAGGGAATCGACATGATAGCCGCTTGTACCGCCTATGAGACCGATAATAACCCCAGCGTCTATGTCGTCGAAGAAACTAGACCGTGAACCTGCAAACCTTAACATAAAATAATTTGAAAGAACGAATGAAAAAGAAAACACCGAGGCTGGCAGCATACGACCTGAGAACCAAGATACATTGAACAACGAAATGCACCAGGAACTAATAGGATTAGCAAGGCACGAGATATATCTGTCACAAATATGCTCTCTAATGAATGAATGCTATAGGACATAGAATGCCATTATAATCGTGAATAAGCATGAGTAGACCTTTGAAAATAAACTAAGCGCATAAAATTAAATGAATAGAAACCAAACAACAACGCTATCTCAAACTAATGCATAGATATAGGTAAAATGAAGTTATGAATAAGTTGTAGATCTAGAAATTCAAATGTGAGTACCCCTTACAAGGGACATGAATGTTGCCTAGTCGAGCATTGAACTAGCTAAATGCATGGAAAAATGAACGAACCATAATGGGCAACAGCTAAAAAATATTTAAAGTACCATATGCGCCCCGTAGCAGTGGAGATGCTTAACTATGCTCAAGGTTAACGGAGGCATGCAAGATACATAGAATGCCATTATAAACGTGGACAAACCATACCCAGTTCTAATACCCAGTGCTTGGACCAGTTAGTCTGTCAAAGGGAATATTGCTTAATTTGGTAGTTAATGGGATATAAGGTGAACTACAACCAAGCATGGAAAATTGGCAGTGTGAAGCCCTCCGCCATTCTTTCCTAGGTCCATAAGGTAGAAAAACAATACACACAACGTAGTTGCAACAAAGTAGAAAATACTCAAAGGACGTTAATCCAGATAAAGCCGCCACGAGGACCTAGATATAAATGAAGGAAAACAACTAGAACAAATAAGGTCTAGATGGATACTGTGAAAAAATGCAAAGGAGCAAAGTGAAATACGAGAAGGAAACTCGAGGTCAAGAGAGAGATTAACCATGAGAATAAATTAATATCAAAGCCAATATAGTGAGAGGTAAAATTGAATACTTCATCATAAAATGCAAAAATATTTATGAAAATGTGGAAATGCAACACATGATTATCTAAACCACATGTGATCAGTAAACATAGTTTCCAGAAGTATTGCATGAAACGAAACTTGAACTAAACAAAAATCACCTTGCAGGATGCTCAATGACGATCAAACAACGTTAGAAATACCGTCCTGATGCTCAATGCGATGCTCAAAAATGCGAAAAAATGGATGCACATGAACTCAAATCCTATGAGGCCTCTGGACAAGAAGACAGAGAGCCATCAAGAAAAACAACCCAGAAGCATAATAAACTCCAAAACACATTCTTGTCAGATCCAACCATGTAGAAAAATATCCAAAGTTGCCAGAATGGGGAATGAGGATTTTACGACTAACAATAGTAATTGTGCCTGAATCATGTTAGACTTATAAAAAATGCAAGAAAATGAAGAGGGACCTTGCTAGAAATGATGCAGAAAACATTTAGAAATACTTCAGGTCATACGTACATATAATGAAGCAGAAACGTATGAAACAATCTAACAAATAATAACGATAAGCCAACATCAACAACATACAGCAAAGGGCCAAGGAATTGCCATGTGGGTTCACGAGCAAAGGAGAATTTGACATCAATAACGCATTGGCAGGGAAGAATTGACAAAAGCAATCCGTTCAAGGGCGAGGGCAAGTCAAGTTAAGTAACAGAAGAGGCTACCAAAGTTGAGGCTAAGGAGGGAATCGGCATAGGTTTGGAATGATTGGTGTCAACAATTAACCCATTGCTCATGTGAACATAATACCTTCCAAACCACCACGCCAAGTCCTGCGCATGATGAAAAACCATGATAATAAAGCCATATGCCAACCATGAACTAAGGTTATGAGATTCCCCTAGTCGTGCAAATGACAACAACCATTTAACCAACGAAAAGCATAGAAAAACAATTAATGAACCATAATGGGTAACTGCGAAAATATATCTAAAGTGTTGTGTGTGCTCCCCAGCAATGGGGATACTCATGTCGTCGCTAGTAGAGCTACTAAGCCATATGGATAGCTAATAAAATGAAATAAGGGGTTAAAATTTTTAAACATGTATGGTAAAATAAGGGGTCAATAAAGAATTCATGGTAAAATAAACCAAAAAAACAAAACAACAAAACCGAAAACAAAGAATCGATGCAAAAACTAGGGCTTCTGAGCGGCCCCTGATGCGGGCCTGCTGCTGCATGCGACCGGATGCATGGTCACGGGCATGGCCCTGGCCGAAACTCCAGGTTAAACCGCCCCTGTTGCCGAGGTGTGAAGAGAAAAGAAAACGCTTCCCGGTTCTGCCCACCACTGCATGTCTGTGCAAAAACTGGAGGTAGGTAAGGCATGAAGATAGCAACTGGCAACAATCGGACAGTGGAGATGGAAACCGGTGCAGGGATTAGTAAATCGAGGCCAAACCAATACATCTGCAGGTTGAAGGGGCGATTTCTGGCTTGTGAAGATGAGCAGTGTGGTGTCGGCCCTGGTTGCGTGCTTCAATCTAACCAGAGCTACAATTGTGTATGGAGCAGGGGAGGCCTGACGAGCTATAACATGTGAGAAATAGATCTATCCTAAATGCTCGGGCACATGATCTGACTAAATAGATTGCTGATGCAAATGTAGATATTCGGATGTAAACATCCCAAGCAAAAGAAGCTGTCTGAGGTTTAGATTGTAAATAGAACTGTTTTAAATTCTCTGATTAAACAGATTGCTGATGCAAAAGTATCTACTTGGATTTGAACATAGCAATAAAACAATGCATGATCAGAAGTTAGAATAGAATAGTTTTAATTCTCTGATTTAAACGGATTTCTGATGCAAATATATCGACTTGGATTGAACATAACAAGGTAAAAACAATGCACGATCCGAAGTTAAAAACATGCAGGTAAAAACTGGCTAAGCATGCATGAGAAAAACGAAATACTAGCTAGGCAGGCTCTGAAAAAAATCTAGTAGCTCGTGCCAACAATAATATTTAGAAGAGCCAAAGACAAAAGCGAGAATAGACTCATAAGACAATAAGAAAAAAGCCGGAGAAGATCATGGCAATAACACAATAGAAGAAGGAATTGTCAGCAATTCATACCATCTGGATCATCCTGCTTAAGAAAACATCGAAGGATCGTGAACAAAACTACATTATAGGGGTTGTAAAGATATACCTCCCCCACAAGATAGCTAGAAAAATCCAACCATCAATAGAAGTAAGCGCGGAAATCTGCTCGAACTCCTGGAGCGAAGGAAGAAACCGGACTTGGCTTGAATCTGAGGAAGGAAATCTTCGAGTTTGGCTTGAATCCAGGAGGGACAGGAAAAGAATGAGGAGAAGCTCCCCGTGAAACATGACGATGGAGGAGAATAATCTGGGTTTGCCCAATGCTGCTATGAGAAGAGCGCCGAATGAAAAGGGATAGCGAGGGCCCGAACATATATCGCTCGTCCTCTCCCGAGAATATCGATCCTACGGTGTG
The DNA here is from genome assembly GCA_021234155.1 of Isoetes taiwanensis. NCBI lineage: Eukaryota > Viridiplantae > Streptophyta > Lycopodiopsida > Isoetales > Isoetaceae > Isoetes > Isoetes taiwanensis. Next base: position 1,975,933 of record JAJEKV010000059.1, on the reverse strand, counting down.
GATCGATCTGCAATATGTTTCATCATAATCCCTGCCCCTTTTTTGAGTAAACCCTTTTGCCACTAATCTGGCTTTGTATTTTTGTTTTCCATCTGCACACATTTTAATCTTGAAAATCCATTTGCTTTCTATAGCTACCTTGTCTGCTGATTTCTCCACAACTTCAAATGTTTGAGTTCTTTTAAAAGAGTTTAATTCTTCTTCCATTGCTGCCAGCCATTTTTCTTTATCTGCTGCTTCCATTGCTTCTTCATAAGATTGTGGCACAATAATATCCTCTAGAATTGCTATAATTTGCTCAATGTCATCTTCTTCTATTTGAGCAATAGGATTTTCTAATCTTCTACTTCTGCTTGCAGCATTTCTTCCATATAAATTACTATCTATTTGTATATCTTCTAATAGTTTCTCCACTTGTGTCCTTTTCCTTTTAGGTTCCTGTGCTTGAGGCTTATCCTCAACTGTCTCCCCTGGTTCACCTTCATGCCTATTTGAATTTTCTCCTTGTTCTTCATTCACTTCTTCATTATCTGAGTCCAAGTCTGTTGTTGGTAGCTTTTCTTTTGTGTTATGTTCTACAACCTTCTTTGAAACTAGTGATCCCTGCTCATTCCTGTCTTTATAGAAAATGTTTTCATAGAACTTGACATCCCTGCTAATTACAATGCTTCTGTCCTTTGGAATAAATATCCTGTATGTCTTAGACTCATGATCATACCCTGCTAAATAACCAACCTGTCCTTTATCATCTAATTTTTTTCTCATTTCATTAGGGACATGAACAATGGATAAGCAACCATAAGCCTTAAACATGCCGAAGTCAGGTTTTGCATCAAAATTCTTCCACAAGAGTTCAGGGATATTACCTTGCAAGCTGGCTGATGGTAACTTGTTCTGAATGTATATTGCAGTCTTTAGTGCTTCTTCCCATAAATAATTTGGAAGAGCTGAGTGTTTGATCATGGATCTTATGGCATCCATGACAGTTCTGTTTTTCCTCTCTGCAACTTTCTTTTGCTGTGGTGTGTACCTACAAGTCATTTGTCTTTTAATGCCATTAGTAATACAAAAAGCTTGAATTTGGAAGAAAGATATTCTCCTTTTCTATCTGATCTTATGCATTTCAACTTTTTCCCAGTTTCTCTTTCCACTTCACTCACATATTGCTTGAAAGCCATCAGTGCTTGAGATTTCTTTGCAAGGCAAAAAACCTGTGTTTTTCTACGGTAATCATCTATAAAAGAGATAAAATATCTCTTGTTTGTTCTTCCCCTCACATTAAGAGGTCCACATAGGTCTGTATGCACTAATTCCAGAACTTTAGTTGCTCTTTTCTTTGTTCTCTTAAATGGCAGCCTGTTAGTTTTGCCAAGAAGACATCCTCTGCAAATGAGTTTATCCTTGGTTTCTTCTTCAACATCCAGCCAACCCTTTTTTGCCAGACAACTCAAATTTTTAACATTGGTGTGTGCTAGCCTATTGTGCCAGATTTCCATACCAGGGCTGTTCACATTGTTTATGCTGTCAAACTGCACATTATTCATTTGAAAAAGTTTGCCAACACGTCTTGCAAAAAACTTCAATTCATTTCCATGATAAATATTACATCCTTCAGTTTCAAAATGTACTCTATAACCCAAATCAACAAGCTGGCTGGCAGAAATTAAGTTTTTAATAATGGTAGGCACACACAAAACATTCTCTATGTCTACAACATGTCCTTGAAGATCAAGTAATTGCAATAATCCTTTTCCTTCAATATTTTGCAGATCTCCATTTCCAGCTTGAATCTTCCTAAGGCAAGCTTGATCCGAATTCTTTAGCATATCAGTAGATTGGACTGCTGATCTTTCAGCTCCACTATCAACTACAAGCGCATTAGATCTTGAGTTAGTGTCTTTTTCAGCAAGAATAGAGAGTGCATACTTTACCTCTTCTTCATCATCTGACTCTTCACCTTTATTTGACTCCTTTGCCACAAAGGTTCCAGCAGGTTTATTTGAGCCTCGACCTCTGCTTGATTGACCCTTCCCTCCTTTGTTTTTATTGTAATTTTTGGGAGATGAACATTTAGCAACTATATGCCCTTTCCTTCCACAATTATAGCAATTAAGCTCCTTCTCCTTCCTTAGCTTTGGGCAATTATTTTTAAAGTGATCAGGCTCATGACAATAAAAGCATGTTCCTTTATCCTTTCCTTTCTTTCCAACAAAGAAAATTTCACTTGCATCTTCATCTTCTCCTTTTACTAATTTCTTTTGTTCAGCCTCAGTTCTGAGAATATTTTCAGCTTCCTCTCTAGTTTTAGCCATGTTTCTGATAAACAACCCTAACTGCTCATTTTCACTAACAGCCCTAGCTATGGCTAAAACATGATACCTTTCAGTTAAGTGCACCCCTGCACCTCCCAAATCTGCTATGATGTTATCAAGTTATTGAAAAACTCTGAAACTTCCATGTCCTCTTTTACTTTCAACTTCCTAAGTTCATTTTCCAAAAGATCAATTTGTGAGGACAACTTTTCTTCCTAATGTTTGAGTAAATATTCCACATCTCCTTAGGACTCAAATTTCTAAGTTTAAGTCTTATGTGGCACTAACCTTGCAGGTAATGATACCTTGAGCTTCCTTTGTCCGTGGATACAAGCTCCTCCCTGCTCCACTGCTTACAACAGAAGTGGTTTCCACACCTTTTGTTCTTCTAGAACTTGCAGACCCTGCAGCAACAGCATATGTCTGACTTGCCCCTCCTGCAGTAGACCTTGCAGGAGTACTAACTTCTGCATTTGATTGTGAAGAATCTTCTCCATTAGGATCAACCAGATCCCACAACTCTTCCACCTCCAGGATATGCTTAATAGCATCCTTCCAGACCTGGAAACTAGGTCCTCCTTTATAAACTTCTACAGTGCTTAAGAGATTTAAGTATATTTTGCTATCCAAAGCTTAGAGCAATTTTTCAACAACTTGAGTCCTTCAACTATTTTCAAGTATACAAGCAATGCAATAATAAGTATGCAACTTTAAACCATTGAAATTGAACCCTTCAACTTATATTGAGCAAATTCCTCCTCGACATCAAAACAGGTCTACAATCAATCCTGCACTTCTCTCTGTTCCTTGTTCATTCAAATGCATCCCTTTATAGATTGCATTTCGGTGGTCAGGCATCAGCTCGGCAAGCCGGATCTTCCGACTTGCTAATCTGGTTTTTCTTCAATCATTTTCTTTATCCCATAGGCGTGCAGAAAACTTTGAGCTCTTCGACCATTGGACTTTAATGGTTTTAATAAAACCAATTTCAACTTCACAACTTAAACCTTTGGCTTAATGTTTGACCTTTGTATATAGGGCAAATCACATGTAGATTTCAACCCTAATGTTTAGCTGTACATTCACTGCTAGAATTCCAGTCACAGTCTTCCAACCTGAGGATCAAACCAATTTTTACGTGATGATCAACTTGCAAAATTCTAACACTGAGACTGTGATATAACTCTCTGTTGTATGGTTTTATATAATTAATGGAAAAATTAACCCTTTCTTTCAAAAAAAATTTTTTTTTTGAGATGTCAAATTTTGATTATAGCCTCAACATCAATTTGTTGGTTTGCATAGTATAGGTAATCGGCCAAGGATGTGTATCGAATGATTAAACATGTAATGGCAAAGAGATAACGACCATGAGGATTTCAGCCAAGTAAAAATCTTAGATAAATCTGAGCATCGACATGCAGCTTTAGAATATAAGCTAAAAATATCATAAGGTAGATATAAGTAGTAGGTAGATATGATGAAACAGGAGCCTTTTAGAAGAATCTGATTGATAGAATAGAATAGAATAGAGTAGAGTAGAGTAGAGTAGAGTAGAGTAGAGTATAAAGAAAAGAAAAGAAAAGAAACAGAAATAATTTCTATCATCCACAGAGACCAAATAGTCTATAGGACCCAAGTACAAGAAGAGCACAAAGAACAAAGAAGAAGAGCTCAGATTGGCACCAAAGTATAGTTAAGCAATAGCAAGCCCCTCTGTGCATTGCAGGGATAGGTTTCGTACGTATAAATGAAGAATTTCGGACGTATAAAGTCAAAAAATATTGTTTTAAGGTTAAAAATGTATTTCTGGTATTTTTTTCGTCAGAAAAAAATTGCGCGTAAGCGAAACAGAGGGTTCGCGTATGCGAAATTCAAATTTGGTTTTGCTTTTGCGTAAGCTAAACAAAGGTTTTGCTTTTGCAAAAATTCAACAAAAAAAGGCGAAACCTCAATTTCACTTACGGGAAAATAGTTTTGCATATGCGATTTTTTTTCGCGTAAGTGAAACCTCTGTTCGCTTACGCAAAAAAAGTTTTGGGTAAGCAAAACAGAGGTTTCACTTCCGCGAAAGGATTCCGACGCCGGAATTTGTTTTTGTCGTATTCTTCATGTTTAATATGGCAAAATAGTGTCGTATTATTCTAATGATACGTATTCAGTATAAAACGTATACAGTATTGAACCTATCCCTGGTGCATTGAATCCCACCTTTTCTCTGGCCTGCATTGGTACTGTGTAGATAGAGGTTGTGCCTTTTCTTTAGCAAGCCCCTTTATGCATTGAATCCCACCTTTTCTCTAGCCTTTCTCTAGCCTGCATCGGCACCTGTAGATAGAGGTTGTGATTTTTCTTTATCTGCATTGATACCATCCAGAAAGGGGTTTTGCCTCAAGCACCACATATCTTTGCAGGTGCACACAACATCAACATGTCAGTTTATACCCCAAATTCTTTGCTTGAATTGGGCAAGCATAGTTGCATTAGCTTTGCAGGTCCACACAACATCAACATGTTGGCTTTTACCTCAGACTCTTCCACCATGCCAAGATTGGATTTACTTCTCCAGTTCAATTTGTCCCATCAGATATGTTCCTCTCTGGGCCAATTATTACCACAAATCTATTATTCCATAGATCAATTTGCTCCACCAGATCAATTATTCCCTGGGTAATTTGTCCCACCAGATCAGTTTCTTCTGATTCTAACCCTACGAAGACTCTAGCAAGCAGTGCTTAGCGAATTCAACAGGTCAAGCATCTGTTAGCCAAGACCTAGAAAGCCAGAGACATGGCAAGAAGGCCCCTGAAGGATAACCCATGCACATCATGAGGCCATGAGAACCCCTCCAAGTCTATCATACACTCATCCCTTCCAAACTTTCTTTTTGGTTCTCACAACTTATCCTTTCACAAAGCTCACAGGTCCCTTAACCAACAACCGTCATCTCCACTTTCCAGTATAAGAATACTCAATTTGAGAATTACTTCTAAAAATGAATAGGGCCCTAGTAGGATACACAAGGCCATTAGATTTTCTTAAACACAAAGTCTTAGGGACAAGCCTGGATAAAGGCGACTTTCCAAACTACTTTCTTATGGACAAAATCGTTTTTACGGGTAGAACACCTTAGCACATTAGGCAAAGATGATAAACTGAAGATTGATAGCCAAAGATAGTTATCTAAGAACATTGTACATTGACATGTTCACATTTCCAAAAAGATCGAAGAGGTGGCCTCTCAAATCCATTCTTCAAAGGCATTGAATCAAAAAATATTTGCATGTAATTGGTTGGTCGGTAGATCTACTCCTTCTACTTATATTTTTTATATCCCATCTAATTCTTTTTATAAAATAAAACGCATTTGCAGCATGCTCTAGTTTTGCTCTAGTTTTATTATTCACTACTATTCTTACGACTAGAAACTATTGAGAAGTTTTAAAAAAAAAAACAAGGTGCTGCGCACGGAGGGTTGCCCTCTGATGGCCCGAGGGTAAAGTGGCAAAAATCAAAACTAAGGAGGTGTAGACGGGGCATTCATGATTGTTTAACGTAGTTGGGTGCCTGAGTCCACCTCACAAAAATGTATCTTCTCACGGCAGTACCATTATGCGTAATGATGGTTGGGTTTTCTCTATATGGTTGGTTTTTGTGAAAGTTATATTCAATGATATTCTCCACATCTATAATGTTCCATGTTTTTTTAATTTTCATATGTATTGATATGTATTGATTTTCGAACCTGCAAGATATCACAAAAGACCATTAGAAACTATTATTCAAACGAGCAGTCTTAAGGACCAAAATCTTGCATCACAGATAACATAAGACCAAAGAAATAATGCTTAGAATTAACTCCATGGGCAATGCTTCAAGCAAGCACTCGCCACTTGATCCCCTTTCTGCTGCAACAGATGTGGGTGCCTCTGGCATGGTAATAGATTCTTGTAATGGAGCCTCTGCCGCAGCAGAAGCTTGCAATGTAATGGCAGAGGATAGCTTTGGAGCTTGTAGTGTTTTCCTCTGCAGGCATGCAGGGCCTCTGTTTTTTGGACCACAACCCGGTACCCTAATATCATTTGTAGCATCCAGTCCATCTCTGCAATACCCTTTGCATGATTGCACATTTAAAATACCTCGTCAGTTAAGCTCATATCACATAATTATCCCATATCTACATGTTTAAAACTATGCAACAACGAAACGTCATGTAACTATAATTATAAATTCCCTGATTTTCTTGAATGCAAATCAGTGGTGAGTCACATCAGATTCTGTGGTAATAACCTTCACGTTATTCTGTTCATTCTGTTCATGACGAAAAGTAGAATCCATGGCAGGTTCTAAGAGTGAACACGCCAAAACAACTGTGGCCCTTATGGAGTTGCAAACACTGCCCACAGACAAATCTATGCCAAGATAATACTAGTCTATCAGTAGTTCTTCACCACTTTATCAACCCATTCAGCTCAAAGTCATAAATGTAAGTAGCATTTTGATGTCATCTACCAACTCAAAGTCATAAGCAAAAAAGATGTGTTATCTGATATAGTTCATTCTTGCAATATCACACGATTTCTTATCAGATGCATTTTTATATCTAAATGCTATTTAATAGCTTCTAGCACTTCAACGAGAAAGAAGCTAAAGCACATTGGAAATTATTTCCAGATTTAAGGTAACTTATGCAACCATGGGCATATCATGTAATATTCTCCCAGTCCACAGATCAAAACTTGATAAATCAGTAAGACCAGCTGCCTAATATTGAGGCAAAAACCAACATAAAATTTCAGTCTCGGAGCTTAGCTAACTAGATCTGTACAATAATTTTATGGATCTTTTAGATTCAGTGGTATTTACAATAGGTCTCCACGTAAACCAGCATCTGGCAGCATGTAAAAGACATTTGCCAGTTTTGCGTAATCATGAGAAACAACCACTAAAATTCTAAGAAGAGCAAAAAACAAATAAAAGCCAACCTGATGGGCTTGAATTAAGAGTGCCAATGCCTTGGGCAGTTGATTGCCATTTGTATTCTTGCTACGGATGCATTCTTGATGCTTTGCTTCCCTTCCTATTCATTTTCGCAGATGCTACTACTGAAGAGTGGATTTGCTATTTGCTCATAGTTATCAGTAGCTATAAAAGACTGCTGATGATAGTACAGAAGATCATGACCAGTTATTACTGCAGATTACACGGGCGACGTTGAGCTGGGGTTTTAGAGAGGGCGTGAGCAGGACGGATGCAAAAATGGCCGGATTCAAGGCTTTAGGGCAGCAATTTGTTCTATGGCGTGCTATGGCATGGAATCGTTAATTAGAGAGCCAAGGAGTAAGATAACCATAAGATTAAACTGCTCTAATCCAACGAAATAGCACAACGAAATAGCACAACTGTCTCTCTTCCTACGAGCTTGCAGAGCTTCCATGGCAGAGGAGGCTTGACTGGTTTAATCGGTATGAACAGGTATATTACAAGCATATAACAGGTTTGCCTGATGTACCCTGTTTTTGGCCATCAACAGGTATATTACAAGCATATACCAACTTCCCACCCAATGAAAGGTTTGCCCCCCCTTGGGGGCAACCCAAAAATCAGATTTTATAGTCTGAATATCAATCCAATGGTCTGTGATTTGTATCAATTGCTTATAGACATGAAGATGGCTAAGAGGTAACAATCATGAAAATTTCGGCCAAGTTAAATTTTAGACGAATCTGAGCATCAATATGCATCTTCAAACAAGCTATAGATATCATAAGGTAGGTATAAATAGTAGGCAGATATGATAAAACATGAGCCTTTTGGAAGAATCTAATTGATAGAATAGAATAGAATAGAAAGATGCTTATCATCCATGGAGACCAAATAGTCTATAGGACCCAATACAAGAAGAGCACAAAGAACAAACAATAGACGTTTAGGTTTGTGGCAAGAAAAGTACGTGGGGAAGGTTACATCATGCACTTCTTCATTTCCTTTTTTCTAAGTGCTAGGGAGGCTTGCAAGCCAACACTTCCTCCAAGCATGGCCAATGAAGTGGAGGAACATGACACTTGGTTATATTTTCTCCACCCTAACTACGTGGGGAGGGTTACTTGTGGCACTTGGTTATTTTTTCAGCCAAGTCCTAGGGAGGGTTGCAAGCTGGCACTCAGAGGTTTCTTCCTCCAAGCTGCTGCCAAGGGGGATATTTCATGGAGCAACCAGACTTGGTGGTGTCATGTGTGTGGCTCAGTTAGTTGGCTCCCCACCAGACTCCGTGACGTCACGTGCTTGGCTCCATTCTATACACATTAGGCTACAAGTTTTATCTCTTACAAGATTAAGAAGTATTAGGTGCTTATTTTTAGATTTGTTAATCACATAGGATGCTAACTAACCTTTGTGTTTCATATGTTTGGTCTTAATGTATAAGATGCAAATGAATAACCCTTGCTTGTAGTCCAAGGATTTGATTTTTATATGTCCATATGCATTACCACCTAATAAGCGTGGACAAGAATGGACTAAAAGGAAGTGTTATTACCAAATTTAGTAAAGCTAAGATATGTTGGCGACATTGTTCGTATATTCTAGTTATGTATTGATATCCCTTGTGATACCACATAGAGTACTAGGCAATAGTAAGCAGACAATCTTTGTTCTCTATCTATCAGACGATAAAAATTGATTCAAATTGATTCTATACAACTTCTTGCCATCTCAAATAGGTAGGAGCTACCTAACCATGCGTAATACAATCACTTTCAATGATCACGAATATAAAATTCTTGCACACTCATGAATAAAAACCACATCACATAACTAGTATGGACAAATCAATGTACATAATACTAGTCTATAATTGCAATTGCAATTTCTACGCAACCTGCTCATTCCTTCTTTCCACTACAATGCATAAGTGCAACTCAAATATGCAAGGAACAATGCAAACCATGCATGATTATAATACAGAAGCAAAACCATAGAAAGAGAACTTTGTTCAAAATATGGAAATCACATTTTGCCCAATCTAAAGCTATGCTATATATGCTGAAAACAAGAAGAAATTAGTCCACAAACCACATCATGCAACCAATATGAACAAGTCAATATACGTCAAGGTAAGTTGGTCAGCATTCTTATGTCTGATCCATTCCTATCCTACCACATGCATGTACAGGATGCTTAATGGCATGCTGACATGCCTTTTGGAGTTCTTCAACCAAAAGGCTGAGAGCTGATAATGTAGCTGACAGCTCACAGCTTGATATCTTCATAGAAGCTCTTTCAAAGACTAGAGGGGAGGCAGCAATATGTAACCTGAGTTAAGCCAGTTACGCCTCCATGATAGTTTTGTGGGCATCCACTTCTTTTAATCTGGTATGCAATGACTGAATCATGGCCTAAAAAAGCTTCCAAAGCAGATAGAGTGGCTTGGAGTGCCGCATAAGAGTTTTCATGATCAACCAGTTGAGCTTGAAGGTCGTAATCTATTCTACAACTGCTTCCAACTGTCGAGCCTGACTTTTATCAAAAGCCACGAGGCCCTGAAATTCATCATGCAGGGTATCATGATTACCTCACAATTGTGCATTTACATCTTGCTTAGTTTGAAATTCATCCGAAGGCAATTACAGTGAGCCTAAAGGACAACAACTTCTCAAGCATGATGCTAGTTAGCCTCACGCTTCTTGTCTTGAAGATCACCAAGTTGTCTCCTCAGCTCCTCATGCTCCGGCATAACAAAATCAGCAGTATCTAAGCAGTAACTATCAGTTTATCCTGCTTATGCTGCCATGATAGCAGCCATCAATTTGTACTGCATGTCTTGAACATTTTGATGTTTTTGGATAGAAGAACTAACAAGGATTTGAAAGAGATGGTAAATTATTAGAAATATGAATCCTGGCAGAGTGATGGGAGGCAGAATGATAAAAAGTAGAGGGAGTACAATTATCAATATCAAAAGTGTCAAGATTCAATTCGAAGCATTAGAATCGCCATTCTTTCATAAGGGATGCTGCTATTTTGAGCTTAGAGTTTTTTTTATACATGTTTCTTTTTTTTTGTTGAAGGACGACAATCTATTATTCATGGAAAAATCAAGAAACATACAAGAGGACTGTGACATGGGACTCAAAACCTAGAGGACTACTAAGTCCACTAAGCAGAACCACCCATACACAGTACACAATCAAATATCTGATGCCCTCTTAGGGCATTTAATTACCTCATTAGCCTATTCTATCACATCAATATCATCATCACTAGATAATGTAAGAACATCCTTACGTCGTACCTTGAATGAGCCCTTCCTCCTGGCTACCTTCTTCCAGTTGACATATTGTCTTACCTTTCTAATGCTCGACTTAATAAAAGCAGCTCCCATAGCCGCCTCAACCGTATCAGGACAAGAAATGTCATCGTGAGGATCATCACCTGAAGAAGTAATAGGAGCAGATGACGATGCTACAGGCAACGCCAAGGATTGACGTAACTCAGCTGCCACATCTGAAGAAGTAATAGGAGCAGATGACGATGCTACAGGCAATGCCAAGGGTTGACGTAACTCAGCTGCCACTTCTGAGGAAGGTAAAACTATCGGCATAGATTGATCATGAACAACTAAAGGATTAACACCATGACCTTGAATCTGAGGTGAAGGAGAAAGTTGAACAGAAGTCTGAGACACACGAGGGCCTCTCTGAAAGCCAGCAAAGTTCATCTTAACAGGAAACAAGCGAGCAAGTTCAGGCCCATTTCAAAAGCTTAAGATCCAATTTCTTATACCACGAACCACTTTTGACCACTATGAGTCCACTGACATAGACACGCAAATCCTCGGCCCATTCATTATAGAATGTGAAATATGAACCCCAAGTCCAGAGGCAATTTCTACTAAAATTTGATGAGCCATTAAATCTGGAGGAAGATTTGGCAATGAAAACCAGCAAGGCATCTTTAAAGCTCGAACAACATCAACAACATTCTCTTGAGTGAAGTTACTGTTAGTAACTGTATGGTTCTTGGCGCTTCTCCCTGCGGCTAGGGCGGTAAAGGGAAAGGAGGCCGTCCTCCTCTCCCTGATTTCGGCACTGCTTCAGCTTTTCTTGCAGAACAGGGATAAAAATTGGGTTGGTTAAAAATGCTTCAAGGCGGTCTTCATGATCTTGTTAAAATTTTTGCCTTTTTGAGCATTTGTAGGCTCTTATTCAAGCTTGGCGAATAGGGCTTTGCTGCTCGGTTTTGCCAGACTCTTTTGGGAATCAAGCCTCCAAGCTTCTCTAACTTTGCTTCTCCCAATAGATGGGGCTTAGGAATTTTTTGTGAAGGCAAGGATCAGATGCAGCAAAATAAATCGAAATGGTCGGTGCTCTTCTTGGTAGCTGAGGTTCTTCTCTAAGACCTTGCCTTGGCAGACCAAGTCTACAGTTGCAGCCCGATTTGCTAAAGCAAGGACAAGAATGTGTAAGTTTCTTGAAATTTATATATTTTTTTTATTAGAGCAGAGTATATAAGGTAGCAGATTTTTTGCAGTATCATAAAGGGAGCAATTTTCATGATTGGTTATCTTGAGCAATCTAATTTATGGCGAATCCTCCGAATTGTTGGCTTTTTTCCCTTCCTCTTGCTCTTTCTTGCTAGCGGAAAGATCTAGAGATGTTTTTCTTGGAAGGAGCTAGACCAAATTCTTGATTTCGCTTTTACAGTTTTAAAACAGGATGCCAAATTATTGGAGATTGCCGAGCTAGAGATATGATTGTGTCCAAAAAGACGCTTCCATATCAAGACCAAATATTATGAGCCGAACTTTAGAGGGAAATTTTGGTGGCTAGGCTGTGTGTCTAGCTTTGCAGGTTGGCTGACTGGCACAACCCGACAATGCAGCGTCTCCTTTCAATTTTGCAATTGATAGGAAAGCTGCAGAATGTAATCAAAGTCTAAAGCATTTGGGCTTCTCTGAGCAGTGCGGGATGATGTTTAGATTACTCTTCAGCTCCTTTCTCCTCATTTCTAGTTTTGCAAGATGATTTCTTGAGCATTCAAGATTTGTCTGAAGCTTATGGAAGATGAGCATTTGGCTCTTATAGTATTTTGTTTAACTGGGAAGATGTTAATATTGTAGTACTAGTTAGATAGAGGAAGAGGTTGAGAGAAGCTTATATGTACATTTGCTACAGACATGATTTTAATCCAGAGGGGATCCTCTGTACTTAAATTATATCTGATCCATAAGGGATCCTTTGTATTGTAATTTTTCCTATCTAATCAATAAAAAACTTTGTACTTTAAAAAAAAAACAACATTCTCTTGAGCTAGATTATTCCCTCTTTCTATCCTCGCACTCTCACTCCGATTTCTCTATTCTATTCATTGTAGCTTTTGTATTAATCATTTTTTCAATCACTGCCTATGGTTGATTATTCCTCTGAGTTTTGTTTGAGCAACATCCATGTTTTGAAAAACCTGTTCGCTTATATGCCTTTGTAGCTTTGCGATAAGACTTCTTTCGCTTTTTAATAGTTGTGATCCTTTTTATTCTGAGCCTCTACCTCCAAGAGCGAGTACATTTATGGGCTTCAAGCCTCTTGCCCTTTCGTTGAACCCCAGTGGAATTTCCTTCATTCGTTTGACTCTCTTGTTGAGGAAATTATTTTCTTGCTCAACTCTCTTTATTCTTTACTGAATTACTTGATCTCCATCACCAATTCCCACATTTCCACCTACACTTCACTCTCCTTTTGACATTATTGAGACAACAAGTAGTTTGCATATTGAAGTTGGTTAACATCTTGAAAACCTTTGCAATTTAATCCATACAAATGCAAAATGTGGATTACAATTACCATTAACCAAATTATTCCAATAACCAAATAATCTTTGGAGATCCTTGCAATCAAATTCAACAAGACCAGATGCTAAGGAAAAATCTGGATGAGCTCGACTGAAAGAGTCACATGGATACAATCGCTCTTTAGCCCAAAGATCTAAATTTATTGCTTCAAAAGCTTGTAGTGAATTGCTACATATTCTAAATGGGATGCACCCTGAACTACTACAGTCGTCGGATCTGTCGATCCTACGGCCCAAATTGTATGTTGGAGGCTCTGGGCACCTCTCGTTTCGGTTATGCTCAGTTATGATTGGGTTTCCTATGTTTTGAAATGTCAAATACGAGTTTGCCTAAGGTTTTGATGCAATATCAAAACTCTATACGTCTTTGTCTAAGGTTTTAGAATATGAAATATGGGGGCTTGAGCCTCTACCAAAAAAACTCAATGTTCTTATAAAACTATATTAACCAATATACCCAGTAAGCTGATAAAATTATTTTTTAACTTGAATCTATGTTTTTTTTTAACGACCCATTCAATTGTTTTAGGGATATATGGTCTATGGTTTCAAGGTTTGTCTTTTTACATCTATATCAAATCCCCCTGGAACCCTCTGTTACTTTGCTACATATTCTAAACGGGGTGCACCTTGAACTACTGTAGTCATCGGATCTGGCGATCCTACGACCCAAACTGTATGTTGGAGGCTCTAGGCACCATGCTCAGTTATAATTGGGTTTCCTATGATCTTGAAATGTCAAATACGAGTTTGCCTAAGGTTTTGATGCAATATCACAACTTTATACGTCTTTGTCTAAGGTTTTAGAATATGAAATATGGGGGCTCGAGCCTCTACTAAAAAAACTCAATATCCTTATAAGACTACATTAACCAATATATCCAATAAGCTAATGTGATTATTTTCTATCTTGAATCTATGTTTTTCTTAACGACTCATTCAATTGTTTTAGGGATACATGATCTATTGTTTCAACGTTTGTCTTTTTACATTCAAATCCCCCTGGAACCCTCTATTACTTTGCTACATATTGTAAACGAACCCTGAACTACTGTAGTCGTCGGATCTGTCGATCCTACAACCCAAACTGTATGTTGGAGGCTCTAGGCACCTCTCGTTTCACTTATGCTCAGTTATAATTAGGTTTCCTATGATTTTGAAATGTCAAATACGAGTTTGCCTAAGGTTTTGATGCAATATCAAAACTTTATACGTCTTTGTCTAAGGTTTTAGAATATGAAATATGGGGGCTCGAGCCTCTACTAAAAAAACTCAATGTCTTATAAGACTACATTAACCAATATACCGAGTAAGCTAATGTGATTATTTTCTATCTTGAATCTATGTTTTTTTTAACGACTCATTCAATTGTTTTAGGGATATATGGTCTATGGATTCAAGGTTTGTTTTTTTACATCCATATCAAATCCCCCTGGAACCCTCTGTTATTTTGCTACATATTAAACGGGGTGCACCTGAACTACTGTAGTCGTCGGATCTGTCGATCCTACGATCCAAACTGTATGTTGGAGGCTCTAGGCACCTCTCGTTTCACTTATGCTCAGTTATAATTGGGTTTCTTATGATTTTCAAATGTCAAATACGAGTTTGCCTAAGGTTTTGATGCAATATCAAAACTTTATACGTCTTTGTCTAAGGTTTTAGAATATGAAATATGGGGGCTCGAGCCTCTACTAAAAAAATCAATGTCCTTATAAGACTACATTAACCAATATACTCAGTAAGCTAATGTGATTATTTTCTATCCTGAATCTATGTTTTTTTGGGTTGCCCCAAAGGGGCAAACCTTTGTTTATATGGAATTTGGGACATATTCTGAGAATATGCTGATGATGGCCAAAAACGTGTTATATCCGGTAAACTTGTGTATTGTGTATGCAGATGAGCAGAAGAACCGGTTGAACCGGTGCAATCGCCTTGTGTTGCAGACTGGCGTGATCCATGAAATCGATGGCAAATCCTCCATCAATCAAGTCGCTTTGCCCTCCTAATGCAGTGTTTGTCAAGAGCTTGGGCGACTGTAAACCCCTGCTTCTCATAGGAGATATACTCCGCTACCATGCAGCCTGCAATACCTTGATTCAACATCTAACTGTTCTGTAAGGCATTGCCTCTTTAACCTCGAATATAAGTTTGGATTTGATCTTGATCCTGTCTCTCTTAGCCCTTGCCATCGAATTGCATCAGCCAAGGCTTTTCTCTACGCAGCACATTCTCTGTCTAATAGGATGAATAGGGATGATAATTATATTCCGTATTCTGGGTTTCGTCGGCTTCTCATGTCGCGAAATGCCTAGGCAACATATTAACTGGTTCGATTCTTGAAGAGCTTCGAAATGCTTCAGCACTGGAGTCTGTTGATCTTAGTCATAATATGCTTGGTGGAAGAGGATTTTCTGCCCCGTTCCTGCAAGCATATTCCTTATATTCATTCAGTCGTTTTGAGCTCAAAAAATGGCGTCCGTTCTCTCGCAAGCAGTGCGTTTTTGGGGCAAGGAAGGCATTTGTTGGGAGATGCATGGTTATCTGGATCCGAAATAGCATTAACAAGCTGCAATGATTATCTACGGGTTGCATGCCCGAAGTGGAAGCCCAGTTTACTAGTTCAAGCAAAGAATGGTGGAGAAAGCCTGCTCAAAGATATGAATTCAAAGCCCTTCTGCAGCAGGAGCAGAGGGCTTCTTCAGAGAATTTGACGTTCCGCCCTCCGTTGTTAAGGAGAAGGAATACATCTTTAGAGAAACTCCAACAAGCAAGCGCAAGTCTGGCAGTGTGCCTTTGATGCTTCTTTTGGATAGTGTGAATAGCAATAATCAGGTCAGCTGAAAGAGGGCTCTCAATGCAAGTCTTCTTGCTTTGAAAAGCACCGGAGTTGAAGGTGTTATGATGGATGTGTGGTGGGGAATAGTTGAGAAGGATGGCCCTCTAGAGAACTCATGGAGATGGTTAAAAAGCATGGCCACAAGATTCAAGCTGTTATGTCATTTCATCAGTGCTGTTGCTTGGAGACTCTTGCTCGTAAGTCATTTATCAGTGTTGTCTTTGCAAAGAAGTTACTTTTGTGTTCTGGGTTTTGCATTCTTCATAGTCTGGTCCTATCAGTGTTTTTTTTTTGCAAAGAAATTAGTTTTATGATTTTAGAAATACTGTGTTTTGCATTCTTCATAGTTTGATCTATTAAGAATGCACCATTTCCTGAGGCTGAACATGTACTTCGTGTTTTCCAATGTCCCTTTGCCTCCATGAGTCTTAGAAGAGATGCACAACAACAATGGCGTTATCTATGCCAATAGGGCTGGTAGACGCAATCCCGAGTATCTGTCTCTTGGATGTGATACACTTCCTGTCTTGAACGGGAGAACCTTAGTGCAGGCCTATGCTGATTTTATGACAAGCTTTAAGGACACTTTCAAGGACATGCTTGGCGATACAATGGTGGTGAGTGGCATAGTTCACATTTGATGCCTTATTATATGGTCTCTATATCTGACTGAAATTTGTGAATCTGAAATTTAAGAAGTTCAAGTTGGCATGGGCCCAGCAGGTGAATTGGGGTATCCTGGATACCCAGAACGTGATGGCATATGGAGGTACCCTGGCACTGGAGAGTTCCAATTTTATGACAAGGTAATTCATTTGTCTGCTATATGCCATGTTTCATTCCTGGTTAGAAAGGATAAGGCAATATGCCATGTTTCATTTCTGTAGTTTCACCTGTCTTGTCTTTTTATTTATTTTGCATGTTCTGATAAATGTCTTTTATTGCAGTACATGCTTGCATCTCTAAAGGCTGCAGCTCATGTTGTTGGAAGACCTGCCTGGGGACATGGTGGTCCATTTGATGCTGGGTCCTATAAACAGTGGCTAGAGGATTCACTGTTTTTGAAAAGGGATGGTGGTTGGAATACCCCATATGGGCAACTTTTCTGAATTGATATTCTGGAATGCTATTAGATCATGGTGAAAGAATTTTGACATCTGCAGAAACCATCTTCCTGGGTACACCAGTTAGAGTATCTGCAAAGGTTGCTGGTATCTACTGGCATTATGTCACTCGATCTCATCCACCAGAGCTGACTGTTGTATATTACAATACCAGAATAAAGGATGGGTATCTTCTAGTCACCAGAATGTTTGGTAGGCATGGTGTTACATTCAATTTTACTTGTTTTAAAATGAGGAATATTGAGCAACCAGCTGAGGCATTGTGTAGTCTGGCGGGGCTGTTGATTCAGATGGTCAAGGCTGCAAAACTGGCTGGTATACCACTTGCAGGAGAGAACGCGTTGCCAAGATATGATGAATTTACATATGAGCAGATAGTTGATGAATCAAAGCTTCAAGTGGAGGGAGAAGACCAAATATAGTGCACATTTGAGCCCATGTGCACATTCACATTTTTGAGAATGAGTGAGTCAGTTTCATCCTGATAACTGGTGCCGATTCGTCCCAGTTGCTAGGGAAATGGCAGAGGGAAGAATAGTCCAACCTTGGGAGGAAGAACTTATGAGTCACAAGGTTGCTAATACAGAGAATTGGAAGCAAATCGCAGGCTTGTTTTTGTAATTTGTTCTGGAATACATTATTGTACATCTTAAGCACACAATATTTGGTGCTTAATATTTGCTGGATCGTCTGCTTGGAAGGGTCCACCTGATGGCTTTAATTGTCCTAAATATTAAAAGCCACTTCTTTTAAAATACATATTTTTCTATTAGTTTACTCTCTGGTCTGCTTCTCGCTTTCAGGTATTGTGGATAAGTTGCCACTATTAACTGATTCCATGGGCCACTATTATTAATTCTATATGTAGATGCATGAGACTAAAGAGGAGCCATTCAGTCAGGCCACATGCATATGAAGAAGCAAGCAAACTGCGGAACTGGCTTGATACTGCAAGTATGTCAATCATTCTTGTTCAATACATTTGCTTGCCTATCTTAGTCCTATCTTGTCATGCAAATATAATTAGCATTTCAGAATGTGATTTAACGTTGAGCCTCAATCATGCAAAGATAATGAGCTTCATTTTCTACAACGAATCTTTACAAAACGCAACACTCTAAATTAACTTCCATGTTCATTATTCTAACGTCTCTACAGTAGGAATCGATTAATTACACAGTGCATGAGCAATGGCGTTTACATTACCTTTGCAAAAGAAGTAGGTGAACCTTTTCATATGCATCTGTCCACAAATTTATAGGGGGATTTCTTAATAAGACCTTGTTACTGTACTGCAAATATCTGTCAGGTATTGTTGCATATTCATGTTATAAATGATAATTTGTAGAGTGGAATTACTTGGATGATAAGGCTAGGTTGAAAGATACATTCCTCTATAATAGTTGGAAGAGCATATAGATATATGGGTCTAGGCTATTACTGGAATTGTCTATGTTGGTAGTGTGAACCAATAAACCAAGGGGGTAAAATATACAGGTGATCCTGATCGTGAATGTTTTGGGCAACGAAAGTTGAAAGAAAAGGGGCCAGCCATGGCGTCTGAGCTGTTTTAATTGCGCTGATCAAGATAACGGAAGGAAGAAAAGGAGTTTGATTTGGTCAGTGGGAGATATAGTGAATGTGTCATTTCCCATTGCTACAGTGCCTGATTATGAACCATTGAATTCCAAAAACTGTATATTTGAAACCATTGATCTATAATAATAGACGCTTTGACTTACCTTGCTAGCAATTGTTGAAACCAAAGGAATTAGTTTAGACAAAACTTCCTATAGAATTCACATCTTTTGTAGTTGACATTTGCTGAGCATTACATTCCATGCAACAACATCTTGCTCAAGCATTGAAGGATTTGGATGTGGTTATTCACTTGTTTTTTGTTGTGCATAAATCACACTTAACGTCTTGTCTTGGCATCTAGCTCTTTGCTTAACTGCAACTGATGTCGTGATCAAGCTAAGCGCTTTTTTTACATGTTTGACCCGATTTGCCATTCGCATTTTTAATTTTGTCCAACATAATGCAATACATTCATGGTTTGGGTGCATAACTAATCAGGAGTTTGTGCTGTTGCTCTTGCTAATCCATTGGGTATGTTGGGGTTGTCACCATATAATCTCTCCTTCATGAGACTGCATCATTTTATTTTATATAGGGTCCATTCAGACCCGCCGTTAAGTTAGGTTATGTTAAAAAAAATTAAGTAACTAAATTTAAATTAAATATAACAATTGTATTCACACCTAAAAGAGTTAGGTTTCAAATAAATGCATAACTTAACTAGGACGAGCAAAATATCTTCACACTGAGCATAGTTAAGTTAAGAATTTTAACCTAAGTAAACAACATGGATTGTTGTTCAGACGTTGTCTTGTTAAGTTTGTGGTAATTAAAATGTTTTCAGACATGTATTTAGTTAAGTTAAAATTTTAACTTAACTAGAACACATTCTGACCAATCTAATTAAGTTTACTATTTAACTTAACCAATTGCCCTCGCACATGTTCTAGTTAAGTTATCTACCTATTTTAGAGATTTTGCTTTATTCGCATACTTTTATTAGACATAAATTACAATAGTATAAAGTTTGTACCTATATAATATTCAGACACATGATGTGCATTTTCAATGCTCAAATTTGACATACAGGTCAACAAGTGCATTATGGTCACTATATCTAGATATCTTGAAAGATTCATTGGAGCATTATTGCGCATTGAGATTGAGTTTTATAAGATGCAGGCAACCTTGTATTGATACTTAAAGCTTTTGTTCAATTCCCCATGCACATGGAGTAAGTGAGCAGTCCATGCTTTTACCATGATACAATTGAATTGCTCTGAAACGAATATTTGGTTCAGATTTGTCATAAATCAGCCTGTAGCATGGAACCTTAAGCTTTGTACAAGAGGGCATGGCCAAGCTTTGCACCAGCTGCCAAAGACAATATTTCACTCTAAATTATGAAGTGGTTTTTACATGAGCATTTCAAAACAAATGTCTGTTTCAAAGCTTTTTTCATTTTGGGCATTACTGCTTTGGTCTACGCTCTACAACCCTCAGAGGCAAGATGCCATTTGATGCTGCATCCAATGCTGCATTACAAGAGACAAGATAAATAAAAAAATAATAGCAACTAGCAGAAAAGCAGGGTTGAGGTGCGGGTAAGGTGGGGCTGGGCGTCAAATTGGAAGAGCTGAAGAATGGGTTAGATCTTTTGTCGGGAGCATCTTACAAACATTTTAATGTCTAATCCGATACCTCATAGCACAATAACTTCAAAAAGATTTGTCCAAGTCTGCTCAACCCTTGTTCGTTGTGTTGATGTGGCATGTTTGTTTCAATTCTATGCCCGAAGGGAATTTTCAATGATAAGAGTTCATGAGTTCGCAGATTTCTATGATGCATCTTACATTTGTTGAAGACCAGTTTTACTTATTTACTAGTAATGAATGCGCGGCGTTGCCGGGCCTTATAAATCATATTTGTTATGTTGGAATTGTGTATAGAACGAATAAGGAACATAGAAAGTTACAGGGTCATGATGCCCCCGTTTCGTAATTGTTGTTAATAAAAAATGCCTCAGCTGTTAGACTCCCAGATCTATTAGGTTGATGTCCTAGGTTTATTAAAGACATGTCTGCTCTGGATTCCTTAAAATTTTTACCTATAAGTTTTGTGCATGTCTTAATAATTGTCCAAGGCGATAGGTTATGAAATCTAGTATTTTTATATACTACATGAAATCTAGTCTTTTTATATACTACATAATTGCTGTATATACTACATAATTGCTGCCAAGGACGATCTGGATTTGTGAGATTAGATTTGTTGAATGAAATGCTTCTATAGTTCTTAGATGTGTGCAAGTCAAGTCTTGATAAAAAAGATGGTAACTTTGACAATTATAGGCATCTAGCAATCACTTTGTTGACTTGTTTATCATGAATTATAAAAGATAAGTTTCACAAATATACTCAAATATCCAATCTAAAGGAGTTCCATAAACATGCTAAAGAGTAATTTGTGTGGTTTCAATGGTTTCATGTTACAAACTTGCAAAGATCCAATTTCATCCTTTCCTTATATTCAAGATTGATAGTAGCTAATAAATGTGAAATTGTTGCGTTAACATAATATCAATGCTATAGAATCTTAGGAAATTCAAGTTTAGGAACAAAAGAAACCTAGCAAGAGGTCCCTAGATTGCAAAAATGTGTTTGGCAAAATGTGTAATTAAGCTTTTGGCATCTCCAAATGAGCAAATAGTAGACAATATGAGATCTATGCATGAATTTTCTTGCAAATAGTAGACAATATGAAATCTATGCACCATGCATCCATGAGCATTAGGTATAGCCATTTAAAAGATTGAAATATAAGTCAGCAAACCTCTCATTCCACCAGAGGATACAGAGGATACCTAGAAGCGAAGGTATCACCACAACAAATCTTTGATTACATTAAGATGTGTCAAAAGTCTGAATCACCTAATGTACAACCATTTGATAAAACAATAGTGGAGAAAACTCGAATACGCATCTCTTAAATTTAGCAACTTTGATGAGTCGTACAAGAAGAATCCGTAGGAATACTATATTCTAATGCAATCTTCAAAAATGATCCAAATGTTCATCTTAGCCAATCTGACAATAGGATGCCATTCATGCTGCCAATAAATATAAAAGCACAATGGTTTGTTTAGTATCAGTACCCAGACTCAACATTGTAATTATTTACGGCATTATCATGTTCGTCAGATCACATCCTAGCTGCTACATATTGTACACACAAACGTATTCTAATAATGTTGTTTAGCTTTGTTATAACATGATACTGCCTGCTCCTCTTGAACATCAACAAATTGATATGCATCAACATATTCCTTTCCATGTACATAAAGAAGAAGTGCATCAATGAAGTATGTTACCTTTTCTCACACTGCACAAAAGCTGGCTGGCCTTTCTTGACACTGATTGTAGGAAAGCCTGACCATGTAATTTTAGTTTCTGCACAAGCGGATTAAATCTAAAAACCCTTGCCATTAACAATATTGAAAATAAACATGTTCCTCTAGCGCAATATTGTAATTGCTTATGGCACTATCATGTTCTTCGGATCACCAAGCAAGCGGCCACATGGCCACATATTGTACACAGCCAAGGGGCCAAAATGATGGTGGCATCCATGCACATAAAAATTAAAGCAATGTGCTTTACCTTCTGTAATTCTCTGTGGCAAGTATCGTATAGCTTAGAAGCACACGAATGCAAGTTCTGACCATTTGGAAAGATGAGAGAAACATAGCCTGTTGTTGTACCTTTAGCAGATCCCTTTGACATGACCTTCAATAACAGAATCTGCTTGAATGTATATCCTTCCAAATACACGAAGAAGAATAGTGCATCAATGAAGTATGTTACCTTTTATCACAAAGACTGTTGGGACCTGCTCCAAAAGCTGGCTAGCCTTTCTTAATGCTGCTTGTAGGAAGTCAGGACCGCGTAATACTAGTTCCTGCAAATAGCAAGGGAAAAAGCGAATGAAATCGAGAAACCTTTTTCATGTATATTATGAAGAACATTGAGAATAGACACGTTCCTCTAAAAGCTGATTGTTTCCCCATTACATTTTCTCCATATTTGGGTAAAACCTCTGTTAAAGATAAATTATGATCATGAAGGCCAGTCACTAATCATTACTAATAATCCATCAGCTCAGCAGGAATCTAAGGCAGGCCTGATGTAGCAGAAAGAGTGCCCTGGTCCCATATCCAAGAGCTCTGAAAAACATACGCATGTTGTCTTCACAATAAGGGCTTGCTGTCTTCATGATCATGACAGGAGGTATGAAATAGTGTGTCAACTTTGACACCCTGCTGGCGATCACATTGCTTCTCAAGTTCTCAGGACTTGCATCAGAAAGATAATCCCATGTATTTTGAGGCTAGAAAGATAATCGCGATCTGCCAATATAAAGTGTCCTTCAAAATGCCAATATTTAACTCTACCTCTAATCACAATTGTGCATACCAGAATAATTCGCCATAGACAGAATAGAACGGTGCAAGCAAAAGGATAACCTGATCCCATGTTGTTTATCAAGGAAATTTTATGGGGCCTGATTCCGGTATTGTTTATTAAGAGAAACACATGACAGAAAG
Source organism: Isoetes taiwanensis (assembly GCA_021234155.1). Lineage (NCBI taxonomy): Eukaryota > Viridiplantae > Streptophyta > Lycopodiopsida > Isoetales > Isoetaceae > Isoetes > Isoetes taiwanensis. The sequence continues at coordinate 1,952,623 of JAJEKV010000059.1, read as the reverse complement.
AGTAAATAACATCCAATTGGAGCATGGACCCACCAGATAAGAAGATAATGTAGATGAAGGTTTGAGCATCAAAAAGGAGGGCAGCCTGTGCCATGCAAAATCAGGTGGCTCTTTGTCAAATTTGAATTGGATAGGAAATCTGGTAGCTTGCACATATGCACCTACAAAGGAACCAAGAAGTACATTTGCTATTAGAATACATGTTAGATGGATTTGAGAACGAAAAAAGAGAGAGATTTGAAACATCCTGAAGAAAAAACAATGGAAATGAGCAGTTGTAATAGTAGAGTTTGAAAAATAAAATAAGAAGCTACACATCCTCAGGACAAAAAGCAATGGAAATGATGAGTTCTAAAATAAGGATGGAGGATCTATACCAGCAAATGTGGCCTTTTCCCTGCCAAGAAGCTCGTTCTCAACCTTGTACATACCCCCAAGAGTTCCATTTTCACATGCTCAAAACATACCATATGGATATCGCCGGTATGTTCTTCAAGAACTAATTGAATGTAATGAGGAGAGATGCATGCCAAATCGTGGCATGCATGCTGCTGTGCTGCAAGAGGAAATTTTGCCAATGAAATCATAACTCGTCTCAAATAATCTCTCTCAAATTTTTTCCTAAGACACAACGGAATTCAATAAGAAATCGAAGTACTTCTGATCTTGTTGCCTCTCAATGCCCTTGCGGTTCCAGACTCCAAGTGGAAGTTCCAAGTTCCAGCTCAACCTGCAGGTGAAACCTCCGCCAGACGATTTTGCCCTCTTACAAACCTAAAACCCTGCCATGACCAGTGCGGGAACCACCAGCCAGAGTTACAGCAGAGTTTTGGGACCTAGAATGGTGTTCACAAGCAACTAAAACATGCATAAAATGGAAAGAATCATAACCTTCTGACACAATCCACCCAGATGCTCAAAACTGAATGAAATAGGCCAGAGATGAAAATCTTTGAGAAACATTTGTGGAGAGGTTGCAAAGCAGGGACGAATTGAAGAACAACAAATGCCTAGGCCATTCGGCATTCGAACAACAAATTCGGCATTTGAATCCTTGAATCTTTCCTGGTTTTGGGTCACAAAATGCCTAGGCCATGCGAGAAGATTGTTGTCAGATGCGCCCTGTCATCTTCTTCAGCAGAGTATTACCTTTCCGACAACTCATCCTAGGGCATGCTGCCGATGCTATCCTGAAGAAAAAACCAAAAGCATTAAACTACATCAAGTATCACGACTTCAGCAGCGGACGAAATTGAGGCTGTAAAGTAACACAACCCTACCAGGGATCGCCGGACAGAGGTATTCTCTAAAAAGAATCTAAGAATTATTGGATAGGATCAAATAAGTGGAACCCAAATTCCGTTTCAAGAACAAAAACTGTGGCATAGGCAAAAGCTGTGTTCTTTGCACCGGAACGAATTCAATCTTTCAATCCGGCAGAGATTCGGAGGTAGTTGTGAATCCCTGTTTAAGGAACACCGATGGGCTACGGAAATGGAACGACGGTCTGTGAAAAAAAAAAGCAAAAAGAAATCTAATGTGTCGATGAAGAAGGAACCAAGGAATTTCCAGGATTTTTTAGAATATTGGTGATCGTTGGATTGGAAATTATCAAATCCAACGGCAAGCAATCATTTTGGCCTACGTGGCACGACACGTGGCATAGCTAGAATTGCAGAGTTTCGACCCGGGGGGGATAGGCAACCCTGCTAATCAAGATCTTGATGTTTGTTTAGCCGATCACCTTGGCTTCTGTGATGAAATCACAGGCCTTCTTGAGAGCACACAATCCAAGGCCTCCCTGCAGTTTCTTGACACTTAAAAACATGCAAAATCTCAAGCATCAACCATGCTCAAAACCTGTCGTAACCAATCTTACCGGCCAGCTGGAAGACAGTAAAATCTGAAGTGGAACGTGCATTCTAAACTTGAGCACTCTAAACCTGCATTCTTCATACTTTGCTCCTGGTGAATAAGCAATGGTTGGAGTTCATTGGATCATTTGCTAGATCACTGGCATTGCAAAAAGGCTGAAACATCTTATAAGACTCACATACCAACTTGAAAAGATGAAAGTTGCAAAAGAATGAGATCATCTCCGAAATGTGGCGCTCTTTGTCAGATTCTGAGAAATCTGCATTTTCTAGTGTTATTCATGCGGATTCTGAAGCAAACCATGATTTTGGAGGTTCGGAAGAAGGAGAAACAGAAGCAAATGATGATCTGGGCGGGCTAGAAGAAGGAGAAACAGAAGCAGGAGTTCAGGTTGAAGCCGGCCCTTCTTCGGAAGAAGGCCTAGCGTTCCCATTAGGAAGAGTGAAGAGAATAATCAAGCTAGATGAAGATATTAAGCTGGTTTCTGGTGAAGGAATGCGTGCAATCACTGGAGCAACAAAGGCATTCCTTGAATGTTTAGTAGAGGCTACATTTGATGTCATGGTAAAAAATAAACACAAAAGCATTAGAAGGGCAGATGTTGAGCAAGCAGTGAAGAACAAAAGTAGGTTCCATGAATTTATTGGAGATTCACTTGCTTGTGCCAAACCTGTGATGGACAGTGATAGCGATGACAATGAAGATGAGGCTGGAAATGATGAAGATGAGGAGTCTGGCAAGAGTAGAAAAGTGGCAAAGAAACAGGTCCTCCCTCCTCCTCCTCCAGGAAGTCGATGCATTACACCGAAGAATGCTGGAGATCAACACATTGCTGAAGCAGATGTGACAATGGCCTAGATAGAACTCTTTCCAGGTTTTTATATTTTTTTTGTCACTGCGTGCTTCAGTTTCTCAATATTGCATAGACATTACTATCAGGTTTTCCACATTTATGTACTTAACCAAAGATAATGTTGCTGCATTTGTACATCTAGAATTAATCATGTGTTTTATTGTTAGATTGAGAACCCTAATTGTCAATAGCGTCTTGCTGGTTCCAGATTTACAACATTAACACTGTTTTGAGAATCTCATGAACAATGTTTCTAGATATTTGTTTGTCTTTAGGCAGCTTTATTTGCAAGAGCACATGCTTCTGTACAAATCTAGATACTTAAAGAGCGTAAGGACTTCATTGATTACTAACGCTGTCGGTCAATTAACAAGATGTTTATTTTTTAGATATCTCAAATGGAAATAGTTTTTAGACATTTTGCTTGCAAGTTCCAAGCCAAAGTTATGAGATGGAAGTCTATTCATAGAGATGATTGGCAATCAATTGATGATGCTGCGCAGAGGGCAACCCTTCGTGCGCAAGCACCTTGTTTAACGACTCATTCAATTGTTTTAGAGATATATATATGGCCTATAGTTTCAAGGTTTGTCTTTTTACATCCATATCAAATCCCCCTGAACCCTTTGTTATTTTGCTACATATTCTAAATGGGGTGCACCCTGAACTATTGTAGTCGTCAGATCTGTCGATCCTACGACCCAAACTGTATGTTGGGGGATCTAGGCACCTCTCGTTTCACTTATGCTCAGTTATAATTGGGTTTCTTATGATTTTGAAATGTCAAATACGAGTTTGCCTAAGGTTTTGATGCAATATCAAAACTTTATACGTCTTTGTCTAAGGTTTTAGAATATGAAATATGGGGGCTCGAGCCTCTACTAAAAAAAATCAATGTCCTTATAAGACTACATTAACCAATATACTCAGTAAACTAATGTGATTATTTTCTATCCTGAATCTATGTCTTTTTTTTAACATCTCATTCAATTGTTTTAGGGATATATGGTCTATAGTTTCAAGGTTTGTCTTTTTACATCCATATCAAATCCCCCTGGAACCCTCTGTTATTTTGCTACATATTTGTAAACGGGGCGCACCCTGAACTACCGTAGTCGTCGGATCTGTCGATCCTACGACCCAAACTGTATGTTGGAGGATCTAGGCACCTCTCGTTTCACTTATGCTCAGTTATAATTGGGTTTCTTATGATTTTGAAATGTCAAATACGAGTGCCTAAGGTTTTGATGCAATATCAAAACTTTATACGTCTTTGTCTAAGGTTTTAGAATATAAAATATGGGGCTCGAGCCTCTACTAAAAAAACTCAATGTCCTTATAAGACTACATTAACCAATATACCCAATAAGCTAATGTGATTATTTTCTATCTTGAATCTATGTTTTTTTTAACGACTCATTCAATTGTTTTAGGGATATATGGTCTATGGTTTCAAGGTTTGTCTTTTTACATCCATACTAGAAACGTGTGCCCGGCAATGCCGGGCATTCGTCATGGACGTGTGAAATGAGTAGACGTAACAGGGTTTGTAGGTGGAACTAAAAGCACTAAATATATTCATGTCTATGGATGTAAAGGAGTGTGCGGCAGTAGCAGAGAAGGAAGGAAGGAAGCAGAGAATAGTAGGAACAATAGACAACATGAAGGTCTATAGAGTATTGCTTTAGGATTTTGTGAAAGATTGCAAATCTAATGCCTTGTCAATAAAATTGCATTTATAAGGTGTAATAGATCCTATTAGCATATATCACAATATAAGGGTGCTATCATTCTACTTATTCATATGTTTTGGCTTCATAGTGTTGGGGTGAAGGAACGTTTCACTTATCAAGCCCAGCTTAAATTAAAGAAGCTCTTATGACATAAGCCAAATGACCAAAGACGTAACACGTTTGACTCATATGCATGTGGTTGCGTCATGTGGCTCCTACCAACCATCGGACTCTTACGGAGGATGTGGAACTGCCTCTTTCTAGGGGGCTCGCCAACTACTTACCCCCAATAAGGGTCTTCCTAACATAAAATGCAATCTTAGAATCAAATTCCTCCGAGAAAAATAGAATTTGGCAAATCTACCATTGAAATTGTCTTCATCTCTAAAAGATGTTGTAATACATAGTGATGATGTTATGCTATCTAAAAACACATCCCAAACCCTAATCCTAAATTTGTGTGTGATGACATGTTCAATAGCATTGCATGCTCCATTCATGTTACATCCTTTAGTTCTTCAAGTTTAATCGTGTGGTAAATCCTTGAACCAACTCTAAATTGTAGACCCTAAAACGGTAGACCCTATGCCCTACGTGTAAGTGACATGTATATGCATATGCATAATTATTTAATGTGAATTTTAAGCGGAATAGTTTTCTTTAATAGCAAAATTAAGTTGATACAACATAGAAAAACCAAAGTACTCTAAGTCCACATAAATGATTGTCCACAAAAGGGTGGGGATAATGGGCCCAAGGACTTTTCAAGGATGGGAAAAGCAAGTTGTATCATGTTGAGGGAATGTTTGCATTAAAGTTTGCTTCATAGATCTATATACAATTCATTCCATTGTAAACACCATTGTAAAACTTAAAAACAAACGTCCTCAACCCGCATGAATAATTATAGAAACCCATGATTAAAAGCGCTACTTCCAAACAAACAAAAAAGAACTTTCCTAAACCCTAAACCCTCAGTGAGTAATTACAAAAACCCATGATTACATAAGCTCGCAATTGCTATTTCCAAATAATCAACATAGAACTTGAAAATATCGTGCCCAAGGCCATCCAAAAATTTACATTTTCTATACCACAGAAAGCACCATGCTAGAATCCAATTTGTTAAGTACTGATATAGCATTTAGTTGTTCAATTTCCTGATGCACATGATTTTTCATATGAAATTGCATGAGTCTGGGCTAGAGGTTACATTTCTCATCTACAAAATCATAAATAATGAAGCTTGGGCTTTGTTGCTTGTTGCATGAAGCCCAATGCAGAAATCCAGTTTGTTGAGCTCTGATGTAGCATTTTTTTGTGCAGCTTTTTGATGCGCATGATCCTTCATGAAAAATTGCATCAGTGTGGGTTAGAGGTTACATTTCTCTTTTACAAAATCAGGAATAATGAGGCCTCTACTTTGCTGCTTGTTGCATGAGCCCATTCTGGGCTAGAGGTTACATTTGTCTTTAGCTCTTATTCGATCCTTTAATACAGTGCTGCATCCATGCCAACAAAACTGTTATTAGCCCATCATGCCATTCATCCCACAGTTTTGTTATTAGCCCATCATGCCATGCATCCCAATCTAATTCAATTAACTACACATTAGATAGCTCATTTTCCTAGAATAGTCCCAGCTAGATCAGCATAACTGAATGCACTGAAACATTGTGTACTTCCATAAACGGTTAGGATCAAATATGTGTATGTGGGCCACAAACCAGGAGCAAGAAAGAAATTTTCACCTGCACTATAAGAATGGAACTGGAATAGCAAATGAGAATGCAACTCATAGCAAAAGTTGTTGAACACTCCTCCTACATCCAGCAACGTATCCATGTAGAATTGGCACTTGCTGATGCCATTCCCACTCGCATTAATGCATTGAAAATTGCATTTCATTTTGATAGTCTAAGAATAAACAACCAGTACAGAACTTCAAAGCAAGATTTGTTCCAATGACTTACATCTTCGAATGCCTTCATATGATTGCCACATGCATCAACAGCCCCAACAATTGTGGGTGTATGGACTCGTGTCTTGCACCGCTCTAGCTCCTATGATGCCGTCAATTGCATGTTGGGCAATAGCAGTGCCAGTTCCAAATGCAACTCCTGTTCACAACTACTGAATTAACAATATAAAGCAACACATAAATAGAGTCAAATAAAAAAGACTTATGAAGATGCTACCTTTATGAAGAAGCCAGAGCAATCAGAATCCATAGCCTGCAACAGCATAAAACAGAAGCAACACAATGAATTGGCCGTCCAGATCAATCCGGTCTGCAACAACAAACTGTTCTGGTTCTTCTCACATCAATCCGGCTCTTCTCACATTAAATAAAAAAACCTTGAGTTAACAGGACGTTTCTCAAATCCGACTGTCTGCCGCCTTGTTTCGTCCGATCTCCCTTTTTTACTATGATTTAAGGTTTTCTGATGTTCCCACCGGCCCTATTACGTGTAAATCATGCACCTTAATTTTCATTGTGACATGATTATCTCAAACCATTATTCTAACACTTGTATCACGCTGGCTCCACCCAGCGGCCGAACAGTGAATCGTGTATGGCATCCATGCAAAGTTAATCTAAACTTTGAAGATTTACTTACCGGATTTGCCTGAAATAGCCAGCCCGATAGTTGTGAAGCTGCAGATAGCTTTTAGGTTAAGAAGGGCCTTTCATGTTTGCGCATAAAATTTGCAGACCCTAAAATAATTGCTTGTGCAAGATCAAAATATATTGCTACACATTTCGTCCGCAATATAACTCGACAAATATTAATGGACCTCACTACATATAAGAAACAAATGCTTCAAAATTTTGTAGAAAGGCATAGCACGAATCAATTGTACATGTTGCACTTACATGATTTTTGAATCAAATGAAAATCAACCTTGTATTTTAGAAATGGGAACGGGATAAGCACTGTATACTTGACATAACCAGCAGCAAACTTGAGTTAACCAACAGCCTTTGATACATTAACAGAGAATATACTACATAGGTAGTTTTATAGAATATAGAAGAAGCTGATACTATAGAGCTAACTACTTGTATGAAAAATAGAAATGTAGACCAGACCCAATAAATTGCATATTGTCCTCACATCATGACCTTGAAAGTTCCCACGATGAGGATCTCTCTCTACAGGATAGCTTTAGAGGGAGATAAAAGGAACAAATCAACAAATAGATTCTCCAAGAAGTCAGCTACAGTTTGAAATAGATGTTCTTTCAAAAAAGAAGCAGGCTTTGTTGGAGGACGCATCCCATAAACAATGGATTAGCAAGGGAAAAATTAACCAGCAGAAAATTATCATTAAACTCAAGGAAAATAAACAAACTATTTTAGTCTAGAACTTAACCTATCAAAGATAGAAAAGCTGCTTACATTGAGTGTGCTTCTTGTAGTAGCGGGTTTAGATGTTTGGCAGAAAGATCTGTGAAGCCTGCCACCAGCCTCAGTCTAGATCATAACCTAAGCAAAAGAAGAACGGATAATAGACTCACCTAAATCAGTACAATGGCATTAAAACAAAGACAGGAATACAAATGGCAAGAAAAACACTCACACATATGATGCTGCCATATGATGCTGCCTGTGAACACCCAAAAGTAAATGCCTGTGAATACCCAACAACTAAATGCCTGTAAATGAAAAAGTTGAAATCAAGATGCTGCAAATAAATGAAGAACATCAGTGCATAATCATAATATATAGACAAAGACTATTAGAATGTTTTGCTTTCAGACCAGTATTACTTATTAAGGCAAAATGGCAGAAAACGATAATTACCAAGAAAATATAGCAAGAGTCGCTACAGAACCTCGTAAAACCAAATACTGACTCATTTATGTCATGTAAATAAAACCAAATTAGTTAAGATTACACAATGGACATTTCAAAATAATTAAGTTGAGTGCGATTAGAAGCTCCATGCTGACATACATAAATCGTGGTCCCGAAGATTGGGACAACTTTGTGATGATACATCCTAATAGTATGCATTCATAGCTTTAGATTCTTGGCGAGAATATGCCATGAAAAGCTATAGCTTGTCTTCAAAGGTAGGATTACAATGCTATGAACCGTAAAACATGAGCAAAAGGTTGAAAAGGCAAGCTGATCGATTAGAGAAAGGCTGATCGTCGATTTTCTTCCTTTGAAACATCTGTGACACAAAAAATAGAAAACCTTTTGCAGCAGTATAACCCTAACTTGGTTGAACTTGGTAAGCTAACTCAAAGGTTTATTCTTCTTTCACACAATTTTTGGTGCCCATCACAGTTCCAATGTCTTCAAGTACCTCTTAGAACAGATCCAGATGTCTTGGCACTACTTCCAAGTGCTGCTACTTCTACAAAAAAAAAGGATAAGCAGCCAAAACGAATCTGCTTTCTTCACACCAATCTGCTCTCCTAATTTCGAATTTGTCCCTGCAAATGAATGAGAAAAACATGGCTACATACTTCAGAAACATGCATTACAAATGGTATTTCTCAGTTACTTGCAGATTTCATGACATCTAAATCTTCTACTTTCCATGAAACTTGTTTAAGCTCCTACCTGGAAAATAACCATTAGAATTAGTTTTAGCCGCACATCATTTAGATTCTTACTCAGTTTTACCATTTCGTTTCTACTCACCTTATGATGATCTGCTACACGACTCAGCTGAGGAATCACATGGCTTAGCTCAAGGGCCAATACTGCAATCGTGGGGCGCCAAAATGGTAGAGGGGAAGAATCGTAGAGCAGGGAATCGTAAAGCAGGGAGCTTGTCTGGTTCAAATTTGGCATTCAATGCCGGCAACTATGCATCCCGCAAGCGGACCTGCAAGCGGCAAGGGAACGCCGCATGCGGCGTTACATGCGGCAAACTGGCACAAAAACCAAAGCCTTCCCAAAATAAAAAAGAAGATAAAATCCCCCTGGAACCCTCTGTTATTTTGCTACATATTTGTAAATGGGGTGCACCCTGAACTACTGTAGTCGTCGGATCTGTCGATCCTACGACCCAAACTATATGTTGGAGGCTCTAGGCACCTCTCGTTTCACTTATGCTCAGTTATAATTGGGTTTCTTATGATTTTGAAATGTCAAATACGAGTTTGCCTAAGGTTTTGATGCAATATCAAAACTTTATACGTCTTTGTCTAAGGTTTTAGAATATGAAATATGGGGGCTCGAGCCTCTACTAAAAAAAATCAATGTCCTTATAAGACTACATTAACCAATATACTCAGTAAACTAATGTGATTATTTTCTATCCTGAATCTATGTCTTTTTTTTAACATCTCATTCAATTGTTTTAGGGATATATGGTCTATAGTTTCAAGGTTTGTCTTTTTACATCCATATCAAATCCCCCTGGAACCCTCTGTTATTTTGCTACATATTCTAAATAGGATGCACCCTGAACTACTGTAGTCGTCGGATCTGTCGATCCTACGACCCAAACTGTATGTTGGAGGATCTAGGCACCTCTCGTTTCACTTATGCTCAGTTATAATTGGGTTTCTTATGATTTTGAAATGTCAAATACGAGTGCCTAAGGTTTTGATGCAATATCAAAGCTTTATACGTCTTTGTCTAAGGTTTTAGAATATAAAATATGGGGCTCGAGCCTCTACTAAAAAAACTCAATGTCCTTATAAGACTACATTAACCAATATACCCAATAAGCTAATGTGATTATTTTCTATCTTGAATCTATGTTTTTTTTAACGACTCATTCAATTGTTTTAGGGATATATGGTCTATGGTTTCAAGGTTTGTCTTTTTACATCCATATAAAATCCCCCTGGAACCCTCTGTTATTTTGCTACATATTTGTAAATGGGGTGCACCCTGAACTACTGTAGTCGTCGGATCTGTCGATCCTACGACCCAAACTATATGTTGGAGGCTCTAGGCACCTCTCGTTTCACTTATGCTCAGTTATAATTGGGTTTCTTATGATTTTGAAATGTCAAATACGAGTTTGCCTAAGGTTTTGATGCAATATCAAAACTTTATACGTCTTTGTCTAAGGTTTTAGAATATGAAATATGGGGGGTCGAGCCTCTACTAAAAAAAATCAATGTCCGTATAAGACTATATTAACCAATATACCCAGTAACTAATGTGATTAAAATATACTTCCTTCCTTCCTTCCTTCTATCCTGAATCTATGTTTTTTTTAACGACTCATTCAATTGTTTTAGGGATATATGGTCTATAGTTTCAAGGTTTGTCTTTTTACATCCATATCAAATCCCCTTGGAACCCTCTATTATTTTGCTACATATTCTAAATAGGGTGCACCCTGAACTACTGTAGTCGTCGGATCTGTCGATCCTACGACCCAAACTGTAAGTTGGAGGATCTAGGCACCTCTCGTTTCACTTATGCTCAGTTATCATTGGGTTTCTTATGATTTTGAAATGTCAAATACGAGTTTGCCTAAGGTTTTGATGCAATATCAAAACTTTATACGTCTTTGTCTAAGGTTTTAGAATATAAAATATGGGGGCTCGAGCCTCCACTAAAAAAACTCAATGTCCTTATAAGACTACATTAACCAATATACTCAATAAGCTAATGTGATTATTTTCTATCTTGAATCTATGTTTTTTTTAACGACTCATTCAATTGTTTTAGGGATATATGGTCTATGATTTCAAGGTTTGTCTTTTTACATCCATATCAAATCCCCCTGGAACCCTCTGTTATTTTGCTACATATTTGTAAATCCAAGCGCACTCTCGAACTCATCAGAGTCGCTTGGATCTGTCGATCCTATGACCTAAACTGTATGTTGGAGGCTCTGGGCACCTCTTGTTTCGCTTATGCTCAGTTATGATTGGGTTTCCTATGATTTTAAAATGTCAAATACGAGTTTGCCTAAGGTTTTGATGCAATATCGAAACTCTATACGTCTTTGTCTAAGGTTTTAAAATGTCAAATACGAGTTTGCCTAAGGTTTTGATGCAATATCAAAACTCTATATGTCTTTGTCTAAGGTTTTAGAATATGAAATACGGGGGCTTGAGCCTCTACAAAAAAAAAAACTCAACGTCCTTATAGGACTACATTAACCACTATACCCAATGAGCTAATGTGATTATTTTATCTTGAATCTATGTTTTTTTTTTAAACAACCCATTCAATTGTTTTAGGGATATATGGTCTATGGTTTCAAGGTTTGTCATTTTACATCCATATCAAATCCCCCTGGAACCCTCTGTGAGTTTGCTACATATTAATTCCTTCCAAGGGAACTCATTTCCATAAGGCTCTTGCACTCTAGATTGACCCTCGGAATTAGGGATTCTGGAGAAAAAGTATCAGAACAAGTGCAACTCCGAATGGAATACAATGACAATTTAGAAACAAAATACCCTTGCCATTTACATTAGTAAACACTAATTTTGGAGGTCATTTAGAATTAGGAGGATTTGTGTCAACAAATAGAGCAAAATTAAAAAAAATTGCTCTTTTTCTTGGCACAAATATGCCATAATTCAAATTCAAGATATAGTAGGCGCTAACGCAAACTCAATGGCGCCATATCCTTCCAACTTCAGTTGGCCTGAAGGGGAGTTTAGTCTGGTGGGGAAGGGAAGATTCAAGATGCAATCATCAAATTTATGGTCGTTAAAGAAATGATTGCCTAAACCGTTTTAGATAGTGAAACTTAGGCATGGAGGGAGGGAAATTAGGTTTGGAATAGTACATGGTAGCCTATCCCGAAATAAACTTAAAGAGACCTTAGTAGACCCCATATATCTTCTAATGTTGAAGCAATTTCTTGCATTGCTTTTGGTGATCCTTCTCATTGGTGTCATTCTTTTATTCTCTTTATTGTCAATGTATCTTCTTCCATTTTTTGGCTGGTATTAAGATTTTTGGCTATATTGAAAATGTCATTCTTGCCAATGGTATTAAGCATTTTTGTACTATTCATATTTGGGTGATGGGTTCTCGAAGGTATAAGAACTGTTGCATCTTTCCTTCCAGGAGTGTAGTGGATAGGTAGCTAGAGGATCATGGTGATAGATGTCCCTCCCCGACTAACCACCCCAAAGCAAGAGCCGGGTTGATACTTGCAACTCTTAAGAGTTAGGGAGATGCCATTCACCCAGGAAGTGTCAGACTCATACTTGGCCCTCTCGAAGTGGCCGACTATAAGCCTAGCCTGCTATGGGTCCCCGATAGCTGTGCTCAGCAGGGAACTCCCTCTATTTTGCCACTGACCCCATTATGTGGTGCTCAATCACTTTATAGCCTCTATAGCCTGGTGGGCTCTATGCACATGTCGCATATAATAGGAACTAAGGGGTCTAAACTAGGAGCATCATCTAAATAACTACTAGGTCTCTACCCCGCTTTCCAATACAAGAGGTGCACACATGAGATCAAACATCATCATATATTTACATGACATGATAATTAATGAGAACACATCTAATCCTAATCATATGCATCTAACTTACAGTTAGGGTTCAATGATTGGGGTTCATGAGCCGAACTGAGGGTTCTAGAATAGCTCCACCTATCTATTCAAGCATGGTATATAGGTGGTCGATGTCTTGGCTTGAGCTTCCAGCAAAATTTTTACTCTATTATTGGGTTGTGTCTGTAAAGGAGAAGGTCTACCTCTTATGGTGGAGGTTGATGTGACAGAAAGACTGACTTGGAGTTGCCACTAGGATATTCACAAAGGCAATTATTTTTATCAGCTCAATATATCACTTCCTCTGAGCTCCATAACCTCTCACAATACCAAATATGTGGCATTTGAAGTACATTCTCCAATCCAATTGGGTTCGTATATGGCACACACTAGCATTGCCTTGTTGGATCATACCCCCCAACCATCTTACATTGAATGCGACTCTGAGCGATCTCGAGCTTGAGAAATATTTGTTCTAAGATGAGCATATGCATGTGCAGAAAGATAAGTATTTGCAAGATCGTGTATTCTAGGTGAAATAGGAGGCCATATGCAATAAATAGCAATAGTATAATCGCTCAATCTCAGCCATTGATTATGAAAACATTCCATGTCATATTCCCAATGCACAATATATGGCCGTCCCTTGGAAGTCAAGATGAGGTCAAACTCCAATTTCCACATCACACTAAGGTTATGCAACCATAGTGATAAAGTCATGTTAAGTCAACAATATCATCCAAAACAATACAACTGCCACATGGTGAACATGAACACAACAAATTGCATTGCATGCAACAAACGCCTGCATACTCAACACACAAGAAGGAAAAACCTTTGAAAAAACTTTGCTGCATGATTTATGTCGATGTGAACATCAAAAAATTAAAATAACAAAGGAAAACACCGAGCCTCATGTGTGTGCAATGCCAATTTGCAGAAATGCCCATGAACTTGCCTTGCATGATTAGATTCCAAGAGCACGCAAGTATATTAACATTCACCGCCTGCAAAAAATATAACAAAAGCAACAATTCAAGAATAGATGAAATAGAGCATGTTGGTCCGGTAGCCGTGCCGATCCTTCTCTCAAATTAATTTGATGGGTCGTTCTCTGTATGCATGCCGTCAATATTCTGACGCAGGGACAATATCTTGTTCTATAGCTCCAATTAGCTACTCTCAACAACTAAAAAATGCTGCTTGTGGATTTGAACCCCTGCCAAATTGGCAGCACTGGCAAGCACCTTCAAACTGAAGGAAGCATCCTTCTCAATCAGAAGCAACTCAAAATTGCAATAACAGATACTGCCAAAGCATCAAATACTGGGATGAAACCATCATCCCTAACAATTCATCACCCTGCTTGAAGAAAAGGATTTCCCCCCCTTGCAAGGCGATGCGAGTAAGGGTGTGGAAGTTAATGGGAACTTGCATCAAGCAAGTGTAGCTTCCAATCCTGGTGTAGTTCCTCAGCCTCAGGCAAGTCATAGTGCTTGGAAGTCATCTGATTCTGTTACAAAAGTGTCATATCAGAGATTTAGTGATTGGCTTTGTAAGGATAAATCTAGTGCATCTAGGAAGACAAGGGTAGCAACTGCTTTACAGGTGTTGTCTGAAGGGAGTAAGGATGAGTTGTCTTCCATCTTGGATATGTTGAAAGCTCGTCAGACTCAGCTTCAACAACAATTGCCACCAGATGACATAACCAGTCTGATTGTCAGAATGTAGTTCAAGCTTCTGGAATTCCTGTGGTTGAGGTGGACCATCAAGCTCATATTAAGTGTGCTGAGAACCTGTCCTCATGTGCAGTCCTTGGATATTTTACTGGTGGCTACTTGAACTTCTCACGGTTTCGTATTTGGTTATCTCGGCTTTTGAGACGCCTTCAACTTCCTCCTTTTCAATCCATCAAGTTGTTGGCGAAAAACTTTGTTCTTATTATGTTTGATAATAGTGATGCAGTGGACTCTTTGGTATCCAGAGGGATTGATCCGCTTGGCGGGGAATATTTGATGTATCAGTATTACTCTTCTGGTTTCTCACCAGATATGGTTCGCGCATTAAAGATGCCTTGCTGGTTTTCGATACCTAATCTTCCTCCTGATCTAATGGCGCATCAGTTTCTAGTTGCAATTGCAACTGCTCTTGGGGTTCATATCTCACATTCTATCATGAATGGCCCGAGGATTTGTGTTTCAGTGCCAGTGGATTCTGCTTTACCAGACTATGTAGTGGTGAAAAGTGGGCCTTGGTATAAGAAGTTGGATCTTAAGCTTCTGAATGGTCCAGAGTTGGCCCGTTTGTTTCCTGACAAGGAGGCTTTTGCTAGCTTTCGCCGAGGTAATCGTGCATCTCAGGCATCTGTTCAACCTTCTTCTCAGGATCCAGTTCCTATTGTCACCTCTTCATCTGTTCGTGATCAATCTTTGCCAACTGTGTTGCAGTCCTCGTCCAGGGAAGATGCTTTACCAATGGTGCCGTCCTTAGCACCATCAAGTGTACCTGTAGTTCCTTCTTCGCTCCATGTTGATGTGTCTTCCTCTCATGTTTCTGAGGTTGTTATGGCTGAAGGTTCTAATCTTCTGTGCACAAAAGAGCCATGGCAGCAGGTTAATTGGAAGAAGGCAGCGAGAAAGAAGTCTGCTATGTCATCTCATGAGGCATTTTTGCCTCGTACTATTCAATGGCATGATAACTTGATGTCTGTTGATGATCATCTCGATGTGGTAGAAGATGCTGATTGTGATGAGGCTATTAAACGCCTCAAGGTGGCACAAGGAGGTTGAGTATATACTGTGTATGGGTGGTTTTGCTTAGTGGACTACTTCGTCCTCTGAGTTTTGAGTCCCATGTTACAGAAACCTTGTATGTATCTTGATTTTTCTTGATAATAGATTGTCGTCCTTCAAAAAAAAAAAAAAAAATCACCCTGCTATAATAGAAGCAGAGACATGACAGGAATGGCCCCAAAACCTTAGGCCTGCTATAAAACCTACTTCACTACTCTAGTGTGATGATTTCTGGATATGCTTTAATGGGCGACGACAACAACGTCATGTTCTGATTCCGTCGCTCCCTTTGATCGACATGCTCTACAACCACCAACACCATCTGCTAGCCTAAAATAGCCTCTAACCTAAGATAAAAGCTCCTAAAAAACCTTCAACATTACAAAAAAGAAAACCCGGCTAACCGTTGAAAACCCAAATCCAATATGCTGATGACATCATTGTACGCTTTTGGCATACTTATGTAACATCTGTTCCTCTCTTAAATCGCAAAAGATAATGGCTGTGTTACACTTAGACATGACAAACCATGCTCTACAAGGACTGATAATAACAATAACCAGGACCCCTTCATATGGCACATTCTGTAATATTCAGCAAAGCAATGGTCCAAAATAACACACCCGAAAGCAAATAACAATTTGATAGAATTTAGAAGTAGCTCGTAATGGTCCGAAAATACAAAAAAAGACACACCACTAAAAAGGTGCCCGGCAAGGAATTTAAAAGTTACTATTTTATTTATTTGTTAACCATCTCCAGCATTCTAGCTCAGTCTTGTCGAGCTGCCGGAGTAGGCCTGATGCCATGGCAGCAACATGCTTACCTCACTATATTTACGGACGCAATGCAGTGTTCCCATTCTCGACCTGTGATCGAGGGCGCCGTATCTCGTTTCATGCGTCCAAGGAGTAAATCTCTCACCGTATCCCTTACTTGTGTCATTCTGCTGTTGTAGAGGCGAATAAAAACCAATTCTTTGCATATACCCTTTCCAACAATTTCATTTCTTGATTCATAATTTTAAGTTGTAAATGACGAAGCTTCCGTGATGTAAATTCGTTGAATTTAAATGTATCATATATGAAAGTATTAGATTTGATATTATTGAATTCTAGCATTTTGTCAGCAGAGTATTGGACTACTTTCGTTAACCTGATTACCGTGATCATATATGGAGGCGTAGTCTTAGTTGAGACAAGACATACATAGAGATTTAAGGTGTAAGAATCAAATAAAAAACATCAGTGCTCAAATAGTGGAGGGAAATTCTCTCAATTTGTCTGAACCCCCCAAAGAGCAGAGTCTATGTTAACCCATTGTATTATAGTTGTTATGAATAATAATACAATATCGAAGCATGCTTCTTTCTAGGTTTAAACTTGCATTTAAGTTTTAGTATGTTTCCTAAATAACTTACCAGTACAGATGAGTAACTTAAGAGATCAATAATTGAGGCTCCTGCTATGCCTTGTTGTGAAATTATTAAGTACCATAATTGTTTTTGACACTGGCCTTGATTCTATGCAGAAATGCTGGCACTGGCCTTGATTCTATGCAGGTAACTTCTTCAAATGTATCATTTGCATATTTACACCCAACATTTTGAATATCTATGACCAATGTTGTTCAGGATTAGAATTAGAATTGAGAATACTTCCAAGTTTGGACCATAAGCAAACTTTTTTTTTGGGATGGGGGCAATAGTTCATAGATCTACAGACTGGTCAGATTGCTGATATCATCTGCGATTTTTTCATTTGCGCTTCTGCCATTTTAGATATTGCTCCATGCTCGTTTCAGTCCTTAGATTTGTTCTGCATAGAATCTTATGTGCACGTTACAAATCTCTACACTCTGGCTGGTAATCAGCACCCTGAATAGATGGCTGATCTCAGGCAATTATAACAGCAACAGAAGTCAGATTGTCCTGGATAGATGGCTGATCCCATGCAGTTGAACATCATACAGAAAACCAATTATAACAACAACAGAAGTCAGATTGTTTGAATTTCTACAGAAAGCATGAAGTGCCATTCCTTTAGGATAATCAAGTTCACAGTGACAAGATAAGATAAAATCCTGTTCTCTGCTAAAGTTTTGAAATTACATTTGAGGATTGACATTGTAAGATTTTATTTGCATATTGTCAGAAGTGCTGTTCATTTCTATAATTGATGGAAGTGCTGTTCATTCTTACAACTGTGAATCATTTTGTCATTGCAGATGTCCTTTTTACAGAAAGAAAAAGAGAAAAGGGCTTCCACTGATGCCTTAGTGAAGCTTTTTAATGATGCACAAGAAAGTAAGCTCCAGTGATACCTATCAGTAATGTATTTGTCCCGTAATGCTAAATGAGATTTTTTTTCCTGAGTGCCAGACCTTCTATATTTGAATAAGCAGCGTATAGTAGCGGTGGAGGAACTTCAAAAGGTGCAAAGGGAGAGAGAATTATTGCTAGCACGAATATCACAGCTGGAGGCTGAAAATCAAGCTGTTTCAGCTGAATGTGATTTATTACAAAAGAAATTAAGTACTATAGATAAGAAGTCTTCAGGTACATGTACAAAAGGTGTCAGGATATTGCACAACTTTCACTATAGTTGGATGCAGATTCATATTCTATTGTTTCCTATACAGAATGATGAACTTTTGAAGCATGCAAAAATATTTCCATTTCCACCTATTTCCTAACCCGTACCAGTATTTTATAGTGTACTTAGATATTGTCTTTGCATCTTATACATGCCATCATTCTTGCATGAATTGTCACATTATCATCAGGGTTTCTGAACTACGATCAGGGCGAGACATCAGTTTGGAGTGAGCTTCTTCTGCGAATTGATTCGATGGCTCTCACTGGTATTATTAAGATGGGAGAAGCAGCAATGCTGCGGGGTCTTGTTCTCAATAGAGATGTCCATGCAGCTGAGATATTTGCTTCCCTGGAAGACAAGGATGATCATGAACTAGCAAGATGCCTTCTTCAGCTCCTAGATCCACAAAGAAGGTTTGTTTGGTTGTACCAAAGACACACACATTCTCATCATAGGGTTTTTTTTCTATCAAGAATTTTCCATCTTTGTGCTTTAAATTTGTGATTATAATAGTAACTATGCTGGGATGTGTAACCTTGCTTTTAGAAAGAGATTCTTAATAGCTTGAAATTGCTCGCATCATGCGAGAATTGCTTTCGCCACCTGATAAAGAGGTGGTTTTAAAGTTTTACCTGATAAAGAGGTGGTTTTGATCGCATATTGATAGGTGTCTATTTTTAATGTGATTTGATGGGTGATCAAATATCTTATATCACAACACCCAGCAGAAGCTTATGAAATCTATTTACTATTACATGGTGTGAAAATGCATCTGTTTGTTTGCTAGACTCCTAAGTTGCAAGTTTGTTCTCTGTTAATTCTGAGCAGTGTTTAGGTTTGTTGGCTGGCAAAACATAATAGTCCAGGCTTTGATTATAGATATTCATTTTGATTCTTAAGCTTTTGATTTTTATGCATCCTGTGCAATGTGACTTTTATGTTCTCATTCGGTTTGGCGTATCTTGTATACAGTTAAATGACATTGATGTATGCCTGTTTGTTATTTTAAGTTTCTGACTTTTTTGTCTTTGTCAGACATGGATTACATATTTTCCATATTTGCACAGAAATGGCACCTTTCGTTCAGCTAAGTACACTTGGAAGCTTTATAACATCATTGAGCCGTGCTATGCGACGTAAAGGAAATACTGTGGAAGTTATTCTTCCAAAGTAAGTGTTTTGTCTTAACTTATTGATGCCAAACTAAATGGAAGCAAGCCATATAGACTTCCTTTTAAATGAATTTTCTTACTAGAAGAAATGCATTATCTTATGGATATGAATATTTGAATGTAACAGATATGCTTCTGTTGACTGGACAAATATGTTTAAGCTATCAGAAATTACAACAGACATCTATTCGTTTTTCAACAATGGGTGGCACAAAAACAAGATATGGACTGGGTGAGTTCATTGAAATTTGTCTGGGAGTTGCCTACTTGTTTGAAAATGTTGCGTACTCGTTGATTGCTTTAAAGGGTTTAAGTTAGTGCCTCCTTTTGGCCCATGCTAAAGTAGGAAGTGATAGACATTTTTTCTTTCAAGGTTACATAAGTTGATTTAAGCTAATTTTTTTCTAACTTTTTACTGCACGAAATAGGATCGTATGTGGTATTCCCGTCACGTTGATTGAGCCCTTTCATCCGGGTGACTTCTTTTCTCGAGATAATGTTTATGGTTATCCTGATGACTTGGAAAGGTAGTAAAAGAGGGCACATGTTTCCTCAAATTCAAGTAATTATTAAAGTTGTGAGGGATCTTCATTTTGAAACCTTCTTTAAACAAACCATATGTGTTGTCAAACTTATCATCTGATATTCTACATGACATCCATTTGCTTACAGGTTTACATACTTCTCTCGTGCTGCCTTGGAATATATACTCAAGGCACGAAAGAAGCCAGATATTATACATCTTCACAATTGGCACACCGCAGTGGTTGCGCCCCTGTTTTGGGACATATTTGCTAAGCAGGTAACTAGCATTTATAGGAAATGGTGTGATTGCCAGGGGAATTTTAAATGAGTGCTAGTTACAGATTCTTGGTTCTATTCTTTACTAAGGAAGGGTGAATATATAACAGGGTTTAGAAAAGGCAAGGATTGTCCTAACATGCCACGATTTTGGTGATCAGGTATTGTTCTATAATATTTTGTTGAAAATGCATACAAAGTACGTTTGACAACACTTGTTTGGCTTATATTTCAGTGTGTCCAAGAACCAGGTAAACTAGGATTATGTGGTCTAAACCCCCATGAATTGTTTCGTTCTGATCGCTTTCAGGATGACAATGATCCTAAATTTGTGAATCTCTTGAAGGTGAGGAAATATTTACCAAGATAATTTGCATGCATGTCATAAACTTAACTAGATTTTCCACATTATAGGGAGGAGTCGTTTACTCCAACAGAGTCACAACTTTATCCCCAGTTTATGCTGATAATCTTTCTGTGGGAATGGCCCATGGACTTGAATCTACTTTGAGGAACCAAAAGTGGGGATATTTTTTTTTTGTGTTCTGTCTGTGTTCTCAAAATCAAATTGTGTATTGTTTGAACAGAAATAAGCTAGTTGGCATCTATAACGGACTAGATGAATCATATTGGAATCCAAAGGAAGATTCTTTCCTGCCTTTTAAATACTCAACGGATGACCTGTCTGGAAAGGCTTGTTGTAAAGAAGAAATAAGGCAACGGCTAGGCTTTAAAACTTCTGATCGGTCCACGGTTCTGGTGTGTATTGTGATCTTTTGATAAAGCATTGCGTATTCTCACAAAAATCTTATGAATAATCTTCCTTGGCAGATTGGATGTGTGGCACCTCAGGTATCTGAATCTGAATTGGATGTAATAGAAGCGGCCATAATCTTCGCCTTGCACTCTGATGCTCAGGTGAAGCACTAATGGTAAAGGAGGTCTGATCATGTGAAACAACGTAACATGGAACTTAATGACTGCCGTTTGTTTCTCCTATCAGTTTGTCTTTGTTGGGGCAAGTGCAACACCACATGTTCAGAATGCCCTTCAGCATGTAGAACGAACTTCTGAGGTATCTGGACTTGGAGCACATTATAATAGTTCATATCTCTAACTTAAAATTGTCGAATATCATGCCTTAGTTTCTGTTTTGGTGGAAACTAACTTTACTCATTTTGTTTCCTAGAATGAGAACATTCAAATTGTAAGCAAGTATGATGAGGCACTGGTCCACTTGACTGTGGCTGCTTCTGACATCTTGGTTTGTACTAGCAGTTCTGAGTGCTATCAAATGCCTGTAAGATGTAGAACTTTGATGCATTTATCCCTCTAAAAATATTGTTATCTTCAGAGCACGATTTGACTAACACCCAATGATCATGCAGCTCATAGGAATGAAATATGGAGCCATTCCAGTGACAAGGCAAGTGGAGGGTGCTGCTGAATGGTAATAGAAACAAATAATTCTCATACCTGCTAATAATGGGTGCAAAGGGAGTAGCAACATAAAAAACTATGGGTTTTTTGTTAACAGTATGTGAAAGCATTTTATTTATTTGTCTTGCTTTTCTAACGTAAGGCTAATGTTGCACTTGTTGCCAGTGTTGTTGATGCTGGTAGCCAAATGGCTGGAGCAGAGGGTACTGGTTTCTTGTTCAGCTCTTATCACCCTTCAGAAATAACAGCAACACTTGGACGCGCACTGGACCGATTGGTGAGATTCTTAATTTGCATGGGCAGTTCAAAGGATATATATGGAGGTCTGATTCAGTTTATGTCATACTGAACCACAGAACAAAGATCCAGAAGGCTGGCAGTTGCTGGTGAAAAATGCCATGAGCAAGCGATGCTCTTGGGATGGTCCATGTGCAGATAATTATCTAGCAACATATAGATCAACTTGTGGCATTTGAAGAATGGTAATCAGGTAGGGAATTTGGCTGTAAATTATAGAAAGATGCATTTGAACTAAAAGTGTCGTCTCCTTAAGGTTGGTTACATGTAGGCATAACCTTCACCACTATCATTGTACATGGTGGGTCTATATCTTGACTTTTAGGCATGGATTGGCCCCTCGGTTTTAACTAGATTTGAAAAGTAAAAAATTGGTAGTATCAAATACAAACGTACGGCACTATTAAATTAATAGCTAGTACTTTCACAATTTCTAGAAGTTTCATAGGGTAACCTCAAGAGTTGCATAGTGAATTGATTTAGTAGTTAATTCCAAACTAGTGTACTCTCTAACATACTCAGAGGAGGTTAACCCCGCGGACTTTATTGGCACCCAGTTTGGACTTACGCGCGAGTGGAATCCGGGCTCAAATTCCATAGTGGAATCGCGGCCTGGATTCCCTTTTGCATCAGGTGGAATCGCGGCCGCGATTCCACCAAAGGCGCGGATCCTCCACCGTATGCTGTTCGACAACAAGTGGGTCGATTTTGGTGGAATCGCGTCGCGATTCCACCAGCGGGCGGCCGCCACCACGCCATCTGGCGGTACCCCGCCTGGCCGAAGTTTTTTTAAAAAAAAAAAAAAAATAGGGGAATCCCGGCCGCGATTCCACTCTATGTTAGGTGGAATGTGGGCCTTTACTCCACAGCAATATGGGCCTTGATTCCACCTGTACTTTTTAATGGCATTTGGCCGGCAGATTGCAGTCGTGCTGTTTGCAACCCCACGCCGAACGCCCCTCACCTGAAGCAGAGTTTTATCACATTGGGTAAGCAAGTAGTTTTGTTCTCAAGTAGTTTTGTTCTAAGAAATGCATGAGGGTTTCTAAGTTAGGTTCCTTCGTTCTAAGAAATGCATGAGGGTTTCTAAGTTAGGTTCTTTCGCTTGCGATTACCTGTGGTGATGGCGCACCACCACGGCGGTGCGAGGAAAGCGGCCCGGCGATATAGCCGCCCGAGTGATCTATCACTCGATGCCGGCAGTGACTACTGGCGGGATTCATCTGAAGCATCGATGGATGAGGGGTCTTCAGACAGCTCGGTAAGAACTGATCCACCCCGTCCTTCACGCGGTCCGCGACAAACCCAGGCACAACAGGCATGGGATGGGTGGGCCGAAACATGTCCGAACCCTTTAGCGTGGATTCAGCAGCCCGGGAGGACAATCCCGGGTTATGTTTTCAACAGGAACAGCTACGACCTCATGAAGTGGTGCATTCAGAACAACTATGGAGCAATATGTGCTGATATCCGGAGAGCTGATGGGGCATTTCCAGCGGCAGACAATCGATCTGCCGGTAATCGTCAACGAGCAGAGCACTTGAGAGTCCAGGATCGATGGGAGACATACAGGAGAGAGTTGTATCTGGTAGGTGCCGGGGAGCAGGCGATGCTACGCAGGGCAAACTCACAGGGCAATAAGGTTATCCCCTGGGTCGAGAGGTGGAATGTGATAGTAGGTGCCTGCCACTTGGATGAGGGATTGCACCTGTCGAGGTCGAGGACCCTTGAGAGGCTCTCATCGGCTTGGGAAGTAGGCTCCAGGTTTCATGGCATCCCGCGGGAATACGTCTATGATTGCCTGAGAGCATGCAGTTGTAGCGGACGGCAGGCCATGTCTGACAGGGATTTTAGGGAGCGCGAAAGGTGCACTGCGGGGGAGATTGATGCCAGGGTGCAAGAGATACAGGTGCGAGACCGTGTGCGGCTGGTGCACACCCACTCTCGGGCGAGGGGAGAGGGCGGTTGTCTGAAGGTTGATGACTTCGCCTGCCACCGCCACCTTAAGCCACGCCGCAGATATACATCTACTGACAGACAGGTTCGCAGGAGTCATAGACGTGGTTGTACGTACAGGCTACGCACTGTACGTCCCTCTGGCGAATCAGATGATGAAGCCGAGGCTTGGATACTTGTGAGGCCTGAGCACACGGGCCATGATCCTGAAGCGGCGCCGGAGTCATGGTCTTTGCCCATCCACCCCGAGCTAATGTCACGGGCTATACAAGCGGTGCGGGCGCTACAGACAACCAAATCGATATGGGACGTAGCCAGAGCAGAGGGGCCGCGAATCAAGGACAGTGTTACAGCAGTCGACAAGGTCACTTATCGCTTCGAGCTTGCTCAAGAGGACGTTTGGCGCATTGCGCACCGATATCGTGTGCAAGGTAAGTCCCTGCCCCAGCCTAATTACGTTAGCGACTCATAAGTTGTCCATTCGCCAAGCTAAACATGCACGGTGTTCAAGCCGCCCAGGAGCAGGTGCCTGCGCAGACTGGGAAAGCCTAGAGGGTGGAATAGATGCCTGGAGATCAAGTGGGAGGGTCATTTACCATCAGCTGATACGGTCAAATGCACAGAATCCCGACGACCGGCCATGGGTATTGGTCATTCACGACGAGAATATGCTTCGAGCGGCAATAAAATACAGCTAGAATGGAGGCTGGGCCATGGACTCGACATTCGGCACCAACATGTGGAGGATACCCTTATATGCAGCGGTTGTTGCAGTTGAGGGTGGGGTTGGTTTCCCAGTTTTCTATATGATGTCTACACACAAGAAGGACTCTGGCGAGAGAAAATACGCACTGAAGAAGACACTGTCGCTAGTGTTTGATAGAATGGGTGCAGTGCGGCCGCGCTCAATTACCATCGACTGCGACGGAGAGGAGCGACTTGCAATCGAAGAGGTGGTTGCAAACGATCCTTACTGCTGGGATTCGCGTCGCAACCAGGTAATGTACTCATCGTGTAATTGGAGTCCAGGTTTTGTGGTTCATGGATTAGGTTGCCGACAAACACATCATCTGCGCGTAGATTGCAGGACATGTCATTGCATGTTGGTTCCATGTGAAGCGGGCATGGCGCGACAACCTGATGAGACATCTGCGCTATCATCCGCAGAGGACGCAAATATGGACAACACTCGGAAAGCTTATGACCGAGGCCGATGAAGCTGAGTACCAGGATATCTTGAATGCGTTCCACATTCAATTTTCCGAAAACGAGCTCATCATGGGGTGAGCGTCCTCACACATTGTGCACTCCTTTTGACCATGTTTGACACATCTGACCCAGGGTGGGCCATACAGCTACCTGCAAAACAACTGGCTATGGGGAGGCACGTGGGATGGGAAATGGCAACGTCACTGCCGTCGCTGGCAGCACTCACATATGGAGACGACGAATTACGTCGAGTCCCACTGGAGGCTGCTGAAAGTGCACGTCCTACGATGCAAGGTAAACGTGCGGATGTATTCTCTCGTAAGCTTCCTCATCGGTTTCCCGGACGGGCAGGAACCCCCGGGAGGAACTATACTGACGCGGTGCATGGAACGCTGGACGCTAGGTAGGCGCGTTTATATCTACTCTCGTGGTTTTATGTGACCTAATGGAATGTAACATCTATGCGTGCAGCCACGTTTGGAAGATACAGCCCGCGGTCATACCGCAGACGGCGAGCTGGTGCACAGCAGCTGCTCCGTCGCCTCGACGAGCAGCCCGACTCCATGAGGGTCGTGGATCGTGCAGATATTCGGCTGCTGGTGGAGAGCGGGGGATCGGATGATGTGTACACTGTGTCGATGCGGGAACAGTATTGTACGTGCCCATCTGATAATCCGGTATGCAAGCACCTCATCGCTTGTGATCTCTTCTTGGAACAGCATGAGCCGGATCTCTGGGCACAGCTGTATCCAGGTCGAGAACAGCCCGTGGAGACACCACCACTACCCGACCCACCAGTCATGGATCTTGCCCTGTACCTGAGATTGGGTGCAGAGCTGCAGGACATTCTGGAAGAAGAACATTCGCGTATTGGCAACGAGATGGCCCAGGCGCCGGATTGGGATCAGGTTCAGCTAGGCACCTCCATCACAGAGGTCCGGCGCGAGATCAGCTACATCCGGGACGCATTGAACCCGCGCGACGTGGTGGTCAGGTCAGGATATGCAAGACAGCAGGCTGGGGCTCGCGTTCACAGTTTCTCGCACCGTCCTGCCGGACCAACGGCTGCTCGGGAGACCCCACCTCGACCCCCGCCTCGCAGAGGGGCTCGCCGACCCTTGACATTCTGACTACTAGAAAAATCTACTGTAGACTAAGATTAACATGTAAATGTTTTAAAGTTATATATTACGTGCAGAGCACATATGCGTGTTCCAGATCATGGTGCTTTATACAGATCTGTTGCTTTATACAGATCATGGTGCTTTATACAGGCTTTGCAAAGAACATGAAGCCTAACAAAACCTGGTAGGTGCTGCATCGATAACACATTGGTGACAAAACCTGCTAGATGATGCATCAACATCACACCGGTAAACATTCATATATAGTTCATATATATTGCATACATATCTTTAAAGTAGATCAATGAATTCATGGATTTTGAGTTTTTTTGTGTGTTCCTCGGTTTCTTGTGTGGTATATAGGCTGCAGCGATGTCAAGCAACGGTGCAGCTTCAACCAACGCTGTCGCTTGTTTCCACAAGATGACAACAAGGAAGCAGCACTACGACTACCTGTCCTGGGCCACGAGATGCAAGGATCTTCATATGCGTGACCCATCGTCATGCACATGCCAGGGAGAGCTTGTAGTGGTCGCAAATGCCATCGAGCGGGACTGGGCTGCCATGGTCGCCGCAATGCGCGAGCTTAATAGACATCCACGAGCGCTCGACTGGGATGAAAGAGCTGCGGTAGTGCATTCCCTAGACCATGAGCTGGCAGAAACTGTGAACCGCCGCACACTTCATGTCTGCAATCTCCTCCCGCCCGTTCTTGCACCAGTGACCCCCCCCGGTGGTGCGAGGCAATTGATGTAATGTCTCCTTTTTTTCAGAATCTTGTTTCGCTAATGTGAGTAGGTTTTGACTGTTGGGAAACTTTGTTGTGGACCAAGATTAACATATTAATGTTGATGTAGTACTTAATACCTACAGAACATATATAATACTTGTTACCTGCAGAGTTAGAATGTAACAGAGTTTGACTGGAAGAATGCTCGGGAAAATCACGTTGAATGTCTATTGCTACATGAAAATCAAGAGGTCAAACATAATCAGGTCTGCTTGAATGTATTTTTTTAATGTTGTCACCCCAACCCGTCCTACCACGTTCCCCAACCCGTCCCCACCACGCGCCCCCCACGGGGATACGGCGGTGGCTGGCTACGGGGCGGATACGACAAAGGAATCGCGGGCGGGATAATGACGATGGAATCGCTGGGCGGATAATGACAGTGGAATCGCTGGCGGGCGGTGGGAATCGCGGGGCGGGATAAGACAATGGATTCGCGGCACTTGCTCCACCTAGGAATCGCGGGCGCGAATCCAACTGTGAGTTAAATCAGCTCGGCCGGCAGACGAGACCATCCAGTTCGCAGTCTCTGCCGGCTGTTCTTCATCGTCGTGGTGTGTCTAGTAATCTATTTGATGTCTACGATACGCAACATGGAGGCTATGCTGGACCGCCTGAACGAGATTCAGGAGGAGGTGCGGGAAGCGGATGAAATGGGACTTGAAGACATCAAACCGATCTTCACAGGTAAGGCGCCCGTGTTCAGGTATCCCACAACCTTCAATGCACTTCTCTCGCTTTACTAACCCGCATCCCACAACCCTCATGGTGTAGGAATGGTCGAGAGATGGACGGAAGAAGGAGACACTCGGCCGCCTCCTCCGAACTCCAATTTCGAGAGTCAGGCCAGTAGGCGCCCGCTGATGCTGGAGCTCAAGAAGTATGTCATTGGCGTGAAGGCCCTGAGAGCCTTGCTGGATACTGAGGAGCTGGACCACCAGATGGCTTACCTAGTGCGCCGGGTGTATAAGGTCTGGCAGATGGATCGGGATAACAATATCGAGTACATACTCGAGTCCTGCACAACGCGTCCTCAGATACTCGACTCCGAGCTTTATTCTGCGGGCTATGATGAAGTGAAGCCTTTCACGGAGGCTGCTGTTCACTCCGCAGACTATGCTTTTGACGGCCTGTGGGGGGATGACTGCGACTCTGAAGGGGTCGAGGACGAGGACGAGGACTATTAGTTTTCGCGGCGTGTTGACCATTTTGCTTTCTTTTGTTCAATTCTCAGGATGAATATCATCATGTTTTGCTGTCCATATTTGCCATGTAATCTTCAGTCTATGGAATGATGATAAAATGCATCTTATCGCACTATGTAACAGTTCTCAACTATTCAAATCCCTGACCAGGGGCATCCCAAGGGGCATGTTTTAGGGGGCATAGACTATCCGCTTGAACCCATTCCCACATGCATTTTTTATACTCCACAACGTAAAAAAAGCACAATTACATTTATTCGTACATAATATACAGCGGTCTGGCAGTCATGCAGCCCCTGCACGCCTCTGCACGTACCACCAGGCCCTGGCCTAAAGACAGGCCAACAATGAAAAGAAAGAGTCCTTGAACATCACCACGTCCGCGTCAGTGTACATCCCCCCGTGGATCTGCATAAATGCGGTTCCAGGTGAGCAAACATGTACAACCCATAATAATATCTCAATCCAAACTACACTCACCCGATGTATCCCAGGGATTTGGGGGTGGTTCACAGCGCGTATCAAGTGTCGCATGTTCATGGCGAGCCGGACGCCACACGTCGCGTCCCGAGGCTGCACAGGGACTCTCGCCTGCATCCAATCCATGACCTGGAACGTGTCTGTCAGGCCCCTGGGTGCCCCGGCTGCACGAAGAAGCACCCCCCCTAGGCTGCGATGGGAAAACACTTGTCAGCAAGCGGAAACATCAGACACATGTCGGGAAACGTACTTATGCACGGAGTCAAGAGATACTCTCTCCCTGTCCCGCATGGACCGTCCCTGTAAATGTCCTGGGTACGGCAAGGAATCCATGAAGAACAACCGTCCTCGACCGAGCGGGAGCCCTAGAATCGTCAGTAAATCCTCGTCCCGTGGAATGTACACCACGAGGACCCAGTGGCCACTGCATCCACACGCGCACGTCAGCTAAGAAATTGTCATTCAAGCGCTCAGACAATAGAACTTACCCCCACACGATTGGCCATATGACTACCTTGAGGTTGGCCCAATCAATCGGACCTCGAGGCAAATGTGACCTCAGCAAACGTCCGTCGTCACCGGCACCTGGCTGCATCATGTCGTTGTAGAAACGAGGATCAATGAAGATGACTCTCGGCCTATCGTGCAGCCCCAACATGTGCCTGCAGGCGCTGGAGCGCAATAAATAGTGTAAGAAGCAGGCCGTCAATGACTACAACACAGATGTTACAAACCTGACAACCACCCGCACATGCCCGTCATCCCACTCCTCTGAAGGGACACGCAGCTCACGTCTAAGGGCAGGATCGCGGTCAACAGTGGCCAAGAGCTCAGCATCCAAGACGAAGTGGAGGGCGTCCCAGACCAGCTCATCCCGAACCCATACTGTATCCCTCAACGTAGCCTCTGCATGCCCACGAGGCACCACACTCCATACAGCGGCTCGAATGTCGAGGTAATACGCCCCGCTGAGAATGATAACCTCCTCCCAGAAAGCGGGCTGCAGCACCAGGCCCCTGGGGAGGCGGAGCTCCCGAGGGTAGATCAGATCGCTACTGGCCCGCCTAGACACGCCCACCCCTCGCCAGCCCACGCGAACCACCGGGCACCGTGAATGAGAATAGCTCCCGCCAAAACAGCCATCATAATAGAGGAAGAAACCACGTGCTCTATCTCGGTGCCAAGCGTCGTGGTTTGCAGCGTCTCTCTGGGGGGGGGAATGGTGTCACAAGGCCAGACCTGCGTAATGCCTCTGGCATGCCCTCCGATATAATCCTGCTATACACACGACCCCCTCGGCTGGCCATATCTGTCAAATCGATGCCTCTCGACGGGCGGGGCCCCCCATGAAGCATGTGCAAAGGAGGCGGTGACTGCAAATGAAGGGACATGGGAGGCTCAAAGATGTCTGATGGCCCTCCACTGTCCATCCCATGCCCATGCTGCCGTACTGGAGTGGAGGTCCTGTCCCAGCTCGCCATGTCGTCACCCTCATCCTGTACATGACTATACTGGTGCTCCTGTCTGTGGGGCACCTCCTCGACTCCATGAACATGCTGCCACTCCTCATCCTGGCCATGATCCTCCCGCCCATCATCATCCCCGTCATCATTCTCGTCATCATCCTCGTCATCATCCTCGTCATCATCCTGGCCGTGATCCTGCCACTCGTCATCATCCTCGTCGTCTTCCTCGTCATCATTCTCGCCATGATACTGCCACTCATCATCATCCTGCTCAAGGCCATGGCTATGATGCTCCTCCTGTCCAGGGGCCTGGCTATGATGCTCCTCCTGGCCAGTGGCCTGGCTACAATGCTCCTCCTGGACAGGGTCCTGCCTATGATGCTCCTGCTGGGCAGGGTCCTGGCTATGATGCTCCTGCTCGCTGGCTCGGAACTGCATACCGAAGTGCAATAACTGTCTCATCCCGGCAACAAAGGCTGCAACCTGTTCTGCTGAAGGAGGTGGAACCTGACTCCGAACCCACGCATCCACCTGCTCGTTCAGGTCTACGTCCGCTGGCCCTGGCGGGGCTCTGGCGCCATATCTAGCACTAAGGACTGCATGATAAGTGTGGGACAACACGGAGCGAACCTGGGAGTAACCCTGCGACAGCTGCTCGACTGCCTCTACATGTCCGCCTGGGTATGTCTGCAGGAGCTCCTCGGGCCCCTGGGCTGCAAGCATCGTCATCTGCTGCCTAGTCACTCTATTCCTGTCCTGCATGGCCGCGGCATGCTCATGATCTCTAGCCCGCTGCTCGACACTCCTCCGTGCATGGGACTCGCGCTCGACCTGGCGCCGGCGGTCAGTGCGCTGGTGGGCCTGATCTGGCCATCTGACCGGCGCACCGACGGGTCTCCGAGGGAACCATAGCTGAGCATGGTCCCTACGGTGGTGACTCTGTGCACCCTTCAAAGTATATCCGCCCCATCCAGGATGTCGCTGCCTCCTATCCAAGTACTGCCGACAACCTGGGGCAATGCATATCCAGCTCTGCGACGTGGTGAACTGTAGAGTGTCCGACGGGGGGCCTCGTCGCTTCACCAGCAGCCAACACCCATGGTACTCCCTGTTGCATAACCAACCGCACATGATCTTAAACTATCAGACGTTCGGGACCGTGGCTAACCAAGAAAGAGAAATGACTGAAGAAATGGGCTCTAGGCATGAACTCACCAGGACACAATGAACCCCAATGATCTGGGATTGCCGCGATCAACCCAGTGAGGCAAGGGGGCCACATCTCCCCCTATTGGATCTGAGGGTTGTGTCAGGTCCCTGCCAAAAATATCGCCTGCCTCCATGCTCGTATCCAAGCTGGTTACAGCAAAACATACGTATTACTATGTGACGACAATAATAATAATAATATTATAATAGTAATATAATAATAGTATTATTAATAATGTTAATAATAATAATATTATTAATAATAATAGTAATAATAATAGTAATAATAATGTTAATAATACTAATAATAATACTAATGTTAATAATAATAATATTAATAATAATAATATTAATAATAGTAATATATCATAATAATAGTCATAATAACGACACTAATGATGCGACGATGCTAATGCACTAACATGTATTGCCAGTGCAAAAAATATTACTGTTACTAATATTACTATGTTAATGCTAACTCACATAGAAATACTAATATGTTAATATCAACAAGGACACCCTGCGTGAATGGCAATGAGTACACTGAGTACACACTACGAACATAGATGTCCAAAATTTTTGGCATTCAACCACATCAAAACAAATACCGTTCAACCACAACATGATGTGCAAGAAGACAAAAAAAGATCAACTCATGGAATCTGGACCATGATTCCACCACTTTTTTTTTAAGCATGGACAGAATGAAGCAACCACACCAAACTGTCCAATAACTGATAAAATAACATGTGGAATCCGAGTCCGGATTCCACCGCGTTTTTTTTTCATCGAGATAAAGACTACATGAATCCAAATAAAGAAAGCATGACTAACTTGGAAATGCTTCACTTGCTGTTCCTGCCTGAAGGGCGTGAAGGCGCTCGCTCTCCTCCCAAACGACGCCCGGCCGGCCGACTGTTGGAAGACAAAAGGATGTATGGAATCGCGTCCCGGAATCCAAAAAAGGCACGGTGGAATCGCGGCCGCGATTCCACCAGAATTATTGCCGCCATGGCGCTTGATCGCGTGGCGCTTCCGGAATCCCTACCGCGATTCCACGTAAATTGGCCACGCCGACGCGGCATGCCGGGCCACGTCGGCCGCTACCACAGTGGCAAAAAAAAAAAAAAAAAAAAAAAAATGGAATCCCGGCCGCGATTCCACTCTGTTCAGTGGAATCCGGGCCGCGATTCCGATGGAATCCGAGCCGCGATTCCACGGCTGCGCGCAAGTCAAATCCGGTTGCCAAAGAAAGCACCGGGTTAACCCTCCCCTCAAGAAAATTATGAATTTGAAATTTCAATTTCTAAAAACAAATCAAGGTTAAGGGATTGATTTGCTTGGTTGAACAAATTAGTTATTGAATTATGAGCTTGATGACGAGAAAAGGCTATTTGAACGAAGGCATAAAAATAATGGCCTTGGACATCAATATAATGTTAGACTCTATTTCGCCTAAATTGAATCTAGAAATCACAAAATTAATGATTAAGTTAATGCAATGTATCAGGCTTTCCAATGTGAGCCCAAAAATTAAATGTCAATTAAATTATGAAATAATTGTCTCTATAACCACATAAAACAATAGCCCAGAGGTTTATAACCAATAGTGTATGCAATTGCTAGTTAGGCAAGATCAACTTAGCATAACTGACGCGAATGTGGTTGAATACTAGGCAATGTTGCAAGGTGTGGCTTTCATATTTAGTTCTTGTTGGCAACACAGACATAATCTATCCTTCCCTGCCTCTTGAGCACGAGAAGGATAGTGTTGCTATTGAGATAAATGTTACAAATCAATCATCACCACGTGTGAGATATATATGTCATAACAACTTGAAAGATTATTTGAGCTATTGTAGATGTATAGAAAAACAAATCAAGGTTATATGAATTATGAGCTTGATGACGAGAAAAGGCTATTTGAACGAAGACATAAAAATAATGGCCTTGGACATCAATAAAATGTTAGACACTATTTCGCCTAAATTGAATCTAGAAATCACAAAATTAATGACTAAGTTAATACGATGTATCAGGCTTTCCAATGCGAGCCCAAAAATTGAATGTCAATTAAATCATGAAATAATTGTCCTTATAACCACATAAAACAATAGCCCAGAGGTTTATAACCAACAGTGCATGCAGTTGCTGGTTAGGCAAGATCAACTTAGCATAATTGACGCGAATGTGGTTGAATACTGGGCAATCATCTTTAGTTCTTATTGGCAACACAGACATAATCTATCCTCCCCTGCCTCTTGAGCATGAGAAGGATAGTGTTGCTATTGAGATAAATGTCACAAATCAATCATCACCACGTGTGAGATATATAAATCATAACAACTTGAAAGATTATTTGAGCTATTGTAGATGTATAGAAGGAAAACTAAATTTGTCTATATTGTGAAAGTTGACTAGAATGGCAATGTACTTGGTGTAGCCATTGGAAGTGAGACAGAATATATGATTGGAACATGAGAAGAGAGAATGTATTAGAGCTAAAGTGGAAGGAAATCTTATAGCAATGGAGAGTGCCTTGGTTGGAACTCTACTTCTTGATATAGAAGTAGTAATGATCAGGAGTATGAGATGTGCCCATATGCATGCTGGTTACCTCTCTCTTCTCTGGTTGCCCTATTGACTTGATGATAGTGACTAACAATCAAGATGGTTCCAAAGTAGTCTGGTAAGAATAAAAGGGCAATTTGGAATTGTGTGGAGAGGTCATGTTGTTTAAAAGGCCCGAGGGAAAGAACAAGGTAAGATGTGCCAAATAAAAGTACTGGACCAAAAGGACATATTGGTAGCTATAATGGTGGGATTTCATTAAAAAGAAGCAATCTTGTGGCACAAAAGGGAGCAAGCTTGGGGATCTTTTAGCATGAGCATGGTTATATACCCTATTAAGCTGCCTTACAGAATTGTCATAAATCAAAATAATGTTTCCTCATCGACTATCCAAGTAAAAAGGCACAAGAGTTTGTTGGGATGGTGCTACAACATTAAGCGGCACGTTGGTTTGATAAAAATGGTTGCATATATCTTAGGAAAGAGTCGAGATAGAGATGGTAACGTTGAATGTAATACAAGGTATGTGGACATGAAGCCATAAGGATATGGTGGAAATATAAAAGGTTGATGCAACGTTAGTACTCGGATGCTCATGTAAAGAAACAAAAGAGAAGAAGAAGAACAAGAAGCACTTTTTAACGTCGTACCACTAGGCGGCATCCTCGAGGGATGGTGGTTGTGAGCAAAGGTAGTGTTTATAATCTAAGGGACCTGTGAGATTGCAATAGATGTATGGAAGCATTAAGGCAATACTTATATAGATTAAAATTACGTCATATAGTAATTACTAGCTCACGTGTAGAATATGCTCTTCTAACATAGTTCGAGGAAGAATGAAACTTGTAATTCTTTGTCTCTCTTGTAATAACCCACGCAGATTCGGGGATTGGCCTATGTATTCTACTTGTTACTTTTTGCACTGGCCACCCAAAAAGGTTTCATGTAATTACATATCTAGTCCGAGCTTAGTATCTCTCTTGAATGGCGAGTTTAATATTTTGTGGCACATATATAACATCTTTTCTAGGAAAAATTGCATTAATTGCATTATGCTTGTTATATTGGATTGGATGTGCATGTACTTTCATTAGAATCCTCAGTTACAGGTCTCTATTGGTTTGTTGAATTGCCTGGAGAATTTGATTGAGAAATGTTTAGCTCCAATGACTGAGCATGCTAATTTGGAGATTGATTCTTTGACACATTTAGTTAGGAGTATATATGAACAGGATGGTGCAGAATGCATGTCAAAAATAACATCAAGTGCAAACTTGTTTACTGAAGGCGAGGTGGAGGAAGTGCTATTAGAATTAGCAAACAATAAAGCACATGATATGGATGGTTTATGTGTGGAATTGCTAAACTGGGGGGGAAATCAGACGCTAGGTGTTCTTACCAGCTTATTAAACAAAAGTGTTATGGAGGGGCTGCCAGCTAGTTGGAAACTGAACCGGGTCCATCCAATATACAAAGCAGGAGACAAGAAAATGGCATCCAATTATAGAACTATCTTGATTGGAAGCACATTTGCTAAAATTTTGGGTAGCCTTTTGGAAGGTAAACTCAGTTCATGGGCGGAACAGGCAGAGAAGCACTCATATTGCCAAGTAGGTTTCAGAAACAGGCATAGCACACTAGATCATCTTCTTACCCTACGTGTGTTAATAGAAAAAGCAAAAGCACCCAGTGCATCACTATACGCCGCGTTTATTGACTTTGCAAAAGCATTTGATACAATTCCTCATAAGGAATTGGGAGAACGGATGATGAAGATAGGGGTCCCAAAAGACATCAGAGCAGCAGTGTCACAATTATATGAAGAGGTGCTGATAAAAATTGCAAAGAATTATGATACCTTCATTAAGAGCACGATTGGAGTAAGACAAGGATGTCCGTTGTCGCCAACGTTATTTGGGATATTCATTGACGAGTTAGATACATGGCTGAAAGAGAGATCATTGGTGGGCACAAAGCTGGGTAATTATGTTATTCAACTCCTTTTATATGCAGATGATGTGGTGATTCTGGCCCGTAAGAGAGAGACACTACAAGAACACCTGAACAATTTAGAGCTTTTTTGTGAAGCTAAAAAGATGAGAGTAAATATAGCCAAATCAAAAATTATGGTATTTGGCACCACGGACAGACCAAGATTTACTTATCAAGGGCAGATGCTAGAAAATGTGGAATGCTATAAATACTTGGGGATAGACATTTCGTCCAAATATAACTGGAAGGAATGTGTGAGTAAAAGGGTGACAGGTGGGAAGGCTGCATTATATAACATGTTGGGGAGATGTAGCAAGGCATCTCTCACAGATTGGGGGCTAAAGAAGATCCTATTTAAAACGCTGGTGCAGACTGTGGTGCTTTATGGGGTGCCGATTTGGGGGCCAGACATTTCAGCCAAAACGTGGGCACATGTAGAATTAGTCCAAAAACTGTTTTTGAGAGCAGAACTTGGAATTAGACCTCAGATCCCTTATGTGATAGCATTGGCGGAGGTCGGCATGTTCCCTCTGGAACTAGAGGCATTGGTTTAGTCAATATCTTTCTTCAATCGGGTAAATGAACAAGACACAGTCAGGTTGTCACATCAAGCGCTACTGGATTCAGATCATGGCTGGAAGAAAGATTTGTTACTATGGGCAGCAAAATACGGAGTAAATGAAACAAATTGGCCAACAGATAAAGAGAATGCACATGATCTTTTAAAGAGTTTGGCAGTTGATCGGATGTGGGCTGAACCAGGAACGAAAATGTTGCACTATTAGGCACATGTCAACCATATGGAAGAGTATAAATGTCAAGGATATCTAGTCTCGAGCATCCCCAAATCATTCAGACAATTAATAGCAAGATACAGAACGGGTTCTCACAATTTAGAAATAGAGAAAGGGAGGTGGTCAAGAATCCCAGCAAATGACAGGTTATGCAAAGTCTGTGACTCGGGGCTAGTAGAAGACGAAAAACACACTTTTCTGCAATGCTCGGGGTTTGTACATATTAGAGAAAAATTTGACATTCAGGACACAGAGTTTTACTCATTGTTGTTGATGCCACCTATGGTATTAGGGGCTTATATCAGGGCGGTGGATGAACACCGATCCCTGTTACTATGCATGTAAAAAAGATGTTCATGTGCTCCATGGCCTCTCAAGGCCCAAGAGAGCAATAGACATAAATTAAATTAAATAAAATTTTCTTTATATCATTTATTGTCACAAATGAATCATGAGATCTTTATTGCTTTGTTGCAATGCCTAGAGCATTTAATTGAGCAAACATTGGCTCTAGTGTTCTTTACAACTACACTTTATTTATGTTCAAAACTTGGCATTGGAATGTCATTTAATGTTATAGATGAACCAAATGTCTCCATTGCTTTGTTGCATTTTTTGGATCATTTGATTGAGCAACCTTTGGCTCTAGTCTTCTCATGTATGCACTTTTTAGTAGTTTAGTAATCATTCCCTATAGTTTCGAGTTAGTTATTTGATCGTAAGCACTAGGGTATCCACCGGGGCATTGTTTGGTTCAAATCTCATTGGAAGGAATAAGTGGCAACAAAATCTTTGGCTGACGTCCAATCTCCTATCCAAAAACAAGATGCTAATGCACCAATAGGTTGATTGTTAGAAAACCTATTGATGCTTCCACATCTTAGCATCATTGTGATGATTATGCAAGTGGCAAGAATCAATGATTTGAGTGACTTTTTATTCATTGTAATCATCTTGCATGTGTAAAAATCTACCTTGTTGTAGTTCCGATTAAAAAGATGATAGAATGCTATTGCGTTCGTAATTATAGATGCATTTCTAAACACACTCATTTAGTATTGTTTAGTTGAGTTAGTGTTGGCAATGAATATGAATTTGCCATGAATGCAACTTCATTGGCAGTGTCACCAATTGACATGGTCATGTAAATAATTTTCAGCATAATAGCATGGTTTTTCTTAGAGTGGAAGTTTCAAGAATCTTGAAAAGAACATGATTTTCTAAAGCATCCTCAACATGACTAGCATATAAAAATAAGTTCAAATTCAACAGAGCATGAACGGTATAATTTTCACGTGCTTGGTGGTACAATATGGAAACACAATAGGGCATTATGAGAGGTCAACAAAATAGGACTCCAATACATGAATCATGCAATTGTTGTAGAACACGTACATGTGTTATATAAAAAATATATGAATCAAATGACACAAACTTTAGTTAATGCTCAGGTATTTTATGAATTTTCAATACAATAGCATGGTCTTTTTTAGAGCATTGTTCTTAATTTTGATATCTGAAACAAGGAATAATAAAATTGCATTATATATCTGGTTATAATTGAAGTGTAAAAGTAAAGTTGTAGCATTACAACAACTAGAATCACTATCGAAGCATGTCGGCTGATAAGTCACCACATGCATTTAAAATTGTCTAAACCATATCAACAATGAATTGCACACTCATAGTATTTATCTTGCAAGTAACACTATACTAAAGAACATACCCAATCTGACTTCTTTCTTTGAGCTTCGTAATATTTTCTTATCCGTTCTAGACTTGCATTTGTCACGTCACAATTATGTGTGTAGAGCAATCAATGGCAGTTGTAAAATTTGTTTTCCTGAAACGTTAACACATGGGCAAGATATCCCTATAGCAAGACCTCAAATTGCCACACCCCAGGTTACGGGTTCAAACATGGCTAACATTGGTCCAGTAATGGGGACCTTAAGAATCCATTGCTTCGAGGTCACGAGTTCAAGTACGACCAACCGGTCTAGCGATAGAGACCTTAAACCTGCCATATGTACTAGATAATCACATGCAAAAGATTTATTTGGATGGCACCAATATCAATAATTTCCAATGCATGAACTTCCTTAGGTTAACTTATAACTGGTGAATTTTGAATTAGAAGTAGGTATCCGTGGGTTAATTCAAGCTTATACCTTATGTAATTCTCAAAATCATTGTGACATTTAGTTAGTTACGCTCTCTTGGCAGTTAGGGTTTCTTGCTTATATACACCAGTTTTTTTCCCCTTTCATCTTCATCAGCTCATCTGCGTTCTCCTCTTGTCGGTATCCGTGGGTTAATTCAAGCTTATACCTTGTGAAATTTTTGAAGGTCCATGCCCTGCGTTAGTATCTTGTCAATTGAGGCTTGTACCACTGTCGATTGATAAAAGAAAAAATGACATGCATAAACATATTATATCTAAATCTATCTTTTATAAATATTTAACATGAGGTTCTTAAAACAATCTAACAAGAGATTCATATGGCATGCTCAACCAATATCTAGAAGGGATATAAGAGCAAAAGGGATATAATTCCTATCTTTATGCATTACAGGCTTGTTTATGAACTATGTTAGACAGCTTGCAAGGTTCACTTTAGCCATAACAATCTGTAATTCTTGATATTTGAATCCTTGAATAAAGTTGTTAACTAAGCCAAAATCTTATCTTATCTTATCTTTTTTATTCTCTAGGACCTGACCATATCAGGTGACCATTTGAACTACTATTTGTGATCTACTTTTTGGCATTGTGTTGCCAAATTATTACCATTGTTTGAGTACGATTGCAGGAGAGTCTATGGGAGAAAGTAGTTGCGAATTGGTTGAATACTCTTAAGAAGCTTTTTATAGATGATCTTTTGATGCATCTGTCCTGCATTTCGCAGTTGGTTGTAGAAGTTTTTAAGTTTTTAATTGAATTGAATTGAATTGATCTCTATCATTTCGAGAGACCAATTGCATCTACGGTTTATAAGATCATTGGCCAAGTACGTTATGTGAGCTTTTGAATATGACATAGGTTAGGGGTATGAGATAAACCCTCGTAGAGGTTGGGGCTCATGAAGGATCCACCCTTTTGGTCTGTTGATTATCACTAGAGGTGCAAGTGCCTAACATTTGGTATCAGAGCTAAGATTCAATTCCTTGTGGCAACGTTGATGTGTTCCACATCTTATGCAAGCATCTCGAGGAATTGATATGGTCCGAGTGCCTGGGGTATGAGATAAAGCCTCGTAGAAGTTGGAGCTAATGAAGGATCCACCCTTTTGGTGTGTTGGTTATCACTAGAGTTGCTAGTGCTTAACAGATACTGCCAGATCAGGTGAGAGGAAGAATAAAAGGTTTAGATTGAATACCTTGAATGCCAACGACAATTCTTGTGCTAAAGGAAGTAATGGTGATCAAGAAAAAGCCATTGAACAAGCTAAAGGACCCCTGGAAGGATGTTTTCATCTAGAGGACCTCATTATAAGTACCAATGTCCAAAGCTTATAGCTATACAAAAGTAGAGTCTAAGCAACCAAAGGAGGATACCCGAATCAAAGCATGACCAATTGCACAGATTGCCAATGTTCATTTTGCTGAAGATGTTCCTGGAAGTTCCCATACTAAGTTTGATAAGGAAAAGGCGAAAGCCTACAAAACAAGTCGGCGTCAGATTTGTTACTTGGACAAAGTTAAGTAAACATAGATGTTTGTGTGAGCATGTCATTGCTTGTTTGATTAAGCATTGCATTCATTTGATTTGGGTTAATGAAAGAGTTTATTTTCAATCAAGTGTTGCTTTAGTATAAGAAGTAAGAACGTAATATTTGTGACTGCAGCACAGAAACTAGGTTCTTAAGAGTTTTATGGGCAGATTGTAAGGTTAACAGCTTAAGAAAATTCTTTCGAAGTAGATAGTCAAGTGACTGGCTTTGGAAAAAGGAGGCTCTTCTTGCAAGGCAGATGATCGAGTATGATCAGTCTTGAGACAAGAAGGGAAGAAATTATTTCTGTAAGACAAATGATTGAGTATAAGCAGTCTTGAGACGAAAAGGAATTATTAACGTAAGGCAATGATCAAGAACGATCAGCTTGTTAGTGTAAACAAGCAATATATCTTCTAGAAACCTTGTATACACAATGATCTAGCACAAGAAGTTTAATTCAATTTGTCTCACTACATACACTTGAGAAATGGAAACTACTTCAAAAATACTTTGACCATTGAAATAATCTTAGGCAAGTTACTGTAGCTTCAATGCACTGTTGTAGTACTCAAATAACTTCAAACAATCGGTCTTATTGTTGAATGAAGATCGATCTGCTCAGACACCCCTTTTTTTTTTTTTCCTCACCATCATTAATCAATTATATACAGATGAGCTTTACAAGATTAGAAGGCGGTGATCTCTCACAGGTGTTTATCTTGGAAGAATTCAAGCCAAAAAATTTGCCTTGGCGTTTGGAATCGGTTATGATTTATCCCACATGCCTTCAGTCTATTTTGCTGACTTTGAACCATTGAATCATATATTCAATGGTTGAATATATATTTTAACCCCTTAAACCAACATGACCTTGGGCAACCTTAAATGATTTTCAACCATGTCATGATTGCATCTATGGAACATAGGTAATCCAATGATTAAACCTATAAGCTATAGATCAATTTCAAGAATCTCAGAACATCACTCACATCTGCATTAAGCATATGCAATGACACATTTCAACATTCCTCCTTCATTGCATAACTGATCAACCTTCAACCATCTTCTGAGTTTTGTAAATTTGCCTTCAGGCAACCCCTTGTAAAAATGTCAGCAATTTGCTTTGAAGTGTTTACATATATCATTTGAATATATTTCTTGGCAGCTAAATCCCTGATAAAATGCATGCTCAATTCTATATGTTTTGTCCTTTCATGATCAACTGGATCTTTCATTATTGCCATGATTTGGTCATAATCCAATTCCATTCTCTCTATTCTCTTACTTTTTCCAAGCTCATTTCTGCCATATATGTCTTGATCTAAATGTATATCTTCTAATAACTTCTGGATTTGAGTTTTTCTTTTCCTGTGTGGTTCTTCTTCAACATGCTCTCCATCAACTTGTGTTTCCACTGTTTCTTTCTCTACTTGCTGATTTTTCAAGCTTGTGCTCTCAGCCTCTTCATCTGAATCAATGTCAGCCTTTGTTTGAACTTGATTTTCCTCAACATTTACTTTAGATACTTCCTTCAAATTATTTACTTTATGTCTGTCCTTATAAAGCACTTCTTCTTGAAACACTACATCTCTACTTACTACAACTGTTTTGCTTTTGGGATTAAATACCCTATAACCTTTGGATTCACTGTCATACCCTACAAGGAAGCCAATTTCAGCTTTATCATCAAGTTTCTTTCTTAACTCAACAGGAATATGCACATAAGCCAAACAGCCATACACTTTGAATTTATCATAGACATGTTTTATGTCCTTGTTGGACCACATTAACTATGGAATATTCCCTTTTATACTTGAAGATGGCAAGTAATTTTGAATAAGCACAACAGTCATAAGAGCTTCTTCCCACAAGTAATTAGGCAAGCCACTGTTTTTAATCATGGATCTGACAACATCCATAATTGTTCTATTTCTTCTTTCTACTACTCCATTTTCTTGAGGCTGTATCTACATGTCAATTGTCTTTTGATTCCATTTGCAATGCAAAAGAGCTTAAATTTACTAGCCAAAAATTCTCCACCCCTATCAGATCTTACACATTTCACCTTTTTTCCTGTCTCTCTTTCTGCTTCTGCCACAAAGTGTTTGAATGCTGCTAAAGCCTAAGATTTTCGTGCCAAGCAATAGGTTATGCATTTTCTAGAGTAATCATCTATGAAAGTTATGAAGTACCTCTTGTTTGTCCTACTCCTTATATTCAAAGGGCAACACAAATCAGTGTGTATTAGCTCCAGCACTTCCTTTGCTCTTGTTTTTACTTTGAAAAAGGTAATCTATTGATTTTTCCTAGAACACATCCTTCACATATGTATTTTTTATTGTCAGCAGATTTGTAATCAATTAATCCTTTTTTAGCCAAGCTTTGTAAGTTATTGCAATGAGTATGACCAAGTCTGTTATGCCATAGACCAAAATCTGAGCACTCCAAAGCATTTATCTCATTGAGCGTCATATTTTGCATTTGAAAGAGATTCCCAACACGTTTTGCCTGAAATTTTTTTATGTTTTCAAGAAAAATATCACATACATTAGAGTAAAAAATGACTCTATAGCCTAGATCAACTAGTTGACTAACTGAAATCAAATTTTTGATAATGCTTGGCACACAAAGTATATTTTCTATGTCTACTACAATTCCTTCTAAATCCATCAACTGCAGAAGTCCCCTTCCTTTCTCTTTATCAAGAAACGCATTAACTTGATTTACCTCATCTTCATCATTGCTTTCTTCCTCTTCCTTTTCTTTGTGTTCTCGAGCAATGTATGCACCAGAACCCCTTCTTCCTCCTCGACCCCACATGGGAGGACACTTTGCTTGCACATGTCCTTTTCCACCACACGTGTAGTAGTTGAATTCGTTCTTTAGTTTGGAACAATTACTTTTAAAATGTCCAGCCTCATGACAGTAATAACAAGTGCCTCTCTCACTGCTAGTTTTATTTTCTTTCCTGCGTATAAAATTTCAGTTGATTCTTCATCATTGCCCCTTACTATCTACTTCTATTCAATTTCAGTTCTCAAAATGTTTTCTACCTCATCTCTACTTCTAGCAACATTTCTAATAAACAAACCAAGCTGTTCATTATGAATGACTGCCCTTGCAATGGCCAAAACCCGATACATCTCT
This sequence comes from Isoetes taiwanensis, assembly GCA_021234155.1. Classification (NCBI taxonomy): domain Eukaryota; kingdom Viridiplantae; phylum Streptophyta; class Lycopodiopsida; order Isoetales; family Isoetaceae; genus Isoetes; species Isoetes taiwanensis. Next base: position 1,908,954 of record JAJEKV010000059.1, on the reverse strand, counting down.
GTTAGTTCTACCAGCAGCTCCCAAATCAGCCACAATATTGTTAAACTTATTAAAAAAATCTGACACATCATCCTCCTCGTGCAATTTTAAAATTCTCAGCTCATTGTCTAAGAGATCTATTTGAGAAGAGGATTTTTCTTCAAAGTTCTTCATTAAATACATCCACATCTCTCTTGGGCTTTTATTTCTCAACTTCAATCTAATAGTGGCACTTACCTTTGAGGTTATGATGCCTTGTGCCTCTTTCAACTTTGCATATTCTGACCTTCCTCCTTTGGCTGATCTGCCTACATCTGCAAAGTCTACTTTTCCTGTATTAACAGTGTTAGTATCATTTGCATTTGAACCCCCAACTATTGACCTTGCTGGTGTGCTTGGTACAGTAATGCTTTGTGCTGGATTTGTTTGAATTGGATCAACAAGATCCCAAAGATCCTCTCTTTGGGATCTTTCCAAACCTGAAAACCTGGTCCACCCTTGTAGACCTCCACACTGCTCGACAATGTAGCTCCAAACCTGCTAGACATCGTGTTTGATGGCTCTGATACCAATGTTAGTGTAAACAAGCAATATATCTTCTAGAAACCTTGTATACACAATAATCTAGCACAAGAAGTTTAATTCAATTTGTCTCACTACATACATTTGAGAAATGGAAACTACTTCAAAAATACTTTGACCATTGAAATAATCTTAGGCAAGTTACTGTAGCTTCAGTGCACTTAGCACTCAAATAACTTCAAACAATTGGTCTTATTGTTGAATGAAGATCGGTCTGCTCAGACGCCCTTTTTTTTTTACCTCACCATCATTAATCAATTATATACAGATGAGCTATACAAGATTAGCAGGCGGTGATCTCTCACAGGTGTTTATCTTGGAAGAATTCAAGCCAAAAGATTTGCCTTGCCGTTTGGAATCGGTTATGATTTATCCCACATGCCTTCAGTCTATTTTGCTGACGGTTGAATATATATTTTAACCCCTTAAACAACATGACCTTGGGCAACCCTAAATGATTTTCAACCATGTCATGATTGCATCTATGCAACATAGGTAATCCATTGATTGAACCTATAAGCCATAGATCAATTTCAAGAATCTCAGAACATCACTCACATCTGCATTAAGCATATGCAATGACACATTTCAACACAGCTTTGAGACAAGAAGGATTGTTAAAGCACAAGCTCAGGGGTGTGGCTCAGATGATTTGCGGGGATGAACACAGATGCAAAGGAACTAAGATTGGAGTTAAGATCTGTAGATGAGTATAACTTCTATAGCCTTAGAAATGTTGCTTTAAAATAAACAAAAAGTAGCATTAAACCTTAGAAGTAATTGATCATTAAATAAAACTAAACCTTAAAATTAAGTTATAAGCTAACAAAATCGTCAAACGATAGCAAAACGCAAATGATGCCGTGAACTTAGTGGCGAAGACAAAAACTTGGTCGGAACTGATCGGAACGGCCTGCAAAAGGTCTGCCCCAGTCCAAGATGAGCGAATAAAGGCTGGTAATGCAGAATTAGGCAATATTTAGAGTTTAGAAAAAAGTGAACAATCCTTTTGTGCTAAAGGCAAAAACTTTTTGAGTGCTATATATGAAATGGTTCTTGAAGCATAGAATATTATGGATTACAGCTTTAGCCTCTCGCCAAGATTTTTAGATAATCATTCAGCTTATACTGGTTTGAATTCCCTTCCTGAACTTTTTAAGTATCCTAGAGAAGTAAGCTTGTTGGTTAGCAGACTTTGATAATTAGAAAGAACAACACTGGTGCCTTCCAAAGAGATTCGCAACGACCTAAAAACTCTGATGCATTTTTTAAATGCTCTAGAATCTGAGCCTCATTAAGCTCCAATATGTAGCAAAATAACAGGGGGTTCCAGGGGGATTGATATGGATATAATTCCTCCATAGACCATATCTAAAATAATTTAATGGACTGTTATAAAAAAAACATAGATTTAAGATTAAAAGTAATCACGTTAGCTCCCTCGTTAGGTTGGTTAAAGTAGAGTAGTCTTTGATATGGATATAATTTCTAAAGCCATAGACCATATCCCTAAAATAATTCAGTGGATTGTTATTAAAAAAAACATAGATTTAAGATAAAAGATAAAGATAACCATTTAGTTTCCTGGTTAAATTGGTTAAAGTAGTATTACTAGGACATTGAGTTTGAGCCCGTATTTCATATTCTAGTACCTTAGGCGAAGTCGTACAGAGGCTCGATATACCATTAAAATCTTAGGCAAACTCGTATTTGACATCTCAAGATCATAGGCACCCCCAATCATAACTGAGCATAAGCGACACAAGAGGTGCCGAGAGGCTCTAACATACGGTCTGAGTCGTAGAATCGATGGATCCGACGACTGTGGTAGTTCAGGGTGCATCTTGTTTAGAATATGTAGCAAAATAACAGGGGATTTAAGGGGATTTGATATGGATATAATTCCTGAAATCATAGACCATATCACTAAAATAATTCAATGGATTGTTACAAGCAAAACGTAGATTTATGAGATAAAAAATAATCACGTTAGCTCCATGGTTAGATTGGTTAAAATAGTCTTTGATATCGATATAATTTCTAAAACCATAGAGGACATTCCTAAAATAATTCACTGGATTGTCATAAAAAAAAACATAGCTTTAAGATAAAAAATAATCACGTTAGCTCCTCCCTGGTTAGATTGATTAAAGTAGTCTTACTAGTTCAAGTTGCACCTCGTTTAAAATATGTAGCTCCATTAGCTGTTTTTTGACCATAATAATATGCAACAGTCACCTTCCTTGAGTATCCAGGTTTCCATCTGACTCCGTATTTTTCCAAAAAGATATAAGAAAACCAAGAAAACGTTGAACAAAATGATCCATATAACCCATTATAATTACTCTGAACATACGTTGCCTTGACGAACTTCCCCTTTGCCTACCTCTGCCTCACTACCATAAAGAAGCGCTAGGAAGCGAAGATCACATCCCCGATTCCACTTTCCTTCACTACATCTAGGCGATGCAAGAAAACAGAGATTCCAGCCCCACCTTCCACCCAGACTCCCATAAAATTTACATCGCCTAGTTGTCCTCAGGTGTCCCTAGAATCATGAAAGTACGCAGCCGTAGACAAAGAATATGCCACAATATTTGTTAAATCGTGACCCTCAATCTGTTCCTCCCCACACTCCTCAACGATTGCTCTACGGGCAAACCAAAAAGTATAGAAGAGAGGAAATACGAGAAAAAAATGGGAGAGGATGCCGATAAGAGTCCGATGCCATGTAGAACCGAACAATAACAATTATACATGGCACACCTAGGTGGCCATCCAAGTCACACGAGAGGGAAAGAAAAATTTTGAGCTTTGAAACTTATTTTCCTACGCACAAGATCCTATGTTTAGATTGTTAAACTTTCCAATTAAGCAAGGGTTGTGGGGGACAACCCAGAAAAGGGAACCAATAATGCCTAGATTCGACTCAGTCGGAAGTTCTTGCAAGGATGAATTACGAAAGTCCACAATATCAAGATTTTGTGAGTGTTGACATTCCATCATAGCCCGGCATTTCTTGATGTGGTGGCAATTATCAAGGATTTTACTCCTTGGCAAGATCCCTGGGGAGTTTGTGGTCTTTGACAAGAAGCTACCATCTACATATAGCAGTGTTTCCTTGAAGAATTGACGGAACAGGAGTGGAATAGTGGCGGTGGAAGGAGGGGATAAACACCCTTGAGAGCCCATTACCTCAGATAAATGGGCGAGCCCGGAGGGGTGAGCTCATTTAGCTGAGGTCATGGGCCAGCAGGGGTGTTTATCCCCTTTAACTGGCAGTCAAGCTGCCTCATCCATAGCTGGGTTATCAGAGCTTCCATAGCTCAGTTATCACAGGTTTAGCAGGGTCATAGACCGGTTATCAGAGCTCCAGAGCTCGATTATCAGCATCCGAGCCTGGATTATTAACATCCGAGGCTGAATCCAGGGCAAAGAAAGCCCTCCAAAGTTGAATGGAGGGCAAAATTGCGATGCCGCCGCTCCCCCCATTAGAGGCAATTTGAGATCATATTTTGTCCCATTAAGAGATGCTTAAAATGCCACGTAAGCTTTTTAAACTGTCCAATAAGAGAAGAGCTTCAGTGTATTTCATTCCAGTATTATGTGGCAGCATGTAATTAATGCAGTTCCAACTAACTTCTGTAGTATCATTTTTTCACTATAACTTTTGATCCAGAAATCCGATTCAAGCACTTTTTATAGCAATGGATTCGTCTTCTAAAGATCTATCCATTGATAACCCATTCATATACCTTTTATGATATAAATGTACAAGAAATAAGCAAAAAAATATATTTTTTTAAGGTTAACGCATATGCCCATGTTGAAATACATGATAACCATATATCATTGGAAAGATCTTTTCATTCCGCATCTAATGCAACAAACGCCGCAACATTTTGACGAGTGGATCAAATGTTATGCTTGAAAAATGAAGGCTATGAAGTTGCTGGTGCTGCATTAATTGCAATTTAAAGAGGGAAGCCATTTTATTGGAGGATTCTTAGGGGGATGAAATGAGATCTCAAATTGCCTTTAATGCCCCCTTCTCTCTTCCACTTGCCTGTTATGCACTATCATAGGGCAGCAATAAACACCAGGGATTTCTTGGTTTACAAAGCCTAGCGGTTAACTTAGGCTGGAAACACACTTGTGGCCGGCCAAGACTCAAAAAAAGCCTCAACCAATCACAAAGTAGCATTTCTTAAACTTGGACGCACCTCCTATCACACCAGGGGTGCCCAAAACACAAAAATTCCTGGGCACTCTTAAAATTCTTGGCCGGGGGTTACCCCCTGCCCAAGATCGTGGCCATTGCCAGCTCAGCTCACGTTGCAGAAAAGATCGTCGCAGAAAATCATCAAGGCTGCAAATTTAGGGTTCTTATGCAGCAAAGAATATCGATCGAAGCACAAGTATCTTGGGCGCAGGTGTGATAAGAACTTCTTGGGCATCCTCGTCCCCCTAGTGCGCACAAAATTGATTCTTGGCCGGCCGCTGGTGTCCTTAGGGTATGGTTTTGGCCACAACTTACGTGGGCAGCCCTAACGTTGCCATGGATGCTGACCTGGCATTAGTTATCCACATAATCTTCTCCTCACAGTAGCAGAAATAGTGAGGAAATGCGCGGAGTTGATAAGTAATGGATTCTGTACCAAGCAGAGCTTCAGATCCCATCCAAGTTCAATGGCTCAATCTAAGATGGCCATCTCAGTCCTCTGCTCGTATCAACACAAGCCTGGATTTTTCGTGGGCCCTAAATATTGCAAACAACTGCTTCCGGCACCTCCAAGCAGATTTAGCTTCTATAAACCCTAAATTTTCTGATGAAGAAAACAAAGGACATGCTAGTTCAAAGATCCAAATGCGACGGGGAGCTCCCTTGGGTCATGTAGTTCCTTTTTTAGGAGGAAAGGTTTCCGAAACAGAGATTAGGGTTCCCCTTGCAGAACAGTTGATGTCTAGAGTTCAGGGTCTTGGCATGAGTTTGGGGCTTTTGGAAAGAAGGCGCAAAGGTTGAGCCTGCTTTTGTTTCCTCAAGAGCGGTGGTGAGGTGAAGAAAGAGCATTTGCACTTGCATTGGCTAGCAATAAAAGGGCTATTTTGCTTGAGTTCTATTCTCCAAAATGTACCCCCGTAAGTTGTTGTTAAAGCTGGTTCGAGGTGGAGAGAAAATCAAGATTGGCTGCATGTAGTCATGGCGGATGTTGACAATCGGAGATGGTCGGGCAGAGGTTAGATCTACCTTACTTTGCATAAATCGAATGAAGTTCTTAGTTGGAGCTTTTCAAGTATCAAACCGTAAAACATGTCAATCTGAGATTGGCTTTCTAACATTTGAAATTTTTATGAGTAATGCATGGATACTTTGCATTAGCCAAGGAAACAACCGTGCTTTAAAAGGTCCCGGCCGTGGAACTCAGTAAAATGTGGTACATTGTCTTTACTTTTTGAAGCTTGCATCTAAACAGCAGAAGTACTTTCCAACTGTCTAGCAAAAGTTGCATAACCTTCTAGTAGGTGTACACCTGCAGCCTTGACGAGGTTATGCATGACCTGAATGTAGACAAAGGGGATCATATCCGCCTACATTATTAGTTCCAAGAAGCCAGCTTATTGGGACTTGCCATTTTGTGATTACTCGGACTCTTGTCTTTGGGTTGGAGAAGTATAATGCCGGATGAAAGAAGATTATCATCGCCCTTGTGCATGCTAGCTTTTCCGAATAATGAGGGAGTTGAACCCGATGTTTTGTAAATTACGTTTCTAGCAAATCATGCCGAACAAGAGTATTGGTTTGCATGCTAACCGTGCATGAGCATTTTGTTAAACATTGGTATTTGACTAGGCCGTCAAGCAGCTCTAATAAATTGGGGTTTGTTGTTTGTAGGTATTGCATTATGACATCAAGTATGTGCCTTGTTTTGTGCTTTGCTTGATTCATGTGGAAAAGCCTTGGCAAAACCGGGGTTCCATATAGCCGTCTGCATGTCTTGAAGGGGCTATCTTACCTTATCGAGAGCATGAAGCCTATTAGACGGAGGGTCAAGCACGTAGATCCACCATCTGCAGAAGCAAATGGATCTATATCGTAGTCAACCTTTTCTTGTATTCTCAAACTTTTCTTGTATTCTTCAATTACGCCTTGTATATAAGTGGCAAAACCATCCATTATGTTGATCGACCATTTTTGCATTTCCATGGCACTCATGAGATTGGGCTTCATTTGGTTTATTGAATGGCATCACGTTAAGCCATCTAACACTGTCAAAAGCACCAATTACATCCTGATGGAAGTCCGTATATGTCATCCGGGATGCGGTTAATCTGGACGTCCCTTCCATGGTTTCCGCGCTAAAATCGCCCATCCCCCCATCCCGCATCTATCCCATCGCCGCATCCCCATGCCGCGCAATCCATGCCCCATCGCGGATGCATCCGGATGGATAACCACGCATCCATGCCATGGGATTGCTTACCGGACCTGCCTCCCACCTGCCATCACTTTTTTCGGCTGGCAACCGTACCTCTGCCTGCCGCATAGGGTACCTCGATGTACCTGCTGCCAGAAGCGATGGCACGCTCCTTCACGCCGGATCTTTCTTCACGGAAGATCCTTCATGGCGGATTTCTCCGTTTTCTGTCTCTCCATTTTTTTTTAAATCTCGACATTTATTGAATTAAGAACCAAAGGACCAATGCCGGAAATAACCACCAAAAAACCAGAGTCCTGATAAACCATGGTTTATCTGGACATGTGTGGAATATCTCGAGCCATGTGTGGAATATGATGTGTGCAATCGGGACATGGTTACATTTCTTGAGCCATGTGTAGAACCATGATGTGTGTAATAGGGACCACGATTAAACATGTTGAGCCATGTGTGGAACATCTCGAGCCATGTGTGGAATATGATGTGAGTAATCGGACATGGTTAAATTGAATGGGCATTGTAGGATTCTCAAGTGAAGGCGGCGCCTTGAAGCGAAGGAAGGGAGCACCTAGAAGCGAAGGAAGGGAGCGCCTAGAAGCGAAGATGGTGAGGACCAGGCAGGAGCTGAGGAGGCGCAGTGTCCAGAACGTGCACACTCTTGAGGACGTTCTAGTCCACCTTAATGAGCTTCAGGAAGACGTAGGCATTGAACTCGCCCAGGTGGACAGCATTCACACATTCAGAAGTAAGAGTTTGTCCCTCCCATTTTACTTCTTGATCCCTCAATTTGTTTAGGGTTCTTGGATTGCATGTTTTCATCAGGTGCAGTAGAGAGGATCAAGTGCCTAAGAGAGACCCCCCGACCACTGCAGACTGATGCTAGTAAGCCCACAGATGGAGCAATGTTAGCAGAGCTAAAGAGGTGCATCATCCAGTCGAAGGCTTTGAGGAGATTGCTGGCCATGGATTTCGTTTGGCATGGTAATGACTTGAAACCGGCTTTTCAGGAAATGTATGTTTCGTGCAAGATGCAGAAGAAGATGTTGATCAAGGACATCCTGCAGGGATGGGATCCTAGCCTTTGTGAAGTGCTAGATCACATGTTGTGGCAACAACCCATTTCTGTGCCAGATGTAACTGTTGAGAGCATTTCCAAATAAGCACCATCGTATGTAATCCCAGTTGATAGTTTTCTCTAGTTTTCTACCTGGACACTCTAATATCTTGGTACAGAGCGGATGCAGCTGTCTAACAAATATCTGGTATTTGGCCTTTTGTGCTGGGCTTATGCCTCTCTTTTTTTGTGAAGAAGTTCAAGTTCATCTCTGTGACAAGCCACAAGGCTGCTTCCTATCTTTTTTTTTGTAATCTCAATTTTTAATATAATAGATGTCTATCTTAATCTCACAATAGTGTTCCTTCCTCTCTTTCTCTTCAAATTTCTATGGGATTTCTATTCTGTCTAGGTGGTTAATCTGTCTAGGTGGTTAATCTGGACACAAGTCTAAAGTGGTTAGTCTGGACACAAGTCTAAAGTGGTTAGTCTGGACACAAGTCTAAAGTGGTTAATCTGGACACAAGTCTAAAGTGGTTAAACTGGACATATGTCCTAGGTGGTTAATCTGGACACAAGTCTAAAGTGGTTAATCTGGACACAAGTGGTTAATCTGGACATAAGTCATAGGTGGTTAATCTGGACATAAGTCTAAAGTGGTTAATCCGACATAAGTCTATAGTGGTTAATCCGGACGTAAGTCTTGGGTGGTTAATCCGGACACAAGTCTAAAGTGGTTAATCGACACAAGTCTAAAGTGGTTAATCCGACACAAGTCTCTTGGGTGGTTAATCTGACACAAGTCCGGGGGTTAATCTGGACACAAGTCTAAAGTGGTTAATCTGGACACAAGTCTAAAGTGGTTAAACTGTCCTAGGTGGTTACACACAAGTCTAAAGTGGTTAATCCGGACATAAGTCTAAAGTGGTTAATCCGGACATATGTCCTAGGTGGTTAATCTGACACAAGTCTCTAAAGTGGTTAATCTGACATAAGACTTGGGTGGTTAATCCGGACATAAGTCTAAAGTGGTTAATCCGGACATAAGTCTTGGGTGGTTAATCTGACACAAGTCTAAAGTGGTTAATCCGACATATGTCTTGGGTGGTTAATCCGGACACAAGTCTAAAGTGGTTAATCCGACATAAGTCTAAAGTGGTTAATCCGACATATGTCCTAGGTGGTTAATCTGGACATAAGTCATAGGTGGTTAATCCGACATAAGTCTATAAGTGGTTAATCCTAAAGTGGACATATGTCCTAGGTGGTTAATCTGACATAAGTCATAGGTGGTTAATCCGGACATAAGTCTAAAGTGGTTAATCTGACATAAGTCTATAGTGGTTAATCTGGACACAAGTCTTGGGTGGTTAATCTGGACAAAAGTCTAAAGTGGTTAATCTGACATGGGACTTGGGTGTCCTAAAGTTAATCTGGACATAAGTCTAAAGTGGTTAATCCGACGGACATATGTCTTGGGTGGTTAATCCGGACATAAGTCTAAAGTGGTTAATCCGGACATAAGTCTTGGGTGGTTAATCCGACATAAGTCTAAAGTGGTTAATCCGGACATAAGTCTAAAGTGGTTAATCCGACATATGTCCTAGGTGGTTAATCCGACATAAGTCCTAGGTGGTTAATCGGACATAAGTCTAAAGTGGTTAATCCGACATATGTCCTAGGTGGTTAATCTGGACATAAGTCTAAAGTGGTTAATCTGGACATATGTCCTAGGTGGTTAATCTGGACATAAGTCTAAAGTGGTTAATCTGGACATAAGTCTAAAGTGGTTAATCTGGACATATGTCATAGGTGGTTAATCTGGACATAAGTCTAAAGTGGTTAATCTGGACATAAGTCTAAAGTGGTTAATCTGGACATAAGTCTATAGTGGTTAATCTGGACATAAGTCTTAGGTGGTTAATCTGGACATAAGTCTAAAGTGGTTAATCTGGACATAAGTCTAAAGTGGTTAATCTGGACATAAGTCTAAAGTGGTTAATCTGGACATATGTCCTAGGTGGTTAATCTGGACATATGTCCTAGGTGGTTAATCTGGACATAAGTCTAAAGTGGTTAATCTGGACATAAGTCTAAAGTGGTTAATCTGGACATAAGTCTAAAGTGGTTAATCTGGACACAAGTCCTAGGTGGTTTATCTGGACATATGTCCTAGGTGGTTTATCTGGACATAAGTCTAAAGTGGTTAATCTGGACACAAGTCTAAAGTGGTTAATCTGGACATAAGTCTAAAGTGGTTAATCTGGACATAAGTCTATAGTGGTTAATCTGGACACAAGTCTTGGGTGGTTAATCTGGACACATGTCTAAAGTGGTTAATCTTGGGTGGTTAATCCGACATAAGTCCTAGGTGGTTAATCTGGACACAAGTCTTGGGTGGTTAATCTGGACATATGTACTAGGTGGTTAATCTGGACACAAGTCTAAAGTGGTTAATCTGGACACAAGTCTAAAGTGGTTAATCTGGACACAAGTCTAAAGTGGTTAATCTGGACACAAGTCTTGGGTGGTTAATCTGGACACAAGTCTAAAGTGGTTAATCTGGACATGGGACTTGGGTGGTTAATCTGGACATAAGTCCTAGGTGGTTAATCTGGACACAAGTCTTGGGTGGTTAATCTGGACATATGTACTAGGTGGTTAATCTGGACACAAGTCTAAAGTGGTTAATCTGGACACAAGTCTAAAGTGGTTAATCTGGACACAAGTCTAAAGTGGTTAATCTGGACATGGGACTTGGGTGGTTAATCTGGACATGAGTCTAAAGTGGTTAATCTGGACATGGTTAATCTAGACATGTGTCCTAGGTGGTTAATCTGGACATGGTTAATATGGACATGGTGGTTAATCTGGACATCGTCCTTTAGACCTAAAATGCATAAATTCAAAAATTTTGGTCATCATTTGGGCACCAATTCAAAAAATCTGGTCATCATCTGGGTCGGAGTGCAAAAAGATCCCAATTTTTGTCTGAAGTGACTAGCACCACTCCGCATACGCCACGTGTAGCTCTATTGGAATGCTGTTCTCTTGCGCGGGTTTTTTCCTACCTCCGAGTTCCTGGCTATGGCGAGCGCCCAGAGCAGTTCCGCCACTTCCGGCGCTATGTCCTCCCATTCCGACGATGCGCCCACCTCTATAGGTTCGGTTGGGGCTGAAGGGAGCGGCTCAGACCATGCATCTGGAGCTGAAAGCTCAGGAATGGAAGAGGAACCCTACTTACCATCGGCTGAAGAGGAAGCCGCTGCCCTGAAGGACCTCAAAGAGTTCCCATCTCCAGAGACGGGGCCACAGAGAACCATTCTGCATCCTGATTCGCTGAGAGAATTGAAGAAGGCGAGAAGGGCCAGTCGTGGCACAGGGCAGCCGCTCCCACCAGAGGTTGTTGCATTGCACTCCGAATCGGACTCGGACATAGATGAAGAGGCCTGGGAGCGGAGGTATTATTACTCAAAGAAAAGATGCGTGCATTGCTGCCTCTTTGTGGGCTGTGCATGGTCCTCTGTTAAGAGAGCACGGCTCCAAAAGCATCTTGTAGAGGTCCATGACTGGCATGTGGAGGTGCAGGGCCCGGCCAAGGGAAGAAGAATGATAGCTCAGCCGAAACAGAAGAGAAGACCAGGCCGGGACTTGAGTAAGTATATATGTAAGTATAAGATCGATGCTCAGTACAGGTGGAGGGTGAATCGAAATCGTTTTCTCAAGAGGTCAAAGGTGGATGCACGAATGATTGGAGCTCAACTGCTGGAGGAGATGGCAGATGGGCCAGAAAAAGAGGCTGCCATACAGAGGTATGCCGAGGAGTATGTTGATAGAAGGGCTCTGGAGTGGGACAGGGACAAGAAGAAGAAGATGGCCCTCTATAAAAAGAATATTAAAGAATCCTATGACATTGAATATCAATCCGACAGGGACTGGAACGAGAATGAATATGACAAAGAAATTAAAAATTGTATGCAAGTATTAGAGGCCGACTTGCTGGACGGCACCACCTCCCAGCCTGAGCAGACTCTCCCCTAGGACTTGTGTCCAGATTAACCACTTTAGACTTATGTTCAGATTAACCACTTTGGACTTATGTCCAGAATAACCACTTTAGGCTTGTGTCCAGATAAACCACTTTGGACTTATGTCCAGAATAACCACTTTAGACTTATGTCCAGATTAACAACTTTAGGGCTGTGTCCAGATTAACCACTTTGGACTTATGTCCAGAATAAGCACCTAGGACTTGTGTCCAGATTAACCACTTTAGACTTATGTCCAGATTAACCATATGATGTGGTTAATCAGGACATGTCCAGATAAACCCCATGTCCTGATAAACCATATGTCCACAAATATGGTTTATCAGGACATGGGGTCCAGATAAACCATATGGTGTGGTTTATCTGGACATGTCCAGATAAACCCCATGTTCTGATAAACCTTATATGTCCACAAATATGATTTATCGGGACATGGGGTTTATCTCGAATGTAAACCTGTCTTTGTTTTTGAATTCCAGAGCCTGTTTTTGGAGACTGGGTAAGATCACATTGAACTTCACTTTTACATTATTACATAAACCAGACAACCAAATAGAAGGTACAGAATAGAAATCCCATAGAAATTAGAAGAGACAAAGAAGAAGGAACACTGCTATGAGATTAAAATAGACATATATTATATCAAAAATTGAGATTACAAAAAAGATATGAAGCAGGAACCGTTGTGGCTTGTTACTGAACAGAACTCGAACCAGATATTAGTTAGACAGCAGCAGAAAACACATAGACAGCAGCAGAAAACTAGATATAGCCAGGTGGTGGCATCCTCAGCTCCATGTCAAAACCGTTGCCAGCAGCTACCACCGTCATTTCGAGACGGCGTTCCTCCCATTGCTGCCTACGCTCAACCCAAAGCTGGACACAGGGACTAACTCTAGCTCCCTGGCCAATCAGGCGCTCAACTTCCAGAACGGTAAATCGAGCAACGAAGCAAGCGAAAGACTGGCTGGGAGGCTCGGCGGGATTGAGGGGCTCGGGAGGGGGCCGCACACCAGAGTTTACCTCACCGGGTTCAGATGGGGGGGGGGGGGCGGACGAGCACCCCAAAGATGCTTCCCCGGGCGGTCTTTTTCGCCTTGCCATAGGCTAAGGTAAGAAGGAGGAGACGGGAAAAGAGTGGAGAAGAAGGGCAGAGGAAGATCCGAGAGTGGAGAACGAGAGTGGAGATCCGAGAGGGCCGGTCGAAGAAGAAGGCAGAAGAGGAACGAGGAAGAAATAGGACGCTAGCTTTTTAAAGTCCGGGCGGCATAATGGCCCGCATATGGCGCGCAGCTTTTGGGCTGCAAAGCCGAGGCATTCAAATCATACAATTATGGCCAATCATATGTTTTTTGGCAACGATATGTACGATTTTTGGCAACGACACGTCAGCATCAAATCTAGCTAACACTTTGGAGTGAAAGTGTCTGTGTGGCATTTATGTACGTAGGGGTACCTGCATACCTTGTCCAGATAAACCACCAAAGTGCCTAGGTGGTTAATATGGACAAGGTCCTGGACAATGTCCTGATAAACCACTAAGTGGACATATGGTTTATCAGGACATGGTGGTTTATCTGGACATGTCCAGATAAACCACTAAGTCCAAGAGTGGTTTATCAGGACATGGTGGTTTAACTGGACAATGTCCAGATAAACCACTAAGTCCAACAGTGGTTTTTCAGGACATGGTGGTTTAACTGGACAATGTCCAGATAAACCACTAAGTGGACATATGGTTTACCAGGACATGGTGGTTTATCTGGACATGTCCAGATAAACCACTAAGTCCAAGAGTGGTTTATCAGGACATATGTCCAGATAAACCACTTTGGACTTGTGTCCAGATAAACCACCTAGGACATATGTCCAGATTAACCACTTTAGACTTGTGTCCAGATAACCTAGGACATATATCCAGATCGGTGGAAGGTGGTTAATCAGGACATGGTTAATCTGGACATTAGTGGGAGGTGGTTAATCTGGACATGGTTAATAAGGACATTGTTGCAAGATGGTTATTCAGGACAATCCATGAATTGGCTTAACAGTGTATGTATTGAAATTTTAAAAACATGATCTTTACATAAAGGTCAATCCTCAATGTGCCCCTGGCATTCCTTTGAGAACACACTGACACCAACAGTCTTCTTCCTCTTCTTGATACCCTCCACCAAAGGAACTGGTCTAGCCAATGTCTTGCCATTGAAGTCCTCTACCACTTGTAGACTTGGGGTGCAATCCGTGGCTAGCGTGGTACTACTGCCTAATCTCTCCAACTTTAGACTAACTTCACGTAGGAGGAAGTCAGCTTGCAATGCCAAATGAGGGCTACTAGATATGGTAGAGGCGATTCGGGAAAGAGTGGCATGAATGCTAGCTTGTAACTTTGGATTTGTTGTCTTGGAAAAGCTTTCCTCCTCAGCAATGTCATCAGCCACCTGTGTCTCACCAATGTCCTCCTCACTAGCAAGAACATTGGCATCAGTGGGAGGATCAATAGGACCATCATCGTATGCCTCGCCAAAACACCTCAAGTTCTCCAAACCTCCAGCTTGAGAGCCATATAGAGTTCCACACACTCTTAGAATGTCCTCCTCCTTGTAATTGGCCATCATTTGAATCACTTTCACTTGGTGCTTGCACATGTTGCCTTTCATGCCCCATGGACAATCACAAGAAGACCAATGCTCGTGGGCAACTTCCACTAGGTAAGGCAATGCTTCCCTGTCCTCTGCCCATGCATCCATATTTTGACTCCATACTTCTGCCCTACCCGCCTTGAAGTCCAACCATTTTACAGCCTCATCTGGAATGACTCTTGCACCTATGATTGCTGTTTCAACAATGTGCTCTTGTTTCCTATTCACTTTGAAGCCTTCATCCTTCTTGAACCTATCATATAGCAAGTGTGTCTCCAATCTACAAGTCAACATGTATATCAACCAATCAATTCTTCTTCCTCTCAAAGCATGCTTCGACAAACCTAGCCTTCTCTTCATCTGGTTATGATATGCCTCTATGGCAGCATTTGTCTCCTGGTTGGCATGAGGATACATCCTTGTGGCAATGATCCAGTGGGTGATGTTATTGGTCCAAACCCTGTTCATGTACTTGATTAACCTCTTCCAACCTTTGTACTTAACCTTGAATTCATCCAAAAGCCATGAGTGCCATACATGATGTGGCCGAGATCTTTGAACATCTCACCTCTGATCTTGTTGTTCTTCACAAGCTTAAGAAGGAATTTCATCCAGTTTCTTCGTACATGCCAAATGCACAATTGTATTCTAGCTTCAGGCCAAACCGCTTCCAATGCCTTGATTTCAGCCTTGGCATCATCAACAATGAAACAAGAGGGCTTCCAAGTCGGATCAGCATGATGGATGTGCACTTTCATAGCAAGAAGCCATGGTTTTATATCCTCCTCGGAGTGACTGGAAGAGAGAACCCAACAAACGGGGACACCATTGCCATGGGCATCATACACAAGCAACGTGTACAAGCTATAGCAATGATCATTTGTCTTAAAAGTAG
This sequence comes from Isoetes taiwanensis, assembly GCA_021234155.1. Classification (NCBI taxonomy): domain Eukaryota; kingdom Viridiplantae; phylum Streptophyta; class Lycopodiopsida; order Isoetales; family Isoetaceae; genus Isoetes; species Isoetes taiwanensis. The sequence goes on along the minus strand of JAJEKV010000059.1, from coordinate 1,893,316 downwards.
AGTCCATAGCCACAGCATTGTCTCTCCCGTGCTCCAACAAGATTTTCTTTTGGAAAGGAGTCATGATACCTAAAACAAAAGGAACTCCTTCTTGGTACATAAAAACACTATCCAAGTGTAAGTCCACCCACATCCTTATACTTAGGGCAACATCTTCATGGAGCATCCAAGTATCCCTAGCAATCTTTCTCGACAGGTTGTGGAGATCATCCATGTCAAGAAATTGGTCCCTGCTCTTCTCACAATTGGGATCCATTCTCTTCTTCAAGGCCCATTCCTCTTCATGCTGTCGGTAGACCTCCTGGGGGGTGTGATTCTGAAGTAAGAGGTTCCTAGCCCAGTTCCTCTTCTCTAAAGACAACCATGGGGCAACTTCATGCCTTGTCCTCGTGCATTGAGGATCAAGTGTCCCATGGCAGATTTTGCCATCTACATCAACATGATCCATTACATGATACGTGATCTTGGTGCATAGCGGGTTCAGGTATAGTTGCTTCAAAGTGAAATGACACCTGCAGCCCCGCTTGATACTCATTCCCCTTTGCCTTTTCTTGTACTCGGGGTCATTCCTCTTGGCCTCAGCAACTAGGGCCTGGGTGGTCTTGGTTTTTACTTCCCGAGGTTGATTGCGCAAATCCTTTGGCCCATAACTACACCAATATCTACAACAAAATGACATTGTTAGTTTGCATCAAATTGACCATCCACACTAAGAGCTATTGACTACAAAATTATGGTTCAAATGGTCGAAAATATCAAGGATTGACTGTCCTGATTAAGCAGCTATGTCCTCATTAAACACCTATGTCAGGATTAACCACTACAGTATAATTAAAATGCAGACTATAGACCATTGACTATGTCCTGATTAACCACGTGTATCTGGCTCACTACAGTAAAATTAAAGGCAGACTACCAGCCATTGACTATGTCCACAGCAACCACCTACGTCCTGATTAACCACCTGCACCAGGAAAAAATCACTCACTTGACGATCTTGAGATGGGCGTGCTCGTCGACCTTCTTTTTTGCATGATCTCTGCCTTGAGTGGCGCTTTTGTAGAAAGTAGTGTTGCAGTTGGGAAGATTCTGCTCGCCTTTGATAAAATCTTCTACTCTGTTTGTGGGGATATGGCAGCATTGAACAGCAGTAGATTTCGGAGTTCCTGGATTCCTGGCAACATTCTGGTGATCTTCGGTATCCCAGTCCAAGTCGTTCCTTGAATAGGGGCCGCTGGGAGGTTCTTGGATGCAGATACGCTGCAGTCTCTGAATTAAGAAAGGTCATTGTTTAATGTATGCATTTCGAGTCAAATTTCGGTTCGTTCGATTGTAGGAAGCTTGAACACTTCCGGAACCATTAAAAACCGAATTAAACTACTCACCTGCAAGACATCAGGATCTATGCAGTCCGCCTCCATCTCCAGACGGGGCCGGTTTGAGATGAATTCCGATGAACAGGCAACAGGGTATGGAAATGAGCAAAGGGGAGATTTGTTTGTACTAATTCCCTCCTTCGCGAATTCGTTTAACTTCAATTCTGTTTTTGTATTTAAGGAGTTGCTTGAAATGATGTGTGGCATACGTGAAGGTACATTTGCGGCAGGCGATCGTACCATAGCATCAGGAATAAAGGAAAAGGCAAGTACGGTGGGTTCAGAGGTATGGCATGGGTGGGTGGTGGATGCATACGGGGCATGCGGGAATGACCCATGGGATGGTGGTTGCATCCGGATGCCCGATGGGATGGGTTGGGATGGACCCATCCGGGATAAATCGATGGAACCATTGAAGGGATGTCCTGAAAAACCACACTTCGGATGACATATACGGACTTCCCATCCTGATACAATATGTGCTTTTTTTTTTTTTTTGGTCTTGTTCTTAAACCTTATTTGGAAGCTTTTATTTTGAGGTTCCAAAAAGTTTATAGCCGTACATTATTTGGAACCTTTCGAAAAGCAAAGTTATATTACACACAAGTAATACATTCTAGAGTAACCCAATATAGTAGCACATACCCGAAGTAAGCCATAAGGATGATATTCATAAGGATTCAAATCCACACACATGCACACACACGGAGTAAGCCATAAGGATGATATTCATAAGCGCGCACACACACACATGTTTTATATTGCTTCCCTTTTTTTTTTTTGTGTTTCTTTTAGGAAGTAGAAAAGTTTTGTATCATATAAAATCGAATTGAATTGATGTGCTTTTATCGTCCGTGAAGACCAATTGGCCTATGTTCAATACGTAGCTACTTGTTATAATATGATGATTTGTGCTCATTTTATCTATTCTGGTTCAACAATGCTAAACGGAAGTTTTTACTACACATAGCCATTGCCAAGCTTTTTAAATAGTCACTAAACATTTTAACCATTAAAAAATGCGTCTTTTTAGTCATTATGATTTAGCACTTACTGTTTTTTCTTTCTTATATTGGATTGAAGATTCTGTAGCAAATCGGATAGTAAACCTGTGGCACATTCTTTCATCAGGCTGACCTCCTCGATTTGGAAATTCTCTGATGTTCCAATATAATGACTCAGACATAAGGTTGGACTGTTTGTCCTTGAATTTCACTTAATGTTTTCAATTACGATATATATGGCCTAGGGGCCTATGGCTTGATCAATAGAATTATAATTACAATTACAATATATGGTATGGGAAACATATATCCCAATGCACTCTTTGATTTGGAGATCTTGTGATGTTTAATTTAGGTTTGTAATGACTTGGATACGAGGTTGGACCATTTGTCCTTGAATTTCAATTTAAAATCTTCAATTTTCTTGAGAAGGGGTGGTTGGACAAAGAATGAAGCTTCATAATTGTCTCGTCAAATAACTAAAAGTTTAATTAGATTGTCAGTTGGGGTCTGTAATGGTGGCAAATTAGATTGACCTAGATTTCACGTCCTCATGAAAGCATTAATCCTTTTCATTCGAGCAGAGACATGATAGAGGTTCAAGAGTTGGCCATAAGAAATTGAATTGTTGTATGCTGCTTCAAATATATCAGTCCATTCAGGGGACAGACTTGACAAGATGTCTTGATTCTAGAGGAGCCCACCAGCATGCCACAATAACCAAATTGAAGTATTTCGCTTCACAAATATTCTAGTGTCTACTTTGTATTGACTGAATATTGGATTCTATATTCCTTACATCAATTACACTATCTAAAATATCTTAAATTATAAAATATCCTAGTGTCTGCTTTGTATTGACTAAATGTTGGATTCTATATTCTTATATCAATTACACTATTCAAAGGATTTAATCACCTTCTAATATCAAGGTTGAATTTGGTTGCCTAGAAAGGGACATACATATCAAGGGCTCCAAATATTCCATGAATAAAGATTATATCAAGGACAATAGATCATGCAAGAACATTTCGAATGTTCAAGGTTATATTTAGCAGTTGAAGGGTACGTTCAGACTATAGGGCTAAATTAAGGTAAAATTTGAGTTAACAAATCAATTGTTATGCTATATCAAGGTAAACTTTACGGAGTTTTCACACCATCTGTCAAGTAATATCATTATAAAACTTGTTAAAACTGATTTCAAATTCAATTTGTTATGTTATCTATTAAAACGACATAATTTGTCAAAAACCTTTTTGCACAAGACTTCCTTATGTTAATTAGTAACATAATAGAATCAGTTAATGGTCGTTTCGCATTCTACAGCTACAACTTGTTATGTTATTTTAAAATTAGAAAGAAGTCCAACATCTCCCTACAAATGTAGAGTTGATAGACCAAAAGCACAATTAATATCCCAGTTTTATTAATCTTTCTAACAAGGAAGAGATTTTATTCTACAGAATAGATGACAGGTGGAACTATATGCATTACTTGTTCACCATACCAATTGAAAAATTTGTTTAATTTATATAACCTTCCAATGATGTAGATATTAGTAGAGATTCTTTCTCCAAGGAAATTAAGTGGACCAGCTCGTAAGGCATTCAAGAACTCTTAATTCTAGTTGTCCAAGCACCAACAAGAAAGAGATTGTTTAATGAGCAAGGCATCATCCACTTAAGAAATAAAACATTATGCAGCAAGTTTAGATAGGGACCAAGTTTGTTTCTATTCAATTACTGTTCCTTGTTTTCTTCATGCCGAAAGGAAATTGTATTGTACTAGAACAAAACTATAGAATTACTTTCAAAAGCCTGTTCATTAAATTACAGGTATCTTTCTAGCAACTTTTGCCTTCCAAATATTGGCCCCAACTCCGTAGAATTAGTTCAATTTGGTTAGTTGTACAACTGACTACTTATATGACGCACGAAAAGTCCAAAACACAAATGGACAACATGAAAACTCCAATGACAATCTAGGAATAGAAAAACTCATCGAGTACAAGACATTGTCATGCAAGAAAAGCATCCATAGAATCATGAAGGATGTGAATAACATATGCCTAGTTTTCAACAACCAAGTACATGTTAATTACAATAGCAGAAGTTTTTTGTAGTAAGCAAATCTAAAAATACAACAAGAGGTGCTGATGATAGAACAAGACATGGCAAAAGAATAGAAACTTCAAAATTATACACAGTGCAGCAAGCCATCTTATCCCGTTGTCAACTTATTTTGATGGTGAATGCAATATGACGATCGTGTGTATTTATGTGTATTGTGTCTGTACTATGCAAGGATCTGATGATCAGGAATTTACTACAGTGGGTCTCCTTGAGCAAGACTTTCTCTTTCATTACTAATTAACTATTGGGTAGACAGAAAGCTTTTTAAACATCCACGTATACACATGTAATATCAAGCTGCCAATTTTAATCCTTTGCATCTATTCGAATCTGTAAAGCTTTAGTACAGTGACAAGCAAACCATTCAAACACTTGCCTCAGTAGAAAGGAAATCGTGAAATATCCTCAATTTTTCCTGGAGGATCATGTAATGGAAAAGTTGTTGGGGCCAGATACTTTGCAAAGATGTCAAGACCCATCAATACCTATTGTCTGTTTTTCAAATATAAAGTCCAAATCTTCTTTTATTAGATTTGAACTGCACCAGATAGAGAAGCCAGCGCTAGATAAGAAGGCAGCAAACTCCGTTCTATATATTTCATTTGGCTCCATAGCCCGCCTGTCAAAGTTAAAAAGCGCACAAACTTTTGCTCGGATTAAAGGCAGCAAAGCAACCCTTTTTGTTAATGATGAGGGATTCATTAGTGTTTGGATTGCCTGGACATTTTTATGCTAATTTCTTTGACGTAGCAAAGGATTATGGTTATTTAACACCTTGGGCTCCTCAGATGGAGGTTTTAGGGCACTCTATTGTAGGGGGAGAAGCATATTTATTGAAGTGCCAATGCTTGGATGGCCTTGCATGGCAGAACAAAATTTAAATTGCATGTATTAGACTTCAAGAAATGGAAGATTGCATTCGGTTCAAGGAAAGAGAAGATGGTATTATAGATCAGAAAAGAAATTGAAGAGAAAGTGAGGAGATTAATGCAGCAAGAAGATGAGAAGTCAAGAGAATTTGAAAACAAATTATGTAAAGAAGGCTGCTAGTGAAAATAATCTACAGAGATGCATGCCATTCAATTGCTACCCCTGTTAATTCTAGGCGGCTATAAATTATTAATAAGAATGCCCCCTCATATTTCAAGGCACGAAGATCGACTATTGTATTTTATTGTAAATTATCATTTATATTAACGCAATACATGGTGGTTAATGGACTAGCTTGTTGACCCATTGACATGGCATATCAATGAAGAAGAAGCTTCCCATTGATCAGATATTTAACTTGCAAGGAAGTTCTAAAACGCTCTTCACACAAGAGCTCATTCAGCTTATCATCGAGTTAAAGCGAACCCTATTTTTAGATGGTTTTCCATGTCAATAGTTGGAATTAATAGCAAATAACTTTAACTACTAACAATATTCTTACGTGATGCACTATAGCATTATTAAGTCAAATAGAATTGTAACTTGTAAATTGTAATTTCCATGTTTCTTTGTAAATGTCTAATCTCATTTCCTTTTTTAGTAATCTTGTGAACATGTTGTGGCACGGACATTCGTCCACCCACAACAACAAGAAAAAGACCTTAGAGCTCAAATCCCCATGCTTTGATTTGAGAACGCACACAACCATGCTTTTGATGTGCATTAATTGCTACCTTCATGTTCGAGCAAGATAACATATGCTATGTCAATATTTAAACAAAATTTGACATGTTGGAGGGGTTTTTGAACACTAGGGTGGTGCATGCAAGTCAAACTATAGCTCTAGATTTGTATTCTGGAATAGCGTAAGACTGCAAGGTCCTAATCTAGAATAACATAAGAGTGCATGAGCAACTGGCAATACTATTCCAATATACACAGAAATTTTGGAAACATTGATTAGGTTCTTCTCTAGACAAATTTGACATGCTCTGGTGCTTTACTTCTTCTTCTAACTGGAAAGTTCTATGTTTACTTCTTTTTTCACACCTTGCACTTATGTTTAGTGTTCTAATTTAACTTGTGATCTATTACAAATATCCCTCTTTTGTCCTTTGTTCACAATTATTCAACAGTAAAATGAATGAATGCAGTTGAAATAGTATATTATAAATTTTAATCACCATGCCGCTTTGAACTTAACCTAATGTTACTTTTTCTTTTGGAGTTAAAATAGCACATTTTAAATTGCAATCACCATGAATTTTTGGACTTAACCCTAAAAAGGCCATCTCAAATAGGTAATATGTTTTTTAGAAGGGAATCTTCAAATGGGAGTGCGCAACAATCTCAATTTATTATGCAACCTTTTTAAGGCATCCTAGAATTAGTTGATCTGAAATTAGCTGTGAGGAAGAACCATGTTTCTCTCCTTAAACGACATGTACCACATTTTATCTTCATTCGCATTCTAGTTTCTATCTGCAAGATCAAAACTATTGATTTCATACTTTTATATTGAAGCCACTATTATTATAATTCTCCAAGATAGCTCACCATAGCTAACTTCCTTTTTTGAATCAAAGTTGGGATAGAAAAATTCCCAACTTATAGGTATTTGAATTTTGACAGTGTCTTTGGCTTTTGATGATCTGGAATAAACACATGAGCCCTACAATAAAACGAAGTCAATGTTTCATCCAAGATCGCCAGATGCATAAATAATGAATAATGACAGCATGAAATAGTAATGAAACAAATAAAAAACATTCCAACTCATATGCTTCATTAATAACCATATATTTATATAACTAGAAAGAGCAAATACAATTTAATCGAAGGTTCTTTTATGACATTTCAAGCTTTATCCATCCGTATCAACTCTTCCCAATCAACTTTTTCTAATCCGTGATCTTGAATGTCCAAGAATCTATTGCATAGCGGTAACACGTAAGGCCTGGAGCTCATGGTAAATTCCAGCTTCACTGGATTGGAACTAAAGGATGTGCCGCTGCGTTAAATTCTTATATAAATAAATGTTTTTGTTTGATTCTTAAACCTTGCTTCTATTTTCCAAATTCTTGGCCTGTGACAAAAACCTTCAACTAATAGTCCATCCTCAAAACTGTATTTACGCAGAAGGGCTAGCTGCTCAATTGTATATATTTCTTCAATATGGCTAACTAGAGAAAAATCCAGGTCAACATCCAGGTGAAGAAATGCATTGAGACTCTGAGTTTCGCTTGGGCAAAGAATTAATCCGGATCAAAGTTCTCTTCCTCTTCATCAATGATTACCAGAACTGAAGCCATCGGATTCACCTGCCAACTAGAGGTTAACGTATTCGTGATCTTCATTAAATTTCAAACAATTGGTTCGTGCTATCTTAAGGTGACCAACTTACGACTGTTATTTTGTCCAGCACGAACCAATTCTGAGATGATAAATGTTGACGATATCTCTGCAATCTTTCAAGAAGGGCAGCAATTAGAGATGGTATGAGTCATAGGAATGCAGGACAAGTGTCAGGTTTGGCAGTATCACGATCATCCATTATGGGCGATAAACCACATACATCTTCGCACAATTTAGTTCATCTTTTAAAGAGCGATAACCAAAGAGGGTTTCAGTTGCATGAGCCTAGTCATTCATAACTATTTGTAACCTTTTAGACGATGTCTTACTAGGCAATGTTACTTCCTATAACTCAAGTATGTTGCTATACTTATTATCAAATACAATTGGCATAGAAATTTTTCAGTTCCATCCAACATTATCAATTTAGTCTGGACAAAAGGCAAAGGACCATCCGACAAGGAGGGTGGAGTAATAGACAGAATCAAACCTTCTTTCTGAGCATCATGTTTAGTATTGTGATGGTAATACATATCCCTAAACTTGAGGAATTTGGATCCAATTAATGGGCGATCATAGCACAACAAAAATTTGCCAACGTAAGTGCTTAAAACCCATTCAACAGGTATAGTTTCAGCCTGAGGAGAAACAATGTATGGTGGAAGGAAATTGAGGATCGATTTTCAGTCTAGCCGGTACCGCCGGTCGCGGGTCACTGGCTAGATCGGAAATGGAGGCCCAATTTTCTTTTCCCTACAATATGGAAATAGGGGAGCAAACTTTACCTCCTTTTTTCCCTGCGGCCATGGCTGCATCGGGGCTGATTCTTTGCGGAAATCTGCAGGGGGATATGGCTAGAAATTTCTTTGGTGGCTCTTTGGGTCTGATCCATGGTTATGGGGGTTCTTGTGCATACATTATGTTGGTTCTTGCGCCTCCCCATCTGTCCAAACGAAGTGCAATCATCTGCATATAAACATTTATGAAAAAGTTCAGTTATGGCTCATCTTTGAACTCTTTTAAGCATAGTCGTCGATTTTGTAAATGCCATGACCAACATGATTGCATATTAAACGAGAGGAAATCATCAAAACGGGAGCAAAAGGAATATTCTCCAAAGATTCCCTGTATTTTGGCCTAAAAGGGGGTCAAATGAGGTCAAATACAAAAACAGAGGTGATTTTTTGTGTTTTAACCCCCCAAAATTGTCAATTTTTTTTTGCAGGAAGAGCAAATTACCAGCAAAAAGTGACACTTTTTTACAGCTAAATTTTCACGTGAAAAGAAATATTTAGAGAGAAATTTGAATCAAGGGGAATTTGATTTGTAGAAATAATTGAAGAAAAGTCCGTAAGAAAAGTTCATGTATTTTCAAATTTCACAATAAAATATTTAGAACTACATACAAAATTTACACTTGTTGAGGAAAGTGTATTTGCAAAATTTACACTTAGCAAGTAAAGTGTATTCTGGAATAGACTTGTTCTCTACCTTGGAGTGTTCAGTAAAGTGTGAGGACCAATAAATGAGGGATCTAAGTCATCATCTATTTCGTTAATACCATCTTCATCACCTTCACTTCTTTCACTGTCACTTGAGGAAGTACTCGAGTTGTCTTCTTCATCACTATCGACAGATGGTGAAGCATTGCCATCCTCTTCCTCTTCTTCCTCATAGTTACATGCTTTTTTTAGTAAGTTAATGGTCCTCTATCGAAGACGATTGTCAGATCTTAACTTAAAATTATAACACAAAATACTCACTTCACTTAGGCTTACCTCATCCCTGCAATCTACCTTCTTTGACTTCTTACCTTTTCCTTGAGATCTCATTTCTAGCTCATACCTTCCTTCAAAGGCATTTTCTGAACGTGTTGCTAGCCAATGAATCTTAAGTTTAGTAACTAAACCCTCTTCTTTGACCGTGTCTATTACTTTTTCTATCCAAAAAGGTCGACCCTTGTCATCCTCTACAGTTGGAACAGCAATAAGCATACCTTTAGTAATTTCTGTGATATTACCCACAGGCTCATTTCTTCGGCGTGGTCCAAGATACATGACTCGGTCCTCATCTTCCACTGTTGGAAGTACTACTGGGGCACTGCTTGGACCTGCCTGGTTCTGTGATTCGAAGAAGGAATTAGGCCACTGAAAAGGTTGCTTCAACTGTCTTAGGAATAAATTCTCATTGACAATTTTTTGTTCAAGAAAGAAACTTTTCCACCAGTTCTGGTCTTCTTCTGTAAAATACTTAAAGCCCAATGAGATTCCACTCTCAATGGCTTTCAAGGAGGCAGCTGGAGTACTTTTCTTCTGCTTGGCCTCTTTAGGATTTTTAAGAGGCATCTGTTCAGCACGTTCAACTAAGGAACTGTCTGGAACTAGTTTGAGGAATCTCAATCCCTCTGATGGACTCCATTCTTTAGTTGTGGCGTACCTCTTTCCTTGTAAGAAGCTTTCACCGCTCTTCATGAAAAACTTGACATGATGTTGAAAAGTTAGATCATTCAACTTGTGTACAGCTTGTTCTCTGTTGGAATGAGAGGAGAAGACAAATTCTCTGAAATCTACAGTTTCTTGGAGCAGCTCAACAACAGGTGTTGGAGTGTAAGACTCCTCAATAGCTCGAATAAGAGTAGGAAGTCGGAATGCCCTTTTTCTACGAAGACGCACAGAAAATCTGCTGAACATTTGATCAATCTGATCATGAGTGTGCCCCACAAGAAGGAATCCAAGCTTCACTTTTTTGAAGATCCCAAGTTCCACTAGCATGGCACGGTATGCAAAGAGAGTTTGGTTCTTGTTCTCCCTAGTAGTGTTATCAAGTTGCAGATAGAGAACTGGAGGCAGTTGGTCTTGTTCACACAGTACCCTATTTAGTATGGTGATAGTGAGATTTGGATCACCATGTATGTTAGGATATGTCAAGAATACTTTGCACTTTAAACTTCCTTTGAAGACCATAGCTCCAACAAGATGGACTTTGACAAAGCATTCTTCTGGTACATCTTTTGGAATGTTCAGGAAATGAGGCAGGGTAGTCTTTTTCTGATCCATCCCGTCAATCACAACTGACATGTATTGCAGTGGACGTTCCAAAGCTTTTTTTCTGTGCTTAGCAAGCTTTCTTCTTTCTGCTGCTTGTTGTTCACGACGTCTAGCAAGATTCTGCTGCACCACGTCTAAAGAAGGAAGTTGGTTAACAACTTAAAAGGAAAAGAAATTTTGAAAACAAAACATGAACTTACTTCTCTCTAATTCTGTCTTAGCCATTTCTCTTTGACTTTTTAATTCTGCACATTTGGAGCAAACAAGCATCCTGTGCTTCCTGGGTATTTTCACAAGGCCAAATTCACTTTTCCACAGTCTAGTAAAGTGAGCATAAGAGATGTGTTGAGATTGGACACATGTCTCTTTGTACTCTCGAAAAATATCTTTTTTTGTGATGTTGTCTGATAAATGGTACATGTCGCTGTTTGGCAACTTTTCACACGTTTCTATAAAGTATCTGTCCATCCAAGAAACAGCAGACAGTGCATGCATTGTAACAATTCTCCTCGGACCACAATGATAATTAATGTCTGGGATCTTGTCCATTCTTTTGTGTATTCGAGACATTCTAGTGGAGCCCAGACAGTGAACAAGCATGAAGCATTTTTGACAGACCTCTTCACCACTAATGTAGTGCAAGGTGTTGTAGTTTGGTCTTACACGATAAGCTAAGTAGCTATTTTGTTCTGCTAGAGACATTGAACTGTAAGTATCTCGAATTGCTCGAAGTCCAGACATGTTAAATTTACTGATGCAATTTTTTGAGCAGCATTTTATTCTCAAAATTCTCCTCATCTTCTGTTCGTCCATGAGGTTTTTTCTTCTTACAGAGGAACATGCACGCAAGGTTAAATCAACCTTAAATTTCTTTGAAGCTTGGTTAGAAAACACATAACCTTGTTGCTGTACTTGGTCAAGGTCGTCATCATCTGAAGAAGGTTCAACTCTTGGGATGACCTCTTGAGAGTTCAGTTGTGTGCTTGAAGAAAAAAGACCACGTGATGTTGTGCCTGGACATGGAGGAGGGCAAATATTGAAAGGAGGAGAAGGGTTGTAACTTGTTGTGGCAGCACTTGTTGAAGCATCATGTTGAAGAGGTGTGGCTGCAAACATCGTCCTTGTTGTGGACTGGAACTCTGCAACATTATCTTCGTTTGTAGCTAGATCTTGGTAGGAGAAGTTGTGCAGTATTTGACATTCTTTAGAGAAATCTGCTGGCCTTTTGTGTGTGATTGAAGTAGAAGAATGTACAAAAGATGGGGGTAGTGTACTCTGAATAAATCGTTGAGGTGGTACCTCTGCAACTTCAGGGGAAGGAACAAAAGGTGCTGGAAGTTTAGTAGAAACAGGAGGAGTGGCTGAGAAAGGAGGTGTTTCCCCGTGTGGACTTGGGGATGGGATAAACGGTTGTGGCAGTTTACTTATTAAAGGACTTGGCGTTTCGTCCAAGTGGAGCAAGCACCTTGTAGAAGTAGGGGTTGTAGAAGTTCGTCCCTCACAGCAAAACCTGGTTTGAACAGTGGTTCCTTCAGAATTTGATGAATCAGATGGTTGGAATGGTGGAGGAAGCTTGTTGAACATTGAACCCGCCATTGTCAGAACTGAAAGAAGAAAGCTAAAATTAGTAACCACCTTTTTTTTGCATGGTGACACTGTATTCCAGAATACAATAGTGTATTCCAAAATTCTTTAGTGTATTCCAGAATACAAAAGTGTATTCTCGAATACACAATTGCAAGTACGTTATCAGAATTGTATTCTATTACACATAGAAAGCTTGTAAGTGTGTAACCTCACCTTTAAAACGAAAATTTTTTGCGCCACAGTAGTATATTCCGCTTTAACAACCCAAGTCGCCGCCTCCAGCGCCTTCGACGGAACCTAGTGCAGCCGTATTCCACTTTACATAGACAAATCCATGGAAAGGTAAGCATGACGCACACCTTGGTACGGAGACTAGTACAATAAGTGTATTCCAGAATACACAATGGTTCTCACAAAGAGCCAAAGTGTATTCCGGAATACACTTTGGCTCTCTGCTGAGGACCACTGTGTATTCTGGAATACACACTGACTTATTTAGGCTCCTTGTCTCCAAAAATTTGTACTTTTTAGCTAAATGTTTCCTAAATTTTAGCCAAAAACTTGTGATAAATTGAAGCTGTTAAGATTAGTTTTTCGTTGTTTTAAGGAATATTTTTAGCATATTTTCAGCAATCTAGGCTAATTTTATGCATTTTAAAAACAAAATAAATGAGACTCTTGAAATTTTTGTTCTTTGAAGCTACTTGCTTACAATTTTTTTCTAAATGTTGCAGGTCTAACAGAAAGGACTCTCAGCAGAAAAAACACAAAGGTCAGTCTAGTACACCTCATCCCCAAGCACGTGTAGAAGCGTCAGCTCCACCTAAGATTTATGAGAACCCAAAGACCCAGTGGTACATAACCAGGGGTTTCAGAAACAAGTACTCCACCCTTACTTTCCTACATGTTGCACAGCGAAGGGGAAGGAGCCTTCTACCAGATGCTGATTTTGTCTGCATCGGACAAATTCACGAGGTTAGCTCTGCTGCCACCGAGTCTGGAGAGAGTGGACGCTTGTCGATTAAAACTACTCAGGGGTTTATGATTCTGGATGACAACTACTTTAAACTTGACAGAGTCATGCCTGATCATCTTTACAAGTACTTGAATCACTATCTTAAGAAGCAGACCTTACTACAGCTGTTGCAATTTATTTGTGGTTCCCGAAGTGAGGACTTTAGTTACAGTGCTTCAGAGGAAGAAGAGGTTGAACCCGATAGCCTTGATGACGATGATTTAAATGTTTCAACTTCAGACTTACGTCTTGGAATGAGCGTGCCGAGGGATACTGTGGCTGCAAAGGAACCGAAGAAGAGAGTATTGGCAAGAGTCGATGTTGAAGATGATTCAGATGATGAGCAACAAAGAAAAAGATCAAAAGGAAAAGGGAAGGCTCCTGGGATTGCAATTAGAGAAAAGAAGGTAGACAAGACTGCTGAGAGAGTGGAACAGATAAATGCAAAAAAGCATGTGCAGGGTGTCATCTATCTTCCAGTGACAAGTTTGAAGTTGCCTCCTAAAAATGCTGCTGGTGAAAGACCCCTTCAGGTAAGAAAGATTTATGCGGACCATCTGAGGAATCTTAAGGATCGAATTAGAAGCAACCCGAACGCACATGTGGCCCCTCTTGTTGTTTTAGTGGACAGAGAGCAATGTGAAAGCCCTGATGACTATGATAAAGAAAATGCAGAGAGTTACTTGCATTACGTGCTTGGTGGAAATCATAGTTTTAAAGCAAGGAGACAATTGTACAATGAAAATTACAACCCTAGGTACCTCTCTGTTCTTTGTGCAGTCTATGTTGGTTTGACTGATGAAGAAGCAAAGATCATTGCCAACACTCACAATGCTGACAATGAGTATAAATTAAAGATGAGCTTCGTCGATAAAATTCGTTTCATGCCGCGAGAGTACCTCATTTTTAAAGGAAAAGTATGGAGAAGACATAAAAAAGCCTGCTTGTTCTTTGGAGCTAAAGGAAGCGTGTGCCATTGAGTGCTGTCTCAAATATGATGAGGCAAACAAAAGACAGTCACTTATCTGCCACGACAACTGGTTTCAATTAGCCTTCAGGGATGGTCGGGTAAGCACATTCTTTATTCCGGAATAGACTTAGTTTTGTGCTTTGTTCCTTGTTGCTAACAAAACTTGCTTGTCCTCACAGCTTTGAGAGTTGCAGAATGAAATATTTAACATGTTTGAAAGGGGGGAGCTCAAAACTAAAGGGAAGGTCTCGGACAAGAAGAAAGGTTCCGATGTTCCCAAAAAGGAGATGACCATTACTGTTTGGAGGGAACTGCAAGGTGTTACAGACAATGTGTTGCTAGAACGGTTGCTGCAAAAAGTTGTGGATAAGGACTTCACTTTAGAGGAAATGTCGAAGGAAATGCACAAGTAAGTGAAATTTCTTGAAAAAACGTTTTTATGGAAACAATTTAGTTATTCTGGAATACAGTTCTTTACGTTCTTTGTTTTGTGACTTGTTCTTTAGAAACATTTGTGACTTATCGACTTGATTGCACCTGATTACCATGCTCTGTTTTACTTTGTTGTATTCTGGAATAAGTATTCATTTTGTGCCGTTTAGCATTTCTCTGGCTTGCTTACAAAGTAGCTAACATCCGAATGTCTGCAGCCAAAAAAATGTTATTACCTGCCAGACTTGCTTAATGGAACAACTAAATATTGAGACCTGGGAAAGATGCAGAGAGCTTTACCCTAGCTCGACAACTGATGAAAAGATTTCACAATATGCTCCAAACTTTGAAGGCTGGGTATGTTTTTATATGCCTTGTTGTTTAAGCAATCTGCTGGTTGACTCACAACAAATTAATTCTTCACAGAATAAGAAGAAGAACAAGGATTTGCCAGAGGGCTTCATGAACTTAGTCGGGGAAGAAAGGGAGGAAAGAACACTAGCTTCCAGAAGAGCTATGGTCCCTGTGGCTCCCTCTGACTATGAAAAGTTTACAATGTTTGACCAAAATAATTTATATGCAATCCAACAGGGTGACTGTAGAAGACTTGCTGGCTTGGTAAAGCCCCAAGACTTTACACTTATAGTTGCAGATCTTCCTTATGGGTTTAAGCTAAAGGACAGCCGTTATGATGATGAACCATTCAAAAATTTAGAGTTCAATGATTTTATTAATGGCATCAAGGAAGTGACAACAGCAAAGCATTGGCGGTTGGTAGTCTTTCATTCAAGCATGCAAGCTGATTTGGTGGAGTCAAATTTTGCTAAGCACTTTAGCTCTCCTACACAAGCAGGATTTGAGAACCTCGTCTGGTAATTTTCTTACTCGCATCCAAACTTGTCTAGTTTGAATGTTTTCTTAAGACGATACGTCATGCATTTTTATTCCAGAATAAGATTTCTTTTGTTAAATTGCCAATGTTTCTGGTGCAGGTACAAAACTAATATAAACTACCATGGTGGAGGGCCAAGGCTGTTGAGCAAGGTCGAATATCTTCATGTTGCTTATTGGAGTTTTGATGGCAAAAGAACCATGGATCATTTTAACACTGCTGCTTGTCAAAACTTTTCCAATGTGTTGGAATTTCCGGCCGTTCTACAGAAATTGCAGGACCCTACTGCACAAGGCAGGGTTGTAAACCAGTACCAAAAACCACAAAAGCTAATCAACCATCTCCTGGATATGTTTTCTCGTCCAGGAGATTGGGTGCTTGATGCTTTCTCTGGCTCTGGTACTACAATTGCTTGTGCACTAAAAAAAGGTCGTAATTGTGTAGCAGTGGACATTGATGCAGAGGCCGTCAACTTTATAAAAACAAGATTAGCTGCCTTACCAACTCTTCCAGATGAGAACCAAGAGCTTGGGGCCAAATCATCTTCAGACTTTGCCAAGCTGACGTCTTCCGAGGTGCAACCTCCACTTACGAGCTGCTTAAGTGATGAAGCCACTTTCGTTGAGCTTAAAAAAGTAGCTGAGGTTGTTGTTCTAGAAGAACAAGCAACAACAGAGAAGCCTAAGTCACCTGACAAGGAGAAATCAGTAGTGCAAGAGAGTGGTCAGCAAAGCAAAAATGATGATGATGAAATTACATATGACTTTACTTAATTTGCTTGTGTTAAATTATGACTTCCATGTGGTTTAGTGTGCAAATGATTGAAATAGTTGAATGTTGATATGCCTAATTCAGATATTTTGCAAAAATAAGTGCAGAAAGTTTTTTAGCTTCCTCTAGCTTGATGTTCTTTAGACTTAATCTTTTATAAATTAACATCGATGATCAAAAAGAGCTACTTTTGGCAAACCTTGCCAAGAGATGTGAAGTTAAAAAGTTGCAGGGGGGTAGAAATTGCATGTCGAGAGTGTACAGATTTCCAAAGTGATGAACTTTTTTAAAAATGTCCCACTTTTAAAAGAGTAGTGTTTTTAAAGGGAATCTTTGAAGCGAGGCCGGCATAACACTCTCGTTTAATTTGCAATCCTATTGACCATGTTTAGCTCCGCTGTAGCTACAGATGCTCTTCAGTTCCATCAATCCAACATAAAGAGTTCCAAAATTTCCCCATTGAATTGGATGACAAGAAGATTTTAGGCAACCCAGTATACTTTTGTCTAATTTTGAAACTGGAGATGAATACAGAGTATCACGACACATTTCTTGAGGGGTTCGAAAAAGCCTCATTGTTCTGCTTCATGGAATTTTTGGGCCCGAAAAAAGGGATGAGCACCTCTACTTTTGCATAAATTTTAAGAAGAAATTTCATTTGATTATTTATCATACTATTATGCTGAATCACTGGCCAACTTGTGATCGATTTTATGTTCTTTTGCATCAAATATTGAGGAAAATTAATTCTCAAATTCTGTTGTGATCCAGTGTGTGCTCATCCTCTGTATCTATCTCTGGCGCTTCTTGAAGAAAAGTATTGTTGTTGTGTGTGATTTATCTGCGTTTCGAGATAAGCAGATAAATCCGCTTCTTAAGGCTAGTTGGCGTGTCCCCCTTCGAGTATTTAAGTCTGCCTCCCTCGCCTTTCTCCCCATCAGCCGTTTCGAGCCTTCTCCTCCATCGGTCGCTGGTTCCCTCTTTCAATTCGTCGTTTGGCACCTTGTTTTTTCTATCTTCGTTCTAGCTTGCTATAGCTTGAAGCTTTGCTTCGATCTAATACTTTGTACATGGCGATCTCTAGATTTGTGTGACTTATTGGCCTTTGTTGCGGTTTGTTTTTAGATTTAGTTTTGTACATGCCTTTTTTCCAGGCTCGAACTCTTAGTTCTATTTCGTGACGTATTGATTAGAATTTTTTGATGTTGTGCTTTAATCGGTGGATTTTGCGTTTTTCTTTGATGGCTACATTCATGTCTATCGGCTAGGTTTGAAACACTGGAGAAAATTTCTATCTCTTGCCCCCTACAAATTGGCGCTGGCTGCATCTCGAGTTGAGGTAAATCTGGGCCTCCCTATATCAAGGACGAACTTGAAGCGGCGTTGGTATGAGCCTGGTGAAGGTAATCCACTTGTCTTTCTCGGTAATTTGGTCTAAGAGCTTATAATCCATTTTAGTCTGTTAGCCAGTTCGCAAAGAACCCATTGACGGCAAAATTTCACGGGAATTTTCTGCTAGTGTCTAAATTGGTTGGACCACGTTTTCACCAGAAGCACACAAATGCTAATAGCTGAGATTCAAATGTAAATTTTGTTTTTCTCTATATCCACTATTTGCAGGTGCCTTTTTCAGCAGACAAATCTGCGGTTACCACAAGTCTTTCTTGAAATCCCGGCAACATGCAAGAGCAGAGTTTAAAAGCAGTTTGGTAAGCGACATTAGGCAGAATCCAGTCTGGCAGAATCCAGTCTAATATACGGTTAACATAGTTTGTGTCCTTTTAGTAGTTTTCCTAGTCTTTTCCTTTGTTATTTGTAAGTTGCCTTTTAAAGAGGGGTCATTACCAATTGGTCATTCCAGTTTATTTGAACTGGTTTATGGTTTGTTGCCTTGCCAAAGACTTGCTTTTCAGCTAATTTTTAAAGCAGTTACGGAGCTGGTACCTCAGCTTCAACATTCTCTCTGTGGCGGTGTTTAGACGGTGTAGGACTCTTGCTTGTTCCACTAGTTCTTGCTCTCCAGTTTGGTTGTCCATTCTAGCGTCATAGCATATTTCAAGAGTCTGTCCTAAATGCAGTCCCTTATTGCCTTTCTAGCTTTTACAATCCTATTTTTACTTAGGGCTCACTTTAGCATCAGTCTTTATAATTGGGATGCATTGGTGATGCTTACATGGGAGCTTCTAGCTCATGCCAGTTGGCTCTTATTTTCACAAGCTCGGATGCATTGGTGGTGCTTATACAAATGATGGGGCTACAAGCTTGCGGGCAATCTTTGGTTCACTGAGCTTGAAGAGATACCCATTTATGAGAAACCAGATCACACCTTGAGGAGGATGCTTTCTGGCTGCGGTATGCCATGATCCATTTTTCGCTCATGTCTACTCGTAAGTATGTGCAGGTGATTGTCTTGCCATTGGTTTAATTGCTGTTGCAGGGGTTGCAGCACACATTATTTGCAGAAGCTTGCTTGTAAAGTTGGACCTTATTTTAAAATATTAATGCCGTCATTTTTCTTAGCGTTAAAGGTCTTTCAGATTCTCTGCTAGCCTCTATTTTTGCCAAGCGCCAGTACTCTTGTTAGGTAGTTATTGGAGTTTCGCATCTGCACACTACTTGAGGAGGTTGCTTTCTGGCTGCGGCATGCCATTAGCACGGTCCATTTTTTGCTCCTGTCTGTTCCTAAGCTTTGCGGATCTTTGCCTTGCCATTGGGTTTTCAATTGCTGTTGCAGGGATTGCTGCACACATTATTTGCAGAACCTTGCTTGTAGAGTTGGACTCTTTTTCTAGAATCTAGTAGAATCATTTTTCTAAGCCTTAAATGTCTTTAACATTCTCTACTAGCCTGTTTGCCAATGCCAGTACTTCTATTACGAGTTTCGCTTGTGCAGCATATTGGAATTCAACACGAACATCCTTAGCCTGCTCATTTATCGGCTAGGAAGTGACTCGATGGGGACCATTGGGCCCTGTATTTTCTGGTTGGCTTTCAGCTCAAAGTATGTGTGTTATCTCAAAGTTTTTATTTTCTTTTTTGGGTACACGCACGTAGCTGGGGGGCATTTTTAATGTCGCGACACAGGGTGCTGATGGGGTGCTTTAAAAACCATTTTCTTTGTAAATTTTTTTTTTTTTTTTTGGGATATTTTTCCTTGGCACGCATTTATATTTCGCCTTAGAATATAAAATTTCAGCCCAAACGGACTTCTAAAAAAAAAGATAAAAATAAATAAAGATTTTTAATGGGGGTGCTGGTGGGGTGCTTGCCGTGCGCGAAAATGCCCCCCAGCTACGTGCGTGTACCCATTTCATGTCTATGCATACTGTCTCAAAGCTATTATTCTCCTTTACTGTCTGAGTGATGTTTTTGCTCATATTGACCTCTTCTATTGTTTGGACAATGTTAGGGCAGGAGCCTTCAGAAGGCATCTCTTGGTTGGTACTTTGTCTTTGCAGATGGTGGATTGTTATGTTTAACACTAAGCGTGATAGGAGGATTGGTACTTCCTCTGCTCTATCTTAAGCTCCCCGTGGTTATAAACCCTGTTGCAGTGTCGCACGTCTTGCATTTTACGAGCCAATCAATTTTAGTGGCTGATACAATAGTACATTGTATTGGGATGGTACCTCTACTTTAGTTGCAAAGTCAGATTCAAAGTGATTTGCACCTATCTGGTATACTCAAAAGGCTGTAAGACGCTTGTTATTCAGGCCGCATAAGGCACTTCATTTGTTGGTTCATGTTTCAGTCCAATTTGGAGTTCTAACTTACTTTACTTGTAGCGGAGTCCAAGCTTCGGGTTGCCATTGTCGTAATACTCGGTTTACTTTCAAATCTCTGGTCAAATCAGTGGCCAACTGCCGCTGTTTTTCATGTTTGTTGGACTTGATCGCAAACACGTTGATTGGATTGCTTGCCCTTTATCCCTTTGCCTTTTTCTAACCTTGTTGGTTTACCATTTTACTTCAGCACTGCTTTGCAATAGGCACAATTGTTTTCTTGACAAGCACACATTCTTCTTTTGCCATATATGCACATTATGTTTTTGACATCTATAGTTGATTGGAGTCTACGCAATTATTGGTCGTGGTCTGGTGTATTGATCGAAGGTGCCAATCTTGCATAGGTGTTGGCGCAAACATGGTTACTTTGCAAACGGGATCTACTTTTTATTATCGTTGATACTTCTTATATTTTATAACTCCTAATGCTCGTGTTGTGATGCATCCGTGTCTTTGCCAGTCTCTGCCACTCTAGGCTTACCAAGTCACTCATGTATGTTGACATATCTCATTTTAGAGTTCCTAGTTGTGGCCATAATTTCATTTCATGACCATCCATAGTAGAGCTGAGTCACTCTAGGTTTTATGAATCTCTCACATACTAAGTTCTACATTGCTATAGGGACATATTTTCATCTAAGCCATCCACAGTTAGTCTTTAGCTTGATGTGTTCCTATTATTTTAACTCTAGTTTGGTTCTTTGGCTTTAAGATGAGGAGGTTGGCTTGATGTGTTCCTATTATTTTAGTTCTAGTTTGGTTCTTTGGCTTTAAGATGAGGAGGTTTGTTAAACATCGTTTCTCTTGTTAAGTTGATGGTTGGTCTTTTTATCTGCCCGTAAGGTGTTTTGCCAGGAACTTGTTCACAAGGACATTGAATGCCCAGACATGCGTCTTCGAATCTTGAGTAGGGCAACATTTGTGTCGATGTTTTTAGAGTGTTTCTTTTGATGGACATTTTACAAGTTTGGTCCTTTTCAAATGTGTGAGTATGATGAGTTGACATGTTTGTGGAAGTGTTAGTTGCTCTTTTTCCCTTTCTATCCGCTCTCATTGTAGGGTTTTGTAGGTTCTGGTATGGGTTGCCTTGGTGCTTGTAGGAGTGTGAGTTGGTGCAAGGTTTGTTGCAAAGTGATAGTGTTGCTTGTTGCTTAGAGTCTTGTGGTTATAGCAACCGCAGGTTCGATCGGGGCTTTTATTTCCTCGTTGATATAGGTCTGGAGTTTTTGCACAGATTGCCATGCGGTCCTTGTTGTCTTGCCATCACCTTGCGCACTTGTAGCTTTTAGGTTTTTATGTGGCTTTAGGTCTTGTAGTAAGGTGACCCCATTGCTTGCGAGCGACGACCCGAACAACATAAGAGTCTAAGAGGAACATCCACACATTTGAACAATCCACGAGGCGCCTCACGCCCACAAGGTCAATACATCTCCACGCCAACCGATCGTGAGGATAAGCGCAACAATGCCCATCCACCGGGACCTGTAACCTGCAAAAACCACTAATGCAACATCCTCCGGGCACGAGGGCCCTATCCCCAGCACAAGGGCCACCAAATCTTGGCGTGAAGGTCGCCACAACCTACACAACTATCCCACTACCTAGCACGAGGGCCATCACAGCACGAGAGCCACCCACAACAACCAAATCTATCCTACCACTTGGCATGAGGGCACAACATCACTAAATCCTTCGATGCAAGCAAGACTTGGACCCAAGGGCATGACCAACAAAGAGGCTACTATACAAAAGCCAAACTCGCACAAGAACCACAAATACTCGCAAGAAAACTCAAGATAAACCATAATAAAGACTAGAGGCTACCTCGAAACTAGGAACTGAAAAAATAAAGGCAACAAGAGCCAACACACGGAACCACTAGAGGATCACAAAAGGCCAAAGTGTACAGGGCCCAAGGGCACAAGAGGGTGGGAGGGGTGGGGAGATAAGCAACCGAAGGAGGAGGAGCTCGAAAAGGCTGATGAAGACAAAGGAGAAGGAAACCGACTTAAGTACTCTAAAGGGGGCACGGCAACTAGCCTCAAGAAGCGGATTTATCTGCTTATCTCGAAACGCAGATAAATCGTACTTCTAGAGCCTAGTTGCACTCAACAAGACCCAACACCACCAACAACCCGGCTGAAAAAAAGAGGCAGAAAAGAAAGAACCTAATGGCCTCATCACCAAGTCTACACAGATACCACAGAGCAACAGACTAAGATCAAGAAACTGGGGCAGATCCAAAAAACTAAGGACACAAAAGAGTAGTGAAGGAAGTGAAAAGATCCAAGAGATTATAATACACCAAACTCCACGTATCCTAAAATACCAGCGCTCCAAAACATGGGACAAGGATCAACCAAGGAGAACTGCCCTTCAGCATCCCCAAATGAGCATGTA
The DNA here is from genome assembly GCA_021234155.1 of Isoetes taiwanensis. Classification (NCBI taxonomy): domain Eukaryota; kingdom Viridiplantae; phylum Streptophyta; class Lycopodiopsida; order Isoetales; family Isoetaceae; genus Isoetes; species Isoetes taiwanensis. The sequence continues at coordinate 1,870,617 of JAJEKV010000059.1, read as the reverse complement.
GACACCCCTTGACAGCGAAAGGTAAAGAACCCAAAAGAACCATAAGGTCTAGTACATGCGATCAAAATAACGTCAGAGGCCCTCCAAAGATGCACAAAAAGCAATTCCTGCAACAAAACCTGACAAAACAAACAACTCCAGAGAGAACTAGAAAGAGTGAGTTGGAAGCTCTAATGAGAAGAGGGCTAACAAGCAAGGACTCTGCAAAGAAAAGGAGTCAGCTTACACGAGCACAAGAAAGAAAAGCCACATTGCTAAAACTGTAAAAAGAGCGTAACCATGAGTAGCCAAAGAATCTCAAAGTGAAGTGCCAGAACCGTAAGTAGCCAAAGAACTTCAAAAGTAAACAAAGAACATCAAAAGAACTCTAATGAAAGAGCAAAACCAAGGAGATTAGTAGATGACGTGTAGACAAGATCCAATCCTGAGGAGTGAGGAAGTGAACCTTGCGAGCAGTAGAAGGGCAAGGGCTTGACGAAAACCACAAAGGGGTGAGAATAAAACCACAAGCATGATGAAGTGAGAAAGAACGGAGTGAACACTAACAAAACACATGCACATACTATAATAGAAATCATACGGTAGAAAGGAAACATGACTAGAAGGCACAAAGGACCTTAGACGTCAGGCACAAAGGGAAGTGGCTTAGCATGTGAGACCCAAAGGAACATGACTCATCGTGGCAGGTATAGGCATAAGAGACCCTCCAACGACCCACCACACAATGAACCAATCCTCAATGCCCAACAAAACAAGTGAAAATGCCTCTCATACCACGCATGCCGCGATCAGCTCCAAAGAAAAGCTGGTAAGAGTATGTTGAAAAGATAACAAGAAGTGCACTAATGACCAAAAACTTAACAATAATGTGAGAATCAGCTTAACAAAAATGTGAGAATCAACTCCATGAGAAAACCCAACCTACTCAACCTTCAACCTCCAAGAGGCTCACAACCCAAATGCTATAGAAAAAACTCAAAAGATGCAAGCCCAACCTTAGACAACGTCCATACAAGCTACAAACATGACCTAAACATGTGTGAAGTTCATGGACCTCCAAATGCTATATCAAAAATTAAAGCATAACTAGGACCCATAGGCACAAGTTGGAAAAACTCAAGAAAGCCAAATTACCAACACTTCAAAACCTACAACCCAAATGCTATAGAAAAGCTCAAAAGATGCAAGCCCAACCTTAGACAACGTCCAAACAGGCTACAAACATGACCTAAACATGCGCGAAGTTCATGGACCTCCAAACGCTATAGCAAAACTAAGACCCATAGGCATAAGTTGGAAAACTCGAGAAAGCCAAATTAGCAACACTCCAACCTTATACTCAAGCAGCAAGTTGGGCCAAATTGAGGGGAACCACTAGGGTAGACTTACTGGAGGACCAATAGGCACAAGTGAAAATGATAAAAACAAAGAGATGACTATGGAATGGGAGAGAACAGGACCCAAGCTAACCAACCATGCACAACAGTCAACCCTTATAAATAGGTATTCTAGCCCACAAGACAAAGAAATGAACGAAGGTGGAAGAAAAGGCTCGAAAAACAACACGATGCTCATGCCCGAAAACACGCGAGCAAATATGCACAAGAGGAAAAACAACATATACTATGTGCCTAAAACACACCCTATAAACATGTATTCTTGAAAAGGGAAGGAGCACAGCATGACCTATAACGCATTGCACAATGAGTGAAAGCACGGCTCTAAAGCTTCGATAGCCCTCAAAGAAAACACTCCAAACTAACTCGTTCAAGTGACCTTCCAAAGCTGCAATGCTAACATTCAATCTAAAGGCGTTCAAATCAACCTGTATAGACTACCAACTCTTCCCAAGTGAAACTGGTTGTAATGTAACTTTACAGTGGAGTAACTCAAAAACCAATGCTAACTAAAGAAATGTGATTAAGAGAAACTACTAAGTCATGACGTCTAGAGAGAAAAAATATGATTATAAAATCATTAACAAGCAAAAAGACACAAAAGAAAAGGCACTCACAACTAAGAAGTGAATACAACCACCACTTACCTAAATGGGAGCAAACTAGCAACTTCAAAATGAGCAAATAGAGGACAACAATAAAGGCGTTCAAATCAACCTGTATAGACTACCAACTCTTCCCAAGTGAAACTGGTTGTAATGGAACTTTTCAGTGGAGTAACTCAAAAACCAATGCTAACTAAAGAAATGTGATTAAGAGAGACTACTAAATCATGACGTCTAGAGAGAAAAAATATGACTATAAAATCATTAACAAGCAAAAGACACAAAGAAAAGGCACTCACAACTAAAAAGTGAATACAAGCACCACTTACCTAAATGGGAGCAAACTAGCAACTTCAAAATGAGCAAATAGACGACAACAATCTTAGAGATGGTGACGAGAGGGATAAACCACAAAATTCATGCACGCGTCTCCACCACAATGACGCCAAAAAAGTCACCATTTACTAGGCCAACCGAGACAATGCAACTCAAAAAATACCATCCAAGGTCAAGGCCAACAAAAATTGAAACGCCAAATACGTAGACTTCAAGAACACATACAAGGCTGTTTGGGGACAAAGGCAGATGCCACTAAAAGGGAGACACTACCTTTCAAGGGGTCCCTTCAAAATGTAAATAACGCAGTGATGGTAAATCCGGCCTAGTACATGCTACAAAAATAGGGAAATGTTGAAGCAACCTAAACATGCTAGACCATGCTAGAAAACGGTTCACAAGCCACGTTCGTGAAGAGTTGATATAGAGTATCAAACACAGTTTGCAGGCAACAACTCACTGCCATTCTAAAACAAAACAAATGTCACATCACTTATCAAAAATGTCCATTCTGAACTCCACCGCCAATAAGTGAAAAAAGATGATAATGTTGCCTTCTTTTCCGTGTAAATTGCCTTCCAAGCCAGCATTTAGAGCAGATGGAGATGGCTTCACACTGCGCACCTAGGAGTAGGCCCGCTTAATAGCTGTTCTACAAATGGAGATGGCTTCACACTGCGCACCTAGGAGTAGGCCCGCTTAATAGCTGTTCTACAAACTCTTAACGCTTCCCTTGCTAGTTCGCATCTGAATAAGCTTCAACACAATAGCCGTGCCACCAAAGGGAACTAAACATTGCAACAAAATAAACAAAGTACCAAGTATGCCAAGGAGCAGGGGCATTACAGGATCACTAGCATCAAAGTTCAAAGCCAGCAGGTAGGAGGTACTGCTAAAGCAAGCTAAGCAAAGTTTTTAACACTGCTCCGGCTTGTGGAAACATCGCAACCCATCTGTGGAAGGATGACAACCCCTCCGGTGTACCAACTTCAATTTGGCAAATTGCCTTGCATCCAGTTGTCAGTACGGTATTTCAAGAATAGCAAGCCACTAATAATGGGGCTTCACACTGTAGCTGTCAAAGAGGCAAACAATGAAGCAAAAGAACATATATGACAGACTTACTGGATTGGCTATATCCCAACTCAAAAGCTTATGCGCTGCATACAGTTTCCTTAGTGCATCAAACTTTAACAACAGAAACACATAATGTAGAAGCCACTAGAAACCTGCAATAAGCAAAGCAAAGTCCAATGTCTAGACCCTAGATGACCATGGCCATTCAAAGGCACTCGCTCATATTACTGTGATATGTTTGTCTAGCCCTACAATCTCGCATCTGTTACTTCAAATACACAAAGTGGACATCGTAGCACAGACAGAGTCAATGTACACAATCAATGTACCCAACTGATGTAATTATTGAGACACAAGGCAACAATTAGTTCAAGGAAAACAAGGATGGACCAGATACCAATAACAAAATACGAACAATCTATGTGATAACTGAAGATGAGATAAATTGCAGGATAAATGTGGCAGAGTCCATGACAAAATGCACAGATTATAGCCTATTGAAAAATTCTTTCCAGCATTGCACACTCGCTAAAATAGAAGACAACACAAACAAAACTGTTCTAAGTGAATTTTAATAAGGGACTTTGAACAACTAGCAAAGCTATGCAACAGACAAACCCAGAAACGCTCAAGAGCAAGAGACAATAACTTACGCAGGAAAGGTGGCATTTTATTGCAGCTGCATTACTCCCTCCAAGCAAGTACATGACCACAGCGAGCCGGGCAGTATGGTGAGTGCACCAAAACCACAAAGCTGCTATAGCTCTCCTGCACCGTGTAGACAAGTTGTAAAGAGAGGCCTCCACCTTAGCTATCCAAGCAGCCAGGTAATGGAAGAAACGAGACAAATAAGGAAGAGCCTTGCTGGAACAATGTACCACCACCAAGTTATGAACCGGATACATATTCTGAGAGCACTCAGGACCTCTGGCTCATCCTTAGAACAAATTTGCAAATGAGAAAAGCCACTTTAAATCCGGAATAGAGAAGGAAAGTGCAATATCTAGAAACTAGAAGACCTTAGTCGATTTCACGCACTTGCTAGAAAGCCATATCCACATCTACAGACAATCCAAGGTGGCATGCAATCCAAACCCGGGATCTGGACACAATCATGCTAAAGCAGCAGAATATAGAATCATACAGGACTCGGCCCTTTGAGCTTTACAGTCATAACGCTAACTGAACATAAATGGCATAGCCGCTATGGATCCCCCAACACAAAGAAATAAAGAGCTTTGTTTGGGCTTGTCATAAAAGGAGGATAAGATGAGAAAACCAGAAGAATGGTACTGACCAGACATCAGAGAGACAAGTGAAAGACAAGTGCTTAAAGTAGAAATAGACTAGATAAAAACGAGAGACTCTGTAAACCCGTTAAGCGTGCTACATCCAGAATGAAGGAAACAGCTCATGCACATCAATAATGAAGGAAAACCAAATCATGTGATCTTCAGCCAGGTCCCAGAATGAGTCTTGTCCAATCCTGACAGCTTGTGTCAATCTTGCATAAGCTACAAAACGATTCTCTGCCTGGTGAAAACCCCTAAAGATATTGAAGGAAACTGTGAGTATATGACAAGAACTTTCAAGTCATAACAACAAGCACGATGAACTGAAAAAAGAAACGCATGATAAAAGCAATCCAGACCCCATCGCAGTTCGTCCAAAAACAATCCAAAGGCGGGACCTAAAGCTCGTGTACTGCTTTCTAGGGCCTTGTCAGCTTGCAACAGGTCACAGAGAAGACTCGATTCCTAGAGGAAATGATCTTGGGAGAAGCGGCCGGCCTGCTTTCAACCGAACTAGGTGAGAAGACGGACAAAATCCCGAGAAAAAATTGATGCACTTAAACCCAACAAATAACCGGTTGTATCCATGAAACAGCTTGAACAAACGGCAATCAAATGAAACTAGAACAGAGATACAGTGGTGGACAAGAGGAGGGTGGGAGGGGTGGGGAGATAAGCAACCGAAGGAGGAGGAGCTCGAAAAGGCTGATGAAGACAAAGGAGAAGGAAACCGACTTAAGTACTCTAAAGGGGGCACGACAACTAGCCTCAAGAAGCGGATTTATCTGCTTATCTCGAAACGCAGATAAATCGTACTTCTAGAGCCTAGTTGCACTCAACAAGACCCAACACCACCAACAACCCAGCTAATGAATGAATGAATGAGCCATGGGAGCCCTCCTCTTTACTTCCAAAAAATGTACAAAATTCTTCAAATGCTTCTATGCAAAAACCCCTCATGCCTACCAGCCTTTTTGGGTGTACAACATATAACACTATAAATGTTCATAGCTGCCAATAGTCCCTCATGCACACCGGCCTTTTTGGGTATACAAGAATATAGGTACGACAAGATAAAACTTAAAACGCCACGTAAGCTAAAAACTTCCAAGCATACCAAGTTGTCGCCCTCCGCTGAAGCGCAACAGCGTACATAACCAATCGCAGCAACGAGTAACCCTACAAAAAAGGAAACCATCTCCTGGCACCAGGCCATCACATAGGCACGAGGGCCCAACACCGGTCATAAGGGCCACCAACAAAGCGCAAAAGGAGCGTACAGACATGAGGGCCTACCAATGGGCACGAGGGCCACCACAAAGGGACTCAGCACAGACCACCAACCATTGCACGAGGGGTCAAGATCAACTCCTAAGCAGAAACAAGGAAAAGAAAGCGGCAAGTGACTACACAAAGAAACACTTGAGGAAAAAAAAAAAAAGGGGGGGGGGAACTATAAGGGACTTAAGGCATAAATGGGTGGGGGGGGGGGACAAGCGACTGAAGGAGGAGAGGCTACAGAACGGCTGATAGGGACACAGGAGAAGGAGGCAGATATAAATACTCGAGAGGGAACATGCCAAAGCCCCAGGGAAGACACGTCAACTAGCCTCAAGAAGCGGATTTATCTGCTTATCTCGAAACGCAGATAAATCGTACTTCTAGAGCCTAGTTGCGCTCAGCAAGACCAACAACACCAAACAACCATGCTGAAAAAAGAGGCAGAAAAGAACAAACCTAAAAACCTCATCACAAAGGCTACCCAAAACTCAATAACCAGGTCCAACCTGCAAACTAAAAATCAATTTGCCCGAGGAAACACCAAACCGGCGGCAACCTTGGCCATGCGTGATGCAATTAGTAGAGAAAGATCTAGAACCACGACGCGTGTGCCCTAAACACGTGGCAGCAAACATGCATAAGGGGAACAAACAACATATTCTATGTGCCTACAAGATACTGAGAGAAGGGTAGTTCTGAAGGCCAACGACGCCGAGTAAACACAGCAAGAGAAGACATGCATCAAGGCCACGACAAGCATATTGCCCCATCTATATAAACTAAGCCAAATGGGATCTGTAATAGAAAATGGAGGTTCAAAGCCATACTAAACTGCAAGGTGAGCAAAGAAAGAAGCACAAGAAAGTGGAGATACCTCTCCCACCAAGCATGCACGCACAACTCAGAGAAAAATGAGGGAAGTCAAGCCAATAAGATGAAAAGGAAAGCATCGACGAACTAACATTCAACCAGCAGATGAAGATCACCTTTATGAAACCTACCCAACCTCCAGGAGGCTCACAACCGACATGACCATGAGCAAGGAGCCAAGGAACAACGACCATATCCCTACAAGCACAAGGCTAGGCAACAACCAATCTGTGAGTGCAACCCTACACGTGGGTACAAGACCTAAGCCTAAGGAGGGAGGACCTCACACTGCGAAGAGAGACAAGATAAGCTAGAAGCCATACTAAACGACTGGTACCAAAAAAGCTAGGGGCTCTTAACCACAAGGGGAGCAGATAGAAACAAATAAAACCACGAACTAGACGAAACTAGATTCGGAAAAGGAAAAGGGAACCCTAACATCAACAAGCTAACACCCACTGAGTAGCACTGAACCAACCAGACCAAACGACCAAACAAGTACAACTCTAAAATCTAAAAATGTTGATAACTCAAACGAAGACTATCAATATGCCAATAACTACCCTCCACATCATTGAACTGGACCACAATGACTAAATCACTAAGCAACCAAGCCTGAGCACATGAGACTACAACAACCCAAGGCAACAGACTACTGATGCAATGAACTAGGGGCCATAAAATAAGACTACGAACCATAACCTGAGAGTGTGCCCAAGGAACGAGTCATGAATAACTCCATACCTAATACCAACCTAGAGTCGCACAACTAAGAGTGATCAAAGAAAATGAGGCACAAAAATGAGTAGTAGAACCATCTAGCCAAAGAAATTTGCACGAAAGAAACTTAGAAACCCAGAGTGACAAAACTAATGATGCAGATGCACTCAGAGGACACGCGCAGAGCTAAAAGCCTATAAATAAACCATAACATAAGAGTGAGCCATGAATTTGCACAAAGGGGACTTAGAAACCCAAAGCGATAGAACTATAAATGCAGATGAAACCACGCAAAGCGACAAACTATTGATGCAGATAGAACTCTAATGATGCAGATTAATAGAAACACGCTAGGAGCCACAAAATAAGACTAAGAACCGTAACTCCGAGGCATTAAACAAGACTAGGAACCATAAAATAAGACGAGGAACCATAACATATTGTTACGAAGAACTTCATCCCATTGGACAACCGAGAGTGGCACAACTAGAAGCAATTAGAAAAGAAAGAGGCAACAAAGAGGAATAGTAGATCCATCTAGCAAAGGAAATTTCCACAAAAAATTTTAAAACAACCAAAGCGACAAAACTAGTGATGTAGATGAACTCAAAGAATGCTAGGCACCATAAAACACAACTAAAAACAACAACCTAAGAATGCATCAGGCAAAACCAGAAACCTATTACCAAACCTAGATTGGTGGCACAACTAGGAGCAAATTAAAGAAGAGGAGGCATCAACAATGAATAGTAGATTCATCTAGCAGAAGGAAATCTTGCACTAACATCTAGGAGGATGGCACCGAAAAACATCCCAAACCACAAACGGTGGGGACCACCGGTGTGAGGCATCAAGCATAAAGTGCAAAACCCCGACTATCAACAACAACATCAAGGTGGCCATCTAATAAGCTCGCCTACTAGTGCCGCCAAAAACCAAATGTTCCTCCCAAGCCGACGTGCAGAGCTCTTAAAATTTAAGCCTACTACAAAGGTGCAGCCATATGCTACAACCCCTAATAAGGAAGGAGAAAGAAAGGAGTAAACTATCACAAAGTCATATCAAAAACAAAGGAAAGAAAATATACAAAAGGCGACCAACCTCCAAAGGGGCAACTATGGAACGGCAAAGGGGTAAATGCGCAAAACCAATTTGTTAAAACCAAGGTAACAAGTCATAACGGAAACTGGCCGACTCAACCACACAACAAAGACCATACTATCCTAACACCTTACACAGGCCAAGCAGAGAAAATGACAAGCAACAAACACCGTGTAACAAGTCAGCGTTTGTGGAAATTGCTGTGCCCCCACGTCCCAGCAATGCAAACCTCTTTGGACAAGAATATATTATGCAAAAGATGAACAAAAGTCAATGATAAGAATCCTAGAACGTAATCTCAGATCAAGAAGAATGTGTCCATCTCGTTACTGCCCATGCAAAATGATATACATCACATGTCACCTCTTGAATCTTGCAAAGCTGAAAGAGAGAAAATGTAAACAATTCGCGCCACAATCGGCACAAAACAATGCCGTGCATATCTGAAGGGGCCAATGGAGCATCTCACAGTAGCTTAGCAGCGCCATCCCGCTCGTGGTGCCATTCAGTTCTCTGCTGCTAAAAAAGCACATACCCATATCCGCAACACATAAAAACAGTGCCCTGTATCTTAGGAGCTCCCAAGGGCCTGCTCATGGCCACCACAATCTCCTCAAGCTCCCATGTCTTCATGCCAAAACAGTATCCTGCATCTGTAGGGCTCCTAAGGCCCTGTAGAGCTCCTAAGGCCCTGCTCATGGCCACCACAATCTCCGCGATCGTACAAGGCAGAGCTGGAACGAATTTAGAATGCTTCAACTTCAACCTGTTAGGAGCCAAATCATCACAAAGGGGTGATACCGTCAGCTCGGAAGATAGTGCATAAAAAATGTGGAAAAAACTGGCATTAGAGATATGAAACAAATAAAGAAACTGAAACTGCTTTGCAACACCCCACTAAAAACGCCTATCTATGACACAAGCTGCTCAAAGCCCTGAGGTGAGACAACATGACTTATATAGATACATAAGAATCTAAGTGCAAACTCAGAACAATGGAATCAAATAACACGTGAGGATCAATATCAGTATCAATAGGAATCTCCGAGACCTCTACGCCATGAAGCCATGTTGCTGCAAAATTAGCAAACGCAGAAGCCAGTTCAAGAGTGAAAAACACAACAAAGTGGGGCACGTTGAGATGGCACCACAGAAGTAAAAGGGTGACCACTGCAGAGACGACCAAGCCAGCATGGAAAGAAAGCTATCGAAAGACCGTGGGCAATTAAATAACATGGTTGTCTACTGCAGGAATCACCATGCCAGCAAGCAAAAAACTAGAAAAAAACCGTAGGCAACTACCAGCTACTCAAAACCTGAACGCACCACTGGACACCATACTACCAGACCTCGGCAAAGGAAAGAGTGCAACACGCATGCATTCAAACTCTGAGTATAAACCTCCTATAAAGTGTGTGCAAGAGAAACCAGCCTAAACTTAGATGACCTGCACGTCCATAACAACACCGTATCCTCAAGTTAAATAGAGAGCTTAGAATGAGAAGCAAGCAGAGCGTGACAAGAAAAAACAGCAACAAAGAACCGCCGAAAGGAGATCTCTATAACGTGAGGAAAGCTAAGCATGCCAAGAAGACTAGAACAGCAAAGAAACGTTGTACTACTCTGTAAAAACAGAATGTAAACACACGATAGAACCAGCCGACTCAAAATATGGCCATGATCGAGGAAATAAACATAAACAAAAGCAATTAGAACTAGCAAACTAGGAACTCAAACTCCCTAAGGGCAGAAACCAAACAGCTAAAGAGGTAAACAAACCTGGTTGGCGCTCACACAGACAGCAACAGCAGACAACAACAAAGGCTCCGATAGCAGCCAACGATAGTGTACCAATACAACTGGGTAAGGCCAACCAATGCATGGACACCGGTGAGAAGAACTATGAAATCTAGCCAGCGGGCATGGAGAAGCAAAGAAACTCGAAATTTTTATGTGGCTACAAGCGGCTTCCATCAGGCTGTGTACGATACATAGGCAAATAATACATAGGCAACTTAACAATGAACAAACATGACACCTGATACTAAGAACCAGCACAAAATTCTATAAAGGATTGAGAGACATGAATTATCAGGGCAGGCTGTGGCAGGTGTTACTTGATCCAAAGCACTGGCAAGAAAGGAATCTGCACAAAACCTCCAGGGGACTAGTATGAAGCAGGCTAGCCGAGCATGTAACAGGACGCCAAGTCCAGCCAGGGAGACCGATTAGTAGTGCCAGCTCTGATGGAGTAGACAATAACCGTCTAACGAAGAAAAACAACAACCTACGCTGCTATTTAAACGAATAGGAAACCCACCGCTGGGAACACCGTGAGAACAAGGAACCACAAGGAAATTGAACAGGAAGAAATCGAGATCTTGGGACTGCCCCCCATAACCCTCTCGAGCATCTGATACAGGAACACCAACCCTAAGCTTCATGCAACTGTAAACACAACCTAAGCTACACAAAAATTAGTAGTGGCACGGCTATGGATCAGAAAGGCTGTTTGAAAAAACACCAACGCAATTGGAAATCATCACCACGGCACCGCCAACAGCTCACTCGGGCTATGAGGAGTTGAAAATAAAATAAGAATACAAAAAGAGGAAGAAGCAACGACCGGAACAAAGTGTAAGTATCCACTCGAATCAAGAGGCGGCAGAGCCGACCATCAATCAAACACAAATGCACGAAAGATCGATTAGTTGAAAAAGGCGCATGGTTGTTTGGTGTTGTTGGTCCTGCTGAGCGCAACTAGGCTCTAGAAGTACGATTTATCAGCGTTTCGAGATAAGCAGATAAATCCGCTTCTTGAGGCTAGTTGACGTGTCTTCTCTAGAGCTTTTGACATGTTCCCTCTAGAGTATTTATAGCTGCCTTCTTCTCCTTTGTCCCTATCAGCCGTTCTGTAGCCTCTCCTCCTTCAGTCGCTTGTCCTCTTTCCTAAGGCGCTGGTGTGCCTACTCCTCCGTCTATTTGCCTCCCCGGTTTTGTATTCCAAATGCATCATCATGTTCATTTCCCAATGCTTTTGCTCTTTTGCGGCTTCAGTCCTGACGGCTTCTCGAACTATCAAGTTTAGCCGTGGAAGCTTGGTGTTCCGTGGCGTATTTTAGTTTATTCTTGTTCATGTTTTGTTTCAGTTTGTTTTGTTTCGGTTTTCTTTGTTGCTGGGTCACTGCAAGTCATCTATTTCGTGTGGTACTTAGGAGCAATTTCGTGTGATACTTATGAGCAGTCTGGATTTCTAAGCTCTGCTTGTCGGCTGGATCTTGGAGCTTTAAAGCTTCGCAGCCGTTTTGTGTTTTTTCCTTCCGTATGCTTGTTGCCCTGTTATTTCTTATGAAGTGCATTTTCAGGTCCTCTTGTTATGTTTCCTGCATGTTTTCCTTTTTTTCTTGTTTTCCTAATCGTTTTCTCTGCATCTGTGCTGTCGATTTTGTTGTATTGGGCTGTCCTACTGCCGACTTTGTTCTTGTTGGGCCGTTGTGCTGCCGTTTTGTTGTTATTGGACTATCCGCGACTCCCTTATCGGTGGTTTTCCCTATTTGGTCTGCTTGTGGTTTGTGGTCAGATTAAATGACCTGGAATTTTCAATCGATTCAGGTAGCACAGGGAATGGGTTGCAGAGTCCTTGGATCGATTGTTTTTTTTCTCAGGTTTTTTTTCAGATTTGGTGGCCGGCATCTCTGTGCAATTCCGTTCTCAAGCTCATGCAGGCTCTGGAGTTGTTGTTAGCTCTCTAGGCATGTTTTGGACACGAAGCCATCCAGACGGATCCTGGCTGTTCGCACCTCTACATGAGCCCTTCCTTACTTTGTTTCTTAGCTTTCAGCCATGCTTCTGTATTCTGCTGTTATGCCTTAGTCGTGGCCTAGTAGGATACCTGCTCATAGCCCATATTCTGAAGTCTCAGGGAGATGCTTGAAATCTAGATGTTTGAAATCTGGACCTGTTCTTTGCAACCTTTCTAGAGATTTCATGCCCCGTGTATGTGGCTGGGTGTGACTGTTTCCTTTTATTAAGTCCTAGCCCCTCTGCATCCACTCCAACATATCTGATAAGATTACTTACTCATCTGCGGCAGGCGAAGAAGGCATGTTGAATATGTTTTGCATGATTTGGGTCCATCTATATTAGTTCGCTTTTGGCGAATTTGGATCTGTCTCACCTTTTGTTGAGTATTAGGTTGCCTGTGTCTGCTAATTGCATTGCCAGTTGCTTTAAACTTGGTTAAGCTAGAAGATCAGGTATGCATTTGTTTTAGCGAGCTAGCTATTTGTGGTTTCCCAACTGCCTATCATTGGTTTTCTGGCCCCTTACCATCTATCTTTGGTTTTCTGGCCTCTTAACGCTGCACAGTGCATTGGTCAAGTCTCCTCTGGTAAGTCTCTTTGAATTACGGCCTGTTAGTTGACATTGCTACTGTTCAGACTCAGGACTCATTGTGGAGGCAAGGTTTACACGTTATGCCAACCTTCAGCGGACGCAACTCATGAATCCTGAGTATCAGGAGGTTTAGGACATGATTTGCGGAAGATTCCAATGTCGCAGCGAGTGTGTCACTGTAAGTTCAGTAGTGGTAAAGAAGGGTTGCAGGTGAGCCTAGCAGGTATGTGAGAGGTAGCTTGCTGAGAAATGGTGCCATTTATGCTTTTGAGGTCTTTGAGGATGTTTTACATTTACTTAGTGTTTCTGCTTTCCTTATTGAGATTTTACTTACCTATCGACATACTATATGCCATCCACTGCACTCTTTCTCTCGCTAGTAATGGCAGTATGTTTTAGATATATGATGTGCAAGGTTGTTCGTAGCTCATGCTGAGTTTTTTGTATCCATGCATCTAGTCATCCTGAATCAAGCTCTTCCTTTGTGGTTGCTTGTGCGCATCTTGTGGAATGAGAGCACGTGCTTCCATTGCACCACATTCCTTTTGAGTGCCACATTAACCACATATTGAGAGTTGGCATGTTTGTTTTTGCAGCCTTAGACCTTATCAGCTCATATTCCTTTTGTCTTGGTTGAGTATATTGCCAAGTTGGATCCGGCTGTTTCATGTCTTATGAGGTCTTCTATATATTTTGGTGATTTTGTTGTCCTGTTGGGGCTTTGAAGATGGTATTTTTTATGTTAACATCTGGTTGGACAGACTTTCTTAGGGATTTGAACTTGCAGCCGAATTCTGGATCTGTATAGCAGCGTTTCTCACTAATGGTGTTCTCTTGAGACTAGTTGCAACTTACAGCAGTTTACCTTTGTCGCAAAGGAGGCGTATGCAGATTGGAGCTCTTGTAAACTGTACCACAGTGTTCAGCATAGCTAGAGCATGCATGGAGCATTTCACCTAGTGCGATGCTGTCATAGGTGAAGTTTCATGAGTATGCAACATCAACCTTTCGGATGAACCCATTTGCATAAGCATGTGGCTAGTTAAGAGCTACCATGACCTTCCGTAGCCTGGAGGCTTGCAGCAGTTGAAACAGTTCCAGTTAAGGGCTCCTTTGTTTTGTTCCGTGCTCCTCTGTGATTTTGTAATCTCTGCTCTTCCTTCCCTATCAGCCAACATTGGTCACTAGTTTGATTGCGTCAACCCATGTATGGGATTCAAGCTACTTTTGTGGTTCCTTTATCTAGTTTTGTATGGTAAAGTTAACTCTGCATCGGCTGGAGCAAGAACCTTTTGAGCCTTTACCAGGTTGATTTTTTACAAGAGTTTGGTTCAGTGTGGTTTTAGCACCCTGATTGTCCTTTTAGTTATCCCTTTTACCAGGTTGATTTTTTTTTTTTTCAAGAGTTTGGTTACGTGTGGTTTTAGCATCCTTATTGTCCTTTTAGTTCTTTTTTATTTTCTGGTTCTACAATCTTGCATTGAGTCTACATGCTAGGTTTAATTCTTGGGATTGGACGTGGCCTTTTGAGCTCAAGCTTTAGGCGTTGTAGTCATTGCACAATGGTATGGTTAGGGCAAGGACCATATTGAATGTAGGCTCTGATTTATTGTTCATGCACCTTTTGGCATTTCTCGTGGACTATAACCTGTGTTTGCCCTTCATCTTATTCGGTGCTAAAGTCCTTTGTATTAGTTTGAAGTTCATGTAGTGCTCACGCATTTAGACACTTGGGGGATTACGAGCTTGGTTCATGATGCTTGTTAGCACTCACTCCTTTACACACTTCGAGGGAGTACCTTGGTTTAACAATGCATGTATAGTCTTGATTCCCCTCTTTGCTTTCACAGAACTTTTGCTCGTAAGCCATGCACAATTTTTGCTTTTTCCGTTAGTCAGTTTAGACCTTTGTTCAATTCATGAATTGGTGTTATTATACGAAGCCTTAGGTATTTGCTTGTCACTTGGATGCACTATAGTTTCTTATCAGGATGCGTTGGGTATGAGTTAGGTATAGCCTAGCTGTTTTCCAATGTTGCTAACTTACATCTATGGTACCTTATTTTGTAGTTTGCACCTGTCAAGTTCAAAATCAGGATGCATTGGGTATGAGTTAGGTATAGCCGAGCTGTTTTCCAGTGTTGCTGACTTACTTCTATGGTGCTCTATTTTCTAGCATGTTATGGCTTTTGTAGTTTGCACCTGTCAAGTTCAGGCTTTATGCATTGTTGTCAAGTTCAAGCTTTGTGCGTTGTTCTCTCACGATTGCTATTGACTCCCCTCATTCTTTCCCTGAATTGTTGGTTGCATGTGTTGTATGGGAGGTATCTCCACGTTCTCGTGTGGTTTTTGAGTAGCTACTGGCCTTCTATTCTAGTCTAGTTTTTTAGGTCCTTAGCATGCTTGTGGTATGGACGTGTATAGCTTCTTTCTCTCGTTCCCGATCCTCTTTGCTTTTTACCAACCTTGGCATGCTCTACTTTGTTGTGTGGGCTCCATTCTCTTGCTTTTTGAGGTCTTTTAGTTAGCAATCCCTTGTAGTCGTTGCATAGCTCGCTCTAGTGGGTCTAAACAGCCTATTTTGATATCCTTCGTGCTATTTAATTCATCCTTTCCATTTGCCTTGCGTGTCCTATTAGAGTGTTAGAGTGCTTTTGTTAGTGTTCATTTTTTCCTTTTCCAAATCTCGTTTCATTTATATGGCTCATTTACGCATTTTGAACCCGTAATTTGGTGATTCTCATCCTGTTGCGCGCTAGTCAGTTTCATTTGTGTGAGTCTTTTGTATGAGTTCGGTTGCTTACCTTTGCAAAAGTTTTGTACAGCTAGTAGTTGGTTGTCACGTGTCTGGCATGGGCGATATGGTGTCACTGCTTGGTATGAGTTTTTGTATGTTGATCCTTTTGAGCCTAACTTGTTGCATGGTCGTGTTTATGGGTTTTTGTTGGCCGTTGTGGAGGGTATCTGCGCTTTCTGTATTTGTATTAGTGTATGGATTTTGCTTTGCCTTTGGTCTTGATGCACTTTTCCCCTTTATTTACGATAGGCCTAGTTGACATTTTGCCTAGTGTCCATGAAAGTTATGTTAGTAGCTTGAGTTTCTCTCATTTCAATTAGCTTTCTGACGTGCCTGTGAGTGCAAATTTTGGTGGGTCCTAATGAGGCTCTTTCTCTGTTTTGGTCCTTGGTCACCTTGTTCGTGTTCCCATCGGCTCAGATTTCGCAGTTAGGTTGCGGACATAGTCTTGTTCCCTTACCTTTGCGTGTTAGGTTGTTTGCTTGCTCCTTGGCTCCTTTCTTATTTTCATGCGCATTTCCTTTCTTGCTGTTTATGCTCGAGTGTCGTTTTGAGTAGCTACTGGCCTTCAGTGTTGCTCTGTGGCCTTAGGAGTTTTCGGAAGGTTATGGGATGTTGCCATGTTTCGCTTTCCTTCTAGGTTTTGTCGTTTCAGCAGGTTGTCACCTTATATTTTGGAAAGGTTCATTTCCTTCTTCCTCAAGTTTAGGTTTTATATGCACATCATGTTTGAATCTCCTTGGTTTGATCTTTCATGAGAGTTGCTTATTTTATCTTTTTCCATGTTGTTTGGCCTAGGGGTGGGAGTGACCTTTGAGATCCATGAATTTCACACTTGTTTATGTTTGTGGCTTGCTTGGACGTCGTCCAATGTTTGGGTTTGCACCTTTTTGAGCATTCGAGTTGTGAGCCTATTGGAGGTTGAAGATTGCGTATGGTTGGTTTGGCTTTCTCATGGTAGGAATTCTCGCATCCTTGTGACCTTGATTCTCACATTTTTGGTTCCTTAGTGCGCTTCTTGTTCTCTGTGCATCTAACCCTTCCATTCTTGGAGTGATCGTTGCATGCTTGGTATGAGAGACCTCTTTTCTTGTTTTGTTGGGCATTGAGGTTTGGTTTTCTTTCGGGACAACCCTTGTCGTCCTTACCTTGTTAGACCTGGTTATTGAACTTTGGGTAGCCTTTGCGATGAGGTCTTTAGGTTTGTTCTTTTCTGCCTCTTTTTTCAGCATGGTTGTTTGGTGTTGTTGGTCCTGCTGAGCGCAACTAGGCTCTAGAAGTACGATTTATCTGCGTTTCGAGATAAGCAGATAAATCCGCTTCTTGAGGCTAGTTGACGTGTCTTCTCTAGAGCTTTTGACATGTTCCCTCTAGAGTATTTATAGCTGCCTTCTTCTCCTTTGTCCCTATCAGCCGTTCTGTAGCCTCTCCTCCTTCAGTCGCTTGTCCCCCACCCCCCCACCCATTATGCCTTAAGTCCCTTATAGTTTGCCCTTTGTTCAAGTGTTTCTTTGGGTGGTCACTTGCCTCTTTCTTTTTCGTGTTTCTACTTCGGGATTGATCTTGAGCCCTCGTGCGATGGTTGGTGGTCTTTGTGCTGAGTCCCTTTGTGGTGGCCCTCGTGCCAATTGGTAGGCCCTCGTGTTTGTACGTTCCTTTTGCGCTTTGTTGGTGGCCCTCATGCCAGGTGTTAGGCCCTCATGCCTGTACGATGGCCTGGTGCCAAGAGATGGTTTCCTTTTCAGCATGGTTGTTTGGTGTTGTTGGTCTTGCTGAGCGCAACTAGGCTCTAAAAGTACGATTTATCTGCGTTTCGAGATAAGCAGATAAATCCGCTTCTTGAGGCTAGTTGACGTGTCTTCTCTACATGTTCCCTCCAGAGTATTTATATCTGCCTTCTTCTCCTTTGTCCCTATCAGCCGTTCTGTAGCCTCTCCTCCTTCAGTCGCTTGTCCTCCCTGCCTCCCTATCACTTTGCTTGTCCTCCCTGCCTCCCTATCACTTTGCTTCCTATCACGCTGCTGGTTCATTTCTTTGGTTCATTTCTTTGTTTCCTATCAACACTTTCGGTGCGCCTGACGAGTTCAGGTTTCTTTGACGATGCTGGATCCTTGATTTCTCTATCGCCATATTATTCTTCATCGAGGGTTTGAATTTTCTCCTGTTTTGTTTTGCCATAGCGACTCAGAGTTGTTTCAAGTTGGTTGCTTAGCCTTCTGTTTTAGCGAGGATCTCCATCCCTTTCAGCCGAGGAGGATTTTGACCCTGTCTGCGCCTCGCAAGAGAGGTTTTCCTGTGCCTTATAATTGGACGATGTTTCCTACTCTGTCTTTTGCTTTTTCCGAGTTGTCTTTGTCATTTTTTGAGCTTGTCTTTGAAGTTTTCTCATTTTAAGCAGCATGCGGCATATCCAGACTCAAGCTTCATCCCCGGCACTGCCTTTTTTGATTTGCTGTAGTTTTCTAAGGGATGTGTGTTTTTTCCATATACAAGCAGTACATACATGGTTGACGGATATGACTCAGAGTGTCGTTAGTAGTCTCTTATCTTCTTACACATGCTACACGATTTCCTTGAGAATAATAGCTATTCATAGAGTTTATTTGACCTTTTTATTTGCAATTTTGTCTTCGTCGCTCTTCTAGTCCGAAACAGAGACAAGCAGCTAGCGCTGGACTATGGCAGCTACAGAAGAGAATGGCTTTAGATGGTACAGGTTGTTGCAAGACGCTATACTTTTCTTCGGTGGGAAAGTGAAGTGAAGATCATTTTAGACGCTTTCAGAATGTAAGTTTCAGCAAGGTTAAATGCGTGTCCTTTGTGATTTGCAGTTGTTGTAATTACTAAGTCTAGTCTGTTTGGCGGGTTAGTTTCTTGCAATCTTTATCCAGATTTGTTTGTATGATTCCTTGATTTTCTAAATTGCCTATGCTTTACCGTCTCCTTTTACTTATTCCCCTCCTTTGTTGCATGTGCTCTATGTTTTCTTGAAGGAATGCAGAGATTATAGTATAGTTCTGGAAAGCACCTTTTGAGGTTCTTTGTAGGTCTTATTGCATGTCTCCATCTATCGGAGGTTTCCTAAGCCCTTGTTAGTATGCTGTTACAAACAAGGTTTCAGCCACTTCTTTTGTAGATGTATCTATAGTCACGATATAGGTTACATGTAGTATTTCGTTTTGCAATAATTCACTCCTGCCTGCAATTGTTCAAGGGTTTGTGTGCTCACAACATCCGAAGGTAAGTTAGTCTTTTTAGAGGCTTGTAGCCTTTGCATTGTGCTTGTTACTTTGTGCAGGTGGAATTGGATAGATTTGGTAACTCTTGGCCATTTGAGGAAGGCCATGACTATGTTTGTTAATACCGACCCTATAAGACCTGTTCAAGCAATTTGTCCTCTATTATGGTTTAGGGTCAGTCTCTGCCTTTTGCTACATGAGTTAACGTTGGGCTCTTTTGGATGACCAAAGCAAACATACAGATGCACAAGGAAATGCTGATACCACATGCTTGCCCTGCCTACTGTGCACCTTTTTCATTCTAGGTCTTCTTTTATTGCTCGAAGCTATTATTGGGGATCCTTCTCTTTGCATGTGGCATTATGGGTAGACCTGCAGCTGGATATTACAGTTATATGGACAGTTTCGTTTCATGGTGGGGTTAGTCAAGTTTCTTGCAGTTTCGCATCCATAACTTGTCTAAAGTCCATATGAATGTCCTCAAACCTTGTATATGTAGTTCACATTTTACGGTTTAATTCTACAGGTTTGGTTTCCAGAATGTTTTTAGATGTGTTGGGTGATAAGCCTTTGTGTTTTTTCGAGGGATGCTTTGTGCGTCTTTAAGAGTATCGCTTGAGATGTTCCTACTCCGGTGTCTACCAGGTCATTCTTTTGTGCTTAGCATAGCTTGAGATGTTCCTATTCTATTAGGTCATTGTTTTGCTCTTTACATATTTGTCGGCTTGCATCTTGATGTCTAGTGATTCCACACTAGTTGTAAGTTCTTTTGTTGAGAGGTCTAATATTATGCACGTTGT
This sequence comes from Isoetes taiwanensis, assembly GCA_021234155.1. Lineage (NCBI taxonomy): Eukaryota > Viridiplantae > Streptophyta > Lycopodiopsida > Isoetales > Isoetaceae > Isoetes > Isoetes taiwanensis. The sequence goes on along the minus strand of JAJEKV010000059.1, from coordinate 1,850,707 downwards.
ACCTTTTATGTGCTTTCTAGTACTCTTCTAATCCTGATAAGGGTGCAGTATAGACCAGGTGCAAGTGTTTCAAATAATGCCAAGTGTGACGAGTGATGTAGCGCATGTGGACGCGGCTCAAGGGGCCTCTAGAAGGAAGGCATCTCGTTGTTGGTGCTTTGGTGCTTTCTCTTTGCAGATAGTGTGCAGTTTTATTGTTAACAATTTGGATGATGGAAGGATTGGTGCTTCGTTGCTCTCTTTCTGGCTCTACACACCTATAAACCTTTTTTCCTCTTGCAGCACAACTCGACTTTCGTCTTACAAGGCTATGATCAGATCTTGCATCTTACAAGGCTATGAACAGACTTATTTAGCTGGATTCATGTCATGATTTAGCTGGATTCATTTCATGTTTTGTCAAGAAGCTTGGTCGTTGGTAATATTCTCAGTTCTTATTTCGCTAGTGAGTTCTTATGTTACTTTTAATTATCTTGACCGTTGGTAGCTGATTTTCACGATTTTGACTTGGATTTGGGGTGAGGAAGAATTGTGGTGGAATAGTATTGCGTGAAACAATTGTGTTTTCGGAATATTGTTGGGTAAGGCTAATTGGGTCTTGCAGGCTTGTTTTTTCTACGCTCATTGTTGGTTTACCAGTTTGCCCTTAACCTCTTGTTTGCAACCATCATACTTTCCTATTGGCCATCTTTTGTTTCTACTATTTGTGTGCATTTTATTTCTGCCATTTACAGTGCATTTTAGAATGGTGCCAGTTGTGTGCATTTTATTTCTGGCCTTACGGTGCATTTAAGAATGATGCTGCATGCATTTTATAGTTGCCTTGCATGAACACTGCTTATCCTTGTTGCTGTTCATGAGTTTGGATGTTGGCACTTTAAGGTTGCATGGGGTATTGGTGTTGCTCATTGCCTTTATGGGTTTGCACTAGCCTGGTTAGGTAGGACCTTGGCGCATAAGGTGCATGGGGTATTGGTGTTACTCATTGTCTCTAAGGGTTTGCCTTAGCTTGGTTAACTTTTACTTTGCAATTGATCTGGCATTAGAGTTGGACGTTCTACCTTTGTCATGTTGTCAAGTGGAGATGGGCAGTTGCTTTATTGAGTAGGTGGTTTAGGGTCGTTGTACAAACATGAGATCTACTGTTGCCCATAATATGTGTTGGTCTTGCAATTTTGCTTTGGACACGCTCTGGCTATCGAGAGGTCGTCATGGAGGTTGAGCAGGTTAATTTTATAGTTAAGTAGTCTTTTCTCTTAGTTGATTCCCATATTTCTGTCAAGTTAGTGCCCTTCTTAGCTGTAGTCTTTTCTATTGACTCTCAGTTTTTCTCACGAGTTCGTCGCACTTGCTTGGTATGAATAGTATCTGTTGTTCAGGTGTAGTTGCCTCTCATTGGGGAGGGAGTTGTCTTTTGTAGCGTGTTTGGGAGGTCTTTCGCTCTGGAGCTTTGTCCATTTGGGCACTCGAATTGCTATTCTCTTCATAAGGTTTTAGTGGCTTGTTTTGGTATTGGTGTATGCTCGGAATAGTTGTGTGTTTATAAGTTGGTGGAAGTTCTCATTGTGCCTTTCCTAGTAGGTCCTTGGTGGAATGTTTAGCTTGGTTGGTTATAGCTGAGGTCATGACCACGCATTCTCTAGTTTGGATATTGGCCACCCTCTCGATAGAGCACAATCTAGTTGTTGTTAGGAGTCTATAATTGTTACGTAGTTGGTATGCATAGGCTAGTAGTTGGATCTGTGGTCGTATTCCTGCTCCCAATGCTATTGGTTTTTGTTCATTGCTCGTATGTGCAACTGGTGCCTTGACCTTGTTCCCATTACCTTGGTGTGCTAGAAGCAGATAGTTGCTCTTCTTTGTCTGTTGCGATTTTCGTTGGCCTTTTGTGCACATTATCCCTTCTATTAGGTCTTGCCTGTTTAGGTTGAGAGCGTGTTCATGGTTTAAAAGTTCCTTTTGCTTCTCATTTAGTCTAGTTTTTTAGGTCCTTAGCATGCTTGTGGTATGGACGTGTATTGCTTCTTTCCCTCGTTCCCGGTCCTCTTTGTTTTACCAACCTTTGCATAGTTTGTTGTGTGGGCTCCATTCTCTTGCTTTTTGAGGTCTTTTAGTTAGCAATCCCTTGTAGTCGTTGCATAGCCCGCTCTAGTGGGTCTAACAGCCTATTTTGATATCCTTTGTGCTATTTAAGTTATCCTTCCCATTTTCCTTGCGCGTCCTTTTAGAGTGTTAGAGTGCTTTTGTTAAGTGTTCACTTTTTCTTTTTCCAAGTCTCGTTTGTTTGTGGCTCATTTACGCATTTTTAATCCGTAATCTGGTGATCCTCATCCTGTTGCGTGCTAGTCAGTTCTACTTATGTGAGTCTTTTGTATGAGTTCAGTTGCTTACCTTTGCAAAAGTTTTGTACAGCTCGTATTTGGTTGTCACGTGTCTGGCATGGGCAATATGGTGTCACTGCTTGGGGTGGGAGTGACTCTTGAGATCCATGAACTTCACACTTGTTTAGGTCATGTTTGTGGCTTGCTTGGACGTCGTCCAATGTTTGGGTTTGCATATTCTTGAACATTCGAGTTGTGAGCCTATTGAGGTTGAAGATTGAGTATGGTTGGTTTGGCTTTCCCATGGTAGGGATTCTCGCATCCTTGTGACATTGATTCTCACATTTTGTTAAGTTTTTTGGTTCCTTGGTGCGCTTCTTGTTCTCTGTGCATCTAACCCTTCCTTTCTTGGAGTGATCGTTGCATGCTTGGTTTGAGAGACATCTTCTCTTGTTTTGTTGGGCATTGAGGTTGGTTTTCTTTCGGGACAACTCTTGTCGTCCTTACCTAGTTAGACCTGGTTATTGAACTTTGGGTAGCCTTTGTGATGAGGTCTTTAGGTTTGTTCTTTTCTGCCTCTTTTTTCAGCATGGTTGTTTGGTGTTGTTGGTCTTGCTGAGCGCAACTAGGCTCTAGAAGTACGATTTATCTGCGTTTCGAGATAAGCAGATAAATCCGCTTCTTGAGGCTAGTTGACGTGTCTTCTCTACATGTTCCCTCCAGAGTATTTATATCTGCCTTCTTCTCCTTTGTCCCTATCAGCCGTTCTGTAGCCTCTCCTCCTTCAGTCGCTTGTCCCCCACCCCCCCACCCGTTTATGCTTTGAGTCCCTCTTAGTTTGCCCCTTTTTTCCTCAAGTGTTTCTTTGTGTAGTCACTTGCTGCTTTCTTTTCCTTGTTTCTGCTTAGGGGTTGATCTTGAGCCCTCGTGCATTGGTTGGTGGCCTTTGTGCTAAGTCCCTTGTGTTGGCCCTCGTGCCAATTGGTAGGCCCTCGTCTCTGTACGCTCCTTTTGCACTTTGTTCGTGGCCCTCGTGCCAGGGGATAGGCCCTCGTGCCTGTACGGTGGCCTGGTGCCAAGAGATGGTTTCCTTTTTTTTTTGCAGGATGCTGCGATTGGTTTTGTAGGCTGTTGCGCTTCCTTGGTGTTGTTTGGTCTTTGGATGCCCTCGTGCCTGGGGAAGGGCCCTCGTGCCCGATGGTTGTTGGACTGGTGGTTTTGCAGGTTTAGGTTGCGAATGGAGGTGCTTGTTTTCACAGTGGCTTCTTCGGGTGGGGTCGTCGTTATACACGCAATGAAAATGATGACGTACAGATCCTCATGATGACTGTGTAGTCGGTTAATGCAAGGCTTTATGTAGTGTTTTATGAGTAGTGTATTTTTTGTTGTTTGCCCAAAAAGGCCGATAGGCATGAAGGGCTTTGTGTAGAAACATTTGAAGAACTTGTACATGTTTTTGTCATGGTTGTTGGTGTTGTTGGGTGTTGCTAGGTGCAACTAGGCTCTAGAAGCAGGGTATTGTTGCAACAGATGTAGGGTATTGTTGATGATGTTAGATGCATGTTGAGAAAAACAAAGCTACCTGCTTAACCAGCCGTCCGGAGTTGGAAGATCCAACTTCCACTTTGGATTGTAGGGAGTTGATACGTGTCAGCAGTAGAATAAGGGCAATCTATGCAACCTTGTTTCTCTATTGTCATACTAGGGGGTATGGACCAAAGGTGCTCGTTGGTAAAAATATCGGTAGCTGCAGGATATGCTAATAGATCTTTAAAATCAGGATTGTAGTTCGTTCAACTCGTTAAAGCAATCAACATCTCATCATTAGCTATGTCATTCAGCTGCAGAGAGGCCATGTCATCTTCAAGCGTTTTGTTAAAATAGTGAAGGGATATTAAGGTGGTCATAGGAACTTTGTTGGTATTGGCTTGTGGAGTGGTGTCTCCAGACACAAGATCTTGAATGCTGAGGCCAAATTGCATGATTTCCTTGACTATTCCCTAGCCACTACCCAATTATTCAGAATTCATCTGCAATGCTTCCTTGGACTACATTATCTTCATCCCCCCGTTTTTATTATGGTTCCTCTTCTTTATCCTCCTGGAGGATTGCATAGGTTTTACCGGTATCAAAACCTTTCCAATCATCTTCATGCTAAGCAAGGTGAGGTTCCTCCAATTCCCTTTTATTTTCTATTTTCTCTTTGTGGAGTTTTTTTTGTTACTCCTTCTCTATTATTGACTCTTAATATATTATGTGGCTTGATAGCATCATTGGAATTTAACCACACATTGTTCATGGCTAAAGCAGACTCCTTTCATCTATCTTATTGGTCGGTGTATCTTAAGCCAAGTTATTCTGTTTCTTTTCTTGGAAAGCTTGCAAGAAACTTTGTGATAAGGTTCCCAAATGGTTTTTCAGTGTTTTTTTGGGGGAAAAAAAAGGAAAATTGGAAAATGGATTTGTGAACCATTGGAAACAAATCCAAACAAATCGATTTAGGGCAATTAAATTTAGCCTGTTCGATTTAGGGCAAACGCTTTGGGCGATGGCGGAAGGCGGAAGAGGGGCGGTTACGGGAAAGGGAGAGAGGAGGAGCGACTATGGCTAAGTGTTGCAGTTCCCAACCTCTGTAAGATCACTTTCCAAATGACCTCTTCCACAAATTCAGCTTCTGGTTTCTTGGAAGTGGGTTTCTAGTTCCTGGTTTTTTGCAGTTTGTTCAGACGTCTTTTTTTCTTTCCTTCTTCAACGACAGGCTTTTGTTTGTAAACAGAGCAAGATTATGATTTCCTATTCTTGATGGTGTGGTACTGAGGGTAGTTAATGAGCACATAGCTGCACAGCTGAGAATTGGAAAAGATGAGATGCATTGAATTGCAATTTTACAGGTTGATCCTTCAGCATGATACCACAAAATGGCAGTGCTTGGCAGGCAACATAAAGATTTGTATTTGTCATCAAATATGGCAAAAACCATAGTTGCCATTGGAAGCGGGTTTCTAGTTTCTGGTTTCTTGCAGTTTGTCAGACATCTTTTTTTCTTTCCTTCTTTGTTGACTCTTGGGCATCGCAGAAGAGGTGTTATCCTTATATGACCTTGTAGAAGCGAAAATGTTTGTAAACAGAGCAACATTATGATTTTCTATTCTTGATGGTGTGGAACAGATGCTGGTGGTAGTTAATGAGCACATAGCTGCGCAGCTGAGAATTGGAAAAAATGAGATGCATTGAATTGCAATTTTACAGGTTGATCCACAAAATAGCCACAACACATGAAACTTAGGTACAGGAAGCAGCTTGGCCTTGGAGCATGTGTTGCCTATAAGAACTTTTATGTGGTGCAAACAAGAAGGCAACGAAAAGATTTGTACTTTTGATCAAAATGGCAGTGCTTGGCAGGCAGCAAAAAGATTTGTATTCGTCAACAAATATGGCTATTGTCTCATGAATGCATGGTTAGTTGTCTTCACACGTTGCAAGATATTGCAAGATGCAATTTTCTAACAAGTGCAAACAAGAGTGGGCATATGGTGGAAAGATTTGCATATACTATGTAACTCCTTGATTCTGTTTAGTGAAATATTTTTGTTAGCAATAGGTCAAACGTTCAAACTTTTGGTTTAAATCAAAATGTCTACATCTTGTATTTTTGTTGGAAAAAAAAACAAAAAATCAAAATACATCATGCATGTTATACGGACCATATTTGTTGCCATTTCTTAAGCTACACCCATTGTAATGAAACATGGCCATATATCCTGTTATTTCAATGGTTTATATGTTGTTCATGAAAAAAAAAAATTTTAAAATCTTTGTTTGGGTGTGTGATGGCAGTCCATTCTTAATGGTTTATATGCTACACATCGTGTTTTTTGAATTTTTATTTTCTTTCCAGCAAAAAAAACACAAGATCTGCCATAACAGATTCCAATTCGCAATCTTCGTTTTTTTTTTTTGGGCTGTAGTTGCCATTCTAGTTAAAATCCATGTGGTAACTATTATTTTCATTCCTATCAGCATCAATTTTTTGCTCCGCGAAATTCAAAATCATATGTTCTGCATGTATCCTGGTTGGTGCCTTCTAGTGTTCTGTAATTTGATAATTTCTTATTTACACGTGATCCTTGTCCACGAGATTTGCAAATTTGATGCCTCTGTGTAACATTTTCCTGCATTGTCCGCATGGATGCTGCAGTTCAGTCCAGGAAATCGTTGATTTGCTGGTTGCAAATCAGAAGGGGGCAGCTTGCCGAAGCTGCAGGTCTGCGACCTGGTGGAACTACTATCAAGGTGTTTTTTGGAAGGCCAATATTTGGCTTTCCTGCATGCTAATAATCATCATTAGTTTTCCAATGGTCCAGGCAAAAAACCTTCTTTTTCTGATCAGTTGACATGCCTGTGGTACCTACTTTGATGAGGAAGATGTTGAGCAAGTCTTCTGTAATGAGTGGAGCAAATATCGATGGTCTCTAATAGTAGTTGGCATACTATAACTTTGGCATCATTCATTTTATATGGTACTTTATATTGTATTTGCTATTTTATATTGCTAAATAAACATATCAATATATTGTTTTGAATATATGTCTATAATATCATTATAGACATTTTCTACTTTGTTCGTCTAGTTTACCTATGTTTGTTTTGTTAGGGCCCGAAGGGCCAATTATTATTATTTTTTTTCTAATATAACAATCATTAACCATTCACATTACTCATAATTACCATTAATTAGCATAAACCATTGCATTCAACACGTCCAAATTAAACTCCCCCTAAAACCCCCTTTGGTTTGGGTGCATATTCACACAGGGGGTGACTCCAGGCATCGACAGCTGTTGGATAGGCATATCTGCCCTTTATTCCACAATCTGGACCGTACACAGCGATCCTCGTTTGTGGGGTATGTGTATATGAGTTTCTTTATACTATTTAATGAAGTTTGCAAAATACTATAAGGTTTTAGATTGTATACTATATGGTGTTAACTCTATATATGTATACCATGACAGTAGAGGTTGTCGCTGCCCTACGTCACTCCCTGTGTGAATATGCACCCAAACCAAAAGGGGTTTTAGGGGGAGTTTAAGTTGGACGTGTTGAATGTAATGGTTTATGCTAATTAATGGTAATGGTAATTATGAGTAATGGGAATGGTTAATGATTGTTATATTAGAAAAAAAAAATAAAATAAAAAATAAAAAATTGGCCCTTCGGGTCCTAACAAAACAAACATAGGTAAACTAGACGAACAAAGTAGAAAATGTCTATAATGATATTATAGACATATATTCAAAACAATTTATTGATATGTTTATTTAGCAATATAAAATAGCAAATACAACATAAAGTACCATATAAAATTTATATGCTTGATAAGGCCATAAACACCTTTGCACAATCACAGTGTGGATAAAGCACTAATAGAATTTAAAAATTATAAAGAGAAGGCTATAAAGCAAGAAACAATCACATAGAGTTTCCAAAATGTAAGCAAGAGGCGAGCACATACGGCTTTTCAATATGTAGATTAAGCTAATAGGTATAACAAATTAATTTATTGAATAAAGAACTAGAAATGAGGATGGAGTATATTGGAGCATAGATGCTCTATTCAATCTTTATTGGATTTGAACCAACATTAACACCCATGCCAATCGATTACCCCCGTCTTGCATTTGTTGAAAGATCCCTGTCTTGCATTTGTTGAAAGATGGTAAGACCATCCCCTGCATTGCCATGCTGCACATGATGCAGTAACTGCATTCCAAAACAACTGACTGATACAAGTTCAAACACAGATAATACAATAGTATATTATATGATATCTTATCTGGTTGCATGCTTTCAAATATTTCAAATAGCATTTGCTGGAAAGTTTCATTAGTTCCATCCTAGGCATATGCTGTAAACTAGCATTCCATGAAATTATGAAATGGTCCAAACAGTTTCTCAAATAATGTCTTTGCACTTTCTTGACTTTGTTGCCCATTTTGGGCAACATGAGGACAACATCTTTGCATTGGACCTTTTGTTCATTCATATTTCCTCTAAGGACAAATTCTAGGTTATTGTGATCCCATTAGAGTTTGGAAGACATTTGACCAAGTTTGGAAGACATCAGGGATCTCCAAATATAGCCTAGTTTTTTCCTTGAGGTAAAGAAATTTTCTAAAACTTATCTGTTTAAGCATTTTTCCTCTGATTTGAAGACCAGGCAAAGGATATAGCAAAGTATACAAGGAGTTATAAAGCATTTTTGCCAAATTCACTTATATGAGCTTGATTGAGCTACATAAATGGTTTAGAAGTCACACATGTGAAGATGCCACTTTGGAAGTGAAAATTGCTCTTATTTTGGCCTTGAAGATTGGAAGACCTTTTTAGAAGATTGGAAGACCTCTAGGCTTTGAGCAAAGCTATTTTCACTACAAGGTATGATTTGAGCTTTTGAGCAATCTGAGATAAGATCATGTGCTACAGGGGTTTCCATCCTTTTCCACTCCATTCATCCCATATCTTCCCATTCATACTCAAAAAACCCTCAAAAGGCTTCTTTTCCATCAATTCTTTCACTATGATGCTATTTTCACCATTTCACTACACATATTTTTATTGATCTCACCTCCACTTTTGAATTGCTCTCAAAAGATCTTGAAAAACCTTAAGAGCAAAGAAGCTTGGTTTTTACCTTCATCTTATCCTCATAAATCCTACCATAGCCTATTTTCACCATTTTTCCATTCTTTTCCTATGATTTTTTCACCATTTTCAATTTTAAAAATTCATTGACCATGGTCAAAAGGGCCAAAATTTCAAGTATTTCAGCTTGACCTGAAAACACTCCAGAATTAAAGCTTGGCAAAAATAAGCTATGCTGGCCTTTTAAAAATCCAAAAAAGACCTTGGGAAGCCTTTCAAATTTCATTTCTTGGGATGCGTGCAAAAAAATAAAAAATAAAAAAAAAAAAAAACTATTCTAGCCTATCTACCCTATCCACTATTTCCACGTCATCCTCAAATTCCACCTCAGCCCCCCCATTTCCATCGCGTGGCCGGGGCGGGGCCTCGAACACCTGGTAGCACAACCCCTCTGCGTGGCACGCTTATTCGATAGGCCACGTCAGACTATTCTATTTATACCCTAATCTTCCAAACCTGTTTTGGCCTGTGGGATATATCGAGCTCTGAAGAAACCCTAAAACCTGGAACCTGCTAAATCTGGCAAATTCGTGCCTGTATCTAAGTTAATCCTGCCTATTTGCACCCGAAATCATCTCCTGAACCCCTTCCGAAACCTCTGGAACCCTCTGTGGCACTTGATCTATGGAAATTTGCTCGAATTAAGCCGGAAATCACTCAACCGAGCTGGTTTTTTGGAAGAACAGTTTTAATCCAGGAATGCAGATCATTTTATCACGACCCCTCAGAGAAATGCCTCTGTGATCCTGGCGCATTCTATATTTTGATGATATCTTATTCTGTTCTGCTCAAATTCCGATTCATTCTGCTCGAGATTGAAGATTTATTATGCTGTGACCTGCTCAACACCAAATGACTTGATTCCGACTCAAGTTTTATGCTGATCTTGCCTTACTGATAATTTGTGAATTTTCAGAAACCTATAATGCCCTGAGATTTATTTTCAGGCATCATTCCTGGGTATTACTTGCTAAGACTTTTAAATTCCTGTAACATTTCTGCTATAATGCTTATTCTTTGCCTGGAAAACTTGTGCCATCATTTCTTTATGTGGTAAACTAGGTATTGCTGTTAGAATCAAAACAAAACACAAAAAACTCAAAATATAAGACCAGGAATAGTTTCTTAGGTTGTACCCCAGTTAAATATTTATATTTCATCCCCAAAATGTCTGTATTAGTATATACATCAAAGGGAAGTAAAGAAAACATAAAAATAGGTTGTTTTTTATGAATGTTACAGACTGTGACAGAATTTAGAACTGTGGTCTTTCTCAGAAAAAAACATAACATCTTTTTGCCATTTAGACCCTATGCACGTGATCTAGAGTCCATTCTGAAGCTGTCTACTCAAATCCCAATTCAAAATTCCTTACCAAACTCCATCTGCAAATTTTGACTCTCTGTTTTGGCATTGACCAATTCTTGACCCGATTTTGACATTGATTTTATTGGTCTTCCCCTATTCAAATTGAGTCAGACTTTCACCAGTAGCTTCCTCTGTTTGTGGATCAACCATACTAAAAATCAGAACTTAAAAATCTCAAAGGGTGTGACTGCTAGGTTGATTTTTGCTCTGACAGTTTTTCCTGCTTTAGGGATTACAGTGATTTTGAAAAAACTAGCATTTCAAATCGAGTTTTTTTGTTTTATATGTCTAAGGATTGATCACCCTAAGTGATCTGGAGGTCCTGACCACTTGGTTTGCATTTCCTTTGAGGTTAGGCTAAAATTCCAGGTTTTAGGCTAACATTTTTGGAGGTCCTACCGAGATTTTTACCTGGAAGCTGAACTCTATGGCACCAAGGAAGATTTCTGAGTCCTCTGAACCTGCTGAACCACCTGAAGTGACAAATCAACCCAAAATGGTTGGAGTCAGCATGAGGGTGGCTACTAGATCTACAACAAATGCTACAAATGCTTCTACTTTGCCTACTCCTCCACAAGCTCTCTACCAGTCAACAAATATTACAAATGTGTCCACTCTGCCTACTTCTTCACCAGCCCCTTATCATTTTGAGTTGACTGTATCTGTTTCTCCTCCTTGCTATGATTCTTCCATGAATGCCAACCATTTCTTAAAAAACTTTGAAGACTATTATGAAGAACATGGGAAAAAGAAGGGTACCAGGTTTGCAGAATTCATCAAATGCATGAAGGGTGATGAGGCCAGGTCTTGGCTCGATTTTGAGCTGTCAATAGGTACCAGAGGAGATGAACTGGAACAAAGGTTTCTATCAAGGTTTGGTAAGGCTACTTCACCCCAGGATCTTGTCTTTGAACTCAACTCATTTTCTATAAGACCTGGTGAAAGTGTGAAACAGTATGTGGAAAGATTTAATTCTTATTTGCTAGTGTGTAATAGAAACCATGTTTCCCATCCAACATTGCACCTAGTTGCTTCCTTTATCAGAGGTTTAATGTCTAGACCTAAAATCTATAGAAAGTTGTTGAAACTACAAAAGCTTGGTGAGCTAGATTCTATCCATAAAACATTTGTAAAGGCTGTAGATTTGGCAGAACTGTTAAGCTATCTGCTTGATGAAGAGATCAGAGATCCATTTTATCCCCCTCATCATGAAACTGAACAGGATTTACATTTTGCTAATGCTGCCCCTGTGTATGCAGTGCAGAAAGAGAAGAAGAAGTCAAAAGCTGAAGAATTGGACCCTCAGGTTTCAGAGATGAAATCTGAGATCAGTAAGGTATCTGAAGCACTTTTGGAAGTTACCAAACAACTTACTGAATTAAAAAATAGTAAAAATGCTCTACCTCCTGAATGCACAAACTGTGGTAAGCCTTACCATAGGGCTGAGCATTGTTTTGCAAGGCCCTGTCCTAAGTGTCACAGAAGAGGTCATTTTGGTAGAGAATGTCCTGTTTGCTCTTTCTGTAAGGAAATAGGTCATGAAGAGAGGTTCTGCAGTGTTAAAACTTATCTTGCAAAGCAAGACAAAAGGTAAACAAGTGTCAAATGTAAGTTTTATTGAGATTTGTGCAGGAGAGCAAGAAGAACAAGATGTTATGGTTGTGCAGACACGTGCCAGGGCTCATTCAAATGCCTCTGCAGGTTCTGTTCCACCTCATAAGGTAACATTTCAGCCAGATCCTCAAAATATAGCTCCTCCTCCTGCTCAAAGGTATAAACAGAAAGATTCTGAGCTTGATGAATTTGAATTGCTTATGAAGAATTCTAAGGTTACTGTAGATTTACTAACTCTACTGAGGATTGCACCATCATACAGGGAAAAGTTAATCAAAAGTACTCCAAATATTGAAGAAATTGCTGCAGAAACTTGCAACAATATTTCTGTGGCCTTGCCTGAACAAACTGAAGATCCAGGTGCTTTTACTTGTAGTGCTACTATAGGAACCTCCCATCTAGACAAAGTCTTGCTGGATGGAGGTTCTTCTCTAAATGTCATGCCTTATCATGTTATGAAGGCACTAGATCTCAAGGTAGAAGATAATACTTCCATTGTTCTAAAATCTTTCTCCAATGCTAAGGTAGTGCCTAAAGGAATAGTAAGAAATGTGTCTGTGAATACAGGAGGAATCGTTGTGTTAGCCACGTTTGTGGTTGTTGATTTTGAAAATGTTAACCAAGCTAACATCTATGATCTATTATTGGGAAGAAGATGGATGAAAAGAGTAGATGCCAGACCTATATGGTCTGAGGGCATTTGCACTATATCAAATGGAGCAACTTCAGTCAAATTGGTAAACAAAACTGATCCTTCTGCCAACATTAGGTTCATAGATGTGGACATACTGCAGGAAGAAGATTTAGGTGTTTACAGTTTAGGCCTAGATGCTAGTATATATGAAGAGGTTGTCAACTTTGCTCATGCTCATGTTGAGTTCCCTGATCTGAAAGGAAAAAAGGCCTATCTCTGGTTTGATGGAGGTATGTCAAAAAAACTGGGGATTGCTTCTTCTGCTGCTATTCTGAAAGATGAAGATTTTAAGTTGATGACTAAGATAGGGAGAATTCATCCTAATATTTCCTCTAATGCAGCAGAGTACAAGGCCCTCATTGCAGGCTTACAAGAAGCAAAGTTTATGAATATTTCTTATATTGTTATTTATGGAGACTCACAACTTGTTTGCAGACAGATTCTGGGAGAATATCAGACCAAGCATCAAGATATGGAGGATCTGAGTGCTCAAGCCAGAGATTTGCTAACTTATTTTGATCATTGGGAGATTTTCCATATCCCTAGATCTAAAAACTTTGAGGCTGACTCATTGTGCAGGAAAACACTTGTGGAATACTTATCTGAAGGAGCTATCAAGGAAGATGTCTTAGATGAAGAAGAACTTTCCCAATTCCATCCCATCTTGACCATCAATTTGGCACAAGAGGAGTCACATAAAGAACTTGAAGTGCATAAAGGAGGTATGTCCAGGACCCTGCAAATGGGAGACCTATATAATGAGGATGATCAAGGTAAAATGATTAAGTTGTTTGAGGATTGGGTGGATGTTTTTGCTTGGGAATATTCAGAATTGAAAGGGGTTGATAAAAATATTTGTGAGTTTGAGATAAAAGTTCGTGAAGATGCTAAACCTGTTATGCAGAAATTGAGAAGAATTAATTCCTCACTTTTGGATCTTATCAAACAGGAGTTGTTCAAAATGCAGGAGTCAGGTTTGATAGTGCCTATTGTGAACCCTTCCTGGGTTTCTTGCATTGTTCCAGTCTTAAAAAAGAATGGTTCCTTGAGAATTTGTGTAGATTATAGAGATCTTAATAAGGCTACTATTAAAGATTGCTATCCTTTGCCTTTTTTAGAAGAAATCCTTTATGCAGTAGCTGGCAAATCCATGTACTCATTTTTGGATGGTTTCTCTGGATTTAATCAGATAAGTATCAAACAAGAGGATCAGCCCAAGACATCCTTTATTACTCCATGGGGAACCTTTGCAATGAAAAGGATGCCTTTTGGTTTAATGAATGCCCCTGCTACATTTCAGAGAGCTATGGATACTGTCTTTGCAAGCATGACTCCAGAACAATTTAGAGTCTTTCTGGATGATTTATGCCTAGGTACTGAAGTAAGTGACCATATTTCAGAGCTAACAAGGGTATTTATGTTGTGCAGACAAGCTGGAGTTAATCTAAATCCCAAGAAGTGCATCTTTTTATCATCCAAAGGCCAACTGTTAGGCCATGAAGTTTCTGCTCAGGGTCTTCAAGTAGCTGAAGTAAAAATCATTGCCTTAAAGAAGCTTCAAACACCCAAGACACTTAGAGATGTCAAGGAATTTATGGGGATGACCTCTTTCTTGAGGATTTATGTGCCTAATTTCTCTCACCATGTTAGTCCTATCTCCAAACTAACCAGAATAGGTCATGTTAGTAAAAAAGAAAGTAAATATAGAGCTGTTGTTTGGACTAATGAGTGTGAAAAAGCTTTTGTGCAGATTATAGAAGCTATTTGCCATGCCACACGTTTAAAAACTCCAGATCTCTCACTGCCATTCACAGTCTATATAACTGTTACCAAAAAAGCTGTTGGAATTGCTATTTTGCAGGAGAGGCACCCCATTGCTTTTGCAAGCAAACAATGGTCTCAAACCGAAGAGAGGTATGCCAAGATAGAAAGGAGTGCAGCTGCCCTTATCTTTTTGATAGAAAGACAAGGACATCTTCTGCAAAAATCTCAGACCACTGTTTACATGCAACAGAATCCCATGCCTTTTTTATATGGTAAGAAATTGGCAAAACCCAAGCTTCATCGATGGGCTTGTAGGCTCCAATCTTATGATCTAAAGGTAAAAGTCATCCATGTTTTGAATAACCCGAGTTTGTATTTACCTGCTGCCTATTTTGAGCATGAAGAAGTTGTACAGGGAGGAGAAGAAATGGCTAACCTTGTTGTAAATGAGCAAGACCCTTCAGATAAACAGGTTCAAGGTTGGCAACAATCTATTAGAAGGTTTCTTCAGTATCAAGAGATACCTCCTGAATTTACTAAAAGCCAAGCCTACAAGTTTAAGCTCAAATGTTTAACTTACACCTTGGTTGGAGATATTTTGTGCAAGGTAAACAGGGATGGAGTTCTTTTAAGGTGTGTTGATGAAGATGAAGCTGCCCTAGTACTTGCTGAAAATCACAAGGGAGTCTGTGGTGGTCATTTTGCAGCAGACACAACTGCCAAGAAAATACTGAGGTCTGGTTATTTTTGGCCCCATTTGTTTAAAGATTGTTATGATGTTATAAAAACTTGTCACTAATGTCAGATCTTTGGTAAAAAAATTTTGCATCCTGCCCCTCTCACAGGAATTGTGTCTCCAGGTCCATTTCAAGTTTGGGGACTAGATTATGTTGGCCCTATAAATCCCCCATCTTCAACCCAGCATGAATACATAATTATAGCTACAGATTTGTTTACCAAATGGTCTGAAGCAGCACCCTTGAGAAAAGCAAATGCATATACTACTGCTAGATTTTTGCATGAGAACATTTGCTCTAGGTTTGGCATTCCCTTCAAAATTTTGACTGATAGAGGCTCTACTTTTATTAATGAGGTTATTAATTTCCTTGTCTCAAGTCTCAAGATCAAGCATGTGAAAAGCTCAGCCTATTATCCTCAGGGAAATGGCCAAGCTGAATCTACTAACAAAGTGCTTAAGGGTATTTTGCAGAAAACAGTTTGTCAAAACCAAAGGGATTGGCACTTGAAGTTATATGATGCTCTTTGGGCTCATAGAATTACCTCCAAAACAGCTACTAATGCTTCACCTTTCAGTTTAGTTTATGGAGTTGAGGCTGTCATACCAGTCGAAGTGGAGATACCTTCTCTAAGGATGGCACTCAAATTGGAATTGGAGTTCTCTGAAGCCTTAAAGCACAGGTATGAAGTGCTGTTAAAATTAGATGAGGAAAGAATTGTTGCAGAGAATTACAATTTGCTGAAGAAGGCCAAGAGTGCAGCAGCTTTCAAGGCTGCTCACAAATTACAAGATAAGTTTGCACCTATGGAATTAGTGTTAAAATGGAATGCTGCAGATGAGGGGAAGCTTTCCAAGTTTGAAAACCCCTGGGAAGGCCCTTATCAGATTTTAGGAGAGGCTGGCTGCTCATCTTATAGATTGATAGATCTCAGTACAGGTTTAGAGCTGCCCAACCCCATTAACATTCAGCATCTTAAAAGGTATTGGCCTCAACATGCAGTCGATTATGGCCTTGGCTGGTCTAAGGAACTCCATTCCCACTATGAGGTCGTACTTCCCAATGTCCATGATCTCTGCACCCATAGAGAAGTTTGTGCCTCCCAAGGTAATGTCCAAATTGAGTCTCCTTCCCTTAGTGTGGCGAATCACCCCACTAGCCAATACTACCGGCCTTGGCTTAGACTTTAAGGTCTTCTTTTTGAACAAAGCTCCCAATCTTGTTGAAGCAAAATTGTGTGAACTACCTGTGTCTATCAACACCCTATATGCTTGGCTATCTATGAGCCCCTCTGCCTGGATTACTGTGGGTTGATTTAGAATTTCTTCATCATTTTCCGACTCAATTGCAGCACAAATTCTAGACTCACCTTCAATGTAGTCTTTGGCCTCTTGCTCGTCGCCGCTACTTTCCACTTCCGCTGGGGACTCCCAATCATCTAATTCTGCTATAGCCGCCTGGATGAGAGAGGGGCACTGATGTGTGTGGTGACCCGGCTTAAAGCACCTGAAACATAACTTCTTCCTGATGCATTCCTCGCGCTTTTCTTTGGGGATGCTGTCTAAGAAGTACTTAAGTGATTTCCCCATGGCGGCCCTGCCATCCCCTTTCTGCTGCTGCTGCTTCTTTGAAGAGCTTCCACCCTGATGCTTGGGCGTGTAAGGAGTTGCTGCTTTGCCCTTCCCAACATAGGGCTGCTTCTGAGCTGGCGTCTGAGGTTCTTCAAGGCTGATGGCTTTATCTTCCGCTTCCCCTACGGATTTTGGATTAATTGCTCGAACCAATCTCCTTACATTGGGGTTGAGTCCCTCGATGTACCCTTCCACCGCTTGCTTCTCTGAAATCTTTGGAACATTAAGTCTCAACCTCATAAATTCCTCCGTGTACTTGGCGACTGACAGGGTGCCCTGCTCCAACCTATAAAACTGCTGAATCTGTTTGTTGGTATGGGACTTGGGAACATAATGTTTCCGGAATGCTTTGCTAAATTTCTTGAACTTGCACCTGTCCCTTTCAATTTTGTTGGACTTGGCATAGCCTTTCTACCAAATTCTGGCTGCTCCGATGAGGTTAGCTGTGGCCACTTTCCCCATGTCCCTACTTTTCATACCATAAAAGTTCTCATACTCTTCCACTTCGTCCAACCAAGCTTCAGCTTCCATCCCTGAACGATCCTTCCCAGAAAAGAGGCTCAACTTTCTGACTTTCCAAACATTGCCCAATGCTGAATCCATCTTTTTCTGATACTCCTCTTGTTTTCTTTTCTTTCTTTCACGCCTATTGTGGTGGTCGCCGCCTTCCGACTCATCACTGGAGCTATCATCTGGGCTCGAACTCGACGAGCTAGAGCTCGAGGAGCTAGAGCTGGAAGAGCTTGGACTTCTTCTATGTTTCCTCTTCTTTCTCTTTTCTCTCTCAACCCTTGGTGCTGGATCCTGATTCTGCTGAATGCATTGCTGATCCTGCTGAGGTTGTTGCTGAGGTTCCTGCTGAGGCTCGACTTGATTGCCCTCCTGTTCTGCAGCTCTCATGAGTGGAGTAGCCCATCTAATCAGTTGTTGCATTTGGTTCCCCATCTCAGCCAAACGCCTCTGGAGTACTTCTGGCGTAAGTTCCTCATTGGCTTCCTCCCTTCCAAAAAGATTCCTTGGAACCCAATTTCTTGCTGCACATTTAATCACTTAAGATTAAGTTTGTTGCTTAATGTTTACTCAATCCATACTTTGAAACTTAAGAAAATTACTCAAAGCATTTAATTATTAATACTTGATAAAATTACATAGATTTTGCAGAACAGAATACATAGTAAAATATACAAGGATGGGCAATCAAGGTTACAAAATATTTCTAATCCTTGGAGCTGCGGCTGGAGCTTCCCTTGAAGAATCCCTTGATATGCTTCATGCGGAGCCCTTGACCCGTGTTGCGCAAGATCCTTCACGCAGATCCCCCCTCAAGGGCTTGCATCATTCTCGGGGGAGGAAGCGGAGGCGCCAAGGCTGCCACAACTGCGAGGGATCCACCTCTAATGGCACCACGAGCAAAGTCAAGGCTATATATTGCCACTGATCTCTTAATAAGAATGATGTGGTCGTAGCTGTCCCTTAACTTGGAATGCATACCAAATCCTGAGAGAGCTATGAGTAGCGCTATAGATTCTTCTCCGCGGGGGCTGAAATCTTTGTGGAAAACTATTATCTGCCCTTGGCAAAGCACAGGAAGGTAATATCTTAGTGCTGCTCCCATTTGGCGACCTTGGGATCCCGAACCCATACGCTTCCTATGAGCCAGCTTACTTGATATGTCGATTGCCATGAGGTCCTCATGGTCGACATATTGGGTCTCCGCGCGATCTAGGTTGACGCGCCCGGTGTCCTGCCTGCCCTGGGTGAAGAGCTCCGAAGAATATGGCTTGGGAGTCCACCCTGGCTTGTACAGCTGACTCTGAATGGCTTGCCATTCTTGATCATCAATCTGAGGCGGAGGTCCACACTGCTGCCTTATTGCTGCCAAAGCTTCCAGATCCGTCATAGTCTGCCCTCCATATGACGAAGTCTCATGAACTTCGCGTGGAAATTCCTGGATAGAGTGATCGACAATATCCGGCCTTTGGCCTTCGGCAATTAGGCCCAATAGCTCATCTATCCGCAGGTCTTGCTCCAAACAGTATGGCAAATGGAGAATATCATTTGCGAATAGATACTCCTCTTGGTTTATAATAACCGGGGTCAATACTGTTAACCCTGGTGGGGGTGGAGGTGCCCTGAAGATGCTGTCTTCATTCGTCGAAATTTCTCTCTCCATTTGTTCTGCCTGATCCACCTCATCTCCTTCAGCCCATTCCACCACGTCTTCCATATCTTCCTCTAGCTGAGGGCCTTCCAAGAGCTTTCTCCCATACATGTAATCTGTTGCTTCTAATTGATCCAATAGAGGCTCATAAGTCCTCACGTCCAGGGGAGCCAGATCCTGTGACGCTCCCAGATACTATACGATGCCCGACCGTATAGCCAACTGGAAATCCCCCATCTAGCTCATCCAGCTACATGGGCCCTCCGTCTATCCCGCTCCCAAATGGAACGGGCAGGGAAACACGGAGGTGTCTTCGCGCCCGTTCCCTATAGGCTCCTATCAGTAGCGGAAGCAAAACAATACATCAGCACTAGCAAACATCATAATACATCGTACATCCATCCAAAGAACATCATAGAACATCAATAGCAACATATCACAAGGATTCTACCCCAGCTCAGACTCGTAAAGGGAAATCAACTGACGGCTAGGGCCTCAAGATAGAGCAGACCGAGTCATGGCAAATGGCAGGGCTAGCATAAGACAATGGCTAGAGTTGACCACTCCATCCGCCCCTCCTGTGCATACTATGCAGACAGACTAAATCAGGCTGAACCAGGACTATAGCCTACGGATACGCAACCTCGTGGAATCACCCAATGAGGCTACTCTGGGTTGCATCTCCCCAGTCCGACTAGGCAGGAAGGGTTGCATCTCCCCCTCCCGGAAATCATAGGCTCAATAGGTGGCTAGAGGTTCGTGGCGACACACGAACCGTACACGACTGAACCCCCCAAAACAAGAGCCAAGCCGACACTTGCAACTCTTGAGGATCAGGGCGACACCATTGATCCAGGAGGTGTCGAGCCCATACCCGGCCCTCACAAAGTGACCGACTATAGGCCTAGCACACGCCAAGCCCCGGATGCCGCGCGCATCGGAAGGGGCTCCCTCTATCTTGCCTGTGACCCGTTATCTGGTGCTAAGTCCAAGTATAGCCTCTATAGCCGGGTGGGCTCCTATGCACAGGCCGCATCTAATGGGATCTAACAGATCAACTAGGAGCATACTCTTGGGCTGGTCTCTACCCCCTTCCCAATACAAGGAAGCAAACATGAACAAACAAGAACATACAATATCACAACAACAACATCACAAGAGAACAACAAGAACATCTACTCCTAACCTAACTAACAGTTTAGGGTTCATGTCAAAACGAGGATCTAGGAGGCTCATCTACAAGGTCGAACTAAGATCTACTCTTCGCATACCTCCACCTGATCCATTTGCCTCCGGATCCGGGCGTCTCCATCTTTGCGAAGTGGTCTCTCCTCTCCTCCAAGGCTGCAAGATCGATCTAGAACGTATCTGACGGGACCTGAAACGGAGCTCCAGGTGCAACAGAGTGGGGGAGCTGGGAAAGAGTGGCTAGGGTTAGGGTTTAGCCCTATATACTCTAGGGTTAGGTTATGCCACCTCAGCTCCAATAAAAGGGTGCCACGTGGCAAGGGCCCACTAAGATGACGCCACATATACATGGGGGTCATCCTAAGGTTGGCTAAGTTATGTAAATAACTTAGCCATGGCTCCCTTGCACCTCTACACTAAGGCATACAAGGCTACTATACGTAGACTTGTATGGTGACGTGTCTCAGAATTATACGTATTTATACCGTATAATTCTGGGGAACGTCACATTCTCCCCCCCTTAGCATAATGCTGTCCTCAGCATTACGGTAAGGTGTTTAACGACCCTGCATCACCTTGAAACAACAGTCGTTAGTTATTTACTTACTTTAAGTAATTTAAATTTAACCTAATAGTTAATCTACAAAATTACTACGACTCCTATTCTTCACGTAATGTGCTCCCTCCTTCCTTCATTTGCCTGCAAGAGTTAACACATTACGTTAGTTTAACTAGTTAAATTGTGGTTTATGGGGACCACCCCCCTAATTACCTACTTGGGCCGAACTACCAGCCCAAGTTACCCCTACTACCTACACTAGATCATGGCCCCTATTGGGATTTGAGCTTAAGGATTGTTTAAGACGATCCCATCATTGCCCATGATCCAGTGATACCACTAGGATGCACTAATGCCTACAGCTCTCCCTTCCGACTGTAGCGGGAGCAGGTGGTTCCCTATCATGCAACCTATATGATCCCATCCCAGGTGCGTCGTCCTCCCGTGGGGGGTTCTGGCTCTGAGGTTATTCCCCTGAATTCCCTCTTCATTGCGAATGACCACCTTTATCGCTGTACATGACCCCCCTATGGTCATGTGATGCATCATAGCCTAGGGAACGTCCTAAAGACTCATCCCATCATCGCTATGTGTCGCGTCTTCTCTCGCATGACCATAATGATCATGCGTTCTCTTGGTACATGTTTGCCTAGAGAAGTCCGTGAGGAATCTCATCATCGCTAATATTCCAAGATCTTTGCGCATGCACTCTTCTTATACTTTGAGTGCATGCACTCTATACCTTAACTAGGAGAGGCGACTTAACTATAACTACTCCAAAGAGTCGATGACGACCAAGTCGAAGTTGGCTTGCCCGTCGAACTGCTTCATGAATTCTGGATACTGCTTATCCAGGTCTTGTTTCAAACCCCAAGTGGCATCTTCTACTGGCAAGTGCTTCCACTTCACCAGGTACTGGAGGAACTGGAATCTCCTCATCTTCTTCCTTGCCCTATCAAGGATCAGTTCTGGGACGATTTCAAGTTGTTCCTTGACATCTCGAATAAGATAGGCGATTCCAAAGCCTCATTGTAATTAGGGTGATGCCTCTTCAGCAAGTTAGCATGAAATACTTTATGAACTTTAAGATGGGCTGGGAGATGCAGCCTACAGGCTTGGTTTCCCACACCTTCTAAAATTTTAAATGGACCTGCCCATCTAGGTGCTAACTTCTTACGATTTCCACTTCTTAGCTTAGTTTGTTTCCTTGATCGTAAGCCATACGCTATCCCCTACTTGAAATTTTCTTGCGGCCTATGCTTATCTGCTAATCTCTTCTGCTGACTTCTTGCTTGAAGGAGATAACCCCTTACATCTTCCACTAGGCTTGCGTACCTTCCAAAGGCTCTAATAAGCTTGTAGCTCAAATACCTTCTCTAGGTTTGGAGTATGTCTCTTAGGTGGCTCACGTGGCTCACGTGGATAGGGCGAGCTTATGACTGGCCTCCCATTTGCTTAAGAACTTAAGGTTCCCCACTGATAATGGAGCAAGATGCTTACGAATGTTGATGCAGAGCTTCACTTACTTCAGCTTTACTTGAGCCAAACTTTATCCTCCACCACAACTCTCAAGGAGTTTTTAAGTCCATCTGCTAGACTCTTCCGATGATCTTACCGTTGAAGATATCCTTGCACTTGTACCACATGTTGCTACACCTGCCGAAGTTGTTAAGGACCCTCCACCTTGGGCACTAGATCATGCAATTTATTTGGAATTATTGTGCAACTTGACTAGGTGGATGTACACGGCTTGCTTGGATTTCTCATTCCAAGATGGCTTCTCAACATGCCCTCCAAGGTTTCGTTGATGCACTCCATTTTCCCTTCTGGCTAACGATGAAGAGCAAAACTGCTGCACACGTTGGTGTAGATCGTGTTGGAGAAATATTGCATTAGGCGCTGATAAAGTTCGAGGCTCTATGATGGACAATCGTGCAGGCATTCCATGTAATCAAAAGAGAATCTGTTATGTAGACAACAAGGTTCCTATCCAAATTGTGATTCGGCATGGCAAGGATGTGCCATGTTAGCTAATTTATCTAGCACAATCTTTGAGGCACCGAAGCCCCTTGTTGTCTTTCGAATGCTTGCTACAAAAGTCCATGCTGATAACTTCTCAACTGGTATCTGACACTGCGAAGAGTTCCAAAGCTCCCGACCTTCGAAGTAGTTTTGCCTTTTTTGCTGACACAATTGACATTCTTGGATATACTTCCTTATCTGATTCTTCTTACCGGGCCAAAGGTAGCTACTTCCTAATCTTGAAGTAGGTCTTTATAACTTATGCATGGCCGGTAGTAGGGCTATTATGCGTGCCATATAATTTTAGCTTTCTTACTCCTGATGCTTCAGGTACGCATAGGTTGTCCTTATGATATAAATGATTGCCTACTACTTGTATTTCCTGCAACCCTCTCTTTCCTTATATGCTCTGGCTTGCTTTCCAAGACTAGCCGCTGTTTCCTTAAATTCATCATTTGCATGCAACACCTCTCCAATCTTCTTGCAAAAACCACTACAAGGCCACGAACTTGCATCTTTAAGGCCTGCAAGAGAGAGCATCTACAACCCATATAGCTTGCCTGGCTTATCAAATACTTGAAGTTCGTATTCCTCGAAAATTTACATCCATCCAATTCCTTTGCCTCAAGTTGAGGAGTGCTTGAGTAATATATATATTGGAGGGGTTGATGATCAGAGTCTGACTAAGAACTTTTGCCAAGCAAGAAATGCTCTCACTATGCCCATGAACTCTTGGTTGAGCATTGAGTGGCGTTGTCGGCGTCGTTCGTCTTTTGGGGCCGTCGGCTACTACTCTTCCCTTCTATATGAGGACTTGCATCTATTGAAACAAGCTTACTTTCTCATGGTCGGGTGAGGCTAGCACTGGTGCTGCTGACAAGGCTTCTTTGAGCTCGTCAAAAGAAACTTGAACATTCTAAATCCAATGTGTTACCCAATCTTTGAATTTACATGGTTCTTATTAGGACTGATAAGGGGAATTCTCACTCAGCAAGATCCTCAAGAACTTCCTATAAGATCTTGCAAAGCTGACAAGCTTCCTACATCTGCCACATGCATGGATGCCGACCAATTAATTATTGCCTTCACTTGACGGGTTGGTGATGACTTCTTCGGGTGATCCTTCAAAATGGCTCTATCGTTGGAGTTGCGGAATGACCCTTCAATGATGGCCAACAAGTGGCCCTGTCTTACTTCTCCAAGACTCCCTTGGAATAGTCTACATGCTCCTGCATTGAGTTGCTGTAGATGACTATGTCGTTGAAGGAAAAACTGACGATGAACTCATTTGAGAATTTTTTTTTTTTTTTCGGTGACGTCATCCATCAAGGCATAAAGGTTGTTGGAGCACCCTATAGACTAAGGGTGCATTACCATGAGATCATAGTATCCATACCGTGCTATGAAGCGGTCTTATAACATCTTCTTCCTTGATTCTTGTTTGGATGATAAGCTTCCCTTGAGTCTATTCTGGAGAAGAATCTTACTCCTTGGAGTTAATCCCTTACATCGCCTACTTGCTAAACCTGCGGATAGCTGATATAATTCTTCTGACTTCCATCTTGGCAAATGAATCCTCAAGTCGAGCAACTCCTACCTTTCTTCTTGAGCTCTGCTCGCTCGGAAGTGCTCATTCTATAAAGAGCTTTGCTGGTCTGCTCTGGATCTAATGTAAGAGCGATTCCACACTCCATGCCTCTATAGGGTAGAAGCTCTCAAATCT
Organism: Isoetes taiwanensis; assembly: GCA_021234155.1. Taxonomy (NCBI): domain Eukaryota; kingdom Viridiplantae; phylum Streptophyta; class Lycopodiopsida; order Isoetales; family Isoetaceae; genus Isoetes; species Isoetes taiwanensis. Next base: position 1,826,220 of record JAJEKV010000059.1, on the reverse strand, counting down.
CATCATGAGGTATAACATAGAATTTGCTCAATAGCTTAGTAATCGGCCGAGGCACTGTTCTGAAGTAGCGTCTTCCTTCTTTACTATTGTTGTCTGTGTCAATGGCTTCTAGCTCTCATATGCTTGTGATCTCCTCCCTCACCAAGCACTCGATTACTTGCTTCAGTGCCATGTGCTGCATGACTGAAGTTACTTTCTTAACTTTAATTTTTAGGTGCTTGCCCTTTGACACTATGATAGACATTTCCTGCATATGATGATCATGCGTTGCCTCTGTCATCTTAATAATATTTTATGTCTATCATGAGATCACACTTGTCGATGTAGCTAACTTGATGCTGATGCTTAACTTTACTCTACTTAAGGTTGATGTCGAACTTGACACTCGTTCTTTCGATGCTGTTAACTGTTCATACTTGCCATAATTGTTGGCCTAAATTAGACATAAGGGTCTTGCTCTTAAACATGTCTGCCATCTAGGGTTGCAAGGTTACAAGTTAAAGAATTATTTGCATATATCTTATGCCTCAAGTTTTGTTAGCATGACATTTCCTTTAGACACACATAACTATGCAATTAAGATTCTTCTTATTTTAAACCTAATTTATATGGAATCCTCTTTTTCTTTGGTTATTACCCTATTACAATAGTCCCACCTTTGGATTGATGCCATCTAAAAAGTTGGCCTGACTTGTTAGATTGCTTCTCTTCATTGGTCGGATTATTCCCTACGTTGTGGAGGTACCCGTCATATACATGGTCGATGGTTATCCTAATATTGAAGTCTTCTACGCGAGGTGATCAATCTCACAAAGAGGTTCCAATATGTTGGATATTTATCAACAAATGTATATAATTTTAGTACTCCATACGTTTCTCTTCCCAAGCCTTGAAGCTTTGCTCAATCCTTGGGTCCAACCTTCCTACACAAATAACAAAATCTACTCGAAATTTCACCCCAATTGCCTTATGGATGTCGTCATCCATAATTCTAAGATATACCACTGTCTGAAGGATCTTCTAGCTTGCTAAAAGGTGGTGTAGTCCTTAGTTGTTGGCGTAACAAGGCGATGTTTCACCGTTCCCTTGAAAATTTCTTGTTGTATGATTATTCATATTCATGCTGTCTTATGGTTCAGAAGACTTGAGGGTGATCCTTACAATTCCTGAATCAATGCGATTGTGCTGACCTTGTTGATTCAGTTCTCCTTCTTGCTAGTTGCATGCTGCTGGTCTATAATCGTGGCTGACGCGGACAAAGTTGGTTGTAGGTGCCTATTTTTGATCCGACCCTACTGGCTTGTAATTCTCTTTAATTAATGCATCTTTGCTTGATGTCTAGATCTGATGCTTCTCTGACCTGCATATCTGAGACAGTTGCCTTTTCTAGGGAATATACTCCATCTCATCTTTTGAAACTCTTAATGTGACTAGTCGATGAAGTCATCTACTTATTGGTGCAGTAGTTGTTGTCGTAGTTGTGGGGGTTGCTGTCGAATTAATGTGGCTGTTGGAGAATATTCTTGACTAGTAGATGCTCCTCCCCTAATGTTATCAATTGCATAATTGCCTTGATAACCATTTGGCTACTGAATAGCCCTTATTGACAACTCATTTGTCTTCTCTTTGTCTTAATCAGCCTTTCCATAAGTTCCTCTTTATGATCTATGTTGGGGCATCTCTGTACACCCTCTTGACCTTTGATTTGATGAAGTTTCCTCCTTACGGTCGGCATCTGCTTTAAGATTCTTTAATATTGTCGACTAGCTCCCATGCTGAGGTCGAGGATCTGCAACAAGGGTTCCCCTGTCCTATTTGACTACCCTAAGGTGCACAAGGTAGCTACTACTATCACAGTAACAATTATCTATGTCTATTTGACTCTACATTATTTTACTTATACTTTTGTCTATTCTAACCCCAACTGACCCCCTTAGCCTATGTTATTTTACTAAGCACTGAGAAGGGTACTTACTCTATGGGTTGGCGGAGACTTATATTTATGGTTATGTTTGGTCTGTTGGGCTCAATTACCTAGGTAAACTATATTCCTGGACAGTTACCTATGATAGCTCTGCTAGAAGACACTTGCTGATGCTGCACCTATAGCTTGTGTTTGTCTGGCATACCAATGTGTGATAAGCTTCCTAAGCACCTGGCAACTAGCTGGGCTCCTACGAAAAGGGGCAATACTACCTATGCATAGAGAATAAGGCACATAGCAAGATAAGAAGGACAACTGGGCTATGATAATTGCAATTGCGGTCTCCCTCTAGCTCATGGATCCTAGTTCTAGCTCTAAGGATCTTGGGAATAATATTATATAACATGATATGACCTTAAATTTAATTAAGAATCATAATTTAAACATAAACGATGCCTGCCCTTAGTGGTTGGCACGACGGGGTTTGGGGGGTTTCAACCCTATGGGTGGGAGGTTCTATTCTCGCTTCGACGAGAATTTTTTTAAGATGAGGTTCAATTAGTTTGGCTTACTAGAATGGACTGCCACAAGATGCTAAACTGCGCGGTAAGACACAAGGGGGCTAATGCGCTAGGTTTCTAATGTGCTAGATGCATATATTAATTTGATAAAATCGCTTGATTCTAAGCTGAATTAGAGACCACGGCGTTCCCCTCGCGAAAAGCAGTGTCCAACCATTTGGGATGCATGAAATTCGCGAGGCAAATTTTATAATTTTGAGGACTAAGTTTATACAAAGAAAATTTTAACCTAATTACACTCTCCCCAGATCCTCCTTGCCAATTGAATGTCCTTGGGCATAACCGTAACTCTCTTCGCGTGGATCGCGCATAGGTTGCCCTCCTCAAAAAGAACTAGACCCGGTGTACCTAGCAGACACTTCCTGCAGCGTTCTTACTGCCGTTTCCACATGCACCTCGTGCTCGGAGGCCTCTGCTGATGATGATGCCGATGCTGGTGATGAGATTGCATCGTGTTAGCGTGGCTCGGAGAATGAGCTTGAACTACTCCCCCGATTCCTCTTGTTCGACCTCCTTCCGAGTTGATTGGGGGTCCTTGGAAAACCCCTTCCTGCTTGTCGTTGCCGCATGCTCGATGGTCACCGCTGGGGGATAACGAAATTTCCTAGCTGTCTATTTGGTGCGGCTATATTTAACTATCTGGAAGAAGAGCTAAATTAAACTGGAAAACGGATAATGGGGAGGCTAAAGATAAATGAGGCAAAAAGGCTAAAAGGAAAGTTTAAAATAGGGAAAAATTTCTCTAACTCTAAAATCACCTAATTATTACTGTCTGTATTAGTGGTCAAATTTCTAATAACTACCCCTTTCTTTTCTTTTCCTGAGGTTCTTGGTGTGAGACTATATCTTTACGTCATTTTTCGTCCGGGTCTCGGATTGGCCTGATTCTTTGACCCATTTTGGCCGAAATTTGTCGTAGAAATATAGTTTGCACATCATATTTACTAGAAGGTTCATTTGACTTATTCTTTTTGCCTAGACTCTCCTGTACTTCTACTTTACAGCCTTACTACCCGGGGGAAAAAAATTTCCACCCATTATCGCGGTTTGACCCTAACTTCTATCACCTAACCTATTAGGCCGGTTAGATCTACTCTAGCAGGGTCATGGCCAGTGCTAGTTCCTGGTCAACCAAGAACATGGCTCTGATACCATTGTGACGCTCCCAGATACTATACGATGCCCGACCGTATAGCCAACTGGAAATCCCCCCTCTAGCTCATCCAGCTACATGGGCCCTCCGTCTATCCCGCTCCCAAATGGAACGAGCAGGGAAACACGGAGGTGTCTTCGCGCCCGTTCCCTATAGGCTCCTATCAGTAGCGGAAGCAAAACAATACATCAGCACTAGCAAAACATCATAATACATCGTACATCCATCCAAAGAACATCATAGAACATCAATAGCAACATATCACAAGGATTCTACCCCGGCTCAGACTCGTAAAGGGAAATCAACTGACGGCTAGGGCCTCAAGATAGAGCAGACCGAGTCATGGCAAATGGCAGGGCTGGCATAAGACAATGGCTAGGGTTGACCACTCCATCCGCCCCTCCTGTGCATACTATGCAGACAGGCTAAATCAGGCTGAACCAGGACTATAGCCTACGGATACGCGACCTCGTGGAATCACCCAATGAGGCTACTCTGGGTTGCATCTCCCCAGTCCGACTAGGCAGGAAGGGTTGCATCTCCCCCTCCTGGAAATCATAGGCTCAATAGGCGGCTAGAGGTTCGTGGCGACACACGAACCGTACACGACTGAACCCCCCAAAACAAGAGCCAAGCCGACACTTGCAACTCTTGAGGATCAGGGCGACACCATTGATCCAGGAGGTGTCGAGCCCATACCCGGCCCTCACAAAGTGACCGACTATAGGCCTAGCACATGCCAAGCCCCCAGATGCCGCGCATCGGGAAGGGGCTCCCTCTATCTTGCCTGTGACCCCGTTATCTGGTGCTAAGTCCAAGTATAGCCTCTATAGCCAGGTGGGCTCCTATGCACAGGCCGCATCTAATGGGATCTAACAGATCAACTAGGAGCATACTACTGGGCTGGTCTCTACCCCCCTTCCCAATACAAGGAAGCAAACATGAACAAACAAGAACATACAATATCACAACAACAACATCACAAGAGAACAACAAGAACATCTACTCCTAACCTAACTAACAGTTAGGGTTCATGTCAAGAACAGGATCTAGGAGGCTCATCTACAAGGTCGAACTAAGATCTACTCTTCGTACCTCCACCTGATCCGCTGCCTCCAGATCCTGGCGTCTCCATGCTGCAGAAGTGGTCTCTCCTCTCCTCCAAGGCTGCAAGATCGATCTAGAACGTATCTGACGGGACCTGAAACGGAGCTCCAGGTGCAACAGAGTGGGGGAGCTGGGAAAGAGTGGCTAGGGTTAGGGTTTAGCCCTATATACTCTAGGGTTAGGTTATGCCACCTCAGCTCCAATAAAAGGGTGCCACGTGGCAAGGGCCCACTAAGATGATGCCACATATACATGGGGGTCATCCTAAGGTTGGCTAAGTTATGTAAATAACTAGCCATGGCTCCCTTGCACCTCTACACTAAGGCATACAAGGCTACTATACGTAGACTTGTATGGTGACGTGTCTCAGAATTATACGTATTTATACCGTATAATTCTGGGGAACGTCACAGATCCACTGGTTCTGTAGAGGCTTCTCCCGGCTTCTTAGTGGATCTATAGATCATGAATATGGCTAAGGCTACGTCTCTTATCACGTAGCGGAGCCCCCTCTCTTTGCAGGTGGTGTAGTCAGGCATTGCGGTTATCTTGTCTCTGACATTTCTCTTCATTCTTGCGCCACCACCTAATGCCTGGCCAATCACCTCAGAAGCTACCCACCTGCCCTGCCTGGAAGGCAGTTCCTGCTCAAATGGTCTAACCTTCTCATCATATTCTGTGATGGCTTCATGGTAGTATGGTGCTGCTTGGAGAGTTGCATAGAAGTTGATGGTGTGATTAAATGCCGAAAAGGCTTGATTGACGTCGATTTCTTGGATGTGGGCGGCACTGTTATACCATGTGATGAAGTTCCTTGGTGCCATTGATTTGGAGTAGAAGATGGTTCGGAGAAAGATATAATAGGTTGGAAAATCGCCTAAGGCAAGAGAGCTATTTGTGAGAGGAAAAATGGACAAATGAGGGGCAATTTATAGCTAAAGGTGGTTACCTCGGTTTACGTGCCAAGATTCTGAAAAAGGGGCTTCCTAATTTTGGAGTTCTATTTAACTAAACTAACTAATTAAAGGTGCTAATCTAGGTATTTGGGGTGGAAGGAACAAGATGTACATGTTAATTTAGAGTAACTAAAAGCAAGAAAAAGCAAATCTGGCAGACAACGGTTCAGTCGCGAGAATAGGCTGTTCACCCACTGTTGAACATGTGTTTTTCACGACTGGACCGTTGCGGTTCAATTGACCTTTTTCCTTAATGATTTCGGTTAATTAAACATGCAAACCTGACAATTGGACCCAAATTTAGCTAGATAGACACGTTAATTTTATAAAATCCCATGAATCTAAAGCAAAATTGACAGACGACGGTTCAGTCGCGAGAATAGGTGGTTCACCCACTGTTGAACATGTGTTTTTCGCGACTGAACCGTTGCGTTGACTTTGACTAAAAGAAAGTTGTGGAAACAAAAGGTAAACTAATTCTAGCAGTTTAAAAATAGTAAACTTTTCAATTGCACCAAAAGAAAGGATAACATACTAAGGATTTTACAACTTTAAAAGGTAAGTTTATGGGAACAAATTTTTTTTTTTTTTTTAAATCTAATTCCGCTCGCCGCGAATCCTTCTCGCCAGTTGGAGGTCCTTGGGCATCACCGTAACTCTTTTGGCATGTATGGCGCATAAATTGCCCTCTTCGAAGAGTTGAACCAGGTGTGCTTCGGCCGCCGCCTGCAGGGCTAAAACTGCTGTTTGTGTCACCCTGTATTCGACTCTGAAGGCCTGCAAGATTTCCTTGAGAAGCCGCTCAAAAGGAATTTTCCTAATGAGCAGATTCGTGCACATCTGGAAATGTCTGATTTCCCTGAATGCACGAGCATACTTTGAGTCTGCCTTGTGGCGGACTCGGATTGGCCTCTCTGGCCTGGGAGGTGGGGCTCGTGGCGGCTCCTCCGGCACCGTGCCTTGTTCTTGGTGTCGGACTTGCTGCTGGCAATACCAAATGTTATAGCGGGTCCACTGTTTAAGATACTCCTGATAGACCCGCATTTTCTTTTCAAACTCCCAGTCTGATTGCATCATGAAGGCCCTCTCGCTAGGCTTCTGCTTCTTCCTGGTGGGAGGGTCAGGCCACTTGGGGTAAGGGGGTGGGGCCTCAGGGTCTGCCTCTTGTGCCGCCTCCTGCTGCACTTCCTCCTGCTGCACTTCCTCCTGCCCAATCCGAATACCTGATTGAGGCCGGTCCTCCCGCCGCTTGGTCCTCTCCTCCCGCCTTGGGGCCGTGGTCTTTCTCTTCCTTATCCCTGGCCTGGAAGAGCTGGCCTCGTGCTGGCTAGGGCTCCAAGGTCACTCTAGCTCCCTCATCAGCTCCCTCTCCAACTCCAGTTGGGCGTCCATGTCAACCGGCACGTCCACTGGCTGGTCGGTCCCTATGCCTGCCCCCGGTGTTGGTGGGCGCTCGGATTCATCTTGTGAAGGGGCTGATACATAGGATTGGCTCGAGCTCCCTTGTTGGCTAGCTTCCTGCTGGCTGCTTTCCCCCTCAAGGTCTTCTGGTCTTGGCCTGAGATGTTTCGGGATTCTCTTGCCAGCTGTTGCCGCGCGCTGCGCCATGGAAGGCCCCTCCTCTCTTGGTCCTGTCTTCCTAGCAGTCTGCTTGGTGCGCGCCATATTTAACGGTTTGAAAAACGGGTTTAGATAAGCTGGTTAATTGATCAAGGGAGGGTTTAGGGCAAAAGTGAGAAAATGAGGGAAAAGGAGTGTTTAAATTGGGAGGGAATATTCCTACCATAATGACCCTAAAAAGTTAACCTCCTACCATTAATACTCACCCACATTACTCCCCCCCTTAGACCAATTTCGAATTTTATCTAGGGTTCTTGATGCAAAATCGTATTTCTTCGCCATTTCTCGACCGGGTCTCCGATTGGCACGATTCTTTGACCCATTTTAGTCGAAATTTGTCGTAGAAACACAATTTACACACCAAATTTACTAAAAAGTTCGTTGACATATTCATTTAGCTAGACTCTCCCTTAATCTACCGGCGACCCTACTAGGGAAAAAAAATTTCGCCCTTTTTTCGTGTCTTGACCCTGGACTTCCTGTTTCTACTCTATCCGGCCAGTTAGATCTACTCTATCAGGGATATGGCCAGTGCTTATTCTTGGTCAACCAAGAACATGGCTCTGATACCATTGTGACGCTCCCAGCTACTATACGACGCCACGCCGTATAGCCAACTGGAAATCCCCCATCTAGCTCATCCAGCTACATGGGCCCTCCGTCTATCCGCTCCCATAAATGGAACGGCAGGGAAACACGGAGGTGTCTTCGTGCCCGTTCCCTAAGGCTCCTATCAATAGCGGAAGCAAAACAATACATCAGCACTAGCAAAATATCATAATACATCGTACATCCATCCAAAGAACATCATAGAACATCAATAGCAACATATCACATGGATTCTACCCGGCTCAGACTCGTAAAGGGAAATCAACTGACGGCTAGGGCCTCAAGATAGAGCAGACCGAGTCACGGCAAATGGCAGGGCTGGCATAAGACAATGGCTAGGGGTGACCACTCCATCCGCCCCTCCTGTGCATACTATGCAGATAGGCTAAACCAGGCTGAACCAGGACTATAGCCTACGGATACGCAACCTCGTGGAATCACCCAATGAGGCTACTCTGGGTTGCATCTCCCCAGTCCGACTAGGCAGGAGGGGTTGCATTTCCCCCTCCCGGAAATCATAGGCTCAATAGGTGGCTAGAGGTTCGTGGCAACACACGAACCGTACACGACTGAACCCCCCAAAACAAGAGCCAAGCCGACACTTGCAACTCTTGAGGATCAGGGCGACACCATTGATCCAGGAGGTGTCGAGCCCATACCCGGCCCTCACGAAGTGACCGACTATAGGCCTAGCACATGCCAAGCCCCCAGATGCCGCGCATCGGGAAGGGGCTCCCTCTATCTTGCCTATGACCCCGTTATCTGGTGCTAAGTCCCCGCATAGCCTCCATAGCCAGGTGGGCTCCTATGCACAGGCCGCAACTAATGGGATCTAACAGATCATCTAGGAGCATACTACTAGGCTGGTCTCTACCCCCTTCCCAATACAAGGGAGCAAAACATGATCAACCAAGAACATAGAGATCATCCCAACATCATCATAGAAGAACAACAAGAACATCTAACACTAACCTAACTAACAGTTAGGGTTCATGACAAGAACAGGATCTAGGAGGCTCAACTACAAGGTCGAACTAAGATCTACTCTTCCTACCTCCACCTGATCCGCTGCCTCCAGATCCTGGTGTCTCCATGCTGCAGAGCGATTCCTCCTCTCCTACAAAGCTGCAAGATCGATCTAGAACGTATCAAACGGGACCTGAATCAGAGCTCCAGGTGCAACAGAGTGGGGAGGCTGAGAAAGGTGGCTAGGGTTAGGGTTTGGCCCTAAATTGGTTAGGTATAAGCTATGCCACCTCATCTCCAATGGCACGATGCCACGTGTCATGGGGAACCACTAGGGAGGCGCCACATGGAAATGGCCCTTCCTAAGGTTAGCTAAGTTATTTAGCTAAGGTTCCAATGCTTCCCAATATGTGTACAAAGCTACCATAGGTAGTTTGTACAGTGACGTGGCTCAGAATTGTACGTATTTATAGCGTATAATTCTGGGGAACGTCACAAGTTGTACCAGAACTTTGTGGAGCAACATCCAGAGGCAGACATTGGCATCAGATTGTTTGAACACCTCAAACCTGACTGTGTAAGGAAGCTGAAGGAAAGAAACACATGTTGTTGTGTCAAGCATGAGCAAGCAGAGAACTATAGGAAAGCATTCAATTCTATGAGGGCTAAGCTCCACATCAACTGTAGCTGCAATTGTGATGTTTGTGCTGCTAACAGAAATGAGGGAATTTGTCAGGCACACAAGCATACATATTGCAATGTCAGCACTCTATGGAGGAGTATGGTTTGTCCAAAACAGGATAATGAAGAGTGGCACAAACTGAATTGTATTACAAGTGATTGCAAGAGCTGTGGTAAGCAGAACATTGTCTTGTGTCCAAAAGAAACTGAAAAGGATATCGAAAATGAAGTGAATTGGCAAATATACTCTTATGTGGATGAGAAATCTAAGAAAGGAGTCTCAAGAAGACTCAGATTGGTGGAGAAAACAACAGATGCACCTGCAATGCTGGATGCCATGTTTGGTCACATGAAAACATTTCTCCATCACAACTCTGCAGCTCACTGGCAAAGCAAAGAATTCAGAAGATGTGTTCAAAACATGAGACATGATTCAGTGATATCAGTGGTCGACTTTGCCGAAATTATACATTGAAGCCTTTCAAAGAGGTTCAGTCAGAGCATTGGAATGCAGACCAAATTACTATAATGGTACAGATTACCATGCTAAAGGTAAATGGCAAATTAAAGAAGACAGCTCACTTGTATATTTCTGATGACAGAAATCATGATACACATTTTGTACAACATGCATTTAAGCTTCATCTGAAATGGCTGCAAGAGAATGGTGGATCTCATGTACAGTATCATATTGTGTGGTCTGATGGTTGTGCTGCACAATACAAGTCCAGAAGAAATTTATAATTCATTACCAGGTACCATGTTGGATATGGCATTCGGATGCAATGGAATTACTTTGGTTCTGGGCATGGAAAAGGTGAACATGATGGAGAAGCTGCCAAGGCCAAGCAGGTACTTGCAGCTGAGCAGTTACGAGAGCATGGAACTGAGATTAAAGGTGCACGTGATGCTTGTGTTGTCTTGAGGAGCAAGCAGTCTAATGTTAACAGAGTATACTGGGAAGTGAAGGAGTCAGACATTGATAGAACCAATGCATTGGACGTGCAACCTCTTCCTGGTAATCAAAAATTGCATGCTATAGCTTCTATAAGTCCAATTGACCCCACCTTAGTAATGGTGAGGCCATTATCTTGCTTCTGCAATGCTTGCATCAACTTTGAATGGGACGATTGTGAGTCCATTCCATTCTGTGGGAAGTGGCAATTAAAGAAGCTAGTACCCATAGCAAGTACTCATTGTGAAATACAGAATGAGGAAACTGGTGCATTTGCAACTGAAAGTGAAGAGCTAGAAGATCTAGTGCAGGTAGGTGACAGGTTTGCTTCCTTTGCTATACCAGGAAATGAGGAAAATGTGCCATACTATGTCCTCCTTTGCAAAAAAGCAAAGTTTGTTTTGCAAGATAATGTCACAGATGACTACAAAAATTATCATCATATGGGTGAATCAGTCATAGCAGCCTACTACTATCAAAAGTTGCCTGGTTGTCACCACAAGTATAAGTTACTGGATGACAAAGAAGTTCTGGTACCTGCAGAGTCTGTTATTGGAGCAAAGTTTGGGATGCCAAAAGTGAATTATAAAGTAAAAGGTGCTTCTGCAGCTTATGCATTGCCAGATGATGTGCATGAAATGCTTCTGGGAAGTTTGCCTGAAATGCTAGATGATTTGGAATAGCTCTTATGAAACACATTATTGATAATCACTGAAACAGATTTGGAGAAAAGCAATTTGATAGAGAAATAGATAAATAGAGAGAAGCTGCTGAAACATGATTTATATTACATTGTGGTAGAGTACATTGAGTTTTCTGTTATTGACATTCTTACAGTATACATCAGTTATTTTTTTCATGTCTAACTATTACATCATCTAGTGGCTGATATCTCAGAGGTATTGCATTCAATCTTTCAATGTTCTTGTAGCCCCAAAAAATGGTATCACTAGCTGTGGCAAAGGCTACTGCTACTTCTCTTGCAATTGGTAACCCACTCCAGCCTTCACGCAACGCACCTGACTGGCATGCACTTGGCAATTGATTTCTTCCCCAAGGATCAGGATCATAAATGCTATGAATTGCCCAAAGTATCTTCAGCACTTCGTCCCTTTCGCTTCTGCTTTCAACCTGTTCGACCTGTTCCCATAATCCAGGCAAGCTGCTAAGATAAGAGAATGGTTCATCTGGTACATATTGTGATTCAGCTGATTCTGCTTCACCTGGTTCTCCATCTACACATTCCTCTTCAATTTCACATTCCTCAATTTCTGAATGAATAACAAGAGGTTAAAGTTATTAGTATTTACAAACAGAATTAAATATGAAACTTGCTCAACATAAATATCAATATAAGCATTAGTTCAGAAGATCTAGTGTGGAATCTTACACATCCACATCTAGAGAAGGAGCAGATTCAGTCAATGAAGGCATTGTACATAACGCCCTTATCCTGTTCATATCTTCACCATACTCATCCACTACACTTTTGATGATCATGTCACCATATATGTCCCAAGAGTTATCCAACTTATGCTCCTTCAAGTAAGTGGCAAAATTTGGTGCATATTTGAACCCTACCAACCAATCAAAGAAGAAGCTTAAATGGTCATCACGTTCTATCAAAGGTGTCCAGGTTGGCACGCAAACATAACTATCTTTGTTGAAAAGAGCCTTTTCCTTAGAATCAAAAACACCACAGAGCCGACCATTGTATTGAGGATATTCAATGATAAAACTATCCATAGGCATCACTTGAGGGTTTACACCAATTGAATTTGTGTGAGGAAGTCCCCAGCAACTCTCTCTTCCATAAACATGTTTAAATTTTGGGATGCCATCTTCATAGAGCTTGTCTAAAATTGATGTTATGATGTCTAAGTTTATAGTTGACCAGATGGCCAAATGCCAATGAAAGGATGCATATTGAAGTATTGCTTTCATAGTTGGTCTGCAGTAGAAAACTCCATGTTCTGTAGTTATAGGCTTGAAAGAGGAAACATTCATTGGTGGATTTCTATAAAAGTAACCCAGAACACCTTGGATCTCAAAAATAAGGAGGCCTGTAAGGAAGCAAAGTTTAATTAACATATGATACCACTAGGATAACCACCATTCATTGATTATATTAGCAATATTACAAAAAGCCAAAAATGGCTCAGTTTTTTTGCAAACAAAAATAAAGCCAATTGGCCTCAATTCATATCATTGTAAGAAGTTAAGCACTACCATGCTTCTCTTGTGATGAGCTAGAGGTGCTAGAGGTGCCTGTCTTGAGGTGGTTCTTGTAATCAATCATGGCTTTAATGAGCACATGTCTCCTGGACTGTGCATACTCCGCATCAAACCATTCTGAAGAGAACTAGTGAAATAATGGGAAAAGTTAGTTTTCAAAATTGAAGAATTTTATATAAAAAAGAATTTTTAGTATGTATTCTTACCATGCTCTTAGCCTGCACCTGGGCATCCACAAAAGCTTGCATATAAGCCATAACATAAAGACCACAAGAGGCCAGGTCAGCTTGTTGTGGAACCTCCAGTGTGGTTTCTTTCTGCACTGAATTCTTCACATAAACATCAATCTTGCGAGAACTAGAATTAGTCAATCCTGTAATGATGTCTTTATGAAGCCTGTAATAGAAAATAACATCAGATTTGTGCAACATTAAACTCATAACAGTGAATGCACTTACATCATGACCATCCTCGTGTCAACCTTTGCACTCTGCAGGGAGTTTAGACTAAGTATAGATGGAGAAGACAAAGGTGTGTTGCTACAGTTTTTGGCCTTGTCTAAAACAATAATGACCAGTGCATGGTGCATAGGATCCTCAATCTGCACTGGAACCACAATGTACTGGCATTTACTAAAGACCAAACCCTGAAGCCCTTTTTGAACTGCAACAGTTCCAGACTGCACCATGGAAGTTGCATCAGATGACAGCTTGTTATATGCTGCTCTGTACGCTAAAAAATTCTCCGATGGGAAGAAATAAAATGCATCACGCCATTTGTCAGGCATAATGCTAGTCAGATACCTATTCAGAAAAAGTAGTGAGGTTAGAGATCCAATTATAATCAGACTGCAAACAAAAAGCTAACCAAATTACCTTCCAAATATATCTATATGCCTATTCGACATGTGCCTGTCTCTGCAAAGACCTTCCACACAGTATTTAGTCATCTTGATTAAAGGTTTCTGCTGGAAAGGATAGCATGGAACTATTTTCAACAAGGTCTCAAGATCTCTGTAAACCAAACTTGCATTAGTGAGAATGCAAATGAAGTGCAACTACAGCAACATCTTGCTTACTCTTTTCTGGTGTCATCTTCAGATGCATAAGATCGAGCACTACCAGATGATGTGTGGCTTCTAGTCCTGCACAAGTTATCATAAGATTATTCATCTATTATACTTTAATAGCTTCAAGTAAAATAGTAAATAAATACCTTTTTGTTGCAGCTGTATTTTGCAATTGATCCTTCCTTTTTCTTGTCTACTTCTCTAGCTTAACAACCTTTGTTTCCTCTGTCTCATCAACCTTTGTTGCCTCTGTCTCATCAACCTTTGTTGCCTCAACCTTGGTCTGCTCCTTTGTTTCCTCAACCCTGGTTACCTCCACCACCACATCATCCTTTTGGATCCGTTGTACCTCCACCACCACATCATCCTTTTGGATCTGTTGTACCTCCACCACCTCTTCCTCTCCTTTAATACAACCACTATCCTCTATCTGGCCAATGGTTGCCTGAACATGAACAAGGGCTGCAGAAGAATCATCAAGTTCCATAGATTCTGCATAAATTAGTCAGCAAAGTTACTCAATGCATTGTCATTCATAATTTTAGATTGTTATACCTGTTGATTCATCACTCGTAAGCATTTTCATTTCCTCGTCAAATGATGGCATTGGCTTAATAGATTTTCAGATTGGTTTCTCTGGAAAACTCTGCTGTGCCGAAAAACCTGAGGAATCTGGCACTTTATACTCTGGCAATTTATACTGTGTAGAAAGACTTGAAGAACCTGGAAACAATGTTGTTTAAATAATACAATACACACAAGCAAATAGAAGATGCACTATACCTGCAGTATTAACTACTGCTTTCTGCTTCAACTTCTTCACCTCGGCTGCGAATCCACAAAAGTTTGAATCGGTTTGCTTGGTGCTATATGTAATTACAAGTGACAGATCAAGCTCAAATGACATTAAAATTAAATTAGGAATTGTAAATTAATCAAATGTGATAGTTACTTACATGTGTCTAATGACTTCACTGGTTCCCCAATCTCTTCTTCAAAAGACTTCACAAGGTTTAGAGGTGATGCCCATGCAGAAGTGTTTCCCAAATCTTCCTGACCATCTGTCAAATCCATTTCCTTGGAAGAAAGTTCTGCTGCTTTCTTGCTGACATCTACAGTGCAAAGTGAAAAAAGAGTTGAGCTAAGAAAAAGAGCTAAGATTAACCATCAAACAATATCATATACCTTTTTCTGGTTTCCTTATGCTACCAAGGTCACCTGCAATAGTCAAACATTATGTAAATCATACCATCAATTAAGAAATGTACTCAGAATGTATTCTACAATGTACAGACAATGAACAATGTACTCGGAATGTACTCACAATGTACTGACAATGAACAATGTACCCATGCATCTAATCTAAACCTTTCAACATACTAAATGTATTTTGAAACTCACTGTTCTAAAAGACAGTCAATGTAAATGTAAATGATACTGTACTTAACCCACTAATAAGCCATAAAGTATTTAACATGAATCAAAATGTAAGGTGACAGCTAAATAGCAATGTATCTATCAATTGCTACATTCTATATTAACAGGTTATCAGCTATCTACATTACTCTAGCTATCTACATAACAGGCTATCAGCTATCAGCTGTCTACATAACAGGCTATCAGCTATCAGCTATCAGCTATCTACATAACAGGCTGTCAGCTATTCTATCATTAAGAATAAGTAGTCCACTTGACAGATTACATATGAGTGAACCTACAAAGACTGTATCTAACTATCTACATGTAAGCCTAACCGCATGGAAGAAAAATATTTTTAACTACTTGAAATGGAAAAGAAATTCTAATTCAAATGTACAGTACTAACCTTTTGCTGTAAGTAGTCCAAGTGCTACAGGAAAATTGCTATTCCATGAACAATCAGGATCAACACATGAAACCTTTGTGCTCGCAAGGTAGGATATACACAAGAGACAATAAGGATGTCTGCAAGGTGCCAGAACCACTGGATTCATACCGAATCATTGTTCACAATATGTACATGAAGAAAAAGGCTGAACAATAATCTCATCTGCAATTGTAGATTGAAGAGGAGGAGGCTGCAAAGTAAGAATTGAGGAATGCTCTAAAAATTCCCTCAATTCCATTAGTTTCTTGTCTCCTGCCTCAGCTGAGCTCACATCAGCAACCAATGATTGAATCCTTGCATCTACATCTTTTAACTCTGTAACATTCATGTCAATATATTTTTGCAGCTCCCTCTGGTCCAGCATTCTTGATTCTTTTTGCTCGATAGCATCTTCAATTTTCCATTTTAAGTGCTGAAATCTCATGGCACTTTCTGATGTTTGATCAAGTTTTGATTGTTGATCTTCCAATGCTGCCATTTTTGCTTCAACATTCCTCTCTGCTTCCTGGACCAGCCTAACATAGACTGCTCTCTCCCCTTCCTTGTGCTTCAATGAATCAAGGATCTCTTGCCTTCTTTCCTGTAACTCTGCTAATTTCTTGCTTAAAGATGTCTTCACAATAGATCTGCTGTCTAAGAAGTTACTGATAATCTCTAATTGCTCCTTTGTGTAACTCTTAACTGAAGTTTTTGGCCCTTTTGCATTTGCATTGCTAGATTTCACTGTCACCACCTCACTAGATAGATCAGAATCCTTTTGTTTTGATCTGGCCCATGCTTTAACATCTTCCCAGTCCACTTCTGCACCTTTCAAATGCAATGCAAATGCCCTTGCAAAGTACAGAGGGACATAGTGATTCATAACATCTTTTCTGCCGAAAGAAAATTCATACCATTTGTAAAACTCTTCTGTCCACCTCACATCGATTCTGTCATCTTTATAGCCATACCTGCTTGGTGCTTCATCTCCCCATATCTCTCTCACCATAGCATCATACTTCTCATAAACATCACAAAAATTGAGTTGTCTGAGCTGCCTTACAGAAAACCTGGTGTCATCGGGAAGTAAAATTTCCCTTTTAGCATTTGAACTTGAAGCTTTTTTATTTGCTAGAGGCTTTCCAACCCTTGGAGACTTCCTCGAACCCTTGGTTGGTGTCTTCTTTGGGGTCTTTGCCATGTTCACAGGGCCTGCAAATTGAACAAAGCAACAAACAAGGAGTCAGAAGAAAAATTCGCCCAAAACATTTGAAGATCAGACCTTAAACCGTAGGCATTGGTAATAAGCATGTTCTTTCTACATCGATTTAGTGTTTAGAATGCTACATTTTAATCTTTTACTTCTACTATTTCTTCAATTCATTGATGGACCGAAACCACAAAAATCCAAAACCACAAAATCTAAACTTACAGGGCAGATCACACGGAAATGCGAGGATCTGAACCGGTTTAAACGTTCTAGCAGTGCCAATTCTTAGAATCAAAAACAATTCGAGCTCCGAGCTCCGCTCGGTTAGCCAACAAACAGGGGGAACAAAATTGGGGGGAATTCTTGGTACACTCGAATAATGCCATTTTTGTTTAATGATGGCGTTTAAAAATTTGCTATAATTAACTACATCCCCTAATATGTAATGTATTGGAATGACCCTTTTTTTATCACCCTAGCGTGCTTTTACCCCTATACTTTCACAACTGGCATAGATGTTAATTAGATGATTATGTAAAGACAAATTCTGCATGTAATCTGAATTTCTCATGTAGTTGTGCAATAATCTCCTTTGCTGCACTGCTGCTGTTCAAGCACACAAATTGAGTCCCCTGAGAAGTGTGATCCTGTCTGATTCTCTGCCTCCTTCTTTCACTCTCTCAAAAATATCAACAGCCATTGGTGCATCTTTGACATTGCCATAGCCTAAGATTATTGCTGTCAATGAGTGCAGTTGCCACAGAGATGTTTCTAAGATTTTAAATACGTGCTCCTTTAATTTTATTTTCACCTTTAGGCCGTTTGAAAATTAAATTTCTAGCTACCTTTTTGTTGTCAAATGCAGGAAAGATGTTCGTGGCTGCAGGTGGATAGTGCCTATCTAAACAATTTGATGTCCATAATTCTGATAAATGTCAATTTGGAGACCAAGTTTTTGGAGGTGTCATGTTTGCTCATCTTACACAAATGGTCAGGATCTGCAAGTGAAGGTTTTATAGATATAATTAGGCAGTATGCGTACGTGTAAATTATGCAGGATAATTAATCTGAGTTCTTGATTACTTTCATCATTTGCAGGACATGTTTGATGAAATTTTTGAGGTAAATTCTGCAGATCCAGACATATTAGACTAGCTTAGCTATACTTTTAGTCACGTAAGAATGCCCCTGTTCATTGAAAATGACATGCAAGATAAAGGCTTCACAGATAGGTTTAAACTTCACGTCGTCACTCCTTTGTTCTGCAGGCGTATGATAATATTATTTGGAGAACGACCTTGACCTTTGCATGTGGGAGACAGTTTTGTTAGCCAAGCTCACAATGATTATGGTATGATAAGTTAAATGCTTTAATCCATCCATGCTACTTAATTAGTCATGAACCATTCATTGATATGTGATATTGAATGAGAACTTTTAAAAATAATAGGACTTTCACAGTGCTTGATAGAGGGATAGAGGTTTCACTCATAAGTTTAATTGGCCTCCTCTACTCCATTGTTCTGCAAGTGTATCAGTCTTCTTTGGAGAATGGGCTTAACTGTTGCATGTGGGAGAGAGTTTTGTTACCCAGACCCACATTGATTATGGTATGATAAGTTAAATGTTGTAATCCATCCATGCTACTTAGATAGTCATGAAGCTTTTGAAGCTAGGCTATGATTGGGGGCTTTATAATAAGATTTGGGCCATTATCTTAGACGACCCCGCTATATCTTAAAAACTTTATTGTAGAAATACTTAAACCATTCGGTCCATGCTCCACATTGCAACATTTTTTCCATTCACATTTGAAATAAAGATCTGAAGAATGTTTCTATGTAGCTTTAAGATCATACAGATTGACTACAAAAGGGCAATATAAGTTGCAGAGTTGCAACTTCTTACAACCAAAATTTTATGAAGGGACAATGTAAGTTGCAGAGTTGGAGCTTCTTGCAGCCAAAGCTCAAAGTGGATCAGTATATTTCACAGGTCTTTAGTTGCTTAGAAAATATTTCAGTGATCTGGCATAGCTACTTAGTCCATATTTTGTTGTTAATTAGGACTACATATATGACTAATAAAATTCATGTTAATGCAATGTCCACGTTAGGTGAAGGTGGCTTGGTCGAAGTGCATTCTTCCAAAATGGGCGGGTGGTTTGGGTATGATGGACTTCTTATTGCAAAGCAAAGTTCTTATCTCAAAGTTCATTTGGAGAATCTTGAATGGTGTCTGCGCCTTCTTAGACAGTCTCTTGGTCACTGTATCCCTTTAGGTAAGAAGGCAGTCAAGCCGGTCCTCCCTTGGGCATTATTTCAGCCATTGCAGCCTTTTCCAAATGCTTCTCCATTTCTGCGTGGATTGCTGACATCATGGGATGCAGTCAAACACCTCTTTTGGCCGTGTCCTTCCATCCACGTTCTGTTGGAGACTCCATGGTGGTGGGCACCTCTGCCTCCCAACCCCTCGGCACCTCCAGTGGCTGCATCAGTTCATCCCCTTACACAGCGACGGTGGATTCTTGCAGGTGTGGTCTCTATTCAAGCTTGGTATGAAGCTGGCCGTCTATTGTCTTGGCCTGAGTTCCAGGCAAAGTTCCTGCTTTCCCGATGGGATGTGTCTGTATGGGAGAAGGTTGCAGAGAATTTGCCCCTGAGGGTTCAGGTTGGTGTTGCCGAGAGGACACCGTGGGACTGTCATGAAAATATTCACAGAGGCAAGCACTTTGTCAGATCAGTGTATCGCCTTCTCCTAGCACCGCAACCCCTCCCATTGCCGGATGGGTGGCATCTACAGATTCCACAGCTCACTCTGCTCACTTTGCGCCGCACCTGGCGTTGGCCCTGGGATAAATTACTCCACCCTAAGGTCTCAGTTCTCTGGTGGCAGATTCTCCACAGGTGTTTGCGTGTTAATGCTTTCAGACATCGTTATGATCCGCAAACATCTGCGATATGCCCGCTTTGCCTTGCGGATGTTGAGACTCTTGAGCACTGTCTTTTCTTCTGTCCAGAGGTTCAGCCGGCGTGGTCCTGGCTACAAAGTCTGTTCAGCAGTACATTGGACTGCCGATGCATCCTTTTGGCATCCTATCCCAGTGCTTGGCCCCCAGCTCAACAGAGGGCATTCCATCTTGGTTCTGGTTGGATCTTGTGGTCTATATGGGAGCGTCGCAGACATCACATTTTTCAGGGTATTTTTGTATCTTCACATAGTGTTATTGCGGTGGCCCAAAAAAAGATACTGACAGCCTATGAGTGTTCTTCCATTGACTCAGAAATGGCAGAGCGGATTTGGGTTCAGTATCTTCAGATTGATTCCTATCATTAGTCTCCTCTTCTGGAGTAAGTACATTGTGCTTCGGGCTCTTGTTCCTGTGGCATCTTTTTTGTGCTTACACAGATAGACAACACATGTAAATCTTGTACTCTTATTGTTGATTAATAAAGTACTTGGCTTTCGTCCTTCAAAAAAAAAAAAAAAAATATTTCTCTCTTCATGTATTTAATATCTATTGTAACAATACCTTGGCTGTGTTAACAATATCTACTGTGTTAAATGTCTCTTAGCAAGTGACCATATTGAGAAACATGTAAAACTTTATGCTATTTTTTTGAAAAGGACTTCAGTTGAGAATAGACTCATGTGCCAATCTGATGAACAATTACGTATGCACTATCCATGCACTATGTGATTGTGTGGTTAAAAAACACTTTATGCCAACTTGATGCTTCCCATTTTAAAATCTACTGAGACATTCATTGGCTATATTTGCCTGCAAAATACAAGAGAAATTTTGTATCTTTAAGATAATGCACAAGAGAAAACATGGCGTGGATGTGTGTAACATAGAACACCATTGCAAAAGCACATTTGATGCACTCAATGCTACTCTTCACATTGTATTATATAGCCTCCTCCTCTTTTTTCCCTTTTATTGCAAGGACTTCCTGTTTTTCTTTTATAGCAAGGACTCCATTAAATATTTGCACCATCAAAACACACACTCAAAATTATTCAAACATCTTTCTCTACATCTACACGACATTACCATATTCAAAAGCTTAGTTCCTTTGATTTAATACCATTGTTATGCCCGGCATCGCCGGGCAGCAGTTTCTAGTAGTCAATTAATGTTACTATTTGAATGTAACATCGGAACAACCAATTATTAATGATAAATTGGAAGCAGTTGTCCAAGAAATTGATGTACCACCAGCACCAACAACAAAACCTGTTGAGGTAACCACATCACCAATTGTGGTAAAGCCAATAGACCCCGGTGTACCCACTGAAACAGTTAAGAAAGCTCAGGGAGTGATTCCCTTAGATGAGGGCAACTTGGGTGAATTTTTGGTGAAAGAAAAGGGCAGAAGAACAAAGAGGAGTAAGGTGGAGGAATGCAAAGAAATTGTTCAAACTGTAAGAAAGAGAACAAGGAGGCAGTAGAAAGATGCAGCTAGCAGTCTCAATCATGATACCATCCTCGTGAAAGTGCCATTTGAAGGAAAAGCACAAGCCCTCAGTTTTCAGGTGAGCCTGATGTTCATCGGGTAATTGATGCTCGTACAAACCTTGAGAAGTCGGTTTGGGATGAGTTGACCAAGGCCACTTAAATCATTGAACATTATTGATTTTCTTTTTTGCTTTCACTTTATGATTTCCAGATGGTTCTGTTATGTCAAAGAATCTTGGTATTGATACAGAAAGGTTTCTATATTCAACCTATCCTATATTTTCATCGTCATCTATCTATTCATGTAATAATTCTTGTTGTGTAGGTATTTAGGATGTTTCAAGAATGTTGGTATAATGATTGAAATATGACCCGAGTTAATTAATGTTATTATATTCCATTGAGTCCTTTGAAGTGTGTGTCCATGCACACCACCCTTGCATCATCATTAACATTTACAATGTGCACCTCAACATTTAGAATATGCTTACCTGCTAAGGTGGTGAAAAAACCAAGCGCTATTGTAAAGAACTAAATAAATTTGGTTAAGTATCAAAGAATCACAAGGTTATTGAGAGACTAGCCATAATTTTTTCATGGGTCTCCTGTGAAATTGTGTACATGTCAGTTTTTCCATATCAATTTTAGGATATCCTACCATGTGGCTGTGCATAGAGGCTTCGGGTTGTTGAGGAAGCAATGTGTACGTGAAATTCCCCAAGAATTGATAATAGTGTCCACTTAAGATTACCTCGTGAACTCCAAATTTTTAACCCCAGCCATCTTTGTATGAATGTTCAAGCATGTATTTGGTTTCTATGCACTTGAGGATGTAAAAGTCCACACCCTCAGAATTGTCTAACTAGCATTCACTGCAAAATTCTCACCTACCTCAACCAAATGACTGGTCCATCTATTGGCTTGTTCAAGAGCTCCTTTCTCTTCTCAACTCCTGGTTTTAAGTCAGCTACCTTCCATTTTCCAAATCTACCTGTGTTTATGCTGGAGCTCCAATTCTGATCCATAAAAGACAACACAGAAACATGAAAGGCATTTAGGAGCAAGTCTATTTGGTTTACTCTTGCAAACAGGTCTGATATAGTGAATCTTTTTTGTGACCTTGAGTGTTTCAATTTCATATTCCTTCATGTTTGCCACAATAGCGGGTTCAATTTCCCAAACATATCTTCTGATCTCATCTGTTTCATCAACTGGTAGACTGCTGAAATATGTACTTAGAAATTATATAATATCTTTAGCATGCCTCAGTTGTGCACCATTAGGTTTGAGCTATTCTTTGCTTATCAGCCTTTTAATAACAACACCTACATCATCATGTTCTCCTTTGCCATGGGCAGTGGCAAAGTAGTTCTACATTACAGCCTTGTCATTCATTGTGTAATACTTGCCCATCACTCCATACCCAATGCTTCTTGTACTCTATTCCCTCCATACCCAATGCTTCTTGTACTCTATTCCCTGCTCTTTAAGCCATGCAATATATGCTTTTGTAGAAAGTGCTCCACAAATAATGAGTCATGCACTTTATCAGTCTCTTTTATAATCTTCCTACCATTGTTGAACCTATTCTGATCTGTTTTAATCTAGTGGTATTTTTTTCCTCTTTGGACAGTCTTCCTCTGACTGCACAGGAACACGAATATCAGCACTCTTGTCATGTCCATATATTATGTGAACAAGTATAGAAACTTGGTCTGTGTGTGCCAGTGCATTGATTGGGGCTCATTCTGGATCTTGATGCTATAATTTTCTGCAAAGTCAATAACGGATACAATTGTATCTTCTGGAAATGATGACACGCATTGTTAAACTTATTGGACTGCCAATGTGCTGTGTAATTGTGTGGAACAAAATATGATATCACCTTCTTCACATTCTCTTAAAAATCTCTGGGACTTCTTTCTTTATGTACTAATCTTAAGACATGTTTGTACCTCAAAGCCTTTCTTGGATCTCTGAAATCTCTGTCTTGGTCCACAGGTTGCTTTTCAAATGTCTTCCAAGTAACTAGCAGTGAACTCGTGCCATCCATTTCCCTGCGGATATTTTTTAAGTCTATCCAAACCACATATTTGACATGCCAATATCAAACAGTTATGATCAAGCCACTCCTCGTCCTCACCTTTGCTGCAATCCACTTGTCTCCAAAAGTCACTGGTGCACTTAATTATTTGCTCCTTGGTTGCACATTCTTGGCCAGGGCCACAAATGTCACAATTACAAGTGCTATTGTCATGAACTCCCCCTGATTTCCTCATGTTGTTCAGCCCCTACATGATGTATTCAATCTTCAAGTGGTAGATACAACAGCATGTATGCCTTTCACGCATTCTCCTTATAAAACCTGGTTTCAACCTCTCAAAAGTCTGCAATGCAATTTTTTTTTTTTTTTTTTTTTTTTTTTGAAGGAAAGAAAAATATTTCTATTCATAGGAAGATTAACAGTAGATCATAGATCCCATAAGGATCAAATAACCTTGAAGTACAGAGGGTTCCATATGGATTAGATATCATACTTGAAGCTTGGTACTCATAAGTTTTTCTCAACCTCTTCTTCCAACTAACCACCACTACAGGATCATAATCAACATCTTCATAGCTAGCAGAATATTACAGAAGACAAAACAAATTTTCCACAAGCTGCAAATAAATCTTGAGTGCACAATAAAAAAACCTCTTGCAAGAGTAGAGATGAAGAGAAAAAGATGGAAGGAGTATCATCAACAGTCTGGCACACTGCTTAAAGAAGTTGCCATGGCTCCAAAAATCAGCCCATTCTACAGATTAATCAACAAATTATGAACCAGAGAAGATGTTGCATTGTCGGGATATGTGACTGTCTGCCTAAAAAGGGTAGACACAAAGCTGCTCCCAAAGCTTGACTCAAAATATAAAAGCGTCATCCCGCAACAAAAAGAAACCCTAGCTCGGCAATGTGACCCAGTTTATAGCTCACCAACAAATCTGGCAGAAACAGATCAATCTACTCTTCTTCTTTTTTAGTAAATCGAACTCTAAACCTTCAGGCTAGTACAGAACAGTAAGAGGAAGGGAAAGGTCATGAACAGATTTTCTACCTAGAATCAGATTGTGGCTTTCTAAACCATATATCAGATCAGTTTTCTGAATCTTGCAGCCTCTTTCATTCTTCGCCTTATAGACCAGCCTCCAACTAAGATGCTAGATCTGCCCTTTTAGCGTGTCTATTGTAGACATAATACAAAAGTATCAAAGAAAGAAGCCACGTTAGTGGATACCTGCTGCACCAAGACTTGCCGCCAGAAAAAAGAAGAGATCTATATACCTATTCTTCTGCCCCTGGAATAATCTGTCCAGGCTTGCTAGCATCTCAAAGCAGAGTTTAGCTACACGAAGTCGGCTGGGATGGCCTGTCTGAACCTGAGGTAGAATTGCAACTATAGGGAATTTGTGTCAATACCAAATAAGTGCCTCTAAAATGATGAACCTAGAATATTGGATAATTACTTACTTGGGTGACTTCAACAAGGTGAATTGGATGTTCTATCTTTATTCCTGTCTCTCTGATATATATCTCCTCATGTCTTTTTTGCATGGAGATACTATTGTATTCTATGTCCAGAACTTGATAACAGCTTCTTTATTGTAATCTAATATGCTATCCATCCGCTTCCTCCTTCTAAACATTGTCCAAGGTCCATCCCCTCTGTTAGCTTGCACCCTTTTTGAAAAGCATTTGAAATTGTTTTTGTGGGAATGGGGAGCAATCTAGCCACTTTTGTTAGGTTCATAGGCTTGGTACCCTTTGTACCTGCTACTGCCATTATGAATGTAAATTTTCTTGCACGAATCATGTCATAATTCCTCTTATACTGATTTTCTTGTATTGTTTTCTTCTAATTGAGTACCATTTGCTCGGCCACAGTAAACTGTTTAGGCTTCTTTATGGAAGCAATAGGTAGGTCTCTTGCCCTCCAAAGAAGACTGTCAAATATACGGCCTTTGTCACTGTCATCAACATTTGTACTGATTTGGTTGAATCTTCATAGGTTTCTCCTGAAATTTCTCAGATTCTGCGCTCATTCAGTCTCAATTTCTTTTTCTTTGAAGGTGAAGCTTTAGAAGGAAAATTCTTCTATATTCATACTTTCTATGCGAACAATTTTTGCCTGTAAGCTCTTTTTCGGGTTGCATCAATTGCTCTATACATTGAACAGGAAGAGAAACTTGGTTTCATCTCTATCGGATTTATATGTTTTGATTGGTGCTTGGAAATTCCTGAATTTCGGTGTGGGCAATTTTTTTGAGACCAAGAACCCCTCCATTTTGCTTGAATTCAAGCTGGGCAAGCCCGCCATCCACAGAAATGGCAGGCTAAAAGGTTTCATGTTTTCGACACCATTCATGCTAATGATTCTTAGTGGTGTGACATTAAATTACTATCTATCTATCTCAGTCTTTCATTTGACAGGCGTGAACCCTACATGTCAGCATGTCAATCACGCACGTCGTGCCCGGGGGATTCACCTTTATCATATGAGCATATGCCACCTGCGTGCTTAAGGTTAGAAGAAACACCCCTATATACGTACGGAAAAGTGTTGGGAAAACACCCCTTCCATGGAGAAAATACACTAGAATGTCAGTAAGAGGAGGATTTAGACCCCTAGTATACGTACGAAAACATCGAGAAAAAAACCCCTTCCATACACTCTCTAGGTTTATACGGGTCTTCTGGGTGAATCCCCCGGAACGTCGTGTTTAAAACATACCGATTTTAAGCACATGTAAGCATCGTCCAGATGGTGATTTTTTGCTACCCAGTACCGATTTTGCACGCAGAATCGCTCTAGTTGAAATGGCAATTTTTTGAGACAGTGCATCTGCTACAAAACTAGGTGATTGGATCGATGAGCACAATCTGCCAAGAAGACCAACTCTCGAAAAATGTTGTTGTTAGAAGCCCCAGCATTCCAGATCTAACACAGAAAAAGTATTGGAAAGGATCTGTACGAGGCAAAGAAGTGGATTTAAAGCTCTGTTACAGGCCTACTATGGCAACGGATTTAATGCCTGGCTAGAGGGCATTTTTGCCTGGATATGGTGGCGGATTCGTGCCTGGCTATGGTGGAGGGCCCAAATGTGGCAGCAGAGAAAATGTTATGGACCTAACATCCTGTTATGGTCATAACCAGTTGGGCCACAGAACGCTACTGGACATCACATCTAGAGATCAATGATTGAGATTAAAACCTACATATAAATGTTGAGGCCAAGGATATTAAGGAAAAGGGGGGTACCGATGAGCCTGCCAAGAGCTTTGCTGAAGCTGGAGCCCTGTGGGAATCCGGTTGCTAGTCCGATCGGCAAGCCCGCACCCAAGCTCCTATAAACTATGCTACTGCCAAAAATTCACAGAGAAGAAAGAGAGAGGAAGGAGGTCCCCGGATCCTGTGGAGCAAAAAGCCTGCTTCCAGCCAATTGCCAGGTATACCTTCAACAGAATAGGTTTTCCCTATGCAATGCAATGCCCAACACATGCCACAATTGTTGAATGCATGTGTTTTCAAAAGGTGGCAGCTTGACTCTTAAAATCTACAAACTAGAATATTTTTCTAAACTGTAATCAATCGATCTGTTGCAGGAGCACTGGACTTCCTGGATGACGACGATCCTAGTGGCGAATACACAGGTGCAGAGAATGTAAATTTTGTATAGAAATATGAATGTAAACTGTAGAGAATGTAAATTTCACAAGTGCAAAGAATGTAATTTTCCTCCGGATCAGCACTGTAAACCTTGTGATCTTGCATAAGTTATTACTCGAACCGAGGTAGGACAAAGCCTTTTGGAGGGACCAAGTATGGATGTACTTGACTTACACCAGCTCCCACGGCATTGATGGGTGAAAAGAAGTAACCATATCTACTCTACTCCGACTAATGTTCTTTTTTATTAGTTATGGAATATAGAAAGAATAAATTGACACTGTAGACCTTGTGAACTCCATAAGTTATCCGGTTGCCCCGGGGGACCTCTGATTGTGGGGATGTTGACATATTCCTATAATATTCCAATGACTGATCAAAAACTTTTTAATGCCGGTCATTTTTGTTGACGGTCGCTGCTGGTTCAACCGGGTAACCGGATTCGTGGAGGTTTCGTTGCATTGTGTTGAATGCAGATATGTGCAAGTGAAGCTGTGAAGCAGATATAGGTTAATCGGCTCTCTGTGGGAGCATCATTCTCCTCAACCTTGCCTCACCTAGTTTGTTGTTTGATCCAAAGCATTTTTATACTGCGGTTGTTCTTGAAGCAACTTGGATAAAATGAGGCACATTAAAAAGATCATCATGCTATCTGGTAAGTTTAGTGCTTCGCATTTCTCAATGTTGTAGCATGCATTTACCTTCTTCCTTTGTGATTGTTATCAAACCCTAGAGCTTGATTAAAATCTATTCAAGCAGGAGCTCGTGCTGGTATAAACAGACTTGATCCTGTAAAAATGCTTCCGGACTATAGACATGGACAGTTTCTTTATCAAAAAGAAGGATTCTTCCAGGTTATTTTGATCTAGCATAATACATCTATATTGATATTGATTCAGTATCATCAGATGGACCAATATTTTATCCTGGGTGAAAGTTCAATCATTTATAGGCCAAGTCCTAGACTGTCAAAATGGAGTCATCACTGCTCTCCAACTGCAAAGCATTTGCATTCAGGTTTTGACTTCACTTATCTAGGAAAGCAACTATTTTATGTAGCAGCTTAACAGTAGCTTGAAATTCCAATCGTTTTTTGCAGAGGAAGGTGGTTTTAGTGCTCCCGAGAAAAGACACAGAGGATCAGTAGACTTGTCAGAGTTTCTGTCTGATTCAGGTAGATGGTATATTTTGGCTTTTATGGTTATTTTTGCAGCCATGTAAGAATATGTTCAATAAAAGAACCTGCAAATCTTTTTCTGGTCTATAAGCAGAACTGCCCATGTATAGTACTCACGTTTTTGCTGGCATTGTTGCATCCATATCAGTGGCCTTTATGTTTTTTTTCCTTATCAACCTTTGCAAAACAACACAGGATGATAGGGGCATAGTTGTTAGGAACTTGTTGCTATAGGGCACATCACCAGTTTCAATAACCATTTTAAGGCTTTCAAACCTGAGCACTGATTTATGGTGCGCCATTTGATGCTAATAAGACTAGCTGAATGTAAGCTAGCAGCAGAGGAATATTTCATGAGGGTAGAAACCAATTCGCTGAAGATAAAATTTCTACACAGCTCACAGAAACAGGAATGAGTCCACATGATGGAATTAATATCTACAGGCTTTCTTTATTTCATATTGCTCTGAAACTGATGAGATATTTCAAGCCTGTAGTCATATAGGTACTTGGGTTATTGGTATCCCTTGGAAACATGCACATGCACGAATTGTTCACTTGCGCTATTCATGTCTTTTAGGGGTGTAAGAATTGCCCTTAAGGTTGTCTTTTCACTCATATAGTTGGATGTTCTCAGTTTCAGCCTTCTGGAAGAAATTTCATAGCAGTGATGTGGCAATAACTTAAATATATTTCAAGCCTGTAGTCATATAGGTACTGGCATTACTGGTATCCCTTGGAAACATGCACATGCACGAAATTTTCACTTGCACTATTCATGTCTTCTAGAGATGTAAGATTTGCCCTTAAGGTTGTCCTTCCACTCATATAGTTGGATATTCTCAGTTTCAGCCTTATGGAAGAAATTTCATAGCAGTGATGTGGCAGTAACTTAAGTTGGTTTTGTTAATTCTCGGGAGGAGGACTCGCGATATACGCACACAACACCTAACAATATCGGACTACCCCATAAAAAAGAATGAAATATCACTATGGTGGTACGCGGCAAGGAGAGAAAAATGGCAACAGCTTCTTACCGGGATAAAAAACCCCGCCCTTTCGGGTTTTCGGGAAAAACCCAAATAAGAAACGGTCGCCAATGTTCTCAGAGGGTTTGCCAAAAGTACCGATGTCGGGCACAAAATAGTGAAGACAGTGCATGGGAGAAGAAGGTGATGCCGCAGAGCATAAGGTCGATGCCTGCGAGGCACAACACCTGAAAAGAAACAAATGCCAACACCCGTAAGTCTGGTCAAAAAAAATGAAGAGATGAACATCGTGTCCTTCGAGAAAAATCCCTGCAAAAATGCTACCAACGCAAGATATAATCATAAAATACAGAATAACAGAAAAAAGAAAAGAAAAGGAAAAAGAAAACCTCCAGAGGGGCTGGTCATGCGTGCCACGCGATCAAAAAACCTCTATAACAAGGAGGGGCTTTTCACGCGTGCCAAGCACAACAGTAACTTGAAATAACATAACTGGAAATAATATGAAAGAAAAAACCTCCAGAGGGGCTGGTCATGCGTGCCACGCTATCAAAAAACCTCTATAACAAGGAGGGGCTTTTCACGCGTGCCAGGTGCAACAATAACTTGAAATAACATAACTTGAAAAAATATGAAAGAAAAAACCTCCAGATGGGCTGGTCATGCGTGCCACGCGATAAAAAAACCTCTATAACAAGGAGGGGCTTTTCACGCGTGGCAGGCACAAGAATAACAATAACAAAATAATAATGATAACAATGTCTATCTGAAAAGATGAAGAAAAGAGAAAGAAGAAAACGGAAGGGTCGGGTGGGTTTGCCCAATGCGGCTATGAGAACAGCGCCGAATGAGGAGGGATAGCGAGGACTCGAATATATATCGCTCGTCCTCTCCCGAGAATATCGATCCTATGGTGTGGATCGATCTGCATTCTCGGGAGGAGGACTCGCGATATACGCACACAACACCGGCCGAAAAGAAGAGAACTCCACTCTCATAGGCCCAAATGACGGGATAACTGGCTGCTGGTGAAGACCCGGCTGAATGTACTGGGTATGAGACGAGGAGGAACGCCACCTGCCATGTCATCGAGATAAATCGTCTGGAACACCCATAGCTGCTGCTGCTATCGCACCGCCCCTGCGAGCGGAATGGGTACCATATCGTGTTGGATCCAACCCTATAGTCAAAAGGCACGATGTCGTCCTAAATAACTAATAAAAAGAAACACACAACCAAACATAACAACCCGATAACCAATATACTGGGAGCATATAACTACAATAACATAGCTAAAAACATGAAGCTAAGAAAATGCATGGAAAAAACGAGAGGCCCAACAAGCTAATCATCAAATGGACTGTCTGAAACTAGGTCTAAAACGACGCGATATGGATCTTAGTAATAACTCTATCAACCTGAGATGAGAAAAACAGCTTGGAAAACATAGACATGAGGCAGCTGAAGTATGCACATAAAAACAATAATGAGGACTATAAATGAACATAAAATGAAAATAAAGGAATGATTAAATAGTACCCAACACTGATAAAACCAAGAGAAAAACGTGCAAATACATCACGGTGGGGTGCGGGTCGAGGTCTAAAGAAGCTGGGTGCGTGAGCGTAGGCATATGTCGTGAGGTCGAGGTCGTGGTAAAGAAGGTAGGGTCATACTCATGGTCGTGATTCGTGATGGCGAGGCCATGGTTGAAATGTAGGGCAAGAGCGAGGGAATTTGTATAACTACAACAGTCGAGGGAAACGGCATGATCAAAGATCAAGTCATGTGTGCCGCCGATGAGACCGACAATAACACCAGCAACGATGGCATTGAAGATCATGGACCTGCAC
Organism: Isoetes taiwanensis; assembly: GCA_021234155.1. Taxonomy (NCBI): domain Eukaryota; kingdom Viridiplantae; phylum Streptophyta; class Lycopodiopsida; order Isoetales; family Isoetaceae; genus Isoetes; species Isoetes taiwanensis. The sequence goes on along the minus strand of JAJEKV010000059.1, from coordinate 1,795,119 downwards.
ATAATGCCGAAGCATGTCCCCACAACAATATAGCAAAAAACATTAAACTAAGGAATGCACAAGAACTGCAAGAACGTAGCAAAAAACCTTGACCTAAGGAATGCGTAAGAAACTGATAGGATTAGCAAATATGCCCTGGAATGGATGAATGTGATATTACCTAGAATGCCATGAAAAACATTGATAATCATGCGGAGACATTAAAAAACCAAGAGCATAAATGCAAATGGATGGGAACCAAACTACAAGGCCATCACAAACTAATGCATAGACATAGGCAGATGCAGAGATAAGGGTGAATATGGGAAAAAGAAGAGAACATCACTCTCATCACAAGCCTAACATTATGGTTCTCGGTATGAGCGCGATATACGGACACCAAACACCGGCCGCAATGCCTCAAATAAAATATGAGAAAAAATCGACAAAATTCCAAAAATGACAAATTTACATAGGAACAATGGGATAGCAGGAATCCACGCAAAAAATATCCACATCATCTTCAAAAAAGATTGATTGTGCCAAAGGAGACAGAGACGACTAAGGACGCAAAAAATATCATATCATATCTAATACCTAGATTATACATCTGACTCGAAGGGAAAATGTAACAAGAATGTGCGAAAAGAATATAGAGAGAAAACAAACCGGTTGGAAGCGAAAGCGAAGCTAAATGAGAGGGCCGTCGTGCCAAGACCAAGGGCAGGGTCGTAATTGGTTCAAGAAATACCATATGAAATGTCTAGAAGAAAAGGAACGATAGGAACGCCAAAAAGGTGAGTGAGAAAGAGTCACGGTGGAGTGTGGGTCGAGGACGAGGTTGAAAGAAGCCAGGGTCGTGTTCATGGTCATGGTCATGTTCAGGAGGGCGAGGTATGGCTAAAATGGAGGGCAAGGGAAGCCTGCACATACCTTAAAAGAATTTTAAATAACTAACATAAAAAACAACATCCATCCTGCTGGTACAACTCGATAACCAAGATACGTGGAGCAGATAACGAATCCAAAAGAAAAAACAAAGGAGTTAAACATGCCCAGTAGAATTTAGCAATGCAAACAACAAAAGAATAGAGAAAGAAAACCAGTGGTAAGTATAGTCGAAGCTAAATAAAAGGTGCGCCAAGTCCAGGGTCGAGGGCGAGCCAAGGTTTGGAAGGTGATACCGATAAAACCGTCGAGGTTGGAGTGGTGGGTGGGCAAGGTGGAGGGGCGTGGTGGGGATGAAGGCAAGACCAATGTGCAAAGCAAAGTAACGTGAAAAAGAAACCATGCCCAGCGCAAGGCCAACCTCTCAGGATCAAAATAAGCTTGAAGTCAAAAGCAAGGGCTAATTGTATTGGATCAGGAAGATACCAACGAACCCAATGAGGCCAAAGGGAAGAAAGAAGGACATGGTCTGAGGAGCGCAGATGATAGCGAAACGAGGATAAGGTTGACGTTGAGAAGGCCGAGGAAAGATACGAGATCATGTGGATGGATATGAACAAGAGACCTGGAAGCGAAGGACAATCGATAAATACTTGAGATGATCTATGTTGCCTCAGTAATCAAGTTGCTGAAATCAACATGTCTCGTAAAGCGATCCAAAACACGTTAGACGAGAAAATAGAAAATGAGAACATCAAATTACCAATATGCATATGAAGGGATACTTTTGTATCAAGGGATGCATAGCAAGGAAAAAGAAAATTCTATAATAAAACATAATTCTGCCCAAGTCCAAATATTCCATGACGACAACTCCTAGCGGCTAGACGACCATGAGTAAACCCCTATACGCAAAAACTTTAACATGAGTGTGAGTGAAGGCTAATACAATGACAACCATATGCCAAATAGACCAACACAAAATTGCACTATGGAAGAAACCGCTACCATTGAACGATAAGAAAATGCAGGACCATGATAGGAACACGTAAAAGGAAGAAAGAAAGGACTGAACGAAGCCCAAAAACCACATAAAGGAATCCATCCCAAAAACTATGGCCAATCTTCTCGACCCATGAATATGTAACGATACCAAAAAGCAAATTCGAAAAAACATGGTTGTCGTAGCCTGCAACACTTTTCAAATACAATATAACCCATGAAAAATACTCACCTAGGAAAAAAATGGAGCTCTAATACAATATAACCCATGAAAAATACTCACCTAGAAAAAAATGGAGCACAAGCTCGATCCAAAACAAACCAGGTACACTTAGAACGGTAGGCCATGGAGAAGAAGCGTGGGACTTCATAGAATGCGAGCAGCGGTAAACCTCGAGAAGGAAAGGGCATATGTATGCTGAAACCGGGAAGCGAGGAGGAGTGGCCGCGGAGTGTGGGTCGAGGCCAATGGTCCAAAGAAAATAGGGCCGAGTTCGAGGTCATGGGTCATAAGGGCGTTCCCATGAGTGACATGGAGGACAAGAGCGAGAAAGATGGGTAACCTCAATGAGCGAGACAATTGCCACGACCAACAAAGAGCTAGCCGTGTGTATAGCCAAGGAGATCGATAAGAACACCGTGGACGATGTCGATGAAGGAACCAGCTCAAGACAAGACTCCTCGTGAATCCTAAAAACCATACTTACACAAAACATTACGATGATGATTAACATAATGGTTAGCTTTATATAAAAGATGCTATGTGAGTGGGTAAACCATAACCAAAAAAAGACGTTATGTTAACGATGAACAAGAAACAAATCAATAAGAGTAGGGCCGAAAAACATATAACATAAGCAAACAAGTGGTTCGGATCCAGAAAAGAAATAAATGCAAGGCGTGTGCCCCATAATGAACACACAACAGGAATGTAAGGAACATGCTGACAAAATTACAAGAATAAAGGATAGCACTCATGAAGTCTAGATGTCTCAAGATGAACGGAAACCCTTAACTAATGATGGAGCATTGAATTGAATGGCCAAAGCAACATAAACAAAGATAAAAAAAAAAAAATACATAGCTAGAGGAAATAGGAAGGGAAAGTCAAAACAATGTATAAAAACATTAGTCATGTCATAATCTAAGTACATAAACAGGTTACTGGAGTGAGCTCAGTTGAAATTCAACATATCAATGCAGTTTGAACCATTGAAAATATTAGGGCACATTTGTGAAACAGTGCTTGTGGGATATACTGCTTGTGCCTAACCGACAGGCTGAGTCTTTGGATCCGGAGCTAGGTGGCTTGCCTAGCTTGATCCCGGCCTAAACCGCTGGGATCATAAGAAAAAATAAATAACAGATGCATTGTACAGATGAAGGTGATTGAGGTGAGCCGGAATGCATGATTTGTGTGTGCAGATCTTCAGCTTTTAAACTAAACCTAATTGGTTTAGTGCTTGGGCTCTCGGGTGTTAATAATACCATTGAGTTATGATCTTTGTATGATCTTGAAGTTCATATTTCAATAGAAATATTGTCCAAGATTAAACCTTAGTTTGCTAAGATATAGTTGAGCTTGAGTAATAGAATTTCAATCTTAAGCAAACTAGGTTGATTAGAATCTTTGAATTCTAACATTGGTATCAGAGCTTACAGGTTTATATGGCTTCCAGATTTGGAGCAAACTTGTTAAATACAGTTGATGTATTTAAGGGAGAAGGAGGCTTCCAGTTTTGGAAGCAAGGTATCAGGCAGGTCCTTGAGGTTGAAGACCTTTGGTACCTAATTGATGATAATGCCACTAAGAGAGGCACAAGTGCTGGCTCAAGGGGAACGAGTGCAAGTTCAACCTCTGAAGACTCAACTGCAGCAAAGGACAAAACTGCCACTGACACTGCAACATCTGGTTTGAGTGCAGAAGGTGATGAAAGTCTTAAAATAATGGAGGCTCAAGCTATTATCACATGCAAGGTAGGTTCAGTGATCAAGCTAAAGTTGAGGGGCATGTCTCCTAAAGAAATGTGGCAGTATATGGTAAAAAACTATGAGGTAAAATCATCTTCTCAGATTGATGTATTGGAAAAGAAATTGAAAAGTCTTAAGCTGCAGGATAAAGACAAGCTTACTGACTTTTTTGAAAAATTTGATGCTATTATAGCTGACCTTGAGGGTGCAGGGGTAATGCTAAGTGAACAATATCAAATACTAGCTATAGCAAGATCAGTGTCGAATACTCAGTTGTCTACATTAATCAGAAATGTGGCCAGGTCAAAAGAGCACGCCATTCAGATGGTAAGAACAGAGTTAGAACAAGGGGCTGATGATGAAGATCAGACCACTGAGGTTCTGTATACAGGGAAATTCAAAGGAAAAAAGGGAGGAAATCAAAATAGTAGAGGCAGGGTAGGACCTTGTTTCAATTGCAATATGTATGGACATTTGAAAGTGGATTGTCCTAAAGCTGGAAAAGAATTGATTTGTTATAACTGTGATGGCAAAGGTCACATCTCTAGCAGTTGTCCTAGCCCTAGGGGAAGCTCTACTAAAGGTAGAGGCAGGGGCAGAGGAGGTGCAGGTCGAGGACAACCTTTCAACAAGAATAAAGATGGAGGTACAAGGGGAAATCCTTCAGTCAATTTGGCACAAGAAAGCAAAGAGGAGCCAGATGAATTTGAAGAGGTATGTAACTCAAAATTTGCTTCTTTGATGACTGAAAAACATGATCCGAAATTCATGATTTTAGATTCAGGAGCTGAGAGATCAGTAACTTGCTCTCCAAAGTTGCTCAAGAACTGTAGTGGCAGAAGTGGTGGACATGTGCAGCTTGGAAATGGGGAACTCCAAGAAATTCAAGATAGTGGCATGCTTGAGTTGTTTGATTTGCAAGGCAAAGTAATAAAACTTAAAAATGTACTTGCTGTTCCAGGGTTAGTAAGGAATTTAATTTCAGTTTCAAAGCTTAGTGATCTTGGTTATAAGGTTGTTTTTGACAACCTAGATTGTAAAATTTCCATGAATGGAAAAGTGGCTTTTGTTGGCAAACGTGTGGGAAACCTCTATGGTTTGGATGCATCTCAAATTATTTCCAAGTATAAATTTGGTTGACATTCCCTCACAGAAACAATGGCATGAAAGACTTTGTCATGTGAATTATAAAACCATTGAAGCACTGATTAAAAAGGGTATGATCAGTGCTGCAGAAGCTAGAAATGAAACTCTAGTATGTCCAGGATGCATGTTAGGGAAACATTGCAGACTTCCATTCAAGAAAAATCAAAAAAGAGCTAAAAGAGCATTGGAACTAGTGCATACAGACCTATGTGGTCCACTCAATGTGACTAGTATAACTGGCAAAAAATATTTCATGACATTCACAGATGATTTCAGCAGGAAAACCAGAATTTATTGTTTGAAGTCAAAAGACCTTGCCTTTGAGGCATTTAAAGAATATTTAAGTGAAGTAGAACTGGAAACAGGTGAAAAGATCAAATGCTTACGCTCTGATAGAGGTGGAGAATATTTATCTTCAGAGTTTAAAGCATATTGCAAAAACAGAGGAATTAAAAGGCAGTTAACTTGCAGGTTTTCTCCACAACAGAATGGTATAGCAGAAAGAAAGAATCGAACTATCTTAAATGCTGTTAGAAGTATGTTAAAGTACACAGGATTGCCCAACTATCTCTGGGAGGAGGCTGCTAAAACAGTAGTATATGTGCAAAACATGTTAGTACCCTCATCAAGCATTAATGGTGCAATTCCAGAAATGCTCTGGAGTGGAAAAATGCCAAAATATGATAGGCTAAAAGCATATGGATGCCTAACACTTGTGCATGTACCTGAAGAACTCAGAAGAAAACTTGATGATAGGTCTTACATTGCATATCTTGTGGGATATGATGTTGAATCAAAAGCCTATAGATTTTTTGACCCTAAAAGGAAAAAGATATTAATAAGCAGGGATGCAGTCTTTGTTGAAAATCAGTATTATAAAACAATTCTAATGTGAATGCTCAGGACATAACACTACAAGAGAATAGGCAATTTAAGTCATTTTTCATCATTTTTATATCATAAATCATGTTTTGAAATTTTTTAAAAACTGATACAATGAGTGACTATACCCGTTGACGAAATAGCATCAGTGATATCGTCATCCATAGCATCATCTATAACGTCAATAATAGTATACTGCTCGTGCCATCCATTTTGACATAATAGTGTCATCTATTGTATCACTCTTATATCACCATTAGTACCACCTATAGCGTCGACAATAGTATCATTGCTTGTGTCAATCATATTGATACAACGGTATCACCTATGGCATCACTCTTATATCACCATTGGTGCCACATATAATATCACTTGAAAGGTCATAAATTATAACATTAATCGTGTCAAATATAATACCATACACAAGATCAAAGATAGTATCAAACCTAATAGCATCATTTATCACTACAAGAAACTTATCGCGGCGGCCTAGCGGCCGCCGCGAACGTTTCTCTTCACCAACTCATCTATACGTGGTAGAACATGCAGGATTTGAACCTACACTTTTTTTTTGGCCGCGAACGTTTCTCTTCCCCGTCTTGTCTATTTTAAGCTAGAACATGCAGGAACCGTGCGTTCAGCGCCTGCAGGATAAAGGGTTGCTGATCATAACGACTATAGAGAATCATCAAACTAATGCAGAATATGCTATATATCAAACAACCTGCGTTTGATCCAGTCATAATCAAAGCCCAATTGTATGATTCGACCAACTAAAGAAAATGTTACGAAAATGGTGGATTTGTGATCCTGGTTGAGTAAAGACTTTAAGAACACAAGGTTAGATACATGTAAACACACCTGATAATCCGATTTTTCTAAAAACAATTGCAGTGCAGAAAACAATTGCAGTGCTTTACCAATCTTATGTAAAACTAGAAGCATGTGTCCTTTATCTAGTTCGTAACTTCAATCTCCTCCTGAATGCGAATAAGAATTCAAGCATTGAGTAGGATGTCTGAAATGGCTTAAGCCAAAGGTGCACCCCAGACCCCCAACTCCTCTTCCTTAGGCAGCTGCAAGGTCTACATGTGTCGGCTTAGAATCATAACATAGTTAATCCCCTTATGAGACTTTTGCACAAACGTACAAATTGCTGTTATCTAGCCCATGAGAGCTACCTACGATTTTTAATTGTAAATGTCCATGTGACCAAACAAACTCTATGGTCAGAAAGAGAACTGACCTACAGCTTGCCAGCCTCGTCCAAAAACTCGCGCCATTTCCATACCAGCAAAATCAGTGCTTGTATACCATGAACCTGGGGGCGTGGTAGCTTCTTCCACTGCCAAAAACCTATTGAATTTGGCTACTTCCACCTCCATCGGGTCTGATATGTTAGTTAATGCAGCATAACAGGACATGTTTTTCTTGTAACTACTTCTGAATATGGACTTAAATCCCAGCAGGTAATGTAGAAGCAAAGGTACATCGCCTTCCTGGGAACATTTTTGACCCTGAGAATTGGCAAGGTATCGTTGCCGATCCTTTCCAATGCATGATGCGCTAAAGATTCTCACAAAACAACAATACATCAGATTCAGGCCATTAAACTGCCCTGCTATAGGGAACTCTGGGAGCAGTGTTCAAAGAGCTGGACATAACACAACTTGAGGCCAAACCAGGAAGCTTTGCAGGGCGAAACCATATCCAGATCCATTAAGCTAGCAACACTTATGAGAAAGAATAACAGAAGAAACAGATTCTGTTCCTAGGAGGAATCGTCCGAGCTTCGTCCACCAAAGCATAAAAAGCACAAACTGAGGACAAATTGAACCCACATGTTTTATAGAAGAATCATTTTTGCTTTTCGATATGTAGATGCCCTTCCCAGACATGGCTAAATCATAGGGCAGAGCCGAGCTTGTAGCTGCAGCCCTTGCTTTAGAATTGCATAACCCCAATAAAATGTCCAAAAATGATAAAGATCGGCATGCTGGTTAGAGCTTCTGGCTATGGCAGAGAAGAGCTCCTTACAATTGCCTTCACCAAGATAATAAATCTTCATGAATGTTTGCTTCGCCAGCAAGCAATGCGACAACAAAACCACACCATTTTCATTCCATGTAGCAGAGAAATTAGAGAGGCCAGCTCCGGAGTGCAGGAAGCACGCACCTTTCCCAGGAAGCACGCACCTTTCCCAGCTCCGACTATCCCAGCTCCGACTATCCATAATCCAGGGTCTAGCCAGAACCAGTCAAATCTGAGTTTCCCTGTTTATTTGGACACCGAACCCATGGCAATTGAAATCTCTGCCCAACATTGTTGCAGCATGTTATCAGAGTTATGAACAGATGCTGATCAAGCCGGCCATAGGCAGACGATAGTGGCAATTTTGGAGCAAATTTGGAGTCTTTATATGCCAATGCTCCATGTAAGGGCATGAAGGACTAATTGTAAACTACTCTTCTTGAGTTTATGCTCTGCAACTAGGCAAAATTTGCCTTGCTTCTGGCGCCCAAATCATAATACCAACGAAAAGAACAGAGCTCCACAATTGCAGAGTTTCCAGAATGGACCAATTACCCTTTCCAGAATTGGGAATAATATCATTTATCCTGTAATCTAAACCCAGCCAAGACACACCCAGATTAACCGCGCTGTGAATTTGCAAGAGATAGCTAAGCACCCAAGATCAGTGGATTTGGCAGTGGAGTTGTGAACTGTCTACTGCAACGATAAACCTGCGCTCAGCCAAAGGAAATAGATTACTGTTTTCTTGCTCTCTTAGGTCGATGGGGCTTTAAACATGGCCACCCCGAAAGAAGCATGGCTCTACAGTGCCAGATTTGACGACTAGAGGACGGATTTGCAAGGGTAGGAGCCCTTTACCTGTTTTGGATGCACTATAGAAGCAGAGTCGGAGAGCAGACTAAATCTCAGAAAGCAGGCACATGAGGGAACTTTCCATCTTCAAAGACTATGGGACTGAATCAATCTCAACAAAACATTGTATCTCTAATAGCGGCAGTGATAGAGAAGCATCCCACGTATAAAGAAGGGGAAGCAAAAGTTCTGATACATGTCTAGAAAATTATCAATGTCTGCAAGTGATTACAACAGTCAAAAAGTAGATTGTCCACAACAAATAAGTCAAACAAAATTTTAAACGAAGGATGTCCATACAAAAAAGCTTTACCGAAGAATATGGGATTCAAATCATACATGAATTTGGAAGTGTATCCTCTTCTATTAGGCCATCTTGCAAGTGTATCATCTCCACCATTTTTGCGTATGTCCTGGCAGTATCATCATTTCTTAAACAAAATAAAAATATCAAAATCACCTGAAGGAGCTGGACGGCCATTCATCTTTGCAAAGGACTGTGTATGGAAAGAATCACATAAAAATTCTACGGCCACAGCACTTGAATATAGAAAACATGTCCAAGCTAAATTTTAATCCTTCAACGAAACGGATCCATATGAAGCAAGAATAGGCATGACCACCAAAAGCTACTGGTACATCCCTTTTTCTGCTGGAACGTATTGCTGAAACTGTCATAAAATATGCTTTTAAACAATGAAGCCAGATTTTCGATTACTGTCTTAAAAAGCATGCACATGAGGGATCTTCGAAGAATATGGGACTGAATCAATCTCAACAAACATTGTATCTCTATTAGTGGCGGTGATAGCGAGAAAATATTCTCAAGCGTTAGACTATAAGAGAAGCTCTTGAGTTCAAATCGCTGTCTTTGCTTGCAATGCTGCTTTGCTATAAATGCTGCAGAAAAAAAAAACAACGGATTAGTCATGTGTTTCTCATGGACAGTCAATTCTTAATAAAATCTAACATCTAGCAATGAAGAGCAAAAGCCCTAATGTGTTTACGTGATCTGGTGAAATTCAACTGCAAATGAATTTCTGCAACATAAAAGCGGATGTCTTGCAGTTGTCGGGCCCTCTGAACCTTCACCAATGAATCAAACTGGATCTATAGCCGATAACTTGCTCCAAGTTGACCCTGTTCCAGAAGAAACAATCCGCCGAATGAACTAAAAGTAAAATTTCATATAGAGAAGCGCCGAAGCAGATTGCGCCCTGCAAAATGGACGCAGTTAGGCGACAAAAACCCACAAAGCAAGCAACGCAAGCAATGCAATGGACTAGAAATGGAAAGCGAGCTCTGGAAGTAGGCATTTGGCCCCGCATTTAGCCCGGGTCATATTCCAGCAGCCCAGGTTGCTAGAGCTTCAATGCCATAGCCAGGAGGAGCTGCAAAATATTTGGGGCTCCGTTCCGACATACCCCAAATCCGACTCATAGTGCAGGGGATTCGATCGCTTCCAAAGCAAGAATCCTGTCGATTTTCTTTTTAATTTTTTTTCAAGGACACGTGTCTCTCCGAGGTTTATAAGGACGCGTGTCTCTCCCAGGTTTATTTTGCATCAAAGAAAATGAAAGGGGAACATGCTTTATATATGGTATGACAAGAAACTTATCGCGGCGGCCAAGGCCGCCGCGAACGTTTCTCTTCCCTGTCTTGTCTATTTTAAGCTAGAACATGCAGGATTTGAACCTGCATTTCTTCACCGTGCGTTCAGCGCCTGCACGATAGAAGGTTGCTGATCATAACGACTATAGAGAATCATTAAACTAATGCAGAATATGCTATATATCAAACAACCTGCGTTTGGTTGCTGATCATAACGACTATAGAGAATCATTAAACTAATGCAGAATATGCTATATATCAAACAACCTGCGTTTGATCCAGTCATAATCAAAGCTCAATTGTTACCAAAATGATTCGACCAACTAAAGAAAATGTTACCAAAATGGTGGATTTGTGATCCTGGTTGAGTAAAGACTTTAAGAACAAAAGGTTAGATACATGTAAACACATCTGATAATCGGATTTTTCTGAAAACAATTACGGTGCAGAAAACAATTGCAGTGCTTTACCAATCTTATGTAAAACTAGAAGCATGTGTCTTTTATCCAGTTCGCAACTTCAATCTCCTCCTGAATGCGAATGAGAATTCAAGCATTGAGTAGGATGTCTGAAATGGCTTAAGCCCAAGGTGCACCCCAGACGCCCAACTCCTCTTCCTTACGCAGCTGCAAGGTCTACATGTGTCGGCTTAGAATCCAAACATAGTTAATCCCCTTATGAGACTTCTGCACAAATTATTGTTGGAAGCAAGCAGTGTTCAAAGAGGTGGACATAACACAGCTTGAGGCCAAACCAGGAAGTTTTGCAGGACGAAACCATATCCAGATCCATTAAGCTAGCAACACTTATGAGAAAGAATAACAGAAGAAAGAGAACCTGTTCCTAGGAGGAATTGTCCTAGCTTCGTCCACCAAAGCACAAACTGAGGACAAACTGAACCCACATGTTTATAGAAGAATCACTTTTGCTTTTCGATATGTAGATGCTTCCCAGACATGGCTAAATCATAGGGCAGAGCTGAGCTTGTAGCTGCAGCCTTTGCTTTAGAATTGCATAACCCCAATAAAATGTCCAAAAATGATAAGATCGGCATGCTGGTTAGAGCTTCTGGCTATGGCAGAGAAGAGGTCCTTACAATTGCCTTCACCAAGATAATAAATCTTCATGAATGTTTGCTTCGCCAGCAAGCAATGCGACAACAAAACCACACCATTTTCATTCCATGTAGCAGAGAAATTAGAGAGGCCAGCTCCGGAGTGCAGGAAGCACGCACCTTTCCCAGCTCCGACTCTCCATAATCCAGAGCCTAGCCAGAACCAGTCAAATCTGAGTTTCCCTGTTTATTTGGATACCGAACCCATGGCAATTGAAATCTCTGCCCAACATTGTTGCAGCGTGTTATCAGAGTTATGAACAGGTGCTGATCAAGCCTGCCATAGACAGACGATAGTGGCAATTTTGGAGCAAATTTGGAGTCTTTATATGCCAATGCCTTTCTAAGTTATTTTGCAGGAATTAACATAATACAAACGAAAAAAAATAGAGCTCCACAACTCCAGAGTTCCCAAATATACAAAAAAGCATAGGCCTCAATGGCCTGACATAGTAAATGTAGGATGCACAGCAACATACATGGGGGTTTTGCTGCTCAATCCGACCCAGTATTGGAAGTCGGTGGAGAAGTTCTGTTTTTCCAGCTCACTCCGACCCTGTATTGCAAGTCGGTGGAGAACTTCTGCAAGCAAAACAACAATAAGGCTGACTGGCAATCTATTCTTCATATCAGATTGCGGCTTCGATTGCTAGCACAGAGAGACGATTGATTGAATTGAACCCAAAATATTTCAGACCTTAATTTCATGTACGAAAACCAATCTAGAGTAGATTGGGCCAATCGACAGCAGCGGGAGGAAGGATTACCAGAGCTAAGAGAATATTGCTTCGTAAATGCAAAGCCGATGACGTCATGGTTAGTTATTGCCCAAGGAATGAAAATGACCTCTCTGTTGGTGCTTTTCATAGCCTCTGTTGTTGCCGTCACTCTTTTTTTTTTCATTTTCAGAGACACGTGTCTCTCTCAAACTTTTTTTGCATCAAAGAAAATAGGAAAAAGCAAAAAAGGAACATGCTTTATATATGTCATGAAAATAATTGGCCATAATGCCATATATAGAGTCACAAGTTACATCATTCTTAAACTCATACTAGCATTCAATAGTATCACATTTATTATCATACTAATCTTTATGTCACATGCAATACCATTTGGTTAGGCCAAATAATTTAACCTCTAATATCATTTTAATTACTTTTGTTATAATATTATATTTCTATTTTATAGTTTTCCATTTTTTTGCAAATTATATTTTTGATTTTGTTTTTGTTTACACAGCCCACATCGATCGAGGAAGAGATAAGATGTCAAAACCACAATATATTGCTCCAATGTCAAAATTTTTATTTATAATTTTTCTGTACAGGCTTCATTGAGTTTTTTGAAGACAACTGCCATTATATACTTTCTGACACTTTTGCACAAATCTGAACTCATAGCATAGCGTCTTTGCATATCCCCATGCAATATACACTATGAAAACTTAGCTAACATTTCATATCTAGACACAGAGAGAACCCACCAGATTGTAAGACTTTCTTCCCCACTAATCAGCAGAAATGTTTAGGGCCGACTGTAGAGCCTCCTCCAAATACTTCTCAGCTGCTTCATACCCCCTTCTCTTAGTTCGGCCAAAGCCTTATCCTGAAATCCAGCAGCAAGTTATAAACATAATTTGAATCAAGTTGCAATTAATTCATATTTGTACAAACCGGAGGTAAGTCTTGGTAGCTTCTTAGTGTTTCCAAAATAGGCTTTGCCTTTCTTTCAAATCTTTCTTGTGCTCCACCATTTGCATCAACACTCCATGACTAATCTCACATGTGTATCCCAATCGGGACAATGATCCTATGGGGGGGCATACAATATACTTGTCACTAAAACCAGTCCTGATGCTATTCAAAAAGCTTCAAACTTATAAAATAAAGACGTGTCTTTGGAGAAAGGGAGTGATAAATCGTCACCTTAGTAAGTGGTTGCAAATATTGCCATTCTTTGGATGCCCTTTGCTCAATCAAGCATATACTAGTCTGAAACAAGAATGATTAACAGCTTATGTATCATAAAGCAATAGTTCTTATTCACGCTTGAGAGCAAAATCAAAACAATGACAGATATAGCTTATTCTAGAAGGCAAAGTACACAATAGTAGATGATGGCATAGAAACAAGACTATTAATGTAAGCAAATTTAAGAGTAGGTATCATAATTCCAATATATCTGTGAACCGTGCAGCAAATGTTGATGCATTTATACAAATGAAATTATAGAAGAACCTGATATAGTGGCAAGTTGTTGGCATCAGATTCCTTCTTTGCAGTCTCCACATCAGCTGGTGTAGGATCAAATAATCTCATTGCACATTTTCTGCTATGCAGAAGCTTTGTCAAATGTGCTTTGGGCAGTATCAACTGCTAGCAGCACCACCATTAACACCCTCAAAAAATTGGCCTTGAGGAATTACAAGTACTTCTAAGATATTTAGATCAGAAATGCAGCTCATCTTTTCGCTTTCAGCACATGAAACAAACAGATCAGAGTTTGTTGGACTCTAACATTGAATGTACAGAGCTTATTAGTAAAGCAACAATAGATTAAACGAACAGGTTAGGCGCTGCTTTGTGAGCTGGATAGAACCCTGACCTCAAATTTAAGGATTGCATATTCACTCCATCCATTGCAAAGATTTGACAGCTGAATCGTAGCAACAAAAGGCAAAGTCCTGATTTCGTGAGCTTGGTGGAACCTGTTACATATCATCCAATGACGACATAAGTTAATTGGCTGTTGCAATCGCAGGCAGGAACCCTCGTGGCAACCGCCATAACATGCTGCCGCCATAACCCCGCCATAACCCTAAACTTGGTTCTAGGGCTTATGTCTTCCACCAAATGGTATTGACGTAAAATACACCAAGAAATTAAATAAATAAAGCACACATATTTGTGCATTTGCCACCATGATTTCTCATTTTGTATGTGGCACCTAAAGAGTTAGAGAAACGATGCCCTCTTTGCCCAAGTCCAAGAAACATTGATAAGAAAGAAGATAATGTTAAATGTGCATGGAATATGCAAAATGACAAATGGCATTCATGCCAAGCATTAAAAAAAGTCCAAGCCCAAAAGTATCTTTGTGAATGAGCACCTTATAAAGTCTAGGTACCAACGTAAAGCCACATACCTTATCATATTGCCAAACTCGCATCCTCATGCATTATTTGTGTTTCCATGTGTACAATTTGATCAAATTGGATCTCCCCCTAGTTATAATGTATAAATCCACAAAGTGGCATAGTCATAAAAGATTATGTTCAAATGTATCATACCACAGTGTGCAAGATGGATTCTTAGTGGGCTCGATAGTCCCCTAAGACCTCTTGTATGTGCCGTGATTTTTGCATGATTAATAGACAATCGTCCTTCAATGAAAAAAAAAACAGTGTGCAAGGGACTTGCTGTTTATTAGAGGCAGACTTGCCTCTCAAAAATAATATTCTCACGTCATGAGCAGGCCACTGAATCTAGAAAATCCAAACACATGGAGTCGTTAGTAACTTGCTCTATAGGTGCCATATCATTCTAAGTATAGGTGCCCAAGTACTAAATCTTGTTTAGGCAATTCTCTTATAGAACTTTCTCGTATCTACTTGCCTATATGCCAATGTCCTTTGCAACAATGCATGAAAAAGATACTATTAATAGTGCACACTCAATGAAATGTCATCAATGGCTCAACAAAGAATATTCTAGGGAAGTCATATCTAGGATATTGTTAACAACTTTGTAGCATGCATATGCCTGTGAGCTAAAGAAAAAACCATCAGTGGCCTCTGAATAGATACTTTTATTTTTTTTATTTGACTTTTTAATTTTGAGTTTTGCCATTCATTAATACTTTGCTTCATATATAAAAACTCAAACCATATTTAAAGCATTCCAAGTGGATTCAAGTATCTAAAAAGACTTTATATTGATATTCAAATTTTGAAACAAACATTTTACAATGCTATATGATAGACTAACTAATAAACATAATAGGCAATGCTATAATGGATATAAGTTGTAACACTTGTATGCTCATGTTATAAATGGAATAATCATTGACAGTACGAGTAATGCAAGTGGAGATAATGTTCATGGTGCTAGTAGCAACATATATAATGGCATCTGTGAGTATTGATATAATTATTGCATCACGGTTGATATAATAGATGACACTATAACTGATACGATAATTGCTATAACTAATAGCACTTGTATGGTCATTATTAGAAATACAATAACTATTGATAATACAAGTGATGCAAGTGGTGATAATATTCATGATATTATGAGCAGCATATGTAATGTCAGTTGTGAATACTGATATAACTATTGCAGCACGTGTGATACAATAGATGATGCTATAACTAATACTATACCTGCTATATTTGGTAGCACTTGTATGGTCATTACTAGAACTACGCTAACTATTGATAGTAAGGGTGATGTAAGATGTGGTATTGATAGTGATGTTATTAACACCAAGTATATTGTCATTAGTGAGTACTGATATAATTATGACATTAATTGTGATACTATGCATGATGCTACGGGTGCTACAATTTGCGTCATTAATAGGGTCACATGTCCTCAATAGCATTTTTAACATCATACAATTTTCTTTTAGATTATAAGTGATATAAAATTGACGCTAAATGGTTATTCTCTTGTAGTGTAACTGCCGCAGAATCTGTAAAAGATCAAGACCCTGATGAAGAAGAACAAGGCACTTGGAATAATAACTCTGAAGAAAAAAGGGTAAGGTTTGTGATAGATGATGATGATGACAGCATTAATAATAAGATTGTCAAGACAGGTTCAGATGATGTAGAAGTGCAGGATGAGGCTGAGGTCCCTCAAGAACCAGTGGCTCAAATTGAGAAAAGAAGGAAAACAGAGGTCGATAAACTTCTACAAGATCAAGCTGGTGGAATTGAAGAACATGGACGAGATGCACAAGGGAGAAGCAAAAGGCTAGCAAATAAAAAAGGTGAGCTACTTGATCTGTTTGAGATTTTAGTGCTTTCAGATTTAAATGTCCCTAGCAATTTTAGAGAAGCAGTAAAATCTGCAGCAAAGGAGAAATGGATGTCAGCTATGGAAGATGAGATGGAGTCATTCAAAAGGACTGAAACTTATACCCTAGTGGACATGCCTAAAGATAAGAACATAGTTGGCTGTAAGTGGTTGTATAAAATCAAAACAGAAGCAGATGGAAAGACCCCAAAGTTCAAAGCCAGATTAGTAGCTCAAGGTTTTTCTCAAAGGAAGGGCATGGATTATGAAACACATTTTCACCCTTGGTGAAAATGAACAGTATTAGAATGCTGCTTTCAATAGCAAATGCTAATAATTATGAGATACATCATATGGATGTTAATACAGCATTTCTAAATGCAAAATTGGAGGAAGAAATATTTATGAAGCAAGCACCAGGTTTTGAACAAGGTAAGAATAAAGTTTGGAAGTTAAATAGAGCAGTATATGGTCTTAAACAATCACCAAGAGAGTGGTACAAATGCATAGACAATTATCTAAGAGAACAGGGATTTCTGAAACTTAAAAATGATGGAAATTTGTATAAATACAGTATTGGGAGTCAGTGGTGTATAATAGCCCTTTATGTCGATGACAATATTATGGTAGCCACAGATTTGGAAGTGCTGCAAACATGCAAACAAATTTTGAGCAAAAGATTTCAAATGACAGATTTAGGGGAGTTAAAAAAGTTTCTAGGGGTCGAGGTGCACAGAAACAGAGATTTAAGGACATTGACCTTAACACAAGCTGGCCAAATAAAATCAATGCTTGAAAGATTTAGAATGCAGGAATGTAAAATTTGCAAAACTCCAGCAACACCAGGCATGAAGATATCAGGAGAAATGTGTCCAAAGGATGAGCAAGAAAGACTTGAAATGGAGAATACACCATATAGCTCACTTGTTGGATGTTTAGCCTATGTGGCTAATTATTCAAGACCAGATATTGCATATATTGTGAATATGTTGAGTAGATATCTAAATAACCCAAGTAAATTGCATTGGACTGCAGCCAAGAGAGTACTTAGGTATCTCAAGGGCACAATGTTTAATGGAATTCAATTCTGTGGCAAAGAGTTAAAACTTAAAGCCTTTTGTGATGCAGATTGGGGTGGTGATCTTGATCAAAGAAGGTCTACCTCAGGTTATTTAATCTTTCTAGGAGGAGCACCAATATCATGGAAATGTAAAAAGCAAGCAGCCATAACCATGTCAAGTGCAGAAGCAGAATATGCTGCTGCTACATTGGTAGCAAAAGAAGTGGTTTGGGAAAGAAGATTGTTAAGTGAAATTGGAATAGACTGCTCTCAATCCACAGAGTTGAACTGTGATAACACCAGCTGTATAGCCATGACAAAAGATCCAGTATTGCATGAACGGTCTAAACACATTGAATTAGAACTCCATTATATCAGAGAGGTGGTGGCAAAAGGAGTTATCAGACCAGTTTATGTTTGCAGTGAAAATCAATTAGCAGATATAATGACAAAGCCGTTAGCAGAGTACAGGTTTGAAAAACTTAAGGGTGCAATAAATATTCTTGATTATGACATGAAGGGGGAATGAAAACATTAGTCATGTCATAATCTAAGTACATAAACAGGTTACTGGAGTGAGCTCAGTTGAAATTCAACATATCAATGCAGTTTGGACCATTGAAAATATTAGGGCACATTTGTGAAACAGTGCTTGTGGGATAATACTGCTCGTGCCTAACCGACAGGCTGAGTCTTCGGATCCGGAGCTAGGTGGCTTGCCTAGCTTGATCCCGGCCTAAACCGCTGGGATCATAAGAAAAAATAAATAACAGATGCATTGTACAGATGAAGGTGATTGAGATGAGCCGGAATGCATGATTTGTGTGTGCAGATCTTCAGCTTTTAGACTAAACCTAATTGGTTTAGTGCTTGGGCTCTCGGGTGTTAATAATACCATTGAGTTATGATCTTTGTATGATCTTGAAGTTCATATTTCAATAGAAATATTGTCCAAGATTAAACCTTAGTTTGCTAAGATATAGTTGAGCTTGAGTAATAGAATTTCAATCTTAAGCAAACTAGGTTGATTAGAATCTTTGAATTCTAACAATGTTCATAAGGAGAACACGGAAGTATATGACAAAAAGGATAAGTTGGAATAAAGTGTGCCAAGACGAATATTCAAGAAACAAGGAAGACCAATTAGGCTATCAATAACAAAGACCCCCAAAATAGAATTTCCATGCTACAAAAGAAGTCCAGGGAACCATATGAAGATAAATGGGAATGAGTGAATGGTACACCTATGACATAAAAAACAAAGGCCACACCTGTGCAATATGAGACTGTCCTAAATGAATATGTGGTATTGAGATAGAAACCCAAAGTTGTTGCCCCAATTCTAAATAATGTACCCCCCAGCACATCCATTGAAACAATGCCCTGAAACCCACTTTGCAATGCTGATACTGATAAAAATAAAAAGCCCGAGTTGGAATGTTACTTGACATCCTCATTCTAGAGCAAGGTTAAATATAATATCCTAATAAATGCCAAAAAGAATGTAAAGGGAGGAAAAACCAAAAATTAAATTGAAACCAAAAAAGAGTGTTGATGATCCTAGGTACAAACTAAACATTATAGTGCATTTGAAGATAAGATGACCATGTTGAAGCACCTAAGTTAAAGTAACAACGGTGACGATGCAAAAACCTTGTAAAATAGTGCATTTGAAGATAAGACTAGTAAACATGTGCCCGGCGTTGCCGGGCTAATGTCCTCATATGTGTTTATACTCGGCCTTTAACGTCCATATGTGCAACTTCGACAATAGCTTAAACTTACCTTTCTTAATTCTAAATCTCACAACCATTTGGAATAAATGTGCAAGCTGATGCGACCTTTCTTGCACTTGTGTAAATTGATGATCAATCCTTGATGGGATATAAGTTTCTTGGTTTATTTTTTGGAACAAACAATCTTGTTGACAATATAGACTTCATCTTATGAAGTTGATGGCTCGTGACAATCTTGTCCTTCCTATGTAATGAACGACGTAGGCAATACTTGGCATTGCATAAAGAAAAGTTTGAGTGCATTTCGCAAGGGAAGGTGAGTAGTACCACAACATGGGTGGAAAACTATATGGCCAGCCAAAACCTGAATATAAAGCTTATGGAAACGTGTCTATGTGCTATATTGTTGTAATGTCAAGATATTGTTGTAATGTCAATTGACATGTTTCCGTGTTAAAGTTAGTGGGATCTTGCAAGTGAACGAACCAACATAATGAAATGTGTAAACATGTGCCCGGCATTGCCGTGCATGAGTAAGGGCGTGTGCTATATGAGGCTTTAAGGAAAGATTGATCATATAGAATAGATACCCTATGGATCCTTTAGGTCCTACCTAACCGGTTTTGTTGTGTCTCTCTATAACATGATAATGTATAATATTTCTTAATTTAGAGAAAAAAGATCTTTAACGTGTGCCTCGAATGTTGCCTTGCTTCATCAAATATTTCTCATCTTCTTGATGGAGGTTGTTTTATTTCTTAAGAGATGGAACATTTATAATAACACATGTAAAACATTATTACGTTTTTATTTCTTAAGGATGGACATTAAGGTTGTTTTATTCCTTAAGTTGCTTGATCCATATAATCTGCAAATCTGCAAACAATTATCAAATTATTTGGAAACAAATCTGAAATAATAATTGCTTGCTCCAAATCTTAATGCTCCTATACATGGTTGCTCCAATTCTTGATGCTCCTATACATGAATATATAGTAAAAAGGTCGTTTGAAGCTTCTCTGAACTCCAAACACCTAGAGGTGTTTAGTGTCCAGAAATGTCAACAAATCAAAGAAGGCTTCCCAGATAAAGTACTCCATTGCTGGTAAGAATTACTGATCAAGCTCGTAGACCCATTTCACATGCAAGTCCAAACAATGTTCAGCACAAAAATTATGTTATAAAGAGTCTGCTCTGCCTCTCAAAATTTCAGTAATTACAAAAATGATGAATAGGATAATACCTACGATGGAAATACCTTAATGGCACCAAACATGATGCTGCATATAATGAACCCATATCCCCATAGTGCTCATATTCCAGTGACATTGTAATCCGAAACCAAATAAATGGCTATCAATAATTTGATGGGATGTAAAAGCTCTGCAAATCGAAAATGTAAGAGCATGAGCAAAGAAAATAAGAAGTGCTGAAATTACTTCAAGTAAATAGCAATGACTAACCTTTTAAGACACGATCGCAATTCTACGGGCAATCAAGAGTTGATTCAACACAGCTTATAGACTCTCCAATGGGCAGTTAGACAATCTCTTCCTTTTCCATCTAATTTGCTCTTTGCAAGACAGAATCAAGTGAATGTAACCTAAATAGATAGTAGCTTGGAAAACTTCCCTAACCTGGAAACACTTATGCATGGAAACACTTATGCATGCAACTCGGCGGATCGGTTATGATGCAATACAGAAGGAGCATGTGACAACCTGCAGTCAAAGTTCAAAGCCCAATTAACAATTACTTGATGAACAGAAATCCTACACATGAAAGCTTTCACAATTTTATTAACAGATTCTGCAAGTTTCTCCTATTAGCTCATGGCTGCTGCAAATGCTCTCACCTTCGTAACCTCAGATTCTTAAAAAAATTTAACCCCTGCAAGGAGCTGCAAGACAACATAAACTGATCAAAGTTGCTTCTTCTGGCAAAGGACATGGAAAAATACAAATAATTCTGCCTGACCCTGAAGCATGGTCAAAACTAAAAAAAGCTACTTGAAGCTCCAAATCTGCTCTCTGTGCAAGGAAGCCTTCTATCCAACCAACAGACTTTCCAGGCAAATCATGGCAAACCTTGGTGAATAAAGCTATGGCATGTTTGGCCTGCGGGATGAAGCATTTTTTAACCTCTCTCCAAAATTTGCTTATCTAAATCATTCGATGCATGTCTGCATCAACATATTACTGCCCAACTTGTAAAGCCTTCTAATTTGGTAGCTTGAAATATTGAAGAGCATACTTGGCCGCTATCTAATGGATGCTGCATAAGCTTGAGCGCATATTCCAGGCTTTTTCATGAGCCCTTCAAGTATTTAGCTTGGCATACTTCCCAAGCAACTCTCATGTATTGTTGTTGATGGCAAATGGAAGGATTTTGACCAGAAATATGAATCCTCGCCTGATATATGTGGATACATACCTTTACTTGATTCATATGATCTTGTGTCCAGCAAAATGGAAGTAAGGACAGAAAGTCATGGCTATGGAGGGTTTGAACACGGATTACAGACCGGAATAATCACGGCTAGTTGGAAAACCCCTTGCAATCTTCAATACTTCATGTGCTACGGCATCCAAACGTTTCTTATTGCACTCATGCATGTCTTGCAATGCACCCATGATTGCTGAAAAGTGTTGTTTATTTATGATCAGTTTTACAGTTTTTTTCTATCTCTCAAGTAGCTCTTCTATCCAACCAACAGACTTTCCAGGCAAATCATGGCAAACCTTGGTGAATAAAGCTGTGCGCATGTTTGGCCTGCGGGATGAAGCATTTTTTAACATCTCTCCAAAATTTGCTTATCTAAACCATTCGATGCATGTCTGCATCAACATATTACTGCCCAACTTGTAAAGCCTTCTAATTTGGTAGCTTGAAATATTGAAGAGCATACTTGGCCGCTATCTAATGGATGCTGCATAAGCTTGAGCGCATATTCCAGGCTTTTTCATGAGCCCTTCAAGTATTTAGCTTGGCATACTTCCCAAGCAACTCTCATGTATTGTTGTTGATGGCAAATGGAAGGATTTTGACCAGAAATATGAATCCTCGCCTGATATATGTGGATACATACCTTTACTTGATTTATATGATCTTGTGTCCAGCAAAATGGAAGTAAGGACAGAAAGTCATGGCTATGGAGGGTTTGAACACGGATTACAGACCGGAATAATCACGGCTAGATTCATGGGTGTTGGAAAACCCCTTGCAATCTTCAATACTTCATGTGCTACGGCATCCAAACGTTTCTTATTGCACTCATGCATGTCTTGCAATGCATCCATGATTGCTGAAAAGTGTTGTTTATTTATGATCAGTTTTACAGTTTCCAGTAATTCCGAATGATTTACAATTTTACTACTGTACTACCAATGTGACATTTACTTCTTGTGACATCCAGCAAGAACCTAAGTAATGCCAAAATACACCTATTTAATTTGAAAGCTAGAATAAATTGAACCTTTTGTTCTCTTACACCATGCTCCAAGTCAGATTCAGGACTGCAATCAGAAATCATGGTTGCATTTGGCACTATCAGAAGTAGTTATCGCTTTGCCTGCTAAAAGCCAGCTATCAAGCCAAAACCATTCAACGTATGGCTCTTTCCCTAAAAAACACACAATAAAAATATGCCACGTTCAACTTATAGAAGAGCAGAATAAGAAAAACTCTAAACCTCAACATGACTAATGTAACCAACATAAATAAACTCAACCCATCTCAACCCAAAGCAAGCTTCTATAAGTAAACCTTTCTAAAAAGCTTCTGTAAAATGGAAAGAAATTGACACTCAAGCCTTGTCATGTAGCCTAGTTAGCACCACAAAGAACCAGGCTGAAAAGCCAATATATCGGAAGCTTCGGTTATGCAAGCAAGCAAGGAGATGATACAAAAGAAAATGAGAATCTACCTGGATAAACCGATGATAAGCCCGTTGTTGCCCCTTATAGAAATGCCAAAGTTAAGAAGACAGTTCCGAGCTAGAAATCAGGTCCCAATTGCTACAGACAGCTACCCATTAATTCATCTGTGTTATGAAAAAAGGGGGACACAAAAAAAGTGAATCGAATCAGCATAAAATCGCCACCAAATCCAACATAAACTAAGCACATCTTGTATTTTGTACAGGCAAAGCCCTCTTTATTCTGAAAAGAGCCATGGAAATTGGTTTTCTAGAATTGGTCATAATGGGGATGGCAGGGCTTTGCGGGTATGCCATTGAGACAATGTTCATTGGTGGAAATAACCTTCAGGCAAAATGGAAATGTTACCAAGAATGTAGCATCACAATGTCCCAGTTTGATCCATCCACAAAGCGTTGCTAGTATGCATTATAAATCCAACTCCACATGTCCAAAACATTTGCACCATAAATTCCAACTCCACAGATCCAAAACAATGTTGCTAATCTGCACCACAAACACAAATGACAGAGGCAAATCCGTCCTTTATTACCATACTTTCTTGTTTATGGATAACTTAAGCATATTACATAATCACGAAAAAGATGAGCCTAAGCCATTTTAATTTGTTATTTCTGCTGCAGAATACATATGCCCAGAAGAAGCAAGAAACATGGAATATAAAATCTCTACTAAGAGGAGAATAAAACAGCATAAATGCTATTGGCGCCTCAAATCTGAAAAGAGTCAGTCTGTTTCTACAGAAGTGGCCGCAGGAGAGAGCAGCAAAATGGCAAAAGGGATAAATTTTTTGGCAGACTTAACCATTTCAAGCCTAAGCATTCTAAAAAACTGTTACTTAACCATTTCAACCCTAAGCATTCTAAAAAACCATTCTGACCCTAGCCATTCTTACCGTAAAAAACCATTCTAAAACCTTTCATGGATTCATGAATTGAACTTTCACAACGGCTCCAAGCTCAGTGCTGCCCTCAAATCTCGTCTCCACACTCTGCCCTGATACCCAAGCTCTGCCCTGATACATTTTAGGTGTGTGAAAAATCCTTGTATCTGGATGTGCAATACATGCTGGGCAGTAAAATATAAAATACCTTGCCGAAACTGAGAGGTCAAGTGGCAACGATTTGCTCCAATTAGCTCGGCAACGTCCGACACTGTGATGAAGCTCTTTTGCCATTCTGAAATTGGGCTAGAATCATGGAAGATAGAGGAGGAAAACCATGCGGCCGAGGAAAGAGGAGAGACAGATTATTATAAACCTGCAAAATACAGAGCCTCCATAATATTACCTCCTGCATCAAATTGCATAAACCAATTCATTTCTAACACAAATATACTCAAGCTTCGTGTTTTCCAAATACTCTGCTAGAATTCTAGCCAGTCTGATTGCACATTGAACGGATTTGATAATGCAAAAAATTGTTCCTAGTATGACGGAACACTTTGATTTGCCAGAAAACCCAAGGAAGAAGAAATAGGGTGTAAATACGGCGATGCCATACCTCCATTCTAAAAGCTTTAGACATCTTTCTTAAGGCCACGAATCTGGCCGGATGCAAAAGCTCAAACATTAATCTCAGTTTGTGCATGAACAACGCTTGGTGTAGATCGATGTACTCCTCTCCACCGTTCCACAGGGGCATCAGAAAAAAGGCATGCTGGTTGCAAAGGGCATAAATTAGATGTGGTTGCAGAGCAGCTTCACTTCTGGAATGAAGGCAGAGAAGGATAACAGTCTTTTCGGCCAGACCACTAAGAAAAGGGAGGAGTATCTCTCGCCAGATAGCAACGGTAGTCCTCCCACTCCCACTGGCAAAAATCTGGAGCTCCGTGTTGCTCTTCAAAGGCTGACAACGTGAATCAGATCAACAGTGAAAGATAACTTAATAAAAGCAATCAAAACATCCCAGCAAACCATCAGGTTATCTACCGGATGAGCATACGCCACATTTGTTGGTCCAAGAAGCAATATAAGGAGATGACACGGCCCTGTGATAGTGGCGCAATCCTACCCCAGAAAAAAAAACCCTTGTACAGCTTCGCTGGGCAGGAAAACATCCTTGCCGAGTAGAGGAGCCTGTAGAAGCCCACATGATTCAATATACTGCCCGCAGATCCCACTCTACAAAGCCCTTTGTAACGGCGGCTGCAAGGTCGTGCGTATCGAGCACACAGAAAGGGAGGAGAGAGAAAGTTGTCGCCGGAAAACATTTTTGTGCTCCAAAACTCACGCTTTGCCGGAAAAAGCGTTACTTTTGGAACCGGAAAAAGGGGACACCGGCGTGAGAGAGAATGGGCAAAAACATTTTAAGTAAGTAGACTAGTAAACGGGTGCCCGGCGTTGCCGGGCTAAATTTGGAACGTGTTAATGACCTCGCTCAATAGTGCACACACGATGACATGCCTTCGTAATAACAAACCTGGCAAAAGTATCAAGATTTATAACATTTGCCATGCATTGGTTTGATTTAATACTGATAACTTTAATCTAGATCGCATTTAGAATTTGTGAAAATATGATATGTATCTTGGTGCAGCAATATTCCGAAATAGACATTGACTGGATTTGAGCAAATAAAGTACATACCTTGGTGCAACAATATATCAGAAAAAGAGATTGACTTGGTCTATTGTCTGCATATTAAATCAAAGAATGCAGGCATACTTCTGCACAAATAAGGGCTTATTGATTTAAAGCATGTGGATTCCCAGAATATATGTTTTCTTCATTGATCCACACAAAATTACTTAACAAAGATGTAGAACCATAACATTAGTACTTAGTATCTTGGAATTCCTTGTAGAACCATAAAAACGTCCTTAGTACCTTGGAATTCTAGGCATTAAACCATACAAAACCAAGAAAGTCTAAGTTCATTTAGGCGTTAAACCATACAAAACCATCTATATAGCAAGGATGCAAGTGCTAATTCAAAAAGATGTAAGATTTCGCATACATCATGATGGATTTGAACCATAACTCAAGTGCTCCAGCCGATTGATGCATAAATCTAGGGGCTTCTGAAAAATGAAACAGACCATATTAGCAAATAAAACTCTTGATTGTTAAACCTTCTGTAAATTACAAAACCAAAAGTGTTAGGCTTGTACCTGCTCCCAGTGTCTCAAGATAGCTTATAGACAAAACCAGTCAGCCCGAGAAGAAAACAAAATAGGTATCTTGTGGCGAAATCCAGGGAACTGGCGCCCAAAATTGACGGTAAACCTACTTACACACAAAACATAAGCAGATTTAAACACCATTTCGATAATCATAGAAGGCAGAGGAGCATACCCCATGATCATAACTGCCAGCATCGTGAGAAAAACACTTCCCTCTCTGCAAAAAATCAACTCAAATTTGAAAGGGGAAAGTAGACGAATTATTTTGAAAGGGGAAAGGGGTTGAATCATCAACTCCTCAAATAAAGCTTATCTCAGATGTCCAAAACCGTTTCTGTCTTCTTATTTGAAGTTATATGAGGATCACTGCAACCAGAAATGAAATTTATATGTGAAAGAGATTTGTTACCTTGGAGTGTCATGAAGAGATGCAGATGGTCAATACCTTTTTTGACAGAAACACATCCCTTGGCCGAAATGGCTTGCCAATATGATAAAAAAATTTGCAGATGTCAAAGATGAGTGGCCCTGGATAAGTTGGTGTGGTTTCTTGCTACCGAGTAAGCATTTTGAGCAAAACCAGTACATGTGCAGTATGGTTTGAACGAAAAAAAAAAATGATAATATTGCTTTCAGCCCTGCTCTAAGCTGCCTCTAGGTGATTCGCTCGTAACCCTAAAGCAATTGAAGATTGAGAGGGCATGTCACGTACCTGGCATCAGAGGCTGTTGGGGCTTTCTGAGGCAGACTGAGGCAGACTTTCAAGCACTCCATGTCAAAGGAAACAACAAAACTGTGTTTACATTCCAAGAAATACTTATAGAAATGTGCTGAACTTGTATCGTAGGATGCAAGATTTTGATAAAAGCACAACCCTTGTTAGAATAGTCACGCAACGCATTTGCCAACAACCGCCTCTCTGCACACATTGGTATATCACCTCAATTGGTCTCCTGAGATCAATGAAAGCAGTAACAAAAATTAGAAGTAGAAACTATAAAAAAAAACTCATTGTATTCAAATTCAATGATAACATCCTCAAACAATAAAAAGGAGAGCAAAGACTATTCTGATAACTCTGAATGCCATCAACAACAAATTTAGTTACTTGCACATATAACTTACCAACATTATGTTTCCTTAAGGAAGGAAAACATCTACTTTTATGAAAACCTTATAGCAATTCAATAAATTTCATAAAACAATTCATGATACCAATCGGTCTGTAGAACAATTTCATAGAATCGACATTCATGATACCAATCAGTCTGTAGAACAACAATGGTTCCCAACATAAATACTCTTTCAACATATGGCCTATATCTGTTCACTATACATAGAAGTCTGGCATGGCCAAATCAACTGCAAGAAAAGGCCAGCATTACCTTGACGAAATGTCATTTGAATGCCAATGTCTTCAGAACAATGTCTTCAGAAGCAACCATAGTGCTGGTTTTCTTATGACTAAGTAGCACAGATAGCAATGCCAAATGATACCACTACTATAGATGTGATTATTCACCAAAAGCTGGACTCGGGATTTGTTAATCTCATCTTTATAGATGCTAAAGGAATATGGCACAGTAAGATAATTCAAATGCATGTAAAAGAATAATGATTTGCAGCATTTATACACCAAGCTACTACCATATTATATTTCTAACAAAATAAGAGTACCTTCTCGCCTATCAAGTTTTGTTTCAGTTCATAATCTACAATTACACATAGCTTAAAGCACATTTCCAGATCATGCATGCCAAACATGATTTCACATTTATTGCCCAATAATCTACACAGAAACCATTATCCACATTTATACATTTACCAAAATTCTTTTCATCTATTTCCTGCATTTACTAATAAAAATGCATGTCTAGATGAAACCAAAATCCACAGCATTTGATTTTTGGCCATTTGACAAATATGATATTTGTGGCTTATGAAAAGTGTACAACAAAAAAGAAGCTATGTTCTAAAGTATATTACCAGACCATCTTGAACATACTTATTGCTGATTATCTGAGAAATTAAAAATATCATATGTACAACAATGTAAAGGCAGCCGTAATCTAAATAAAACTACCACATAATGTGATATGACTTACCGTAATCATCATGTCATCTTGGACTTCATGTCTCACTTCATGTACACGCTAGCTAAGCTCTTGAAAGAAAAAGGCAGAAAAATCTTAAAAATAGCAAGATATGGCCATCTTACATAGCATATGAAAGAACCAAGCATGCACAAATGCAATGATGCAAATGCAAGCCATTTTCTGTCTGGATTCAGAGTATGAGAGAAAGACCCATCAAAAAAGACAAAGGAAATATAAAGCAAAAGAAAATAGAAATACCGTTTTGCTGGTTCACAACTATGCATGCACAAGGAATCATTTTCTGTCTAGCATCAGGATAAGAGAGGAAGAAAGCTATCCATCAAAAAATCAACAAAAAATATAAATAAAAAAAATGCCACAAAAATTGCTTGAAAAAAACAATTTCGGCAGGCTTTTAGCTGGTCTCCAGCTTGACTGTTTCAGCCAGCTTGACTGTTTCAGGAAATGGAAGGAGCTTCGAAATTGAAGTTTGATACTTGTAGCCCTTTATGCCAGCATGCATATGAGGTTACTCTAAGATATGAGTTGTTTTACAAAAAAATCTACCTGCAAAACATCCAGAAACACTCTCCAGGAACCAAGCAAATGCAAGAAATATGTATTCCAAATCTAGATAAGAAAAACTGAGCCATGCTGGTTGCAAAGGAGAAGTTGTCTGCTTACACAAAAAATAAAATGCTGGCCAGAGCGGAAGGCCTAAGGATGCTTACCAAGATGCGCCAACAGAAGAATTCCTCCAGCATGCAATCGACTCTCAGCACCCCAGCCGCCTCTGCATTTTGGCATTCAGCCAGACCTGCCTGAGGGAAGATGTTACAGACCATTTTGAGACTTTTGGTAATCAGCCAGACCATTCTGAGACTTGCAGAAGATGTTACAGGGAAGCACCTCTGTAAGGCATCCATCGCCACGTTATAAGAAAAAGCATTAACAATAAGGTTAAAAAAAACAGATGAAGTAGCATCTTACCTGAGCTCGGCTATGGTGGATAGGACCGCCAACAAAAACTTGTGTAGAATTGAAAAAAGCGAGGTAACAATGCCGGAGTTGGCTACGGCGATCGAAATGGAGTCGTCGCCGATTCAAATCCCTGCTATACACCTTTCCCCCGACGTGTGCAACTGGCCAGAGAGGAGAACCGGCGGTCTGTAACGGGTCCTCGCCAAAGGAAAAAAAAAAGTAACGGGAGGAAAGGGTAAAATGGTGCCGGAAATATTTTTGTGTTCCAAATGTTACGCTTTTTGCCGGAAAAAGCGTGAGCGCCGGCGTGAGCTTCAACCCCCCAAAACATTTTAAGTACATAGACTAGTAAATGGGTGCCCGGCGTTGCCGGGCTAATGTTCTAGCATATGTCTTTTCTCATCCTTTTAAACATTCCTATGCGCAACTTCTAACAACAGCAGCACAATAGTCTATCTCTACCTTGTTAAGATATGCTAAGCCCCTAATCTGTAGTTTAGGTAAATGAGACACCCTTAGATCCCTTGATCTGTAGTATAGGTAAGTGTAAATCCCTTGGTGTAAATCCCTTAAATCTTAAAGCCAGATATGCTAAGCCCTTAGATTTTATTTGCAACATTAAAATGAAAAGACCCAAAAAACCTTTAATTGTCTCTGTAGTATACGAAAAAGCAGCATAAAAATATTACATAAGAAATATTTACATAAAAATATTCTATTGCATAATAAGAACGATATTTCCTAAGCTACCAAGAGTTCTAGTGCATAATAAGAATGATATTTCCTGCAGACATATAAAAGACATGCAGGAATGTAAGTAGATGCTTCCCATAATTTCATTGAGATTATAATTGATCATTAAGTATTTTAAAGTACTTTTTTTCCTGCTTTTGCATAATCAAATCCACAGGCATCCATTTCTTTGTGGCATCAATGTCAAATTGGAGAGCTTGCAGCCTGGTTTCCTTTATTAGCATATGATCTTTGCTTATTTCTGAATATTTCATGCAGATTATAAAAGACATGCAGGAAGGTAAGTAGTTGCTTCCCATAATTTCATTGAGATAATAAATGATGTTACCTTTTTTACTGCCACGGGCATCCATTTCTTGTGTCATCAATGTCAAATTGGAGAGCTTGCAGCTTGGCTTCCTTTATTAGCATGATATTTGCTTGTTTCTGAATATTTCCTGAGAAATAACTTCTGAAAGCTATATCTCTCTGTATTGGGAGAACAAAGCTAAATTTCATGCAATAAGCCTCAAATAGGTACGTCACTATATGAGAGCAATATACCTGCATAAAGAATGATGTGCACAATGATAAGAGGCATTGATATATTGGTCGTATGACCGTGTTGAAGCACCGAAGTTAAAGGAACAACAGTGACTATTCCCCTTAACGTAAAATAACAAGTTGGGTTCGTCCACTTTGGTTGGGTCCACTTTGGGTGGTCTAACAATGGTTCTAATTGGTGGGGCTAAAGAAAGCCCATCTAAGAAAAATTGGTCCAGTCCAGCTCTGAGAAGCAGATTATAGAAAAATCTGTCAGTAAGAGATGAAATCGATCAAGAAGGAATCGAATCAAAATTTGTTAGTCGGATCCGGCTCACAAAAATCGGATTCAATGGGATCTAGAATCTGTAATGGCAAAAAAGCCATGGTCGAAACTAAATAGCTCGAACAAGTGGCCTGATTGGAGTCAGCATGCTGAGTTGCATGCTGATTGGAGTCACTGTAAAACCACAGCGCAAGGTCGCCTGACCCTGCATGTCTGCGCACCTGCCTGCGGACCTGGATCTGCACAAAAACTACAGAAGAAAAGAGAGAGAAGGAGGGCGTGCATGGTCACGGCATGGATCAGTGGCAACTGCTGTATTTGTAGGTGACTGCTGCAGGCAGCGAAAAGAAGAACAAGAAGAACAGAATTAGACTAGAAACACCCAAGTCGAGGAAGAAGCTTGGAAAGCGATGAAGAGCCTCAAATCATCAAAACCGAGAAGCCTGTAACTTCGGCGAAGCTGAAACTCGGATTCGGCCCCTCCAGATGTTGAATTTAGTGAATTTATAGAAGGTGAAAAATATAGACTGGAGTAATCACTTGGCTGCACCAATTGGGCAATCGATTCCAGATGAATTAAGCATCCATGATATATATCCTTGGAATTGCGCATGGCCATCTGAACTGTATAGCGTGATCCTATTGTCTTCATTCCAAAGGTCCTATACCTGATGAGATTAAAGGCTAAATGATTATACACATGAACTTGATGCAGCTGACCCATCTGGGCTTGCATGCAAGTAGGAAAAAATTAAAGCGTAACAATAAAACCTTGTTGAAAGCATAACAGCAGACCATTTTCAGGATTAAATAA
This sequence comes from Isoetes taiwanensis, assembly GCA_021234155.1. Taxonomy (NCBI): domain Eukaryota; kingdom Viridiplantae; phylum Streptophyta; class Lycopodiopsida; order Isoetales; family Isoetaceae; genus Isoetes; species Isoetes taiwanensis. Next base: position 1,763,310 of record JAJEKV010000059.1, on the reverse strand, counting down.
CCAACTAAGAAACAAATCTCGACAAGATTGAATAACCGACTAAGAAACAAATCTCTCGACAAGATTGCTACAAACGTAAGAGCAAAATCAACATTTAATAACCAATTGCTTCAAATCCTGAAGTTCAATAGCCCATTGTGAACAAACTCATGATAAATGCATATGAGGAGATTTTAGTAAAGGGACTTCGTACCTTGGAAGTACTCGAACAATTTTACCTGAGGAAGGAATCATGTGAAGGGTGTCCAAGTGAAAAAGTCTCGGACTCCAATCAATTGAATCAACATGCAGAGGTAGGAATAGGAATCAAGATGTAGGGGTACGAATAGAAAAAGACCAGGAAAAAGGATGCATGAGGGTTTGCCCAATGCTGCTATGAGAAGAGTGCCGAATGAGGAGGGATCGCGAGGGCTCGAATGTATATCGCTCGTCCTCTCCCGAGAATATCGATCCTATGGTGTGGATCGATCTGCATTTACAACTAACTTCATAAGAGCTCTTGTCACTCGAGATCTAAATACTATTATTGCAGTATTCTAAGTTGTTTTAGTCTGAGGTAATCCTGTGGGCAGTTGCAAGACCTTACACATGTTTGCCACAATTTTAACACTCACAGGGATTGGCGGCATTCTTCACATGCATGGGATGATGCATCCTCTTCACAATGACATGGGTGCTTTTCCACCCTCACAAAGGTCAACACCACACTTTTTTGACATCCAAAATGTAGTCACAGACTCTTACCCACTATCTGCCATTTGGTAAAGTTACACTTACCCCTGTCCTTCTATGGAGTCTATTTTATGATTTGCGGCCTTATCATAATGCTTCTCCATTCTTAAGGGGCTTGTCAGACTCCTGGCATACAGTCAACACACTCTTTCACATCACTCCAGCTGCTTGCTCTCAGTTGAATGCCCCTTGTTGGTGGATCCCCCTGGCAGATAACACACCACTTTGTCTCACAGTCCACCCATTGACTCAACGACGTTGGAAACTAGTAGGAGTCTTCACAATTGCAGCCTGGTATGACTCAGGCCAGCTGCTCTCATGGGAGGCATTTCAGCTTAAGTTTTTGTTGGGGCGATGGGATAGAGGTCTTTGGCAGAAAGTTTTTGACTACTTGCAGCCTATGCTGCCACACCAAGCAGATATTTCAATATGGGTTTGTCATGAAGGGGTTAAGGAGCGCAAACTTGTGAGTTCTATGTATAAATTATTGCTTGATACTGATATCCTTCCTCCTTCTCCTAAGTGGCCTTTGCAACTTTCTCCTCCTCAATGGCAGCAGATGTGGGCTTGGGCCTGGGATAAGTTACTTCACGTCCTTCAACAAAAAAAAAAAAATGTAGTCACGGACTCTTTATAAAACAGCTATAAGCATTTCCCAGTGTCTGCTAATAACATGGCACAAATTGATTCACGTGCATCACCTTTATCTTCAGTTTGATCGGGAATTCTAATCCATATGGAATGGTTCAAGATGGCCTTTCACCTGTAAAGTTGGTATGTCTCTGAGTTATGAAGTTAAATACAATTTCTAAGCTGTAGTACAATAATAACTGTCATAACGCACTTATCATGGATATGTGGTACTTTTATTATACTAGTTTGGCACATGTGATTTTTCAGCTGGGATATATGTGACCAAGGCATTTTCAGTTGGCCTTTGTACTTGTGACATGAGTAGCTGTTATTCATCTGCCCCACCAGAGTGCCATTGCTTCCTAAAATTCAGCCATATACGCTCTGGGCATTTGTTTGAGGCAGTAACTTTACTTGAAATTTTGCAATATCTAGCTTCAAAAGAAGCATGGATTGCATTGCTCAGTGCATGTAGAACTTATCGGGAAGGGGATCTAGGATTAAAATGCTTTCAAAATATAGTTCAGAATGGTAATAAAGATGCTCCTTCATATTCCCTCATGGCAAACATCTTTTCAAGTGCTGGAAAGGAGAATGATATAGGCAAGCAAAACAAGGAAGTTCTAACAGTCTTAGGAATCTTGAGTTTACCTATGGCTGACAAAGCAGCATCGTGATGGATACTCCATAGGTAAGGTTATAAGGACAACTGCATGGTTAGAAACATCCAGATAGCTACATGCAAAATTGAATCAAGCTGGTCGTCCATATTTCATCACTAACTAGCAGTGATTGCAAAGCAGATTAACAACGGAGAATAGGGAAAGCTTATGTTAAGGCATGATGTAAAAGTCTGTGCATGCTTCTGAGCTGCTATCAAGGCCAAGTTCTTGCTCCAAGCGACAAGTCAGATTTCACCCTTATTTGGTTGTCAAATATCTTTTAGGTAATAGATTATACCACAAGGTGCTCCCAAGGTGGTCCCAAGCGACTCTCCCAAAGTGGTCCCAAGAGATTTAAAGTGCCGGGATGCAGAAACTGCATCATATGATGGCTTTCCCATAATATCTTGAGTGATTTGGATGAAACAAGTTTGTAGGATCCACATACGCTTCATAACTATTCGTGATGCCCGGAACAAGTAACATACCCTGGCTAATCATGCTTTTCTCTTTAGATATTGATTCTAGTGTTCCATGCCACCATTCTAGTGTTCCATGCCACCAAACTGATATTGTGGTGATGCATAAGTTATCAAAAATTTGGTGCTTAGTCACTAATGTTTTTAACATGAGTCAACATGCAACGAATGTCGTTGCCACTATGCTGAAATTTGTATTCATTTATCCAGAATCTGATTTCTGAATCCATGGTTCATGGCACTTTTGAGCTGAGTGGCTGCAAAAGAAAGAACATGTGTCCGCACTTGCATTTTTTAAGTTCCAGGCAAGGAACAATATCATCCCAAGATTACCATATGTTGTCTCAACCTCATATGGCCCGTCAATGCCTTCACACTATGTAATAGATAATGGCCAAGAGCAGGCCATCTCGCATGGTAAGGGCCTGACGAGCCTGTTAGGGCGAGCCAGGTCCGAGCTAGACGAAATGGCCTGCTCTTGGCCATTATCTTACATAAAGGAAGAGATGACGATATTTTGGAGCTCCTTGATCATTGAAGCTGCAACCCTTAATTCGGTGACCATCGGTTGTTAATAATTTGGTGACCATTATGAGGACTATTGCTGTTTATAAAATGGTCTGAAAACAAGAGAGAAGTATCGCTATATGTTCCTTTATGCATGCCTATTTATCTCTACCATACATCTTAGTTAGTAGACCAAAATCTAGCTAATTAACAAAGACAAAATCGCCTATACTTTTTTTCTATATGAACTATGGAACCCATTCAAGCAATAACAATGGAATAGAATAATTGCAAACGTACGTGCTACAATACCATGAGAATCAACTTACGCTACATACAACCTTTAGAAGCTTCATTTATTAATTCAAATCACTATAAATGGGCTCAGGAATAAAGCTAATAAAAATTTTTGAGGTGATGCAGGTGATGCCAAGTCCAAATATTGTATCAAGATATTCCAAATCGTTGAGGTTTGTCTCATCTAGCAACACAACTTGGTGCTTCAAGGGCCATTCTATTTAAGTGCAGGAAAATTAATTTGAGCTCAATTCTGCACATGCCAATTTGCAAAGACAATTTTTTTGTAGTACCATAACCTATCCCTACTTTACAAATGCCTTTCGAGCGAAAGCCTTTTTTAAAATGTGAAGATTGTAGAAGACAAATAGCATTCCTTTCTATATACACCTTGCTAAACAAGCATCGAACAAAAAACAATGAGTTATGTGGACGCAAATTAACAAATTACATTATATCCAACACACAATATAATTTTCATAACTTTTAACAAGTAAAATACAATAATTTCATAGAACCAATCATTGTTAGTGAAAGTCCACATCACCACAACAATAACCTTGTTTGTATGCAAAGACATATGATATTGTACATTGTTACAATAAACTGCAAAAACATGTTTTTGGGTTGCCCCTAGGGGGGCAATCCCTAGCTAATGTGGTGTTCAGCACATTCTTGGTATATGCTAGCATATGCCTGCCAAAAACTGGTCAAAACTCATTATCGGGCTGAAAACTTGTCAAAACTCACTATGGTCTGTAAACTATCGGTCATAACTCTTGCTGGGCGGGTTGTGTAGAAACCAGTTTTGCCCTCCTACAAGGTATTGATTTTGTCGAGCTGCTCACACCTGCAGCTTCAGGACCATTGAGACGATTTTTGTACAGAAGTTTCAGTGAATCTACAGAGCCTAGATGGAGAGTTTGGAGGACAAAAAATGCTCAAAATCAGGATTTGAGATCGTGTTTTAAGGATTTGAATACAATATAATATTGCTATCTCAACTGCAGATTCCTCTTTTGTGGCTAGAAATCATGAAAGACTAGGGGTTGTTCCTGTCTAGTCCACATGGCCATCTAACCAAGCTATCCCTCTCACGATACAAGTTGTTTGCTAGGAGCTGCTAAGACTGAATGTAAATGTCTGATGTATTGTTATTGTATTAGCTTTCTAGCAGTATTTCATGATTCATGCTTGCTATATGCCTAAGACGTGGATGGGCAAAAAAGGCTTTAGGTCTTTTTAGGCCATGTGGTTTTTTGGGCTTTGGTCCAAGAAGGGCTTTGGTCCAAAGATGGACCAAAGGGGCGTGCATGCTATATAGTAGCTCGGGGGAGAGCTCTGGGGCAGCTGTCTCATAGCTGAGGGCTCGTGGTTGGGTGGTGAGATAGCGTGCCACGTCAAGAGTCCATTTTAGTGGTATCAGAGCAACAAGTTTCGATGGCCGGTTCTCCTGCCAATGCTAACGTTGAGGATGAAGAGCTCAAGGAAAAACTTTTTGAGTTAGAGCAAGATAATTCGCTCATGAGAGAAAAACTTGCAGCTGCCGAAGCTCGCATTGCGGAGCTGCAAGAACTGGATTCTCTACGAGCGCAGGTGGCGCAGTTGCAGCAAGCTGTAGGGCGTCCACGTAGTGGCATCAAAACGGGTGCCAACGTCAAAATTGTATTCAAAAAGTATTCCGCTGCCACTGATGATGCGGATGAACTTTTCGCGTGGCTCCGGGATTTGAATTCATATTTTGCTAAGACTAGAGATGACGAAGACACTCAGTTATATTTTGCTGAGCGTCATCTGGATGGGGTTGCAAAGGACTGGTGGCTGGATATCCAGAAAAACCAGCCAGTCGATCAACCTATTGTTACCTTTGCGGAATTTGAAAAGCAAATCAAAAATCGTTTTTTGGGTCATAATTGGGAGCGCGATCTTATTGCTGAATGGAATAAGTTGACCCAATAAAACACGAAAACTGTTAGAGCCTTTGCCGCACGAGTTTTAAAGCAAGGACTTCAGCTTAGTAAAAATGATACTAAGAAGTCTGAAAAACTCATGGGTGGGGTTCATCGTTGGGTACGAGCAAAGCTCGACCTGCAAGTTGCCAATCTTTCTTTTGGTGAGCTCTGTAAGATGGCAGAGAAAGTAGAGGAGGAAGGTTTGGCCCTTACTGAAGCCATTAATGCTCAACGTGGCCTCAAAGTTTCTATGAAAGAGGCGAGTGGTTTTCGTGATAAATCAATGGGATCTGCTCCAGGGTCTGGGCCATTCAAACGGCTGCACACAGACGTTGCAGATAATGAGCCCGTTGGGGCCAAGGAGCCAAAGGAATCTTATCAAGTGCGTAAAAAGCGGTTGATGAGGGAGAATAAGTGTTTTGTTTGTTATTCAACTGACCATAAGTTTTATGAATGCCCTACCTATTTGGAAAAGAAGAAAGGCGAAAGAAAGGACGCTACACCTATTCTTAAGTCTGGGGCTAAGAAAGAGGATAAAAGTAAGAAAGTAGCTTCTGTTCGCGGAGATGGAAAAGGGAAGAAGGTGGCTACGGTCCGGGAAAAATCGGATATGGATTCTGTTGAGAATAGTAGTCTCTTACAATTTTGGGCTACTATTCAGGATCAAAAAGTACATGTCCTGTTCGATCCGGGCAGTGAGTTTGATTTTATTTCTGCTCGTTTGGTAAAAGAATTAAAATTAACTTCTATTCCTTTATCAAGTGATGTTGAATTATCTTCTGCTTTCTTGAATGTGGCTCCTCCATCTTCTTCATTTATGGTCAAGGATGTTGAATTTCAATTGCAGGGATATATCTGTAAACGTTCTTTCATCGTTTCTGACCTTGGAGGTATGGATATTATTCTAGGCATGCCATGGCATAAGGCTCTTAATCCTCTTATAGATTGGAAAGCGGGTATTGTTATGTTATCCTTGGAAGGGGGTAAAAAGACCTTCAAGTTTGTGAAGGATGATATTGTTTCCCCTATTCCAACAGTTTCTGTTGTCCAGTTTAAACGTTTGGCAATGAAAACTCATTTTGTGTATTTGGTGGTTTTGCGTTCTACGATAGATGTATCCCCATTAAATGAGCGTCAAACAACCTTTTTGCATTATTTTGATGATGTCTTTTCAAATGAAATTCCACAAGCTTTGCCACCCCAACGTTTGGAGGACCACAGGATTGATCTTCTTCCTGGGAAAGAACCTCCTAATCAAGCTCCTTATCGGAGAATGCCTGGCCAACAAGTTGAGATTAGGCGCCAGCTTGATGAGTTACTTCAAGCTGGATTGATCCGCCATAGTACTTCACCTTTTGGTGCTCCTGTCTTGTTGGTTAAGAAAAAAGATAATTCTTGGCGCATGTGTATAGATTATCGCGCTTTGAAAATGATAACCATAAAGAATCGGTTTCCTATACCAAGGGTGGATGATTTATTTGATCAACTCCAAGGTGCCACAGTTTTTAGCCGTCTTGATCTTAAGTCAGGCTATTGGCAACTTAAGGTTGCGCCTGAAGATGTTCGCAAGACTGCATTTAGGACAACCTTTGGACATTATGAGTTTTTAGTCATGCCATTTGGACTTACAAATGCGCCAGCTTCTTTTGCGAGGCTAATGGGGCGAATATTTGAAGATGTGCATGGTGTTTATGTTGTCGTGTTCTTTGATGACATATTAGTTTTTAGTAAGTCCGAGGAAGATCATTGCTTGCATTTGCGGGAGGTTTTTCGTCGGTTAAGGGAGGAGTCTATTACTCTTAATCCTAAGAAAAGTATATTTTTCCAATCGGAAATTGAATATTTGGGTCATATTGTTTGCGCTGAGGGTCTTAAAGTTGATCCCAGTAAGGTACAAGCAATTGTGGATTGGCCGGTACCTACTTCAGTTGCTGCATTGCGTTCTTTTCTAGGCTTATGCAGTTATTATAGGAAGTTTGTACAGAATTTTGCTCGTTTAGCTTCAGATTTATATTTGTTGCTACGAAAAGATGTTCCTTTCCAATGGAATCATAATGTTGGCAGAAGCAGGTCTATTACCTCTGGAAGCAGAGGCATTGATCCAGACGATTACATTTGTAAACAGGATATCTGCTCTAGGTGATGACAGGATTTCGAAGGGAGCTTTGGAATCATCTGTAAATGTGGGCTGGTACAAAGAAGTGTTGGATTGGGCAGCCAGCTGGGACATAACAAGCTGGCCAGATTCAGAAATTGGAGTAAGGGATATAGTGCAGTCACAGGTGCTCAAGCGGATCTGGCATAATCCAGGCACCAAAATGACATTCTACATGTCAGAGGTGAACCCGATGCTTGTGTACTCTGATCAGACCTACCTTCAAGCAAGTATCCCGCTGTCCCTGAAGCGTACCGTTGCACGTTACCGCACTGGCTCACATAAGCTTCAAGTAGAGATGGGCAGATGGTTTGGCATCCCGCGTGATGAGCGGCTTTGCTCTTTGTGTACAGACAGGGTTGTTGAAGACGAGGAACATGTGTTTTTGTCATGTACAGCATATGCAGGACTCCGTACAAAGTTTGGTATTAATTTCCGTAATTTTCATAGCCTTCTGGAGATGGATCCTAAAAAACTAGGCTGTTATTTTAAGAATATTGAGTCACATAGACTATTTTTGACTCAATTACAACCAGACATGTAAAGTTTATTTGCTGCTCCATGACCTCAAGGTCCAAAGGGGCATGATAATAAATATTATTATTATTATTATTATTATAATCATCAGTTTGCTTTCCAAGTTTTAAAGGATGCCATGGTTAATCCTCCTGTTCTGCGTTTGTCAAAGTTTGGTCTACCTTTCTTGTTATGTGTTGATGCAAGTGGTATGTCTTTGGGCGCGGTTTTGATGCAGGATGGTCATCCTATTGCTTATGAAAGTCGGAAGTTTTCTGACAAGGAAAGTAGATATAGTGTTTATGATAAGGAATTTCTGGCTGTCATTCATGCTTTGAAAGTGTGGCGACACTATCCTATAGGATCAACAGTTCATATTTTGACTGACCACCAAAGCATTAGGCACATTGTTTCACAGAAAACATTATCGGAAAGGCAGTTGAAATGGGTTGCTTTTATGCAGCAATGCGATTTCTCAGTGGATTATCGTCCTGGTAAAGAGAATGTTGTCGCTGATGCTTTAAGTAGACGTTATGCAGTTTGTTCTCTTTCTATAGCACAATCCAACCATTTGGAGGAAATGAAGCCATTGTATGCCACTGACCCTGATTATAAAGATATTTGGTTGTTAGCTCAAAGTGGCAATGCATATGGATATAAGATCGTTAATGGATTCTTGTATAAAGGTCCAAAGCTATGCATTGTGCGGGACTTTCGGTCACTATTCTTAAAGAAGTCCATGATGCTCCTACTGCGGGTCATCATGGCGTGGGGGCAACTTTGGCAAAGCTTGAACCATACTTTATTTGGCCTGGGTTGCGGAGAAATGTTTTGATTCATATTCGGCATTGTGTTACTTGTCAACGGATAAAGAAAGCGAACAAGAAACCTCATGGTGTTCCTTTATCCTTGCCTATTCCGGAGGCAAAGTGGGAACAGATCACTATGGATTTTATTGTTGGTCTTCCTCCCAGCTCGCAAAGAACACCGCCATTTGGACAATTGTTGATTGTTTAACTAAGCACGCCATTTTATTCCTTGTTCGGATAAGTTGATCGGCTTATAGTGCGCACGCTCTTTATCAAAGAGATATTTAGGCTACATGGGTTGCCAAAGATTATTATATCCGATCGTGATACAAAGTTTACTAGTAAATTCGAAGGCATTGTTTATGCAATTGGGGCGAGTTAAGGTTCTCTCTGCGTTTCACCCGTAAACCCGATGGACAATCCGAGGTGGTGAATAAAGTTATTTGTTCCATCTTAAGGGGTTTTGTCAATGAACATCAAGGTCATTGGGAAGAGTATTTGCCTATTGCTGAATTTGTGTATAATAATACCTATCGGGCCTACCATAAAGATGACCCCTTTTCAGGCGGTCTATGGTCACTTGTCAAGGAGCCACTATTTCGAAAGTGTGTGAGGATGTTCCAAATTCTTGATGATTTGGTTATTGAGCATAAGGATCTCATAGACTTGCTTCAAGCTCGTATTCGAGATGCTCAAGCATCTTTTGCAAATAAATCATCTAAGTTGCGGCAACCAATGGTTTTTAAGGAAGGAGATAGGGTATGGATGAGGATCCATAAAGGTCACTTTAAGAAAGATGCGCGCAAGAAGGATCTTAAGTTGGCACCCCGTTTCCATGGACCATTTCAAGTTATTAAAGTGGTCAATGAGAATGCATATCAATTGAGATTGCCTCAAGGTTGTAAAATGCATGATGTAGTGAATGTTTATTTCCTAAAGGCTTATCATGGTAAGGAGTTACCTCAACTTGGGAGGTTAACGGAGCCAGAATTGATTGGTGATTCCGAAGTTCTAGAGCCGGAAACAATTTTGGCGGATAAATCCACTAGTGGTTCAAGACAATATTTGGTTAAGTTCGCTCACAAACCTTCGGAGGACGCTTCTTGGGTGCGTGGCAATGTTTTAGCAGCTTATCCGGATATTCTTAGAGAATATAAAGCTCGGAAAGCAAAGGAAGCTGAGGGACAAGAGGAAGTCCAAGCACAGGCTTCTACTAGCCGGCCTAAGCGAGGGCCAAGGAAGGATTATGCTCGGATGGCTAAAGGTATTTAGACACCCTTTTGCAGCAGAGGACTGCTGCAATGTCAAGGGGGGGAATGCTATATGCCTAAGACGTGGATGGGCAAAAAAGGCTTTAGGTCTTTTTAGGCCATATGGTTTTTTGGGCTTTGGTCCAAGAAGGGCTTTGGTCCAAAGATGGACCAAAGGGGCGTGCATGCTATACAGTAGCTCGGGGGAGAGCTCTGGGGCAGCTGTGTCATAGCTGAGGGCTCGTGGTTGGGTGGTGAGATAGCGTGCCACGTCAAGAGTCCATTTTAATGCTTTGAAATGAGAAATGGCAGCATGTGTATGTTTTGTAGAGAAAGCAGTGACCGACATAGGCACAGTAGATTAGACAGGGCTTGCTTCATTTTGTAAAACCTTCAAATACTATGGAGAGCAATGTTATGAATCCTCAACACTCACCTAATTTTTGTGAAGCATTTGCAAGCGTCACAAATGTACAAATTATTGTTTCTAGACAAATTGCATGGTGCAATTCTTAAGGGATGTAGTAAGAGAAATGCAAAGAGAAGATGGTCCAAATAAAGATTAGCTAGGCAATCTATAGATTTTTGGATACAACAATCGAAATGGGGGCTAGCTTTGAGCAAATACTACTGCTTTTGTAGCACCTTGATATTTGGGTGGGACTCAGTTTTTTGTCGATCTTGAGCTTTAATTGCAATGCCTCTTATGACAAAGCAAAAAGGGTTCCCATCTAAGCTACATGCGCTTTTTTTCTTAGAATGTGGAAACATCGAGGGCTATACAAGCATTCCTTCGGGGCACCAGAAGAACATCCCCTTTGGCCACCGAGGGCAACCCTCCGTGCGCAGCACCTTGTTAGTTATGAAATATAGAAAGAATGAATATGATATTCGAATTCTAAATGCAGTCGATGATATATAAACCAAATATTTCAAAATAAACTGTTTGTTAGATGCAGCATGAGAGACAAACACAATAATTCCATCCAAACTATCTTGTGAGAATGCATCCAAAAAAATGTAGAAAGAAAAATTAAGAATTTAATAAGACACTCCATGTCCATAAGAAGAAGATGTAGACTAATTATTTCAAAACCCCTATTACTTAGAAAAAGGTTTTCACAACCCAATTGAAGTACTATATAACATGCCTCTACAATACTGCTAAAAAAGGCATGCACATTGCCTCTACAGTAATGGTAAAAAGGGCATGCACAAGACGATTTAACCCACCTTGGAGAAGGTGAATCACCTTTCCGTCCAAGAAAATTTTTCGACTCGTCTTTCATGCAACAATCGTCGACTGATGGAAATGAATTAGCATGTGTCTTGCAATAAACGATGGCAGAATGCCACATATGTAAGATTGTTTGAACGATCCAACCACATAACACGTGCCCTTGATGAAGAAAGGCTGAACTTATCCGTCACTGGAAATAATGAGCTTGGGTTGGATCTGGCACAAACAAAAAGCTTAGGAACATAAACCCAATATGAGGCATAGTAAGGGAAAAAAGAGGGAAACTTTGCCCGATGCTATTATATTGCTATGAGAAGAACATCAAAAACACGAAAGGACCAAATATATATCGCTTGCCCTCTCACGAGAATCTCGATCATACGATGTGGATCAATTTGCATCACTTGGATTGATGTATCTTTTCTTTTGAGGTCTATCAAACCTTGCTTTCTTGTTGTTCTTAGATAGCTTTTGAGCCCAGACATCATGTTGACATTTTTCATCTGGGGCCTCAAGATGTAGCAATCTGTGTTTCGTCGAGTCATCTATTCACAAACGATTTTGTATGGCAACCCTAAGACTAGGGAGTAGAAACTCAAAGGGGATGATTGCTTCTATCTCATACGTGAGTTGGAAAGGTGAGTGCCCAGTGACAGTATTATAACATGTCCGATATACCTATAATACAACTAGTAGCTTTAATTCTCGATCTGAGCGCTTGGTTTCACAACTAGTAGCTTTAATTCCCGATCTGAGCGCTTGGTTTCACATATTTTCTTCATGATCATGACAAGAATTTTATTGGTTGATTGGTCTTGTTCATTTGCCCTAGAATAATAAGAAGTAAATTTCCTATGAATAATCAAGAAGTTTTCTATCAAGATTTGAATAGTTTCAATATTAAAATATATTCCTCTGTCACTTATCAATTCCAACGGACATCCATACCTTGTGAGAATCTGCTATTGTGTACTTTTGCGACACTTAAGGCAATATTATCTTTTAGTGATTGAGTTTCTGCCCACTTTGTATTATAATTTGTTAAGACTAAAACATACTGTGCTTTGTTCTAGTTCTATAGGAGGTTGGATTGGATCCACAAAATCCATCCCCCACTTTTTCAAAATGGATCTAAAGGAAGAACCGGTGTGAGAAGCATGTAATTTCTTTCTTCTGGTTTTCTCATTCACTAGCAGATCGTAGTCCGGACTGAAGAAATTTTCTTGCTATTTCTTTCTTTCTTTTTTTTTTTTTTTTTTTTTTTTTTTTTTTTTTTGTAGCAAAATGACTGCCACTTAGGTTTTGGTGTGCTTCCTCAACAATTTATTGCGTCTCTGGGGTAAGACACATCTTAACTCGCTTATGTTAAACGACTTAATAATTATACGAAATTTGGCAGTTGTTTTAGTGAAATCTTTTCATTGTATAGCAGAAATCTTTCCCAATGAATAAATATGATACCCTTATACCAGGAAGTGTATCAACTACGCAAAAGAGATTAACATCTGGTAATTCATCATTAAAACCTAATAGACAACTCCGATTGTGAATCGAGACAGATAATTAAGAATAGAATGGAAACTACCCGGTTTGAGTATAATTTGAAATTAAACTCTTGAAGAATCAATAGACAATGGGTGATCCAGCCTGTGACGTATGATTCATTGATCAAATACGAGAGGGGCTGGTGGTCAACATAGAAATGGAAGAAACTTCTAAGCAAATAGTGCCTGAGCTTTTAGACAATAAAGACCATTGCCAATCCCTCTCTTTCTATTGTAAAAGTGTTTATTAACAATATGTATATGATGGTAGAGGTTTGAATCCACTTGTTGGGCTATTGCCCAATTGCAATTTTTGATGCATGAAGCTATGAGTATAGATGCAGTTTCAATGGCATTGAGGTGCCACTGAAATTTATATTTTGGACTAATTAATTCATGAAGAGCTGCTGCAATTTTAGCTAATCTATGACAGAATTTCCTATAGTAATTACCTTTACCCATGAATCTCTTAATTTGTGTAATGTTTGTGGGTGTTGTTGGCATCTCTCTAATTATTTGAATCTTATTAAGACCAGTAAGAACGCCTTTCTTGCAGACAATATGACCTAACAAGTTCCCATGTCCTACTAGAAAACACATTTTTTTTTAAGAGACACCATACTTCCTACATAAGCATTGCCGAAGCATAGAATAAAATAGAATGGAATGATTTTTATCGTCCACGTCCTACATAAGAAAATAAAGGAATTTGCATGAAATATAAACTGGAATCAATATCTTGTAAATCTTGTATATCATTATAACTCAAAGCAAAAATGTCCTTATATTCCATTAATAATTATTAGCTATTTTGCAAATTCTTGATTGAAGGATCATCCCTTTATAAACTATTTGAGGTACTGCTTCTGCATCAAATTCAGCCTCCACTGGAGTACTTAGATAGAGGTGCAAAGTGTTTTCTTGTACCTCATGAAGTGGACTAGGTTCAAGAGTGATCTACCCTTCATTAATTTCTTCAAAAGTTTTACGAAATGTTATTTCTTCTTCCGCTAATTTGGCCATGCAACCTATTTCTATTCCTAAGGGTATCAGATCATAAAATTTTACATCATCGTCATACTCTTTAGATACATCATATTCTAGTTAACTATCAAAAAACATAAGCATAATCTCTAAAGTGGTAGAATTTATGGTGGGCAAATCTAATTGGTGACTCTTCCTTCTCTAGTTAATTATAACAAAGTTATCTGCCGAATCATGTAATACTTTGGCTTCTCATAACCATGATCTATCTAGCAGAAACTTGATAATCCGTATTTCCCATTGCTTTAGTATCGAGTATTACAAAATTCGATTGGAAATTCATTCCTGCAATAGAAAATGATACTCCTTTGAGAATGCCAATTGGCTCTACTTGTCTATGATATGCCATTCTAATGTTGAATGATGACAGAGCGATTTCTTCTAACTTGAGTTTCGTTCTCAAATTGCTGGTCATGATGGTTACTCCTACATCACCATCAATGGGCACTTTGTGGTGCATCACTTTACTTCTAGAATCAACATGAGCGTGTGTCTGTCAATAAGTTCACTTTTGAATGCATGTATTGATTGTTTGGTTTGATAGACTTGTTTTGGAATTCCTAGATCTGGAATATACTTTGCTATTGATTCAAGAGGTAAAGAGACCACTATATTTTTTAATGTCTCGTTTTGCATTCTTAAATCATCATCAACATTTTGACATTTCAGAATATCCTTGAGACTTGGCATATGTTTAGCGTCTGGGCGTTTGTTCTAGTGGTAATACACTAGTTCCAGCAACTACTGGTCTCGAGTTCGAGACCGCCCAGAATCGCACTATGAACTGTTGGGTGTCAAAGCTCAACAGACGCAATGTAAAGTGGTTGGGGGCAGGGCCCAACAGAGCAATGTAGTGTGGTGTGTGGTCACATGTCCAGTTGGATGCTGCCTAGTGGCGTGACGTTAAAATCTTATCTATCTATCTATCTTCAATGGCATAGGAGTTGTTAATTATTTAACTTGTCTTTTAATCCTTTGTAGTTTATCAATGTCACTGTCATTTTCTTGAAAGTGAGTTTATCAATTTTGCAATTCATTTATTTGGTTTCATAAATTTCATTCTCCTCCTAGATTTCTGGATATATCCGCCGTCTTCAACTATAGCTTCTTCCACTCAATTCGTGCTTTGCATTCCACTCCCCCGATGTAAGCCGCACTCTTTGAGCATACACGCTTCAGCACACCTAGTACTGACGTTTCTTTTAAAGATGAAGATCGACAGGCCGCTGCTGTAAGGGTCGGTGATAAGAACCCTTATGAATTGATAAGAACCCTTATGATTCACCTGCAAAGAACCAAGAAACTAATAGCATAATCCAGTTAGTAGGAGAAAGCTCGATCCACCCAACGGGATTCACCAGCACAAGGTGCCCGAAAAACAATCACTATCAGTTTTTCACAATAGTTTTTACATGAAACCACTATAAAAAAGAGATGTTACTAAGTGGGTTAATGTGTTACCACTACTAGTTACATGGTGTGGTTCTTATATATGACTTATCATCCTAGTTTGTTACCACAGTTAAGCATCATAGTTCTATATGATAGTTTGTTTGTTTGATTTGCAATAGTGATTTATTACCATGGTTTAAGTATGCATATTGATTGGTAATGCAGACCATAAACCATTAACGATTTCAAGTCTACTTGTTTGTATAACTTAAACCGTTTTTTTAATGAAGTTACTTACCTTATTTCGTATAAACCAACGATACTTCCTACAATAAAATGTCCTATTTTTTTTTTTCACAAACGTGGACTAAGTATTATTGGTTTTTATATAAAGATAGTGAACATTTCTTGTCATACCTGCCATTGGTTTAGGGGGAAAAAATGGGGCATACCACATGGACTAACTATTATTGGTTTTTGCATAAAAATAGTGAACATTTATTGCGTAATTGCCATTGATTTAGGAAAGAAAATAAAATGAGGCATACTACATGAACTAACTATTATGGTTTTCGCATAAACGAGTGAACGTTTGTTGTCGTAATTGCCTATGTAATTTTCAAGAACTCCACAGGTTTTGTTTAAAAAATAAGGTTGTTTTCAAACATTGTTTTCAAGTAATAATTAAAAAATAGACACATCATTTTCTTTAAGTAGTTGTCATTTTCAAATGTTGTTTTTGTGAAAAAAAAAATATAAAATCATACATGGCCTTCCATTTTTAGTGTTGTTTTTGGATCAAAAATTTGAAAAACCACATAATTTGAAATTGTTTTTAGACGTGTAATTAGAGCAATATCATACACGGATAAACACTAACACTGTTACAAATAGAACGAGTTGTTTCTGATGTCTAACCAATCAAATATCAACACATGGCATGTTTTTAAATCAAAAATTAATACAAACCACAATTTAAAAGTCAATATAATCATATTTTATCTCATCTTATATTTCTAGGAATGAAATCTTTTAGGAAATCGAGTATCTTTTGAATCACAAGTTCTTGTGCTAAGTTCCGATGAGTTCTTATGCTAAGTTTCAATGATGCAAGAGTGGAAGCTTAAAATTAAATAGTGTAAGAACTTCATATATTTAACATTTAACGATTGAAGCCAGAGATTACATTCGAGGTCAAATTTATATTCCATTCATAATCACATCTATCCATTTCACAAGCTTCCTTGAATGATCCATCCAGTATGTACATTACAAATGGGCTTCCCCCAATATGCACATCCTTATCCACTTTGTTCTGCTTATATACAACAGGTTAGATATTCAGCTATATAAGCAGGTCTACATTTTGGGCATAATAAAATCTTAAGGAACACCTCTGTACTTGTAATATTATGAAAAACAGCAAAGCAGCTCGGGATCACAGCCTACTTGGTCGAAAAAACTTGCCTGGCAAGTTCTAACAATTCCAGCATCCATGTTTGTGAAGGCTTGCAGTAAAGGAAGATCTGCAGTCAGCGTGTATGCCCATCCAGTTTTCCACCAGCATCCTGCTATGCTCAAAACAGGGGAAATGGTCGGTTCTACATTCAAAAGTTGACTTGCAAGAAAGTACTAGGGAAAGTCCTGGTAGAGGAAATTCCACGAGGGAATTTCCTGAGGCGGAGCCGCCAGACGAGGCGGCGCCCAAGCGGCGAAGCCGCAGCGCCGCCGAGTCTGGCGGCCCGCCGAGGGAATATCCGAGACAAGGGACTTTCCCGGACGTAATACACGAATGGGTGAAATTTCCACCCCAAATCTGACTCCCCTCTCTCTTGCTCAGGTTCCGGCAGATTTCTTGTGCACGTAGATCTTTGAAGCAAATCTTGTGCAAGCAGTTTTCAGAATAGTTGGCTTGAAGTTCAGAGCTTTTGAGCGAGATGAAAGATGCAGATCTGATGGAGATGAAAGGCAGATCTGCAGAAACATTACAAAAAACAGAGATTGCTTCAACTTGAAAAAAACTTGAAAATCTCCTGTATCTGGCATGGTTGTGGAAGCATCACAATAGCCGCATAACCTCGATAAAGATGGACGACTTTTATGTTTAGAGATCAGAATAAGCTTTAGCTAGAGCAGCAGAGTCGAAAAAAGGGGTTGTTAATCAGATCAAACGCTAAGCTAGCCCCCACAAAACGCATATCTGAGCTTTGAACAGGATAAGAGAAGCAAGTAAAAATAGAGCAAGTAAAAAGCCTAGCAAAGGAACGGCAGACCAAACTGAACCTTTGCTCCTTGGCGACAGACAAACAACGTCGAAAATGCTGAGCCCTGGGCCGCCGGAATCGCCCTGTTCTTGGATATGGCGGAGCCTTGTTCTTGGATATGGCCGGAATAGCAGGGGCACGGAAGAGCAGGGGCGAGCTGTAAGCGACGCCGCTCCTAAAAACGTGGACAGATTTCTGCAAAATAAAAACAATGGAATATACGCATAATTTCACCCATTCGTGTATTACTAAAAGGGAGAATTTACCTTCATATAATTTATACCAAATACATGCAGAGATATCCAAATACATGCAGAGATATGTGTGGATGGATCAAATTTGGGACCAAATTTCTACCTGTTGCCAAGGAGAGCGTGAAGCTGGATGATCAGATTATCTTCATCTTCACCAAATTCACCCCTTTTCAAATCGGGGCGAAGGTAGTTACGCCAGCGCAATCGGCAGCTCTTACCACAACGCAAGAGGCCTGAAAAGAAACAGATCAAAGGGTAAAAAAAATGCCCAACAGACAATAAGATACGAAATCAAGAACCCAAATCCAAGAACAGAAAAGCCCAAATGAAAAATCCAAGAAACGAAATGCAAGAAACACAGAAACAGAGCAAGGAAAATATTGAAGATAAATGAAAAGGAGAAGGAAAAGTACCGGCAGCTTTGGGGAGCTTATGCCAGTTACCATGGTCACCATGCTGAGAAATATAATCGGCAAGGATGGCCAGGGAAAAGCCATAGCAAGGAGCTCGGGAGCAAGTACGGCGGTGTAGGCTCTGGGGTTTTGAGTGCATATCTTTACCCTGGATTCAGGGATCCCACGGGATCCCCACGGCGTGTGATCCCGGAGAACGGGATCTCGCTGTTAACTGCGCCGTCCTCCGGGATCACATGCGCGTGGGGATCCCGTCCTCTGGGATCACACCTCCGGGATCCCTGAATCCAGGGTAAAGATATCCTACCCCGGGGCAGGGCTCGTTTTATAGAAGCTCTGTGGGATTTTGTCCAACTCTCCCTTGTTAAAAAGCACACACGACTTTATCATGTTCCTTGGTCTCTTCTTCTCCCATTCCTCTTCCTCTTTAGTTTTCCTCTTTTCTTTCTATTTTAGATTAATCGGTGTTAGTTTTTGGGTTGCCCCCCCGGGGGAGGGGGGGTCCGCATCTTCACGGAGAATTCAATTTCACTGAGTCCACGTTGGAGACAGCGGGGCTGTGCCTGTACATTCCATCGGGAGAACCACTGAGCTTGCTTGTCCTTCCAAATGGCCGACGACATCATGCAAAGACCTGTCTGAATTTGGGGGCTTTTACACCGTAGCTTAAGATCCTATCTCTCTTATTTGGATTATTTGTCTGGAAATGCATTCGGTGCAGAGGCATCATTCAGACTCTGTTTTCCCCAATTAAAAGAGGTATATGTGGTCCCTATGAGCCTGCTTCAAAGGGTCGCCGAATCCATTTCAGGTAAATAAGCTCTACGATTTTGATTTGCTTCTCTACGATTTTGATTTGCTTCCGAGAGATTTGCATAGATTTGGTTGCCCATGGATTTTGTGCTGAAAAATAAAATTCCTTGCAGTGCTTTGTGCTCGGAATAGGTTAGAAATTATTCGATGTTTAATTTATTTTGGATTTTTGCATGCAGGCCCCTTCCGCCTCCAGTTACGGCGCTCGCCCTTCCTGGTACTTTCTTCTGGCTTGGAGTCATGGACCGAGTCATGGAGCTTTGCAATTGAGTGTTTGTTTGTAATCTGGCAGTGGTTTGGAGACGTTGACAGCGATGAAGCCGTCACATTTGGCCTTCTATGCAGGTAACAATCATAACTCTATTTTTGCTTGCAGAAGTTTATAGGAGTGATTTCAATTGGAAATTAAGTCTCTAGATTATATTGAAATCTGCCTCAATACTGCGCTGAATTCGGCCTTTTCTTCTTGAACCTAAATGCTTTGGACAACTTTGGATTTAGAATCACCGAAAAAAAAAACGATTCCTCTGTTTAGCCACCTGAGTAAAAAATAATTCCTCTGTTTAGTTGAGTAAACACGTCCCTTTTTTTGCAAAGAATAGTAGTATCCGCAGTTGAAGCTAGAATCATTCATCAATCTTGCTTTATCATCATTTTCTCTGTGCTAGAGTTATCAGGAAAGGTAGCTCTTTGCTTCCTGTGCTGAAGGCGCGTGGCCCCATTCTTTGGAATCTGCTCTTGAGATGATTATGCTTCCCTAAGGAATTATCCATGCAATTGTGTGTGCCATTTTCTCTTCTAAAAAGGAACTTTGCAGCTTTTACAACTGAAGTGCCTGATAGTGTTCAAATAGGGCAGAACTAAAGCCGTCAAGTAACTCTGCAGATAAAACTCTCGGCCTCAATTTTTGAGCTTCAGATCTTCGTGTTCTTAAAATTGACCAAATGGATTTGATGCATATTTTTGAATGGGCTCTCTTTTTGTGCTTGGATAGTTATGCTTAGATTATTGGCCAAATTCTCAGACAGAATTTCACCTGTGCTTTTTTTATAACATATTGTAGTAATAGACAAGGGATTTGAAGTTTGTAAGTCACAAATCTGTGGCATCAGTAATAGAAAGCAATTAGTGGGTGTGGTTGATTGGACGGCTTTGGCTGACAAAGATACCTTGCTTCACTTTCATGGTGCAGATGAATATCTGTACGTGAGTGGCTTGGCAGTTGCTGCAGAATGCAGGTAGTGTATTTGTTGCTTTATATAATGTCATTCAACAATATAACTCCCACTCCCTCGTTCCATAGGAGGAGAAACATTGCAACTCTTCTGCTGTAAGCTTGCAATATTAGGACATTAGAGTGGGGTTTTACATACCTTGTTCTGCAAGCAAACGAGGATGATATTCCTGCAAGGAAGCTTTACTTAAGATCAGGATTCAGGGCTATTGCTCATGATTCCATGTGGTTTACGTCATGGCTTGGTAAGAAGCGACACATAATAATGGCAAAGAGAGTTAAAGGGCCCGATACAATGGTGGAGCAACCAAGCTTGTAGTGGAACCTTGGAAGAAATGCTTAAAATTTTGTGTTGAAAGTCCTTTATATGGTTATTTACTTGGATAAGAAGCAATCGTTTGGAAAAAGCATTTGACATATTGTATGGTTTTTAACATATTATAAGTCACTTTTTGGATAAGGCATAAGCCTAAAAGACATGGTTTAGATTTTTCCTCTAATGAGAGCATGTCAAAAGCTTCAAGGAGGTTGTTTCTCTTTTTTCCTTGTTCCCCATAGCAATGTGTCTGATTTCATCTTTTCTACCCAATAGATGCTCCACTTGCTTTGAACTGGAAAGCCATAAATGGCTTGGCAGTGTTTCAAGCTGATTTGGTGCACAGTTCATTGAGCTGATATAGAAATATGAGCAAAATGGAGTTAAAAACATTTTTTAATAAAGCTATTTGATAAGCCAGTAGTAATACTGATGTAATCTGATACTCGATCTGATCTAACAGCTCTGCACATCCATGGCATGGTCTACTGGTTGATTTAGTCCATGATGAAAAGCTGTTGTAGCATGAGATGTCTAACAAAAACACATCTAAGATGTTTTTCTTGCGGGTGACTAATGCTAAGTTATGCTGTATTAGAATAGAATATTACAAGTTGTTGTACTATGATTGGGTCTATGAATTATAGTTTATCGACATTTGGGAGCAAAATCCAAGATTAAGAATGGCACATATGACAGTATGCATCTGGTCTAGAGCAAGCAAGATTTTCTTGAAACATGAAACCTTTCTCTCCGACCATCAGAGGGCAACCCTCCGTGTGCAGCACCTTGTTTTTTTGTTCTAGATGGCAATGATTTAAGGTGTTAATGGATCCTAGCATCAAATGCAAGGACCCCAGATCCACTAAAGGCTAAGACATCATTTTTTGTAACGGAATGAGCAACAACTGTAGATTTGAAACTCTAAGTTTGAATTGGAAATTTATATGAGAATTCAGCTACATAGTACCAGAAGAAGAAACATAGGAAAACGACACATAAGAACTAGTAGTAAGTTCCATATAAGAGGGTGGAAATCGAGAAGCATTTTGATTGTCTTTTGAATCTCAGTTTTTCAGAAAAAGATGGCACATATCTGAACTCGACCTTCATGACCCGGTTGTGTTCAGAAAGTTTGGACCCAGTGGTAACTTAATCATTATGGCATATTCAAATTCTTGGGGTAATATCCACGCGTTTTTCTTCTAGGTGCCTAGTCTTTGGAAGTGCCATATTGGCATTTCTCACATTTTCAATTTTCCTGAGACAAAAATGGAACCAATATGAGAAATAATGGGTGACAATGTGAGGTGTACCAATGAGATGGCAGAATCATGGTTAATGACATGGCAAAAGTGGCATGATGATGTGCCAAAGGGTATTTTTGCAATCTTCATGAAATGAGTGGGGAAATTCCTTAAGTCCACTTCTCGCCTCTCTAGTCTGGACCAATAAAATCCTAAGGCGAAGATCGCAATCGCGACCGCCGATTTGATCTCCAGGTTGATAATTAATTTTGTTTTAAATTTCACCGCATGTATTTGGTAATCTAGGCGTATTTATCTCTCATTATACCGTAAACCATTGGGCTTGAAAATTATTACGACCTAACTGTTGACAACCATTAGATCTAGACGAGGTCAAACATTATAACTTGCAGCATCCTTGATAATCTTCAACATATTCCAAAGATTATCAATGATAACTTTTCAAATATTCCATCATATTCCTTCTTTATCAAGCTAAAATTTTTAGTTTTTTCTGTAAAAAACATACATAGATCATAAAGAGTTTATTTGTAGTCTGTTCAAAACCACACAACCACACGGGATCAATTCCAAACTGTCATGTTCAAATCAACTTGTTCAAAACAAAGTAGTAGAGCCGGCCTTATGTGCATTCTATAAGCTGAAGCTTGCCATCGTTCTTACTAGCATCCCTTAAAAGGGGAGCAAAAGAAAAAAGCCCTTATCTTCAACATAGAGGAAGAATGACCTAGCAACCATAGGAAAAGAAAGGCCATCAGATAACCACAATATTATTAAATAGAATGTTACACTCTTAAGCAGTTCAATGGATAGTTGGGAGATCCAGTAATTGCGGCCATTTCTTGAAATGCATGTGAGCTATGGCCTAGAGTCAGAATAATCTGAAAACCCTATGAATCATTAGATAGCACAAAAACATGAATCTTCCTTCAATTTTTCCGGAAGAATATAAAAAATCTACCATAAGAGAGAACCGGACGTCTCCACTGCTGTTTACTGCCTTCTTTAATGCTATTCTTGAACCGTGTATATTGAACATGCTTTTAGCCTTTTTAGCAGCAATTGTGCTCTTGATATTGAGGAATATTGGGGAAAGGACTTGCCACATGGATTCAATACGGCAGATGCATCTGCAAAAAAGTTATTTAGGTGCTTGCATTTTTTTCCTGCAATCCAAGATGTGCTTCAGGATCCCCATGGTTTAATGATCAAGAGCATGGGAATGTACGTAAATCTACCAAAAATATATAGAAATAAGCAAACTCAGTGAAACAAGAAAAGATAAAAACTCGTACCTAATGCCTGCTGGCGCTTGAAAGAAAGTCGCCATAGCTTGCTTTCTTTTGCTTTGGTGCATCGGCCTTGCCAAGTCTCGGTCGACCACTAAATCGTCGCCGGATCTACGCCACAAAACTCCTCTGTGAACAGTGAACCCCTGGCCCGTCCTTTTGTTTGTGTAAAGATCTTCTCGCCCAATGATTTAAGGGAGGCCAACCTCTCACGGGGGTTATGCAAATAACCCTCTCAGCCCAACGGCCTCAAGGATTATTTTGCATAGCCCCCTTGAAGGGGAGGTTAACCTCCTCTTCAAAATATGCAGTGCAAGGAGCTTGTCAAGTCCTAACTAAATTCCTCTACTTGATCCAGATTGTTGTGCATCTAGTGATAATTTTAATGTCCATGCATTTGCAATACATAGCAGAGCTATCCTAGTCCAATAAAAGAAAGACCTGTAAGTTCATAAATGCCGGTTCGTTTTTTGCAAAACGGGTGTCAAAACCAAGACATTCCAAAATGACATGGTGAACTATTTAATATCATATGCTGATTCAAACAGTTCATTCAAATCCCCTTAACATCCTGGTCCTCGTCCTTTTGTCCTGGGAAATAGCATTCTATGCCCTCATCCTATTCATACAAATTCTTGTCATGTGTTTATCAGGATATTTTGACAATTTAATGATCTGGCATCAAAAGATAATCTTCTCTAAATTCCCTTTATAAGGTCCTGGATATGAAGGTATATACGAATGCATTGGAAATGACATCGAGTTACCAATAGTTCAGAGGACAGGTTCCCAGAATATTATGTATGGAAAGTAAAACATATATATATGAATCATTGATAATAATAAGATTAACAACCAAAGGGGGCAAAATTTTAAATTTCATCTAGACATTACCCTGTCTGAATCTCTAGTCAAATAATAAAATGTCTTGAGATAGATAGATAGATAGTATTTTAACGTCACGCTACTAGGCAGCATCCAACTAGACATGTGACCACACACCACACTACATTGCTTTGTTGGGCCCTGCCCCCAACCACTTTACATTGCGTCTGTTGGATTTTGACACCCAACAGTTCATAGTGCGATTCTGGGCAATCTCGAACTCGAGACCAGTAGTTGCTAGAACTAGTGTGTTACCACTAGAACAAACCCCTGCAAAACAATGTTGCTAATATTGGTTGACAATTGATGTATATAGTTATTTGGAGATGGAAGGCCATTATGTCAACTTGTTGAGAGGTCATTGAATTACATTCTAGTATATTACAATGAATATACAAGAATGTTGAAACCCCTAGGGACTGGTTCAGAGGGTCATTTGTCTATTGTCATTCAAGAATGCTATTGCATCTCCTTGCTAAGCGAATACCCTAACTACCTTGAACGGTATAACGCATGAGTATGCCAAAATATGCTAGAGTAGACTATCCCATATCCTCCCCACCACATTTATGCCAAAATATGCTAGAGTAGCCCATCCCATACTCTCCCCACCACATGCCCCTAATTCAAACTAGAACAAACATTGAGTTTGCGAGGAGACAAAACATTCTACCATTATAAGTCCACAATCCTTGAACCTTTGTATCATCAACCAAACCCTTAAACCTTCAAGACTTACCATAAGAAAGAATTACACCTATGTCCTTCAAACTTGCAAATATAACATAGAAATAGCTAAGTAAATGGAGTTTTGAATGAAATAGCAACACATTTTTGTAAGCAATCAAATAAACAAAAGTCCTTTACAAACACATATTCACGTCTATTTTCTAATGTTCCTCTCTCCGTAATCATGGATGCCCTTTGTGAACCAAGTATATGAGGTGGCAAAGTTGGCCGAAATGGCCTTCTCTTATCAATCATGACAGACTGCTGTGGACCAAAGAGAGAAGGTGGTAAGTCTGGACGCTTATCTATAGATGTCTATACTAATCCATTGCGCCACATTGCAAATATGCTCAGTTTGTACCATTGAGTCGAATGTAAAATACACTATAACAAGTCTCTATAGACGGGTGGTGCATAATGCAAAATGGAGGCCCGAAATTTTAAACATAGCACTCAAATTGCGGTCTGAGCCTCGCTAGGAACCAATTATTTTCAAAAATCATCATGTCAACCAAATACTATAACATGTACATTTAGTAATGTTTTGACTATTAATTCATAGGATAATATTATCAAACCACTACTAGCTTTTAGACCATTAGTTTATGGAATACTTTTATCAAACCATTACTAGTTTTGTTAAACTACTAGAGTATGCATGAAACAACCTAGTAAACTGTAACTAGTTTTAACAAACCACTGTCACATTTAAAACCAGCATTCATAACCACTATCAATTCCAACAAACCACTAAGATATGTGGTTTCTTTCAATCAAATTAAATCATGCATAAAAAACCACATAGATCATGGTTTTTAGATGATCTGTCATTGGTTAAACATAGTAGTTTAGTTTTGGGTTCCTTGTGTATGAAGTCTTTATCCTGGAGCAGGAAATCTTTATCCCGCTCAGACCAACAAGCTTGCTATGGAGAATAGGAAGGCAGAGGATGATTCAAGAGAGGAGAATGAGTAGGGTCGAAATGGTGAGTCTTCTCTTCTAGGGTATGCTCTTGAAAGGTCCCTGAAGGTAAATTTCCCTTTTGGCCTTTGCCTTTTTAGAAAGGCGTATATCCTTTCTTCTCTAAATTGAAGATTGGTGCTTTGGTTAAGAGCTTGGTCTTTCAAGCTAGAGAGTAGGTTCAAATCCATCCAATAACATTTTCGCATGGGCTGATACCAGGTCCCGTTATCAGCCATAAGTTTTAAGATGTCATTTCTTTATTGTTTGTGTGCTTGTTGATCGTGAACCACACCCCCGAGCTAGTATTATACTCAAATACCATATATCTTATTCTATTATCGTAACAATCGTTCCTTCCCAAGATTGAACGTCCTCGTCAATCATAGGGAAAAAAAACTATTCATCTCTATTTGTTTGGAGATGGCCTCAAGCCAATCTGAGGACTTTCATCTCAATTCATTTAGAGATGGCCTCAAGTCAATCTGAGGTCTTTGAGCTCACTTATAGATGTTGAGCCTTGAGCGGTTAAGCCCGACCAACGTATATCAGTCTTTAGATATTTCATGTTGGAATTCCCTTGATTGTCATGGCTGGACAAAGAATTTGTTGCAACAAGTTAAATCTCTAATAATGAGAATAAGCACAATTTAATCGATGTCTCGGAGTGAGTTCATATTCATCCACAAGGGCTTGGTACTCCTTGAGCTGGTCCTTGGAATACCATACAGCATCAGAAGGTGGATGAAACTTAAATTATACTAGATACCTTCGATAAGAAGATCTGCGTGTCTCCTTGTCTTGATGGGTAAGGATCTTCTCGGGTTCTAGTATCTCCTCATCTCCTTTAATGATAGGAGGATCTGGATAGTCTATTTTCTGCAAAACTTCAGGAGAAATTTCACCACCCTTGAAGGGGGGTTTAGTACCACAACATTAAATACTGGATAAACGTTAGTCCATTTCCCATATAGACGTAGGTGATAAGCATTCTCACCTACTCTATCTTCAATTTGAAATGGTCCATAGTACCTGGGTGTCAATTTCACATACCTGGTACCCATTTTCCGAAGTCTCTTCTTAGGAAGATGTATCCACACCTATTGTCCTTGCTTGTATTCAACTTTTCGCCACTTCTTTGCTAACCTGGACATCATGGCTTCCTGGCTTTTGAGAATACGAGCTTGGACTTCTTCTAGAATTTCAGTAAAATCATGACTGACTTCATCTGAAGCGGGAATTTCACCTCTAATCTTTGTAATAGGTGAATCTAATGAACATCGGTACACAATTTCAAATGGAGTTTTCTGTGTTCCTGAGTGAACCGTGTTATTATATGCAAATTCTAGCATATACAGACTTCCTACTGAGTTTTCCTTTCTGCTACATAAGCCCGTAGCATATCTTCAATAATTCTGTTAACAACTTTAGTTTGGCCATCTGTTTGAGGATGATAGGCCGTAGAAAACTTCAGAGTGGTGCCCAAGTTCTTCATAAGTCCTGGCCAAAATTTGCTACAAAATATTGGATCTCGATCTGTGATAATTGCATCAAGCAATCCATGAATTCTAAATATCTCCTTCAAAAAGAGTTTGCTCGCTTGAGGAGCTGTCATGGTGGACTTACAAGGAATGAAATGAGCTTGCTTAGACAGTCTATCTACTATTGTCCATATCTGATTGTTCTTATGCGAAGAATTGGGTAATTCCTGTATGAAATCCATAGTAATGTGCTTCCAAGGCGCGTCTGGAATTGGTAAGCGTTGTAGCAACCCAGCCGGCTTATTGGTTGAAGCTTTAACCTGTTGACAAACTGTACAAGTTTGGACATATCTCTAACATCTCTTTCCAGTTTAGGCCAATAGAATTGCCTTTTTACAGTAGCAAGTGTAGCTTGAACTCCCCTATACCCAAAATAAGGAGGTTCATGGCATTCTTGCAACATTTTCTGTCGGTATGCCTGTGTAACACATAAGCGATTTCGGTACAAAAGAGAACCATTGTGCAATCTGTATTCTCCAAGAGGATCTCGACCTTCCTTTTCCAATTGATGGAATGGTACTGAAAAAGATCTTCTGATAATCCAATTTCATTGGATCCAAATCAATGATTCTGGCAATAGACATTGCATGTGTGAAGACTCGACCTAAAGCATCAGCAACCTTATTCTCTTTCCCTTGCTTATATTCTAACTGCATGCCCTCAAAGTCTTTCATAGTATCAATGAGTTTCAACTGGCGTGCATTTATTATATCTTGAGTTTGAATACGCCTCAAACTCTGCTGATCAAATCGTGCTATGAATTTAGACTCCATCAAGTAATGTCTCTATTTCTTTAGCGCATGTACTAAGGCAATCAACTCTTTCTCATAAGTACTATAGCCCTGTTCAGAAGGCTTTAATATATGGCTGATATAGGCTAATGGATGACCATCTTGCATAAGCACTGTTCCAATAGCACTACGACTTGCATTTGAACACACTAAAAATGGTTTGTTCCAATCAAGTAGAGCTAGTACAGGTTCAGTTGCCATCTTATGCTTTAGATCCTGAAAAGCTTTTTCTACATCATCATTCCAGTGGAAGGGTAGATCCTTTTTTAAAAACTTGCTCAATGGAAGGGTTATCTTCACAAAATCCTTCACGAATCGACGGTAATAGCTGCACAACTGTACAAAAGACCGCAATTCTTTGACATTGTTAGGCCGGGGCCAGTCCAAAATAGCTTTCACTTTCTCAGGATCCATTCTAATCCTAGCCTTGGATACAATATGCCCAAGGTATCCAACTTCTTCCATGAAGAAACGACTCTTAGACTCATTCATAAACAACTGATTCTGTCTGAGAAGATCAAAGACTTGCTTAAGATGTTTCTTATGCTCCTCTATAGATGTGCTATAGACAAGGATGTCATCAAAGAACACAACGACACATTTTCCCAGCACAGGTGCCAAACCTCTCCCCATCAATCGACAGAAAGTTGTAGGAGCATTAGTGAGTCCAAACGGCATCACTCTAAATTCATAATGCCCAAAGGTGGTTCTGAAAGATGTTTTCTCAATATCTGACTCCTTAATCCGGATTTAATGATATCCTGACTTAAGGTCTATCTTACTAAAGATGCAGGCACCTCACAATTCATCAAACAAATCATCTGCTCTAGGAACTGGAAACTTATCTTTGATTGTCAATTTGTTAAGAGCCCTGTAATCCACACACATTCTATATCCCTTATCCTTCTTTTTTATTAGAATAACAGAGGCTCCAAAAGGCGGGCTACTTGGCTGAATCAATTGCCGTTCTAACATCTTCCTTATTTGCTTTTCCGATTCCAGCTTCTCAAAATGACTTACTCTGTAAGGTGCTCTACTTGGAGGCTTTGCATCAGGGAACAAATGAATAGCATGATCTTTAGGGCGAGGTGGAGGAAGATCCAAAGTCTCCTCATCTTTAAACAAATCATCAAATTGTCTAAAGAAACCATACAGTTCAGAAGGAACTTGAGATGGAGGATCGGAGTCTCTCAAATAAATAAAATATGCCTAAGCATCATTTTGTATTAATGACTTTGCCTCAGAAAATGAAAGCAAAGGTTCACATTCACTTACAGAGTCAGCTCTCAAGACTATTGGTTTCCCATCAACAAACATTTTAATAGTCATTTGGCGATAGTTTGGTTGAACATCATATTGAGTTCGCCATCCTATTCCAAGGACAAGAATTATCCACAGTTTCCAAATCAGCTACCAAGAGTGCCCTGCGCTCAGCATAAGCTTCTATTTCCAAGGGTGCAATAACAAATTTGACACAGCGGCCTTCTGACCCTTTGAGCCCTTGTACCACAGAAACCTGAGCCTGCAGATCATAAATTGGCAATTTCAGATCATTCACTATATTCATGGAGATAACGTCATGAGTTGCCCCATCATCTAGCAAAACAATGATCTGTCTATCTGCAATTTTTCCTTTGAGCTAAAACAACCATGAAGATGGAACAGCTGTTGCACTTAATGTTTTCATATATGCAATTTGCAATCTGCCCTTTTCCTGTTCTGAAGCTACCGCTTTCAAGCGTCCCTTTCTTCTCCTGCTTGAGATGTCTCAGGCTTGTCCTCCAGATTATGAGCTTGGGCAGTAGGGCGCTCCTTAGGAGGAGGTTCCTTAAACTGTACCTTCCTCACCTGCTTTTCAGGTACCACTGTGTTCTTTGGGTAGTTACTCTGATAGTGTGGACCACCACATATGTAACAACCTGTTCTTGGTCCCTTAGAAGACCCTTGTTGTTACGACTTATTTCCATTACCCCTCTTCCGGCCATCAAACCGTGCTCCCCTTCGAGGTTTCTGCTCATCCCGTCCTCTTCTACCTTTTCTATCTCTTATGTTCTCAAACTTTTCTCTCTTCATTCGCTTCTGCTCTCTAGAAGGTGCTCCTTCCCAGATCACCAATTTTCTAGCCTTAGGATTAAGCTTTCGTTCAGCTGCTGCTGCTTTTCGGATTGCATCTGCCATATCCACTGGTTCCAAAAGATCCAGCTCTGCAAAAATATCCTCTCGCAATCCATTGACATACTTCCACAGAAGTTCAGCCTCACTGAGATTGCGAACCTGGGATCCCAAGTGATTAAGCTTCATGTTATAATAAGCTACAGATTCCCCATCCTCCTAATTGATTTGATCCCATTCTTTCTGTAGAAGTCTATAATAATTGGTTGGCAAATAATTTGCTTCAAAGGTGTGTTTGAACTCAGACCATAGATTAATCTGAGGTTCCTTCTGTCGCCTTCCCTGCCACCAAACCTGTGCTTGATCATCAAGGTAAGTATCCATGGCTTGCAATTTCTCTTGCTCAGTGGCCTTAACTCGTTCAAAGAATTTCTCCCAAATTCCTAAAAAACAGATAACCTGTATCGGTTTCACTCCGGAACCCCCTTTGAAGTAAGGCATATCCACTTTCTCTAGCCATTTACACAATCTATCCTTCTTGGAATTATTTTCAAGATTGGCGGCGACATCAAAATCTTGAACAGGAGGTGGAGGAGGAATTTCAGGCGGAGGGCTATCTGGCAGTGGAGGCGGCAAGGAATCATTCACGGCCGAATTTTGCTGTGCATGATCTGGCAGGAAATTATAGGCAATTGCTAGATGCTCTAATTGCCTTTGACAATCGGCATGACTGGATGGTGGAGGAAGAGCAATTTGGGCTGCTATAAAGCTAGCATTATGCATAGCTTGCAAATAGGCACTTTCAGATATATTGAAGCGATTAGCGGCCATAGCACAGGAGTTTATTGCTCAAGATCAGCTTTGCTCTGATACCAATTGATAAGAACCCTTATGAATTGATTAGAACCCTTATGATTCACCTGCAAAGAACCAAGAAACTAATAACATAATCCAGTTAGTAGGAGAAAGGTTGATCCACCCAACCGGATTCACCAGGAAGTCTTTATCTTGGAGCAAGAAATCTTTATCCCCCTGAGACCAACAAGCTTGCTATGGGGAATAGGAAGGCGGAGGATGATTCAAGAGAGGAGGATGAGTAGGGTCGAAATGGTGAGTCTTCTCTTCTAGGGTATGCTCTTTTATAGTCTCTTGAAATGTCCCTAAAGGTAAATTTCCCTTTGAAGATTGGCGCTTTGGTTAAGAGCTTGGTCTTTCAAGCTAGAGACTAGGGTTCAAATCCATCTAATAACATGGCTGCATGGGCTGATACCAGATCCTGTTATCAACCATAAGTTTTAAGATGTCATTTCTTTATTGTTTGTGTGCTTGTTGATCGTGAACCACACCCCCGAGCTAGTATTTTACTCAAATACCATATATCTTATTCTAATATCGTAACAGTCAGCCTTAACACCTTCTTGGATGAGGTTCTTTCTTCACCAAATCAGGCATAGATATGTTAGTTTGTAGCAAGTTTGGTTTCTTCTAACACGGGATTTCAAACCAAGGTTGGAGAGATCAAGATTTTTCCCAATCAAGACCCTGTCTCTCGGATATTTCATCTTCCTCAAGGTACGAATCCCCTCGGCTAGAATGATTTGCAAAATTTTGATGTTTCGGTTTTTGCCTAAACACCTTATAGTGCTCAGTTGTGGCTTATAACATTTGTTCGGCCCTTCAGTTGTGGAGAAAGTTCTTTGGTCATCCTGTGAAGAATACCACAATCACATTGTTGCCGGGAGGCGCTCCTGACTATGGCGCTTAGGGCTGCCAGCGTTTGTCCTTGTATCTTGAGCATTCAGGCTCCGTTTTTGATGATCTTTAGCTCGTTGAAAAGCTTGTTCTGAGGCTCTGAGGGCTATCATCAGTGTCATTTTTTATAGGGTTTGCTCTCACATTAGGGGCCGGAATTGGGCTGTGTGATTTTGGCCACTTTCAATAGAAAGAAAGAAAGAAATTTGATTATTTTCGCCTACTAGACCATCAGGTCTATGAGACGTGCATTTTTACAAGAAAACTGTATCCCATAAATTTATACAGCCTCTTCCACAGTTGGAAGAGTGCCGGTCTCCTCTCTAACATATGACTCATAGTCTTCTAGAAGTGCTTTGTACCCTTGCACATATTGTTCTCTCAGATCTAGGATATCCGTTAAGAATTTACCAATTGTGACGCTCCCTGAATCTATAGGATACCCCCATCGTATAAATACAGGAAATCCCTTTTCCATGGCACTCCATCACCACGAAAAGGCCCTCCGTCTAACTCGGACCATCTAGATAACCGCAGATGTCGGAGTGAAGGACACGGAGGTGTCATTCGGCCCACGCCTTCAATGGGAATCCTATATAGCGGAAGCGCGCATACATGTTAGCAACCAATAACATATAAGAATAACATACCTTCATCCGAGAGTCTCTATCAACAACATACAGTAAACAACACATTTACACCCACCCAATAGCTCTACCCCGGGCTCTGACTCATGGGGAATCAACTGACGGCTTGGCCTCAAGATAACAACAGACAGAATTCATGGCAATGGCATTGGCTGGCTTGAGACAATGGCTAGGGTTGACCACTCCATCCGCCCCTCCTGTGCACACTTTGCAGATAAGCTGAATCGAGCTCTGGAATGACTATAGCCTTCCGCGTTGCGCAATCTCATGGAATCACCCTATGAGACTACTCCGGCTTGCATCTCACCAGTTGCGCTGAGGCAGGTCAGGGACGTATCCCCTCCCCGGGTCATCATGGCTACATGGGTGTGCTAGAGAGTAGTGCCTACCATTGGCAACCCACTACTCGTACCCGACTTTAACCCCCCAAAAACCACAGGTCGGATCACCACATCGGGTCTCACCGCACCTGTCCAGAGTGTCAATCAACGATCTAACACCCAGGAGGTGTCGGTCCCATACCCGGCCCACACGCAGTGACCGACCATAAGACTAGCACACTGTAGGAGCCCCAGTACCCGCGGTCAGCAAGGCTCCACCCCCGTTTCACCATGATGCCCGTTCTTAAAGTACAAGTCACTCCATAGCCCCCACAGCTAGGTGGGCTCTTGTGCACAGGCCGCATTTAATAGGATCTAAGGGATTCTAGCTAGGAGCATCTTCTAAACTACTAGCTTTCAGGTCTCTACCCTCCCTTAACCCCATTTCTTACAGGAGGAGCAGAAAAGAAACATTCCATCCATGAAGTAACATCATCAAGCATTCATATAACTTCAAAAGAACAAAAGAATTGAATTTAACCATTCATCTAAGCAAAGAAGGGTTAGAATTCAACCAAAGACTCCTATCTACTAGAATCACAACTAGCTATGTCTACTAACCAGCATCTCGACTGCAGTCCTGAACAGGTTCCATCTCTAGGCTGGTAACTGAATTGGGCTAGCACAAGCTGGTCTGAGGCGCTATCAGCTGGAAAAACTAGAGAAACTATACCGAATTCACCAAGTCGACCTGGGGAAAGCCTAGCCAGGCTTGGTTTGGCAACTATCCTTTGGCCAACCAGGGTAGACTAGGTGGCCATCTACATTTGACACCTTACCTGGCTGGTCAACTGGGTCAACTTACATACTTCTCTTATCCTTGGTCACGTACCCCTCACAATTGAAGTTTGCACCTGCGCTGGTCAACTCTAGCTGGATGGTCAACCATATGACACGTGTCCCATGTTCCCCATAACCCAATGGTTAGTAACTACTAACTAATATAACTTCTAACTAACTACCTTTGATTAAGTGAGAAAATGTACTAACCTTATACGTGACGTGTCACGGTATGCAGTATGTATACACAGTATTTATACGTGTGTATAGCGTACAAATGCGTTGAACGTCACACCAATTACCTTCGCAGGAAGTCTGAAAAACTCCACAAGGGTATTGGCCAGAATCCCATGATGTCTTCTTTAATCTTGGTAAGCTGGACATTGTAAGATGACATGGTTCTCATCCTCCAAAGTGTTCTCCTCACATAACCTGCACACTCGAAATTCTTGTGGTATGTCTCCCCATCGACCCACCTCAATGCCCAGATGGTGTGAGCTGAGTCGCATTCTACATATCATGTGTCGCTTATGTAAAGAGATTTTCTCTCAAATAAGGCATCTCGATCAGCTCTGGGTTCATCCACTTTTTATAGCTTTCCATTTTTGGTTTGGCCCCACTCCACATTTTTTGTTTTACTTTGTCCCATACATATATTCTTGCTTGTAATGCATTTAATGGGATATCTTCGATATTGATGCCCCACTTTAGAAGCCATTTCAGAAAATCAGCATACCACCCTTTGTTCTCACTATGTTTCATAGCAGCATGTGGTAGAGCTTGGTCATCCAAGACTCGCATCTTCCACACATATACAACTGTTTGGCATAGGGCTTCGCCCTCTATTGGCATTAAGCCTGTCTCAGCAAGCAGCATAGCATAAGGTGTTTGCACCTTTACTCCCATTTCGGCAAGTAAGAACTTCTTTTGGACTCTTTCTACTTTCTTCCATCTATCCAGTGATAAGCCGGGCCCCCATATTACACATCCATACAACACTGCCTATAGTACCAAGGAGCAAAACAATTTTTTCTTTAACCCAAAATCAACAATATCTGCATTCTTACATTGCCTCTGCATCGCAAACAAGGCCTTTAGCCCCCCATCTACCCTTTGGTCCACTACCTTATTCCACCTATATGATTGATCAACTAGTAGGCCTAGATATTTATATGTAGACACTATATCCACTTTTTCTCCCTTATAGTGAAAGGTATACCTGTCTGTCTTCCTAGTGCCAAAAATCATAATTTTTGTTTTCGCTAGATTGACGCTCATATCCTTCGAATCACAAAAAGCTGCTAAAGCAGCCCCCCTTCACTCTTAGCAAAAATGACCACATCATCAGCATACAATAGCAAAAACACTATGTAATCTGTTAGTGCTGCCCCATCACCTCCGCTATTAGCAATCCAATCTTCTAATTCATCAATGAAAATGCCAAACAAAGTGGGGGACAATGGACATCCTTGTTTAACCCCAATATTACTTTCAATTTCAACATCTTGCGGTAAAGGGAAAGATAAATGTACCCACACCTTTTCATATAATATCAGGGATAGGTTCAATACTTGGTATGTTTTATACGGAATACGTATTTTTCGTTTGATACGGCATGAATTTGGCGTATAATACGTCAAAAATACGGCAAAAAACTTTCCGTCCCAAAAAAATTTCGTGGCGAAACTCATTTTCGCCTGTGAAAATTTTTCGCCGTAGTTTAAATCGGTTTAAACTTTACGCGAACAAAAAAATTTTCACAGAAGTTTAAACTTCAATTTAAACTTCTGCTTAAAAATTTCACAGAAATTAAATCGGTTTCAACTTCTGTGAAAATAAAAAATAAAATAAAAAAATTTGTAACGTTACAATTTTTTAATTTTTAATTTTTTAAACTTCAATTTAAACTTACGCCGAAAAATTTTCTCGTAGTTTAAATGGTTTTCACTTACGCGAAATTGTTTTTTTGAATTTCTCGTAGTTTAAACTCCGCCAGCGAAATTGAAGTTTAAACTTTCGCGAAAATTTTTTTTCGGGCCAAAGGAAAAATACGAAAAATAATGTGATTTTACCGTAAAATACGTATTTTTCGACTTTATACGTCAAATATTTTTCATTTATACGTACAGAACCTATCCCTGTATAATATTGCGACCGCATTCTGGAACTGCGCCGGAACCCCAAGCTGCTCCATCCTATTCCATATATTTGCTCTTTTAACCGTATCAAAGGCTTTGGAAAAATCCACAAAAAGCGTGAAAAGTGGTTTTTTTGTCTTCTTTACTGAGTCTATTATAGTTCTGAGTACTAGGATATGGTCAACAGTAGCCTTCTTAAGCCTAAAACCTGCTTGCATATTAGATCTTTTCCCATTCTCTTCTGCCCAGGAGCTTATTTTATGCTCTACAATAGTTGCAAAAAGCTTCGCAAAGAGGCTGCTTACCATGATCATTCTATAATTATTAGGGTCCCCTGCGTCCCCTGACTTATGCACAGGCACTACTCTGTTTATTTGCCAACTGTATGGAAAACCATCCTGTATGGCTGCGTTCAGCAATTTACCAATCACTTCTGATGTCACTGGCCCTATCCACTTTACCATCTCAGCCTTTAGCCCACACATATCCGATGCCTTCCCATTAGCAAGTTTGTGAATTCCCCTCTCGACATCAACAGCTTGAATCTTTAAATTATCATTACTTTGCTTCAGTTTCTCATCAGTCCCATCTACATAATACAACTTCTTTATTTGGCTTATAAGTCCATCAAGATCTAGTTTTGCCACTGTGGCTGTCTTACTTTTCAATTTACTGCAGAACTTTTTTTGGATCCTTTGTTATCATGTCTACCATTTCCACTTGCTTTACCGCTGTGTATGCTCTCTTCTTTCTTCTTACCATTTTCATGTACGTGCTTCTCTTTTCCATCTTATCGCTCCCTCTAGCTTCCTTGTATACCTTGCGCAGCTGTTTGCATTCGCTATCAAACTAGTGATTACAAGGCAGCCCCTTGGCTCTTCGAAAAGAGCTAAAGCATTCAGTTGCAGCCTCCAGCAGGATGGCACTAAGTTTAGCATCTATATCATTAGCCCTTTCTGGCCACTGCACATTTCTTACTTTATGTTCACACAAATCCATTACATTTTTGCTTTATGAAAATCAAAGGAGAGTGAAGGATAACTCTTACCTGGCACCTCTAGGTTCGGTTTGCCTGAGAGTTTCAATTCAAAAATTAATGGCATGTGATCTGATTCTGGACAGTCTCCAATATAGAAGTCAAGGATAGTTTCCGTTGAAAGTTCTCCAGCAATCAAGTAATCTACAATACTCGAGCCTGCTCCCATCGAACCAACTGACGTGCCTTTCCCCGAGAATGGGTATTTGGCAATCCCATTGTAGACCATTAGACCCAAACCTCCACACATGTTCAATAGGTGCCCCCCTTGAGGTGTAGTATACCCATACGTATCTTCAATGTGTCTCCCCCATCCAGCTTTGCACACCTCTTCCTCATCTAACATCTCTAACCAGATCTCTTCTCTTGATGTCCCAACCATGTTCGCCTGCCTGTTTGCTATACGGCCATTGAAGTCCCCAACTAGTATTATTTCTCCCATATTCATAATCTCCAATACATCCTGTTCTAGATGAAAAAATGGGTCGTCTCTGTCTAGATCATAACGATCATAAATTGGTGACTCACGCGGTGGGAAATAACACCCTCCAACAAAGATCCTCCGATCGGCCCTTGTCAACTCCACCCATAGTGTTTGCTTAGAAGAATATTTTACAACCCTCCTGACCATATGTGACAAAGATGTTTTGCAGTAGCAAGCAATGCCCCCAAAACCTCTTAATCTCCAGCCCTTTGTATACCAAACGGAGTCTACACAAACAAAGCCTGGTAGATTTGGCAAACTATGCTCTTCGTGTTCATGTGTTTCCATAAAAAAGATGATATCCCAGTTTTCAGTTTCTACAGCTCTCATCTTGGTTATGTCTAGACCATTTATGTTTCATGCACATAACCTGATGGTCGCGAATTCCTATTCGCTATCTTCTATCACCACTTTTCCTCCTTTCCAGTAAGCGCATTGCCCATTCTGCCTGGCTTCTCTCAATTTCTGGATCTCTCCTTGTCTCACTAACATTTATCCTTTTGTTAAATCCTCGTTTATCCATATCTTTTCTCCTCTCAATTTAGCCCTTTTCTGTAAGACTTGGGATCTATGTTCCCTGTTGGCAAACTTAACTACAATGTTTCTCCCTTTTTCGGATGGTCGACCTACTCGGAAGGCATCAGTCACTCCAGATTCCAAAATATGGAGTTTTTCAACCATGATTTTCTGAACTTCTTCTCTTGTATTTTCGTGATCTCTTTCAGGTACTCCGACCGACCTCAGATTTAATAGTTTCTGCTGCCGCTCTTGCTGCTCCAAAACATTGTCCATTCTCTCATTTAGTTTAGAAATGACAGCAGCCATGCCGCCGTCTTCATCTCCCATGTAAGCCTGTGGTGTCTCAGAATGATTTTCCTTCATCTTTACTATATCTTGCTTAATGGAGATGTTTTCTGCTCTTAAAGATTGAATTGATTCAGTCATACCTTGCAAAAGCTCGAGCATTTTTGCCTCTCTGATCGCCGCTTCTTTCTTAGAGTATTCCATCATTTCCAGAATTTTCATCATTAGATTGCGTGATGCAGAGATTTCAGTGAGCATTTGATATAGGAAGACCTGGATGTTTTCGAAGCCCATCCCTGATGTATTCTGCAGCCCAAGAGTTGCAGCAGATGGGCAGAATGCAGAGGGCATCTCTACAGACTGCCCCATCGTTTGTGCCATGCCAAAAATCGATGGTACTGATTGGATATGAATCTGCCCCTGTTTCAATTGAAATGGCCCAGCCTGTGGGTTTGCAGCAAAGAACCCGGTTAACCCATCCTGCTCCTGAATCGACTCAGAGCCTGCAGCCATACTTTTTGTCTGAGACGACCCAGCCTGCAGAACAGGTGGGCCTGCTGTTGCGATGCCAGAAGCATGCCCTGTTTTCAGAGCCCGAGCAGGTGAGTTGTTATCTGAAGACTCCGCATCAGAGGAGGTGTCGATATCAGCAACATCAACCATTTTTTCCTGTATTTTATTCACACCTGCCTGCTTTGGAATCGATGTCACTGCTTTTGATGCCTCCACAGAGCTATTAGAAGCGCTGCCCACGCTGCCCACAGTGGCAGCCTTTACATCCTTTTCTTTCCTAGTTTTCGCCATCGCCATAGAGATGGGGAAGACAGATATTGCTCCAGCTTCTAAGGTGGCGGCAAAACGGCGTGAATCCACCGCCAATTTGGTGATACAGGATCCCCCATTGTTATGCAAAAAGAGGTAAGTAATTCTATTGGAAGTTCTTTGCCGTTGTTGTTGAGTGCTCCTGGGGTTCTTGAAGAAAGGGATTTTCCTCCCTTGCAAGGGGCTGCAACTAAGGGAGTGGAAGTTAATGGGGATTTGCATCAAACAGGTGCAAATTCCAATCCCAAAGTTGTCTCAGCCTCAGGCAAATCATAATGCTTGGAAGTCATCTGATTCTGTTACAAAAGTTTCATATCAAAGATTTAGTGATTGGCTTTGTAAAGATGTTTCTAGTGCATCTAGGAAGGCAAGGGTAGCAGCTACTTTACAGGTGTTGACTGAAGGGAGTACGGATGAGTTGTCTGCCATCTTGGACACATTGAAAGCTTGTCAGGCTCAGCTTCAACAATAATTGCCTTCAGATGACATATTTTACCAGTCTAACTGTCAGAATGTAGTTCAAGCTTCTGGTATTCCTGTGGTTGAGGTGGACCATCAAGCTCATATTAAGTGTGCTGCAGTCCTTGGATATTTTACTGGTGGCTATTTGGATTTTTCACAGTTCCGTGTTTGGTTATCTCGGCTTTTGAGACGCCTTCAGCTTCCTCCTTTTCAGTCCATCAAGCTGTTGGCAAAATACGTTGTTCTTATTATGTTTGATAGTAGTGATCCAGTGGACTCTTTGGTATCAAGAGGGATTGGTCCGCTTGGTAGAGAATATACAATGTACCAGTATTACTCTCCTAGTTTTTCACCAGATATGGCACAAGACCCCAAAACTGAATTAGTATGATTTTATTCTAATGATTAATTAATGAAAACCAACTCTTAAAATCAATACCAGTATGTGGGCCAAAAAGTTTACAAACCATATCTACTTATACAATACAGTTCATCTAGCAATTTTATAATGTGACAAACAAATATTGTTTCTTCACATGGTATTGAAAGATGATAATTTATAGGTAGTTTTTATGACAGCTTAAATGTATGATGTGTGCTACTACTTAATTTATGAAGTTAATCGGAATGGTATTTGATCACATCTATTATCGCTTGTCTTTTGACATTGTAATTTTGCGTGTGTAATTAGTATGTTATTTTATCGTAATTAATCATCTTTGTAATTTTAAGTGTCTAGTTATTATGATATTTTATTGTGCTTAATTATCAATAAGACTATGATTGGTTTAGATATACTAGTATGTTTTTTCTTCCACGATACCAATACAAGTAAAGAAAATTAGTGTGCTTTTCTTTGCATGATTTCAATGCGATTAGAGATTGTGAGTATACGTGATTCTAGTATTAATATCTAACTATGCTTCTTGTGTCAAGTTTTTATAGATTGTAAGGATACGTGATTCTAGAATTAATATCTAATTATGCTTTTTGTGTCAAGTTTGGTGATACGTTGAGAGACCATAGTACTCCACCTTAGGATATTAACCCAGCATTTTATTACAAAACCCGTGTTTTTTTATATTATAAGGGAATATAAAAGCAAAGACTATAGAAGCCAAAGATGCTAAAAAAAAATTCCATTGAATTTTGCTATGAAAGTACAATAATATCAGAAATTT
The DNA here is from genome assembly GCA_021234155.1 of Isoetes taiwanensis. Lineage (NCBI taxonomy): Eukaryota > Viridiplantae > Streptophyta > Lycopodiopsida > Isoetales > Isoetaceae > Isoetes > Isoetes taiwanensis. The sequence continues at coordinate 1,722,743 of JAJEKV010000059.1, read as the reverse complement.
CTGGCCTGCACCACTTTCCGTCTGAAAAAGGTATAACTTGATTTGTCAAACTTTTCTGGATTAAAATTAGATACAGATCTGTTGCCAACAACAGTACCCTCTTGCTTGAGGAAAATATTTCTCCAACTTCTGCAGGATCCTTTACAATCAAATGTACATGCCGTTGAACTACCAAAAAGCAAAAAATGTCTTTGAATTGAGATGAACATTTGTATATCTGCAAAATGTATGCAAAATTGAAGACACAATCCTCCCAACCATTTCTCTTGTGATTGCACGTGGAAGTTGAAGCTGGCTTGACAGTGTCCTTTACAACTTTGTTGCTAGCATAAAATATTTGTTCTCCTAGTCTGAACTGCTTTCATTTGTTCCACTTGAGTCATCATCTGCCATCGAAGTGGCTTCCTGACTTGTATCGGATATTTCATTGGCTGTTTTACACATAAGGAACATTGATTAAAAAATAAAAAGAATGTAGAATATCTGCATGTCTATTCCATGAATGCACTCCACTATGAGGACAAGATAAATGGACTTCTAGAATATTCTGCTATGAGATTGGCATGAAGCTTGATGCTACTAAGGATCACTGCATCCAACTACAATGCTAAAACCAAGACCAACAATCTCACACACCTACATTGTTTTACAGACATAATAGCAAAAATTTAGTGAGGTCGGAATGGACCTATGACTGAGGTGTGCCAGTGTCGAGTGTAAACTTTTGAAACTTCAGGTAAACCAGTCTTGCCTTGTACTGCTCCAATATTATTTTAACAGCAACCGATACAGCCTGTGCATGCCAAGCTTTTTAGACCTTATGTAAATGCAAAATGTCAGCATATAAGTACAAAAGTAAAAATAATTCATAGGTACGAAACATCCATATGTGCGCATGGGGATGTGAGAGAGTCTAAATGGGTGGCGTGGGAGCAGACTTGGCAGAGCAAGGGACTCTTGATTTCTTACAGCTTATAGTCACAATATAGATAACACCATGATGCCGCTTCTTTAAATAGAAACATTATAATTTTGTTAAAAACCTTTCTAGCCTTCCTATAGCAAATTACAAGTTAAGGAGGGCCAATTCCATAACTACATGTAGAAATTCCCTACATCTTGAAGATGTATTAAAACTTTGATATATGCTTCAGCTGCTATATGGTATTATATGCTTGAGCCCACCAATAAAAAAACACTATTTTATTTCTTGCTATACCCTCCCTATCGGGTCGGGGGCTCAAGATCTTGGGCACAACCACCTCAGCAATTCATTGCTATAAAAACTCGGAGAATAGAAATTTAAGATCCTTGTTCATATCCTTAAATGTGAGAAGAGAACTTACAGCAAGTATCTTCAAAATTGCTCCAAAAATTTCTGATGTGTTTAGGGACAAAACACCTCCATCCCCTGCCCAGAACATAAAAATACCATTCCTGGACAGTTACATGTGTAATTTCGCACTAAAAATGACAAATATTCCCGAAAATAAAATTGTTAAGCCTAAAACGGTGAACTCTTTGAAAGATGCCACGCAAGTGTCGTTTATGTTCATAGAAAATCATGATACTATCATTGATTTTAAGTCATTCCATTATGTACAATAATCATTCATACCATCAAAGAGAAGAAAGAAGCAAGCGGAGACCAAGAGCTTGACAAAAGGGTTAAGGACTAAAGAGACAAAAAGGAAAAGATCTACAAAAGTAATATTAGAACTAGCATTACATGATGAACATTTGTGCAAGTTCAGATTTATACACACAGCACAACACCTCAAATCAGCAATGGCTCAACTTGTGCTTTTATATAAAGATGTTCTCCAATTTGTGCATAGCTATATCATGCTCATCCACTTTTAGTCATATAAAAGAGAGGAAGGATAAGAATTGCACATTTATAGTCACTTGAGAAGTTATTGCACATCAAAACCTTACAATTTAGAACCGTTTAATCGGAACTGGAACATTAATCAGAAAGAATTGATGCCAAGCCAACACCTCCATTAGGGGAACAATGATCATTCTTTGAGTCTTCTGTCCTGTAAAGAGATCACAAAACGTTTTCTGCATCAGAAATATAAAATCTCACAATTGGGCATAACTTAATTACAGCCTATCACGCACTTCATATGGTATACACCATAAAACATACGAAAGAGAACAGTCAAGCAAAAAGACTCAAATTTTTCAATGAAGCAACATCAATACAATATTGGTCATGTCCAAAACAAGGTTTTAAGCAAAATCTTAGCTATTTATTGCTGGGAGCATAACAATTCAAGTGGCAATTAGAACTGGCTTTAATTTTATTGCCCTCGCAACTGACCTCTCACGAGGTGAGCCAAACAGAAAGAGATATTCTACAGCATAAACAGAAAGGAAATGAGAGAGCATATTGTACTACTTACGAATCTGGTGTTTGGAAAGCAAGCATAACGATGCCCTGCCTTTGCTTGTGTTTATTTTTGGAAGAGCAAAGAATATAGACGGTGTTCCTGCGTCTTACCACTCTGCAAAACTCGCACAGGCGCTTCACCGACGCTCTCACCTTCATGGTTTTGCTAGGGCAAACTACACTTTTAGGGTTCCGGCCCGACGATAAGAAACATTTTTGGAAAACATTTTAGGTTATGGGAAAAGGTATCTCCAAGAACTTGAGAGATATGCCAATGCTGGAAGAATGATGGTTCCTACTGAGAAGAAGTAGAAGGCAGACATCCCTGCAGCTCCTCTTTTTGATGGCCCTACAGGTTCTGTAGCTAGAACAAAAGAGCACAGCCCGACTCCGGCGCAACCTAAGCCTGTCAATCCTCTTGCTACCAGATAATACCAGTAGTTGGGAGATAGACAAGTAAGAATTCCAAACAAGGATGTAACAATACAAGATAATCTTAAAGCTCCTTTTCTTCCCAGGGATGAATCCGCTAAGTTCCCAAACAACCCAGCACCTAAGTAGTTCAGACAAAGAACATATTAATATATTTATTACAAAGAAATTTAGTTAACCATATAAGAACTGAGCAGACGGTTTACCAAAAAACATGCCCGGAGGTTAACCTCCTCCTTGAGGGGGTTATGCAAAATAACCCTCGAGGCCGCAGGCCGAGAGGGTTATTTTGCATGGCCCCCGAGAGGAGGAGGTTGACCTCCCTTAACCACATGCCCGAGCAGATTCCACTATTCTTCAGCTGGAGGTAAGGTAAGGAAGGCCACATTTTACTCCGTTTTAAAACAACTCCAACAAAGATCTCTGTTTCGGCTTCATCTGCACCTGTTATCTGCGCCGGATTTTGCATGATTTCTACTTATTTGCGCCGGATTTTGCATGATTTCTACTTCCTAACTATCGTTTGAGATGCCCCAAAAGCTCTGCAAGCTTAAGAGTACATATTTTCTGCATATGGGCTTCTTGTCTGAAGTAAAAATAAGTATAAGAACAGGTGCAAAAACAAAAAATCATTCTTAAGAAGAAACAGGAAAAGGCAAGGCAACCAACCGAAGTTGAAGCCCCAAATCAGAGATGCAGATGAGCTTCTTTCTGTCGGCCCAAACCAGCTATGGCCCCTACGAACCGGCGTTGAAGCCAAAAATAGATGCAGACGAATCCACACAGATGCATCTGCAAAACTAAAGCAAAAAACAGGTGCAGATGAATCGGAGCATAGATGAAGTGCAGTTGATTCGATCGAGTTGCCAAAACAGAGTGCCATAGCAAAATGCAGACGAATCCCCAAAACAGAGCCATCGCAAAAAGCATCTTCGGTGATTATGGCATATTCGAGAGATTATCATTAATAATCACTGGAATATTCTTTGAAGTAGAATATTCGGGAAGTTATGCATTATAACCATGCTAAGATCCGACGGCGGGTGACGGTTGGATTGCGATAATCTGCAAGGGCCTGATACAGATTTTTATGCTATACAAGACGGTAATGCCTGCATTTGTTGTGGTGTTTATCAGCAGTTATTTAAAATTAGACATAACTTGCAAATATTTAGATCTCCATATGACTAAAAATAGCACTCATTGAGTGTATTGTAGTTTTCAAAGTCATTTTAAGTCAGCTATTTGTTGTAATACAAAGCTAGATTCTGCTGCCGAGATGTAACTTCATGAATAGCGGTCTTTTTGTCTCCTGTATCAAAATAAACATTTCGAGTTTTGTAACAGAAATGCCAAATAACAGCTCTTGTTTATATATTGGGGATATTTCTGCAATTCCAGAAATAATGTCTGACGAGGCATTGTTTGGGGTACTTTAAATCTGTTATAAAAATCCATTATTCCTTTCTTTGGAAATAGCTTTCAACCATGAACTGTTCGTTGTTCTTGATCTGTGAACTGTGATATTACGTACAATATAGAAATAGGGTCGAATTTTTTTTTGTCTACGGTGCATTTATATGTTGACACGTGGCAACGCCTACAACCCGGAATAGAAGTTGGGTACCCTAATTCCAGTTGACACGTGGCAACGCCACAACCCAGAATAGAAGTTGGGTACCCTAATTCCGGATTACATGTTCGACCGGTCACTTGTTCTTTTCTTGTTTTTTCAGCTTCAGTTCAATACTTGTTCCAGCACGTGATTTTTTTCATTCAATACATGTTGAAATTTAAAACCAACTTCAGATTCAAAAACCAAAATTGGTTTTGCATTCAAAGATCAAAAGCCACTGTCGGTTTTAAACATTCAAAAGCCACTGTAATTTTTACAAACACAAAAAAAACCTCTGATTCTCCAGAAAAAAACCAATAGCAAAATCCCATTTTTCCTGCAAAGAAGCAGTACAACGAAGGTCAGATTCTTCAAGAAGGCACTGAAACTGCCATTCCAGCATGGCTGACTCTACTATATTTGATAAAAGGTAATGAAGAAACATAATATCAAGGATGTTTGGAAACAAAAAAATAACGGCATTTAAGCCATGAGGGAGACTCTACAGAGAAAGGGGATAAGTTTCCATGGGCGGCCCTCATCTAAAGCTTCAAAGATCAGAGCTTTCCTTCATTTTTCCTGCCCTGCTGCCTCACTCGTTCATTCTGAGTACCTGTGCATACAACTAAACATATTTCCACATCCGCACTTACATTCCAAAAGAACTGCCATTTTTCTAAAACTAAGAGTTCTGTAGGACTCCTGAGCATTAAGAGCAAGATTTGGCAGGGCCCGATCCTCCATAACCATCTGCAACGTACACGATAAGATTATTAACAAGAAAAATCTTGCATGCAAGAAGTTTGCATAAAAAAACTTACCTGATACCCAGAGAAACATAACTCGCTGTAATAGACATGTAACTGGGCCAGCGCCTGCATTACTTGCCGAAATAGAGATATAACTGGTCCAGCACCTTCATTCGCATGGGCTGAAGAGATGGCCGCCCGACGGAGTGGCACAGATGAGGAGAAGAAAATAGGGCAAAAGGGGTGAAAAAAAATTCTCCCCTATTTCTATATTGTGGGGGAAGGGGAGTTGGTCCCCCTTTCCAGAGTCGGTGACCCACTCCCGGCTACCGCCAGTCGCGGGACCCCATCGGCCACCCGGAAAGGGGTCCCAACTACCCTTCCCCCACACAATTCTTAAAAAACACCTATGGCCTTGGTTTATTAAGTACGTGGGTCATAGTAAATATGCCATTTTCTTCGATCTAGATTACTTATGTTAAATATGTATAACTTTAAGGTAGTCATAATTATTGGGTTGCCCCTAGAGGGGCAATCCCTTGCTTATGTGGGTTTTTCGCATGTTCATGGTATATGCCAGACAGCATATACCTAGAATATACCGAAAACTGCTCGACACTTGTTGTAACCTGTAAACTGTCGGTCGTCACTGTTGCTGAGCGGCTGCTCTGCAAACCGGCTAACCGGCACCGCCATGCTGCAAATCTTTGCATAAGATTCAAACCTGACAATGCCAAGGAGGGCGAGCATGGCTTACAAAATATTTGCCTAATCGACAAAATATCCTTTGATTTTAAGGTAGGTCCGATCAACATGAGTTCTAGCTGGATCATACAAAGAAACCTAATTATTGTCTCTTGTGCATCTCATGATGAGAAAGAGAGCCAACTCTCCTTCTCATTTGACAGAGTATTTTATAAAAACTCTTCACAAGTCGAAGTATTTGAGTTTGTGGCCATGCCGGTAGGTACCGTCCAACCTACATGTGATATGAATATTGGGAAATGTTCATAAGTACATGCATTCTGACATCTTTACTTCTGTTATATAACATAAATGCTATAAATACAATCAATAGTACAATTCTTACTTATAATCAGGTAGAAAGAAATGTTCATTCTGATCTTTCTTTCTTTATATTAAGTTTTTGTCTTCTTAAGACTGGAGCTGGCAAAACGTTCAATATTAAGGTTTGCTATTGTTACTGTGAGAATTTATAGCCTACTGTGAACTTTGATTTTGAAAATTAGCATATTAAATGGGTCCCTGATCAGTTTGATGATGTGCATTCAGAAAGCTTTTAATCAACCGGGAGAGCAACTAGGAAATGATGGAGTTGACAAAGGCCAAAGCAAGAGAATATGGGGAGAGCTTTATAAAGTGATCGATTCATTAGATGTTATTCTTCAGGTTCGTTTGAAGTTGTTCTCTTAGCTTTACTATGCAAGCAATCTAGAACTTTCACTTTTTATCTAAATTTAATCTTGGCATACTATGTTTTGGTTGTGCATGGCTTAGTGCAAGTTGGAACTATGCAGGCGTTAGATGCGCACGACCTTCAAGGTACTCGATGCTTCCTGTTGATGGCAAACCTGGCTAAACCACCAACCTCAGGTCAAAGAAGCACTAATCTTGGTCTAGGACCTCCAGATCACTTGAGGTGATCACTCTGTGCTAAAATATCTGTTTTTAAACTTCCAGAAAACAAGATTTCACTAGTTTCCCAAAAGCCAAAAAAACTAGTCTTATTCTAACAGGCACAAAAATTAATGCATTCAACATTTTGAACCCAAACAAGCATAGCATGTTACCATGATATCTGAAGAAAGTGTTGGAGAAAGTCTATGCAAATAATCCTCACGGTTGGTGAGAAATAATGATTCTTGACTAAGTCAGAAGTTGGTCAATGGACTGGACAGTGCACTCAATTTTGCCAAATGAGAATGGTGATGAATTTTCAATCCAACTAAATTTAGACAGTGAACACGAGGCCTGCACAATAAGAGCATGCTATTTTCGTGGCTAAAAAGTCACCAGTCCGAGAAGTATGTCGAGCATCTAATGAGCATGAAAAGTATGACGGACTTTTAAAACATCGATGGGTTGATCTTTCTCCCCCCTTTTTTTAGTTTTTCCTTTCCTAAATGATTGTACCAATGCAAATAGAGCTTTGTATGTGACCAAAAGTGTGAGGTATGGCTTTTTCTTCCCATTTCTAGAATTAATTCAAACACAAATGCATCAAATGATATTTTCCAAGGTCGATTTTCATTAAACCGAATCAAAGTCATCACATTTGACGTCATGTTAATGATCAAGATGGTCAATCAACAGGACATCTCTAAAACACACAAATCGTGAATTTTTTGGATACAAATCAATCATAATATGCCTCGGGATAGATCTCTTAAGGCGGGAGGAACTCTCAAATCAATTCCGACTTCACACTTCGTGTACCGCCTTTGAATCGCAAAAAAGCCCACACTTTTCTCTTGAATGAATCCCCTTTTAAAAACTCTGCTTTCCTACGGATCTTGGCAAATTCGGGATCTTGGCCATGTTTTTGGTTGGTTTAGACATTTCTTTGGGTGTAACAGACAAGAATGGTTAGCCAATGTAATGATTGCTTTGGTTCAATCGACAAAAACAAGTTCTTGGCAAGTCACATTTTTAGGGTTCTGAGTTTTCTTGAGAGCAATTATCCCACGAGTGCAAAAATCGAAAAAGAGGCTAAGGTATAAATAGAGAGCTATTTTCCTCTCTCTTGATTACGTGGTCTCCCCACCAAGGCTTCGGCTTCGTGTTTCGACTTGGCATGCCGGGGGGACGCCACTTGGCGAGGATGAGAGGGTAGATAGATGGGGGTAGATGTAGGTAGGTTTTGCCATTTTTTCAAATGAAGCACGCTTCCCAAGAAAGCCATTTAGAAGGTCAATATGCACTCTTTTTCAAATTTTTTGTGCCGTGGCATGATTCCATGAGGGCTATCGGTGGTATCATCAAACTCTCAAATGCAATACTTTTGATTTTTGTAGGAAAAATGAATGGGGTGAGTAGGCATTGGACATGGGATTTGGTGAGGTGGCAAGGAGGGAGAACAAGGCTAATAGGCACATTTATCAATCATTTCAATCTTATGGTTGACCAACTTTTTGGGTTTGGTCAACATTTGCCTAGTCATCATTTGATGATGCAAGGTGATGTGATGATGTGGAATGATGTTGAGTGATGTAATGGTATGGAGTGATGTGGTGATGTGGACACTTGTTGCTTAGGTGGCAACTTGGTGAATGATATATGGAAGTGGCAAATTGTGAGTGGACCAATGTGGCTTTGTAAGTGATGACATATGTATCTAGTCATCATGCCATGTCACTTGGAGGTGGTGACTAGGCAAACTCGTGTTTAGCTTTTCAAATGCTTCCTTTTTTTATAGCCACATGGTATGGAGTGTGTGATAATGGAATGATATGATGAAAAAATATGATGTAGAACTTGATGCTTAGGCCATCCTTTTGTGTAACCACTTTGAAAATGTGCCTTAGGTAGTGGTAGGTCAACTATGGAACAAAAGGCTATGTGTGAGATGTATGATAGTATGGGGTAATGGAACGTTGGAAATGTGGAGTGTGAGGTAGGAGAATAGAAATGACAATATGAAGGAGAAAAGATACCACTTTAATAGCTTGCAAACTTCATAGGGGTCTTCCAAACTTCTAGATGCTTAGGTCCTCTCAATGTGTGATCTTGATTCCAATTCAATGTCTTCACTTGGTTCTTCAACATAGTATCTTCTTTTTCTCTGCAACATAAAAAAGATTTGATGGCACTTTGCCATGTTGCCATAGCAGGGCAACATCATGCTAAACAAGGAAAAGGAATGGCTGGTCCCCTCAGCCTTGTGAGCAAAATATGACAGAAGAATGGTGATGGTAGTGCAAGAGAATGGAAATTCTGAGAATATGGGCAGCAAGGGTGATAAAAAGAGATGAAAAAACAATGGAAATGATGTTGGGGAAAGTCTGAACAGATGGACATAAGGATGTGAGTGATGTTTGAATGGATGTCTTCAGAAGGATGTTTATATGGAGTGGGAACAGGGACTTGACTCTGAGGGTGAGTTGACTCATGACCTGACTTGACTTGCTTGACTTCTTTTTGAGATATGTGTGGAGTAGGAACAGTGACTTGAGTTGGGAGTGTTTTTTTTTTTGACTTTTTCTAAAACTTGAGCTACCTTTATGGAAGGCTGATGAAAGGTAGCAGGCTGTGTTTTCTCTTTTGAAAAAGATTTGGGAAGCAAGGGCTAGATGAGAATGGAACAAAGGCAGATGAACATGAATGGAATGTATCAAGTGAACCTGCAGGTGTGGAAAAAAACATGATGTTAGTACCACGTCCTCCCAGCTAGTTGTTTGGGATCCTGCATCAGTGAAGAATTTTGGTTGATATGAATTGGAAGGCAACTGTTTGCTCAGGTGGAGATTATTCAGATTGATGAACCTGTCATGACAAGTTCTATATGTGTTAGAAAACAACTCCTCCTATGCTTTCATGACTGTGAACTCAAACTGCAGCATCATAATACACACAAGATATCAAAGTTAAACCTGTTTTCCCTTTTTTCCTTTTTTCTCTTTTTTCTCTTTTTTTTCTCTTTTTTTTTTTTTTGTTTTATGAAAGCAATTTCAAAATAACACTAAAAGAGCACAAGCATCCACATCTTTAAGGAACATGCCTATTAATTTTAAAGCTAGTGTCTCTAATAACTCAAATGGCTAACTATCCAATAACTATTCTATTCAAACAAACTCATACAAATATGTTGTTGCCAATACCTTTTCAGATGCAATATGTTTATAGGGTTCATGAGTTGTCTGACTGTTGTGATATCTTCCGAAGTAAGAATTTGTACCACTGCGTGTCCAGATTTTGTATGGCCCTTCCCATAAGCAATCAAATTTACTTTGTGTTTTTCCTTTGCCTTGTCCCACTTGAGAACTAGCTCTCCCTCTTTGAAACTTCCTTGCAATTTGTGAATGGCCTTGAATGTTGCTGCATCCTTTGCTTTCTTTAGTAACATGGTATTCTCTCGCTTCAAACCTCTCTTCTTCTAGATGGAGCAACCTATCAAACCTTTCCCCTGTATGCTTCCTCTATCCGCATTTTGAATCTTTAGAGCTAACCTTAATGAGGGCAACTCCAATTCCACTGAACAACAGCCTCAACACCATAGACAAGAGCAAAAGGTGTATGATTAGTAGCACTTTTAATTGTGGTTCTATATGCCCAAAGTGCATCATGTAATTTAAGGTGCCAATCTTTTTTTTTATGCACCTCTATTGTTTTCTTGAGAATAGCTTTTAGCACCTTGTTGGTAGATTCAGCACTGGCCATTGCCTTGAGGGTAGTATCTTTGAGCTTTTCACATGCTTTACTTTCAAGGTTTTAGCGGGTTGCTGATCACATCATTCATGAACCGAAAGTGCCTCAATCGAAACTATTTTCGGAGGGATGCCAAACCTAGTGCATATGTTTTCATGGAGGAACCCGGCAGGTTGTTAGGGCATTTGCTTGTCTCAATGGGACAGCCTCCGCCCCACTTGGTGAAGAAATCTGTTGCCACTAGTATGTATTCATCTTTGAGAGGGAGAGTTTGGATTTATAGGTCCTATGAAGTCTAGTCCCCAAGTCCGGAATGGACACGGAGACGTGATGCTAGTCAAAGCAAAGCCAGGTCAAGAATTCTTCTTCCATGTATCCGCATTTATGGCATCTCCTAATGGTCTCATAACAATCTTTAAACAAGCTAGGCCAATAATATCCGGACTGAGTATTTTTTTTTTTTGCGGTTGTGTCACCGTGATAGTGGCCTCCACAAATTCCTTCATGACAAGCCTCCAAGATCAACTTCGGCTTTTCGACCTGTCAACACACCTCGGAAGGACACCATACTTGATCAATCTTACATAATACCTCTCCAATCATCCTGTAGGTTTTGCTTTTTCTCTCGAATCTCCTCACCGGCTTGTAAAGTTTTTTTCGGCACCTCCTTATCTTTGGAGAAACTTGATGATTTCATCCCCGCCAATCTTCTTGCATCTTGCTAGATAGCACAAGGTTAGTAGCAATCTCACACACTTCATCGATGCTCAAACCATTAAAATCTTCAAACTCAAACACCTTATTGGTCAAATAATCACTAGGACTTTTAATTGTTTTGACAGTTTCTAACATTTAAATTGTAATCATGTATCTTGCAAGCCCATCTACATAATTTAGCCTTTACTCGAAGTTTTCTCGAACAAAGATGGGAATAGGATTTTGATGCATCATTACTTTTACCTCATTGTGCTTGAACTATATGACCAAGCCTTTGTAGGAAAAACATTATTCCAGCTACACTTTTTTCCATTCTAGGGTATCCGTTTCTCTCGGATCGGACCAAATTTTGTCTTTGGCAAAGATATTATCCCATGCTTCGCATGAGTGCTATGCCTACTGACTTTGCTAGTGACACCGATATATGCCCGAATGGTTGAGCAAGGTCTGGTGGTTTCAGAATCTCTGATTGGCATATGGAAGTTATCAACAGGTCAAATGCAGTTTGACATTCATCTGTCCATTCTATTGCAATAAATTTGCTCTCATTCTTATTATACTTGCCAACACGTGTCAGAGCTGCCAAAGGACTTATGATGTGTGAAAAGTTAGGCACATACATTCTCAAAAAACTTGTCAAGCCCAGGTGATGGTTGAGTGACCGCAAGACCACATTTCTTCATTACATGCTGAGGCATGACATTTAATGGGGAGCCTCCATCTAGCAAGACCCTAGACAAATGCAAGTTACCTAAACTAGCTGAGCAAGTAAAGGCACCTGGATCTTTTTCTTCTTGAGTTAATACAACTTTCTCTGTCTCATGCACATCAGTAAATGAAATTTGTTCAACATCATTACACTTCAATATTTTCTCTCTATAGCTAGGTGCAATTTTGAGAAGCGTGAGGAGATCTATGCTCACTTTGGAACTTTTTAGGATCATGTCTAGCTCATCTAACTCTTTCTCCTTTTTATTAAACTTCTCAAAAGGAGGTGGAGCTATTACCTGAACTTCTTTGTTGACAGGAAGGTTCTTGCTCATACCTTTATCTGCAGGTGTTCCATTTTCCAACATTTTTCTTGTTTGCACCACCATGATCTCTTCCCTCGCTCCTCATATTCCTCCACAAACCCCGATGGCGATGTTCCTTCCAATTTCTTGCCTTTGTCCTGCTTGTCAAAGTATTCTTTGACAAAACACTTGTCTTCAAGATGACCTGTTTCCTTGCAGAAGTTGCACACAGGGCAAATTTTTCCAAAATGACCTTTCTTTCCACATTTTAAGCATGCCCTGTAATAGCAAATATCAGAAGGATGAGTATCTTTGAAACAATGTGCACAAGGAGGATAAGTTTTTTTCGTTTTTTTCAACTCTAAGAGTTGTTTGGTCGGGATCGCAATGGTCTCAGACATTTTGGCCATCTCACTCTTGGATTCATTGATTTTAGGTGCAGCCTCTTCATCTTTGGATTTTCTTCTTTCTTTTTGCACTGCATACACAGGCACATGCTCATACTCTTGTTGTTTGGGGTCTGGGTTCGGGAACTCCTGGAAGACAGCCCTCTGTGAGGACCCGTGGATCTAACAGGAGAGTCCGGGGGACTATGTCACGCGGGATTTGCTGAAAGAGAAGAAAAAAAAAGAGAACAGAACAAATGAGAGAAAGATGATAAGCTTCCTTGATATCAATGATGAAAATACATGAGCTCTCGCAATAGAGAGAAAACTGAAAGGAGACAAGACTCAAAACTCATCTAAAAACTTATGAGCTAACTCTACTCATATATATAGTACAATGGCCTTGGGCCCAATATAGACACTCTGACTGATCTCGGTGCCGACTCCTGGAAGGAGGCCTGATTTGCAGGAATGTTGGCGGTGCCTCTTGAAGTGCCTAGAATCACGCTGACGCTGACGCGGGCGGTGACGGGCCGTCACTTGTCTGAGCGGCGCCTCTTGTTGATGACCAAAGGCTTTGATCAAGGTGGCTTCTTTGCTTAGTCTTCTGCGGAGGCTTGGATGTCTGACCCGTGGTTGACTGAGGATCTTTGAGCTTGACCTGGTCTGACGTATGCATGAATAGTCCTGTACCAGGAGGCACAGGACTAACACTCCCCCCCACCAAACGACACTCAGAGTGAAGAAAAGGAGGAAGCGTTTCGGAGGGCGGGAAGCCATCAGTCTGAAAGTGATCCTCACGGGAGTGAGGACGGGCACCATTATGGTACTGGCTGATGAGATCTTGGCGTGATTGAAGAGCTTGAGGTGTGTTTTGGCCAAGGGCAGGATCAGCATCAATAAGAAAACGAGAGCGTACCATGTCTTCAAGTGCAGCGTGGGCGTCTGAAGAAATGTACTGACACTCCATGAGGAGACAGGTCTGAAGGCCAAAGGCACTGACGCTGGCATTTGGATTGCAGTGAAAAATGGGACGCTGCCGATTTAAGGAGCTTAGCAAAATGCATTTGAGGGCAGCGCAAAAAATCCCGCTTTGAAGATGGACGAAGGATCGTGAGGTGGAGGCGCTCGCAAGAAGGTGTTGAGACCATGAAGCGCATCCGCGGTTGCCAAACCACGCCATTAGCAATGTAGATCCAATTGGTGGTGTTGTCCAGAGTAGCACCTTCTTCCCAATGTGATCGGGCGAACAAAACGTGGATCCCACCGGAGATCCGGCCGAGATCCGAGGTGGTGTCCAGCCCGCATGACCATCCATGACCTTGGTCCAAAAAGGAAGGCCCAATCGAAGTCGAACCCGGGGCGGGAGGTACGCCCGGGAAGCATAGGGAGAAGGAACCATGCCCGTATGTGGGTTTCTTGGCGCCTCCAAATTGATCGACAAGATCCGGATCAAGTGCCCGGCTACCAGCCGATCCCAAAGAGAAGCAGAGAGTCGAGAGTTGACAGAGGGCTATCCCATCCCGTGGGGACCGCCTTGCTATCCAACAGAGCCTCAGAATCGATTGTAACCCAATGAGGTGTCGCATATAGACTTGTGCATAGGGAAGATCTTCTGATGTCCTAGATACTTCCTAATTTGTTGCAGCCGCCCGCTTGCCGAGAGATAAATGATTGGCAAGCTCGCATGTACTCGATGAAAAGTTTGGGTCCGAAAGGGATCCGCAAGATATGGATTGTTATCCCGGCACCCATTGCGCAGTTAGGGTCACCCCGAAAAGTCGGGCGTGGCCCATTGCCAAAGTTTTCCCGTATCACCCGGATAGAAATCATGAAAGATATAAGCCATGGGCTGAACCACGCGGAAAGTGAGAAAGTCCGGATCGGCAAGACGCAGTGTATGAGATCAAAGACAACAAGGGCACAAAGACAACCCTTTGTCTTCAATGGAGAGTTCTCGCCAAATCCGAAAAAAATCAGCAATTGCCGATGGGATATCCACAGGGCCATCACCCGCGTGCCACTTTGAAAGGAAGAGGTGGCGCCGAGCAACCACATAATCATGATAGCGTGAGGGAGCAGGGGAAGTCAACCGGCATTCTTTGAAGAATTGCGTACCGTCGCCAAGTTTTGCTTGAGCCTCCTCGCCAGACCGGAGCTTGTTGCAACTGTTGTTCGAGATCACGGATCCGATTTTCCTTTTCGAGTAGGGAGGCGGATCGGTCACGGACCCGCTTCGAAAGGATTGACCGGGAGGAAGATTTCCCGGTGTATTGAGACGGCTAGCACGGCAATCTCCGCCGGCCATCGAGTATTTTCTTTACGCATCTCCGTAAAGTTGATCTTGAAGAGAGGTGAGCCGAGAGGTTCAGTAGAAAGCCGAGCCGCCAAGGAGGCTTACTTTGAGCGTCCCGGGCTGAAAGATTTTGAACTTGAGTGCTGAAATTTTCACACAGCCCGATTCGAGTACAAGGCATTGAGTTTAGCAATATCTTCGCCCTTGGTACTTAGGAGAGCTGCTTTGGACTTGTTGTGCTCCAATAGAGTCTGAATTTCGACCGAGCCGAGCCCCGCTGATCTGTCTGAGTTGGCTGACTTGAGCTTGTGTACTCTTGAGATCCGCATGAGCCCGTAAGAGAGCTTCATGCTTTTCTTGAAGTTTGGCCTCCAAAGTTGCAACTTGGGCGATTCAGCTTGAAGGTCTTGGTGTACCGCATCGAGGCCTCTCGAGTGCCCGTTGAACCCTCGCCATAAGAGCGCCTTGGGATTCTTGTAACTTAAGAGCAGCCCGCTTGAGCATCCCGGCCGATACCGATACAACAACCGACGAGGGTGTTGTGGTGGTGGAACCGGCCGCTGCCCGGTTTGGGAGGTTTGGGAAAAATGGTGTGAAGTGGATGGTGTAGCGAGGAAGAGACAAAGACATGAGTGTGGACCGTGGTCATGACCGTGGGAAGATGGGCGTGATGTGCCAACTTGGTGATTGATGGGAAGGGAGCGCCGAAAGTGGAATTATGAGAATTTGGTGGTGTGGGAGGGAAGTAATGACGGATGAGGGCTTGAAAGTGCCCTCCCACGTAAACTTCGAAATGGAAGTGGTACCGGGGCCAATTTCTTGGAGAAGACGATAGAACATCATTTGGGGCCAATCTATGTGGTGTTTGGAGTGTGTAGCAAAGAGGACCAGGTTATAGAAAGGCTTATTGATATGGGTGTTCTTGATAGAATACCCAAGGAATTTCTCGCCACGTAAATTTAACAAAGGTCTCGTGAGGCTTGTCGATATTGGTCGACGATGGACATTGGCATGATAAGCGGGTGCACCAAACTCGCGGACATCAATATCCCGTATAGCGCACCATGATACACAAGGAGTGTGCAAGGGAATATGAAATACCTCAGAAATCAAGTGTTGAGTCAATGAAATAGTGGTGCCATCGACCACGCTGGGTGTAACCTTGCGGCTGTTAACAATATTGGCGATGAACTAGCCGCGAATCGGGCGGATTTGGAGCCGGAAGTTCCATTTGAGAGAATTCAGAAAGGGGTGTCGCTCAAATGACTTCTTTTATCGGGCCAACAAGGGCTTCACGGAAAGTGGGCCAAGAAGGATACATGCAAAAAGGGCCGGATCCTTGGGAGCAAAAAGTTTGAAGTGTAGAAAATCTTGGGGCAGCCATGGGAATGATTTGCGCGAGCGAAGAGAGATGCCAAAGGCGGAAGACGAAAGTCGAAAGCACGGAGGATGAAGGCGCAGAGGAACGAAAAGGTTTGTTTTAGGGCTGGCCCCGAGGCTTAAGAGGTATGAAGAGTTCAAACGGGAACCGCTGATGATGCCAGTGTCAAAAGATGCAAAGAAGGGGATTGAGAGGCAAAAATTTGGCTAAGTCCCCAAAAACGTAAGGGAGAAGCAATGAACGGTGAGGATGAGACGGAAAGAAAAGATCGGATGTGACGATGGCAAAGGACATCCATTAATGTTCGACGGGCGGGAAAGAAGGAATGGCATTCAATGTCGGCAACTCGAAGTGGGATATCATTAAAAGGAATGTGTCGAAGGTACCATGGCTAGATATGCGGGAGAACAGATTCTCATTTTAGAAACAAATTTTGCATTGCAAAACACGCTTGGCGATTTGTGTGATGGGTCCACGCCGACAAGGAGTTCCTCAGTTGGCTATATAAGACGAACCGAGAGAAACGAAGGCATCCGATGGCGCTCAGTATGGCGGCTGCTGGCTTGAACGAAGATTGCACCATGCCGACTAACTGTCAGGAGTGGATCACTTGTAAGATGAATTGTTCGATCTCTGGCGCTGCACAACCGCGGGCATTCGTGATGGACGGCCGGTGTGCCGGGATGGTCAACATCCCGACCAAGACCAACGGGATGGAGGTGGTTCTGCACCTTCGCTGGGATCCGGAGCAGAACCTCTACCATCTCCTCCGCATCACCTCTGCTCCAAACCCGGAGTAGAGGGTTTTTCCTCTTAGGACTTAGTAGATAGGGCTCGAGAGCCCGCTTTTTGTATATAGGGCGCGCCCATAGCGAAATAGCTGGGTCAGGCCCACATTTTGTAAAAAATCTCCACTATAATATAATCTACCGCCTTTCTAGTCACTTTCGGGTGTTGGATTCTTGAACTGCCTCTGTTTGGATGTTCACTTTCTCTCGGTGATGAAATGCTTTGAGACGAAAACCATTAACTAATGTAGGTAATGGAGTGCCATCTAATTCAAATGAGTTGGAAAACACTTGGTCTAACCACTTGAACAATTTGATAAGGGCCAAGCCAACGAAACTTGAGTTTACCCGAAAATTTTGTACCGAATCATAAAGAAGAACCAAATCTCCTTGTTTGAATGTTTTTGTCTTCAAACGCTTGTCATGTAAAGATTTTTGCAATCATTGTCCATGAAGAACACCTAATATAAGCATCCCTTCAAGTTCATCCAACCGTTCTAATTGATAGACCCGCTCTTTGAGAGCAACCGGTGGATTATGAGCAAAGAGCCAGCTTGAAAACGGAGTGTTGGAAGGATGTATTCCAAGGGCATGAGAGCTTCCCCGACCATAAACCAATTTAAAAGGAGGTGACCCGTAGCAATCTTGAAACAAGTATTGTAGGCCCAAAGAACAAGAGGAAGTTTTGTCCGCCAACTGCGGCGGGAAGCGCCACAAATTTTCTTGAGAATGGTGACCGTGAGTTTTGTTGGTGCTTTCGCCAACCCATTGCCTTGAGGATAGTAAGGTGTGCTCTTGTGATGATGTATCAAGAGATAATCCGTCACGCTCTTTGATAGTATGATTGATGAAATGAACACCACGGTCCACCGACCCCCGCGGTGGGGGCCGAATCGCGTGATAATTTGTTGATAGAGGACTCGAAATGCTTTGCAGCAGTGTTGTCCGGAAGTGCACAAGCTTCCGCCCATTTGGTGGCGTGAGTCGGTGAGAACCGAATGTATCGGCACGAAAGTGTGCCGCGCAGAGGATCTATAGGTCCCACAAAAGTCCATTCCCCATTTGCCGAAGGGGGAAGTGGCGTGGCGGCCGGCGCCAAGGGAAGAGCGCCACGGGCGTGGGCGCCCCACCACGGGCAAGCGTCACACGTCTTGGCGGGCGTGGAGCATCTCTAAAGAGCGTGGGCCAATAATAATACCCGCAAGAAGGATTTTGGCGCGTCGGGGTGTCACCATGAAAATGACCACCACCGGTGCCCTTGATGAGCTTCTCGAACAATGTCCGAACTTCATGAGGTAGAACACAGCCAATCGATGGTGTCCTTACCCTTTTTGTAGAGATGTCCCAACCATGGTGTAGTCACGGACCTCCTGGAGAAATTGATGGCGGCACGGGATTGTCGCTTGGCGAGAGAGCCGCCTCATCTTCCGGGTGGAAGAGCACCGTGAGGAGGTACTGCTGAAAATCATGAAACCAATGTGGTGTTGCCGTGACTAAAAAGAGTTGAGCATCGTGGAAGGCGCCCCGAGACCCTCAAGGGATCATCCGTGGTGGATGCGGAAAGATAATCCGAACAACATGAGATTTGCCACCCTTATGAACGATTTCAAAAGGAGCAAATTCTTGGAGAAGAAGGACCCAACGAGCAATGCGACCCGTGGGCGTGGATTTGTTGATCAAATAGAGAAGTGCTTGGTGGTCCACAAAGAACTTGATTTGACTGCCCAAAAGGTAATGACGGAAGCGTTGGACACAGAAAATGAGACCCAAAGCTTCACGCTCCGTGGCAGAATAGTTGCGCTCAGCAGAATTGAGTTTTCGGCCGGGCGATTTATTTGGTTTATCAGTGTGCGCATCATATTCTTGAGAAAGAACAGCTCCAATAGCAAACGCCGAGACATCGACATGAACGTGAAAGGGCTTGTCCCATTGAGGAGGAACAAGTACCGGTGCCTGAGTAAGCAAAAGCTTCAGCTGTTGGAAAGCAGCTTCCGCCTGGGAATTCCAAGCCCAGGTGGATTCGTCACCCGAGTTTATGAATGGGATCTGCAATGGCTGCCAGTCCAGGTATGAAGGTGGAGTAATAATTGACCTTTCCCAGGAAAGAGCGTGTCTCTTTGATATTGGCTGGTGCTTGAGCTTTGAGCACACAACTGATTTTGGCAGGATCAGTGGTGATTCCTGCTTTGCTGACAACATGGCCTAACAGAACACCAGAAGTGACGCAAAAGGTGCATTTCTCAGGATTGAGACTAATGCCGGGACTCATCACATTTCGGAAGACGAAGTTCCAATTTATCCAAATGGTCACCATGGAACTCAGAGGGTAGAGAATCATCTTGAAAAATTTGCAAGAAGGGATTTTCCTTCATGAAATCATGAAAAACTGAGAGCATGATTCGTTGAAATGTTGAAGGAGAGTTGGATAATCCAAAAGGAACCACCTTGTAGGCAAAAGTGCCCCACGGGGTGGTGAAAGTGGTCTTGAGTTGATCAGATTCTTTGATGGAGATCTGATTGTAGCCAGAAAAACCATCCATAAAGGAGTACATCTCATGTCCACCACTTCTTCCGAACTTGGTCCGTGAAGGAAGTGGAAAATGATCACGCCCGTGTGGCCCCGATTGAGTTTCCGATAGTCTACACGCACGCCGATCTTACCATTGTGCTTAAGGGCAATGACGATAGGGCTCATCCATTCGTAATGTTTGACCTCATAGATCAAACCCGCAAAGAAGGAGTTTGTCAATTTCCTGACGCGATCACGGTAATTAGGGTTGAGCACAGATCGTCGCTGCTACACCGGTCGGGTCGCATCGATTTGGTAGGAATGGTGAGTTCCCCAAGCTTTTGTTGATTCCCCAAGATCTTTGTAACTCCAGCGAAAATGTGTTTGAATTTTTTTGAACAAATGTGGCGGCCTGCTACGATATAAGGAGCCGGAAGGTTTGCAAAGAATGCGACAAAGTTGATTGTTGCCAACATCCACAATCTCGACTTCGAGTCCGAATATGGGGTATGACTTCATATCCCGGACAATGTGTGCGTGAGGTTGGAGCATAACCGGATGCGGCACTTTGCGTGGTGAAAAGAGAGGTTGCTCGGTTTCATCTAGCAAAGGTTGCTTCATGACCTGGCGTGTACATCAACAGGGAGTTGCGGGAGTGTCGATCCGAAAAGTGATCAACGCGTTGGATTCGATTGCAAGGAGCCGTAGGGGTCAAGCAAGGCAGCCACGGCGGTCCCGATCAAGAGTCATTTCTCCCCAAGGATCGATATTCGGGTAGGATGATAGAGGCGCACGCCAGTGGAGCCCGAACTTGATAAATATTCCGAGCTTCTTCCGAATCGATTAATCCGAGAGAGGGGTTCCGCATTGTCAACGAAATGATCCCCGCCTGTTTGCAAGTCCATGGTGGCATTGAGATGACCATCTGTGATGACTAACCGGGTCCGTGGCCCAAAGAATGGATACTCTTTGCCCGGGCGGAGAAAGGGTCCGCCTACCAAAGATTCATAGTCACCGGATCTTCGCCAGACTTTCCACACTCCAAATTCCATGGGAAAGCGGAGATCACCTATGTTGATGTGAAGAATAGGTGTGACGCCTTTGAGGTCTCGTGATATGGCCATTAGCCAATTTGATGTCATATGGGGCACCTAAAGAGTTGTGTGATGCCCATTTGTTTGGGGAGTTTATCCGTGATGAGATTGACCGCACTACCTCCATCGATTTGAACATGGTTGACTTGTCGATTTCCCACCGTGGCATGGACCGTGGGTGTAGAGGTAGCCACAGCCCCAACTAAAACAGCTTGGGAGTGGTAACCGGTCCTTGAGAGCGTGACGAAGTTTTAAAATGGTTGCCAAGCTTAAAGGAATTTTGATCTTGGCAAGCTCCTCTTGGAGTTCGAGAGGTACATGAGAAAAAGGATCCGGCCGGTTCCACCGGGTGCGGAGTGCGTGGCGGGGAAGCAAAGAATCTTTTGAGTAAGTCAACCTCGGCTGCAATATTGGGATATGTCCGAGAGCGTGGAGGTTGAGATGTTGAAGGGGTATCTTGTCTTTGTTGAGCTCTAGTGGTGGCATGAACATTGGCCAATGTGCGCCTTCAGCCAGCCTTGCATGAGATTCAAAATGCTTTGGCTTAACTTTGGGCATGACATTTGGCATGAGCTTTTCCAAGTCGCAAAGTGAACCTTTTTTTCGCCCTCATGAGGAATGGTGTCAACCGCAAAGGCGCGTTCGCGTGTCCTTCCAATAATAGTCAAGGGACGTGATGCCTTGGTCCGGCATGAAACTAGACCAACCCAATTTGACTACCGTACGAGGAGGATTAAGTGCCCAAAAATTTCCTCTTGGGCTTGTTGATCCAAATGAGGTTGATTTGGCCGGAGCTGGTTGATAGCGTGATTGCCGAGGCGCCTTTGGGGCTTCTTAAGAACCGGTCGCGGGCCTTGTTTGCCATTAGCAAGCCGAGTTGGTAAGCCGTGAGGCGGACCGATGTGGTCTGATTTGTGCCGTGAAGCCGGACCTGAACTTGTGGAAGTTGAGGACACGCCGTGGGTGGTATGACCCCATTCTTGACAAAGATAACACCGAGCTTTAGAAGGATCAAAAGGAGGACGCTGGTTGGATCCCCGGGTTGGTCCCGCTGTCGATAGAGTTGCGTGGCACCTGCCAAGAGGTGGTCAGCCGATAGTGCGATTGTGGCTGAGGTGTGGTTTGCACTTGATAAACCATTTTGTTGCGGAACGGTGTGGGGATGAGTGCGAGTGCACTCTTCCGTGGCATGATTGCACATGTTGCATCGCTTGCAATGAGGCGGCCATTGGTGGAGTTGCACTCATTGGCCAAATGGCCTTGATATTTGCAAATATGGCACCAGATTTGATCGCTACTGGGATTAGCGTGTTGAGGCCGAATGTACCGCTTGTGGAACCATGACGGGTGGAATGAACGGGAGCTCTTGAAGAGCCACGGGGAGGAAACATTGACGAAAGTGATTGACAGCATCGATAGCCCCGCCCAAAGTTTTTGGACGCAGTATTCATCCATGAGTCGAATAGCGTGAGGAAGTCCTTGGAGAAACCGCACCAAAATCTGCCTCGTGTAGGGTACTCCTTGAGCTTACTTAGCGTAATGTGAAGTCGATCCGCAAAAATCCCTGCATCTCGTGGGCTCTTCATTGAGTTGCTTGAGATGAAGTTGATCATCATCCGTGGTCCCAGAATGAGAGAGAAAAGCAAAGGCGCATTTCGACCAAGGCTTGTTTCCAATGGCTTTTGTTGGACATGAGCCATTGATGAGGAGAGCCACGCAAAGGTGGTGGAAAAGATGTGGAATTTCAGTTGAGGTTGCGCTGCGACCATTTAGGACAGCTAGAGCCTCAAATTCTTCCATGTGGGCCCCGAGCACTTTGGTCTAACGGTTTGCCTTCGTGGTTGCCAAAGGTGGGATAAGTCGGGCCGTCAGTCCGAAAGGTAGATGTGAAAGTGCCGGGCTGGACAGAAACAGATAGTGAGGATATTGAGGTTGAGGTGGATGTGGCATTGTGCCCCGACGGACCCCGATGAAGGGGTGACCGCGGTTGAGAAACCGGGTAGCCGGAGCATTGGTTTTGAGATCCGTAAGGTTGTAAAACAGGAAGAGCCGTGGGGAACGAGGGAAAGGATATTCCCGGGTAGGCGCAGAAGGAGACATGTGGATAGCCGTGCCCACCCGGGAGATGATGGTTGCGGGCGAAGAGGCGTATGGCCCAAGAATGATGGATGTAGGCATGTTCGTGGGTGTGAAAGTACGGTTGAGAAGGTTGAGCCGATAAGGCTCCCCGATAGTGATGAGGGGACCGAGGTTGTGAGCAATGTTTGCACGCTTGGGGCGGGAACTAGGGACGAGACCGACACGAGGGGTGGGTGGCGCGACCGAGCCCTAGACCGAAGATGGCCTCCCTATGTCATAAGCGCATCCATACATGTCGCCGAACGCTTTTCCGACGCCGATGGCGCCCAAGCGAGATGCCGCTCGAGAAAGGAGTTCTTCCCTCGTGAAATTACTGACGATGCATGGCGGCATGTAAGAAAGTAGGAGAAAATCGTAACCCCGGCAAATGCATGTTGTTTGGGGTCCGGGTTCGAAACTCCCGAAGACAAACCCGTGGAGGACCCGTGGATCTAACAGAGAGTCCGGGGACTATGTCACGGATTTGGTCGAAAGAGAAGAAAAAGAAGAGAACAACAAAATGAGAGAAAGATGATAAGCTTCCTTGATATCAATGATGAAAATACATGAGCTCTCGCAATAGAGAGAAAACCGAAAGGAGACAAGACTCAAAACTCATCTAAAAACTTATGAGCTAACTCTACTCATATATATAGTACAATGGCCTTGGGCCCAATATAGACACTCGACCGATCTCGCGCCGACTCGAAGGAGGCCCGATTTGGTGGAATGTTGGCGGTGCCTCTTGAAGTGCCTAGAATCACGCCGACGCCGACGCTGGCGGTGACGGGTCATTCACTACTTGTCCGAAAGGGCGCTTTGTTGATGTACCAAAGGCTTTGATCAAGGTGGGCTCGGCCGCTAGTCTTCTCAAGGAGGCTTGGATGTCCGACCCGTGGTTGATCGAGGATCTTTGAGCTTGACCTCGGTCTCGACGAGATGCATGAATAGTCCTGCACTGTGAGGCACAGACTAACACTTGTTCATAACTGGGTAAAAAGGGTCAGCACAATGGTTTACATGGTTATCGTGTAAAAAGACATATCATTAGAGATTTTAGTTGCCTTTTCAAAAGCCTTGTGTATGGTATCGAACCCTTCCCTCGATTTTGAATTTTTAGCATCTTTTCTCAGCACTTTAGGCCTTGGTGACAAATCCCTTAATGAAAGCAGCCACAAAGTAGAGTGTGGGAGTGGGCACTGACTCTTTTGGCATTTTCTCGTATGCACTAAACCTTTCCACATAGTGATTGATACTTTCACCGCCTTTATGCAAAAAGTCTCAGAGCTCGCTTGCTAGCTCTTGAGGGGCGCATAGGTTTGCCAAACCTAGCCAAAATTGCTGCACAAGACTTTCATATGTATCAAGATACCCATAACTGAGGTCACATGCTCACACCAAGCATATGCCTCATCAGATTTCATGCATCTCTTAAACTCGAGAAAACCCACAGCCCTTTTACAACCATAATCTCTATAATATTCATCAAATACCTTCTAAAATGGTTAGCATTCATAGTTGGTTCAAATATGGGTGGAGTAATGGGCAAACTTAGCTCAAAATACCGTGGGATTGCACAATTTGGCTGCATCACAGCCACCAACAATTACTCCTTGTGGTTCCAATGGTTCTGAGCTTCTTTGTCGCTTCATTTCTTCTAGGAGCCATGAGTTCTTTGAAAACCGTGTGGAAATCTCTGGTAGGACCTCCAAAATGTTGATGGCAAACCCGCTAAACCACCAACCTCAGGTCAAAGAAGCACTAATCTTGGTCTAGGACCTCCGGATCACTTGAGGTGATCACTGCGGTTAAAATATCTATTTTTAAACTTCCGTAAAACAAGATTTCACTAGTTTCCCAAAAGCCAAAAAAAAAAGTCTTATTCTAACAGTACGTAAATTAATGCATTCAACATTTTGAACCCAAACAAGCATAGCATGTTACCATGATATCTCAAGAAAGTGTTGGAGAAAGTCTATGCAAATAATCCTCACGGTTGGTGAGAAATAATGATTCTTGACTAAGTCGGTTGGTCAATGGATCGGACAAAGGCACTCAATTTTGCCAAATGAGAATGGTGATGAATTTTCAATCCAACTAAATTTAGACAAGGAACACGAGGCCCGCACAATAAGAGCATGCTATTTTCGGGCTAAAAAGTCACCAGAATCGAGAAGTATGTCCGAGCATCTAATGAGCATGAAAAGTATGACGACTTTTTAAAACATCGGGGTTGATCTTTCTCCCCCCTTTTTAGTTTTTCCTTTCCTAAATGATTGTACCAATGCAAATTAGAGCTTTGTATGTGACTAGGTGCGAGGTATGGCTTTTTCTTCCCATTTCTAGAATTAATTCAAACACAAATGCATCAAATGATATTTTCCAAGGTCGATTTTCATTAAACCGAATCAAAGTCATCACATTTGACGCCATGTTAATGATCAAGATGGTCAATCAACAGACATCTCTAAAACACACAAATCGTGAATTTTTGGATACAAATCAATCATAATATGCCTCGTGATAGATCTCTTAAGGCAGGAGGAACTCTCAAAGATCAATTCCGACTTCACACTTCGTGTACTTCGCCTTTGAATCGCGCAAAAAAGCCCACACTTTTCTCTCGTGAATGAATCCCCTTTTAAAAAACTCGCTTTCCTACGGATCTTGGCAAATTCGGGATCTTGGCCATGTTTTTGGTTGGTTTAGACATTTCTTTGGGTGTAACAGGACAAGAATGGTTAGCCAATGTAATGATTGCTCGGTTCAATCGACAAAAAACAAGTTCTTGGCAAGTCACATTTTTAGGGTTCGGAGTTTTCTTGAGAGCAATTATCCCACAGGCAAAAATCAGAAAAGAGGCTAAGGTATAAATAGAGAGCTATTTTCCTCTCTCTTGATTACGTGGTCTCCTCCCACGCCAAGCTCGGCTCGTGTTTCGACTTGGCATGCCAGGGGGGACGCCACTTGGCAGAGGATGAGAGGGTAGATAGATGGGGGTAGATGTAGGTAGGTTTTGCCATTTTTTCAAATGAAGCACGTTTCCCAAGAAAGCCATTTAGAAGGTCAATATGCACTCTTTTTTCAAATTTTTTTGTGCCAGGTGGCATGATTCCATGAGGGCTATCAGGTGGTATCATCAAACTCTCAAATGCAATACTTTTGATTTTTGTAGGAAAAATGAATGGGGTGAGTAGGCATTGGACATGGGATTTGGTGAGGTGGCAAGGAGGGAGAACAAGGCTAATAGGCACATTTATCAATCATTTCAATCTTATGGTTGACCAACTTTTGGGTTTGGTCAACATTTGCCTAGTCATCATTTGATGATGCAAGGTGATGTGATGATGTGGAATGATGTTGAGTGATGTAATGGTATGGAGTGATGTGGTGATGTGGACACTTGTTGCTTAGGTGGCAACTTGGTGAATGATATATGGAAGTGGCAAATGGTGAGTGGACCAATGTGGCTTTGTAAGTGATGACATATGTATCTAGTCATCATGCCATGTCACTTGGAGGTGGTGACTAGGCAAACTCGTGTTTAGCTTTTCAAATGCTTCCTTTTTTTTTTATAGCCACATGGTATGGAGTGTGTGATAATGGAATGATATGATGAAAAAATATGATGTAGAACTTGATGCTTAGGCCATCCTTTTTGTGTAACCACTTTGAAAATGTGCCTTAGGTAGTGGTAGGTCAACTATGGAACAAAAGGCTATGTGTGAGATGTATGATAGTATGGGGTAATGGAACGTTGGAAATGTGGAGTGTGAGGTAGGAGAATAGAAATGACAATATGAAGGAGAAAAGATACCACTTTAATAGCTTGCAAACTTCATAGGGGTCTTCCAAACTTCTAGATGCTTAGGTCCTCTCAATGTGTGATCTTGATTCCAATTCAATGTCTTCACTTGGTTCTTCAACATAGTATCTTCTTTTTCTCTGCAACATAAAAAAGATTTGATGGCACTTTGCCATGTTGCCATAGCAGGGCAACACTTCCATATTGGAAAACATTTACGAGAAAATTGCAAACAAAGCATCTTATGTTCTTATTGAACAAGATAAGGTTGATCTCAGATAGTTTCGTCTTAAAATGAAACCCTTATTTTGTTTACAACCATTTGTGTAGTGTGACCTGGTGCCATCACGAGCGACCAAGGGTTGGCTCCATGTTCTTTCATGGGAATATCCGATGCTTGCATTTCATACTAGTGTTACGAACCCTTTTGGCAAGGTAATATTGTCACTACTAGCAATGCCTCTTTGGGTTGCATCATTTGGTCTCATCTTGTCTTATCTTCTCCAAGGTTCTTTTCTCGCACTTTTAAGGCAGTTTGTAAGGCTGGAAAGTGATAAATAGACTATCTCGGTTGGATTCATTGGCTATCCAAATATTGGCAAATCATCGGTTTTATAAATACCTTGTGGACAAAAAATGTATGCCATGATGCAGACATGCAGCTTCTTCATTGCGATGATGTCTAGTTATAAACATATGAATATTTTTTGACATTTAGATCTGCAAAGTTGCACATATTCCGGGAGAAACAAAAGTCTGGCAATATATTACTCATACAAAACATATATTATTAATCGACTGCCCTAGAGTCATCTAGCAAAATCAGGACTCTGAGATGGATATTGTGTTGAAGGGTGTTGTACGTCCTCTTTTTAAATTAATCTTGCGTCATGAGATGTATGTTGTTTAGTGCTTGTCTGTGTTGTTGCATGACTTCCCAAGATGTGATATGTAGATTCTTTTAGAAGCAAAAATTTGACAGCATTTACCTTAACGAGGTACGGATGGAATATCTGCAAGATGCAGCAGAACCTATTGGAGAGATTCTCCGACATATCAAGGAGGAATATTTGAAACGAGCATACAAAGCGCAAGACTGGTAGCATGTTTGAACTTATTCTAAGCATCTTCTTTGTATTTAGTATCTAAAAGAGAAAGATTAATGAAACCTGACTCTTAACTTCTCTGTTTCCATACTTGCAGGCAAGATGATGAAGATTTCTTAACTCAACTATGCCAACAGGCTGGAAAGCTGTTAAGGGTAGGAAATTATCCCTCTAGTTTAAGTTTATGGTTTCATTGATCGTTAGTAAATCTGGTCTTCCTTTACAGGGTGGAGAACCAGATCTTGCAACTGCTGCAAAAATGGTGCTTCATGATTGGCAGAGGGGAAGGATTCCTTTTTTTGTGTGCCCCCACTCAATGTGGATAAAGTTGATGAATCTGCAAAACCAATCAAATTGCAGGAGGATAAGAAGGGACCCACGAATGAAAGTGCAACACCATTATCTAGTGTTACTGTCAAACAGAATTTAAAGAATGTACCTGTACGAAATAACCCTTTCATCCTGCAGATGAGAAACGACAAGGGACAGGAGATTTATTAGATGATGCAAGCACAGATTAGGATGATGATGAAAATGAAAACCTTACATGGGAGAATGTCTTGCAAAGCGTACAAGCACAAATGCAATCAGAAAAGGCTAACCAAGTGTGAGATTAGAGAAAGTTCATTGAAAAAGGGTTATTCTTTGGATTCTTTGCCCTTTCTCATTCCC
The DNA here is from genome assembly GCA_021234155.1 of Isoetes taiwanensis. Classification (NCBI taxonomy): domain Eukaryota; kingdom Viridiplantae; phylum Streptophyta; class Lycopodiopsida; order Isoetales; family Isoetaceae; genus Isoetes; species Isoetes taiwanensis. The sequence goes on along the minus strand of JAJEKV010000059.1, from coordinate 1,694,279 downwards.
CTATTACTGTCCTGGTCTGTTGGTATTCATCCCCTGCTTGCTCAAACTATCTATACTTAAAAACAAGTACATCGGTTGCATTATGAGCTTCTGGCTTTGCGTACCAAAAGAAATGACTTAATGTGGAATGAATTTCACGTCAACATGCTATCAAAATTTTTATGTCAAAAACTGCTATGTAATGGAGGGCTATTAACTCTCTTATGTTCCTACTACAAATCATAGCAAAGGCGATGGCAGAGATGAAGGCCATATCTAGTGTACAGTTGGGAATTGCATCCAAGTCAGAGCATCTTAAATAATGTTGTTGCAAGGCAGGACAAACTAATGTTTATCACAAGTTAGATTTCGCTAAGGCTTGTGGCACCATAAGGAGCTTCCCACATAAGGCAAGGCCAGGATGGGGTACTATGGATTGCATGATGAAGTTGCTCAACTTCACTCATGCTTCAGTTATTTTTCTAGGGAAACCTTCCCGAACTCAAAAAGGGTATTAAACAATCAAAACTCCACCTAATGTCAATTTGCCCTTTAAGACCATTGATATTGTCCTCTTGAAGCAATTGATTATGGCCATGTTTGCAAAACAATCAGTCCATACTAACTATCATAACCCAATAAGAGGTGTCTGTATTTTGGCTCTGTTCTTTTCCACTACGCCCTCTTCCTTATAAGGATGGCTGGCTTGAGGGACTGGTCATGAGTCAGTATGAAGAGAATTCTTGGCTGAAGGTGGTAGCTTGAATTGCACAAAGGGAAGTTACTATTTACTTTTTTTCTTGCCTTGGATGTCTTGTTAAATGGAAAAAATGCTTTGCCCAATGGGCAGTAGAAGGCTCCAATTTTGCTAGTTTGAAAAGCTTGCCAGAAAATCATGCCTAAAGGAAAGCACTCCAAGCTTCTAGGAATTCCATAGGCACTTGATGTCTACATGACAAGGATAAACTATTTATTCTAGACACCAAAAATAATGGCAGCTCAAGGACAAGGTGGTAATGGACAAAGTGTTCCCTTCTGTCCTTAATAGAAATTTATAGTTTTACAGAATAGTTGAAATGTAATATTTTTGTGCTAAAGCATATGCCATAAAATATGTCAATTGGACAAGTAGGACGTGCTCTAAGGCTAACGAACTCATCCAACGATGAAGTTTATGTTCGAATTAGTCAAATCGTTTTGCATTTTCAAATCAACCCTAATGGTCTCTAACATTCTCATGCTAATGGTGTCAAAACTTCAATGGTACCTAAGTTTATTCTATAATAGAAAGGCGTATATTACTTTTTAGGGTTTGCATTCTTGGCCGAATCATTTGGAGCCAAGTTCTGTTTTGAATCTTGCTGACAACATTACCACCAGATTTATCAGCTCGATTGCAAAATTGTTGGAGTTGTGTGGTATAAATAAGACATAGCTGTGTAAATCGATTATCAGGTGGGATAGATTCTGCAAATGAGAAAAACCAGATAGCATCAAAGTTGCTACAATAGTTTAGTCATTTCCAATATTACAGTGTTTTTGCTATAGTGAAATTCATAGTGTTAAAGGGTGAACTTTTAAGTATTGCATTTTAAGCTTAATCTTCTAGATAAAAATTACTTGTTGATATTGCCTAGATATTTGCATTAAGCTCAAAAATTGAAATTGTATATAATATACAACACTGGTATCAGAGCAAGATATTTAAAATGGCTAGCAAACTTGGAGCATCTCTGCTTAGTGCTATTGATGTGTTTAAAGGTGATGCAGGTTTTCAAGTTTGGAAATAGAAGGTTCAAGATGTGTTAGCAATTGAAAGATTGTGGGATATGGTTATAGGAGAAGGGCAATCAACTCTTAAATAAAAGGCAAAACATATACTATTGCAGTTAATGGAGGCAGTTCAATTGGGGAGGCAGTTGGAGGATTTGAACGTACTAGCTACTGAAACTATCATTCTGCTATAGCTAAGGGGAATGACTCCAAAGCAAAGTCTACAACTTCATGGTTGCCTCATAGAACCGTACTTATGCCTGGGAAAGCCGGGCACCCATTACTAGCGTGTAGATAAGATATTGAATACATGGAAAGTAAAATGGACAGTAGTTATCCCATAGCTAGATTATGATTTATAGGTTCGAAAGCTATGCCCAGTGTTGCTGGGCATCATACTTGTATCCTTTTGATGTCATCCCAATTATGAAGCTGTGAAAGCCATCCTAAAGATAGAGCATTGCAGATTTGCAAGTCATCTGCCAACAATCAAATGGTACCTCAGTATGTAGTGCCATGTGAAGCTGTGAAAGCGATCCTGACCATGGAGCAATCACTGTTAGATGTAGTTACAAGGTCACCAAACCAATAAAATATCCAACAAATTCTATCGAAAATTGCTCATGTGATTCACGAGAGGGATCTTATGGTTCTACTATTCTTCTACTTCCACTGCAAAAGCGCCTTTTGCTGTGCCGGATCACCTTCTTTGGAGATGGTCTATCATGGCTCAGTGCCTTCTATGACTTCCCAAAGCAATTTTGCTTTGGGATATAGAGTGAAATACCACACATGTCCATCCATCGTATCTTTTGCCCTCAAAAACGTGAGGCTCGAGATGAATGAGTGAAGAATTAGGGTTTTTCATTCCCTAAGCGCAGGATCTCTTTTGATTTTGGAGTTTTGAAAGCCTGCTCTAATACCACGTAGAGTCTAAACCAAAATGCAAACCAAGAAACTAGAAAACAAAAGTACATAAAATGAATGAATGAAATATAGTGGGCCTTTGGCTAATATACCCTAATGGGGTTCACCTGAGACTTAAAATCAGCAGTAGTCGGGGAGGTGGGCATGACTAGCTACACATCAATATCCTCCAGTTGCAATAGTTTCATTGAGAGTTTCCTACCAGATTAGCAGTTCTGCGATGGAACTTGCAGCGCTGCTCAGAATGTCATATGCCTTGCAACTTGCATTTTTTTTTATTATATCCATGTGAATCCAGCATAAAGGTCATAAATGTAAGAAACTAGGTGTCTGATGTAACTGTATATGGTTACAACAGACCTGCAACGTATCTATGCGTGTGACGTATGCGTGTGACGTGTCCACTGTTGGGCAAGTTCCAGAGTAGAGAAGCTTTGTTTCGGTTGATATTAGAAATTTTTGGTTGAGCATCGTAGAGAAAATTTCAGGTAGATTTTTATACATGTTTGTATAAGGGCAATGCAAATTTCCCATTGGGACTGAAAATATCCGGCTATTTTTGAGGAAACATTAGGAAATTTATTTTTTGATTGCCGGACTGCAATGGCACATATATCAAAAACATATAGGATGGATCATTGTCTAAATTTGGGTTAACAACTATCTAAACAAGAAGATGGACCACCGTCTATGTCTAAATAGAATAGAATAGAATAGATTTTTTAACGTCCACAGAGACCAATAGGTCATGGGACCCATACAATGGGCTAGTACAATCATACTACTAGGATTAAAAAACCCCTGCCTCGAAAGATTTTCAAGGGAAAAACCTTTGCAGTAATGATGATACTAGACAAGCAGAGATAATGACTACTGAGGGCTCAGCAAGTATGTAGAATGTCAAGTCATGCACAGATGGTGCTCTGAGAAGTTGTGGAAGCGTGGAATGGAATGCTAAGGTCAAAAAATGATTCCGGACTATCTCAAAAGCAGGGCAACTCAGAAGAGTATGGACAAACTTGTGAGATTGTCTAAAACAGGATGGAGCAATTGCTGTTAGATATAGCTACGGGCTTCCCAAACCAATATAATACTCGAACGAAATTCAAAAATTGCTCGTGTTATTCACGAGGGGGATCGTATGGTACCTCTTCTCTCGCAGGAGATTGAGGGATGTTATAACCATGCCTAGCAATATACTCAGTGTTTGAATAAAATGAAATAACAACAGCACTTTATAAAACGTACAAAATTAACTCACCAAGAAGACCTGCAAAAGCTGGAGGATCAACAGGGACACCAAGGCCTTCTACAGCTTGTGGCAGAACATTACCCAGCTCATCAGTATAGGGTCCAATCACATATTGTATAAAGGATACTAATGGATTACTAGTAAAGGTGCCCGGCGTTGAAAACTTGGAAATAACACTATCTTGAGATCCAAGGAAGATATTGTACTTTTTGGATGCAATAGAACTTGGGTGTTATGCCCGATTATAATAATCCGAGGGGTTTGCAGCTTAATTGTTATAAATAGGGCATAACACACTCATTGCAAAGTGCTATCCCTCCCATGAAATATGCATAAATTAGACATTTTTCTTGCTTTGTAACAATTGTTTTTCATGTGGTTGATTTCAAAAATATTTACAATTTTGTATCTACTTTCTTTTATTGCTAAATGTAATATGGTGATCCAAAGGTGGGTTTAAGGGGCATGCTTAGGTATTGTTTGTTCCAACATGTAGGGGCAAGGAGGCGCCTATTTTATGGGCATCTCATTTTATATTACGTAAAGGGTGGTTGCAAACTATTGCTTCTTTATTAGATTTTGGATTATTTAGGCTATAGCTATGGGCTATAGTTTACATTCTAGAGCCTATACCCCATGGGTTTGAAGGTAAAAGAAAAGTCTCAGTAAGGCCCTGCTAAACTTCAGAGATTATCATATGCATGCAACTATACAACAATCATTCACGTTTGGTTTCTACATCCTTCAGATTGGCTTATCTTAGTGTATTTTTCAAAAATTGGCTGCCTCCTTTCATATTTAAAGTTTTCAAATGTAGGGTATCTTAATGTAGGGTATCTTTGATCAAGATGCACGCCATCCTTCCCTATAATGGGGTACAACTCCACCAAATGCATTGTAGTTAAACATTTAGTATGGTCAAATATATCCTAGCCGATCACATCATGAACATCGTACACAAATGAATGGAATAATTTTATAAAGGAGACTGCAAATTCAATAGAAGGTATCGCGTAAACGGTTAGTCTTTTAATAGCAAAGTTCAATTTGAAACGGCTCACTAATTTTTTTTTTAAGCTGTATTTGAGATTCCAAGCAATGCCCCATTTCTGAAAAATCCAAGCCGGACTTGGAAGTCGATCTCAAAATTTAAGGTCAGTTATCAGCAGGGGAAGTTGCCAAACTTAACCTCGACAGAATTTTGGGAAACATACCCTAATTCATCCTTTCAAATAACGTGAAAAATAGTGGAGCTTGTTGTTCGGCAGATTGGCATGGAATCAATGATTGCATTGCAAAATCTTGGAAATCTGATAGATCCCAGAAAGTTATACTTGTGAGCCAAGACTTATTTATTCATATTTATTCATTCCTTATGGCAATGAATTGGTTGCAAAAGCTTTCCACAAATGGAACTGCTAGTATTCCATAAAACCTGTGCTCATATTCCAGAAGAAAAAACAAATCATTCTGAATGTACTATATAGATATGCTCTTACACATGTACAGACTTATGATAATGTCCCTAAAAGCTCTAACAATGCTTCTGGAAATTTACCTTTCGAAAGCGTGAGGCAAATGCTCCATATTTTAAAGCTGGCCATAGCAACCTCAAAAAGACCTGGGGAGGGGGTACCAGATGACTTGCTTGCTGTTTCTAAACCTAAGCCTCGAACACTTGGCTGGATATCCAAGATGAAAAATCATCCCAACGAACAGCCATAGGCGGTTCGCTGCTTCTAGAGCTTGGGCCTGATCTCCAACTGCAGCCTGCATATGAAGATGTGCATTTCTAACAAAACAATTGCATAGGTTGCAGATCTGCCCTGATATTCCAAAGATTAGGCCTAGCTCCAATCTCAACAGATCCAATACCTCCATTGGTTCAACATGCTCCAGCATACCCTTTTTACTTTACCTACCTATGTTAAATATAGACAACCTCAAATAAACAACCCACATGGCTCTATATGCATGTTAATGAATTGGCAGAGGAATCCAAATACAATCCCAAAATGTCAAGAAGGCTCCAAAGATGCTCTATAACTTAAAGCATGTATACCCCATCGCATAAAATGAATCTGCAATGTAATATTAAGCCATATTGTCCCCCACAGGTCGAACATATCTGTTACTGTGTGCAGATCCATCTATTCATGAAGCATTCTCCAAATAGTTACTTCAGTCTACAAAAAGGCAAATGAAATTTTGAATTAATACATGTGGAGAGGGTCCAACATATCTGCTACTGTGTGCAGATTCCTATCATAGAACTACTGCCTCAATAAACTTTTATTAATGCAAAAAAGAAGTATCTTTGTTGCAACGCAAAGATACTGGGACAATATGAAGTCCAACAACCAAACCTGCATTGCAATTCACACTCTGGCAAAAGCCCATTGCAAGATGAATGAAAGAAAAACATGAAATCAATACAATATTAAGAAGCAGCTATGCTCAAAACAATATCTGCAGCTATAATGCTCAAAACAGCATTTTAAAAGTTTTATGTTCAGCTATACTGTACCAGTTACCTAACTTACATGCAATCTATGTCTTTGTGAATTATAGATACGTTACAAACCTGAAGAGTACACAATAAACTTGGGGACAATAGAAAACTCCAACAACCAAACCTACAATACTTGATAATTGAAAGAACAATGTGCTTTGTTGGAAACTACATTGTGCTTTTCATAAGAAATAGTGATCCAAATATGGGTAACAAAAGAAGCTCCTTCCATAGCAAGCATGAGTTCAGATGAGGAATTCTGAACATGGCATGTAGAAAAGAACTGGAAATCTCTGAGAAGGAACAATAATTATGTTTGTTTATGAGAAATGTGTCCCCCCAGTACTCAAGTACTCAAGCCCCTGTGACTTGGTGCTATGAGGTTGCCAAAGTCAAGCATCAAGACAAATACGAACACTAATATACATAATAGAAGGTAGGTCTCAAGAATAATTTGGACTTGAAAATTACAGAGATAGATGCAGATCGCAAGAGCCCCATTTGAAGACTTACCTGCACCGAAGTCCTAGTGAACAGAAGGAGGACAATCTTCATCTTTTCTTACATATAGGATGTCTGAGTGAACTGTGGATAACTCAGAGGCCGTAGCTTAAGATGAATTTATTGTGAATAATATTGGAGATGAGGAGTAGACGAAATAATCAAACCTTAATGAAGCTGAAGACAAATTTGTTGTGATGCTGAAGCTATGGCGGCCCTCAAGGAATTACCGAAGATTATCTGAAGCCGAAATGAAGCCGAACACTATCTTGCAGCCAAAATTACCCCTGGGCCCATATTAATCTAGCCTCAGACTGGACATGCAACCTCCAGCGCAACAGTCTCGGATGTCCTCCATGCCGTCCACGATGTCCTCCATGCCGTTCAGATAAGCATGTCGGATATGAAGGTCGAAATAAAAAAGGGCAAAATCGAAACCAAAATCAAGGCTAAGGAATTTTTCCCCATTTTTGGCAAATCGGAATTGTTTTCCGGCAGGCAAAACCCACGAAACCTTAGGAAATCAAGTTAAGAGAAAATTCTAAAAAGTTTTCGGAACCCCGGAAAAACCAAATTTAAACAATAGGATTATAAAAGAATTGTGCTCTTATGTACCTGCAAATAAGTGATCAGAATTACAAAAGGATATGAAATTGGGCATTACAGAAGATTCAACAAGTGTTTAAGTACTCACAAATATCAAAAAGTGCCTTGCGACTGGGTAGAGGGGACTCAAAGTTGTTCACTACCTTTAGGCAGCCACCAAATGTGCCGAGAGAGTTAATTTCAAATCGAAGATCTATCTCTGCCTTTGGTTGTACAAGATACACCTGGAAAAGACAGCAATCTCTATGTCTTAGGCTTTACCATAACATACATAATGTTGCACCTAAAGTTCTGCAGAGACTACAAGTTCCATGATCGATGCATTGGAAAACGTTACAGCATGTCCTAATCATAAGATCAATAATAAGATGCTGGAAAAAATGTTTCTATTGATTTTCATAAAACTGACATTTAATCCTACTTAACCAGTTAGAAATTTATTTGCGTACCTGCTTAGTGATATTATCAACATTTTGCTCCATGAACCATAAGACTACATCCTGACGAGCAACCTCTGAAAGCTTCCTTTCTAATTTTGGTTTCACTTCTTCTATTGATCTCCACAATTTTCCAATGAATATGTCACCATCCCCAAATTGACGTACATCCGTTGCATGAAAAGAATCAAAGCCAAAATAGCTTCTCAGCTGCAGACACAGAATGAAAGTTCGTATACAAAAATAAGCATAAAAGTAAGAGGTCCAATCCCTACCTTCGTAATATCCAAGTCCTTGAATGCTTTTTCAGCCTTGCAAGATAGAAGAACGAGCAACACAAGGATGATGCCGCCTCCCTGTCTGCGAACAAGCAGAGCCTAAGCATAGACACTCAGGCCGATCAAAAACCATGTAGAAAATAAGGCTTAGTTCACAGAAACAAGCAAAGAACAGGCCTGTTGCTCGGGCTTTGGCATGCAGCTCAAGCTCCGAGGGATTAATGGGTATCTGGAATGTAATCGTTGCAAATGAATGCATTAGAGGAGAGGGTCGACATCCTGTTCCGGCTATCGGTTACATGGTAAGAAGAGTCTCACCCATTAACGAGGGTGACCGCCAGTTTAATTAATAAATATTTGAAAGATGCTATTGGGCTTCATACATTCTTTTGCATGTGTCCAGAAGTTAATGGGGCATTTACAACTTCTTCTGCTTAAGCTATTAGGTTGTGAATTAGATTATTAGATATGGCTCAAGGCACTAAAGCATAATTTCATTATATATGAACTTTTCCTAAGTCCATATGACTCCCAAATGGACCCGATTTTTTAGAATATAGGGGTTTTATTTGTTAGAATGATGCAAAATTTCGGGAATCGTGCAGGTAGGTGAGATGGCAGGCCTTGTATCTATTAAGCCAAAGAAGCGCCATCCGAGTTTCTGTCCCGTCCAAGCGCCTTCACTAGAGGTGGTCTCGCCACAGTAGCCCGCATTCGCAAATCTGCATAGTGTAGATTCATAGTCCTGACAAATCGTAATGGTCCAACCAGTGCACAAAGAATGGATTCACAATGAGCTTAAATACAGCCCCATATCTCAGCGAGCCAATATTAGCTCATGCGAATCAGCTTCAAAGTTGAGGTGCGTAACGAGATAAACCAAAATGGCACGTAAGAAATGAGACACCAACTCATGAAGCTCCTCCGTCGTGGAGAGTTGATGAAGGATGGCAATGAGCCGGATCACCCCTCGGCAGGTAGAGCCGGAAGGTCGCTTTGATTTCATTGAAACGCCATATTTACAGGGCAGAAGCTCTGAAGAGGCTGCTGAAAATGGAGGATGTTTGGCTGCACAACAGGTTCCGGTCGTTATTTAAGAAGCTTTACAAGAAGGAAAAAAGGGAGCGTGTGGGTTTGGTAACCAAGCTCATCCTCAGCACTCCCCATTCGATGCGAGAATTGGATGACTGGCTTGATCTGTATAGCCGACAAGCCATTACAGAGTTCGATCTGGGGGATCTAATTGCGGTGGAACTGGGCATTGACTGAAACCTCCATGTATAATATTATCTACTATTATCTATTATGTTTCTGTTCAACTATCTCTTTCGAGGCATGATGTTTAGTTGTTTTTATTATCTATGTACTCCAGCCATGTACTCCATTCCTATATGAATAGAATGGTTCTTGTCTACATTGCTGTGTACAAACTGGGCGCCCGCCCACTTTGCATTTGGGAACTGGGCCACCCCCGAGAAATTGGGTTTCTGAACAAAGCTTTCTCGAGGCTACCCCTGAGAAATTGGGCGGCCGCCCACTTTGTCTTGGAGATGGTCTGATGAAAGTTACCTCCAGTCCTCCAGAGCAAATTGGGCGCCCGCCCACTTTGCTCTTGGAATTGTCTGAACAAAGCTTTCTCGAAGCCACCCCCGACAAATTGGGCGCCCGCCCACTTTGTCCAGGAGATGATCTGATGAAAGTTACCTCCAGTCCTCCAGAGCAAATTGGGCGCTCGCCCACTTTGCTCTTGGAATTGTCTAAACAAAGCTCCTTGGAGGCTTCCCAGCTTAATTGGACGGGGGCCCACTTTGCCTTGGGAATTCCATCGAGACCTCCAGAAAAAAATGGGCGGGCGCCCAATTTCCTTGGAGTTGCAAGCGAATGGAAAATGACAAAAACTAGATCAGAAACGAAGATAAGAACTGAATGATAACAACTGAGAGATGCAGAACACAGTTATATCATATAAAGTTACGAAATACATGGCTCAGAGATTATAATTATTGGTGATTTTGTCAATCTCATAAGCCTCGCGCTCCGGAACCCAAACAATATGGATAGTAATATGGTACTCGCCGGGGGAGTCTTTCTTTCGACCAGTAGCTATACCATGCATTGAAGATGCATGCATGAAGATCGTCGAAAGTCATAAGGCAAGTGAGGGTGTCAAGATTTGACCTCTGAAGAAGTCTAGCAGGACGGCGAGACATAGCAAAGGAATGTGTTGTGCACTCGAATGCGGCTATATTTATAGGCATGGAATTATTGATGACAACTGTAGCAACATTATTGGGTGTATATACGAGTAGTATGTATATCCAATAATCTTTCTGTACAATACCATCAATAATTATGGTGGGTATAAATATATATCAAACCAATTTCGTCCATCAAATTTGGCCTGCGTCTAGCCATGTGGTCTCATTCTGGTCCTGAACGTGATTCCATTACCTGCAAGATGAATCACGAAAACTTCAAGCAGTGCCGCGAGCGAGAGATACCGATGGAAGACTGGATGACCATTGTCGCTCTCAATCCTCGCCATTATCCTGGTCCCTTCGATGTTATCATCCATCTGATATGGAATAGAGAGCACCAAATGTACATGATAGAAAAGATCACTGGGGTGTCTGGTGGCAATGACTCAGAAGAGTCCCCCTAAATCAATGCTTGTCATGTTGTTGTAATCAGATTGTGTGAGTATCCAACGCAATCACACTTCTTTGTGTAATACAAAGTTCTCTGAGATAAACTATTACACTTGTCTTGTATATGACTCCTGTGAAACAATATTAATCCCCATTCCTGGCGCTGAAATTGGGCGCCCGCCCAATTTGCGTTGGAATGATTGATGGCGTGTACATGACGTACACGTACATGATACTTGTACATGCTACAATCTACACCAATAATTCACATCAATAATTTTACCTCACTATAAAAGGAGCTCCACTCAGTAGAGGTCATTCATCTCCCATGGCATCCTTGCCTCCTCGTCCAGAGCACGTGCGAACCATCAAGTGCTCCATGATCTACCGGGATCTTTGTGAATGCGTGATGAACGGTGTCAAATTTGATCTCTATCTGCAATCCCTAGCGGATGGTCCTGAGATTCGTTGCCTCGGGCAAACTCGTGTAGTGATCCACATAATCTGGCTACCTGATCAGGAGATCTATGAGCTGAATGCCATCACCGCAGCAGGTGTTGATGATGAGTGAATCTGTGATATAAGGATGTAAACAAGGTTTAAAACAAGGTTGCATATTAAACGAGAGCAAATCATCTAAACGGGAGCAGAAGGAATATTCCCCAAAGATTCCCCTTTTTTCCTCCAAAAAGGGGCTAAATTGAGGTAAAATACAAAAAAAGGACATAAAATTGTATTTTGCCCCCCCCAAACATAGCCTATTTCTTTGTGCGAAGAGGGAATTGACTGTGTCAAAGTGACACTTTTTCAATCACTAGAATTTTTCCCAAGTATGTTTTTAAAGAGAACTCATGTTTTAAGAGCACATAACTTTTATTCAAAAGTAGAAGTGAAATAGTAACCGAAATTGTAGTATATTCAAAAATTGATGATAGAATCTTGATATTTACATGCAAAATTTACAGTATTTTTTTAAGTACTCAGTTTTGTGCAAAGGTGTGAGGAGCAATGACAGAAGGATCGAGCACAAAAAAATAACGATTAAAGTTCTTTGATTTAAAAGACCAATAAATATCGATTTTCCATGTGCCTTAGAAATTATCAAATTTCTCTTGTTTAAATAGTGGAGATAATAGCGAAAAAAGGATATTGTGTTCGAACACGTGAAACCCTTAATGTATTCTGGAATACACTTGCTATTCTGGAATAGCGAAATAGAAAAAAAAAAAAAAACTTTTTTGTATTCTGGAATACACTTCTTATTCTAGAATAGAGAAAGGAAAAAACGAAGTAAGATCAACTAGATTTTTCCGCATTTTTAGTTTATTTCAATGACCATGCAATTTATTTATTTTTTTGTTTCACAGGGATACAGGATTGTGGTTCGAAACAATAAAAGGGTTTGTTCAGTTGTTTTGTATAAGGCAGGGATACCGGATTTAGGCTCTAAATAATAGTGGGAAATGTATTCTGGAATACACTTTGTATTCCGTATCACGCTTTAGTTTGAACCCGAGAGGGGGCTTAATTTTTGCTCCGCCCCTTGGTCGATCGAGCGATCTTCTTCGGCTCTACCTCTGGCCTCGCATGCCGGGCTACTTCGGTCCGCATGGTGATCCGACGGTTTTGGTATGGCACAAGTTATTAGATTTAGGGATTCATGTTATTCGGGTTATTTAGGGTCTTCCAAAGACCATCAGTTTGTTATTTAGGGTCTTCGCAGCCTATCCTGGTCTTCAAAGCCTATCCTGGTCATCAAGTTTGTCATTTAGGGTCTTCAACTATCTCGATCTTTAGCAACTCAAAGCCTATCCCACATGGTTCAAAGAACTATTTAGGGTCTTCAAAGAACTATCCGACATGGTTCAAAGAACTATTTAGGGCATGTGTCGATCTCAACCAAGCGGGGCTTTTTGCAATCACCCAATTTAGAGTCGGGCTTTTTGTCGCTTCATGCAATACGTGGAATGCTTCTATGGGAATCTTTCTAGCACGTGGTTTTGGATGCAAGGTTTTATCCCGCACTTTGTGCAATGTGGTTTTGGATGCACGAAAACATGCTCGCAATTTTGTTTGACATTTGCTCCTAATACTTATCGCCCTTGGAGTTATATCTCGATTGGAAGGTAAATTAATCCATAACAATTGGTTACTAAATGATAAGAGTTACTAACTTGATTCCGATTGAAACCGCAGATCCCTACCGGCCGACATAAATTTAAAAATGAGACCCGAAAGCTTGCGTAAATGGTCACCGCCAACGAGATTGTAAGTTTTTGAATTATTTTATTAAGTTATCTATGTCGATCAGCTCTTTGGCCTAACTATCTTCAATAATACAGAAATTTAGTTACTTCTTCATTTGTCAGCTGAGAAGGTGCTAGTCTGAAGGTGGATAAATGCAAATAAATGCACGTGGATTTGCTAGTCTGAAGATGGATAAATGCACTGACTTGCTAGTCTCAAGGCGGATAATGTTGTGGATTTGCTAGTCCGAAGGTGGATAAATGCACGAATCTGCTAGTCTTAGGTGGATAAATGCACAGGCAGAAGGAAGGCAGAAGGAATGTTAGAAGATGCATTTGTTGGTCTTTGTAACCATGTTGAAGTTAACATGCCGATACCAACATCATTTTAAAGTTTTGTGAAAGTGCAAAACTTCCACTCATTTTGCTTAATATCATCTGACTTGAAAATGAAAATATTATATTGGAGTTGCTTACACCCGCAGTCGCTGGCAAGGATGGCCTCAGATATCACCGAGATAAAATTCTAAACAATAACATACAAGACAACAATACAAGTCCATCAAATTGAAGTACAATATTAGCCATACGCATTGTTGTTGCTAGTTGTTGCTAGTTGAAGAACAGAAAAAGAGGACATGAAGCAAGCTTTAGCACACATAGATAAACGTGTCTTTAATTGTTTCTACAAGAAAAAACATAGATACACCAAAGGTTATGTAGGTGTCTTTAATTGTTTCTACAAGAAAAAACATAGATACGCCAAAGGTTATGATCTACGTAATGTGACTAAGCTTGAAACAAAGTTATTATTGTACTTCAATTTGATGGATTGAAGGCAAGGATGGCCTAGTGCCCCGCAAGTAGCATTAGACCAGCCATTTATATAGGACACATTATGAGCATTCTGGTGATCCTGCTAGACCAGGGAGGCTATATGGAGTATGTTTCCCTAGGATTTGAGGTGGTTTATTGCCTACACAAGGGTTTGCTCATAAGGAAATCAATCCAAAGTGGCCAGTGAGGCTTTCAGAACCAAAATATGGCATTGGTGATCCAAAATATGGCTTCTTGTTTGTATTCGAATAGCATAAAGAGTGCACGCTTGTATTCCTAATACAATAAGAGTGCACGCCCCAGATTCGAATAGCATAGAGTGCATGCTTGTATTCCCTAATACAATAAGAGTGCAAGGTTCTATTTCGAATAACATAGGAGTGCGCAATATTCTATTCGAATAATATAAGTATTCACTGCAACCTCTAGACAGATTTGGCATGTTCTAGTGATTTAATTCTTCATTACACCACAAAACTTCATGATTACTTCTTTTTCACACTTTACACTTTCAGGTTAATGTTCGCAATTTAACCTGTGATCACACCTTGCACTTTCTGTTTAATATTCGTAATTTCACCTATGGTCTATTATAAATTAAACCTTTTTTTGTGTATGTTCACAATAACTCGGTGGAAAAAAATAAAAATGTAGTTGAAATAGCATATACTAAATCATAATCACCATAATGTTTTGAACTTAAGCCCTAAAATTGACTTTTTAAATGGTTGATATCTTGACGCTATCGTAAAGAAAAAAAATTGGGGCCAAAATAGCACACATTAAATTGTAATCACCATGTGTTTTTGGACTTAACCCACAAAATGGCCATTTCAAATAATTAATCTGTTTTTTAGAAGGGAACCTTCAAACGGGAGTGCTGCAACACTCCCGTTTAGTATGCAATCTTGTTTTAAAATGAAACGCACTTATTTAAGAAGTGCGTTTGAAAGATTCCTTTATAAAAATTGGAAACTTGAAAAAAATGGACAAAATAGGGAGCAAAATAGATTGTTGAGCAAATAGCATTCAAAATACCCCAAAAAAAGCAACCCTTTTCATTTTTAAAAAAGGGCAAAAAAAAAAAAGCTTGTTTTGAGGAGAGAGACATTAAATTTAAAAACTCATTAAGTATTTGTCGTTGAAAATAGAAGGAAATATAGTTTGTCTTTTTGCAAGCTTAATATAAGTACTAAGAAAATCAAACATAGAAAAGAAAAAGAGTGTGAAATCATAAATCAAAAAAAGAATTGTTCTAATTAAGCATTGTTAAAGAGACAAAGTTTTCAGTTGAAAAATCTTCATCAAAATATATTGAAATTCTTAGCACATAGATTACAATGAAAGTTAATTTAAAATAATCGTCAGTGATAAATTTATACCTGAGGTGGATCTTCCCAAATTCACGTGACTCTCGCTCCCCTTAGGATCCGGCTCTCTTGCGAGGTTTTAATAGCGAGACGCCCCTCTCGATTCCAATGGTACAAATACAAAGTCGATTCTTCCGCTCGTGCACCACAGTGCTCCGATCGACAAACTCCACCTCCTCATCTCTTCTTCCCCGTAAGTGGAGGCCGGATTTTCGTGATATGTGCCTTTCACATCGCCAAAGACCGCTTTTTGCTCCCGCCTCGTTTTCATCGTGAAAGGATTCACAAGAGCTTATCCCGGTCCCGATGAAACTTATTTTGTCCCGTCTATGTCAACGGAGACAACATTGCGCCCTTTGCTTAAGGGCGAAATCGGCCGGTGGTGCCCGAGCCTGAAAATGCATCTAGAATCCAGCCTCGGGCGAAAACCACCAATTAAATTATTAATTAGCCAGCTGTGGGTTTCCGATAATGAGATACCGAGAGCTCCTTGTCGTTGCTAGGGTCTCTCAATTTTTGTAGAACAAACGGAACCGAAGGCGCAGCGTGGTGGAGTCTTTTCATTCCGCTGTGTTGAAATGAACCATGGTTTTTGGTGTCCGCTACCAAAACCAATATGGAAATGTTCAAAGCAAATTACTAAGCGTGGACCACCACCATGTCCTTTGACATTTGTTTTTAGCCCCGCCAAACAAAAAGCAATTAAACATTGGCGTAAAGAAAACGAACAAAATTAGTTAAGTGGTGTGGCGGTATAAATTTATACCACCATTGCCTTGCTGTATAAATTTATACCACGAGGCGACTGTGGTATAAATTTATACCGTGGTGTTAAAGTAAAAAGAAAAGCAAGAAATTCAAAGCTTACCATACGCTTTTTGAAGCCCGCTTACATGCATACCCCAATGGCTTTTAGCACCGACATCGCCCCCCTCGAATGAAAATGATGACCCTCCGGGGCCGATGTCGCGACTTCTTTTAGGCCATCCAAGAAAGAACTGACTTGCACGCGAGTAAAAGCCTCCTCGCCAAAAGTGCTATCCTTGATTTTGAAGCCATAAGGAATATCTGCAATGCATAATGTAAAGTTTTGTTTGTCTAAAAGAGTCCCCAGCCTCGTGCAGTCACCATGAACAACCCTGTACTGGACGTCCTGACCAAATGTAGTAAATCTCTCGTAAGTAGTGTCAAAACTGCTAGTGCTGACTTGCTTTCCTTGCTCAATTGCTTTCAGTCTCTGCCTCTCCTCCTTGGCCCTACGAACCAGGTTTAAAAATCCTGTTGGTAGGCCTTTCTTCTTATTCTGCAAGAAAACCGTGGAGACAAAGGCAATCTAAAACAAAAAGTATTTTCTCAGACAACTTACCCAAATACCATCGGGTTAACAAATAAGGTTTCTCTCATAATAGTATCTGTAGTAGAGGTTGGATATAAAGCCTTGCACTCGTCCCAGTCCTCCAGGTTAAGTTGCTCCATTAATTCTGCATGGCAGGTGACAATGTCTTTCTGACTGCAGAGGGAAAAATGTGATCAGACAAAATTAAGAAAAAAAGAACACGACATAAAAGTGTGGCTACGTCTTAGCTTCTTTGGCCATTTCGTCGAGAGTAAATTCTTTGGCCACAACTTTTTCTAGAAGTCTTACAAAATTTCTTTGCTTTTCAAACCCCGTGAGTCGCGGCCGTGGTACAATGCTCATGTTTTTTTGTTTTGCCTCACCACCTTTTTTTGGTTTTTTTCCGGCAGAGCTAGATTGTTCTTTCAGCTCACCATCTTCGAACATACAAAATATTCTTTCTTGAAGATCCCACACCTGTTGACGATCGAACACAAGTATTTTAGTGTTGAATGGCGAACAAGCGTTTGTTACTCTGTCTACTGTATTATTGCACACGGAATACCAGCCACTGTATAAATTTATACTGTGACCAGGCACGGTATAAATTTATACCGTGCCTGGCAACGCAGATAACTTTATACCGCAGTTCGGCAAACGGTGATAAATTTATACCGCCACCGTGCACACCAGATAAATTTATACCGCGTCTCGCCATGGTATAAATTTATATACCGTCATCAGCATCTGTATAAATTTATACCGCGTTTTCACGCAGATAATTTATATTGTCACCGTGCACGGTATAAATTTATACCGCGTTCGGTGACGGATAAATTTATACCATACCGCGGTCCGGGTCACGGTATAAATTTATACTGTGACCAGGCACGGTATAAATTTATACCGTGCCTGGTCTTCCTTGGTACGCATTTACAAAGTTTGATGTTAATATAAAAACTCAGCTATGCTAAGCATACTATAGACAACTAAATTAAAGCTTTTACTTACTTGACCATCTCCTCAAAAGCAAGCCGGAAGTAATTGTCGTGATCGCTTCACGCCCATTATGGGCTTTATCCTCCTAATCGAAGTTGAGGCAAAGACTGCGACACAAGCTTCTCGGTTCTTGGAGCTTGTTCTTTTGTTTTTGAAGTCCTCCCATGCATTTGCTTGAACTCTACGTATTCCCTGCATGAAGCGGATCTTGTCTATAAGACTCATTTTTAGTCCTAAGTCATTGTCGAGATTATGACTCACGCAAGAATGACCTTTGCTTCCTCGCCTGCGGATTCCAACGTAGATATGTGCTTTACACTCTTCCAAACTTCGCTACGGGATTCTTCTTTTTGAAAGTTCCTTCCTTGCTTTGTAACTATGTGTGCCTCCAAGTACAAAATATGTAATCCCTCAAAGTTAGCCTTTTATAGTCTTTTAGTTGGTTGCACTCGACTCGCCAACCATTACAACAAGTGGCGACACATGGGCATGAGGATTCCTTCTCATTCTTTTGCTTGAGTATAGCCACATGTGCCGCTGCAGACAAACTTCGTGACTGAAGAACTCGACCCCATCTTCATTTTTTAGGCGGCCTCTTGATAGTGCTCAATGTCAAGGAAATTGTTTGCTTAAGCAGCTTTAGTTTCATTAACCTGCTTTTAGAATAGCACTTGACTTGTCCACGGGCTTCACAACAATATCCGCACCGAGCCTTCTCAAGAGCTTCTCACGACTCCTCTATAGTCAATGCCTTTGTGGTTCTAGTCTTTTTTTGGTGGGAGGTCTGTGTATCTACTACCGTGGAATGCTTCCTACCCTTTCCCTTTGGTATTACTATTTCCTCCTCTTCCTCTTCTTCTTCTACTTCCTCAACATTTTCTTCCTCTTCGATAGTAGTGGGGTACCACGCACCTTTGACCAACACCTTTTCCTCAAGAAAGCACCACCGACATCAAAATGTCCACTATATCCTCGTAATGCAGGTTTAGTTAGAGGATGACGATAAATTTATACGAAAAGCCACTAAGAATAACTTACATAGTCAGCCTTTGTAATTTTCGATATGTACTCATTCACGCCTTTGACTTGCACATGTTTAATCTAAGCATTTTACTACCGAGAACATAGAAGACTTCCCCATTGTCATGCATGCACTTCATTAAAAGTTCATTTTCGTTTTCAGAAAGCAAACAGTGTTTATCATCTCACGGCCAGATAATAATCATCGGCCTTGTACTTTCCCTTCCCCGAAAGTGATGGCACAAGTACGCAGTACGCCTCGCTTGGTTTGCTCTCTTTATACCTGCGGACGCATTCCACGCCCGGTCTTTTAGTTCAGACGCCTCGGGTACGAGGTGCAGCCTGCGAAGATTGGCCTTTGTGCACAAATTTTATCCTTGGGACCTAACCTGCTTAAAAAACCATTTTTTCGTGAAGAAACAGTAATATTTTTGACTTTTTGACACACAAAAACAAAGAAAAACAGAGGCTAAAAGGGCATAAAATCCACACTTAATTAACACTTTTTTGTCTTATTTAAGCTTAAAACACAACAATATTACTAAAATATATTAAGGTTCGGGTCCATTCTTTAAGCACTAGACACCAAGATCCGAAACAATTTTGAAACCAGATAAATTTATACGTTTCGAATCGAAGCAGATAAATTTATACCGAGATGGTTCGATCGGTATAAATTTATATCGCCGGTGCTCGAAGCAGTATAAATTTATACCGCCTGTAACACATTCGTATAAATTTATACCGCAGTAGTTTTGAACGGTATAAATTTATACCGCCGTGTTCAAAGAGCATAAATTTATACCGCTTAGAACACTTATATGTATAAATTTATACCGATTTTGTTCGAACCAGATAAATTTATACCGCCGAAAGACGGGCGATAAATTTATACCGACCCGCAGCCATCTCAGATAAATTTATACCGCCGAGCTACCACTCTAACAAGATTAAAACAAAAGAGAAAGTAAAACAAGACGGAAAGTAGACTTACGTACATGACCGTATGGACTAGCGATAGACGCTCCGAGCAAATAAGAAGGGGTATATATATGGACCGCTGAAATTCGAATTCGACCATGTGCGATATAGAAAATAGGTGGCCGGGCGGGCTTAAGTACCCCGCTAACTGCCAAGCCAGATAGCGTTTCCCATAAAGTTTCCAATACAAGTGTTCGTGAGTTTTCGATAAATTTATACCGCTTTTTGTTCTATGTTACCCTCCTCTCAGATAAATTTATACCATCTTCGTGATAAATTTATACCGCCTCGCCGCCAAGAGTTTCCCTTTCATGTATAAATTTATAATATCTCCGTGATAAATTTATACCGTCTGCTCTTCCGTCAGATAAATTTATACAAAGCAGACGCTTAACTTTCTGAGTATGGCTCGAGAGAAAAGAACTGCAGAGCCTCCAACTCCTGTTCGCAGGCTCCCACCTGCAATGAGTTTCACACCTCCTCAACAGACACCAGGAAGTAGTCATGAATATTCTAGCTCCGACATTCCAACACCCAGCTCTGTTGAGCTTACTCCAAAGACGACCACCTCTGGCTTCCACCACCACCTCCAATTTACTCCCACCACACCCCCCGCCCCCCGAACGCCGCTTGCCCCCACCAATGCGCTTTTACTCCACCACGTGCTAGAGAGAGCGCACTACCTCCTCCAGTTAATTTTAGTACGTCGCCTATAGTCCACCGTAGGCTCCCTCCCCGGAGGCAAATTACGCCAACTCCATCCATTTCGCTAAATGGTACTACAACAAGTGGGAGCAGTCAGCGACACGCAACTCCTGTGTTCTACGACACTTCAGGAGCTGGTCAACTACGCCACCAACCTCGACATTTTTCCCAGAGAGAGGGAAAGCACCTCCTCCCGTGACTTGCCCACATCAAACCTCTCAAAGATCTACAAGTACACCTCATGTTGATCTCTCGATCTAAGAAACACCTCATGTTGATGTCTCGACGAGGACCCACCAAGCCACAAGACTCCATGTTCGAATTCAAAGCCCCCGCAAGTAAGAATCTTAAGCTTAATTTACACAAGAAAGCATGTACAACCGTTAGAAGAAAGAAACTCATGGATCTAGGCTCACTTATGGGCAACACATACAAAGCATTGTTGTTCTCAACGCTGTTTGCTTAAGATTGACTAAAGGAATTGAGGTTGATTCGTGATAGTTACAACCAATGACTCGCTAGACCAAAGGGCTACTTAGCCTTCAATATTAGGCCCGATTGTGGTGAGAAGTTTACTTACACAAATGTGGCCACCAAAACGGCCTTCAAATTGATTCATGCTTTAGGCAGCAGTGCATTTACTTTGACCGCCCAAGAAAAGGCTTGACAAGAATCCGTGCATTAATGACTACCGCCATTCAGGAGGTATATCCAGAATTCATGCCCTTCAATGTGTTTCTTGGATGGAAGGTTTCTTTAAGGAGTCTTGCGAGAAACTCCCTAACAGCCCCATGTACCACTTGAGTGACAATTAGTCTACGATAATTATAAGGAGATGTGTGTTGAGGCTGGAGAACGCTTTGTCTGCTACTCTTACTTTATCGCGGCTCGAAAAAGAGTTTTCTCGGTCCATTCCTAGAAAGCACCGGATGTCTGTTTGTGCTACATGCTCTGAATTAAAAGCTCAGAGACAAAATACAAGGACACTTCACACTAAAAGTAAGCTTCCAGGACGTGTTCTTGCCTAGTTCTAACTAAAAGTAGGTTCTTTCCTAAATATATTTTCATTTCAGATGTATTGAAGGAGAAACTGAACAAGCACAGAGAACAACAATCTTTGGAAAGGAGAAAATTGACAAAACATAGGAAGAAAGCACCGAACAAACCACCAACTACATATCGCTTGTTATTGATGGAATGGACCAGAAGAAGACCACCCTACCACATTTTGTCAATGTGCCTAAGGATGTCAGAAAGAAGATTTCATACATCCGCATGTTGTTGGTGCTATGGTATTTAATGGAAAACTATCTTGCAAGGCATTTTGAATTATCCAAACATTCATGCTGATCCAAATCTCACTATCACAATATTGAATAAGCTTCTTTCCAATCTAGAACATATACCACCTGGTTCAGATCTTCAAATAGACAACACGACAAGGGAAAATAAGAATCAAGCGCTGTTTGCTTATCGTATTATGTTAGTAGAGAAACAAATCTTCAAGAAGGTGAAGATTGGTTTCCTGCTTGTTGGTCATACATACGATCAAATTGATCGATGTTCGTAGGTTCTCTAAACGCCTTGCTCGAAAAAAGCTCTTTACTACCAAAGAATGATTGAGGTTATCCAAGATTCCTACAATCCTTGTCCGCATTATCGAAAGTTATTGGAAGAAACTTATGATTTCAAAGAATGGATTTTTCGAGAGATCAACTAGGTCACCGTGGCTATTGAGCCCTTGAGAAACATTACATTTCAAAGATCGATCAGTGGCTTTCACTTGTAGATGGCAAGGCCATCTTACAAGGAAAGAAATATGCCACATCCTTGCAAAGCATGTACCAGCAAGAGATATTCAATTCATTCGACCATCCCCAATACTAGTTCCATGCTCTCCAGAGCAAATGCCTCTAAAAAGCTTGAAAGAAATCACAAAGAGTAAAAGGAGGGAAGAGCATTTGACTCAAACAAATCATTGGATTATATTGAGACAAGTATTCAGTCCCGCTCTAACCACTTTGGGGAGACAGATGCTTTATGGTGGCCTCAAATTTTTCTCAAGAACGTGACATGTTGCAAGCTTCATTACAAGGTCGAAGACCGCCATATTCAATCACATCTAGGCAAACTCTCCCCGTGTGTTGAGAATCAAGAGGAACATGTAGAGATATTGGCTAGCTCGGATGAAGATGACAGAGTCATGTACACTGCCCCCTCTGACGACAAAGACAACAAGTTGCTCGAGTATCCGTTCAGTCTCGTAGATTCGTAAAGAATGCTCATAGCTGTCCCAAACGATAATGATGAATGCGGGAGGCCATTTTGGCTAGCTAAAGTACTGGAGGTAACAAGAGAGGATGGAAGTCCCACTCAATTAAAAGTGCACTGGATGAGAACGACTGCTGCCAATGCTTTCAGTGGGAGTTATACTTTGGAGATGGTAAAAACAGGAGTGGGAAAGAGAGCTAAGTCCAAAGCAAGCACCGCCATAGATCTAACCGGAAGTAAAGGTTCTTGCATATGACTTTGTTCCGACCGCCGCTAATAAATTACGTATGGTCACTCAAACTTTAATAAGGTCGGCATGTGGATTAGACAAACAAGCCAAAAAGGTGGCAAAAAAAGATGATGATGAAGACTCACTTGTAGACAGTACATCTAGTTTTGAGAGTGAAGCTGAGGATGAAGGCGCAAGTGATCAGGGAATAAATGAGTCAGAGGATGAGATGCATCCTGATCTTGCTGCAAAATGTAAGTTTGTCCGATGACTCGAACATGTAAAGCTACGTAAAGTGCAGTGATGATTGTCCCGTCAAAATGTCCTATATTTTTGACAATTTTGTTCATAATTTTGTACAATTTTCACAACCTTGAATATATCACTTTTTTGTCACTCTACTACCCCTTGCTATTTTTTTTTTGCCCTTTTTTGCTACACTTTACATAAGTAACTATTTTTTGTTCTAAAATAGGAGGATAAAAATTGCTATTTGAAATTTTTGCACGGAAGTTATATTCAATCAACCCCTCAAAAAAGGTACCTAAATTAACTAAATTGTCACACCCTGTCACAAAAAAATCTTAAAATGGACTTTTTAAGGAATTTTAGGAATCTTTCAAAGATTCCTTTGAAGTGCTTTCAAAGAAATAAGTGCGCTTCATTTTAAACTTTGTTTGTAATGATATAAGGATGTAATGATATAAGGTTTTGATGATATAATGATATAAGGAAGCATCGAACCTGAGTAGTTTGTAACGTTGTGCTCCTCGACCTCCCCTTTTTCTTCACTTCCACTTCATCTCACACCAGCAAATTGGGCGCCCGCCCAATTTCTGGCCAAGGATAGCGAAGGTCTCAAGTTAACAGCAACAAGATTGGGCATGAAATAAATTAAATTAAAGGTTTTATTTTCTACGGTAACCAAATTGGGCATTAGAGGCAATTTGAGATCTCATTTTGTCCCATTAAGGGATGCTTAAAAAGCCACATCAGCTTTTTAAACTGTCCAATAAGAGAAGAGCTCCAGTGTATTTTATTCCAAAGATATGTGGCGTTAATTAATGCAGCTCTAACTAACTTTTTTGTTTCATTTTTCTACTATAACTTTTGATCAAAAACTCCGATTCAAACACTATTTGTGGCAATGGATTCGTCTCCTCAAGATCTTTCTAATGACAACCCATTGTTATATCTTTTGGGATGTAAATATATAAGAAAAGGGCAAAAAACCATATTTTTTAAGGTTAACACATATGGCTTGTATTGAAATACATGATAACCATATATCACTTGAAAGATCTTTTCATTCTGCATCTAATGCAACAAACGCCGCAGCATTTTCATGAGTAGATCAAAAGTTATAGGGAAAAAACGACAGCAATGAAGTTGTTAATGCTGCATTAATTGCAGTTTGATGTAGAGTACTCATTCTATTGGAGGATTCTTATGGGGACAAAAGGAGATCTCAAATTACCTCTAATGCGTCCGCCCAATTTGGTTAGCAAAGTGAACTAGAGAATTTTAAGACAAGGAAATGAAGGAAAATTATCATTTCTCAAAAAGAAGTAATTACAAATGTTCATAACATATTTCCCATATTTTGAAATCATAAATCCCTCATTCGTCTGGAGACACCTCTTCTGAATGCTCCTTGCTGGGTTCTTCATGCTGGGGCGGAGGTTGTTATGCTGCCTCCTTGATCTTTTCCATTCTTTGCCTAAAATCTTTGGACCCCAGTTCCTCATTCTCCCTCATCCGGCACTGACCGCCTTTCTCGTGGTTCAAGCCCACTTCCTTTCCATCTTGATCGGCCCAATGTGTTGGGGACCACTTCCTCTCCATCCTCATTAGAGTTTCCATGACAACCATTGCACTCAGATCCCTAGCAACCTCTCGAACTTTGAGGTCCCCTCAATCATGTCCTGAGTATTCACCAGTGCGGTCCCTGCCAGTGCGTTGATGTTGTCTTTTCTTCTCCTAAATAGTTGCAAATCCTGAGAGCCAAGGGCCGCTGCCTTTTTGAGCTCTAGCTGAATCGAGCTCTTGTCCTGTCTCAGAAGGGATTGCACTTCGCTTATGGTTGTAGAGGAGAACGGACAAGTTGTCTCAGAGCGTGAAGCCGAGGGTCGAGGAACATTTTTGGAAGTAGAGGCCTTCTTCTTTCCTTCTTTGATCTTTGTAGTGCCCGAAGCTCTTGATTTTTTCTCGCCTAACATGACATCGAAGTTGCTCAATATCCGCATGCTTAATTTACAGCCTTCGCGCCCGCCTCAAAAAGACAATGTTTTATAGCCCTCGCATCACCGCAGCTTCGGTTAAAAGCACCACCGAAAAGAAGTTGAGAACAAAGGCAACCTTCCAACATCAACTTCAGATAGATAGGTGCACGCCCTACTTTCCAACCGATTCGATGAGTACTCCTTCCCCACCGCCGCACCCTTTGTCGCACCAAGGACGATACAACCAATAAGTCAGCAGGAAAATAAATGTTAGAAACATTCATAGTCAACAACGAAATTCGGGCGGCCTAATTTGAAATGCATACCGCTGACACTCATGATCGTGCAAATTCTTTTCGATGTCCTCCGCTTTTTCTCGCAAATGCTTGGGAAACTTAGCATATTGCTTAGATGGTCCGAATTGGCTAAGCAAATATTTAATTCCTCAGACAGATGGCGGAGCCGCTGCGCTCGCAACATACATTAGCAGGACAAGACATTGCAACTCCTGACTCTAGAGGTGGAAGCACTTCTAGCCGGGGTCCCGGTAGGAACTAACCCAAACACGGCCGCCACCGCCTATTGTCTTCATGGCGGATAGGCACTCATTGAGGCGATCCGGGCGTAATAAATATAGCTATCCAAAAAGTCACTGGGTATGTCATCGCGGCTAAGCCGGGTCAAGGAATTTTGATAATCCTCCTTTGCCCATTTCTTTGTATATCCAAGTCGCAACCAACGGCGCGGCGTATGTTCACCACGCCTACGCACAAACCTAATGGACTAATGTGGAAACACTTGAACGGTTTGCCACCCTCCTCAACCGCCCAAGAAGATATTCGCCTACTTTCCCGTAGAGGGACTCCTAAAGCTTTCTTTCCCATCTCTTTAGGCCCTTCGCCTTCTCCCATCCACCGATACTCACCGAACATAAGCATCAAATTCTCTGTGAATATGGGATGAGCTTGCCTCAAGGCAGCCATGTCTTGTAAAGGAAGTTTTTTCACTTCCTTCATGTATCTGACAAGGGCCCGCTCCATTGTTCCAATCTTCTTCAGCTCTAGGGCTCTGACTTTCATGGTACGTCTTCCAGTATAATCCTTGCTTCCCTTCAGGAATGTGGTGCCATCCTTGATCTCCTTCATCAGCCTTTGCAGATCTAGAGGATGCATAGACTTCAATGGGCGACAGGAATTGTTGGTGAACATTCTGAGCCTATCTTTGACTTCAATTTTTTCTCCCTTCTCATCCTTCAAACGGCCTTCGTAAAATAATCGGGCAATCTCGCACACTTTGACCACGACATTCGTCATCCGGATATACAAAGTAGTCATAGTCACACATAGTTGACTTTTTAATTGTTTGCAGCGCGACATCCACCCAATCCTACATGACACAGAAGGCATTAGATAAGGCCCATACACATAACCCAAATGTGCCTGAACGAAGGCAAATTGGGCTTTCCCAATTTCGAAAGTGTCCGACATCGAATAAATCAAACCGGGCGGCGCCCAATTTGTTCAACGGGTGCCAAGTAGGGCGCCCAATTTGGCACTTATTCGTAAATTAAGGCCCGCCCAATTTGAACAGTCAATCGACTTCAAACCGGGCGGGCCAATTTGCTCAGATTTGTGTGCCAACTTCGGCGCACGCTCTATTTGGCACCCGCTTCAGTAAATTGGGCCCAGCTTTGAATTCGCTTGTCGACAAATCGGGGCCAGGGCGGACGCCCAATTTGGCACTGCTGGGTAGCACGAACTATCAAGAATAATGGTTGAAGAACACTCACACAATAAGCTCCACCGACGGAGTGCCCGCTGTTCTTCTTCTTAGGCTTCCCGTGAGAATGCCCACCGGGTTTCGGCCGCCAAATTTCTTCAAGAATAATTTCTTCGTATAGCCTTCTTTGTTATGTCATTATTCTCCGGGCCGACACCTAACGCATCAATTGCCGCGGAGATTTCCTCGCCAGACTCCTAGATTTTTTGGCATAGAAAAAGAATATCGGGCCTCGCCAAGTGCTTTCTTAGGAGGCCATGCCAAAGCTTGTGTGACAAGCAGTTGAGCAACCGTGGTCGTATGGTTGCCATTAACAATCCAAAATTCTGCATTTTGCAGGTCTTCTGCCTTCTTCCATTTAATTGCTCGCCCTGTCTCTGGATTGAATGGTACGACATCAAAGATAGGGAGGGTGCATCCGATGGTCGATAAACGATTCATACAGAGTGTCCAAGTGTTCGGACTTATGACCCTACAAGTCATATTTGCCGGGCTTTATGCACATCGACTTCAATCTCAAGCCCACCCCCGAGGGTAGATTCTCCCCGCGGCTTGATGCTTGCAATGGCGCCTGGACAACTCATGCCCGCTTCCTCCCCGTGATGTCGCCACCGATGGAGTGAATTTCACGATCCGCCGTCTCTCCCGCTTTTCGCTTGAAGAAGCGTATAAAGACTCCTCTCCAACTATTTGGGCTCAGAGTGAGATGTCCCGCTTTGTGCCTCTTAGAGGACTGACCAGCTACATGTTGTCCTCTCTCGCGCTTAACGGGTTCCTTTTCGACGACCGCTCCTCTTCTCGTGACTCACCGGGGCGACCTTGTTGTTCTCGACATTCCACCCAATACAAGTTTAGGGCAGCTTTTACTGGGAATAGCCGGAGCCTGTCCTGCCTTCTTTGTTGTCGTTGTCGGTGTCTCCATGGGCGCTATGCGCCATGCTTTGGCCGCCTCACCCTTCTTGTATCTAGACTTAAGCCACTTAGTATCGTGATACTTTGGGTTGGTTTTTGCCTTGATACCCGTGAAATGCTGCTTTTGACCTCGTTTCGCTTTGTGTTCTAATATCCACTGCCTGACAACGTAGTAGCCATACAAGATATCAGTTCTTGATTTGATCCCCGAGAGCTCTAAACTTTCATATGAGTCTAGCACCCATAACAAGGTGACCTAGCAAACGCACTAATGACCTGTGGTGCAATTGCGATTCCTTTTTGAAAACACGAATTTGTATTTTTGACCTTTTTTAAAAAAAAAAAAAAAATCCGCACCAAAAAAAAAAGTTTCAATCCAAAAGTACACATTTAATGTAGGATCTACATTTTTGCTACAAGTCAAACTAAAAATAGTACTTTTTTAAAACACTAAAATGCAAGGGAAAAGAAATATGTCTATGCGCCAAGATAGATATGACAAAGATAATTGAATTAATATTTCACAAACGTTTTTTTAATATCAAGGGAACATTTGTTTTGCAAGAACTTCTTCTTCAAGATCGTAATCAATGAGCGCCAGATAGTGTTTTATGAAATAATAAGTCCATATATATGACCATTATGCCCTCGTGGAACTTCCTCACTTTCTCGAACATTTTTCTCCTCTTCAAGATTTTGAAGGTCTTCGATAATTTTCATATAACCAAATGCTCTTGTGTTCGAGGCTTTCTTTGTCTAAGCTCAAAACAAAGTTCTTTCAAAAATATTTTTCCGCTTTGTCCAGGTCCATGCGGCGCGACGCGAAAAAGTTTTTTGTTTGTTCAAGGCTATGCAACGATAGGCAAAATCTTCTTCGCTTGTCTCAAGGCTTATGCTCATAGGCAAAAGTTTATAGGCAAAAGCTTTTTGTTTGTCCGAGTTTATGCTCGATAGGCAAAAGTTTTTTTTGTTTGTTCATGTAAAACCGAAAATTTTATGCGTTTTTTGAGTCTCATGTTGTAAAAATAAAATAAAAAAACTAATAGCAACGTGAAAACAAGCACATCCAGAAGACAACCATAAATAATGAAAATGCAAAAAAAAAAAAAAACTTACACATTTGAATGACAATCTAAAAAGCAAGATTGATTATATTTTAAAAAGCAAGACTGATTATATTTTAGAACTTACAAGAATGTAACAAAGCAACTAACATACAATTGACATTAAAACATTCAAAAACTCATTGTCGATCTTTGCATAAGTATATAGAAGTAGTTGTATGCTTTAACAAATGCTAAGGTAAATTCCTTTGCTTTGCTTTTGTAAGTTTTAACTCGAAAACAACAATTACAAGTTGACTTTGTGGCATCTTTGCAAATAATAACATTTTCCAAGTTTTTACACTAATGAACATAGGAACCAAAGCATAAAAGCTCATAGAGTGGACACGCATATGTTATGCGGCATAGAATGAATGAAATAAACTAGCTACCGCCTATGCGCATGGCCGTGGAGTTTCTAAATAGTATGCCCCGCCTATGAGCGCATGGGCTTAGCACCTACAATTATAAGCGCCTATCCTATTAGTTCACGTGCTAGAGTTTTAGAATATATTGTTTGTTTATGCATGCATAGACAAACAACAAATTTTAAAAGCTCTCCCTATGCGTGCATAGACCACAGTTAAATTTTTAGCAACAAAGTTTTAAAGCTTTTGCCTATGCCCCGTGAGACAATGTAATTTCTTAATATGATTTTCCATTGAATGGTACGTAATGAAAATAGCTACTACATAAGGAAAAGCTTTTAGAGAGATGAAGAAGTTTTTAAAGCCCCTGGTCCTTCAAAGCTTCAAGAAATAATTGAATCCTAGATCTTTCCTCAATTATAACAACAAGATAACAATCTTTCTTGAGCATGGGTAGAAACTACCAAAATATAAAAAGGCGATGAATCCCGATCGACGATCTCAAAGAAAAGTGGGTTTTATCTGCAAATTTTTATGACCAGAATTACAATAATGAATAAAGAACCTGTAAAACGACCTCCAATTAGTTGCAAAACGACTGCAATATTATCATAACTTAGTTGTGGAATTGGACAAAAACATTCACCTGTTTCCATAAAATCTTGTGTTGTAGCTTAAAACACCGAGATAACAGAGCAAACAGATGATAGCAGCCAAACGGGTGCTCCTACATCTGCGAGTACCAATAAACAGTGTTGCATCCAATCTCATGGTTAAGCAAATAAATAGCACCTTCATTTAAAAATGCGTACCTTTATTTAAAAATGCATACTTTCCCAGTCAACATGATACACAGAATTAAGGCACTCCCAAAATGATTTTATGATTGCAATCTACTAAGTGACAATCAATTAGTTGAACATTACTATTTAAGCATTGCCAAATAATCTGGAAAAATGTCAAATGCCAACTAGCTGAAATATGGAAAATGTTTCATATGACCCATCCTGCAAAAAAAGAAGCAGCATGTTACATCGTCTATATATGTGAGATCCGACATGGAAAACGTGAGCACTAGGACAATGAAAACAATTTGCACTGTTAAAACAAATGCCTTGCATGCCATTCTGATGTCACACGGCCATTTTTTTGTTCTTTACCTTAAGAACAACATGCCAAATTTTAACTGCTTGCTGTTTCTCCTCTGATTTTGTGACACCTGATAGCTTGTAGGATCTGGAGGATTCAACAAAGAGAGAAGCGATGCTAATAAAAGGGTTGAACAAACAAAACTGTATACATCAAGAATAAAAAGCAAATACATGAATGAAAGATCAAATAGTACCAGAATGTTTACCTAGATCAGAAGCTCCCATCTTGCAAATGCTCCTAACAGTGGAGGTAGAATTTACAGGTCTAAAATCTGAGAACGAGATTGCAATAACCAATCTAGGCGGACCTACAACAGGCTGAAAAGTTAGTTAGCGCTTATCGTTTTCCCCAAATTTCCCGCCGCCCAACGAGAAACATAAGCTAATGATGGGCAAACAACAGCCTACTACATAAATCATTTTGACAAAGATGTTGAGGGAACTGAAGCTTCAAAATAGAGCCCCTGCCTTCAAGAACACAGGCTAAAGATGCGACATTGAAACAGACCGAAACAGGGAAGGCCGAAAACAGGGCAGACATGAAAATAAATTTGGGTTTCCGGTTAAACAAATTTAGCTTCCTGCCTCGACCTGATAGAGAAGCTTACCCGATAAGACCAAGAAATAGCGTTTGGAAATACAAATTTGAAATCCGGGTTGATGGCCCGCAACCGGCTCAATAAGAATTTAAACATATGAAAGCATGAGAAGCCGATCTTTGGAACAAAGTCCGGGCGACAAAGCCGATTTTTGGGACAAAGGGGGAAGACTCAAACAAAGAAAATATCTCTTTTCCATAATGCATAGCACATCACGAAGATTTGCCCATGCGCCGCATGGGCACTACCTACCGTGTCCTTTTCCTACCTACCCATTCTTTTCCACTACCTACTACTGGGTTTTTCTTTCGACCCTACTAGGTTCTTTTTTTCCTACCACCAATTTTTTCGACAAACCTACTAGTTTTAGTTCCGACCGCACATGTGCATATATGGACCTCTTAAACCTCGCGATATTTTATGAGCTTAAATGATATCTTTTTATTTATCTTTTTACCTCTTCTCGTGATTAATAAGAAAGTTGCCATGCCATGCCAAGATAGCTTGACAATTTTTTTTTCTAGATGGCTATGTGCACATAGCATGCTCAGTAACATTTTTAGCGATGGGTATACATGCACAATGTCTTGGTGTGTCTTGTTTGTCGCTTGTCTTGTTTGTCGCACATTTTAGCCTTTAGTTTTGGTCAAGATTCTAGTGGTTCTTCAATTTCTCCACTTTCCGTGTGCATCCCAAATTCACCTAACAGATTCTAATTTTACACCTAGTTTGAGGTGTAAAATTAACAAAACGAAAAATTTCCAAGAACTTTGGACCCTAAAATGGGTCACGAATTGTAAATTGAGGGCCATTTTTGTAATTGACCCCCTAAAAGTGGCAAAATTTAAGGTTTTTTTAGGGAATCTTTGAAAGATTCTTTTTTGTGGTGTAAACGCAGGTCATTAGTGCGTTTGCTAGGTCACCTTGTTCCATCCTCTATGAGCGCAAGATTGTGGGCTTTCCTTTATACTTGCCTGCATCATACATGGCTCGTAGCTAGAAAGTGGAACCTTATAACGGACGAAAAGCCCGATCTATGGTGTCTTCAACATCGATCAGGAAGTCATCATTGTTCTCAGGCGAGACCTCCATGTCGACGACGATACCCGCCGAGTTCATTTTTCCTGTCCCTTTCTTGCAAAAAAAAAAAGCAAAAGATCCTTGAGGTGGTTTGTCCGGGACCTGTGGTGAATATTCCCTATCTCTATGCACCAAGACCATTTCCTCAAAGAACATTAAAACTTCATGGGGCACTACAGTGATGCCAAAGAAACGCTTCTTTCTTTCTTCTCGTTTTGCTTCCTCTCTTGCTACAAAATTCTCAGAACTGGTGCGGGACCAGAACTCGAAAGTACCGCTTTGTTCAAGGCCATAATTCCTACACAACGGAAAGTATTGTTAGAAGACGGGCCCAGCAAAAGTTCACACGGAATTTATTTGTCGAGCTGAAATTGGGGGTCCGCCCAATTTCCGTTGCTGGGCAATGGTGAAACTATTAACACTCATGGTGAGACTTGGGGCTGAAGAGACGGTTGCATCATAGAGGCCAAATTGGGCACCCGCCCAATTTGGACGCATCCATTTACACACCAAATTGGGCGCCCGCCCAATTTGCTTCTGCCCAAGTCTTCAGCCGAAGGAAGTCGTGGTCTCCTTCAAATAAATTGGGCGTCCGCCCAATTTAAAGCAAGGGAGAAGTTCCTTCAATGGCCCATGAGTGAAGTTGAAAGTAGTTAAGTTACCCCTCGAATAAATTGGGCGGGCGCCCAATTTAATGGAAGGGTAGCCTTCTGGAGAATAAGGCCAATGTTGTCCAAAAGCAAGTTCTGCACACAGATATGCATTTGTGGGGAGCAGTGAGGCATCTTGAAGAGGTTAATTTGTCAGCCAGAGGCCAATTTCCTCAAAGCAAAGGTGGGATACCCCGAGGTTTATGATATGGCATACTCAATCAGCAAAGCGCCGTGAGATACCGCCAAGTTTATATTAAGATAGTAGTCCAAATTTTACCTTTGCCTCCCCCGTGGGTGGGGCTTAGATGCCATCAACTCGATAAGATTCCTTGGTGTACAGGCATTCCAAGGCGATAGGACACTCAACAGAGGAAGGCGCCAACAACAAGGCGACAAGCAAATTGAAAAACCAGCGCCATGCTCGATCCGGCCGACAAATTGGTTTCGGAAGATAGTGCTACCGGCGTGATAGGGCGAAATGAGTTTGTTGGGTAAAAAATATGAAGGCGACAGAGTATTAAGCGGAGCAGAAAATGCCAAAGAAGCACAGAACTTTCTAAAACTGCAGTCGAGGAGAATGAAGTGCTTTTAAAAGGGTATGGACCTTTCATGCACGCAAGACAAGTGTCGTGCATGTAAGAAATTGGCCTTTTTCAAATAAAAATGGACCGTTGATAGGTTCGAGTGTGAGGAATTAATTGTGGACCTCATTATTAAATGCACGGAGAATTTGAATTTCAAATCCATCATTTAAAGCCCGCCCAACTTTAATTTTAATCATGCACGTGTCCCACGCATTGTAGGCGGGAAGTTATGTTCAAAAGTTCGGGGCGGGACATATTAGTTCGAAATTAGGGGGGACATTTAAGTTCGAAAATAGGGGGAATTTACATTCAAATTTTGGGGGGAATTTGTGTTTCAATGTAAATGCGATCAAACCTTTTGATTTTCTCGCTACTCTTTTTCTCGCCTGCTTGGCTACTCTTTTCTTCAAGACGCAAACATCTTCGGGCCATACTCATGGCGACAAAATCTCCAAAGGTTTGTGTCCGCCCACGCTTTGTACCGCCTCTAGCGCCATGTGTGTAATTGCCATGAAACTAATCTGAAAGGATGTGTGTGTCCTCTTCATTCACGCCTTTTCATTCACACCTCTTCATTCACGCCTTTTCGATGGCGCCTGTTGATTCACTCCTCATCATTCACGCCTTTACAAATTTTTGACTGGTAACGAAGAGGAACCGGGGTGGTAGTTTGGTCACAGTTAGGAAGTTTGTACTTTGACATCTACTGTCACATTTACATATACTCTAAGTTTCGATGCAGTCCTTCCTTTTCCTGAAATTGGTGTGCAGGGAATGTGTGCTTGCTTTGTGTAATCTTGAGTATTGAGTAATCTCCATGCTGTTTTCTCCATGCTCGTTTGTTTGTCCCCAAGAACCTTCCTAATAAGTCCACCCTTGTTTGCAGTCAGGCCCTTTCCAATGCTCAATTGTATTTGTTCTAGTAGCTCAATGATAATTCCACTTAGGTGTGCAGTCCAACCCTCCCCAATTCAATGGAAGGGGGTATTTTAGTGTCTGCCTCGTTCAGGTTCATCTACACAAAGGGACAAATTGGGCGGCCGCCCAGTTTGTCCCTTTGTGTAGATGACCAGATAGGTGAAATTGGCCGGGTGGGCGAATTGTATCTCAAGTTGTGCCTATTGTGCCTTTTCCTACATTGAAAGAAGCTCCCAACGTGGGCAAATTGGGGGGTCCCCAACTCGCTTTTACCACCACACCGAATGTGTTTTCTCAGATGGCGCCTAAATTGGGGCCGAAGTTTCTACCTTCTTTACAGTTTTTCTATTAACCACGCATTAAATTGGGCTGGCTTCAATTTGTCCGCACATCATGGCCTGCTCGAGCGAGAACTTTTTGTTGTACCCCAAGTGTGACACCGACGCATCAATACTAACCTTATATAAGCTTCTTTTCGTTCTAATTGGGCGTCGCCAATTTGCAAATAAGGGGAATCTAAGGACCTCATATGTAAAATGGGCACCCGCCCAATTTCATTGTCCGTGTAACCATTGAATGGCCATCCACCATGTCCTTTGCATTGCTTTCTCGTCTTCCTTACTCGATTTTAACACTGCTGAAATCCTTGTGCAGGTTGTGTATCTCTACCTCAATGAACATCTAGTAGCAAAGGGAGTTGTGGGGCAAATGACACAATGCCACTTCAAGAAAATACGGAATGGAGTAGTGAGCGTAGGTGTGGAGGAAGTGTTCGAAGGCCACCATACCCTTCCTTGGCCAACCCGTGATGCAAACACAATAGCGGAAGCGAGGGGCTCATTCGTTCTCTGGAGAAGTGAAGATGCTCGTGAGTCGTCTGCTAACGACGTCCCCAGCAAAAGACAGCGGATAGAGGTGGGAAAGGAGACACAACTGCTGACAAGATATACCCTTCTTGAGAAGGATTGTGAGATATGGCACTCCTGCGACTCCATTATCACCGGAAAGGGGTTCATTTCATTCATTGGCCCCGATGATGCAGTTTGTGACCAGTTTCTGGGTTTCAAGTTTGTGGGAGTATCTCAGAATCGAGGGTTTCCTCCCCTTTCTCGGTGAACATCCGCTGTTAGGGTTGCTTTGCGGTACCGCCAAACCGGGATGCTCGCCGATGGAACAATGACCTCGTCCGTTTGATGGAATAAAGGTCTCGAGATATTGACCGCAACACCGCAACAGAAGCGATATAGTGTCCAGCCAAAGGGAGCTCGTGAGCATCGGGGCACCCAAATTATGAGAAACGACATTACACTTTTCATTCCCGACAGCCCAGAAGGTTGTAAGGCCACCAAAGCTTGCTCGTGATCACCACTGTAATGCTATCCTCAGTGTACAGGAGGACCTTGTGCTGCAAGAATAGGTGTTGCGGCCAAGTTCTCTACGAACCAAGTTGTTAACATGCTTAAAGGAATTCCTTGCCATGAAATCAAGTGATAGGGTTACTTTTGTTTATGACATGTTCGGCAACAACATGAAAGGTCAAGAGTGGGACGACTAGTGCCGCAAGGGAATCTCGCTTATAAAAAGGGCGGGTATCTTGGTCTCGATCTCAAAGTCGCATATCTGAAATGGAAGGCCCAATTCCTTGAGGGTGCACGGAAGGCCGAACATGGTAATTGTGGCACCTTGAAGCCTCGCTCCTCGACATTGGCATGTGAGGCCGTGTTTTCCATGTTTGTGAGGGAAAACTGTGAATCCTTGCCCCACCGCAGCAGGAGAAACGAGGAGGGGATAAGAGAGAACGTCAGGAAGTTGCTTGGCAATGTTTACCAAGTCCAGCATTCTAGAAGAGGTTAATGCTGAGGTTGTGGCATTGACTGGCAAGAAGGTATCAACGACAGGTTTTCATAGAACGTGGAGGCGAGGCTTCTGGGATGTCAGTATCACAAAGAAAATTGCATTCTCCAAATGCGATACGTGTGAGGTGATCCATCCTATATTATAAAATTATGAAATTATGATGTATGTCTGTCTTGAGTCTCGCCCTAAAATTGGATGGCTTAGATTGAAGCCCTAAATCGGGCGGTCCTGGAAGAGGGAAAATTGGTTCTCTCCGTGATCGAGGAGTGGAGAAGGTAGCGAGTGGAGGAGGCAGCGATTGCCGGACCTACTTGCCTTACCATCAATTGCTTCTGCTCTTTGAAATTCTTTTAGCACAAAACAAAGCAGGGGATTGCGTGCAAAAGCGTGGTCGTGATGAGCCTCGTAACATAGTCATTCAACTTCGCCCTAAATCGCATAGCTCAGATCTTTCTACCCATCGGCTAAGAGAATGGGTCGGATGGATGTAGATTAGACTAGGACGCATCATCTTAGCCGGGGTTGAGCAGATGGTGCCGCCTACTTTGAATGCCTTTGCCGCAGCCGTTCGATAATGCTCCCTACCAAAAGGTAGACGCCGAGGAATCACCGCGAACTAAGCTTGCATTTTGGGGTAGACTTCGCGGCTTGCAACTATCCATCATTTGCAGAGGTAAGTTTTGGCATTTGCGCACGCCCTGCTGGTACATCCTTATATTCAAAAAAAGTGGTCCAATAAGCTGTATTTCATTTATGCTTTGTGGCAGAGGCCAAAGTTTGCAGAGTGATGGTGTAAAGAGCAAGATTCAAAAAGGAGATGCTTAAAATCTAGGAAGGTTACCACAATCTTGAAGCCTCAAAATGGTAGGATATAAATTTTGTAGTAGCATAGATAGAAAAAGCACCATGGAACCGAAAATGAAGTATGTTTAGTTTGAAGAGGGGAGATATTGCAAAATAATACCATGCCACCCCTTTTGATGCAGTCATAGACTGTAGAGGCCAACTGCGGTTCCGTGCTTAGAGAACTTCAGGTTTGAACCTGTTTTTTGCGTAGATTAAATTTGTTTGTTGGCACTATGGAGCTTGATTTCTACTCTGTTTTTGTAATGTAGCACATATGGGACGAGATTAGAGAAACCGTAGTACACCGAGATTAAATGCTTCTTTGGCTTGAACATGAATGCTTAGAAGTCATACTGTCCGAAGGTAGATAGTGTTAGTTGCCGTAGCTCTCCTTCACAAGCTCTTGCAATCAACAAGAGTCCCAAACGCAGGTACGACCTTCTTTAGATTTCCATTTGCAAGCAAATAGGCACATCTAAGAGAAAAAATATCCTTGCGTAAAGCTTTTCCCCGCTTATGCCAAAGAATGGGTTTTAAACAAAAGTCATCAAAAGTAGCCGAGGAATGTTGCAAAGGACTTGGTAATCTCACGTGCATTAGCCCGTAGACATCAGTGTCGTTGTTCATGGATCTTCATTTGTGTTTTCTTTGGTGCAAAAGCTAACCCAACTCATGAAGAACACATAACGCAGATTAAAGGCAAGTTCCATTGATGGAGGGCCATCTCTCGTAAGTCGCTTTACTACCATTCTAAGTGTTTTAACATTTTGGTATCCATGTCCGCTATGGTATTTTTCAAACTTATTTAGCATCAAGTCGGGGCAAATCTAGTCTAGGTAGACTCATGTTGCTAATTCATGCATTTTAGTTCTTTGTTTCATTCGTATTTAAAATTCATATAACATGATTTAGACCGCAGCAGACCTCCCAAAAACATTGGTCCTTTGGTGTATTAAGGATACTCAAGCTAGAGCCATCGTGGCATTTGCCAATGCCGGAGGTGTAATTTATGGCGAGATGGAACTCGATATCACCGCTAACCTTGAAGGAATTGTTATCGATGTGATGAAGTTTCGCTACAAAGATGCCCCCAATGATCGGCTTTATGCTATTTTTACCTTTTTTTTTCAGCCTTTGTTTATGTTTAAAATTCCATCCGCTTATTGTAGCTCCTTGCTCGTGGTAGCCAAGTCGCTAATGCCTTTTTCTTTTTCAAATATGGTTGCTGGCATATAGCCCGGCTATCAGAAGTCTTAAGCTTGAAGATGAACGTTTTAAAGATCCTTCTGCATTCATCTACCATATTTCTGATATTCTTCCATATATGCTTGACCATTTAATTACTTACAGTGGGCATGGAGCAATTCAAAGTTGATGAGGGTGGTAAAAGAACATCGTCAAGATCTTGGATAGTGTGACCAAGTTGTATTCATAAGATTGGAATTTCAAGGGTCTTTCAACACTGTAGATGTCAGTAGGTAGTGAAACATTCTCATCACTATTGTTTACGATTGACCGCATATGTACAAGCAGCCAATAACATTCCTTTTTTGAAGAGGCCAATAACATTTTGTAATTCTCGACTTGACAATATGCTCAATATGAGAGGCATCATGATCCGGGCCAAGCTTTTGTAGTAGGGCTTAAATAAAAGTCAAATTGAATTTTCAAATGAGTAGTGGCGCTTTGAAGTATATTGATGGCGATGATGTGGAGGATTTAAGACATGTTCTGCATTGTATTTTATTTGTTAGTAGGCCAATAACATTTTCGTAATTCAGAGACTTGACAATATGCTGAATATGAAGGGCATTATGATCTGGGTTAAGCTTTCGTCTCAATCATCTCTTAGTTTGTTCTCTTTTCTTCTTCTAACACAATCTCTTGGCAGATTCTTGGTATGACATTCGATGTTGCTTGCCATAGACAAAAGCTTCAGTGCCTATGCAAAGCATATCTCTCTACATTGTTAAGCATTCCTTTAGTTGGGATAATTTAGCTCATGTACAATGGAATCCTTAGATTGTTCTAGGTTTCTACAATACTACAAACTTATGAGTGTCAATATTGCTCATTCATTTACAATGTCTAAATACGAAACAAGTTTGATATACAGTTCTCAAAAACCTTACACATTACTACCAAAAACCTTACCCCAACAACACTCATGAACAAATATTCTTTGTGTACAAATATGAATATGGAGTGCTCAATCCGGGTGGGCACTTTACTAGTACAAAGTTACTGAAGACCAAAGATGAAGGAGAGAGGAGGATGCTGCATGATGAAAGAAGAGCGCATAGACTAGAGCAGCCCTCGTGGTCGCGACACAAGATCGGGTCGGGAGATTATACTCCCACAGTATCCCGCCAATATCTTTGTATTATTCACGACAAAATGGATCAAGCGAAAACAATGATTCCAAAATTGCAACAACTGCGAAGTCTCTCCGAGACTTGACAAGCTCAAAACGCCATTGATCGGTGCATTGACTCACGGTCATGGAAATGGAAGCTATGGATACTTTGCCCCGACTTATAGCCGCATCTAATTTAACTTCCATGTAGGTTCTTTGAATAGCATCTTGAAGAGATTAGAGATGGGGCACGAGTATGCAGTGAGGCCACCGTCGCCGCCTCAATCATCTCTTCCAAAATGGGTGTCCTCCTGGCGAGACACCACGGCCTTGGCGCCAAAGTTGTCACTATCCAATAGCAAAGATACCGCTAATTTGCCACAGCAGAGGGACCATCATTGAAGCCTCTGCCCAAGATACTTTATTTGCAAAAATGGACAACGATCCGACGTAACAAGAATAGGTATGTCTTCCTATCTTTCTTACCTAGTATATCTTGGTGTGTTTGAAGAGATTGAGCTAGGGTTCATGATGCCCTGGCCATACACATGATGATATCGATGCCTTGTTTGGTAACTTGTCCACATCTTTAAAGAAGGATGAGGTGCTCACAATGCCGTAACTACTTTATGAATTCCACAAATGCAACTTGAATACACCCGCGTCTCTATGTTGTTGACAAAGTTCGATTGGAAGGGTTTTATAGAAGGCTACATACCGTGATGGGGATGATAGATTGACAGTCATACCACCTCTAACTTTCAGATTCGCTATGAATGGTGATTGGCCACCATGTATTACAAAAAAACTCGACCCACTTACTTGGATTGGTTGCCTCACGGTGGAATAAAGATGTGGAAAGAAAAGGAGGACGGAAGCCCATGATGCCGCTTGATATCCTAAGTCGCTCTCCCAAGAAATCTGAAGGACCTTGGCCTGCTATAAACAAGATCCACAAGCATATATTGCATTGGGTTGCTTGTTCAACTAGTAACAAGGGTGCTCCGTAACACAGCCAAGTACTTACGCTCACGCCCACGATTGAATATTGATGAAACTCTTGGAAGAACTGGGGAACATCGCCAGCGACGGGCACTTATAATGACTTCTGGCCACGTACTAGGCAAGCGCAAGCTCCACCTGATGTAGCTGTAGTGGTGGAGCCAATTGCTACTATCACTCCTCCTTATGTCGGCCCCTGGAAGGACAAACCTGTACCGGAATTCAATCCATACAAAGATTTGAAGAAAGGTATGTTTATTATGGCACGCCCTGATGATGTGCTGTGCCCAACTTGGGTGGGCCTAGCTACTGAGGAGCCACAAATAGATGATAAGACAGAGAACTTTGAGACTATTCTGGTGACTTGGTGGGAGCCAATCCCAGTGAGGAACCAAGTCTACCCAGCTAATTATGCCAATTGCTGGAAGAAGAGATGGAGGCCAACGACTGCAAGTGACCGCATAGAGCTGGAGACTATCGACTACGCTTGGGAGCCATCAAACAAGAAGAGGATACCTAATACTATTAAGATACCCGTGCATGCTGCTGAGGCATATGCAGCACTCGCAGGGGATGTCAACTAGTGTATGAAAAAAGAGTCATTCATGCGTGTACTAAAAAATGGTCCATAAATTCAGGTATTGTCCACAATTAATGAAATTGTGCTTACTACATTTGCAATTTCAGATGTTGTATTTGTATTTTAATTGTTCTATTAAGAAGATTTTTATTCTAGCTGTTGAAAGTTTAAATTATGTGCTTGGTTTTTGTTTGTTTGCAGTCTTGCCGCATGCCTCACTCTAGCGCTTACAAATCTTGGTAACATTTATATAGAATGGTGAGTCCTCCAAACAGATCGCCTTTTCCTCAAATCTTCTTGAGCATTTTTATTGTTGTATGATGGCACCATGCAGAATATGATAAGCGCTGCAGCAGCCTAGCTTCTACAGGCGACTTTGAATGTGAATGTGAAAAAATCCACCATTTGCATCTAATGCTTACTGGCGTGCACATGTTCCAGAAGTGGTAGAATTCAGGTCATCTAGACCGCAGGTAAATGCACGTCTTGTCATTGTATTCACCTCCAACACGAGGTTGGCACTCTGTATATGAGAAAGATATAATCGATCAAAGGGAGCAAACTTATAAAGTGGTAAACTTGAAAATCTATGACTTTACCTGGAATCGCCTTCAAATCTCATACGGCCACTTAAGACCACCTACCTCAAAAATACACAAGGGGTCAAAGGAAGAAAATCTACCACAAAGACAATGAAGAAAATAATAAGTTATTTAGACTTATCAAAACTAACTTACTTTCAGAGCTTTCGCTCAAAAGGAGCGTGCATAGCATTCTCTATAAACAGAAAAGATTGTTGTAATCCAATTAAATACTTAACCACCACCACCACCACCACCACCACCACCACCACCACCACCACCACCACCACCACCACCACCACCACCACCACCACCACCACCACCACCACGAAATATTAGAAATTTAAATGATAGAAACACTTGTGACACTTTAGATCTGTCATCACTGCAACACAAAAGTTGTGAAAACATGAACAACAAATTATCATCAGCTCAGAAATTTACCCTATTCGCAGTTCTGCTAGAGATTGTAACCACCGCTACTAGAATACATGCTAATAGAATCTTGTGCAGTATAATGTCAGCTATACTTACTGATGGATAGTTTTTCACTTTAAGTGGTGGTTTAGAGGAAATTAAGTTACGCGTTGTCGAAGTTTCATGGAAGAAGGTCGTTAACAGCATAGCCTGTAGAAGGGTCCCTTAGAATGAATGACCAGTTCAAAATTCTCCACCTTTCATCTCAGTCTCTGATCCGGCGGCCGAGGCTGAATGAAGAATTGAATGTTTTTTGGAGTTGCTCTAAAGAAATGAGACTGTCATTACCGCGCAAAACAACTGTGGCATCTTGGGCTGAAGAAGGGGCCGGATTTAAGGTATTTTTGGTCGGAAATACTCCATCAAATGCCTTATTCAAGCTCCAGAATAACGGAAACACAATCAACATACTTGAGAAAAATGGAAGGAGTTTATTTGTGCTGGGTTTAGAGCTTGATTTCATCATGTGATGAGAAGAAAAAAGGGCAGCCGCAGCTGTCTGGAGCTCGGATTTTTGCCATAGCCAGTATTATTAGAATCAGAAGCATTTGTCCGGATCATCTTCCCGCAAGGCAGAGGCCCATTTGCAAGGCTCCGTTTCCCTCTTTCTTTTCGATTCAAAACAGGACTACAAGGAGATTCAACTTTAGAAGGGATTTTAGATTCAAATTCTTCCCTTTCTCGAGCAAATTCTAGAGCACCCACATGAATTTTTTTCTTCGAAGTTGGGAAGAACCCACTAAAGAATCAAATGCCAGGGGATAAAACACCTGAAGAATTTTCCTTTTCCGCAAAGCCAAGCTAAAATCCCTCCCCTAAGCTCTAAGAAGGGCCCTTTTTTTGCAGAGGGCATTCATAAAAACTACTTACAGAGAGTTTGATGAAAAACGATTTGCTCCTTCAATGTACAAAACAGAAGGATGGGAAATTGATACCTTTGATAGAATGAAACCCTGCAAATCCAAAAATTGAGCAAGTGATGATGCCGCGTTCCTTCTGATCCTGCAAAAAATAAGAAATAAAAAGGGCAATGCTTCTATAACTCTGAAAATTGAAGGCAACATTAGCTTTTCTAGCCCTCATACCTGATTACACTAAAACCTAATCGTTCTCTCAAAATTGCTCTCTCATAACATCACCGAAATCGTCATCTCAGCCACTCTCCTAGAAGCGCCAAAGTAGCTCATGTCCAGCACCCTCATAGTCAATTGGCATGGGAGGTGGACGTTGAATACTGCCATGTAGGGCGCAGGCGTACCTTTCTCATGCAAAACTGACCGTATAACTTGGTCTCTAGGGTAATTTCATCATTCCGAACGATGTGGCCAAGTCGAATCTCCATTTCGGGGCCTTCGTAGCGCCCGAACGACAAAACACTTCGGTTTCTACACGGTCGCCCACAGGACGCTTTGCGGTTTGATAAGTTTCCCCAGACCGATCTTGGATTTTTCTGGGCCTGCCTGAAGCAGGGCCCATAAACGGAGGATTCAACGGTCAGATAGGGGAACCGAGCTCAGGGAGGGTGGTCATTAACGTACGTCCCCCCAGGGGAGCGCTGCCAGGAAAGGCTGCCTCGGGAACTTTTTTGGGTCCCTTCTCCTGGAGTCCTTATCCCCTCCTGTGAGGAGGCCTTGCAAGGTCCTGGCCTTGTTTGACTTGGAGAAGGGTCCCAGCTCGGCTGCCCAACAACGGGCTGCACGGACCGCTCTAATGCTAACTCCTTGATCAAACCTTGTCTCGAAATTTGAAAAATTGGCCTGTATACTAGTGATGCCTTAGCAAGCCAGCTGGCAAAAAATCGGAATTTAATTCCGTGCTATGTATTAATTACGAATTTATGGATGCCTTGCTACTGCAAAAGTGGCCCTCAACTTCGGATTGCCACATCAGGAGGAGTGCAGATCCAAACTCCATTCCACCAGTTCTGCTTGCTTCGTGTTCCTAAATGCAGCCTCTCGGTCAGGTCCCAAGTGCAAAGGACCAAAACTCGGCCCCCAAAACGCAAACCCTCCAAGAACCT
This sequence comes from Isoetes taiwanensis, assembly GCA_021234155.1. NCBI lineage: Eukaryota > Viridiplantae > Streptophyta > Lycopodiopsida > Isoetales > Isoetaceae > Isoetes > Isoetes taiwanensis. Next base: position 1,650,284 of record JAJEKV010000059.1, on the reverse strand, counting down.
AGAAACTCACAGGGTTTATGTTTCGGAGGCCTTATCCTTGTCAGATTCAGCCAGGACCTTGCGCTGCATCTTGAAGTAGGGGGGTGTCCAGGCCAGAGCACGGGCCCTAAAAACCCCCCGGAAGCAGCTTGCGCCAAAAGTCCTCTTCCGAAGACCTTGGCGACTGACGGGCAAGCTCCCCTATCTGGAACCATGATTTGGCTCTTCCATTGGGACCAAAGCGTCGACATTGCCCTGGCGACCACGTTTCGTGGCTAGAAGACCACCCACTCTCCCAGAAGCGCCAAAGTAGCTCATGTCAAGCACCCTCGTAGTCAATTGGCATGGGAGGTGGACGTTGAATACTGCCATATAGAGCACACGCATTCCTTTCTCATGCAAAAAAAACCGTATAACTTGGTCCCTATGGTAATTTCGCCATTCCGGACGATGTGGCCAAGTCGTATCTCTGTTCCGGGGCCTCTTGAGTGCCCGAACGACAAAACACTTCGGTTTCTACACGGTCGCCCGCAGGATGCTTTGCGGTTTGATAAGTTCCTCCGGACCGATCTTGGATTTTTCCGAACCTGCCCGAAGCAGGGCCCATGAACGAAGGATTCAACGGTCGGATAGGGGAACCGAGCTCAGGAAGGGTGGTCATTAACGTACGCCCCCCCAGGGAGCACTGCTAGGAAAGGCTGCCTCGGGAATCTTTTTGGGTCCCGCCTCCTGGGGTCATTGCTCTCCCCTTCTGTGAGGAGACCTTGCAAGGTCCTGGCTTTGTTTGACTTGGGGAAGGGTCCCAGCTCGGCTACGAACCACTCTAATGCTAACTCCTTGGTCGAAACCTTGTCTGGAAATTCGGAAAATTGGCTTGTATGCTGGTGATGACTTAGCAAGCCAGCTGGCAAAAAATTGGAATTTAATTCCGTGCTATGCATTAATTATGAATTTATGGATGCCTTGCTACTGCAGAAGCGGCCCTCAACTTCGGATTGCCACATCAGGAGGATGGCAGGTCCAAACTCCATTCCGCCAGTTCCGCTTGCTTCGTGTTCCCAAGTGCAGCCTCTCGGCCAGGTCCCAAGTGCAAGGGACCAAAACTCAGCCCCCAAAATGCAAACCCTCCAAGAACCTGGCAACTCACAGGGTTTATGTTTCGGAGGCCCTATCCTTGTCAGATTCGGCCAGGACCTTGCGCCGCATCTTGAAGTAGAAGGGATATCCAGGGCAGAGCACGGGCCCTAAAACCCCCCGGAAGCAGCTTGCCCCAAAAGTCCTCTCCCGAAGGCCCTGGCAACTGACGGGCAAGCTCCCCTGTCCAGAACCATGAGTTGGCTCTTCCATTGGGACCAGAGCGTCGACATTGGATGTGTTTTTTCTTGGCATATGCATGTTGGCAACACCCATGCTGGAAAACTGCTTTTCGAACTTCAAACGCAGACGTCACGCCCATCCTCGATCGTGACTGAATTTTCGCCCTTCATTCGGCCGTCATTCAAATTTCCTGAGCGGGAGGGAGATTCTTTTCTTGGATCGTTTAGGCGCCGGAGCAATTTTGCAATTCGAAATGGGAAATGGCGGTGTAGTCTCATGTTCTTGAGAAATTTCTTGCAATTCATTGCCTTCCTATCTTCCTTGGCCAAGAACCGAGTGCAATTTGATCTTGGCCCAATTCTATCAGGCTTACAACAATTTCAGCAGCAATCCAAAAGATTTATGGAGTGCTGCCTTAGTTTCAGCAAGAATTTTGATGACAAGATGATTCCTGGTAGAGGTATGTCAGATGCTTACTGCCTGTTCTTGACTGCTCTGACACTTAATTTTTCATTGTTGTGCCTTAATAGGAGAAGACGAACCTGCTGCTGTCCAAGATGAAACAAGAACAGAGGATATTCAACATGAAAACAGATATGAAGGTATGTCGTTAGTGCTTGTTTAGTGCTGTAATAAGCAATGAATTTTGTAATGATATTGAATGTACAACTTTCATTTAAGGTGGTGGATGTTTCTGTCAAGAAGCACATGCTCAAGTTGTGCAGAATGACACAAATGCGGAAGTAGAGGATCCAGGTAATTCAGGATTTATTTTATTGTTGTTTGCTGGTCTAAAGAGAAACTTCATGAATAACCTTAGTTCTTGATTTATCTTTCCAGATATTGGTGGTGAATTTTGTTATGAAGAAACACAAACTGATTTTATGACAGAGAAGGCACATGGTGAATTCATTCAAAATGAGACACATGCTCCAATGGATATTGAAGGTACGTCAAGTTTTATCTCCAATTGTTTTTTCTGTATCCTTTATAGAATTAACTTTTGTTAGCTTCTTTAGGTGTTCTTTTTAGGAAGAAGGGAGCTGAACAAAGAAGAAAAGAAAGACAAAGACAGAGAGAAAGGGAGGCTGCAGCTGATGAAAAGGCCAAGCTGAATGATGATTTCAGCACAAAAAAAAAAAAAGAAAAGAAAAGATTGTCAAAGAATATTGGCAAACTTGTTAATAATATTTGTAGGAATGCTAGTAAAAAAGATAGGGAAGATATTCTAAGGGGTGCAGCCAAATGGTTGCCTGGTCTAGGTGTTTAAACCACCAAAGAATTCAAAGCAATGAAAGCTATAGTGGACAATTTGAAGGATTCATTTGCAGCCCACTTACAGATGCATGGAGAGCAAGAAGTGCTTGCCATGGCTTTACTCATCGCCGACCAAGGGCCTTTGCAAAGCAACTAAATCAATAGAAGAATTGTCTCCGCTGTCGTTAAGGAAGACTTCCCACAACATGGGGAAGGACCATGGTCAATGTTTAAGAAAAGCACTCAAGTGACAAGCTTTATGATCGAGGGAAACTTGTGGTTGACTTTTGGAGGAATGACACTAGAGTGTCACCTTGCAAAAAACATGTGATGAAGATCAGACTAGGCAAAGGAGTGAATATAATGCATCCCTTGCATTTTCTAGAGGAAACTCAAGTAAGTGTTTCTATATTGATTTTCTGTTGCCTTTTTAAATTCTTTTTATAACCTGTGAACTTGCACTTGCAGGTTACTTTCTATAAGCCGCTTATCGCTAGCTGTGATTTCCTCCACCCGTAAAAATTTTAGGTAGATTCTAATTTTAACGGAAACCCTTCTGGATTAAGCATGGGAAACCCTTCCGGTCCGAAAGTGTTTCCATGCTGAAGCTTGGAAGGGTTTCCATTGATGTGTTTAATAACCCAAATCGGGCGGAGATAGTGTGAGCGCATCCTCTTGATCTAACCAACATGAAATTGCCCGCATATCTATAACGATTAATCATAGTTGCCCAAATTTTAGCACTAAAATCCACATATCCTCTCAATCTATCTCCACCGGACACACAAAAAGAAAAAAAAAAACAATCAACATCCAGTCTTGTCGATGAAAACCGGAGCAAAATCAGAAAAATCATTCCCCCCCAAGTAGACAACAAAAAAATCAACATCTATCGCTATCGATCCAGCCGATGAAACCGAAGAGGTCTCACGTAATCTAAACCGAAGAGGGTCATTATATGATCCCACCAAAAAAGAATAACCGATCCAAAACCAATGGCCAAGATAAGTGCCCTCCGTAATATTCTAAAAGAATCGCTCTACAACAATATCAATTATATATGTTTAACAATTGGTGCAACAAATTCAACTCATCTACGCAAGTAAATTTTCTAGCTGGCAACCCAACGCCTTGTTTAAAACCAAAGTATTGATCGACGAGATGGAGACTTTTCTTATTCTTGCACTTCCGCCTTCTTCGCCAGGAATATTTATATTGTTTTCACTATCTCTCTCCTAAAACAAGAATGTAGACCAAATCCTAGTTGATATAATTATTCCAACCAGAGACATTGGCGGGCAGAGAAAGCAAGAAACCCTGAGCAAAAGGGGCGTCTTCCTTGCTCAAGACACCGCAGATCCTCTAAGATGCCTTAAAGGTCGGATTTATTGGGTAAAAATTTATATCCCTTGCTATTTTGTCTCTGGGTTCCAATTGCTATATGCCACATTTTTTTTTTCTTTTTGTTTTAAGTTGCCTGTGACCAATTCTGTCAAAGTCATGGCATAAATGCACAATCATTCCAGGCATTGAGCATGATGAGGAAGCTAAAATTTCATGCTGAGGATATAAGGCGACTGATAGATCTCCTTATTTCTCAAATGAAATACATGGAACTATTCCTAAGCTGCAAAGGAATCGATGAAATTTGAAATGGTATTATCTATTGAACAGATGTTTTTAGAGCTTAGAGGCATGATTGATAGGCATGTTAACATCTTTATGTAGCTACCGTCTAGATTGTTTTCTACATATGGCTACATTTTTGAATCATGTCCACTACCATAAATTTTGGAAGGGCAGGAGAATGTTATTTCCTATATACTTTGATAAGCTGTTGCTGTTATTAGCTCACATGGTTCCTTCTAGCAGTCTCTACTTGTAGCTTGACATTGATGCCTAGCCGATTCTTCGAAATTGAGCAGCCAATTTTGACATGCACCAACTCCAAGAACTGCATCACTTTTGTGAAGGAGGTTGCAAACCTTATGGGTTTATTTGAGACAATTTCAAGAAATGATTATGGCATGTACTGTATGTGATATAAAAATCTTTGGAAGGTTGCAGATTTTGTGTTCTGTATATACTAAATATGTTCAACTATGGCTTACTGGAGGACTGGTGCTCATTTGGGCATGAAGAAGATGACCAATGAGGCCATGCAGATGCAGATGAATGATACCACTCTATAATTGTTGCCTTAATAATAGCATATTTCTTCTATTACACATGGTGCTGATTATACAACAGCATATTCTGCCAAGGATTTTATATTTATAACTAGGGTTGGTAGGTAATTAGTATGATTATGGCAGAAAGGAAATGCCAGGGATATTTTATTTGCCATGAAGGCACTGTTTTGTACTAAATTGGTCTATTCTCCTGAACTGTGCAAAAATAGTCTTCAATGTCATTATATTGTTTACTTTGTTCATATTCTTAGATCTGGGAGGGCCTTTGGACCATACACATGGCACTCGAAAGTGATCTATTTGTTCCTCTCGTATTGCAAATAACCTGCAGTGATATTAACATGACATGGTTAAGGACCAAGTTCCTACCTCACACCGGATATTAACATATTTGGGAAGACCAGATATATCATCCCGGATGTGGTTAACCCGACACCAAGCTATCGCCATTGTGGTTAATCAGACTCAAGGCAGCTTGAAGCCCAAAACCAACCGCTTTTTTGCCCTTTTTGATCGATTCTCGCTTCTATTTCGCCTTAAATCTCTTCCTCTTTCATCAATCTAACATAAAGAGGCATACAAAGCGATTAGCATGCTTTTTTAAAGCGGATCAAACCGCCTCACCGAGCAAAGAAGAGCGATCCGATCAAAATTTCTCGCCCAAGACGCTTCTACGCTTTGGTTTTTGTCCCGATTAACCACTTTTTTGTCCGATTAACCATTTGGTTGATATCGATGGGCCTGATTAACCACCGGCCGATGATATCGATGTCCTGATTAACCACCCGCCGGCCGATAACGGATGTCCTGATTAACCACTGCTTTTGTCCGGATTAACCATATCCCGTGATGATATATACGAGTTCCCATATTTGGTGGTTTACTCGCAGTGGACCAAGTCATTGACAAAAGGTCGATGCAAAGGATCACATTGCAATGAATCGCATCGCTGAAAAGGGAAAATAATTTGTGTGACTCATGCTACTCAAGATAAAGTTGCTGCTATCAGGTATTAGAACAAATATTGATGTGGCTTAAATTGTAAAAGCGAGTTCAAGTTAAACACACACTTCATCTAGATAACAATGCTAGTTGGAACATTGTTTTGGCCGCCTTTCATCTTTGGTATTGTTTGGCGAATGTAACAACAAGGAGCTTGATCACATGTCGATTAGGACAAAGTTTTTCATTTGGACATGATTTTCCCATAGGGTTGCTACTGGATGTCAATTTCGGATGCAGGTGAGATCCATGAACCTAATGAGCGATTATTCTTTATGTTATGTCTTTCGTCCAGTGTTTGTAGGTGTGCAAAGCTATGTTGAACACTTTTATGTCGCACACTTGATGTCCTAAGGTGGTTTTAAAACCTTGCCATATAATGGTTCCATGTTCTTAAATTTCAAAATGATTTTGATGGTTGTTTATATACCCATCTCTTTTACTTATCCAAAAGCTACTTCAGGCTAAAAAGAGTTCAGGTAGGGGCTCGAGGAGGATACATGGAGATGTCAACTGAAGATGCAAATGTAGGATGGATTTATCAAATAAGGAGAGCAACAACTATGTTTATCTTGTAGTTCTGAAATCATGCACAATAACATTAGCTTTAATCTAGAGCTCATTCACAATCATATTGCTAAACGTAAAATGCATTTCAACATTGTTATCGTGTGTCTTGTTGAATATCAACCCTGGATCGATGCTTAGTTCGTGGGCTATTGTAGTGAGCACCTTTGTAATCTATTTTGTCCACGGCAACGGCATGTCTATGCTTTTAAATCTCCTTTTATGAACTATGAGAAGTAAATTCCATTACACAAGGCACCTAATGGCTTATTGCTTATTCTATTGAGATTTTTGCATCATGTATTTGCTGCATGGTAATATTGCAAATTTCAGCAAAGTAATCAATCCCGTTTGTTCTACTTATTGTTCTTTGGCTTGAACAGTAAATGCAGCAATCAGAATACAGGGGTCTTTTTTTTGAGCAACACTGACTTCTAGAAACATTAGATAAGACTGTATATCCTACTCGGACAAACAAAAACATTAGATAGACTATATATATCTTCTGGGACTAACATAAATGATCTTAAGGGTTGATAGAATCAACAAACTGAGACACACAGGACCGGGAAAGCAGCTGCAAGGGCATCTGCATTGGCTACTACTACTGGACTCAAGATCATAAAGCTGTAGCTCCTCAGTTCAACCTTCTGCTTCTGCACGGTTGACTTCTGCCACTGGTGTGAGTCTCCATCTTAACGCTGCTCCAGAATACGGTTCCCACTGGCCATGGATAAGGTCTACCCACAGCATCACCATTGATTCGATACACACTGAACAGAGTCTTGGCCACCTTGTCTGCAGATGCAGCTTGGAGCATAGTTGTAATTTCTGTGGCCACCTCCTGGGCATTTGATGCGCCCATTGTGGACTCAACAGATTCAATGAAACCGGAAATTGCGTTCAGGAGAGGCTCGCAGTCGGTGGAGTTGTGCTCGTAGGATTCGCTTAGAGCTTCCACAAGGGGCATAAAGGGGGCATAGATGAAGAGGACCTCTGTCAAAAACATGAAGAAGCCGATGGCTTCCTGCTCGGGAGAACTGATAGGCGAGTTGGGCACGTAGCCCACGCTCGCCATAGCTGTGCTGAAAAATGTAGAAATAACATTCTCGTGATATCTCTCGTCGGAAAATATTGTGGAATTTGGTGGAGGAGGATAGCCGGACTTGATGGTGCCATTACTAACGGCAAGAGTACTGGCAGTATTTTGGGTTGAAACAGGCTCAAGGAAAGGCTGGGCGGTAGATGGTTCGTATTCAATGGGCGGTAGCTTGGCAGGCGCACGCTGAAACAATTCCTTGTTAAATCGTGCTTGCTCTGGAGTCAACAGCAGGATCTTAGAAGCCATTTGCAAATCGCAATGCTTGATCTATGAAACTTCATGTAATGAACGCCTGGGCTGTTTAAATAATTACAGGATTTCAGTTCCTGCAATTTCTGTTGGTTCAGATGGATGGCACCGTTCTGTATTATTGTGGATGGATTCCAGAGCTCCACATGGGATAATTCGATAGTAATCAACTGAATAAAGTTTAATTTATTGATGGTAGAGTTACACCTGCTATAGGTCCTGCAGCATCATAACCGTTGCTTATTCTAGGAATGGAATCACCAACCATTGGGATTGGTGCGTGACAAAAAGTAACTCTATTATATTGTATTAACCAGCAAAGGTAACTCTACTCCATTGCTGCAGTGTCCTCTCTCTCTTGATATGCTGCCACACTGCCAGAGGCTTCACATAGGCTCCTAGGTGGAATCTTTCTTTTATATTGAAGATGACATGGGTACGTTTGAGAGGTGTACCATCAGCGTTGGGGAACCTTTTCCTTCTATCGAAAAATTTCCTGTAGTTTTCTCATTCAATCGGAAATTATAATTTTGAATCGATCATTCCGTAAAACAAATGCATAACCGGATCCCATTTTCCTAAGACAAAAAGAAAATTAAAGTATACTACAATCAATTCATTGCTACTATTCACCAAGTACTCAAATAGCTACAATATCACATCAAACCATATTAAAATGCTACATTGAGAATTTGCCATATAAATGGCCAACAGAAGTAGACTCTCATTATAACGCTAACGACTTACACAAAATCAGGATATGAAGTTCAAAAAGTGTGCCTCTACATAGCAACATAGATAAACCAGATATCATATATCATAATGTTTTAGAGTTATTAGAATAAGAACTTAAGCAGATCACAATGTCAAGTTAAAACTTGTCTCATCAAACAAGTTCACGATAAGTCTTCACTCCACCTCTCAATAAGCATGTTGTCTTTGAAATTCCTCTCGCGCTTCTCAAGTGGGCATCCTGTGAAGATTTGGCGATATATGCTTATTCCGCCACAAGTTAATACTTTCTCCAGCCAAGTCCCCTAACTTAGTCTCTATTGAAACCGCCAAATGCACCGGGCCATCTCTTGTAGCCTATTTCAAACTTGTTTTTGATGCATTTCATGCTGCTAAACCTCTTCAATAGTAGCCGTACTTTTTGAATACTGAATGTTTCACTTCCTAATTTTAATAGCTCTAGAAACTTTTGTTTTTAAAGTCTCATCAGAACGGATCATACCCCTATATGTCCAAGAAGCTCTCTACCAAGCCATTCCGTAGTAGCCACCTTTTTATAAATCCCAAACTCAATGATCAAGGAAGCTTTATCAACAATGGGCAAATTCTTTTTGAATTCACCTTTTTCCATTCCCTATAGAACTCACCAAGTGCCTTTTATCTCCTCCAACCCAGACTTTTACGTGTCCCCCCAATGGGCATGTTACATGGAGACAACACCTCATAGACGATAGGAGCGGCTTGATCTGGAGTCTCTCTGCTAAACCAATCAAGGCATTAGCAAATGCCTTTTGAATAAAAATAGCGGCATCAAGATCTTCCATCAATGCTTCTATCCATTTCAATGCTCCTATACATATTCCCCTTTACCTGACGACCTTAAGGTAGCAAGGTACCCTTGTGCACCATAATCCGGGATGATGGGATAATTCTTACTATCTCTTTCGAAGCCATTCAAATCTATTCCCGCATGTAAAAGTCTTCCTCAATCTCCATAACTTTGCTCTACATAAACTTCTTGCTATCGTGGTAATGTCAACATACTTTTGAAATTCACAACTCAAGTCACTTGTGATCTTAAGAATATCACCAAGAAAAATGAAGAATGTAAAACGATTTTAAACTTTTCAAGCTCAAGTAAATTGTCTTACCACTTTGAACTCGTAAGGTCTCCATCAATGGTTCATAATATCGCAAAGCTTCCTTGGTAATGGCGCTGCTCAACCAACGTGTCTTCACAATACCTAAGACACGCAAGTAAGAGTAATCCAATGCCTCTTGCATTTTTCAAAACACCTTGGCGAATGGTACCCTATGGAAGAAACCCACCACTTGATCTCACAATCCATCAATAAACTTCTGTATGTATCTCTTTATTGCGGGCTTCTACAAACCTTTGCACATAAATTTATTCGATGTACAAATAAATAAAGGGTAGTCATATATGGATTGTTGCTTTCTAATCAAGCAACCTCTGCATTTGTGCCCACCATGACGATGCACCATCACTCCCAAATCCCATCATTTTCTTCACATCCAAGTCCCATTCCTCCACATTTTAATATGCGCCGCAGAATTTAATTTTCAGATCACTATCTTTTCACAACAACAATGCCTAGATAGCAAGTACACACGCCTTTCCTTCCATGAAAGTGGCATAAAGAATCATATTCTTTGTCACACTTATGTCGGGTCGATCTTTTCATCAACCATTATTCCAAACCATGGGCTCTTTTTCAAGCGTGCATATTATATCCGCAACTAATGGCCCTACTCATATGAAACACGAAGCTTGCATGCCTTATTATTATCATTATACATGGTAGGAATGTCTTCCACTCCTATTATCTCCCTCAAAAGCTCCAAAAGGTTTGCTAGCTCTACGAAAGCCATGTCCTCTTTCTCGCTATAAATAAGCTGCATTCTAAATATCTTCAATTGAAGCCTCCACATTAGCCTTCTTATGGCATCACTGAGCCCATCCTTCTTGGTCCATAAGAAGAATAGCTCTCTATGTGTGTTTTCTGGCTCTTGCATGATCTTCGCGCTCTGTCTTGAAATTCTGGCAACTACAGCAAATAGACTCTTGGAATGACGATCTTTCTACAATAGTACACCAAAGAAGACCTTTGTTCACAGTCTTCTTCCAACCAACGAAATTTTTCCAACCAATCTTCTTGGAATTTTCTTTGCTTATTTTACTCTTGACATCTCTCCCGCTAGCTCTTTGTATGCTCTTTCAAATTCATTGTCAAAAGCTTTTACTTTATGCTTTGAAGAACTTACACTCCTGGCCTTTATAACCAAGACGCAGAAAGAGGCTTGCTTGTTTTCTTGCCATCTTTACACACGATAACTACCTTGGAAAGCAAACCAAACCTATAATATCAAAAAATAATTAGAAGCAATCAAGTACATATGATAACCATATCAATTTAGATAAGAATAAGTTTGAAATGAAAAAATTATTTGAGGTAAGAAATTTAAGAAAGCAAACCAACAGATATACAAAGAGATAATGTTGAAAGGAAGCATTACCAGAAATGGGAACATATTTAATCATTCATTTTCTTAATATTCTAACAAAGGATTAATAGTTGGTTTCATTTAAACATCATGTAGAGAAAATACCAAAAAAAAGGGATAAAAAATACAGAGAAGGGCCGACACTCAGAGACAATAATAGGAAGACTGTATTGGGTAGCTTTAAAGCAAGATCATAATAGAATTTGTCACACCTGTTACTAATAGAATTTAGTATCTCCTCTATCTCCATACTCCATTTCCATAATTCTTTATCCTAGTGGAAGTTCGGACATGGGCCTGCCCTTCTTCCTGGAACACTGCATGGTTTATATGGGCAGAAGTCCGGCTCTGTATCCAGGTTTTGAAGACGACTTCATGGGTTAATCGATCGATTTGGACTGGGCAGTTTTGTACCAGCATCCTCGTGCCGACATGGGGTGCTTTACAGGCAGCACAGAAATAGCTTGCTGGAGCTTCTTGTGCTTCTCAATTACTTCAATGCACGTATCAATACTTGCTGATCAGATCGATGAAGTGCCATTTAGAACAACAAAAGAAAATGCATAAATGGAGCGAAGTAGTCGAACTGTTCCGCATTACCAGCCCATGCTTTTATTATCAAAGTTCTGAAATGGAGCGAGTCCATTTGAATGTCGCCAACAAACCATGTCAGCATGCCAGAAAGCAGCCTTCCCGCTAGCTTATAGACTCGTGACTCAGAGACTCAGCTCGTGACGCTAGCTATACGTGATGCGTGCAGAGAGAGCCTTCCCGCTAGCTACGTGAGTAATAATGACGATCTAATGCTCTAGAGGAAGAAAGAAAGCTTTGTTTGTTTACCTTGTTTGCATTTAACTTCCGCAGCGGGATAATCATCATTGCATGGGATATGGATGATAAGGCGATTTTACACGTTAGGTAGATCTGGGGTAAGTGCCTACAAAGTAGCCGCAATATTCCCGATTCTACTATTTTTGTGCTTAAGGCATTCACCACTGCCACGATGGACTATGGAGTTGGCAATTGAAAATTGGAATGTTTGGTCAGTTCCCTGAGTTTCAACGCTGACCATAATGATCCCTCTCTTGAATAACAGAGCAATTTTGAATTTCATTGAGTATTATATTATTTGGGGAGCCCAGAAGCTATATCTAACATCGATTGCTCCATCCTTTTTAGACAATCTCAATTTTAGACAAGTTTGTCCATCCTCTTTAGACATAGATGGTGGTCCATCTTCATTAATTCTTGTTAATCCAACTTTAGACAATGGTCCATCCCATGTGTTTTGATACATGTGCCATCCCGCATGGAAGAAGAAGAAGAGATTTTTAACGCCACGCCACAAGGCAAAGATCCCATCTTATATGTGACACTTTTATTTAACACACCTGCATGGGTCCCCGCTCCCCACCACTTTACATTGTCAAGTGGGTCCTTCCCCACCAACTTTACATTGCATACAATTTCACAACAAGAACTCATGGACCTTTGGGTATGGCAGAGATGTTCATACCATCATGTGTTGAAGATAACACATCTCGACACGCTTCAAGAGTTAGGCAAGCTTTTAAACTCGAAAATTAATTTCCTAATGTTTCCAGTCCCTACCGGGAAAAATTTTATTGCCCTTATAAACATGTAAAAAATTCCATTCAAATTTCTTCTACTTACGCGCTTAGCTCAACCGAAATTTCTAATAATAACCGAACAAACCTTTCTACCTCGAATCCGCCCAACAAAGTTGGACACCATCGCCACACCCATAGATACGCTATGACTCACGGTAACCATACGCTACATCAAAATCGGTTTCTTACATTTACTGCCCCTTTATGCCTGTGGGTCCCATGGATATAATAAAACGCAAGCCGCAAGGCACATTCGAAAGGCCACAGAAGTTCCATTGCAGACCGCTAATCTGGTAGGAAACCTCAGATACCCATCAATGAAATTGTTGTAATTAGTTGACTGATGTGCGCTTAGTCATGCCCACCTCCCCCCGACCGCCGCTAATTTTTATGTCTCATGTGAACTCCCCATTAGGTATATATTAGCCAAAGGTCACCGTACTTTATTCATTCATTTTATGTACTTTTTGTTTTCTAGTTTCTGCTCTTGCACTTTGCTTTAGACTTTACATGATATAGAGCAGTTAAAACTCCAATCGAAAAGCGATCCTCAGGTTCAAGAAATGATAAACCCTAATTTTCTTCACTTTATGCATCTCGATCCTCACCCTGACATGACTGATGGACAAGAGTGGTAACATAAGGCTCTCAAAAGTAAACTATTATATTTAACTAGTATTAATTCATCCAAAAAATTATGATATATGCAATTTTTTATACAATAAATTTATTTTGATGATAGGAAACCACATGTCATATGGTTTGTTGAAATGATAACGTTCCTTACATATTTGGTTTTTCATCTTTATAATGGCTTGTTTCATGCATATTATAATAAATTTGCTAAAACTAGTAATGGTTTGCAAAATCACTTGTAATCAAGGATATATTTGGGGTTAGTTCTTATGATGCCCATTTTAATTAAAGTTGGATATGGCATATATTTATTGCCACGGATATGGTAAAATAATTCCATTTAATGGTATGAAGTAGTGAAATGAATACAGGTAGTCCCACCACAACTCGAAGTTTTTTTTTTTTGAAGGACTTTGAGCCTTATTATCCAGAAAGTTACAGGCCAATGGGACTAATAACTCAGTTGGAGAGAATGTCCACTTCGAAAGCAAGACCACCCCACTCAAATACAACATCTAAACAATATGAAGAGTAAGCAAAAACTCATAAGTAAGTATGAACTGAAGATAGTGTCTCCAACACCACCTCATTAGTTAGCAATTGATGAGCACCAATGCTTTGACACCAAGTTGTTGGCATCAAGAAGGACTGTGTATCCTAACAAGCAAGACCTTTGAATATGAGAAGATTCCTTCTTTCCAAATGGACCAAATGGGATCCATGCAGAAGCCTTGCACTCACGCTGAGTAATTAACTAAAATTATTTTCAACCTCAAGACTTATATATGCCTCTCAACTTTAATCATTCTTGTAAAATTTATTTTATCTTATCTTATCTAATGTATAGTATTGTATTATATCCTACTCATTCCCTCATATATGACACTTCATCAAGAATTATATATAACATTCACAATGTGCATTCTCCATTTATAATTTCTAGGTTGCCCGAAGGCACATTTTAAGAATGGTTGTGAGGGCCCTAGAATATCTCAAGTAATATTATGAATAGATGGTGTAGATTGGGAGACAAGTCGTGGAATGTGTACGTAATACATTAAATTAACGCATCAGATAAGAACAAAAAGAAAAAAAAGATGTCAAGCTTCTAAGATACCTTCTATATCGAAATGTGATCGACATCCTTTGAAGTCAAGACACGATATTTAATCAGAAATGGATTCATTCTAGTCACAGATTTCCCTTTCATTTGTTTATTTCTGTGCTTCCATTCGAATTTATCCCTCAAAGATACCATATTGCATCTAAAAAGAACATAAATCAAATTGAAGCTTCATCTGATTAAAGAAGAAACGTATCAGAATTAGACAGAGCTTGTGTACCTTAAAGCACATAACGAGTCATTTCCGTCCTTCTATTCCTCACGCTTTCATGAAATTGAAGCTTCAGTAATGGATTGAATCCGTTTCTTGCATCGACATCAATAAATTGTTCATAGCCATGGATTCCTCTCTCTCTTCCCATTTCTCCAGATTTCTCCTGCCCATCTCCTATAGGTCCACACAATCAACTTCTATGATGTTGGAGCCTAGGTGGCATGTTGGTTCATGTGAGAGCGTTTGAGTTTCACCCTTGGCATGTTTGAGCCTCAGTGGCATGTTGGAGCCTAGGGTGGTGATGTTTGAGCCCACCCTATACGTCCGGTTCACAAGGGCACGTTAGGAGCCTAGGTGGTACAGTTTGAGCCAACCTCGCACAGTTTGAGAAATCGCTGCTCCAGGTAGAGCTGCCTGTCAACCCTGTCATGCTGGGAGCCCAGGGTGGCATGTATGAGCCTAGTGGTGCATGTTTGAGCCCACCCTTGGCATGTTTGGAGCCCATGTGGCATACAACCCCAGGCATTGCCTGGAGCTCATCCTAATGTCGGAGCCCAGTGGCATGTTGGAGCCCAGGCCCAAGGGCATGTTTGAGCCCAATCTTGGTGCATGTCTTGAGCCCACCCTGTTAGGTTGGCTCACCTTGGCATGTTGGCTCCAGGGTGGCATGTTGGAGCCTAGATGCATGTTGGATCAACTGGCACACACTAGGTGGCATGTTGAGCCACAAGCAGACAGTTTGAGCCACCTTGGCATGTCTGAGCCTAGGGTGGCATTGCATGATTGGAGCCCAGGAAGCTGCATGTTGGAGCCCACTGCCATGTTTGAGCCACCTTGGCTGTTGGAGCCCAGGTGGCCTGAGCCCACGTGGCATGTTTGAGCCAATCTTGCATGTTGGAGCCTAGGTGGCACGTTTGAGTCACCCTTGGCATGCTGACTTTGACAGATGTTTGGAGCCCACCTTGGCATGCTTGAGCCCAGGTGGCATGTTGGAGCCCAGTGGCATGTTTGAGCCCACCTGCTGGAGCCTAGGTGACATGTTGAGCCCACGGCACAGTTTGAGCCACCTTGCATGTTGGAGCCTAGGTGGCATGTTGGAGCCCGTGGTAGAGTTTGAGCCACCTCAAGGCCTAGGGTGGCACATTGGCCGGGTACGTTTGAGCCACCTTGGCATGTTAGGAGCCCAGGTGGCATTTTGGAGCCCCGCCTTGGCATGCTGGAGCCTAGGTAGACATGTTGTGAGCCACCTTGCATGTTGGAGCCCCATGGCTTGAGATAATCTTGGCATGTTTGAGCCCCTGGTATGTTGGAGCCTAGGTGACATGTTTGAGCCACCTTGTATGTTGGAGCCCAGTGGCATGCTGGCCCACATGGCATGTTTGAGCCACCTTGGCATGCTGGTTCACATGGCATGTTTGAGCCACCTCATTGGAGCCTAGCTGGTATTTTTGCTGGAGCCCACGGGTACTTGATTGAGCCACCCTGGCATGTTGGAGCCTAGGTGGCTGTTGGAGTCCACGTGGGCATGTTTGAGCCACCTTGGCATGTTAGGAGCCACCTTTGGCATGCAGGTAGGTGTGGCATGCCGGTTCTGAGCTGCCTATATGATGCCAACCTGTCCATCTTTGGTTCTTCATATCACCGTAAGTTCTAGAAGTTGCCAAGTGACCTGATGTCTTCAAGTTTCACGCCTAGAAGCTCAGCTACACACATGTATGAAGCTAAATGCTGCTGAAGTGTGTCAATTTGTAATGCATGCATAACTTGTCATACATGGATTCTAAACCATAAAACCACACCTAAAAACACTACCTTAAAAAAACAAACACCTTAAAAAAACATCCCTTCAAAACCATACCTACCGAGAAACAACAACACATCCTTAAAAAAAAAAGAAACCACGCCTCCTTAAGAAACCACACATTCTCAAAAAAAAAACTATGCACTCTAAGAAAACTAATACAACATATCCTTTGAAAACCATTATTCCTCCTCGTGATAACTCATAGGTTTTTTCAAATCTTCAAAAAACAACCTGTGAGTGCTTTTACTGCTGTTTTTAACCGTGGAACAAATTTTGGGGTTGTAGTGATCAAAGCCTTCAAAAGCATTTTATAGCAATTACAATTAAAGGTAGAGCTTATAGAAGGTTATTTAACTACAACCACAAGTTCAATATGTATAAAAATTCTTAAACGTCTAACCCAAGAACACACAAATTTGAGCTATAATATGCCAAAGACTGATCAGTAAATATAGTTCCAGTTCTACACCATCGAGGTATGTTCATCACGCTTTCAAATTTCAATCGCTTCACTATGCTCACGCAGGGTTGTATCCATTTCTCCCATGTTTAGGCACTAAAATGCAAGGCATCCAAACCCACCTATTTGTGTCAAGTCCCATTGGTGGATGCCCACATCCAAAAAGCGCGAAAGCATGCAAATTGCTCATATTATAATCTTAGTTGGGTCCTCTTTATTAATGCCACAAATACTATGAATTTTTCTTGTGCTTTCTACTTACAATTCCAAGCTTCCGAGCAGCTAACTTCACCCAATTTTACCTCCTGTAAGTGGCCTCATATACCTCTTGCACGACCTCGCATCATATCACACCAATGAAGAAAGTTTTTCGTGAGCCATGAAATAGATCATGAGCATGAGCTTCAATAGCATCATGTTTCAATTGTTCTAGCAATCTTTAAATTTTACCTTAGCTCCGTACCCCATCATATTCTTCTTTACCGTGGGCTCAAGCCAAAGAAACTCCCCGCTAATTTTAGACTACACCAGATCTCCATAACCAAAAAGAGAGCCGCTACCTATTAATGCATGTCGCTTTTATTAACTTCTATATGTAAAATCTAGACCACCCCGCAAAGTTGAAAATGGAAATGTATTTTGCATCATAACTGCTTCATGTAATTCATTTTGATATTATTATAGCATTTATAAGAACAAATATAATTACTCTAATATCATGTTATCAAGGGAGGAAATGCTATCCAACATCTTCACTAAATCTTAATATTACTATTTAATGACAATTACTTAGATATTAAATGGAGCTCGCTTTAAGTAACTTACCTCAAGATCCTAATCTCATTCTAGTATGCAATGTGGATTCTCAAGAATACCTTAGAATTATCTATCACTATTTTCACATCTTTAGTTCCATCATTACCTTCGACTTCGTACTTAAATGTTTAAAAAGCCATGCTCGCAATTACAAGTAATATCCATGGAAGAAATGCTCAAATATAGTTCTCGATGCTCTTTCCCGAACTTTCAAAATGAGTTGGGTATGAAATATCTCGTTTCAATTTGAAATAGTTGTTTTTTTTTTTTGAAGGCAGATATTTTAATTATACAACATGGTATACAACCTGCTTTATAAGCTTCCTTAAAGGCTAGATGGAAAAATTTACCACACCCAAAAAACATGTGAAAGTGAGGCACCAACTTAGTACTAAAAATTAGAGTAGTTTGATATCTTTCTACACATCTCGACTATTAGGCTGACTCCATGTCCAAGCTTCTTCTCAATATGCAAAGTAAATACTAAAGGAAGGAAGGAAGGAAGGTATTTTTATCATTCACTTGAGACCAATCTGCCTATGGGACCTAATACAAACGCTGGGCAAAGAAGTTTGACATTACCTGCAGATTAAAAACTCCCCGCCCAAGGGTTTTCGAGGGAAAACTGTGGGCAAAGAATCACCGACAAACCTGCTCCAATATACGAAAATGCAAACATGCAGAGGAGTACACTCATGCCAGAGCCTGTAGTGCCCGACAATGGGCAGCTCAAAGTGGCAAGGTGGGCTCAGTAGACCAAAATTCTCATGAATGTATGACCCCAAGAGCACGCATCACTTGCAGTATTCATCAAGAAATGGGAGCAAGTCCGCCACATTATGGAAACGATCTCGCCCGGATCTGACTGAATAAGTAACCTCCGGGAAAGTGTGAGACTCATCTCAATGGCACCTGCTTGACACATCGGCTGTAGCCTCGCCTCAAGTGGCTCCCCAATCCACCTGCCCGCCCCGATGCGAAGATGGTGGGCACCGTGCGAATGGAGGCACGAGTCTCGCGTCAGTGGGCGCGGGAATGTGTGTAGAGTCAAGGGGCCCCGCCAACGCTGGGTTGATATGCTCCTTGTAATGGGCCGCTTTGACTCCTTACCGAGCGCTGGGTCCTGTGAGCTGCTAGAAGCAAGCGGCCTGTGCACGCCAGCCGCTGCCGACGGCCTGCGTCCACCCCTCGTGACGACTATGCTCCCGCACGCTCCATCTGGCGACCATCGATCTCTACCCTCCAACAAAGTTTCAGTCAAGGGGCCCACAAAGATAGCTGTGTGGTTTAGCATCACCCATATTAACCACTTTCTCGAAAATACTTATGTGTCTATCAAGGGCTACTCAACAAGCGGCAAGGAATCCGGGCCTCGCAGCAGAACTGGAGAAATTACGTCACCTCAAAGGAGAGCAAGTCTACATCCTTTCCGCTTCATTAATGTGATTCACTCTCAGTCGTGTCAAAATTCTATGGATTGAAGAATTGCTCCCAAATAAATCTAGATTGGGAGCTAAACTAGATGTGCTCAATTCAAATGCAAGTGAACTAAAGGACTGTGTAGGAGCTAGGCCATCCGAAGCTCCTACTCCCGAAGATGCAAGCACAAAAAGAGTTGGAGGTAGCAACCTATCCTGCCAAGGGCTATATTTTGACTCAGATCACTATCCTCCATAGAAGTACTCAGAAGAGGCTACACTGCCTTCCTACTGCAAGGATTCTCACAGTGGACTTCCCTAAAGGGTGGTTCGCTTGTTCCTCCGCGACCTCCTCTCCCCGCTCCCAAAGATAAGCCCCAAAATCCGTATAACAAATCCTATTTCTCCATTCCAACTGTAACTTGAACCGCTTAGAACCGCTCTTCCCTTACCGGATAGGGCGCTCACAGAAGGAAGATCAATTCTATATGGTCGCACAGGCGCGATCATATCCGCACATTTGCTTCTGGAAGATGCATATGGATGCGCATCAGCGTAGTATTCCTAAACGCCTACCGCTAGTATAGACTGTAACTGCAACATGTGAAACGAAAGTAGCCTGCTTTTGGTTTACACCATCATGTAAGACCCAAAGAATGAAGCAATGGGTAATGCCTATCACCACAAGGGCAAAGGTGGTGTGAAATCCATTATAACTATCATAGCACCCTCATCTGTTACTTCAATCCAAATTCCAAAATAAAAAACTAGCAAGAAGGCGGTGGCTTTGGGGCAAATGCTTGAATTGGATCAAGGTGGAGAGAGGAAGAGAAAAATTGTGCGTAGATTAAGGTGAATAAAGAATATAAACATGAAATATGTAGAGTTTAAATACATTTAAAAATGCATGTAGATCTTATATATTGATCAAACGAAAAATATTTTCAATCATTACATCCTAAACCTAATATTGATATGGAATCCCGATAATGATAGACAAACAAATAGGTTTTCTACGCCCACTGGACTTTGGGGCCATGGGCAACAACAAGGCTTTTGACATTTTTATAGATAGATTTCTCTCAAACCCCTAAACTTGGAAATTGAAGCAACAACAACGACATTAATATTGGGGCAAGAAAATAAGTTTCAATGAGAAGAGGCACTCAACAAGTGACTCATCTTAAGGATTGAAACAACCCACAGAGGAACACCTTTAAACACGTTGATTCTCAAGTGAAAAACAATGTTAGTATTAAACATTTTATTTTTATTTTTATTTTTAATAATTAGTCCCTACCATGCTTGGTGTACTCTTGCCATTTTAGCCTATCCATGTAGCACTTCTCCACCCTCGCAAACTTCACGTGACGCTATAAAAACCATTAGATCTTCATTTTCCCAAATCTACTATTAAAAATAGATAAGCCCAAAAATAAAGACAGATGTCCTGGATGCTCTATGAGGCAAAGATTTGACAAATGTTTGACAAAACAAATTTTACGCTCTTTCATGTCTCCCATCCTGAGCCCTTCATTAGGGTCTTGCAAGTAATTAGGCTCTTAAGTTTTGTGTTTAATTTTTATCTATTTTTTCCTTTCAAATTCCTCGAACCTCTAAAAGGGATAGGCCCCACGATTATAGCTAGGGTAAGACATTCCAGTTATGGCCAAACAAGAATATCTCCTCTTCCTTTCCTTTACATTCCTCGATCCGGAATCAATGTACTTTGTTGTTGTGACAACAAGTCCTACACACTCTAGACAATACAAAACAAAGAGACACCATTTCAGAATGACGAATAAACAGCTAGCCGGTGTCGCTCTTTCCACCCCGCCAACCTCTTCCTCGATGTCTCAGATCGCATTTCACGGCCACGCCTATGACCTAACCCTAAGCGCATCTAAGGTTGGTTGATCAAAAGAGTCATATTAGCCTTTTAAGCTCGCTTTTTGGCATGGGTATAAGTTTGCAATTTTCGTGACCATTGATATAGCGAATATGCCTCTATTGTGCTGTATCAACTGCCCCATTTTTCCCAACGGAGTTCCCCTGTAAACTTAATGGTGCAAAAAGGGCTACGAAAGGGTGTAGCACCGCTCAAAAAGTTATGGAGAAAAAATGCAAACAAAGCAGTAGTTAAAACTGAAGTGTTAACGCGGACTCTCAACCCTCTCGCCGCTAGTCCGGTGCATAAAAAACCTTGGCAGCCTTCTCTGGCCGCAACAAATCTAACGAAGCCTTGTATGGGCATCCTCTGAAGACACGAGCCAAATGCGAACAAACTAGATAGATTTGGCTCAAGAACAGGATAGATCTCCTGGAACAAAACAAGCCGGGAGGAATCAACTCCATTTAGCACCGCAAACTCTAAGCGACTCGATTCAGACTAAGGCCAAGGCAAGACCGCAACTATAATGCCCATAACCGCCTAATAATCTCACTTCTCATGCATTATCCTCAACACCATAGCAAGCTCATACACAGGAATCAAAGAGGATTGCATTACGAATCATTAGAAGACTCCAACCGCTTTGTAAATGCTTATCTGGTATGTCCATCGCTCAGAAAATGCTAGCAAAGAATGCCCATCAAATGAAAACCTCAAGAAAAACACGAACAACCCCACCCAAGGATAAGTGGAATGGATTCCATCGAGGGTATACAGCCCCTGCTCAAGCGGGTTTGTAACAATAAACAAGCACACCCACCGGAGCTCTAAAACAGAAAGGCGCATTCTTATTCAGGCGCCCTAAGAAAGTGGCCCCTTACCATTGCAAAAAACACGTCTTAAAAAAACCTAAAAAGGAAACATGACCACTAAATCCTCGCAAAACATAGCTGTCAAGATACTATATACAACTGGAAATCATAGTCCAAACTAAGAGAGCCCCTTTTCCAATACAAAAAGGATTGGGTAAACTTATCGTTCGGCAAATTGAATCACTATCTTATGTCTTGAGAATACGAGCTACAAAAAGCAGTGGAAATGGAATGAAAGTCTTCATATGGTGAATATCGTTTTACAGCAATGTACTTGATAAAGCTTAGCAATGTAACTGAAACGAAGTACAATGA